>OU744802.1:24923748-27323748 GCA_916614155.1 Mesoligia furuncula | reverse complement strand
AGAGAGCCTCCCGTCCCAGCCGCCGCGGGAGACGCTCCGGGCGTCGGGAGCCGCGTGACGACTCCCGGCCACCATAGGCGCGGGCCTGCGGGCGGAGAGTAATGGGTAGCTCACCGTCCGATCAGGACCAGGCCCGTGCCGGACGGCGCGTACGTGTTCCACGCGCGCCTCAAAGAGATGTCAGCATCGAGGAGGGGCCCCTTAGGGCCGAAGCCTGCCGGGTCAGTGGGATTGTCCGAAAGGGTTACCGCTAGCCTGGAACATAAAGGGCTAAGGAAGGAACACGGGTGGGTTTTAGTCATTAAGAGTCTGACACTCCCTTCCGCTCCACCCAGAGCGGGAGGAGTCATTTGATGATTTCCCATCCGCAAAAAAAAAAAAAAGTATCCGGATCCTCGAGCTCAAAATAATTGCCCTCTTACTTTTGCTATGATTTGTAACAACAATATAATAACTAAATAAATAAAGATGGCTAAATAATTCAGTATGTTTCAGTTTTTTAATTTGAACCTGGCCCGCCTACACATTCTAAATCTAATATATGGCCCTCTGCAAAATTGAGTTTGACACCCCTGAAGTAAAGCGTCTGTCTGGGTTAGATATACGACCTACAACTCGTAAATGGCATCAGTTACCACAAGCCACCACTTCAATATTGATGTTTGATAACGCACGAGACAAAAGTAATCTTATTTGATTAAAAAATCAGGCCACCAATGCGCCTTGCAAAAATTTCCCCGGATTTGTCCTACTTTGGAGGGCTTCCGGGGAGCGTCCGGGCGGGGTTTTTAAATAGTGGGGGTGAAACCCGGAAACTTTCTGTTTTAGGGGAAATCCGACTGAATGATTTGGAATAAATTAAAGCATACATCATAGCTAAAAATTCGCCGCGAGGCAAATATACTCGTGCGCTCGTGACAATTCAAATATTTACATTTAATTTTTTTTTTTAAATACCAAAAATAAAAGCGTTCGTATGTTCCTAATTATTCTTGTTACCAGAATACCTCTCACATAGAGAACAGTGTACTTATAATTGATTAGTAAATTAAGGTTGAAGTTGATTTTCTATAAAAAAAAAATATAAGTATTATATGATACTAAACGATGTTTTTATTTTATTGGATTTTTTTCTTCGACTGAGTCTGGAGAAAAATCTTTATTTCACCCAAATGTCCGGGGTTTTTGAAGTTTTTATCCGGGGTCCATAACTTATGTGATGGCAGCCCTAGTCATAGGTATCAATCTTATCTCTTTATCAATACTTAGATATTTCCTGCTACTGAGTAATGCTTACCTATTAGAAGCCTATGAAATCAAGATAAAATTGAAGTGTTTGTAATGTCAGGATAAGAGATTTTTCTGGAAAGATTTTGATGGGAGTTTCACTGACAGATAGCTGATGTTATAAGGAGTAAGTAACGTAGACTTAAACTACCTACTTTTTTTATATAAAAAGAATTAGGGATCCGCGCAAAAAAAATAAAAGTTATGAAATTCCGACTTGCACGCGAACGAAGTCGCGGGCACAGCTAGTAAATAGTAATAATATACCAGCCTACTTTATTCTACCCATGTCCTATAGTAACCCAGGTAAAAAAAGACAAAACAGCAATAGAAATTCTTCAAAGTTGTCAAGAGAAAGAACTTTACCTTTTTTTTGGGTGGAAAAAAAAAGAATTTTACCTTAAAGTATTTTTTGCCCACTAAGTAAAGGTACTGACAGACGTGCTCATTACTAGCATGCTAAAACCAATCGGAGCCCGCGAAACTCACGTGTCTTTGATTTTCGCGTGCTCCGATTGGTTTGAGCATGCTAGTAATGAGCACGTCTGTCAGTACCTTTATGCTTTTTTATTAGTAGCCTGTAAAATATATTTGACCAAAACCCAACAGACAAGCCTTCAAACGCGGCAGCGTAGCATGGAACTGAGTATAATGGGGAAAAGAAAGAACCAATCACTGTGCAATCAGGAAGGCAACAGAAACACAAGATGTAGTACTAAAATTAAGAAAATTCAAATGGAGATAGGCCAGCCATACTGTCAGGGGCAACAGAAATGAGCTAAAAATCGATACTTTGGTACCCTAGGGAGAGAAAGAAAGGAAAACCTTTGAAAATATGGCAGGATGACTTGGTGAGGACAGCTGGAAAGACATGGACTAGACAGGCAAGGAGCATGGAGAATCGGAAGGGGTTGGAGCCCCCTCCAACCCCTTCCGATTCTCCATGCTTTGTAAAAAGGCGCACAGACTCAGAACTGATATTTAAATGTTTTGTACTACAAGCATAGATTTAAATGAATTAGCACTTCGAACGAGTAAAATAAATATAATAAGTTATTTTATTCTGGCCATGTCGTATAGAACCCCAAGGAAAAAAGACAAATCTCAATAAAAATTCTTCAGAAGCTTCTGAGACAAAGTATATCCCTTATAGTTTTTTTTGCACACCATTTTGTGTGAAAAAAGGTATACACGCTAAGATGACAAAACTGTCCTCTGCAAACAACAGCTTCTGCACAAAAACTGTGTAATTTATTTGAGGGTACACCTGACTGTAGATTTACTTGAGGGGACCACATTAGAACCAACAAATTAGTAGTTGTTCAATTACAATTTTTAACTTCTCAACAAAACATCTGGTCTGGTTATTCAGCAAAACTTACCTGATTCCGCACAAAATAGTTCTACACAAAATTCACATGAGACCAATTGTTTTAAAGATAGGAAGAGAAAGGGCTGACAAAAATTCGCTCAAAAAATTCATATCGTTTATACACACCCATAGAGATTTTTTGCTGAAACAGTCATGATTTTATAATAATATTACAATATAGACCTGACGATACAACAGATACAGACTTATGACAACATTGCAAATGTTTCAATAAGGTTGTATGTCTTATCAGGCTGTCCTTCTTACCTACTTAATACTTCAATAAACTTCTGATTTACATCAGCTTCTTTATCTGATAGCAATCAAGCCACAACCTGTTTTTGAGTATTAACACATTTAAGAATTCACGCAGGATAATAATGGGAATGGGATACAGAAAAGTTCTAACATATCATAAATTGGTAGGAAAAGATGGTGCATGAACCGTGATAATATTCATCAAAATTACATTTCAGCTTTATTCATTAAAGATTAGGTATAATTACAATTCAATAAGTATATTTTTTTAGATACAATTCAATGTCAAAGTAGTCATTAAATAAATTGGTCAATAAAAATATGAATTACTGTCATTAATAATTTCAATTGTAAATTACAATTATTCCCAAAAATACAATAGATCAATAACATGTCAAAAAATACAACATTGTCATCTCAAAAATGAGGAAAATTGTCTTTTTTCATAAACTGTTGTAATAATAAAAAAAATATAATTTAAGGAATGGATGTTATTTTTTTTGTGTGTTATGAAATGTGATTATTAAATGTGTGTGTAGTACTCCAAATAAATAAACAATAAGTAGAAGTGAAAATTCGGGCGCCAGGAGCACACACCAAACTATGCCAAGGATAGACTAACCTGCAGGAACTGGAAACTTTTAATCTTCAAGCGGGGAGTATCAATAAAAATCGACACAAAAGTTATTGAACGATTTTATTACCCGAAGGCTGCTGGTCTCAATATACAAGAAAATTCCTTTCTAATATTAAGTTCTAAGGTGTAAAACTAAGATGGAATAGAAATTAATTTTTGTCCTGTCATTATTGCACTTTTGTCAATTTAGGTTAAGTATTATAAACCATACCACATTCCGGCGAATAAACTAACAAACCACGCTCATTTTGGTGATTTTGATCTTCGCGGGGACGTCAAGGCGGTCCATGATATATGTCGGTAGGGGCTAGCGTTAAAAATTTAAGTCTTGAAATAAAAATAAATAAGAAATTGAAGAAACTGAAGAAACGCCTCGCGGCTGAAATCAAACTTGAATAATTGTTAGCTGATGTCCAGCGTGGATAAAAATGGCGATCGAAATGGCTACGACCAAACACAAAATTGACTCACCGTTTCTTTTCCAAAAAAAGCTTTTACATCAGTAGATGAATTAATCCAAAAAATATATAAGGTTTAAAAGATCCTGAAACAAATATCGGAAACTATTAACGTCTGCCATCCAAATAGCCACGCGACACGTGAATAGGTATGAAACCACGAAGAATTTTACCAACCTTTTAAAAAATATGGGCAATCCCATTATGATGCCGACAAGGGCAAATCAGCTACCACATATTTAGGACTAGATATCGTCCTTCTGAAGATTATTCTTTACGATTTAATTAGGAGCTCTCAAATTACTCCATTCTATGCAAAGCTTGGGTCGGAAAGTGACCTGTCAAAATCAACTGACAGCATCAAAAGAAAAAATCAGTGTGACCACTACACGATTCCGATTCAAAAAAATGAATTTTTACATGGCAACACCACCATGTTGCCTTCAAATTAAAGCAAAGAACGCGCTATCATGTAACAGGCTTAAAAGACTTGTTACACTGTAATATGCTCTTTCAGTTAGTCGTCAATTTACTTTTAAGAGCAGATATATTTAATGTTTTCCACGATTTGGGAAATTTATTAAAAATGGTTTGAGTCACCCAAAAGATGCTCTTACGCCTAACAGTTGTTTTAAAGCCATGAACACAGAGTTTGAAATTATCATATCTATTCCTAGGGACAGCATCAGACAAACAAGATGAGATGTAGATCACGTGTTCGAACTCAGAAAGGTGCTTTATTTTGTGTAAATGTAATCACCACTGCTCTCAAAACGGTGAAGAAAAACATTGTGAGAAAACCGGCAAGTCCTCAAACCAAAAATTCGAAGACATGTGGCATCTACCAACCTGCACTGCACCCATGTGGTGGATTACATCCCACTTCCTCTCTCAGAGAGAAGGCCTATATCCCAGCAGTGGGAACATTTTAGGCTGATTATGCTAAAAGTAGATTTTAACCAGCTGCGCATAATAGACATGGATCAGACAGTAAAGCACAGAATTTACACTGGATGGATTAAATTGTGATAGGTCACAGGAACAAACTGGGACTAAGGGAAAGATTTATAAAACCAACGCTGGACCCACTGTCTTGTATGGATCAGAATGTTGGTAACAAAAGGGGTGAATGAAAGACATTGCATGCAGCTGAGATGAAAATGCTAAAAGGGATGTGTGGTGTTACACGAATGGATAGAATAAAAAATAAGTACATAAGAAGAAGTCTAAAAGCGGCACTGGTAACTGAAAAGTTGTGTGGAAATCGGTTGTCGTGGTATGGGCATGTGATATGGAGGAATGAGGAAAATGTCGTAAGGCAAGTTTTGAGTATGAACGTCGATGGCTGTAAGAGTAGGGGAAGACAAAAAGAAACAATGGATGGACAGTGCGAATTACGATATGGTTAGAAAGGGGGGCTACCGCGATGACGACTAATAGAGAAGTATGGAAGAAAAAGACATGTTTGCGCTGACCCCTAATAAATTGGGATAAGGGCAGGAGAATGATGACCATATTGAGATGG
This sequence comes from Mesoligia furuncula, assembly GCA_916614155.1. NCBI lineage: Eukaryota > Metazoa > Arthropoda > Insecta > Lepidoptera > Noctuidae > Mesoligia > Mesoligia furuncula. Next base: position 27,318,211 of record OU744802.1, on the reverse strand, counting down.
AGGACCTGAACCTGGAATGGTGAGTGGAAACGCCATGGTTGTCTTTAGAAGGCTAGCCATACACCAGAAAATGTGGGACACTATCACTACAGATACAAGAAATTACATCTGTCAATTCATGTCTCAGCTTTGATAAAACTACAGAATGTGGAAGAATCCTTGGTACAATCTCTTCTTGGATTTTCAGTATCAGACGGACCAATACCTATAGGATATTTTTCAAGCTAACCATTTTCCTCATAAAGGACATTGTACCTATCACTACTTAAATGTTAACTCATTGCTACTATACCATTATTTCAGTCTATACGCCTGGTCAGCCAATTTAAGATACTTGTAAACTATTCGTTAAATTTCGTCATTTTACTAGGTAGGTGCGTACGAAAATAGGTAAGTACCTATATCTTCAGGTAAAATGAGGAAAAATATTTGCTATGTTTTGATCAAAGACTACATTCTAATGTGGTTTTGATAGTGAGCGTTAAATAGTGACGTCAGCTACATTATCACGAGTTCGATTTTTTTTTAAATAACAATTTGTACGTGTTTCATGTAGATAGGTACCTACATGAAATTCAAGGCTATAAATATTTCTCGGAAGGAAACGTATAATAATTTACTAAAAATGTTCCATATTAAAAACTCACCTAAATCAAAGGATTTAATCGTCGCCAAAGCCTTCCACTTGTCTTGTTTCTCCATGGTGTTTATTAATCCTACTATCTTTTCCAAGATGATCAACGACCAGAATATTGCAGCCAAGACTTCAATTCATTAAAGTCAGGGAACGCCATTTCACTCAATTATGAGCCATTTTTTATTTCTGATTTCATTACAAAATATAAGAAATGCCTAATATTTACGTAAATTAATAAAAATGACACAACAACGAATTTCACACACACAATCACACACTCTCGAATCTTGATTCCTCCCAAAGAGTAAAGTAACTATAGAGGCAATTCCTCCATAAAACTAACCACAGATGACAGAGGCCACAGAGCATGTAAGCAGTGTTGCCAACTCCAAAAGTTCAAATTATCGAGTTCCCACGTCGAAATTATCGTTTTCTGGGCAAAATTATCGTACAAAAGACAAAATTCCAAAAAAAAAACGTAAAACCAATTCAAATTGATAACAAACGATAATGCATTTAAAAAAGTAAAAGAAGTGGAAGAATGTGCCAAGTTTCAGCACTAGTGTCCGTCTATTGTACAGTAGAATACAGTTCAAAAACAAATCGCCGCCAAACTGTACACTTATATTACTTTACTCTTTGCTGTACACCCACAACCACAGACGGAATGTATTACGAATCACAAGAATGTTTATTTACTTTTTATAACTTCCTGTGCGCACACGTGCCCACAACACATTAGAATACAACATAAAGATAGCTAGATAGAAGCAAATAGAAAGGTATCTGTTATAACCCTGTGGTTAACTAAACTCCGTGTGGTTAACTAAACTCTGTGTGTTAATTAAACTCCGTGTTTTATCCTGTATTCCTGAGAATACAGGATAAAACACGGAGTTTCGGACGGATGGAAACGCAAGTGAAATAAATGTGAGGAAAAGAGAGAGAAACACTTATAAATTACACTGTGACATTTAAAACTTTCTTGTTGACATACGTGACATTGACATTTTGTTGATTTTTTATTAGCGTTTAATTTTGTCTGACAAATACGCTTTTTTTTCTTCAATACTCAAAATTATCGTATGTTAGACATTCACTATCGTACATTCGTACCATTGCCAAAATTATCGTACGCCCCTATAATTATCGTACGGGTTGGCAACACTGCGTGTAACCCACAGAACACTATGGCGGCCCGTCATTGAGATAGGAAAAACCTTAGAGTAAGGGAAAAACCTATGTCAATGGTTTGTGATGTTAAGGTTGTCAATGTCAAACAAGAATTTGACTTGATGACATTGACAGAAGAATTGATTGGAGGGCTCTTGTCAATGTGTTATTGTAAACACGTGGTTGAGTGAATTACTTGTGAATTTTATGAATTTTACTGTTTTGAGTGGCTGAATTTGTTTGGTTTTTGTGTGTGTGTCTTGCTGCCTGCTGTGTGTAGTGTTGTAAGTGGTAATTTCCCCATTTCCCTCATTTAAAATGAGGGAAATGGAAGATGATGAACCCCCTGATGGGGGAGGTGCTAATCCATTGATTGAACCCATACAGTCTCGAAAACGTCAGTCTGATGAACCGCTTAAATCGGATGCTAAAAAAAGTACCCCTCCATCAGATTCCTATCAGTCAGTATTCTCCAAACCCGGTTTCGAATCCGACTCTAAAATACTGTATAACTCAAGGGATAAGGGCCCTTTTATTGTGCACGTTACGCGGTCGGAACCCGATTTGTCTGCTGGGCAGTCGATAAGGTTATTAAAGTTTGCGCAACTCGTCCATCAAAATAAAATTCCGAACATAGTTGATGGTAGTATAAAAGCACTGGGAAGAAACAGGGTCTGTTTAGAATTCATTTCAGCGGCTGCTGCCAATGCTTTTAAAAGTCACGATTTTTTGGTCAACTACAAATTTGCTGCAGACATCCCTAAATTTCATGTGTCTCGAATGGGAGTGGTTCGTGATATTCCAACAGATTGGACCTTAGAGGAATTGGTAGAAGGAATCAGGACTCCCCAGAACTGCGGAGAAGTAATTAGGGCCCGTCGTTTGAACGTTAAATCCAAAAAAGAAGATGCTGTTACCTGGATCCCTTCAACTACTGTAGTTTTAACCTTTACTGGTCAAGTTCTTCCTGAGAGAGTTTTTTGTTATGAAACGTCACTCCCTGTAAATACATACCAACTGCCTACAATACAATGCAGAAATTGCTGCCGCTTTGGACACATCCGTACACAGTGTCGCTCAAAGACTCGTTGCTTTAGGTGTGGCCAAGAACACTCTGGTGATAATTGCGCAGTCACTGATGATCTTTCTACTTGCATCTTGTGCCGAGGAGCTCACAAGGCGACTGATACCAAATGCCCGGAACATGCTCGCCAAAAATCAATTAAAATTGTTATGTCTCAGGACAATATTAGTTATTCTGAGGCCTCACTGAGATTTCCTTACCCAAAGCGCTTATATGCTGATATCACCTCCTCCCCATACTCTCCGTCACAGCAAATGCAGCTTTCCCAACAAACCACATACTCTCTACAATCTCCCCCACACTCCCCTGCTCAACCTCTCTCTCAATCCTACACAAAGACTGTCTTTCGTACTCCCCGTCCAAGAACTCCGTTAGGTAAGTCCTATGATGTGCAAGCACATAGAGATATTACCAATACTCCTTCCTTCTCTCAGCCGAATGGTTGTGCCTTGCTTCCTCCCACTGAAGACTCCACTCCTTCGCTCACTCCAAACGATAACTTGATAGAGCTCCTTACCTGCTCCCTCATCAACATCATCAGTAAGTTTAGTGATAGTTTACCGAACAACGTCGTTACCCTACTACAACAATTTCTCCAAACCCTTATAATCAAAAATGCTCCCCTCCTCCAATGCTCCTCCAATGGAATTGTAGAAGTATCCGTAGGAAAAAGCATGAGCTTATTTATTTAACAAATCGTTATAAACCTGTGCTCTTTGCCGTCTCGGAGACTTGGTTGGTGCCGGGTTCCGTGTTTAGGTTTCCGGGATTTTCCTGCCTTCGGGACGACAGATCGGATGGCTGGGCAGGGTGTGCCCTGCTTGTTTCGAGATCCATCCCTTTCTCTCAAATTAATATTCCTTCTCACAGTGATGAAATCCATGTAGTAGCAGTGAAAGCCTCGTACCCCTTTAACGGTCGTATGGCGTAAAATTAATAACTTCCGAAGAATATTTAAGGATCAAAATATTTCCTCTAATGACCCTTCTATCTGGCTTGATAATTTTGTTAATAGTTTAGCCCCCCCCTTCGTACCTCATTTAGATTGCTTTCCTTCTACTCTGATTCCCTCTTCTACAACTGACAGAATGAATGATCAATTCTCGCTTGCAGAACTTACTTGTGCTTTAGATCACCTTAAAGATACCTCTCCAGGCATAGATGGTATAACGTATTCCTTTATCTCTAAAGCTTGTCAATCCTCAAAATTATATCTTTTAACTATTATTAATTCAATTTTCTTATCTTCAAATATTCCGGAGTCATGGAAGACCCAAATCATAATCCCCATCTTAAAGCCTGGGAAAGATCCAAATCTGTCGACATCTTATAGACCTATTGCTTTGTCGTCGGTTTTGGCAAAGATCACAGAGCATCTTATAAAAAACAGACTGGAATGGATCCTTGAAAGTCGTGGTTTACTCTCCAATACTCAATTTGGATTTAGACGTAGTACGGGCACGATCGACAGTCTAAGCATTCTTACCTCCCAAATAAGGCTTGCATTCTCTCATAATGAACATGTTATTGGGGTCTTCCTTGACATCTCGTCAGCCTATGATAACGTCCAGCTTCCGCACCTCAGGCAGAAAATGCTTGAGCTGAGTATCCCCGTGAGACTGGTGAATTTTATCTTTAATCTCTTTATGTGCCGTTCCATTCGTGTACGTTCTCAAGGCGGTCTTCTGTCTTCCCGTGTTGTCTGGAGGGGTCTCCCGCAAGGTTCTGTCTTAAGTCCAATCTTATATAACCTATACACCGCCACCCTTGACTTGACCGTTAATTCTTTTTGCAATATCCTGCAATATGCTGATGATATTGCCTTATACATAAGTTGTTCTTCTCTGTCCAGTGGTGCTCTTAAATTGAACTCTGCTCTTGATTATTTAAATGATTGGCTCTCGGAACATGGACTGGAGCTTTCTATTCCCAAGTGTCAAGCCGTAATATTTTCCCGCAGAAGAAATATCCCTCCAGTTAACATCTCTGTTGCTGGAGAATCGATTGTGATTCAAGATAAAGTAAAATTTTTGGGCGTTGTTCTTGACTCCAAAATGACAGGTTTATTTCACTTACAATATATAATTAATAAAAGTGAGAAATCCATTAATGTTTTGAGATCTTTATCGGGAGTTCGTTGGGGTTCTCATCCGGCCTCACAAAAAATGCTTTATAACGCCATCGTACGCAGCCATTTTGACTATGGATGTTTTATTCTAGAACCTTGCAGTAAATTGGCTTTGAGTAAACTGGATAAGCTCCAATCTAAGTGCTTACGCATTATTACTGGTGCAATGAAATCATCCCCAATTAATGCACTCCAAGTGGAATGTGTTGAGCCTCCACTTCATCTCCGTAGACAATTTTTGGCAGATAGGTATTTTTCGGCAGCGTCTCAATTTCCCTCACACCCTCTTCTTAGTATTCTTCGTCCCCTGTCTTGTGCTATCGAAACTTCAACTTATTGGAGAAATAAATCCCCTCCCCTATTAGTGAACAGCTTCAATAATAATAAGTCCCTTTCATTTCCAGTTATGCCACTGGATAATCATCCCCTTTTCCTAGTTCCTTATGACTCGGTAATCTATCAACCCAGAGTGATACTAGATTTTGGTATACATAAACAAAGTCCCGAACCCAACAATCTTTTCAATAAAATTTTAAAGAATAAATGGCCAAATTGGATTTTATTATTCACAGATGCGTCAAAAATAGACGGATCTCATTTAGGTTCCGCCGTGTACATACCTAAGTTTAAAGTTGTCTTAAGTTTTAAGAGTCCACCTGAGTGTTCTATTTTTACAGGAGAATCGTTAGCAATATTAGAGGCAGTAAAATACATTGATGCCAATCAACAACATTTTGATAAATCCTTGATACTCACAGACTCTCTTAGCTCTCTCCAAGATTTATTGAAAATTCCATTTCGCAGCAAAGATAACTCTGTAATTATTCTCAGAATCAAGGAAATACTCTATAGATTAAATCAGTCTGGCCTGGAAACTGTCTTGGCTTGGATTCCGGGACATACAGGCATATTGGGCAATGAAGAAGCTGATTTCTATGCTAAGCAATCAATCCAGACCGGTTGTACGTCTTTCTCTAACATTCCGGCTCGGGACGTTCGCTGCCTGGCTAAACCACGTCTCATGAAGTCTTGGGATGATCTGTGGCAAAGATCTAGGGTAATTAAGGGCAAATATTATGGCAATATTCAACCCAACATACCAGCTAAACCCTGGTTCGTCAAAAATAAGAAATGTAATAAATTAATCACATCTATCATTATTCGTCTCAGATTAGGACATGTTTGCTCTCCAGTGTTTTTGGCAAAACTACGTATTCGGAATCATTCCCTTTGTGAGTGTGGTGAAGAAGAGGGTACTCTTGAGCACATATTTTTCTCTTGTCGTAATCTTTTAGTCCCGCTATATGACATTCTCCCCCCTAATTTTCCCAGACCCATTAATATCCCATTCCTCTTAACACTCGTTGATTCTCCATTAATTAAAACACTTAAAAAATTTCTATTATTAAATAATATCAAGCTCTAACATAGCAACCCATGGTGGTGGTTCATTGTGTTTGTCCCATAATAAAATTAATTTGTGTTGTCTGGTTATTAACAATTAATCATAGTAAATATAATTATTGTGTTGTCCTTACAGGTTACTCAAACAGATCCAGTTATAATTAAACCGTACTTTTGGCAATATAACCGATTAATCTCAGCGAATACACTTTGTTTCCTTCAACCTTGACATTGGCAGAATCATCGATAAAACGATGGAGCCATTATTATAAAAATTGGAATTGGAATTGGACATTGACAGAAAAACAAACGCAGTAAATCCATGTGTGGTGTGATCGATTTGTTTCTCTAAATTTGTGTAAATAATAGTAAACCAAAATGAACTTGCTGCCTAAAAGCCACAAAGAATTCAGCGAAAAAGACTACTGGAACAAATTCTTCAAGAAACGTGGGAATAAAGCGTTTGAGTGGTAGGTTATGTTTTGTCCATCTTGTGATAAAATCATTTTTTAATGACTGAATACACAGTACTTATAATTCAATAAACATTTCCCAGGTACGGCGAATACTTAGAACTATGTGGACAGTTACATAAGTACATCAAACAGAAGGATTCTATACTAATAACCGGCTGTGGTAACTCAAGTCTCAGTGCCGACCTGTACGATGTTGGGTATGAGAACATCACTAATATAGACGTCTCAGAAGTAGCCATCAAGCAGATGAACTCCATAAATTCTCAAAGAACAAATATGAAATTCATCTGTATGGACGCTTTGAACACCACTTTCTCTGATGAAGAATTCAATGTAGTTTTGGATAAAGGAACCCTAGATGCTTTGATGCCAGATGATGCGGAAGAAACACAACAGACCATAGACAAATACTTTTCTGAAATCAAAAGAGTTTTGAAGCTTGGAGGTCGGTTTGTGTGTATATCTTTGCTTCAGAGCCATATTCTTAGTAAGCTATTGGAAACGTTTTGTGATAAATCTTGGATGTTCAGAGTCGTGAGATGCCATGAGGCAGAAGAGAGAAACGCTGAGAACACTGATGGTCCTACATTACCTGTATTTGTTGTTGTTGCTACAAAGTTTAAAGCAATGCCACAATTGGTAAGTTTTCAATACTAGTCGCCTCTACTTTACCTTTTCAGGCAGGGAATTGGGTGTCAGAAAAACAAACAATTCATTTTTGCATTGTAATATCATTATAAAATAATGAATAAATAAAAATAATAAAGGCCTTAGCAGTTATTTCCTAGAACATAGGTTCTCAGTGTGGGCAAGAATGCCCACGCGTGGGTGTTTGAGACTAACAGGGGGGGGGCAGTAGAAGAACCAGAAAAAATAATAATTGTGGCAATAGCTGTTTCAGATAGATCTCTAAAAAAATATATATTCTTTTGAGAACCATAATATATATACTTATATACCTAGTCTTGTCCGGCACCACACAGACTGTCTGTGTGGTGCCGGACTTAAAGAATACCACCACCCCATACTTCCCGTGGGTGTCGTAAAAGGCGACTAAGGGTCTAACCGGAGAATGGGCAGCAGCGTTCTCTATGCATTCCACCACCATACCATACTGCGATCGCCAACCCGCCTGCCAAGCGTGGCGATTATGGCAAACCCTCCCCATTTTGGGAGAGGCCTATGTCCAGCAGTGGACGTCTTTCGGCTGAAATGATGATGATGATGATGACCTAGTCTTGCCATAAATATTGTCACAAAGAAAAAAATTTTTTTTTTGTTGTAAATAATATTTATTACTTTTACAGTGTGTTAGTTTAATACATAAATATAAAACAATTTAAAATATAAAAAGCTTATTCGAAGTGGTCTCCATTGGCTGCAATGCAGTACTTTAAACGTTGAGGCCAGTTATCAATAGAAGCATGCACCCTTTCCATGGGAAAATTCTTCACTGCCAATCGTATGGATTGTTTTGGTGACTCCAAATTATCATGACGTTTTGAGCAAGCCGTACTCTCTAAAACTGACCATAAATCATAATCCAGCGGATTAAGATCGGGACTACACGATGGCCAGTCTTCAGCTCTGATGAAGTCCGAAACGTTTACTTCCAACCAAGACTGTGTGAACCGAGCTTTATGACCCGGCGATGTCTTGTTGGAAGGACCATACTTGGTTATTGAACATGATATTGTTAAGGGGCTTAACTACCTTCTCAAGAATGGTATCTTGATATACTTGTGCTGATGTTTTGATACCTTTTTCACAAAAATATGGCTCAGTCACTCCTTCATAGCTTACACCCCACCAAACCATCACTGAAGTCGGATAATGCCCATGTTGCACTCTGTCGACTAATTGGGAAGCTTCCTTAGAGCTTTGAGCATAAATACGGTCATTTTGTTTGTTAAAATGTTGCTTAATTGTAAAGATTTTCTCATCCGTAAACAAAATTTTTCTGTGACCTCCCTTTGCGTACCGCTTCAGTAGTTGTTTACAATTTTACCACCCCATTCTTTTTTAAATTATCAGTTAAAAAATGACCAGTGCGTCTCTTATAGGCTGCAAGTCCTAAGTGATCTTTTAAAATACGCGACATAGCTCTGGGTGCTATCTCCCGAGATAAAATCTTTTGCTTTTGGACAGGATTTCTTCGAATTCTTTCCCTTGCTGCTTTGACCACCTTTTTCGTACGAACACTACGTGGACGGCCAGATCTCTTTCTGTCACAAACAGAGGAGGTCTCATTATACCTATGAATAGCCCGGTACACAAACATTTGACTAATACCAAGCGTATGGAGAGTTTTAAAAATTGCATTTGACTCCATACCAACTTTGTGTAATGCAATCACAGCGATTCGGTTCTCTTTATCACCCCACTCCATTTTAATATCGCAAAATACATATTGTACAATGTATTGGCGCCAAAATTAGAAAACTCAATGAACAATCTATAAAATGACAGATTCCAAATTCAAATGTAATATCTTTCTTATTTTTAATTGTAACAGTATTTATGGCCAGACTTGTATATATATATTTTTTCTTTTTTTATGGACGGTGTACATAATAAAAGATCTATTCTATTCTTTGTCCCAGAGCTTTGATATTCCGAAAAACGCTGTATCTTCCTTACTCATTTCTTTTTCAGATATTAGAAGTTTGCATGGCTGGTGACAAGATGCAAAGGCTTCAGTCACCTGAAGAGTTAAAAACTTATGTGAAGACAGCTCAGGACACTGCATTTGTTACTAATGGACTTGCCAAAACTAGTTTGGATGAAGACAATGAAGTAAGAACCTAAGAACACAATCAATTTCTTTGCAACAAAATTTCGTCTTATGGGGCTTACATGACCTAAAGTGCTGTCACTGTCGGACTGCATAGAAAAGAAAGAGAAGCACTATGACAACGCTGGTAATTTATTGGAAAATATGAAGCAATTATTTAATTACAAAAAATCTATTGTTTGGACTAAAAAATTAAAACACTAGTATTTTAGTATGTTGCCTATAGAATAACCAGACAAAAAATCAGAATTATTGTATGTAAGTATATTAGAATGTTTTTTATTGTAAAAAGAATGTTTTTATAGGTATCTTCATGATTTTTTTCTATCGTATCAAATTAGTTGTATTATGTTTTCAACACACTATCTACCTAGCACATGTCCAGAAGAATATCATATATTATTCTGACTTTGTTTACTGTAGGCGATCATATACTTTTATTGTTTCTAAAACTTGCGTTTTTTGTGTTTAGGTCCTGTAAGCCCCTTAATAAGTAGGTATAAGTATCATTCAGTGCAGTGCTGGTAGCGGCCGCGACACACAGCTGTTCATCACACTTTTGTTACATAATTTATCTGTTTATCAGCATAATAATTCTTTTTATTTTCTCTAGGTATCCCTGGACCTGATGCAGCCTGGTGTGGATTCGCCGCGATATACCCTGTACGTGGTAGATCAAAAACGATCGCAGGCTATCAACAAATATGCAGTCTTCATTGTGCCACAGGGCAGGTAAGAAGCACGCAGTTATAATACATAAGTATAAGTATGACTAGCTGCTGCCCGTGACTTCGTCCACTTCGTCGCATCCTATCGCCCGCCCGCGATATTTCTTCGTTGTTTGTCTTTTTCTTTCTGCTCGGGCCATAGTGTGATGTTAAATATCCTACCTACATACTTTCCCCAAGGATTGGGCTATCCAAAATATATTTTTTTAATCCGACTGGTAGTTGCGGAGATTAGCGCTGTCAAACAAACAAATAAACAAACTCTTCAGCTTTATTATTAGTACTATCTTCTGCCCGCGACTTTGCCCGCGTGAAATTTCTTGTTCGCCATCACATCGCCCGCGCTATTTCTTCGCTTTTGCTTAGAGTTCTTTTTGCTTGGCCCCCAAGAATCGTAGCGAGATGTTGAATAGCCTAGAACCTTCCTCAAGAATTAGGCTATCAAATCCAAAAAGGTTTTTTCAAATCCGACTGGTAGTTTCGGAGATTAGTGCGTTCAAACAAACAAACTCTTTAGCTTTATTATTAGTAAAGAATATAGATAGACAAGGTGCGGCTAAAGTAAAAAAAAAAACATCAGCTGATCCATACATTTATGTTTGCATAACTCGACAGTCATAATGTATCGGATCTACTGATTTTTTTTTCACGATTTCAGGTTTGTTCCCATCCCATCTCATCAATGTTGTTCATAATGATGAGTTCGTAATGACCCCTTTTAAGGAGAAAAACGATCAAATTGTAAGGGTGTATATTGATTATAATTCTGTAAAGTCATATTTGAGCAATGGTGAACCTGTGGTAACAGCTGCGACTTACGAGTTGTAGGTCGTAGGCTCGAACCCATGATAGGTGCTTAACTTTGTGAAAATAATTTCACCATCACTGCTCTCAAAAATGGTGAAGGAAAACATCGTGAGGACACCGGCATGTCCTAGAACCAAACATTCGAACTCATGTGACATCTACTAACCCGCACTGGGCCCGCGTGGTGGATTACGACCCACTCCCTCTCACCGAGAGGCCTGTGTCCCAGACCTGCCCAGGGCTGGGACCGTCATAGGCTGATTATGTGAGCGATATTTGTTACGGTCGCGAATCATATTTTAATCAACTTACAACCTGACACTGACCTTACCTGCACGTAAGTAATTTAGAATTTCGCGGGCTAAGGCGCACCCCTCGTAAGAATAATCTAACCGCGAGCTCGAACTCACTGGTGGTCATGGCCAAAAAGCACGCTGTCTCACCTGGCTTCGTGTCTGACAGAGCTAGTATCAGTGATGAGCAGTTAGACGCTAGTCTACACGAACAACGTCTAGTTCTCACGCACAGAAACACCGCTCCGAACTGATAGGCGCCTAAAAAAATTTGAAAAGTGCTTCGGAAAATCGAGTTTTATGAAAAAAAACACTGCATAAATCAATTACAAATAAAGATTATTGAACTCTTCGATAACTGAGCTTTGTCGGTACGGACTTGGTTTTGAAGATTTTACAGTTCTTTTATTACTTATTTACATCCAAATTTATATTACAATAGCAAGAAAAACGAATCTTTGTTGGCTCATCACTTTTTAATGCCTTTTTATTTTACTATTCTGTTTCCGTACATACAACATTAACAATAAGACAAAACGATATCATGTTTAACTTTGAATGCACAATGTCAAACAGTGGAGTAATACTCTCCCGAAAGTATGGAAAAAATATCGACTGGTGGCACCTTAAAATTAGAATTAAACCATAAATTCGAAGAATTTTAAAATTAAGATGCCGTGTTTTTATAGCGTATTTAAATTTGTACCATATTATTATGGCTGTTAGACTCAATTTACATAACAGTAAAAAGTAACCCAGTTTGTGCTGAAAGTTAGTCAGTGGCGATTAGTTGTTGTCAACCGGTTAAAATAATAAAATAAACAATTTTGCTAATAATAGCAAGCTGATTTTATTAAACAAATGTTATTTACAAGGCAGATGTGAGTGGAAACGCTGGAACCGACGCCCTAGAAATACATTATAGTAACTTTATTGGTGATTATGTTATAATTATATTATGATTATATTATATTATGATTATAATTATATTCTTCAGAATGGTCAGGTGTATAACCAGATGTGTATAAACGTAAACGAAGCAAAAGGAGTATGTAGGTATCAGGTGGCCTACCCCCATGGGAAGAACGAGTGAGTTTTATATATGTACTAGCTGCGCCCCGTGGTTACACCCGCATAAATGTCGATCCCGTGGGAATATCGGGATAAAAAGTATCCTAATGTTTTAATCCATACTAATATTATAAATTCGAAAGTAACTCTGTCTGTCTGTCTGTATGTTACCTTTTCACGCCTAACCCACTTAACGGATTTCGATAAAATTTGGCAGAGAGGTAGATTGCAACCCGGGGAAGGACATAGGATAATACCTCGCGGGCGGAAGCTAGTTCTGGTTATGAACTATCTGTGTGCCAAGTTTCATCCAAATCCGTCACAAACTTTCGTCTCTATAATATTAGTGTGATATGATTAGTGTGATGTATGTAGAAACATAAAATATTCTGAGCAGTATTTGTAAACATTTGTGAATTTCAGAAACTGCTGGTTATAAAATACCTACTGACTTCATTACCAGCTATAAAGAACATAAATGAACTAGGTAGGCAAACGCAAACGTTAACGATCGAGTTTATGTTATCTGTTTACCCACATTTCTTTTTTTTTTCTTTGGTATTTTGTTTTGCCCGTGGCTAAATAATAACAGCCGCACAGGTCGATCGATCAGGTTAAGCTACGCTTGCCGCGGTTGGTCTGTGGATGGGTGACCATCTTTCCATACCGAGACCCCTCCGTGCCTCGGAAAGCACGTTAAGCCGTTGGTCCCGGCTGTCATTCGTGGATCTTTGACAGTCGTTACGGGTAGTCAGACGCCCGAAAGTCTGACAACCAGTCTTACCAAGGGGTATCATATTACCCAGTAGCTGGGTTGTGGAGGTCAGATAGGCAGTCGCTCCATGTAAAATACTGGTATTCAGCTGCATCCGGTTAGACTGGAAGCCGACTCCAACATAGTTGGGAAAAGGCTAGGCAGATGATGATGATGCTATTTTGTTTTGTTATTTTATATGCGTACATCTGTGCGGTCTAATTATTAATCTTAGTTTTAGATATTGTTTCTCAGTAAGTGAATTATGTATGCAATTCTTATGAGCAATAAAGTTGTTCGTAAACCTTAAACATCTCCTAGGTAGGTCTGTTTATTTCAGTAAGGAAAATCCGAGAATATAAAACAGTATCATAACAACAACAACTTAGGTATCTAGGTGTTCTGCTGAATGGCTGTAAAAATAGCAGCGACGCGTAAACATCGCCCACGGGCAGTTTTATTGAGAAAGAGGATCTTTTAGTACATATAGGAAAAATAAAATTATACTTATTGTATGTTTGCTGCAAAGGATTTTGCGTTTAACCCCTTTTTACCCGACTGCGGCGAAGCCCAAAAGGAGGGTTATGTGTTTGACCTGTATGTATCTCCGTTTCTGTGTTCCCTCGTAACTCCTAAACGAATGAACGGATTTGGATAAATTATACGTCTTTAGATTTGTCTTAATAGCGCGAGTGTCACTGGCTTAGTTTAAAACAAAAAAAAAAAACAGTAAAATGGCGGATTTGGGGTGACATTATTGTGGAGTTCGATTTTTTTTTTTTCTAATTCCAGCGAGTTGGATATAAAAATGAAGGGTTTTAAAAGGTGATTACAAAAATATGTACAACTTACATGGTTAAAATTTATTCGAAGTGACAAATCGTAAAAAAACACGAAATAAAAAAATAAAACTTACACATCTGTCCTAAACTAAAAAGCTGGAAATAAAAAATAAAATTTTTCAAATCAAATGGGTCCTTCCCGCCTGCTTCCAACGTTTATTTAATTTAAAATGGGCTTGTTTTTAGCTTTTCAGTTTTTTTTTTACTGTATGTTGATCGTCTTATTCCAATTTTGCGGTTTTAATAAAATTTTGAGGAGACAAGTCAATCAAAAATATTTTAGTAAATAAGTTATGGGAAAATCCGCAGTATATGCCTTGTGTTGTGAAAAATACTGCTCATATAAAAGATGCGAGAGCTACTACGGCGCGGCGCGGGCGCGCCTACTGGAAACTTTTTGCGAACTTGCTAGACGAACGGACGTGCAACAGATGCATTATTTTAAATAAGTAAAAATAATAATAATAAATATAAAGTAAATTGAATTTAATGAGTTTCTTTTAAAAGTTTTAAAGGATTTGAAGACTATTTGGGTAGGTATTATTTTAAAGTAATATTTTAAATATGTATTTGACGCGTAATTTATTTATTTTCTGAATAAGTACTCACCTAGTACTAATGTTTAATTAGTGCCATTAAATACTCAGTGATATGAAATTCTAGTAGTTCTCAGTATATAAATATACAACTTATTCAAATTATGGTATCATTTTCCAGAAGTAGCTAGGTAAGTTTTATTTTTAATTTGACTGACTTTTTGAATTTGTGTTTTTTTTTTTGTTTTCTGTTGTGGTGCCACTGATGCCCACGATATGTCTTTGATGATCTCGCTTAGGATAAGGTGGCCTATTTCCAAAATAAATTCATAATATGATTTAACATACCTGCTTCTTTTAAATATCCCATTTTGACAGTAATTGTAATTTACGTTTTAGTACCTACTATTTTCTGGTTTTGAAGTAATAATCTAAGACTTAGACAGGTAATCTACAAGATGCAATATACCTACAAAAATTTCAGAATTTGCATCTCCAGAATGTTCTAACGCTCTAATAAATAATAGTAGCCTCCCCGACCGTTTTCGGTCACGGTGGCCAATCTCAATGGAGATTAGTCAGGTACGCAGGAGATATTATAGTGCGCAAGTGTGTGCGTATACACAGGTGCACTCTCTGTTCCTTTACTCTCAAAGTCCGATGGGACGGTAATCCGACACGACCGGGGAGAGTTTACGTGCTTTCCGAGGCACGGGGGTATTAAACCGCCAACTTCCAAACTCCGGACTGTTACTAAGAAATTCCTAATGGAAAACCCAATAACACTTTGTCCGACCCGGGAATCGAACCCAGGAGCCCACGCTCAGCAGTCGCGCTTGCAACCACGAGACCAACGGGGCAGTTCTAACGCTCTAATTATATCAGGTAACACATAAAACTAATTTCCAGACTGCGTTATTTCTGACAATTATTATCAGTTTAACGACAGTTTCAAACTGCTTCTTCCCACACCTTTCCACCAACTGGAACGCCTAGAAGACTGTTTATGTCGCTTATCACACCAAGGGGAATTCAACTGATGCCCAGAGGGCATTTATAGCCCAAAAAAAGTGTGTAAGGTCAATTTTCAATCTTAAGTGGACAGACTCTTGTAAACCTGTATTTATGAAGCAAAAGCTGCTTACCCTCCCGTCTTTATACGTATTTGAAACCTGCAAATTTGTAAGAAACAACTACTCGCTTTTTAAAAAAGATGAAAAGGCTATGTCAAAGAGGAAAGTAGTACAAAAGCCACTTGTAGTCCCGCGTAATAGACTAAAACTATGCAACAAAAATTGTTATACCATGGCGGTGAAAATATATAACCACCTGGCCGAAGAATTTAGAAGTGCTACAGATTTAGAATTTAATAGAAAGCTATATAACTGGTTGTGTGAGAGATGTTTTTATTCCATCAATGAATATTTTGAATGTAAAATGTAAAACTTAATTATTATAATTACTACATCTGATCTATATATTTACATTACTTAAATAATATTGAAACATTATCATTACTCTTGCAATTTTCATTGACATGACATCATTATTATTAATCGCTATTATTAATATAAATTATTATTATGAAGGAATATAATTGTATAATTTAATTTTATTAATTGCATTGTAATCCAAATTTAAATGATGAAATTATTATTAGTATTTTTATGTTATTGCTAATTACTAAATGTGTACGTACTGCATGCTATAAGTTTAACCAAGATGTAAAATCTAAATATTTGCACGGCTGAAATGCCGAATATAGTGAAACCCAGAGATCTTAAGAACTTATGTTAACTACCTATATTCTTGCAAATAAATATATCATTCATTCATTCATTCATTCATTCAATATTATAAAGGCGAAAGTTTGTGAGTGTGTGTGTGTGTTTATATGTTTGTTACTTCTTCACGCTCAAACGGCTGGACCGATTTTGATAAAATTTTGTATGGAGGTAGCTGACACCCTGGATTAACATATAGGCTACTTTTTATCCCGATATTCCCAAGGGATCGACACTTACGCGGGTGAAACCGCGGGGCGCAGCTTATCCATAATAAGTCCGTTTACATTTCAACAACATCCATTGCGTTATTTGCGTTCTTGAGCTGAAAATTTTTTCGAACTTATGTAGCAATGGATTAGCAATATCCTTCAAAATTGTTTAGATTGCGATCGATAGTGTGTTACGCAATTAGGATGTTGATATCCAAAGAAATACATTACCAGATCATTATGATCATCAGTTATCCAAAGTTTCTTTTACCCGTTTTAAGTCATAAGCTATTTCTAATCAATTCAATTCTCAATTCTTTATTGCGTACCATAATGTTTGTAGTTGGTAGGGAAATAATTATATTAGTCACAGTTATGGACCTTGTCGGGCACATCATAGATATTAGAAGAGAGGAGGAAGAACACTGTGTTTAATCTTCTTCTTTATCCCAATTTAATTTGTGGTCAGCCCTCCTACCTCTGCGCTACACCGTAAGATTGTCTCTTTTGTTGTGTTGCTTGCTCATGTTATTATACAGGATGAAATTGAAAACATGCGACAAACCGAAACGGGAGATTGTACTCATCATTATGAACAACTTTTACTATGGGTCCAAACCTGAAATCGCGAAAACAAAATCATTTGTTCCCTACATTTATGTTCACATAACTCGTCAAAATGTAGGGACAAGCTGATTTTTTTTTCGCGATTGCAGCTTTGGTCCCTTAGTAAAAGTTTTTCATAATGATGAGTACAATCTCCTATTTCGGTTTGTCGCATGTATTCAATTTCACCCTGTATAAGTAACTAGTTGCGCCCCGCGGTTTCACCCGCGTAAATGTCGATCCCGTGGGAATATCGCGATAAAAAGTAGCCTATATGTTAATCCAGGGTGTCAGCTACCTCCATACAAAATTTCATCAAAATTGGTTCAGCCGTTTGAGCGTGAAGAAGTAACAAACATATAAACACACACACACACTCACAAACTTTCGCCTTTATAATATTAGTGTGATTTACTGTATGAGTTTGATATCACAACTTTGATACTGTTACGAGCTTCGGGTTCGTGACAATAAAAACTGCCGATTTAATAACCAAAAAAATGACACTTTAATAATCAACACTAATTACAACTCAAACACACTAATTACAAAACACAATTGCACTACTGATCGCTTTAAGTCGCACTTGAATATCGCTTCGATGCTTTCACTTCGATCGCTGTATCGAAACTGTGTCGGTCGTGGCGCGTCTCGGCCTTATATAGCGCCAAAGAGAGTTCTAGAACCTTCCATTGTAGAATCATCTAGAATGTTCGAGTACATACAGGCCCCGATCGACCAGATGTCGAAAGTTCGGGAATGTTCTAGAAAGTTCTCGCATCGAAATTTCTAGAAGGGTCTTGACAACTAGTTCCGCTACTCGATACTAGATGGCGCTAGTGGTAACTACTGTCGCCATGTACTAGGCATTAATTGTGGCGCGCAACACTGCCCCCTCCTAAGACATGCTCGTCCCGAGCATTATCGGCCCCATAATAACGCGCCAGTCGATCCACGTGGACGATCTTAGGAGTACCCCTTGCACCTTTCTGTATCCGGTAGGTTACGTCATTGATCTTTGTCACAATCCGGTACGGTCCGTCCCATTTAGCTTGAAGCTTAGGAGATTTCCCTTTGCTGCGGACTGGATTGTGCAACCACACTAGTGAACCTTCGTCGAACCCTTTATTGTTCATTTTACGGTCATAACGGGTTTTCATCTTTTCAGACATTTGCTGGCCCGATTGTCTGACGTGCTCATAAATGTAATTCATTTTGTTTCGCAAGTCATTCGCATAATCGGTTATACTTCGTGGGGCATCGGGTGGTATTCCGGTGATCAGGTCTGCAGGCAGCCGTAATTCCCTTCCAAAGTTTGCGAAAGCTGGTGTCACCGATGTGCTTTCGTGAACAGCGCTTCGATATGACAACAAAAACGGTTGTATGTGCTTGTCCCAATCTCGTTGCCGATTTTCCACAACTTTTGCTAGGTATCTCTCCAAGGTCTGATTAAATCGTTCCACCATTCCATCCGATTGTGGGTGGTAAGAAGTTGTTCTCGTTTTATGAGTACCCATTACTCGGCAAGTTTCCTGAAATATTTGGGACTCAAAATTCCTTCCCTGATCGCTGTGAATCTCCAAGGGTACTCCAAAACGGCAGAAGACTTCATGGACTAATCTATCTGCAACTGTCGAAGCTTCTTGATTTGGAATGGCGAAGACTTCCGGCCACTTAGTGAAGTAATCCATCACAACCATGAAATACTTGTTACCACTTTCACTTTCCGGAAACGGTCCCGCAACGTCAAGGGCTATCCTCTCCCATGGTGCACCAACATTGTACAATTTCAATGCACCTCTATTACGAGTCTGAGGTCCCTTTACAGCTGCACAACTTGTACATTTGCGACACCAGTCCTCGACATCGTCCCGACAGTGGACCCAGTAAAACCGTTCTCGTATCTTCAATAGAGTCCGTTTTACTCCCAGATGGCCTCCTGAACAACCATTATGGTACAGCTGTAGAACGTCCGGTACTTGAGCTTTAGGGACAACCATTTGCAAATGACAGCTGTCTCCCCGAGCGTTTTCCCATTTACGGCACAGGACTCCATCCTGAATCACCAAACTGTCCCATTGGGCCCAATAGCTTTTTGTGATCGAACTCATTGCTGAGACGTCGCTCCACCTGGGCTTAGGAGCTCTGGCCTTCATCCACTCCAGAATCGGCTTGATGTCCGAATCTTCCTGCTGTGCACGTTGTAGGCTTTCCTTCCACTCGTTACTGAGGTCTGTCTTGAGCATCCTCACAGGTACGACTTCTTTACTTTCTTGCCTAGTACAATGCTTGCAGTCTTCAGGACAAGGTCTTCTTGACAATGCATCTGCGTTGCCATGAGATTTCCCGCTGCGATGTTCGACCTCGAAGTTGTATTCCTGCAGTAGTTCAATCCATCTCGCAACTTGTCCTTCTGGATTTTTGAACTGCAATAGCCATTTCAGTGCAGCGTGGTCAGTTCGTAGGTGGAATTTCCGCCCCAGAAGATATTTGCTAAAGTGCTGCAATGACTTTACCACAGCAAGCAGTTCTCGTCTCGTAACACAATAGTTCCTTTCAGGTTTCGACAATGACTTGCTGAAGTATGCTACCACAACCTCTTGATCGCCGTTCCGCTGAGACAACACACCGCCAAGTCCTATGTCACTTGCGTCTGTGTCAACTATAAATTCCTTGCCCGCATCAGGATACCCCAAAATAGGTGTTTTGCACAGACGGTCCTTTAGCTCCTGGAATGCGATGTCGCAACTTTCGTCCCAGCAGAAGTGTCGCTTCTCCTCGGTTAGCTTATGCAGGGGTTTGGCTATATCTGCAAAGTTCTTGACAAATCGCCGATAATAGGAGCACAAACCCAGAAATGCTCTGACCTGCGTCTTGTCCTTTGGAATCGGCCAATCCTTGACAGCGGCGATTTTCTCTGGATCCGTGCGGATACCTTCTTCAGACACTACATATCCCAAAAAGCTAACTTGTCGTTTGAATAGTGAACACTTCTTCGGACTTAACTTGAGGTTGGCACTCTGGATCTTCATGAGCACGCGTTCCAGGTTTTGAAGGTGTTCTTCAAACGTGCGGCCTACGATGATGATGTCATCCAGGTAGACCAGGCAGGCATCGCCAATTAGTCCGGTAAGTACAAGTTCCATCAACCTCTCAAATGTTGCCGGAGCATTGCACAATCCAAACGGCATAACTTTAAATTGCCACAGACCCTTTCCTGTCGAGAATGCAGTTTTCTCCTTGTCGTTAGGATCAATTTCAACTTGCCAGTAGCCACTTTTCAGGTCCAGCGTGCTAAACCACTTTACTCCAGTAAGCATGTCCAGCGTGTCATCAATTCTTGGCAAAGGATAGCTGTCCTTCTTTGTAACGTCGTTCAGACGACGATAGTCAACACAAAACCGCATGCTGCCGTCCTTCTTTCTTACCAGCACTACAGGTGAACACCATGGACTAGATGAAGGTTCAATAACACCATCCTTCACCATTCCCTCAATCATGGTTTCCACTTCCTTTTCACGTGCTACCGGCAATCTCCTTGGCCGCTGACGGATAGGCAATTCTTCTCCTGTGTTTATTTTGTGTTGAACTATGCCAGTCTTCCCGATGTCAGCCTCGTTTGACGAGAAAACATCGGCGAACTTGAATAACATCTTCTTCGCCTTGACCATTTCATTTTGGGACAAAGCGCTGCGGCAGTCTTCTAAAAGTGTGGTCACTTTTGTTTGTGTATCCTTGCTGAGGCTCCCAGTTGATAGATGTTGGCATCGACGCAACCAATCCACTTCCTCGCAAGTACCAACAAGTGTGCCTTTTTCTATAATCTGTTCCTGATCACAAAGGTTCAGCACACGTACCCCTGAGATGTCAGTGGCTCTGACCAAAGTCCGTGCCACTTTCCATGGAAGGTCATTGTCTACCCTTTCCACGAGTACACAACGATGAGTTTGCCCAGGATTCCGAGGAAGACTAACCGGCACAATCGTTTCCGATCTCGGCGGAAGAACAATCTTCTTAAGGCTGTACACATTCCCAGGCAACGCCCCTTCCATGAAAAGTTCCTCTTCTCCACATTTCAAAACACCTTGCTTGACGTCAATCTCGCAACAATTCTTCCTCATAAAGTCTAGGCCCAGGATGCAATCGTCCATTATATCAGCCACGATGACATTATGCAGGTAGATTCTGTTGCCTAGCGTCAATTCCATTTTCTTCTCTCCATGGACGGGTATGCGCTGACCGGTGGCTGTTACCAAATTAATGCGTTCCCGGTTGTATGCGGAGTCCCCAAGGGACCGACTTGTAAGTTGGGAACTGACAACCGTGCGAGAAGCTCCAGTGTCTATGGTCAGTTTACACGGCGTTCCGTTGACCTCGCCCTTGATGATTAGGCTGTTCCCGTCATGGGTTTGTGTGATCGAAACCCTTGGGGCTCTTTGAACATCAGCCAGCACCCGCCCCGCAGTCCTGGCTATTACTCGTTTCCCTGCTGCTGGTGCTGGGCGGTGCTGTTAGCCGCACTGCCCTCTGGAGATCGGCCGTCTTCTCTTTCTGCAGTTCGCTTAGGGCAACTGGATCGAAGGTGGCCCCTTTCCCCACAGCCGTAGCACCTAGGGCTGTATCCTTTATTGCGGTCGCGAACTGTAGCCGCTGCAACCTCCCTGACGCGATGGGAACGATGATCCTGCCGCACAGCTTCCACCTCCAGTGCATGGGCCAAAGCGTCCTTAAGCGTCCCATGGTGACCGAGCCGCACAGAAGCTCTAACTTCAAGGTCGCGGATGCCATCGATGAATGCCTGCACCAGGTTCCCATCAATAAGCGCAGGTACGGACTGGTAAGCTTTGCGAACCAGTTTCTCCACTTCAAGGGCCCACTGCTGCAGGTTTTCGCTACTGCGTTGCACGCGATCCTTGAGCTGCGCACGAAACACGTGTTCCAGGTGAGCGTCGCCATACCGAGCCTCCAATGCCTCGAGGAGCTGCTCGTAAGTCACTTCCTTACCGAGAGCTTCCAGGACAGTTAAGGCCTGGTCGCGCAGGCCTAGGGTGAGAGCAGTCATGGCCTGGCTTTTATTCCATCCGTTCGCCTTCATGACAGCCTCAAACTGGATTTTGTAGGCCGACCAGGAAGAAGTTCCGTCGAACGGTGGCACTTTGAATCCACGTAGCGAAGGTGTTGTAGCTACGGGAGCTGCGATTCCATCCCCAAGTTTAAGATTACCCAACTCCTGCTTCACATCAGCAATGACGTTATTAAACTTGCTGATCTGAGTTTCAGCTTCTGACAGGCGGTTGTCATGCTGGGCAACCTTCTCCTTCACCTCCTTCATGTCTTTCCCGAAGGTTGCGTGAAGGTCCTTCATGAGGCGCATCTGCTCTTCCTGGCGACGCACCTGCTCCTCCTTATCTTGTTTGAGCTGTTCTTCCAATCGATGGGCCTGTTCCTCTTGACGGCGGGACTGTTCCTCCTTATCGCGCTGGAGCTGTTCTTCCAACCGGCGAGCCTGCTCCTCCTGACGGCGAGCCTGTTCCTCCTGTCGACGGGCCTGTTCCTCCTTGTCCCGCTGGAGCTGTTCCTCCAACCGACGAGCCTGTTCCTCCTGTCTGCGGGCCTGCTCCTGCAGCATCATCATCAGAGCAGCCAAATCTGGTGCTGCTGATGCTGGAGCTGCTGCGGACGGGCCGGCCTCCATGGTCGGTAGCTGGCCCTCCGACCCCTGCGGCGTAGCTCCACCAAATCGCCTCTGGTCCGTCTCTTGCTGGCGTTGACTCCGGGTACGGATACCCTCCGTGTCGTCTTTGGGTAAAACCGGCATGATTTTTAATCCCCTCTTCTGACACCAATTGTTACGAGCTTCGGGTTCGTGACAATAAAAACTGCCGATTTAATAACCAAAAAAATGACACTTTAATAATCAACACTAATTACAACTCAAACACACTAATTACAAAACACAATTGCACTACTGATCGCTTTAAGTCGCACTTGAATATCGCTTCGATGCTTTCACTTCGATCGCTGTATCGAAACTGTGTCGGTCGTGGCGCGTCTCGGCCTTATATAGCGCCAAAGAGAGTTCTAGAACCTTCCATTGTAGAATCATCTAGAATGTTCGAGTACATACAGGCCCCGATCGACCAGATGTCGAAAGTTCGGGAATGTTCTAGAAAGTTCTCGCATCGAAATTTCTAGAAGGGTCTTGACAACTACACACATCAAAAGTGTCTAGGGATCAAGCATTTTTATGCGGATTTCTTGAGATTGAGATGTGGCTTTGTAATAAATTTATGATTTTATAAATTTATATGGATCCTTTTTGGTGCATTTCATAATTTGAATCAGGAACTGTGAATCAAATTCGAGTAAAAGATGAAAATCAGCTGTCAATATTTTCCCTATAAAAACATACAACGCATTGAAGACATTATTAGTGCTACTGTTTCCCTACTACTGATTAAAACCAACGTTATTATGGAGCGGCGACGTCATTTAAGCAGGGAAGAAATGCTCAGAGCCGTGGGAATGATAGAAGCTGGTTCCCGGCAACGTACTGTGGCTTTAGCTCTGAATACAAGTCAGAGTGTTATCAGTCGACTTTGGACACGTTACCGAAGCACTGGTACCGTGGCTGAGCGCCATGGAGGACGGTATCGCTGCACCACACGGAGACAAGACCGATACATTCAAATCTTAACTCGAAGAGCTCCAACAATAACCGCCATGATGTTAGCCGTGAGGCTTCATCACTCTTCAGGGAACTTAATTAGCGACCAAACAGTCAGAAACCGCTTGCATGATGTGAACCTTCATTCCCGAAGACCGCTACGGGTACCACCTATAGCAATGCACAATCGTAGGATTCGATATCAATGGGCTCTTGAACACAGAAATTGGGCAGAAGAACAATGGCGTTTCGTGTGCTTTTCTGATGAGTCTCGTTTTGGTATGAGACCGGATATAAGACGTATACGACACTGGAGAACCCCTGGACGCCAACAGCGATTAAAATCCTGCCAGGAAGTCCATCCTTATAGTGGTGGAACCATCATGGTATGGGCGGGTATTTGGATCGGCGGAAGAACTGAGTTGATTTGGATCAGAGGCAACCTCAACGCTCAAATTTATGCTGAGACGATTGTATCAGACGTCATCGTTCCTCTACAAGTGCAAATCGGTCCCTTATTTCAGTTAATGCATGATAATGCACGACCGCACACCGCAAGAGTTGTAAGACAGACTCTCGCCGCAGCTAACATCAATGTCCTGCCCTGGCCTGCTCAGTCGCCAGACTTGAACCCGATTGAGCATGCATGGGATATGCTACAGAGAAGAGCTCTGCCGAATATGGAGGGTATCCAGTCGCAAGAAGACCTTTTTTTGTTGTTGCAACGAACATGGGCGGCCATTCCACAGCGTGATTTGTATGAACTCATTTTGAGTATGCCAAACCGATGTTCTTGTGTTGTTAGTGTTCGCGGTAGAAACACGGATTATTAATTGTTTAAGTTACCCAATAAAATTTTAAAGAAAACTGTTATTTCAGTCTTTTTTTCGAACTTTTGTGTTAGTGGTTCAAATGTCAAAAATCCCTTTATTAGGAAAATGGCAAATTTCTTTATTAATGCAAAGGTGACTTGGTTTATCGTTACTGTGACAAACGAAAACACTTTATTTGATGAATCCTTAAAGAAAATTTTAATTAATATCAATCAGGAGAAAAGTTATTGCAAAAATATATGTTGATCCCTAGACACTTTTGATGTGTGTAGTTCCGCTACTCGATACTAGATGGCGCTAGTGGTAACTACTGTCGCCATGTACTAGGCATTAATTGTGGCGCGCAACAATACATTTATCATCAACATTTCAGCCGAAAGACGTCCACTGCTGGACATAGGCCTCCCCCAAGCACCTCCACTTCGACCGGTTCTGTGCTTCTCGCATCCAACGAGTTCCTGCGGCCTTCACAAGGTCGTCGGACCACCTTGTGGGAGGCCTTCCAACGTTACGTTTTCCGGTACGCGGTCGCCACTCCAGAACCTTTCGGCCCCATCGGCCATCTGTTCTGAGAGCAATGTGCCCTGCCCACTGCCACTTAAGTTTGGCAATTCTTCGGGCTATGTCGGTTACCTTGGTTCTCCTGCGGATCTCCTCATTCCTGATTCGATCACGCAGGGAAACTCCAAGCAAAGTCCTCTCCATTGCCCTTTGGGTGACTTTTAGCCTTCTTATAAGGCCCATTATGAGCGACCACGTTTCAGTGCCATAAGTCATCACTGGCAACACGCACAGGTCAAAGACTTTCGTCTTGAGACATTGCGGTATGTGGGACGAGAAGATATTGCGTAGCTTCCCGAACGCTGCCCAGCCGAGTCGGATTCGACGTTTGACCTCTTTCTCGAACTTCGACCGACCTACTGGACAGTTTTGATACATTCTACCTTGCCTAAAATGTGACAGTTATTAGAAACTAGCTGCGCCCCACGGTTTCACCCGTATAAGGGTCGATCTCGTGGGAATATCGGGATAAAAAGTATCATATGTGTTAATCCTGGTTATAAACTATCTCTGTGCCAAATTTCATCCAAATCCGTGGTTTTTGCGTGAAGAAGTAACAAACACTCACAAACTTTTACCTTTATAATATTAGTGTGATTTATCCTTATACATAGTTGACTTACAGGCCAGTTGGAAATCATCAGGCACATTTTGAATCACTTTCACCTTTATTCCAAACCTGACTTAGAAACATTTGCTACCTAATAAATAATGCGAAGTTGTCATCCTGGTCCACTTATCTCTGCCACTAGGATTACCTCATATAATATGTGAATCGACCGTGTCTCTGCCAGCAGTCGCTCGTACATCATAGTTGTTCAGAAATAGATACTGGAGCGAATATTAATCACTAGGTTCTAACCGCGACTGGACGAACCTGAAATCGTGAAAAAAAAAATCAGCTGTTGCCTACATATAAGTTCGTATCCGGCATAACTCGTCAAAATGTAGGGAACAGCTGATTTTTTTTTCGCGATTTCAGGTTTAGTCCCATAGTAAAAGTTGTTCATAATGATGAGTACAATGACCTCTTAAGAGGTTGTTAATGTTTTACCAATAACCCTGTATACCTAGATAATCTTTATAGGTACTAATAATAAAGCTTTGATTGAGAGTTTGTTTGCGCTAATCTCTGGAACTACCAGTATTTTTGTATTTGATTGCCCAATTCTTGAGGGAGGTTATAGGCGATTTTAACATCACGTTGCGGCCCGCAGGACCCGAGCAAAAAGATAAAGATGCCAGAAAGAGCGCTAATCGAAAACGAAGTAAATAGACGACCGAGCGATGCGTTGCCACGGGGTGGGTCGGAAAACAAGAAATTTTAGAAAGTAATTAAGTATAAATACTCGCGGCGGGTTCACGGATGAGTGCTAACGCGTGCCCGTGTTCCCGCCGTAAGCGGCAGAGGAGGACACCGTGGAGTTTTAGTGGGTTAGAGTCCCACATAACTGCACTATCTCCCCGTGGTAGTGCAGAATGCATGAGCATATTTCTCCACGTTAAAAAAAAAAGTATAAATACTCCATTATCACCTACGAACATATATTTATAGCACATTAAGGCATGACTAACTCACAATGTTTGGTGCACAGTCGGTTAAAAATAGAAGTGTTGATCAACAAGAATACGGCGCATGCATGAACTCCAAACGATGCTAGGTATTTATTTAAGTCAAAGATAGTTTTCGGTAAAAAAAAAACATTTAAATTACGCAGTTTTCCTTGCCGCCTACGCTAGATGACAAATCAATTTTATAGGCAAATAAGATAATTACGGGAGGGGCCCGTGGCTAAATGATAACAGCCGCACAGGTCGAACGATCAGGTTAAGCTACGCTTGCCGCGGTTGGTCTGTGGAAGGGTGACCATGTTTACATACTGAGATCCCTCCGTGCCTCGGCACGCACGTTAAGCTGTTGGTCCCGGCTGTCATTCGTGGATCTTTGACAGTCGTTACGGGTAGTCAGAAGCCCGGAAGTCTGAGAACCAGTCTTATCAAGGGGTATCGTATAACCCAATAACTGGGTTATACGATACCTTTTTCAATAACCTTCGTACCTCTTTGTTATTTGGACCTCAAAATATAACCATTTTGTAAGGCAACAAAATGTAAAGAATCACAAATAGAAAAATGTAGTTGTTCTAACTCAATACAGCTAAAAAATGAGATAGAACTTTTAATCATGCGAGCAACGATTTGTTCTGGTTCTGTAAACAAAGTTACGGGACATGCTAGATACTCTAACTTGTATAGTTTAGTGCCTCAATACGCGCATTAGAAAGAAGGTTGCAGGGGTGGAAGAAGCCCTACCTGTCGATATTATGGCAATAACAAGTTGGTGCATCATGCCTATAAGGTGAGCAAGTCAGAGCAAATTGACCTTTATCAAAGGCACCGTGTACACAGCACCATTACAGTCCATTCACAGTTATTTTGCCTCTGATTTTGCATCACTGTCAAAATCTTAGTCTTTATGCTCCTCGTAATAAGGTTGCTATTGGATTGCTGCTACTGACAAGTCTGTCAAAATCACAGTTATCTTTATATTCCTTGTAATAAGGTTGCTATTGGATTGCTGCTACTGACAAGTCTGTCAAAATCACAGTGATCTTTATATTCCTTGTAATAAGGTTGCTATTGGATTGCTGCTAGTGACAAGTCTGTCAAAATCACAGTGATCTTTATATTCCTTGTAATAAGGTTGCTATTGGATTGCTGCTACTGACAAGTCTGTCAAAATCACAGTGATCTTTATATTTCTTGTAATAAGGTTGCTATTGGATTGCTGCTACTGACAAGTCTGTCAAAATCACAGTGATCTTTATGTTCCTTGTAATAAGGTTGCGATTGGATTGCTGTTACTGACAAGTCTGTCAAAATCACAGTGATCTTTATATTCCTTGTAATAAGGTTGCTATTGGATTGCTGCTACTGACAAGTCTGTCAAAATCACAGTGATCTTTATATTTCTTGTAATAAGGTTGCTATTGGATTGCTGCTACTGACAAGTCTGTCAAAATCACAGTGATCTTTATGTTCCTTGTAATAAGGTTGCGATTGGATTGCTGTTACTGACAAGTCTGTCAAAATCACAGTGATCTTTATATTCCTTGTAATAAGGTTGCTATTGGATTGCTGCTACTGACAAGTCTGTCAAAATCACAGTGATCTTTATATTTCTTGTAATAAGGTTGCTATTGGATTGCTGCTACTGACAAGTCTGTCAAAATCACAGTGATCTTTATGTTCCTTGTAATAAGGTTGCGATTGGATTGCTGTTACTGACAAGTCTGTCAAAATCACAGTGATCTTTATATTCCTTGTAATAAGGTTGCTATTGGATTGCTGCTACTGACAAGTCTGTCAAAATCACAGTGATCTTTATATTTCTTGTAATAAGGTTGCTATTGGATTGCTGCTACTGACAAGTCTGTCAAAATCACAGTGATCTTTATGTTCCTTGTAATAAGGTTGCGATTGGATTGCTGTTACTGACAAGTCTGTCAAAATCACAGTGATCTTTATATTCCTTGTAATAAGGTTGCTATTGGATTGCTGCTACTGACAAGTCTGTCAAAATCACAGTGATCTTTATATTTCTTGTAATAAGGTTGCTATTGGATTGCTGCTACTGACAAGTCTGTCAAAATCACAATGATCTTTATTCTCGTTATTATAAGGTTGCTTTTGGGTTGCTGCTGTCAGAAGTAAAACAACTAGGACTGTAGTAATATCATTATTGCCTCTTTGGACATCAGGAAGAAGATTGATCCCTAGCAGTAACCCTCATACATCTCAAGAAACAATAAAAATAAATACTAACTTTACAAAAATCTTCATGCCTCTACTCTTCAATCTTCCAGGGAATCAGAGTGGTTGTTCGGCACGCCGGCCGGCCGCCGTCAGCTGCAGGACTCCGCTCGTTTCGGCAGACTGGTGGTGGCAGTGTTGCGTAGAGGACACAAGTTCGAGTCCTTGGATGCTGTGAAGGAGGAGCTAGCACACGCCGCCAAGATGCTTATACCCTATGGATTGACGGGACAGGTAGGAGTTAACGATAATTCATTTAAGTAATTTCTTGTTCTTGGATCTTAGATCTGGCTTATTATTAGGGTTCTATAATTTTTTTTTTGCTTTCTATTAAAACAACTACCATATTATTATCACAAGCATTTATTTATTTATTTTGGTTATCAATTTTATGATAGGTATTATTTATTTTATTTGTAACTATTTACACTAGGTACAGTCGGTGACCAACATTGTCTGACCCACCCAACATTGCCTGACTCACCGGCATATCTTGTTAAGCCATTTTAATCATTATCTTCTTGTCGTTAAAGTTGAAAAGCTTTTAAGTAGCACGGCAATACTTACTACACAATCTTTAATTTCGCGTATTCTCAACAAGTCATTGTGGCTTCGCGGTTCGATGCTGGATTGGCGACGAACAACATGCGGGTTCGAAAACACAATCCATCTATTATCAATTTCTTTTTTTATTTGTTTTCATTTATGATTTCTACAATATTTCTTACATTAATAAAAAACGACCATTATGATTTTTGCCTAACAACTTGTCTGGAAAACAAGTGGGTAAATTAAAAAAACAAATGAGTAGGACGAAGTAAAAGTTTACTTCGTGAGGTAGATGGATACTAAATTGATCTAAGTGACATAAGTCAGTCTACCTACGCCTAAACAGTGACTGCGCACTAACATTTCTAAAACGTTTGACGTAAATCGTGAAAAGTATTTTTAATGAATTTGGTGTAATCATAGATATCCGGTGGAGTTATGTCGCAACATAATGACTATACAAAACATTGCTGGCTGAATGTCGTCTATGGGAATTGGTAGAAGTTGGTGATCGATTTAATAGTAGTCAGTATTTGGAGATTCTGCGTGACGTCCTGCTGCCGACTGTGCGAATTGCCTATCCAAATACAGATATTTACTTCGTGCAAGATAACTGCTCCATCCACCGTGCAGGCATTGTGAAGAATTGGTTAGCTGCTCAAGAAGGTGTAACTGTTATTTACTGGCCATCTAAAACTCCCGATTTGAACCCTATAGAAAACCTATGGGGTCAAATGATTTTTCATTGGGACACATCCAAAGTGCGAAATAAAAACAATTTGGCTGAGATCGTATCATCGACATAGGAGCACATGAGAGGAAAAGATTTGTGTTGGAACATGGTTTGCGGTATACGTAGCCACTTACAGCAAGTTATAGAAGGAGACTGTGCGCCACTCCGCTACTAACTAATCTACTTATAAGTATTTTGAAACACACTATGTAAGTAAGTAAATGCTCAATTGAATGAATGCTAAACCATTAAAAGTTGCAGATTCTGTGGTGATGTTATTGTTATAAATGGAAATGCATTTTTCTATTTAAATAACATGTTGATTCACTACATTTATACTTAGCTATAAATCTGTAAAACATTTCACAAATTCGTTAATTTTCTCGCATTTATACATCAATGTTTTCTCGATAATAAACTTCCAAGCATTAGCATGACTTTTTTAAATGTTTATAAATAAAAATAAAAAATTAATTAATTAATTTTTATTAATTAATTAAATTATTACATTTTATAATATCATATTCAAACCTAACCAGGTTTGAATATGATATTATAAAATTTAATAATTTTGAACTATGAGCATTTACTTACTTTATCTGACTTATGTATATTTTAATGAAATAATAAACATTTTATTACTTGCAATGATTTTGTTTCATTCCTATACAAACTGCCCATTTAAAAAGATATTTCTCGATTTCGTTCGTTCAAAAAAGTGAAAAAAATATAATAATTAAAAACAAAACATTGCTACAAAAAGCTTAGTTAGGTTTTTCCTGGTTTCGAACGCAGACACCGACGACTATCGACCTGCCTAATTGACCACGAGACCAACTCAACTGTAGTAATATGTTTTGAAATTTGACCTTTGTTGGGATGATAGAAGCAATATTCTAAAGAATTTGAACCATATCGTATATTTTCATAAAGTTCATTATCGCACAATCACAACCAGCTATTAAAATGAATCACGGAATTTTGCTATTAACCGTAGACAACTTTAAAATGTTACTGATGCGCGATATTTTTTTTTATTCATCCACCCTCGCCTTGGTTTTTTTTTTAGTGGTCGTGAAACTCATTAACCTTTCAACCTTATCAACAACAACATAATTATTAAAATCGCTTAACAACATTATTTATCGAAATGCTTGCACGGGGTATTCCAAATGTTCACGATAAGGTTCAAATTCGCTATCACTCAAGTGGGTCAGATAATGTTGGCCACCGACTGTACTAAACGATTATTCCCGATCTCCACCACTTGTTTGGCCACCACTGGGGGACGCTTCATGGTTTGAATAGGTCGAATCTGTTACAAAACCGAATCGGGGCACCCTCGACTTCACGTAGTCTTTTGGCTGCTACTTCTAGAGTGTATATAAAAACCGGAGGCGCGAAGGGGGAGCAACCCCCACCCGCTGCAACAAAGTATAGGCACCCGTGCGAGCCGTAGCGGCTGACCAAACCGAAGCAGAGGAGGTGAGGAGGGTGCCTATCCTTTGTTATATCAAATAAATATTTATTTGGCTACATACGCCGTACGCCGAAAGGACTTACCAACTGAATTTCGACAAACCGTAGTACGACAAGATTTTACTTCGACATTATAATAAAAAAGTTCCAGCATGAAATCTTTGTCACTGGTCACCTATAAAAATAGATGAAAGAAATCAGTCTTGTATTTTTTGTGTGAAAGACGTTAACAGACTTAGAGACTAATATTTTAGTATAGTTAGTATACAATTAAATACGTTGTCAAAAGATATGATTCGTGTTATTTTAGTTGTCACAATCATAACAGCTAACATTTTAATACAGATTTACGGATTAGGTAAAGGTGCGATAATCCCTTCAGAAAGCGGGATTTATTTATTTATCAAGAACATTCTTATGGTTCCAGATCCCATTCCTCTCCCTGGGCAGCGACGTGGGTCGAAGAGTGAAGATCTTCGAAGGTTCCTCGCAGTTCTCTGGTGACTTTGTTGTGGAGGACGTGGATGTAGAGGGCGCCACTCATCGCAGGCTCGTGTTCTTAGACAATCAGTTTCTGGTGCAGTCCGAAGCTAAATTGAAGACTGGTAAGGAAGATTGACTTTTTTTTTAATTTGCTTGTAGAATAATGATGACGAAAAGAATTCCTTTGCTCTGCTGATCCTGAAATACAGTGCACTCTGCACTCATAAAATAATGATATTACAAATTTTGTGTGGCTTAACTTCGCAATTACTTAAATATAATTTACTTTTTAAGGGTTAAATTTTCAATGAACTTTATTCGAAGAATAATTTTGACAGTTGTTTCATTAAAAAACTAACAAACAAACGTCAATTTTATTCCTCGGATAAAATAAATAAAAATACATTTATTCGGACCTTTCTGATCTGTTCCTTATGATGTTAGTAAAAGATATATGACGATGGAAAACTGAGCCCCAGATGGATTTAAATGATTGCTATTATACATCATATAAAAAAGGCAGCCCAAGAAATTCTTCACGGCTTCCTGGTATTTAATTTAGGGCTGATTTTTCCATCGCCAGATAACTTTTTTTAGTTTTTGTATGAAATAACTATCAAAATTATTCCTCGAATAAAGTTATCAGATGATTGAAAAATCAGCCCTTAAACTAATAAGTATTTGTTACTTCGTTTTTGAAGGCAGTTGGTATTACGATATTCGATACATCGACAAAGTTCCAAGC
Source organism: Mesoligia furuncula (assembly GCA_916614155.1). Taxonomy (NCBI): domain Eukaryota; kingdom Metazoa; phylum Arthropoda; class Insecta; order Lepidoptera; family Noctuidae; genus Mesoligia; species Mesoligia furuncula. Next base: position 27,285,019 of record OU744802.1, on the reverse strand, counting down.
TGTTACTAAAACTACCTTTCTCTCATTCCAGTCAAAAGAAAAAACAAAACCAAGCTGGTAGTAGATTTCGGCCACATATCTCTCTATCACTCCTTCATGTGTGTGGGAGTCCACATATCCAGGGCTCCTAGCACCAACGTGGCCGTCCTAGGTCTTGGAGGAGGCAGCCTGTGCATGTTCCTCAGGAAATGCTACGACAATGTCAAGGTCACAGCCGTCGACTTTGACCCCGCGATGTTGGAGGTCGCTAAGAACCATTTTGAGCTGCAAACTGATGAGCGGTTAGATGTTCAGATTAAAGATGGATTGGATTTCTTGAAGGATGAAGTTAAGAAAGGTGGGTGTTTTTCTTATTAAGGTTGTTACTAACAAGCGTGGGTCATGTGAGCATGGCAGATGTTCCGATTGTCTGTACATATCTTTGTTTAACCTCTCAGGGACGGGCTATTAAAACTAATCATTTTATCACTTTTCTACAATGAAATTTGGTCGCGTTTGACCTTTTTAGGAAATAAATTACATTATTTACTGAGAAAAACAATCGTGAAATCCAGGCAAACACTTTTTTTTTTGTAGTGAGAGTGAGTTCTAAAAATTTGAACTCTAGATGGCGTGCAGGCGATATTATTATTCTGATAAATGAATATAATACATATGTACAACAATTGATTTATTTCCTTTCCTATCTATCATTTTAAAAAAAGAATAGGTATAAATCGATTGCAAAATAAACCTTATGCCAACATACATACAAAGTTGCCTTTTTTAGTGCTGAATGGGCTTACTCTTGACCTTGATCACGCCTGATGGAAAGCAATGGATGAGGTCTATGATGGAATGAGCGTGCCCAGAAGATAATTTCATAATTTGCGGTGTACTTGCAGATTTTCATACAAATTCAATTTTTTTGTACTACGTTATTTTTAGTATATGCGAAACCTGAATATAGTTTGTTTAGAATAAGTAACTGAATCGATTCCAATAATTTTTACCCCATGTTATATTTTGTCTCAAAAATATTTAAAAAAGATTAAAAGTTGAACACCGAGCGACACTAAGTAGGTTATCCAATCTCCGAGCCGAACGGTTAGGTACCTAGGTACTATTATCAATGAGCGCAAGACGGCGCGGCGCGAGTGGCGCGGGTGAGCATATTTTTGTACGGACAAACAGGTAACTCAACAAGCTTATAACTTTGTGATTTTTCATGATACAGTTTTGAAAGTACATAGATTCTTTACATAAAAATTCTAGACTCGGGTTTCGCATCTACTAAAAATAATGTTATATATCAAGCTAAAAGATGGTGTCTTTTCAGACATAGTGAAGCAGGACCTTAGTCTTTATACCTTATCTTCTTTGTTACATTTTTATTTACCTACTTTCTTGCATTATTTCTTAAATTTTTGCAGGTATCCGCTACGAGGCTATAATGTTTGACATGGACAGCAAGGATCGGACGGTGGGGCTGTCGTGTCCTCCCAAACCGTTCCTTGAGAACCAAGTGCTGGATGACGTCAAGAATATACTTACTGAAGAAGGTGAGGAATTTTGCTAGAATCCTATCCTGTAAAAAAGTTTGCGTCGTTTGTGGTGAAACTAGTGGATTGAAACGTGACTGAGCGTCCCGAGTTCGATCTTCGGGCAGTGTTTATGGGGATTTCTATTAGGAAATACTCAAAAGGACTGCATTATTGGCCTCGTGGTCGTAAGCATGATTGCTAAAAGGGGTCCTGTGTTTGATTCTCGGGTCAGGCAATAATGTTGTTTCGTTTTTCTAGTCAGAAATTCTCATGTGCAGGCGAGTCTAGGATACTTAATTGCGTAACACAGTTTCAATCACAATCTAAATCATTTTAAAGGATATTGCTAATAATTAATTAAGGCCTACGCAGGCCGGGATGGCATGGCAAGGGATTTTGCCATCAGTCAACGCACACTAGCCGCTTAGATACCGCGGCCTTCCAGCGGCTTCCCCGCTTCTCTACCCCACCGCCTCACCATGCGGTATGTCACAAAGAGCGCCGTAGTCCTTGGCATGCCGTTGCCTACCGCGGGACGCCACGGCATCCCGCCGCGGGAGCCCGTGGCGCGTCTTTCAATGCCGTGCAATGAAATCCCTTTCGATGATTAAAAAAAAATCAGCTGTTCCCTACATTTATGTTCGTATAACTCGTCAAAATGTAGGCAACCGCTGATTTTTTTTTCGCGATTTGTGGTTTGGTCCCATAGTAAAAGTTGATCATAACGATGAGCACAATGACCTCTTAAGAGGTTGTCAATGTTTTACCAATAACCCTGTAGAAGCGTGATGTTAATACATACAATCCCTCTTTTTCAGGCCACTTCATCCTAAACTTAGTCTGCCGCGACGTAGAACTCCAGCAGTCGATAATGGACAGTCTAAAGCGTCATTTCAAGCATTTAACTACAGTTAAACTGTATGAAGAAGTTAATGAGATAGTGTTTGCTACCAACAGTAAAAAACTTTACGATACTGATGAGTTTGACAAGGCGATCAAGGAATTGAACGCGGCCGCGCGGCAGAAGAAGCTTGTTGATATTAAATGTGTGGACTTGAAGGATTTCTTACAGTCCGTTACTATTCTTTCGTAGGTTATGTTATTGTAGGTTTAATAATTAGGTATTTAAATTGAAGATGCGTTTCGTGGTTGATGCATCTTCCGGTCAAGAAACAATAGAAAATCAATTGTGTCTCATTAGCGGAGCTTGAGAGGTTAAGGTCATATCATAGCACGCGTATCAAACCGGAAAGGGATCGGCACCGTATCAACTCGAGCCGTTCAGTATTCTTTGTATGAAACTCCATAATGCAAATCACACTAATCGGAATCGTAACGTAATCGCCTCGCCTCGGGACAAGCTCACGAACCGCAGTTCGGTGTGTTACGGCTCGTCCCTGCGCTTACGTCTCTTCGTCCACTCTTGCCCCTCTCACCCCTCCCGCGGCCTGCCTGCTGCACCATCAACCAGCGGTCGGCGAGCCGTGAGCGCGGCGGTCGCCTAGCCGTAGCCGAGTCGATGTATCGGAGCTTCTGATCCGCTTTGGTTACGTGCTTATGTCAGGTTGACGCCTGTTTGACGGCGAGGCGAAAGGCGATATCCCTTTCAGATTTGATACGTGTGCTATGCGTACCTTTATGCGTTGTGGATTAAACTCGCCTTTTGATGTTGAAACCGATGTTTCTTAGCTCAAGTTAGCTTAAGCCCATAATATTGTCTTTCGTCATTTTAATAACTTCGTAATAAGAATTATTTTTATAAACTTCTTGTTTCTGTATTTTATAAAGTTAACTATCTTAGGCTACGTATGCACTGACAGGTAGCTTGTTTAGCGCTTACAGCCTAGTGACTTAAGAGTAAACTAGTCGCGAGCTCACTGGTGGTCATGGCCAAAAAGCACGCTGTCTCATCTGGCTTCGTGTCCGATCCGACAGAGCTAGTATAAGTGATGAGCAGTTAGACGCTAGTCTACACGAGCAACGTCTAGTTCTTCCGCACAGAAACACCGTTCTGAACTGATAGGCGTGTAAAAAAATTGGAAAAGTGCTTCGGAAAATCGAGTTTTATGAAAAAACCACTGCATAAATCAATTACAAATAAAGGTTATTGAACTCTTCGATAACTGATCTTTGTCGGTTTGGTTTTGAAGATTTTACAGTTCTTTTATTACTTATTTACACCCAAAGTTACGTTAAAAATAGCAAGAAAAACGAATCTTTGTTGGCTTCTAACTTTTTATTTTACTATTCTGTTTCCGTACAGACAAAATTAATAATAAGTTAATACGATATCATGTTTAACTTTGGATGCACAATGTCAAACAGTGGAGTAATACTTACTCTCCCGAAATTTGCATGGAAAAAATATCGACTAGTGGCCCTCGATACACGCTAGGCGACTAGCGAAGGCGCCAAGCGCATTGCGGCTGGTTGCGAAAATTCTAATCTGCATTCGTGATTTATTTGCCAAAAAATGTAAACTATGAGCTTATGGAAAAATAACTTTAAATCCTACACCATAAAGTTCAGTTTACGCTACAACTGCAAACATTTTTACAACTTTTTCAATAGTGCTAGTCACTCTGAAATCAACTTAATTACCATTAAAATAAAGTTGATATTTGTTTAACTTGAAATAATATTAATTTGAAACAAGTTTGAAATAGTCTCGTTTCACTTCGCTACTCGCAAGGTGACTCGCTAGGCTCTATTATAGTCACTTTGAAATAAGATTAGACATTTAAATAAACCTTTTTTACAGTCCGTTCAACCAATTTTGAATTCTATACCGTAGGCATAAGGATGTTATTAAAAGCAAAAAAGTGGTTATAATGCCAACTGTTTACTGCAGCTGCCATATGTCATGCCACCAACGCAATAGAATTCAAAATCGGTTGAACGGACTGTAAAAAAGGTTTTTTTAAATGTCTAATCTTATTTCAAATGGAGTGTAGGCGCTAAGCAAGTCCCCCTTTCAGCGCGTACGTGGCCTAATACCATTAATTCCATTTTTGTAAATGTTGCTAAATGAATATCATAGGTTAATAATTTAAAGGCAAGGCTGCCATCAGACGGACTGCATCGCAGCAACCGCGCGCAGTCGATATATTCAACTGCATGCAGTTGTACGTTCGACTTCGTTCAGTCATGATATCAACTTCACGCGGTCGGCTGCAGTCGTGTGAAGTCAATATTAATTGCATACAGTCGTGACTTCAACCTTACGCGGTCGGCTACAGTCGTGTAGTGTCGACGCACGACTGTCCATCGCTAACCGCATAGTTAGTGTGTAACGTCTGTGCTTCCATTTCGGTGTCAACTCTTACACTGAGCTCCTGGGCTAGATGCGTGGCGTCAACTGCGCAAAGTCAGATCCGACTGCAGCCAGCTGCATGCAGTTGAATATAATATCGACTGAGCGCGGTTGCTGCGATGCAGTCCGTCTGATGGCAGCCTAAATCTTGTTTTACAGGGTGGCAGGGTCATCGACACGCTATCTACGGGCTAATTGCGTAACACACTATCAGTAGCAATGGGTTTCATTTTGACAGTTCAACAATATACATTGCGTGGTTTACGTTGTTCAGCGGACACATTTTTCGAACATATGAAGTAATGGATTAGCAATATCCTTTGAAATGATTCAGATTTAGACTAATGATGTGTTACGCAATTAGGGTGATGTTACCATGGATGCAGTACCTACATGATGAAATTTTTCGACGGTTATTTTAAAAAGCAGTTCCATGCGTTTTGACCGCGTACGGATTGCTGTTTTGTAGGAAACTGCAGTTTTTTTTTAATAATCGACGAATATCAACGCCTGGTGTTCCAGAATTATGTACTGTATCAGGTAAAAGGTTGAGCGTCCCTGCAACCCTGTATACAGGGTAATTGGTAAAACATTAACAACCTCTTAAGAAGTTATTGTACTCATCATTATTAACGACTTTTACTATGGGACCAAGACTGAAATCGCGAAAAAAAAAATCAGCTGTTCTCTACATTTGTGTTCGTATAACTCGTCAAAATGTAGAGAACAGCTGATTTTATTTCGCGATATCAGGTTGATGAATACAATGATAAATACAATGACCTCTTATGAGGTTGTTAATGTTTTACCAATAACCCTGTACATTCAATAAAGATGACACATTAGTTTTGTTACTAAGAAAGGCAGATCTGCTCCTGACCAGCCCCAGCATCTTGACATCTGATTTTTGTTTATTATAAACATGTCAATATTGAAATTACAAGATAGTACTGTTTATGTTTGTAAATATTATAGTGTAAGGCAAGGTATTTAGTCTAGATATTGTGTTACAATGAACGAAATGTAGTATAATTATAACAGAGATCAATCACACTGTTGAATATACAGGGTTATTGGTAAAACATTAACAACCTCTTAAGAGGTCATTGTACTCATCATTATGAGCAACTTTTACGATGGGACCAAACCCGAAATCGCAAAAAAAAAATCAGCTGTTCCCTACATTTTGACGAGTTATACGAACATAAATGCAGGGAACAGCTGATTTTTTTTTCGCGATTCCAGGTTACATCCCATAGTAAAAGTTGTTCATAATGATGAGTACAATGACCTCTTAAGAGGTTGTTAATGTTTTACCAATAATCCTGTATAATTGTTTGTGTATATAAAAGTTGTAATCTGGCATGATCGGAACTTAAGACTACCAAGTCAATACTACAGTACTATAAACAATCAATTAAAATGTTAAGTCTGTTTTTCTGTGATAGGTATAAACATTGTAAAGAAATTAAACTACAGAATAAAATTAATGCATTTAATGCCGTTTCTTTGTTTACCGATCGTTCCCCACTCGAGACTAGCACTCCTCTTACCAATTTCGCATTATTGTCGCCATTCAATTCAATACATCCACAAGCAAACATCTTCGCATAAAATTAAAATTTAACACGCTAACAATTAGGCTCCCTAATTTATCACAATTGGCACCTATGAGGTCTACTAACAACAAATATACAATAATTTAAAAATTAATATTCGCAATGAAATAAATTACAATAGCGACACGCTTAATACTTTAAGCGGAATACACGACACTGTTAAATTATAAATATGTCCCTCAAAACACTTTCTTGAGAATGTTCTTTAGACTTTTCTTCTTTTTGTTACCACTGTTTTCGTTTTCCTGCTGTCCGTTTTGTGATATCTCTGTGGATTCCGACCACAGGCTGCCTGTCGGCGACTCTGACGCAGCTTTCTTGTTTATATTCCCGTTGAACATTGGCTCTACAGTCCTGACCACAGGGCTTGGAGTACTCCTGCTACTCTGTCTGCTCAGTGTCCTCAGGAATGCCGGTGAGGACAGCCGCCTTGTTTTCATCGTTTTCGTCTTCAAGTTATTGAAGAACGAGCCATTACTTTTTGGTAATTCTTGCTTCGGCGGAATGGGTGGCTCGATTTCGCTGAACTCTTTCGGTTCGGACACCGGAGCGAAATATTCCTCCTCGTCCAATGGTATGGGATTGTCCTGAAGCTTCCCAATACTGTCTTGTCGGGTCCATTCTTTGGGCTCTGTCTCGCCAGTTCTGTGCACTATGGATGTCTTTCTTCTCCTATTCTTGCGCGCCACCTGCCACTCGCCGTCGTCTTCCTCTCTGCTCATCTCCTCAGTATGTCTGGCTATCTGCAACGCTTCCTCACTGGGCCGTCGCTTCTTCGCCGAAGGGGTCTCGTGTCCACTGACGCCTTCGACGGATTTTCTCCTGAACTTGTCTTGTTTCTTTTTGGTCTTTTTCATGACTGGTATGATGACTGGCCCTGCTTTCCGTCTTCTGAAGAAGTAGAAAACTAGGGCGAAGATGATAGACTGGAATACGATGAATTTGAAGAAGTTGATGTTGCCGAACCAGCTATCTCGTTCCTCCATGAGGATATGCATGGCGGCGGCCATCTGTCCGAGCTGTTCCTGCAGGCTGGTCATCTGCTCGAGGTATTTCTGCTCGCGCTCGTTGCTCTTGCGTCGCTCCTCCGTCATCTGCTGCACTGTTTTCTCGAAGGTCTTCTGCATTTCTTCCACTTGCTTCTTATACCGCCTGCTAAGCTCTTCCAGGTATTGACCCGAAAGAGACATGTTGCGCTCCAGCGTCTGAAATTGAAAATTCAACAATGTTAATGTCTGATATAAAAATTAATTTAAAGGCAATTAAGGATTGAATATCTTTTTTTTAGTTCTGTAGGAAATAGGCAATTAATAAGATATCTATAACTCAAAATGCGATCGTTTCTAAGGTTCTACAACACAGATTTGTTTTTCTTTTAAGAGCGTTTACGCCGTACGGCATTTTATACAAACTTTCAAGCCCTTATTTTTCGAAATGAATGAACCGATTTTAATGAAAGGCGTTTCATAAACAATACAAACGTCTAAAAAGTTAGTAGAGAACATTTTCGAAAAATTTTGTTACAGCCAAATTAGACCGATTTTTAAATTTCCATAGAAACAGAGATTTCCAGTTATTAGAGAGACCTTTGTATCCTGCTGATGCGTATGAAGTGCAGTAAAATCGGTTCATTCGTTTCGAAAAATAAGGGCTTGAAAGTTTGTATGAAATGCCATACGGCGCGGCGTAAACGCTCTTAACGGGAAGCTACTGTAACACGAACTGAAAATTACGTAAAGGTAAACACTAAGGCCCAAGGTGTAACACACGTTTTTCTTCCCGTAAAAAACTACGATTTATTCACGGTGTATAGGCACGGTCGTCAGTGATGTATGGATCACTATGGAAGCTTTTTGACAGATACGTTTTTTCTACATACAACACGCGGTTCATACAACACGCCGTGGTTCATACAACACGCCGTGTGTAACTTTGTTTGACTATGTTACCTATTCCATATGGCATTATTTATCTATTTTCCCGACTGTTTGCATAACAATGGATTTGGTTTACAGATTATTCTGCTGTCTGTACAGGTTGTAAACTATCAACTAACTAAGTAATATTTTAGAATATTGCGATACTGACCTTCACTCTATTAGAAAGCCTCAGAAACACGGATTCCTTCTGCAGCGTCGTCGATCCCTGGTTCTGGTTCTGCGACGGCACCCCGGCGGGGGTCGGGTCTACCGCCATCTGATCGAAGTCCGTCAAAAAGTTCTCAGTGTCCATAATTATCGGATCAATCACTTCCTCAACAATGTTGTTTTCTTTTAATTTGTCTGTATTTACTTCAATTTTACCATTTTTCGGTTCAGTCTTCTGAACAACGTCTTTATTTTCATCTACTACAATTTCAGTAGTCTTATCAATGTCTGGTATAACTTCTAGTACTTCTTGTACTGGTTTCTCGTCAATCGAGGGAACTTCTTCGATCTTTTCATCAATAGACTCGTGTTGGTCTTTCGGCAACTCAACAGGAACAGTAGAGCCTTCAGCCACAGTTTCCGTGGCTGTTTTCTCTTCTGATTGAGCGGTTTCATTAGCTTTCTCGTCATCAGAAGCTGTATTTTTGTCTGGAACTAGTTTTATTTCCAGTTCTGAATTTGTTTCACTATTTACAGTTTGCGGCGACTCATCGACAGTTACATTCATGGTAACATTCAGTTCTGTTTCAAAACTCGTATTCAAAACAACTTTCTTTTCTTTAATAGCTAAGATATTACAGAGGGCGGCTAAATATTTCTGAGGGAACAAAGCATTCATATAAGCGACGCGTTCATCACTAAACTCTATTGTCTTTGTACTTTTAAAATCTAGTCCGTACGGCTGGCAAATGCCGGTACACTTTAAAGTCTCGCGGAGGAACACCTGGCGCACTAAACTCACTAACTTGTCCGAGCTACAGCTAATTAGTTCGTACACTTCATTGTAAAGCGTTTCACTGCAATTATCACACACTATAATATGGCTGGGCGAACAACACCGTTTGTACGTTTTGTCTGTCGACGTATCGTTGTGTTCTGAGGATACGTTTTTAGGAACTTCAGTTTTCACCAGCGCTTGTGCCGCTTTCTTCATGATTGACATCACTGCGTCCCTCGCGGAACCGAATAGGTTCTTGGAGGGCTCAGTCTCGGCAGCGGGTATGTCTGGCACGTCTATTATTTCATCATCCTCATCCTCGTCAATATGAGTGGGATGCTGCGAGTTCTCCTTTTCTAAGACTTCGAATTCTGACGTGCCGTACACTTTAAAAAGGGATACCGGGCAGTAGTGCTCGGACCCATGGTGAGATAGCATCTCAACTTTAATAAATTTTCCAAATAAATGCGGGTACAGATCAAAACTTTGCACGTCTCTCATATCTTGCGCCGTGAACTGTCCGACGCTGGCCCAGTCCCTGGTCGGGAACCGGTCGCTGAAATATACAGCGATATCTTTGGGGGTTGATGAGAATAGCTCAAAATTTGCTATTTCAATTTTCTGCGCTTGCACAGCCTCGCAGAGCTCGACGACGAACCAGATGCGGCTGGTGCATGTGTTGAGCATGTACTCGTCTCTGTTTGGCGACAGGATGGAGCTGGCCGAGCCCGACTCGGGGTTGACGGCGACGATCTTGGCGCCGCATGCGAGCGAAGCGTAGTTCTTCGATCGCAATTTAGTGCTTTTACTACTAAAGTTCGTATTACTATGACTAGGTTGACTCGAGTGGTTCAGTACTGTGTCTTTTTTCTCGGCTTCGGCCAGCTGCTTTTGTGCCCACTCTGAGAAAGAGGGGATGTCCTCCTGCGGAGTTTCTGGTTTGACTGGAATGTTTTCTGTTTCTTGTTCTTTTGGTTCTTCGACTTGAGATTCTGTGGCGGCTTCTATGTCCACTGTGGGCACCTGAAATGCTTCCTCTACCTGCCTGGTCTCGTGCACGGGCTTGGCTTTGACCACGAGCCGCGGTTCTGTGCTTTCCTTCTCCACGTCTTCCTGTGGTTTCTCTGCGACATCTTCAACGGCCTCGCCGTCGATGATGGAGAATATCTTGGTGTCATTGTGTTCCTCCGAGTCGTTGACGAACAGTAGTTCGTCTGGATGCCTCAATTCCAATTTGGCGTTGTCTGCTAGCGATATGAGCACTGGAGGCTGCCCAGTGTCAGGTAACCTGGAATAGAACAGAAAGCCATACGTTAGAAACTCTTATTAAAAAAAAGCAAATATTGCTGTTCGAATTTCAAATGAAGACATAATACAGTAAATCAAAGAAAACCGTTATTGATGTTGCATAAAACATTACAGCTTGGAGTTACATCATAAACACTACTTTTAAATACTTTTTAAGTATCCAATCTCACTTAATATTCCAATCCATTAATCGTGAATATTCAACGGAGAAAATAATTATGGTAATAGAAACATTACCACCACACCACACTTATTCTTAACAACAATTTTGATAAACTTTCCTTCATTAATCTACATCAGTTTAAATTGCTCTGGATTGATAGATCAGGCTTTTGGTTGAACTTTTAAGTACTGTTAATATAAATGTTTGCATGCCGAATGGTGAAATATGGCCGAGCTTTAATGTATAATATAACACCTATTACAACAAGGGACTTGAAACGTTACTCAAAATAACGTTACGCGTAGTTCCGGTAAGTACCGATAATTTGTACCGTTCCACCAGGATCGTAACAAAATTAATTCCTTGGCTGTAACGATACTGACAAACGGAACGAAATCTTAAACACTACTTTTGTTAGTATAACGGTATAATAACGTTATTAATTTCGATACTCAACTTTGCTAGCTTCATGACTGATAAAGCTTGATGACTTCATTGTGACATGATGAAAAAGTATGAAGACGTTTCACCTGTAACGTTATTACAAGCGGATAACCTTAATGTTACTGACACCTATACCGTTACTTATAATATTGTTCTACGATAGTGACAAGTATTTTATAGCGTCTTTTTTGTAACGTTATTGATATTTTTATGTTTTAGTGTCGTTACAAATTTTGGAACGTTATACGATAACATTAGTGGTAACGGAACGAAATTCATTTCGTTTTCAAGTCCCTGATTACAACCATATTTGCAAAATAAATGTCAATTCTATTTTATTCTAATCAAAACCTAACAAATCAATTACCCGATTTCCAACAAACATTCTCCCAATCTCTATACCGCCATTGCATAAACTAGATAGCCAATAAAAAATCAGCCGCATTCCATTTCGCGGCACCAAGGCGCGGCCATACCGCATTGCCGGCCACACAACCGACAATGGGACACACAATGTATCGTTAAGATTTCTTTCTTACGATTTATGATCATTGATCCCAATGCAAGCAATTGAGACAATCAGGAGAGTAGATGCTGGTAGAGTGGTTATGTGATGTTAAATAATTTGTGGAGGGTCGATGGACCTGTGTGTTATAACACTTGTAATTTATACCGGCTATCATTTTGGCGTGCGGTTTTAGACATTTTTTGTAACACGGATAGTCGGATAAATAGTGTTAAAACGTACTGCTTATTTAGAAACTTCTCGGCCACTAGGGCTATGGCGACTGTTGTTGTTGTGTGTGTGCGTTGTGGTGTGTTGGTCTACTAGAATAGCGTCGCACCACTCACACCGTCGCGTCGCGCCGTGTCAAACTTTTATTGCATCCGTTTTCAATATCAGTGTCCGTGAATGTGTTGAGTTAAGCAAAGCAATCTTTCAGCAGACTTGCGCTAAAATAGTCGAATCGATATTTACTTGACCAAACAGCAGATTGAAAAGAAAATCTGACAAAAAAAAATTGATTGCTCGAAATGGAAATTCAGTTTCATATTTTTATGTGGATAATAAAGTTGTAGTGAAAGCTCTTCTCTCTTTTCCTCCCCATCAATTATGTTCAAGGCTCCGAGACGCTTCAGTCGTGCGTAATTGAAGACAATTTTCATGATTACAGCATTATATTTTCAGACGAAGCAACTACCTAACGACCGTGTCAAGGAGGACGTAGTTATGATATTTTGTAACCAGCTTTTATTTTCTGAGTTTCGGTTCAGGACCTTGCGCCACATAATATTTTATTATGATTTGGGTTTAATGTTAGTTTTCATATGTAAAAAAAATGTTTTCATCATGTAAAGGTTATTGGGGCTTTTTCAAATCTTGTGCGAGTACTATGGAAATGTGTAGCATTCAACACTTTTCTTTCAATCAAATCCCAAATACCATTGGACGTTGTCCATATTTTTAATAGGATTGACAAAATAATTCCGTTTAAATACACGCCTTCGTCGAATTCTACGACATCTCTATAATATCAGATTGTAGACATAGATAGGTATCGTAGAATTAGCTAAACCGCAGCACTAATCCCTGTTCTCAAGTTCCAACTCTGTCGAAACTCTTATTTAACCCCAACGAGCGGGCTGCGAACTGCGAAATTAAAATATTGGAAATTGGATCCCATCTTACTCAATTTTTTTTGCAACTGAAGCAAAACAGTAAAAGTATAAACAGACGATCGAACTTGGTTATGTTTAGTAGATATGTATAAGTCTATAAATAATGTTCTCATTGTTCCTATTAATGTTACGTATTTGCGTAACACACTATCAGTAGCAATGGCTTTCATTTTGACAGTTCAACAACATTCATTGCGTGATTCACGTTGTTGAGCCGACAAATTTTTCGAACATAAGAAGCAACGGATTAGTAATATCCTTCAAATTGAATCACACTGTGATTGCCCTAAGCAATCACAGTGTGATTCAATTTGAAGGTGCTTGTTCTACTTCTAATATCAACTTTATGCTGCTCTTTTTTTTTTGGTAGTCATTGATATAAATCATAACTATCGCACCAATTGAACAGACTCTAATGTCTTTTTTGTGGCGTCCTTCCTCCGAACAACGGTTACAAAACTACCGGGAGATACACTACAATAGTTTGATGAGATATTAATTCACTACATAAATCATTATTGCTATTGTTTTCAAAATCGATAACGATAAATTGTTCCACCAAAGCGCACGTTGCAAAATTTTGTTTCAGTGCGGTTAGTGGAAGTGCTCAGGTGCCGTTCGTCCAAGTGCGGTTGAAATCAGTGCTCTGAGTGGAATACCTCGTCTTAGAGCATAAAAATAAAAGTTACCAAAACAACAGGCAACTACCAAAAATAATAAAGCAAAGCGAGTTGTGATATCATACTGATACGTTATCCCGTTAACAATACTGATATTACCCCACACAGTATCATATTTCGGCTTGCAGTTTGGATAATATGTGGGCAGTACTGTTGAATCACAAGTTGAATCACTCTTTTGGTAAAGTTATGCCCAAGGAAGCTCGAACATTCCAAGAGTTGATACTCAATCAGATTGAGGACATACAAACAAACTAAGATTCAACGCGTCGCCTATTCTACTGAAAATATAGTCACAGAATTTGGAAGATTACTAGATTATTAGATTATGGATAAAGTAAGAAATGAGTATATAAGAGGAAGTTTGAAAGTGGCGCCAGTGACAGAAAAGTTGAAAGGAAATCGTTTGGCTTGGTATGAGCATGTGATGAGAAGGGACGAAAGACGAAACGCATGTGACTTAAAGAGTGATGAATATACATGTTGATGGATGAAGAGGGAGAGGAAGGCCGAATTCCTCACACAATCCATCCATAAAAGATGGAAGATGATATGAAAGAGAAGGGAGTGAATGATAGCATGACGGTTGACAGGGGAGAATGGAAGAAGAAAACGTGTTGCGCCAACCCCAATTAACATGAGATAAGGGCAGGAATGAGAGCAGTGGTGGCCAAGTGGTAACGGCCGCGACTTTCGAGTTGTAGGTCGTAGGTTCGAACCCAGACAGGCGCTTTACTTTGTGTAAATTATTTCATCACCACTGCCCTCAAACCGGTGAAGGAAAACATCGTGAGGAAACCGGCATGTCCTAGAACCAAAAATTCGAAGACATGTGACATCTGCCAATCCGCACTGGGCCCGCGTGGTGGATTACGGCCCACTCCCTCTCACCGAGAGGAGGCCTGTGTCCCAGCAGTGGGAACATTATAGGCTGATTATGTAAGGGCAGGAAGATGATGATGATGATGAATTTGGAAGATTACCTATGATCCTTCCTGCTGTAAAGGTGCAATAAGGAAGCTTTCCACTAAAAAGCTGTTGTTCAAAATAGGTACCCTTTATGGTATTCACCGGCATTGATAAAAATCATCAAAGAGAAAACTAAGTATCATACAAAGTGGAAGCGTTACGGCAATTATAGTGATTATTGCAGCTTTGCCCTTCTGAGAGACAGGGCAAAAAGGGTCAGTATGGATTGTTACGAATCATTTATTGCAAGGTCAGAAGACAATATTAAAAGCAATTGCAAATACTTTTGGACCTATGTGAAATCTAAAAAGTCGTCAAATACTCTGCCAGATAACTTGTTCTTAGGAAATATAACCTCCTCCGATGGTAAAGAGATTAGTGACCTTTTTAATGTACACTTTCACTCAGTTTTCGAAAAACATAATGACGTGTCTATGTCGTCATCTTCTTCGTCTGACGACTATTCTAATGCTTTAAATCTTAGCAATTTATTTATTCCATTTAATACCATTGTAAAGTATATCAAATCTCTGGATGTAAATAAGGGCAGTGGCCCTGATGGAATTCCACCATTGTTTCTGCTGAGATGTTGCAAAAATATTGCGCTTCCGTTATACCTACTTTTTAACTCCTCATTGCAATATGGTACTATGCCCTTGGTTTGGAAACGTTCTTACGTTGTACCTATATTTAAGAATGGCGACAAGCATGACATTACAAATTACCGGCCAATTTCTAAGTTGAGTGTTATACCTAAACTCTTTGAGCGAATCGTCTGTGACTTAATAACACCCTTATTAAAGCCACTTATAATATCGGAGCAACATGGATTTGTTTCAAAAAAATCAACTGAGACAAACCTCTGCGAGTATATTGACTACATAGCCACGGCCATGGATAATGGTCACCAGGTAGATGTCGTGTATACCGATTACTCAAAAGCATTTGATAAAATTTCTCATAATCTGTTAATTCAAAAACTTGAGTATATCGGTATACATGGCGATCTACTTCGATGGCTTGAATCTTATTTGAGGGAACGCAGTCAAGCAGTTACGGTGAAGGGGTATTGCTCATCCTTTATGCCGGTTACGTCTGGCGTGCCCCAGGGCTCGCACCTCGGACCTTTATTATTTAATTTATACATTAATGACGTATTCAATATATTTAAACATTCTAAATTTATTCTTTATGCGGATGATAAGAAAATTTATAAAACTATTACTAAACCAGAAGATTGTCTAGAACTACAAAATGATATTAACAACCTGTGTGATTACTGTAAAAATAATTGTTTGTTCCTTAACGTAAAAAAATGCAATATTATAACATTTTCTAGAAAGACGAACTCGATAAAATACAACTATAAGATCAATAATGATCCTATTAATAGAGTGACCGAGGTGCGGGACCTTGGGGTCCAACTTGATAGTAAACTTATCTTTAACACTCAAATTACCACTATGACCAACAAGGCATTTCGCATGTTGGGATTCGTACTAAGAGTTGGTAAGGATTTCAAACATAAGTCGACATTGATACTTCTTTATAAGACACTTGTTAGGTGGATTCTTGAATATGCTTCAGTGGCGTGGAATCCCCAGTATGCAGTTTATATTGAACAAATCCAAAAATTGCAAAATAAATTTACTAAGCACTTGAATTGGCGATTTAGCTTTGGAACTGATCGTACAACTGGGCTTCAGAAGTTGGAGGAACGTCGTGCAGAGCGAGATCTAGTTTATTTATATAAAATTATTAGAGGCCAATTGGACTCCCCTTATCTTCTCAACAAAATAAGTTTTGGATGTCCACGCTTAAATGCACGCAAAAGAACTCTCTTCCAAATTGGTTTCTCCCGAACCAATTACGGTAAGAATACTTTTATTAAAAGAGCATGTCGTCTGTACAACGACACAATTTCATTAAAAGCAAATCAAGATTTAGATATTTTTCACCTTTCTCTACCCAAATTCAAATTTTATATAAGAAATTTTTTGGCATCGAAATTTAAATAATATTATTGTTGTGTGTTATATAATATTAAACTCTAAGTTCTGTAAAATTTTACGTTGTGAACTTCTGGTTGTTGTTACACTTAGGTACATATAATTTAGTTGTATAGTAATCTGTGGAAACTGTTTCTGTATTGTGTTGAACTATTTGTATACATATATTTGTTATTGCATCTGTTTGTTTCCCAAATAAAATCAAATAAAATAAAATAAAATTTATGCAAATTAAAGTGTAATTCTGAGAACCAGGTTCCAACAGACAGGAAGTTTGTATAAGACAACAAAAAATATATCTACTGTTTTTCACTGTCGATATGTAATATCCATAAAGTATAAAGTTTCAGCGTTTCAAATTACATGATGTCAATATGTCATTCATCATAAAATGAAATATGACGCAGCATATCCAAACGGGCCTTGGAATCAAGGTGTGACCAGCCTTGGACTGAAAACTATTAAAATAGAGGTCACAGTCGCAGAACATTATGTGAAATAGCTGTAAAAATGAATGAGCAGTTGACTGAAAAGCCCTGAAACGTAAACGTGGTCGAGACAAATTGTTTCTAATTACTGTTATTTTTAATTTTAGCTTTTGAAAAACATCTGTAGTGCTATTCCGTAAAAATCGTACACTGAAAACTTAGGTGAAGTGAGCTTAAAGTGTACAGCGGTGCTATTCTGTAAAAATCTCACCGTGAAAACTTAGGTAAAGTGAGTTTGTTTTTGCTAGGAATTGACACTATTGACAGCTCACTCCACGCTTACTTCACCAAAATTTTCACGGTGAGATTTTTACAGAATCGACCGGCTGTTAATCTCCAGCATCAGATGGGATAACAATCTACTTCATGCTGCGGGGTAATTATGTAACACACTATATGTAGCAATGGGTTTAATTTTGACAGGTCAACAATATACATTGCGCTATTTACTTTGTTGAGCAGACACATTTTTCGAACTTACGAAGCAATGATTTAGCAATCTTTCAAAATGATTCAGATGGAGATTGATAATGTGATTAGGGTGCTGGTGAGACGCGGTAAGATTTTTGCTGACTACATTTCTGCAGCGTGAAAACTGTCTGTTACATAATACGATTGCCAATCAACATAAAAATTCTAGTCATGTGTGACAATGATTTCTTGTCTGTCTATGCATACATTATGTTATGATGGATATGAAGTCGCATTCCAGACAGTCTGCAACTTCCTCATCTATTGTCAGCATGTCCTTCACCCCCACAGCTGCCATCGTAAAGAGTTGTTCTATTAGTGTTTATCTGCAGGGTTCCTCTTCGCATGCAGAGAAGGCATGAGCATTGATCACCACCCTCGCTCAAGGCGGATGGGCGATTTCAAACTAGTTAAGGGACAAAGGGAATAAGTGACAAAAAATGAAATGTTCAGGAGAGCCGTTCCGTTTTAAATTTTAGAAATATTGACGTGAAAATGATTTATGCTAGGGCATAAACGCCAAAAAAGTCATCGTAGAGTCATGGGAGTAGGCGCATTCGAAAGAGCGGAAAATTTTACGTAGGATGGCAAATATAATTCATTTTTGACCAAAATGTCGCTTATGCCTTACTTCCTTTTTACCGTCGATATTACAGGTTTCCTCACGATGTTTTCGTTCACCGATGTCAATTGAAAAAGTCACATTGGCAGTATTGGCACTTGGCAGGATTGAAACCTCGTTCATCTCGCGATGCCTTAACCACTGGGATCATGACACTTTATCTTATTCTTAGATTTAAAATGATGCTTACGTGCAAAATATCTTGGTGAGTCCTTGGTGGCCACCGTACGACAGCAGTTGACATATAAGCAGGGCCGCCAGCAGCGCCCGCGCCGGCGACATCCTGTAACCGCCGCCGGCGCATTGGCGACGCGCCGCTCCACCTATCACGACACGACACGACACCACACCACCGATGCGACTCGAACGTGCGACACGACAATATCACACACCGAGAGTTCGCACTTCCCTTTTATATGAGGAGTCTGACGGTTTACTAAATAGTTCGTGCGACAAAATCGTGCGATACGATGCGGGCACGTCACGTTATTTCACCTTTTTATTTTATAATTCGTTTGTACACTGTCTCCATTGATGTCCATTCGGGTAAGACCTATTGGAGGAATCGGTAATTGTATTACAGATGTTTGCAAAACAGGGATTGTGAGAAAATTCGTTTCGTGTTTCGTGGTTTGTGTTGAATGCCGTTAAATCCGGTTTTTTTATCAAGCATCTTCTTTCCAAACACCATCAGTGTTGGAAAATAAAATACTTGTACAGACGCCAGCATATCAAGCTACTACAATCTGTCAAATTTCTTCAATAGATTCTCAACTTTATCGCTAAAGCATAAGGTTCAAAGTTGATTGGGAAAATTTGACAGTTTCGGGTAGCTTGATGTGCTGGTGTCTGTACATAAAAACATGTGTATTAGACACATATTGATCAACAAATGCATACACTCGATATGATATGTGCAGATATTTGCTTAACAAGTCTAGAAAAAGGTCTTCCACGTTCATGCGGACGTAAAACTATCGCGACGAGATTTTAACGTTCAGGGCGTTGAGAATCTCATCATCATCATCGTTTCAGCCGAAAGACGTCCACTGCTGGACATAGGCCTCCCCCAAAGGGGGGGGTTTGCTATAATCGCCACGCTTGGCAGGCGGGTTGGCGATCGCAGTATAAGTATGGTGGTGAAATGCATAGAGAACGCTGCTGCCCATTCTGCGGTACGACCCTTAGTCGCCTTTTACGACACCCACGGGAAGTATGGGGTGGTGCTATTCTTTAAGTCCGGCACCACACAGACAATCGAGAATCTAGCAGAGCGCAACCATGTGCGTCAAAAACACACAGTGACGGATTTTGAACTGTCGGCGCTAAGCAGTGACACAGAATTACTAATAGTACCTACACTACCTACCTACTTGCAGTGCGCGGAAAAACCAGTGCGCGAATAAAAACGCCGCGGGAAAATCGAGCACGTGAGAACCTGGGCTTATTCTTAACGTGGTCAGAACGCTTAGGCACTGCAGTATAGGATATGAAACGCTCGTGGCAAGTCTAAAGTCATCCAGTTCCAGACGAATGTTTTTAATTTATTCAACAGATGCCTTATGTATGACAACAGCGCCTTGTTTAGTACAAAATATGGTGTCCCCTTCAATTAATTGGCGACTGTGAGTGGCTGTTTTGAATGCTCTGTGTTGAGACACTGTGTTACTGTGTCAATTCGTACTGATTGGGCAACTAACGCTAAGGAATTGTGGCCAATGAACTAATAGACACGCTGTATTTAGTTATGAGAAGTATCTAATTATTATGTACAGTCGACAAAGGAGATAAGTATACAGGATCGTCGGATATAGTAGAAGTTTACTAAGAAACCGATGGATGTTTTCGAATAAAAATAATTTTATTAATAGAAAACAAACAGCTTATTTATCAAATTAAATTTCAGGCAACAAACTCCATTGGTTTCTTAGTATACTTTCAACTATATCCGACGATCCTGTACACTTATCTCCTTTGTTGACTGTACATACTTCTGCTTTTTGATGTGCACTGACCTGTCACAAGATAGACTGGAAGCTGACCCCAATATAGTTAGGAAAAGGCTAGGCAGATGATGATGACTTATGCTTTTTGATAAAAATGTTCAGCATTTTTACATCAAGTAAGATGGTGGTCAAAGACAAGCATGATAGCATAATCAGCCTGTGATTTTCCTATTCCTGGGACCCAGGCCTCCTACGACATGCAACTCGTAAATCGCGGTCGCCACTGCCTCCAAAGACATCCTTGTTGGTAAAATACGATAAGTTAATAAACTTCCGGAAATTGGCTGCCGTAATAGTCCATTATTTTAACACACTACAACACAGAGCATTGTCTTCTGGAAAACGTCTAATAAATAGAACAATGATTCCAATAACACAATGTCGTGGTCGCGCACAAACGAGCTAAAGTTGTTACTCAAACAGTTTCTACTAATGAATGAAATTGTTGTTCAAATCAATTGTGAGACTACCTACAATGCAGTCATATTGATGTAATTCTTGAATAAAGGCTCCTTCAAACAGACGCGACACGCGATAAAATCGCGCGCGACACAAAGGCACCGCAAGTTCCGCAAAGAGTGCCTTTGTGTCGCGCGCGATTATGTCGCGTGTCGCGCCTGTTTGTAGGAGCCTTAAAACGGGAAACGGTTCTTATTAATTATGTCTTTTGACCCGGTGGTGGCACCAGATAGCATGCAATATATCGATCTGTCAATATATCCTAGCCTTTTCCCAACTGTATTGGGGTCGGCTTCCTGTCTAACCGGATGTAGCTGAATACCAGTATTTTACATGGAGCGACTGCCTATCTGACCTCCATAACTTAACAACAACATAAACTTAACAACATAATTCATCCCGAATTTTAAGATACACGTTTCGCAATGTACGAAAAACAAAATCAATATACGTGAAAAACAGTCAACGGAACTATTTATTATATTGAAAGGCCATGTGGCTAATCTCGATATTAGTAATCCGCACATAATTATCTAAGGTTGTCGACTGACACGTAATACTAAGGACCACGTGTGAACAAAACAATAGGCATTGATTACTTTGTACCATATCAGATGACGTTTACAAGAACACACACGCGTGGGAAAAGTTGCGTAATCCCTAGTGACGCGCGGTCTCGTGTACGTAAACTTCGGATAAATATCCGCGGATTCCATTATCTGTGCATCTTCGCGATACGTGAGTTGTAAAACAAAGATGTTTGGTTTTACCGAATTGTAGTGTTTTGTTATGCAAACAGAGGCAGATTGTTCAGAAACAACTTTATTTATGGTTTATAGAACAATCATGATGATTGATGACAATTAAGTTTATGCCCCGATTATAACGCTACCACTCTTATTACAAGGTAATGCATATTTTTCGAGAAATTAATAAAAAATAGTTTCTAACCTCAAATCAGATAAAAAGCGAAATGTAAACGTTATTATGTGAAATGGAACGTTAAAATGGGCGATTGACAACCGAATGTGTACTAGTATATTGTCTGTGGTGTACAATGTCATACCAAATTGGAGAAAAGGAACGCAAAAAAAAAAAACACCCAGAAGTAGGGGCCCCGCGGGGCTCAGTCTACGACGCTTTTGTTAATATTGATTGGAAGCAAATTTAGAGCCGCACGTGATTTTCCCCAACCATAATAATAGATGATTATAGTGTTTTGAGGTTAGGTTACAAATATCTATTTTTCTCAAAAATGGTGCGTTACCTTTTCACGGGAATGGTACCGGGGGAGAGGGGGGACACCACCCCTACCCTCTCCCCCTTCCTCCCCCATCCGCCTGCCAAACGATACTAAAGGTTACCCTTCGTAATTAACGACGTTCAAAATCTAGTCGCAATCACATCTCAGCGACAATGTCTAAAACTTGTCAAAAATCTAGGGAAATTAATTAATCATATTTTTGACAGATTCAGACTGATATCAGGCTGTGAACGTTCTTAAAATTGAGGGAATAAGCCCTCAGTTATTTGCATAGTTACTAAAATGCATTTCGATGGTTGAAAGGCTAATTGGTGTAAGCGACATTTTGTAAAACTCGCAGGAGGACGGATCAAAGTTTTTTTTAATAATCAAAATATCAACTATTTGATAGACTTTTATTTATTTATACTGAGTATATTATACCTACTGTATTAAATAAATAAAAGTCTATCAAATAGTTGATATTTTATGATAAAAAAAAAAAACTTTGATTAGACCAATTAGCCTTTCAACCGTCGATTTTTAGATATTAATTAATTTGAATTGTAAGTGACTGTTGGGTGTGCTTATTCGAAATAAATTAATTAATAAAGTTGTAAAATCTTACTGCATCACAGTTACAAGATGGACTTTGGGGATTTCTTCGATCGCGATTGTTTTATTGGAATGTCTGTAGCTTCATAAATTAGCACTAATTACTTAACGTAACTGCATAATGTTCTAATAAATACATACATAACAGTGCATATAATGGAAATGCATAATAACTCGTATGCATAAAGAGTTATTAGTTCCGTTATAGTGGACGTCTTTACAATTGCAATTAATCACTATTACAACTCAAGGCAATTGCAGACTTGTTGTTATTTATTTAGCACTAGTTGCACCCCGAGGTTTCACCCACGTAAATGTCAATCCCGTGGGTATATCGGGATACAAAGTAGCCTATATGTTAATCCAGGGTGTCATACATGGGTGCCATACAAAGTTTTATCAAAATTTGTCCAGCCATTTGAGCGTTAAGAAGTAACAAACATATAAACACAATGTTCCTCACAATGTTTTCCTTCACCGTTTTTGAGGTGATTAAATATTTGTTGTATTGTAGACTTGTAGTTGTTAGTTCATTTGGAGCTGCATTATCGAAAGCGCAATTAAATGCAAAAGATAGGAATCAGTACAGCTGTTCTGAAAATTGTGTAGTCACTATGTTATTTATGTTTATCGGTCAATAAATCGACGTTGGTTAGACAGATATTATTTATGTTAATTGTTGTTATATTAATGAATGTTTGTTTCAGAATATAAACTAAAGGCCGCAGGCAAGCTCGACGCGACTATAGTAGAATTTTTATGAAAACTTCATGGAAATTATTCTATCAGAATCGCATCGCCCCATCGCGTCGCGCCTGTCTGCGGGAGCCTTTAACGTGTACCACGCAGCAGGAAAAAAAAGAAGTGTTTTTAATGTTTTAATTTAAGTCATGTATACAACGTATAAATAAAACTGAATAGTCATGTATGCAAATAGAAGCGTCACGTAGAAAAAATAAACAGGTACTGGCGGAGTTTTGTATATCTAGTGCGGAAAACAATGAAACACGTACATAAAGATAGTAAGATCTAATCCATATAACAATACAGGTAAATGTTAATGTAATACTTTTACTTTACAGTATAATTATTGTCATTGTGATTAATTAGCTTTGTACCTACTATCACCCGTATAATTATGTTAATATTTATATTAGTTATCATAAAAGCATATATTTTATATGTATAGGTATATCTATACGTCTGCAAAGTTTATTGTTAGCCAGAGCACACTCTTGAAGAAATGTTTGATGTATGCCAGGCGAAATAAACAAGAACAAACTGTTTGCTCGTCCTAAAGTTAGGCTTAAGCTGCGTTTAAAACATAAGAGCGAATGCTCATTCTAGACCCGCTTGGTGTAAATAGACATCAATCATTGGTTCGTTGTTCAACCATTCTTTGCTCAAGCAAATTACAAGTATACCTTCAATTTAGCTTCATGTGCCTGAGCATGTTCTTTAATTCAAATGCTGCCTCAATCTAATCTGCCAAGGCGCCAAGCTTAAGAAATATGAGCAAATATTACACAAACCTAAATGAGAAATAATTAGCACCCTTTAACAAAACAAGTACAATAAATTAATATGAAAACAACATTGCTGAAATGACTACTAAACAACAAACGCAATACACCAGCAACAAATCGGATATTTATCCGAAAACTTGCCACCTTAAATTCGTATAATGACTGGCCAAGCGGCCACTGTCGAACCACGTTGTATTACGCAAGTCCCAACACTATTCTGTTTCTAAGTATCTGTGCCCACAGGCGACACGGCACGGCAAGGGGTTTTTATGTGACAAATAAGAATATAACTTAATAGTATGGCTATAACATTGAAATTTCAATGATTCGGCCATGCCTAAGCATACCGCAGCTTTGTTTTTGTACCTTCGATAATTAGGTATCATTGAAATTTCAATTTAATTGTCATACTCATCATGATCTGCCTAGCCTTTTCCCAAATATGTTGGGGTCGGCTTTCAGTTTAATCGGATGCAGCTGAGTACCAGTATTTTACATGGAGCGACTGCCTATCTGACCTCCACAACCTAGTTAGGTACTGTGTAATACCCTTAACCACTGTCAAAATCCACGAATGACAGCCAGGACCACTGGCTTAATGTGCTTTCCGAGGCACGGAGGGGGTCTTGGTATGTAAATATGGTCATCCATCCAAGGACAACCGCGGCAAGCGTAGCTTAACCTGATCGATCGATCCGTACGGCTGTTATTTCTTAGCCACAAGCCCAAATATGAAGCAATTATCTATTTACAAAAAAATCTATTGTTTGGACAAAAAAATTAAAACAATAGTGCTTTAGTATGTTGCTTGTAGAGTAATCCGACAAAAAATCAGAACGATTGTATGTGTGTTAGTATGGTTTTCATTGTAAAAAGAAAGTTTTTAGAGGTATCTTCATGTTTTTTTTCTATCGTATCATATTAGTTGTATTATGTTTTCAGCACACTATCTACCTAGCATATACCCTGAAAAATATCATATATTTTTCTGATTTTGTTTACTGTAGTCGATCATATACTTTTATTGCTTCTAAAACTTGCGTGTTTTGCGTTTAGTATTCGTCGCATAAAAATGTCTTGCCGTGCCGCCAGAGGGCGCAGGCCCTAAGCTTGTAGTTATCAGTACGGCAATAAACTAATTAAATAAAGCTTGCCTAGTGTCCGACGAAGCCGTCTAATAACTACTGTTATCTACCTACTATGAAATATTGAATAGTATTAGCATATCGTTAGGGTGACGTAGATTTTGTAAAGTGATCGCGGTGGGTTGGAATTCTGTTCGGTTCTAGCGTTAAATTAGAATTTGTTGTTGTATCTGGGCTAATAATTATAACTAGCAAGGTTTGGAAACAACATGGTATCGTGGGAGCAAGAGGTCGTGAGTTCGGAACTTACTCGTTGCAACGTGGACGTGAATAATTAGTATTAGGCTTACAAGGCATTACAGGGTGGTAGGAGACATCGAACACCGAAACACACATGAATACAGTAACTGACTCTAGACTCATCAGCGGCGAAATTTTTGGTTAGTTATTTAAGGGGTTTATACAGGGTTATTGGTAAAACATTGACCACCTCTTAAGAGGTCATTGTACTCAACATTATGCTTAGCTGTTTCCTACATTTATGTTGGTATAACTCGCCAAAATGTAGGGAACAGCTGATTTTTTTTTCGCGATTTCCGGTTTGGTCCCATAGTAAAAGTTGTTCATAATGATGAGTACAATGACCTCTTAAGAGGTTGTTAATGTTTTAACAATAACCCTGTATAAAAACGATGATTTAAGTTAAGTGACGTTTAAAAGTCAAAAATCCATTCAGGATAAACAGTCGCTAATAAGTACTTAAGTTCCAGCAACGTTTATGAATAAAGGGGTCAATATATAAAATCAGCTGTTCCATACATTTGCAGTTTTATATGAAACAGTTTTTTTTTTAAATAACCGACTATGAATTTCTACGCTGAGGGATCTAGAATCTTTATACAGAGTGGTCAAAACGTCGTGGATCAAACGAAATAGGGAAATAAAGGAGATCATTTCCAACGCTTTTAAAGTGAGAAATATTTTTTTGGATCGCTTCAAATGTTTTTGCTCTTGAAATTTGGCACCCAGAGCCGCAATAAAACTTTTTTTTTTTCGCGAACAGCAAATTTTTTTTTTGCGATTTCAGGCTTGGACCCACAGTAAAAGTTGTTCATAATGATGAGTACAATGACCTCCTAAAGGGTTGTTGTAATGTTTTACCAATAACCCTGTACGAGTATAGTACAATTATCGGCACGGATCTTGAGCGCTGACCTTCACCTGCGCAAAAGTGAGTTATTGGGTTCCTTTGGTGGGATGAAGTAAGGGGCGGGAGCGGGGTATATATATTGTCGTACAGTGACTATGATAATAATAATAATATTATTATTATATAATATTATGTTTTATTTTGCCATAAGTATATGATGCGCAAAGCGATCCCCACTCTACCGCCGAGCGCTCAAGATCCGTGCCGGTAACTCCAACCAACCAGGTAACTCCAACCAACCAGGTAACCAGGCGTTAAGATTACACCTATAACTTTTAAAAGAGACTGTCACAAAGAGGGGGCAATTCCTTTTTTAGGATCGGTACCCAAAGGAAGCCTATAACTAAGCCTCCGCTGCCCGTTTGTTCGTCCGTCTGTCTGTCAGCGGGCTGTATCTCATGAACCGTAATACTGGCGCGCTAACGATAAAAGCAGTAGGTAGGCTTTGCATAGTTTTGAGTAATGGCGCCGTTGGCGCGCAAAGTTTTTGTTACAATTTTGATATTCCGGACTTCTGTTTTTAAGTTATATTAATTTGTGATAGTTGAAACGTGTAGTCTAAAGCTCTTTTATATTTTTCACTCAATAAAATTCAAAATTATAAAAGCTTTGCGCGCCAATACTCAAAACTATGCAAAACATACTGCTCTTATCGTTAGCGCGGCAGAATAGGTAGCCAGTTGAACTTTTCACAGAGCGTGTATTTCTATTGCCGCTATAACAACAAGTAATAAAATAAAGTCAATAAAAGTTAAAGCGTTTTTTGCCTTGTGTTGTGGCACGGAACCCTTCATTTGCGAGTCCGACTCGACAGGTTATATTTTAAGAACGTTGACTTACTAATCTTCGTGTCAATCTGTCAAAAAATCCGGCTATAATATTTAGATCAACACAACCTGATAACCAATGCAAAAAACACAAGTAAATTTTAATTTTGCGGGCTATTTTATCTCATACTTACCATAAAACTAGATCATCCGCCTAGCCTTTTCGCAAGTATGTTGGAGTCGGCTTCCAGTCTAACCGGATGCAGCTGAATACCAGTATTTTACATGGAGCGACTGCCTATCTGACCTCCACACCCCACTTACTGGGTAATACGACACCCCTTGGTAAGACAGGTTGTCAGACTTTCGGGCTTCTGACTACCCGTAACGACTGTCAAAGATCCACGAATGACAGCGAGGACCAAAAGCTTTCCTATACACGGAGGGGTCTCGGTATGTAAAGATGGTCACCCATCCACAGACCAACCGCGGCAAGCTTAGCTTAACCTGATCGATCGACCTGTGCTGCTGTTATTATTTAGCCACGGGCCCCTCAGATATCTTAAATATGATTATATTATTTGTGTATATTATAAGCTGACTGCCATTTTTCAAAGAGAAGCCGGTACGAATCGAGTTGTATGGAACCTTGGCCGCTGATACCCATACTATACGTACGTAAAATGTAATGTAAATACAGATTACACAGAGAACTAACGACGCATCGATCAAGAACTTTCGTTTTCAATCACCGAAGTTAGCAGCTGGTGCAATATTCGCGGATCATTTACTTGGTATCAATTTATAAGCTTCTGTTATACTATAGCTTTCGCCGCGAGGGCAATGGCCGCGGTGGGCGGGACAGGTTGCATACTCAGCTAGCTGGTGAGGGTGCACACGTTAACTACGTTTGGTAAGAGTAAACTTACATAATGTGGATATGACAAAGATTAAAACAGAAGACGATCCAGGAGGATATCGAGGTGGTGGGTGGAGGGGGGGTTCAGGGGATCAGACCGGAATAACTCGTAATAAGGGGGACAAGCGATTTATTTTTCTGGAATAAATAATAATAATAAATAAAATTTTATTCAAGTATAAAGTAAAAATAGGATTTACATTAATTACAATCGGGGAAAATTAAATTCTAACTGTAATGTAAACCTGCCTGATCTAGGTTTATGGAAAACCTGTGTTTCAGGCCATCGAAATCGTCTGTTTATAAACGTGTTTTAACTTTGTCTGTATTGGTATTTGTTTTCTTTTATCAAGTTTAAATACTGACAGATTAGAAATGAAAAAGGCATTGCTTTTATACTAATTAGAATTAACCTGAATTGAAAATCATGTGTTAAAGATTTTTTTTGTCTATTGGTTTCATTCTTAGAGTTTAGTGAATTAATGAATGAATAACTAGGTGTCTGTTTCAAATCTTCTAAATAGATTAATGATGCATCTGAATATACAACGAAAAGGCAGATTCAGTTACAATAACAACTAGAAAACAAAAACAGCATTAACTTTGCATCATCTTACTGTTGATACAGATAGTGCAATCGAGTTTACAATCATTGTAATTAATACTTTGTAATTAACACATTCATGTCGTGCGTTTAATTGTTCGTGTCTACATCCTGTCACAATGAATTCTACAATAATGCATATCATCCCTCACGGATGCTGATATTATTTGTTGTTAATTTAATCATTAATAATGGTTTTCTATGAAAACATTAAAATCAACCCAAAAACAAAAAAAAAAAATAACAAGGACACAACGAAACCAAAAACAACCACAACAACATGGAAAAGTTTTTAAATTTACAAAAAGGATAAAATAAAAAAAATATCTGCAATAATATGTAATGGCTGATCCCCCACACAGTCTGTTACTAGGTAGAGAGAGATATTATTAGCTGGTTCAGTCGTGCACCCAGCGCCCTGCATCGTCGGAATGTCGCAAAAAAATGTCAGCTAGTCGTATGGAAAAAACTTCGTATCCTACAGCCTTGGTTTACAGAAACTACATCAGAGGGGCAATTCTCATAACTTTAAGAACGTTCAGTCTGATCTCAGTCTCGAATCTGTCAAAAATACCTGTAATTTCCCTACATTTTTGACAAGTTTTTGACATTGATCGTCGCTGAGATGAGATTGTGACTAGATTTTGATCCTTTTTAATGACAAGAATTGGTATTCTGGAGACTTAACGGAATAGGTAAGTACTGCATTTCTTATTTGGTAATTTACTTGTAAAATCCAATGTGGAGAGTTGGAGACGATAAGACGACAAATAAATGAAAACACTGACAATACTAACAAAGGAGTCTTAATTTTGAAACCATAAAATAAATCCTAGCATCAAATATAATAAATTAATAGTTTAAAAAACACTAGAAAAACACGCTTACAAGACTATTCTAAGAAATCCAAAACAGCTTTGATACGATTTTCCATCATGAAGTTCCAGTTCATATCATCAGATCAGTTCGACAGTACCATATTATTGTATTGTCATCAGAACTACATACAGCTGCCAATTTTCATTACGCTTGGACCATTGGAAGATGGTTAAATTAGTTACCTTAGATTCCATTACATAGTTAGTTACATACAGGTCGACCTAATAAAAGCGTGTTAAAAACTGTCAAATTTTCCCAATCAACTTTGAACCTTATGCTTTAGCGATAAAGTTGAAAACCTATTAAAGAATGACAGATTGTAGTAGCTTGATGTGCTGGCGTCTACATACTGATGGACCGACTATGGATTTTGCTGATCAGCCAACTAGCTATAGTGACAAAAATTTGATTGAATTTTAGTATGCAGATGCAGAATGAAAACGTCATTAAATATGATGCAGTTTAATTTAATGTTCTAATGGCGTCTACACCTTTTATAAGAACCTCCCTTTCCTTTTAGTTTTAATGGAGCTCCTACACTGATTAGTTACAGGCACTAAAGGAAATTGTGATACTTATCTAGGAACAGATTTGATTAGCCAATTAGGACATTCATACATAAAGACATAATCTCAGTTTGAGTAATTGGCAAACGACTGCTAAATGCTATTAGCAATGAAACCACTTTTAAGTGCCACTTAAGTCTGAAAACAAGAAATAAGAAATAACTGTGCATGTGGCATACTGTGGGTTACTGTCCTTTAATGTAAAAGGACATTTTATTTTAAACATGTCCACAATTTATGCAGCTTACGGCTCTCACAGACGGGCGCGACGCGACTCTCTAAACAATTTTCGTGAAGTATTCATAAAAATTGTTCAACGAAAGTCGAGTCGCGCCCGCTTACGAGAGACATTGTACAAGACACAATATTTTCATTTACTTAAATACCTACAAGTTTGTGTTGCTTGCTACAGGCTGCCATTTCAAAATATTCTTGAAACAAAGCAAACAGAAACAGTAAAAAGAAATTTTATCAAAACGCAATAAAAATCATCGACATTCCACTGACCGCGGAGACATTCAAAACTTAGTTATACAAAATAAAGAATAACAGTTTCTATAAGAATACAAATAACGATCATTTTACTAGCGGTGACTTTGGGGTCCCAGAAACAAGAAAAGGGGACCAAAGTCGTTTGCAATCATAACTCTACGCTGCAGCGGAACAGTCAGATAATTAATCAAAATCCACCAGCAATTTATTGGCACTAACAAATCAAATGGTGGAGAATGCAGTTTTGACATGCAATCCTAGGCGATAACTATGAGAAAATCTGCAAGGAAGTTTGTTTCTCAATCATATCATCAACTCTAGATGAATGGTTATAGAAATTCTTCACGCTCAGCCGGAGGAAGAAATTAATCAGGGATAAATACGTGAAGACTAAGATGAAATGTATTTGTTGTGCTCAGTTTTCTCGACTTATGGGTACACCTGTGATCAAACTAGAATCTCGCCGTACTATAGATGAGCGAATGTATCGTGCGCTTGTTAACGATCTTAGGACCAGTTTGTCTGAGCAAGGCGGTTGCTGGTAGACGGCTGGCAAAAGCTAGTTTTCAATAATGATTTTCCGAGTCTGAGAGAATTTCTACAATTTAAAGGTACCGCGAAAGAGGACCGAAGGACCATGTGACAAAAATGGTTATACCATAGCTTTTAACACAACATCATCAACTTTTAAGTAACGTTCCCACTGCTGGGACACAGGCCTCCTCTCTTCAAGAGGGAGTTAGCTATAAGCTACCATGCGGGCCCAAGTTCGGGTTGGAAGATGAGACATGTTTTTGGTTCTAGGACATGCCGGTTTCCTCACGATGTTTTCCTTTAACGTTTTGAGAGCAGTGGTGATGAAATTATTTACCCAAAATAGAGCGCTTGCCTGCTCCACTGCTCTCTGTTGATACCAGAACTTAACCACAAAAAGGATACCGAAACCGCATTCGAACGGTGCTAAGTCAAATCCCACGTACGCCCACGGGTAGTGGGCGAGTCATTACGAACTGTCGCTGCAACTGCAATACTACTGTTTATTTGTGTTTACTGCCCATTGTCTTAGCATGGCGAAATCTGCAGCCACGTATAATTGTGACAGCATTGTGGATGGCTGCGAGGTCCATGGGTCAATCTGGGTTGTTAATTGAATATTTTGTTTATTGGTTCCTGGTTGTTATGGCTGATTAGGTATAAGCTGGCCATATTTAAATGTTTCATTGCACCATGCGCTTGTGAGGACCAAAAGATTTTGAAAGATAAATGTATATTTTCGTAACATCACAAGTCGCAATAGGTGCTGATAAAGAGACAAACAAATCATTTACCAATATCAAAAAAATACAGGGGACAAATTTTCTGACTGTTTGCGATCTTGTCTTATTAACGCAATATTTATTGATAGCCTTCCTGCTATATTTGAGTATTCTTGTGAGATACATTTTCAATATTTATCTGTAGCCTCATCATATTTACAATGTGCTTGATATTTTATCAACTTACGATTGTTAAAAATTTAATATTGAAATATTAAGTTTTTTTTAGCAAACAATTTGTAAAGCTTACTTGAAAAATCTGCGTACTTGTCGAACCGCAAAACATAGCATACAGTGACATCATGTCCTCACATATACTCAACCCAATTCTAACTCGGTGCTTTTACGAGTCGCAGGCGCAGAAATCAGAATGAGCTGGCCTACTGAACGAAGGAACGAATGAACCGTTGAATGGTTTGTGTAACAAGGCGGGAACGGTGTAATCATAATAAAATTTATATAAACAACCATTTTATTGGCTATAGTGAAAGCTATAGAAGAGGGAATGATTGGCGTACTTAGATTGAATGATGATAGTATTTAGATCGATTTATTTACGTAAGACGCGGTACGTGTATAGACGTTTCTTTTTATGCATTGCATGATTAGTTGCATTAGCACAATTAGAAGTTTGATTACCAAAACCGGGTTAAAGATCGTCCGTGTAGATAGCACTAACAAAGTAACAAGTTCCTTTATTCCTGAAGAGAGAAGGTTGCATGTCATTTGATTGATTGACGATAACATCTTCATGCAATCCTACTATCCTACTTCCTACTAATAATATAATATAATAATATAATATATAATATATATAATAATATTATAAACGCGAAAGTTTGTGAGGATGGATGGATGTTTGTTACTCCTTCACACAAAAACTACTAAACGGATTTCGATGAAACTTCACAGTAATATAGCTTATACATCAGAATAACACATAGGCTACAATTTATAAAGGTTTTGTGTGATTTGGCCATAATATAACGATAAGTATCAAGTAAGTCGGAAAAAGTCGTGCCCTCTGAGAGCTATTTTTGCGTGCGCTGCCTAAATCGTTAAAGTTACACGAAGATAATGTATGGTGGGAATGTTTCTCTTAAATAGTTCTAAATAAAAGTCCGCGACAGCGTATACCTACCTTTTATGTGGAAGCCATTATATCCAAAATAGTGAGCCATAAATATATTTAAATAGGATACTTTTTTACAATGCATATTTTAGAGTTGTTAGTTAATACTTATCAAAATTAATACATTTATCGCTTTCGATATTTAATGTAGATAAACTTTGTCTTTTACACTAAGCAATTTGGACGAATACTTTAAAAGTTATCACGATAAGATTGACCTGAGTGGAGCGCCTATAAGGCAATGACGCGCGCCATCTCCGAGTGCGCGACCAAGCCCCGAACGTGGGCATGCAGAAGCGTGCGGCACAGAGCACTTTTCTCAAGTCGACGCGTATATTTTTTTTAATGTATGACCACGCATAACTTTTATAATTCCTACTGGGCGTGAGGGCAGGCGAGGCGCCAGACGTCGTTGATGGTTGTTTTCATTTTGCGAAGCGATTTATTACTAACTTACAGTAGGCATAATTATAATTTTTTGGTAGTATATTTTAAGTAGAAATATAGATTCGTTATTAATTTAATTATTATAGTCCTAATAGAATTGTTTTCTTTGTTTGTTTAATTATAGGATAATATTTTTAGTTTAGTTAGGTATAGGTTGTATTTGTAAGTATTAAGTACCTAAATGGATTCGTTATTGTTTTCATTACTTAGATTATTACAATTGTTTTTTTTGTAAGTTTAAGGATAACGTATAGTTTTAGGTTTAGGTTGTGTTGTAAGTAGAGAAGATAGATTCGTTTTCCTCTTAATTACCTATTGGAATTGTTTTAGTTAGTTTGAAAATTACTACCTACCGATTTTGTGATTTTTTAAATAGTAGTCGCAATAATGACGCGAAAGCGTAAATCTAATATTCCACAAAGCTCTAAGAAAGCTCGAGCTATGAAATAGCTAAACTTAACAACAAACTGAGCTTCAAAGGTATGAGCAGGCGGCGCGTGAGGCGGCACACAGAGCTACTGAGACACCAAAACCAGTCCTCAGCGTGGTGTTGACGCCGATCTTGATCGGCGTCAACAACACGCTGAGTATCTGGCATCTCAGCGAGCTGCTGAAATTCCAGATCAGTCTCAACCTCGAAGTCAATGGCATGCTGAGTAGGTACCTGTTGTCTCAACGGCCTGCTTTAACACCGGGACAGTCCCAAGATCGGCCCCAACAGCATGCTGAGTATCATGGTGTCTCAACGGGCTGCTGAAACACCGGAACAGTCCCAAGATCGGCCCCAACAGCATACTGAGTATCTGGTGTCGCAACGGGCTGCTAAAACACCGGAACAATCCTAAGATCGGCGTCAACAGCATGCTGATTATCTGGTGTCGCAACGGGCTGCTGAAACACCGGAACAGTCCCAAGATCGGCCCCAACAGCATACTGAGTATCTGGTGTCGCAACGGGCTGCTAAAACACCGGAACAATCCTAAGATCGGCGTCAACAGCATGCTGAGTATCTGGTGTCGCAATTGGCTGCTGAAACACCGGAACAGTCCAAGATCGGCGTCAGCAGCAGACGACTTACATGGCATCCCAAAAAGCCACAGAAACCTTTACAACGGCTGCATCTCGCAGACGCGTTGTTGTTACACGAATATAATGTACAGTGGGACTGTTTGTCTTAAACAGTTCTAAATAAATGTCCGTGACAGCATAAATCTACCTTTTATGTGGTAGCCGTAAATAGTGAGCCATATCGAAAGTACCTCTTTCTGTATGTTACCTTTTCACACCTAAACCACTGAACGGATTTCGATAAATTTGGCAAGTACTTCTTCATCGGTACTGTCCCGTACGATAATTTCCGACATCCACGCGGGCGAAGCCGCGGGCAGAAGCTAGTCCATTCATAATTTCATTCGTTACGTTACAATAGTCTGTGACTTTATAGTCACACAGTATGCCAGCTATTCTTTAGTTGGTTAAGTACTTGTTTCTAATTCTAAACCTTTATTTGTTTTAGTCCTGTGTTCTACGCGATGTTTCCTCAACCATTTATGTTTCGATTCTCGATTACATTAAGTCTCTTAACGTTATAGTCTTCACTCTAAGCAGCATTGCATGTTCTACGGTAACCGTTACAGTATCGTAGTCAAGTGGAGCAATAGCAATAGAGATACCACCGTCATAAATAGTGACAGCTTTGCTATTAAACCTACGAGGTTTCGAAGCGTCTTTAATTTACTATAACAGTTTGCTCAGGATTACAGCTAGACTCTGATATTAGTGTTCTGGGCTCTAAACATAGTGAATACGCTTCGTTGAGCAAATGCATCTACTAACTTGTGGTTATACATATCGGTACCGTTGAAGCGATACTATCTCCATATGCATGAACGGAAGCGTTATTACGGTGAAGAATTTGATTACTTTTATGAATGAGTCATATTAACTTGTAAATGTATGAAAAAGGATGACAAGTATTTAGTGATTGTTGAAACTGTGGGTAATGACAGAGAAAAAGCTTTTTTCGCCTAAGAGTGTTTTATAGAAGACCTTAGCCTTGACAATACAGACCATTTAAACAATGGTCCTGATTACTGTGGGGACAGATGTAAAAGTAGAAGTAAGTCACAAATTAAAATATACTGCGAGTGCGACCATTACTCCTGATTATGGCAAAGTAAAAGCAACTGAAATGGAGATGCAAGAATGCCTTATTCTTGCATCTCAACCCTTATGCTTATCTTATATAATATATCTATATACATAAAACAAAGTCGGGTTAGTAACACCATTTAGAACTCAAGAACGGCTGGACCTTTATTGATCTTTGATTTGTTGGATTTGTCTCCGCCCCGAATAGCAGAATAACTGAAAGCATGGGAAAAATTTCATGAAATCTGAGGAGATACAGTGTTTGCCGGGTCAGTTTGTTTGTTTTATTTGGTTCCCGGATAGAAACAGTGAAATCTACAACTACTGTGTGATCAATGATTGCGATACGATGACGAAATTTTAATTCGTTGTCAAATACACTTAATGTGTGTGCAGAGAGCTAGAAATCATATTTAGAAATTTAATTAAATGCATACGATATTTGCTGCGCTGTAAAAGGCTCAAGCAAGCGCGTCACTATCTGCGAGAGCTTTAATTCAGAGTTGACACTTTTTATTGACTTTCCACTAGAAAAAGGCATCATCACACAGAATATTATTTATTATGACAATTACATCATTCTGAGTTCACTAGACTACATACCAAAGGTTCTAAATAACAATAAGAATCTCCCACGATCGCTGATAGTAATGTTTTTGTAATCGACTTTTACTACCTAAAAACCTGGTAACCTACTTACAACAAATAACCTTGACTTTTATTCTACTTCAACGTAATTAAATTATACTTATTACGGATTTAGTTCGACCTTGAACGTTAAGTTAATTAAAGACAATCGATACAAAACTGTATATTTGAGAAGATTAGTTATGACAAGTCATTAGTTAAGTATAATTTAGTATTATTGATTTACTTGTTGATAAGGTTGACTAACCTTGAACTCGCGCCACTGTTACCGTAAGCGACACCGCGCGTGTTTTGTTCATAAGACGATTAAAAAAATACCCGCTTCGGATGTGTTCCGCTGTCCTCGGTATGTAGGTACTCGGTTTTAATGTATATCCGATATGTCAGTATTCTGGCAAAGTATTCTGTTTGTGTTTTGTTTTCACTTTTGTCGGCACTCTCGGAGTGCCACTGTTTTTTTTTGGGCGGCCTGCCTTACCTGGACAAAGATATTATACACGGGTATAACAGGTACAACTTAAGAGCACGGCACTTTTCATTAAAACGCTCCCACAGCAAAAACAACCACAATCATTTCAAAACAGCACCTTAAAATCCACATTCAATAACTTCAGATTCGCCATAACTTAAAAACAAACATTGCCTAGTTAATCTAGCTATCAAGGTTTTCTACCGAGTGCTGACCCCGATTCCGACTGGTCTATATAACTCATGTATTATGTAGGCGTATTGTGTGAAATCTCTCTCGCTTTATGACTTTGTTAGTACAAATTGCATGTGGTGATCGTTACTTGTGAATGGTTTTTGAAATGTTGTGCGAACATGGGAGAAGCCAGATCTTGTAGTTATCAAGCACGGCTGCCGAGTGCAATATAGGCTCGTAGCTTATAGGCGCTTCATAGCCTACCTCATCGGTGTAATGTTGCTTGCCAGTCGGTCTTCTACAGACTGTAGTTCGGAGAGTGTGCGTAGGAGCTCCACAACCTGATCCCACTATCGCCCTTTTACCACGGACAACCAGACGTACTGCAGCGTACCATCCGCTCTTGGTTGATATCCCCACGAGTCGTACTCAGCGCTTCTCCTCCACTTTTATTATGCGCACAGCCAAAGTGTGGAACTCTGCCGGCATCTGTGTTCCCTCCCACATTTAAACCGTCTGCCTTTAAAGCAAGAGTGAACAGGCATCTTCTGGCCACGCTTGTTCCATCATAGACCTCATCGATCGCTTTCCATCAGGCGTGATCGGGGTCATCGTCATCGGCCTATTAAGTAATAAAAAAAATAAAAAAATATCAGTCTATAAGGTTCCCACTGCTGGGACAACAGGCCTCCTCTCTGTTAAAGGGGGTGGGCAGTAATGCACGCGGGCATTCGGGTTGGTGGATGTCACATGTCTTCGAATTTTTGGTTCTAAGACATGCCGGTTTCCTCACGTTGTATTAATTCGCCGTTTTGAGAGCAGTGGTGAAATAATTTACACAAAGTAAAGCGCCTGTCTGGGTTAGAACCTACGACCAACTCGGTAAGTCGCGCCCGCTTATACCGGGCCACCCATAGATACCGTCGATATCCGTGGGGCCACCGCTGCTCGTGTAAGGCTGCTGAGTAAGTAAGGTTCTGATTTCGATTCTCAGGTTGGGCAAAATGATTTTTTTTTTCATCAGACCTTTATTTTTCTCCAAAGCGAATCAAGTGACATGGGATAAAGACAGGAAGATCATGATGATGCTTCATATTTCTCCAGAAATTTCAAGCGTTTATTTAATGTAAAGTAAAGAATGCTTTTCGCGACAGAATTTCTTCTTTATATTTTACATTTTCCGAGGTCTCGCTCAACTCCGCCTATTGCGGTCCACTGTTGGACTTAAACCCCTCTCAGACTGCGCAACAACAGCCTGATTTCCGCCTTCTGCATCTAGTCCGTCCCAGCCACTTTAAAGGTTGTCGGTCCTTCATTCTGGGGGGCACCCCACACTACGATGTCTCGCTCGAGTCTCGAGTATTTTTAGCGCTCTTGCTACGGTCGGTTTATGTCTAGGTTTTATATTAAAATTTCCTAGTAGGTATTGTACAGTAATCACAGCATATAATGGCCAGACACGCTAAGATTACTTCTCGATACCTGATGTGGAAGTTCTAGACAAAAACAAAAAGCTTGATTAATTGAATTAAAAGTAACAGTATTCTTTCTAGACTTTCATTCTCAATGAAGTCTTGCATAAAGAAAAAAGTTTAGGCAACCATTACGATACTATACCTGCCTATTACGGCATAGTATGTAATTTGTTTACCAGCATAATGGCTTCAATAACATGTACTTAACGATTTTTATCAATAACAAAAAAACGCCATCAGTCGATTTGTAGAGCCTAAAGCTGCTAGCTGAAATTTTACTTGTAGTGCCTAAAGCTATTAGGCAGAATTTCAACAACCGAAAGTTCGAATCTAGCTGAAAATATGCCAAAACAAAATCCGCTTTTCTAGGTTTATTTTAGCGCAATGCGATGCGATTACTTCATATTAATTGACAATCCAACTCAGCCATCAGTCAACAAAAACCCTGCATTGTGCCAATTTTTATCGCCATTTACACGGCGACATTATTTCAAAAGAAGTAGGTACGCGATTAATCGATAAGCTATGCCACCAATTATGGGGCTACTACTAGATAATTGTAAAATTCTCTCCCAGAAGTCGACGCACTAGGAAAACACAAAAACCAGTATTTTCGCACGAGATGTCCCCTTTTGTCCACATCTCGTGCGAAAATACTGGTTTTTGGTCCACATGCAACTGGCGACTATTGGCGAGCGAGTTAGAAACGTACAGGAAGCAAAAGAGTGTAAAGTTCTCCACAGATATCAGGGCCGTCTTTGGATCGATTTGATTTTCCCATCACTAAATAGTGCTTGTGACGTCATAGTAGATACCTAGTCAAAAAATGGCACGCTTGGTTTTCATACAGATCGTGATACTTGCGTTATCTAGGCACTGAAGCACCGTCGCCGGCCCGGGCCGTGCCCGGCCCCGGACGTGTGATCACGTGTATCAACTATCAACGGGTTCATATAAAATGTGACATGGACCACGGTTCGTTCGATCTTAAGGATCATAGTTTCTACCTATCTCATTCTCAAAAATCCCCGAGTTTAACTATATATTATAAATGCTTAAAGGTGTAAGCACTAGCACCTGGCTAAGTTTTATCATAGCAGTGTTATCGCAACGAGTACTGTGTCATAATCGATTCAACTCGGTTCCATATAACAAGTTGCGGGCGGAGATAAGCCTAACGCACTGTATCAGCTATACTACTGCCAAATAGCGTTGACGCATGTATTGGTAATCAGGTGTTACCATGTTGAGAGGAAAGTAGATGAGGAGTAGCTTTATCTAGAGCGTATCAGTGGTTTTCAAGAAGATAAGTAATGCAACGTCAGGACCTGCAAGCCGCTTGGCTTTGCCCCAACAAAATGCTTTCAAAACGGTTAAGAAATTGATTAAGTGTTCTTCGCAAATATAGTCTTTATTTAAGCTGTTGTTGAAGAAGGACTATCTGTTAATTAGATTTCATTCAATACTTTTTATTACAAAGTCATTTTTGGCATGGATATACATAGTTTTATGCTCCTCTACTCTAAGAGCATGGGGAAGATACAATAAAACTTGGCCGATTACATAATACTGCAGACGTTTCAAAAGACACATAAAAACCGCCCAAATAGGCAAATATCAGTCCAGACTAAGCTATAGAAGTTGGAACAAGTCCAACACTCCTTGACCTTAATCTAACTTGTCCAAGAACAAATGGGGTGCTACACATGATGGACGACAAAGCGATCAGAAGACGTGACATTACAAAAGTAACGGTGAAAGAAATTAGCTGGAAATGTCGTCGTTTATAGCATACTTAACGTTTTTATTACTTATTCTTGCGCAAATACTAAATAGTTCTAACACGACATAATCGTCACGATTGCGATATTAAGGGTTTTACGGTGGAATAAACCTAGATGTTCGATAGTTAAAGCCGAAAGGGTAATTAGTTTGCCAGACAAACTGGCTGCAGAATCATCGAAGGCAGAACAACTGCTGTTACAAGTACTGCTCATGTCAAAGTCAAAGGGTCAGACGGTCTGGTTTTGGATCAAAAACTAATATTGAGTCACTCGAGCAGCGCACATTACCACTGTAATATTGCTGTGTTTAGTATGCTAAGTAGCCTTGCGTAAACAAGAAAACGATTGCATGTATTGGTTGTTGTCGTATAAAAAACAATGTCAGAGCCAGACACTATATACACAATGATGAAACATGCAACGCAAACAATACCAGTAGAAAGCATTGTAAATGCAACGCAGGAGTGCATGTATAATCGGGCAAAGGTGAGGGACATCAAAAGTAATATTAATGATGAAATTGTGACTGGTGGTTTGTTTCAGCGCACGAAAAGATGGCGTAGAATGTTGTGAAAATTCTGTACTGGCTCGCATGGATATCGACGCTCAACCTGTTAATATGCATTTAGTACATGATACTGAACCCGCCTGTGTTTAGAATTTTCGAAGAGTATTAAAAAAAAAAATGCTGTTCATTTTGACCGCGCAATTATTGCACTTTTCTGTGAAACAGCAATTTTTTTTTCTATAATCGGCGAAAATTTTATACGGTAACGTCTAGAATCACGTGCAGTTTCATGGAAACAGATTCATGAGAGAGATTCATGGCTACAGTTTGCGCGTCTATGTTCAGACGCCAGCACATTAAGCTACCCGAAACTAAAATTTTCTCAATCAACTTTGAACTTGCTTTAGCGATTAAGTTGAAAATCTATTAAAGACATTTGACAGATTGTAGCAGCTTGATGTGCTGGCGTCTGCAACCCTGTAAAGGATGTCAGACAGCTATTTCATCATGCATTGGTTATAATCTTTCAGTGTTTCTGATAATATCAGTAGTATAATCCAACGCCATCCACATGCATTACAAGCAAATACTTGTGGAGCATTCCAGAGCTAAACGAGCAACTCAATCAGGCAAACATTCAGCTTACCATACAATACCAATAATCCCATGCTACATAGATTTCTCTAACAATAATTACGAAGCTGTGTCCAACACCCACCACCGGTGCAGCCGACTCCGCGGTGGGCGCAAGCTATGTAAATCGTGCCAAGGGGCCGACCGAACAAGTTTTCTATTTCAAGGAGAAAATACAGATTTACAGTGCCCGTGAAACGTCAATTAGGTGGCTTTCGCGCCTTCTACAACTATTTCGAGTATTGTATGATGCTCAATCTATTTTGCCTTAAGGGGTGAACAAAACTTCGGGCGGTATCGCTCGGGGAATTGGTCTGGTAAAGCGTTCCTAGCTGTCTGAAAGTGTGATGGGTGAAAATGTAGGTGCGATAATTCACAAGTGACTTTTATTCAGCAGTTTTCCCGCCTTGAAGCTTTGCTCAAACAAACTTTCTGTGCTCATTAGTAACTCCGCCGGTTCTTTCATCTTTTCTGCGACGAGTTTCTGACTCTAATAGGTCAATAGTCTTTGACCTGTACACCCTTAACCTTTGGCGAATCAGGTGTAAAAATCTTTTCGTCTACCTCGTAAGGTTTATTTTTAGAGCATTACGTGAAGTAGGTAGGTACAGAACTCGTGAAATGTAAGTGTACCTACTATAGGTTCTCCTCTGCTTTACCCTGCGGAGAAAACAGGCGTGACGTTATGATATGCAGGTACAAATCATCAAGTTGGTATATTTTCTTCAAAAACTTTGTCGAATTTTACGGTAGAAGGTATAACGATTTATTTTTGCATATCGCATGTGTTTCCCTTTCTACACCAGGCTACATGCTTAGCTTACCTGCTCGCTCGTTCATTACAACAGACTTATTCATTTATTTTCCTGTC
This sequence comes from Mesoligia furuncula, assembly GCA_916614155.1. Lineage (NCBI taxonomy): Eukaryota > Metazoa > Arthropoda > Insecta > Lepidoptera > Noctuidae > Mesoligia > Mesoligia furuncula. Next base: position 27,242,886 of record OU744802.1, on the reverse strand, counting down.
AATATACTATCTGAGCCATCAGTCCGAACGAGTTCAGGTTGTCATTTACAACGGATTAGATTGCTGGTATTGCCTTGAATCTTGTTAAAAGATTGTTATGCAATGCAGCAATACTTTACAAATGTAATTAGAGCAAGACCAGTTCCAGTATTCAAAAGTGATACTGGCTGCGGACCAGATGGTGATGATAACTGATACCGAACAAGACCACAGCTAATTTAAATAACCTGACAAAAAGGTTACTTGTAGGATGAATATGATTCTCGTTTATAAGTAGGATTCTCGGTCACCCATATAACCGCCCTCGCTCGACTCACTGTTACGACCGCCCTAAGAGAAGCCGATTATCAAACGAATTGGAGGAACATCGTACATAAAGCCACGAAGGCCTTTCAGGAACACGACCTTCAGTAGTGATGTTCGCGACTAAGTAGATGAAGAAGAGAATAAATATAGCCAGGTTTCCTTACTACAAGTAAGAAAAACAGGTATAGAGAAGGAAGTAATATAAATAATATCGTTTATTTATAATAATGGTGCAGATTTACAATAACATAACTTAAAAATTATAGAGGACACAGTTGCTCATTTGCCTGAACTAGGTAGAACCTGTGTTTCAGGCTAGAAAGGTGCTTAGAATTTTAAAATATAAAATTTAAAACTAAGAAGACTAATTAAAAACTAATATTAACTTAAAAGACTAACATGTTTTAGTATACAGCCGCCAGCTATTTTACAAAGGTTTTCTAAACCTCCATCTCATCTACACTTAGTGCATATCGCCAATGCTCAGTGCGGGTACAACAATTCAAATTGACAACCAAAAGGAGAAGGCTGGTTCTTCTTTTACTTCCCCAAGCTGGTTCTTCTTTTACTTCCCCAAGGCCTTATGACAATTTCCAGCCGGTATATGCTGTAAAAATCTCACAGTGCAAACTGAGGTGAAGAAGTAACCTAGACAGGTTACTTCTTCACCTAGTAAGTAAGTTAGTATAGTGTCAATCCCTAGCATCTAGTGGAATGCATTGTATAACTGCATAGCACAGATGTGAGTTCTATGTAAGTATACCTTCTTTACCATTTACCGGGTAATATGTCTTTCATTGACTTGAATGTGCCATGGCGGCTGATAGTATGTCATGCTCACACAAATGTCTCGCTGACGGTGGCGTGTGTATTGGATCATTTAGCTCCCTTCAAAATGGTTGAGCTGAATGGTGCTGATCTATGCGTCATGTTCGTGAACGGGCGCCGTCAGTTGTGGCTGGTCATCACTCAGCTGCCTCGGCTTATTTTTAATTATTTTATTTTTGGATTGTTGTCTTCTTACTATTTGCTGTACTCTGGACGCTCTTAACGCGTACGTATTTTTTTACATCGTTCTCACATATAATTGTAAATTCAACATTAATGATGTAACTAATATTTTTGTAAAAATACAATTTAAAAGAGTGTCCATGGAGTTTCTTGCCCGTTCTTCTCCATAGGTACCTACGCTTTGGAATGGGCAACTAGCTTCATATTATCTGACTGACCGACTTCTTGACAATTCAAAAGTGCCTGTAAATGGTTTAATTGAAATAAATGGTTTGAGTTTGAGTTTGAATGACAGCTCACCTATCAGCTCACTTCATCCAAGTTTTCAAGGTGAAATTTTTACAGATTTGACCGACTGGTCTATCTCCGACTATTATTAGAGCTATTAGTTTGGTGAATACCGACAATGTCTATTGAAGGAAGTGGATTATTGCTGAGCTTGTGGGCGATGGTCCAAATGTCACCATTTATGTACAACTAGCAGCGCCCCGCGGTTTCACCCGCACAAGCGTCGATCCCGTGGGAATATCGGGATAAAAACTATCCTATGTCGTTTTCCTCGGGATGCAATCTATCTCTCTGCCAAATTTTATCGAAATCCGTTCAGTGGTTTAGGCGTGAAAAGGTAACATACAGACAGACAGAGTTACTTTCGAATTTATAATATAGTAAGGATAGTCGTCTTTATGTTCGATGCATTGCAGCGTCTGATTTGAATATACTAAGAATACTAACGGATATCGCGTTACCCAATTACTGGGTTGTGGAGGTCAGATAGGCAGTCACTCCATGTAAAACACTGGTATTAAGCTGCATCCGGTAAGACTGGAAGCCGATCCAACATAGTTTGGAAAAGGCTTAGGTAATTGATTGTTTTTTTATTTGAATTCTTTCTGTACGGGAAGTTTCATAAGGAATATGACTTATATTGCTCCGATAACAGAATTGCCAGAATACGGAATTATGACAAGCTTCTATAGAATTTCCATGACTGAAATTAATCGTTTTGATAAGAATCATATCAATAGGATAGTATCTTTAATATATCAAAGACCGTGGGAGAAGTCAACTGGATATGATGATCGCGTGTTATTACGTAATTTAGCAGATCATATCCAGCATGATGTTACATTACAGGTGTGAACCAGATACTTTTAATTACAAATTAAACGACCAAGTATTACGTTTCTTCTCTTCTAAGAAAGTAGAAGATATAACTTATTTTTATGGCTTAGTGGTATATTACAGACTGCCGTTGCATAAGCCGGTGTGACAATCGGTTTCAGCCTTCAGCGAAGTATGAAATAATAAGCGGAGAATATTTATAAAATAATTGTGAGCCAGAAACGCAGTTGCACCTTGATAGTGGTCATGTTATGATACGAAATACTGAAACACGCGTGTCGCCATAAATCTGAGTGACAATAAAGTGGAATTCCAATAAGACCAACATACCGACATGAATTATGCCTAAGAAGATCAAAAACCGCCCTTATGTACATAAGCATACTTTGCATGGCTCCGAAAATTTTTAATAAGCTACCTAATGACATAAAAGATTTAAACTTAACTCAATTTAAACGCAGCCTAAATAAATTTTTAATAGACAGATGCTACTATACCACTGACGAATTTCTTGCTGACAAAATTTCTTGTGACTGATCCTGTGTGTATTTATGATTTATGATGTACCTAATATTCCTATCAGACTTTTAATTTAATTAGAATTGCATAGTACAATAATGTTTTAATTAATTTCTAATATTGTTAAATTCATAGTGTATGGCCCTAAAGGGTAGATTTTTGAGTTTCTATAAAATATCTGTAAGACCTGTTATTTCACCAAAAATCGCACTAATAAATACTTTGACTTTGTCTTAGTTTGATGATGATGATGGGACTCCCTTTTCCACACTTAGACTCTCATTCGGTCCGTTGTGCGTGGGGATTCTGGCTAACAGAAACAGCCTAGCTCCGCCCAAAAGCACAGAAGCTTCCTGGGAGCTTCACAGGCTTCGCGGAGCGACCTCATTGTTCCGAGGATTTCTGCACGTTGAGAAGCCACGGCCTCGCATTCCAGGATGACGTAGGCGGCTGATTCCTCGGCGTCAAGTCAGCCCCTGCAAAGGGGGCTGTCTGTGGCGCCTATGTTGAAAAGTTGTTTGATAAGGAGGTTGTGGCCCGTAATTGAACCTATTATTATTCTAAGGTTATTTCTTCTCAGGCTGAGAAGTTTTTTGGTTAGTCGCGGGTGTATCATTGGTAAATTAGCTTAGCTTTATTTCAGAAAAAAAAAGCTGCACAAATTGTGCTGTCAGTTAGGAAAGGTCAAATCGAATTTGCTATGGCACTATAAATCTGCATGGGTCCACAAATGGCCTGACCAAGATTATACTTGGACATTAAATGAGACTGACCTCTGAGTTTCTTCTCAGAGTAGTCGGACAGGAAACACCGAACTAATTTAGTTTTAAATAATATTAATCAGCCTATAACGTTCCCACTGCTGGGACAAGGCCTCCTCTCTGTGACAGGGCGTGGGCCGTAATCCGCCATGCGGGCCCAGTGCGGGTTGGTTAGTTTTAAAAAACATAATTTATGTAAAAGTGTGTTTTTTGGGTCAATTTTCAGAAATAAATATCATTTATGGCTCTTTCCTCAAAAGGACCAGATCTTTGGTGTTGTTAATCGCATGATCCTACCACAATGATTGAACCTATGACCCATAAAGACGAGAGTCACAATCACTAGAAAATCGTTGAGTAGAATAAAGGTGGCTAGAAATGCTTGTTTCGGCTGTGACGTTCAATAGGTTCAACACAAAAAGAGACCTTAGAATGACCTCTTAGTTTTGTCTTCTCAGATACACAAGCAGTCGGAATAAAATAAATTAAATAAAACCACCCAGATCAGCCACGATTTACACACCACCAAAAATATTAACTTTCAGTCACAAAAGAATATGTAAAATAATTTTCCCCATATATTATTCATCGACTTTCCGGTATTTCAGCCATTAATGGATTATAATATGACGGATAGAGCATACCTTTTGATAACAAGATATTGCTATAACCAATCAGCAGGCTGAACGTGGTGTTAGGAATGTCTTCCGATCATATATTAAAGCAAAATATGATAAAAAGTTGAATAAAAAAAATTAAGTAGTAGGTTCATTGAAATGATTTTCCACATTTATTAAACCTATTTTTTAGAGTTCCGTACCCAAAGGGTAAAAACGGGACCTTAATACTAAGACTCCACTGTCCGTCTGACTGTCTGTTTGCCACCAGGCTGTATCTCATGAACCGTGATAGCTAGACAGTTGAAATTTTCACAGCTGATGTATTTCTGTTGCCGCTATAACAGCAAATACTAAAAACATAATAAAATAAATATTTAAGGGGCCCCTCCCATACAACAAACGTGTTTTTTTCGGATTTTTTGCCCTTCGTGTGCGAGTCCGATTCGCACTTGGCCAGTTTTTATGTGTAACGATTTTGTTCACATTCTATTTTTCAAAAGAATAATGTAAAAAAAAACACGTTTGTTGTAAACGTGTTTTTTTCGGCGTGTTTGCCTTGTGGTACCCCTCGTGTGCGAGTCCGCACTTGGCCAGTTTTTATCCTTATTTTACCAGTGCATAACGAATCGAATTTTGCGAGGTGCTATATTTTCTAAGCTAACAAAGAAATTCTTAATTTTCCTCTAATAAATTAATCACACCAGCGAGGGGCGAATTAGTGTTTCCGGAGCTTTATAATTTTGACCAATTTTCTCAGTCTTGGACAAATGGTCATAAATAGTACTTACTAAATCTTTCAGAAAATTGTAGCCATTTAGAATAACTTAATTTTAATTAGACCTCCTTTAGAAACAAGAATATTCTAGATTTGCTTTAAACTTTTGACCGTCACACGTCAGAAAATCAAAAACGTGCCCTCAGCGTCAAAGTCTGTCATATAGTCGAACCGTGGCGTGCTGGCCACATTTTGGTTTGTCATCTATACATGACTGTGGCGGTCAAAAGATTAAATATAAATATTTGCACTCCAGATTACTATTACTACCAGACAAATTAAAATGCAGGTTGAAGAAAATTAAGTAAACATGAATTATTTAATGTAGCAGACAATAAATAGGATCAAGAGATGATCAGACGTGGTCGGGATGATAATTATTGTGGAACTAATAAAATTGTAAACGAAGATGAAGGTAGACAAAGGTTGGCCACAAAAAATTAATCAATAGTAATGACAGAAAATAAAATAAACAAATAAACATTACAAACCATAACAATATAACAGTCATTGTTATCCATTCGGAAATCGAAACGAGCATGGTCGCTGAGCACCTGGTTTGTAAAACCAACTCCTAGAAAATTAACACTATATTGTTATTTCTCATTTACTCAAGTTATGTTAATAGATTTAACTGCCACGAGCGCTTCTTATCTCACATCATAATCGTTAAATAAATAAGAAATGTACGTCAAAGGGATAATCGTTAAATAAATAAGAAATTTACGTCAAAGGGAGCTTGTTCGTGCAATATACGTATAATAAAAAAATCCCTACGTGATCCACAATCAATGCTTTGCAAACACGTAAAGGGATTTACCCAGTTCACGGGAAAACTCACGTTACAGAAGATATACCACAATCCAATTTTTTTGATATTCCAAGCACTAACACTCAAAAATGCGATTAAAATAGAAAGCTAAAAACACGCTTTCGTTCAACGAAAATTAAACTTCGCAAAATTCACGATCGCCGCGGATAATAGGATTTATTGTCCGTCCGAGCGTAGTGCTCACGTCTTTCATGTGCGCAGTCACGCGCGTTACTGAATTATTACCGAGTACTGCGCCGACTGTTGAGAGCGAAATTGGTTTTCGAACGACTAATCCTATCAATACAAAATGAGCCCTGATTCATTACATTTTAAAGTTCACTATTCTATGGTGAAATCTATTTTTTTTTCCGCTACAACGTGCAAACAGGTTGGACACGAGAAATTCGCAGTCTGCCAGGAAACTGACACGTAGGTCTTTAGCTTTTTGACCGATAGTGACTCGTAATCATTTAAGTTTAACGCGCCCGTAAATGAAAACACGTAGGTAGTTGTAGTAAGCATTTAATAAGATTATAAATGGTTGAATAAACTTTAATAAACATCAATTAAATCTGTGAACAGCTCTCTCAGTGCAAATAGAAAGCTGAATTCTAAATCCTGCCCAATCTAGCGTCCCTATTTCTCCGTGTTTTTAAATTAGGCGAAAATGATTAAATGTACATTGTAAAGACAATTTGTGCCGTCAAAATATGTCTGGCTATAAAATAGAAGCTGCAAAGGCAGACTAGAGCAAGACCTAAAAGAAATTAAATTCAAAAAACCCGCGTCAAAAACAAAAACCTAATTATATTTCGAATCAATCAGACCTGTGGAAGATGCCAATTCATCAACTAGAAAAGAGCTGATAATCTTCAAATGGTTGGAACGATTTTCTTGAATCATAAGCTTAGAACACTCTCGATCAAGTCACCTTTCAAGCAAACAAAATTATATCAAAATAGGTTCACCCGTTTTGGAGCTACGTTGGCGACACACAGATACACCCTCTTTTTTGTCGGGGGTTAAAAAAGGGTAACCAGGCCGACACATGAGCTTTTGATGAATTTAAAGCTATAGATAACATAAAAGACAGCATTGCAGATCTATATGCCAAAAAAAATCTCCAGCGGAACAATTGCGTAACACACTAACAGTAGCAATGGCTTTTATTTTGACAGTTCAACAACATTCATTTCGTTGTTTATGTTGTTGAGCACACATTTTTAACACGCTTTTATTAGGTCGACCTGTATGTAACTAACTATGTAATGGAATCTAAGGTAACTAATTTAACAATCTTCTAAGGGTCGTAGCGTAATGAAAATTGGCAGCTGTATGTAGTTCTGATGACAATACAATAATATGGTACTGTCGAACTGATCTGATGATGGAGCCGGAAGATATGAACTTGAACTTCATGATGGAAAATCGTATCATAGCTCTTTTGAATTTCTTAAAAAAGTCTTGTAATGAACTTTGAGCATGGTTAGTTTTTTGTTTATACGTGCATTTATAAAAGCATGTTTTTTCTAGTGTTTTCTAAGCTATTAATTTATTTTCAAACATATGAAGCAATGGACTAGCGATATCCTTCAAAATGATTCAGATTGTGATTGGAAGTACCTATGTTACGCAATTTTATCGAAATTACTTTCTTGTACAATGTAAGCAGAAATGAGACGAGGTTACAAATAATCGGTTCCCGTTAGAAACTACTTACGGCAAACGCAACGAGTTTAAAGATGGAGTGGTGGGTAGTTGATAGTTTATTGGGTCTTGTTAGACATGGGAGAAGTAATCCTTTCCGGTTCAACTATGTGATCTGTTGCAATATCCATGATGATGTCACAGACTTGTAGGCTGATAAACATGAATTATTTAGCTTCTAGTATTTGACTATGATTAGCATAATCTTCTCACAGCTGAGATACAAGCCTCCTCTTTGTGAAAGGGAGTGGGCCGTAATACACCTCGCGGGCCCAGTGCGGGTTGGTATATGTCACATGTCTTCGAATTTTTGGATCTGGGACATGCCGGTTTCCTCACGATGTTTTCCTTGACCATTTTGAGAGCAGTGGTAATGTAATAATTTACACAAAGTAAGGCATCTGTCAGGGTTCGAACCCACGACCCACAAGTCCACAGTCGCAGTCGTTACCACGAGGTCAGCAATACTTTTGACTATGATTGTTGAGTTCCATTTTATAAATTATGAACAGTTTTGCATATGAAGCTGCGGCAGTCTATTTTTCTATTACGTCGTTCTTATCAAACTAATACTGCGTTATTGTGATATATATATAACTCGCTGACATACGTTATGTCATCGCTGCACCGCACGTTGTTTTGAGCGCAAAGGCCATGTCCCCATTATGTCACACCAGCTGTTTTACTGTCCCGTCTGAAGTGCCGGAAAGGTCTTCGTGATCCCGCTATTACAGAACTGTTTTGCTTTGGGTGAGGTTGATTTTTTCCAGCTGTATCCAATTATGGGGAGAATTATCTAGGTTTATTTTGTCGACAGCTACATAGGTCAGCCTAAAGGGAGCTTAGAACAAAATCGTGATTTTCAGTGTCTTTATTTCATCTATTTCTATTGTAAACTACTGCTGGCTGCGGCTTTGCTTGTGTGTAATGTGTGTATTTTGTATTTAATAGAAAAGTAGTATAATTATGTCCTTCTCCAGGTCCCACGCTATCTATCAAATTTCATAACGGTCAGTTCAGTAGTTTAGGGGTAAAGAGGACAGAGTTACTTTGGCATATACATATAATACCAGCAGTGCCCCGCGGTTTCTCCCGCATAAGTGTCGATCCCGTGGGAATATCGGGATAAAAACTATCCTATATCCTTTCCCGGGACTCAAACTATCTCTGTACCAAATTTCATCTAAATCGGTTCAGCGGTTTAAGCGTGAAGAGATAACAGACAGACACACTTCGCATTTATAATATTAGTATGGATTATTTCTGGTCCTTTGGTTGCTCCACTTCCAGCTGAACCCAGACATCATTTTTATTTAACCTAACATCTCCGAACGATGTAGGTTAAAAGCTTTCATGTATCAGCACATGTTTACAGAGTTTGATATGAACTTAATACAAAACTGATGTTGTACGATAGTTCGACGCTTGTTGGCTTAAACATAAATATGACGTGCGATGTGAATAATAATAAAAAAAATATATAAATTCATAAATTAATAAAATATATTATCGCGTGATGAAAACTATCAAGCGAATAACACTGAGGCTATTAGTTAATAAGTAGTAATGGGAATGGTAAAATGAATTCGTGGAAACTATTAACTAAAACTACTGACTAATGAAGGGTAGAAGTGATTAATGGATAATTTATTAAAGCGAGTATCTATCGTGAAATGAATGCATAAAAACAATGTATTGGTCCTTTTATCCATACCAATATTGTAAAGAACAATGCCCACTTTCCATACATTTAAAAACCTGATAATGAAAGTTAATGTATAGTTATAAGGTATAGTAGAAAGAGTACCTGTAAGATTAGAAAATAATGTCATATAGTCATTTTTACGATTTAAAGTCTACAAAGGCCAAAAAATATTAATGTTACTTTTTAGGTTAGGATTTGCCTTTACGATAGTTTGTTTACATATAAAAAGTCTAACTTTGCTATTGTATTGTCAAAAGTGATCACTTGCCTACCCATTTCGTTGACCGCAGTACTACTACGTCATCCAGAAATTCTGCTGGAGCAGAGATATTGTCTTGAAACCTAGCCCATCTCAGTAGTTACACACACAAAATGGCACAATACACAACGAGACGCAAGCGCAACAACGAAGTCGCAGAACTGTCAAAATATGTAAAAAATCCGTTTCACTCGTGCGAACTCAATTATAATCTGCATAATTAATTTATTTAATTATCATGTTATTTTGAATTGATGTCTATTATGCACAGACTAATAAAAAATAGTTATTGATTAAATAAAACTTAAAATAATATATAAAACTCAGAAAAAGAGTTGAATAAAGTCAACAAGCAGTGTGAAAACGGAACGTTGTAAAAAATGAGTGGTTGGATGCGTTCAGGGTAATTGAGATGCGTTCAAAATAAGGTAATAAGACACAGAGTTAGCATAAAGAAAAATTAATAAATATTCTTTTCCTGGCCTTCTTTTAAAATTGTGATTAGCGTAATGAATGTACAATTAAATTAGCTGAATTTTAATATTTATTTCATTTCTATACATTGTCAGGTGAAAAATGGGCATCCTTCTTTGAAAGTAACTCTGTCTGTCTGTATATATGTAACCTTTTCACGCCTAAACCACTGAACGGATTTCGATAAAATTTGGCAGAGAGATAGATTGCATCCCGGGGAAGGACATAGGATAGTTTTTTATCGACATACCTCGCGGGCGAAGCTGCGGGCGGAAGCTAGTCTTCATATAAAAAGAAACGACAAATAAAACCTTTATTGAGCTGTCTTCACTAGAGATATGCAGGCCCCGACTTACAAGTTGAAGCTCGTGGGTTCCAATTCCAACCCAAGCAGGCGCTTTACTTTGCGTAAATAATTTATTCAACACTCGATCAATATGATGAATAAATTAGTTGAAAGAGACGTCGACAGCGATAGACTGAAAGCCTGAAGAAAGATGGCAGCCGCTCATAAAAAAACAAATGGATATTCATTTTCAAATATTGTACCTACCGTATATGTATATATTTAAAAGCTAAAATAAGTAAGAGCAACTATCTCAACATAGAAAGATGGTAAGGCGAGCCACATTAAATAGTAAAATAGGCGACAGCGACGAACAAATTAATACTGCACGTTGCATACATGAGTAAAAGAGTAACCGTGGAGTTCCTTGCCGGCTCTTCTTCATAGGAAACGACAAATTGGAACCGTGGACCTAGCTTCTGTCGTTTCATAAGTGCCTATAAAGGTTTATGTGAAACAAAATATTTAAATTTTGAATGCATCCAGTTATAAATAACCCAGAAGGAATTTGATTAATTCGTGTATGTCGCACTATTGTCCCTAGACAGCCCGCATATAATAATAGTCTATAGAGTAAAGTTATAACAGGATATTATACTAAATGATATTAATAAGGAAACGCCAGATTAAAGGCAGTAAATGCCCCTAAGTTTATGGCTAATTCACACGCAGTTGTCACTTTTAAAGATCACAATGCCAATTTGTGTAACCTGGGGTTAGACAGCTATAGTGGAGCTTGCATCTTATTGTTAACAGTCATATATTGACTTGTTTATTGGCTAGGCATAGCAACTAATTAACATCAGTGTATATTCATTAATTAAAAACAGCGGTGAATGAATATGTATGCAGGTCTTCAAACAGTTCTCCGCGAGCAGTCTAATAAGTAAAAGTGCCTTCTCCAATGTGCATTAAAATTATATTGACTTTGAAAATTTAAGTCAATTTTGCGTCATTTTCCTTATGAAGAACAAGTTCTAGAGACAAACATCCAAATAAATCAGAAATTGTCCTCATTTTTGACGTCAATTCATATGTAAACAAGTTTCAAATGGCTGTTGACGACGACGACGCTAGACTATTTGCTTGATTAATGAGTCTATTCATTGAAATAAACACAATTGTAGCTGTTGTTTAATGTGAAGAGGATGACACAAGAAACATATAAGATTTGTTTTACATCAGACACTTCTACTGATACATTTCTAAATTTTCTAAATAGATAAAGATTGTCTTCACAAATTGCCATAACAGTTAGTGTTTCATCTGACCCTTGAAGATTTAGGGATGAAACCCTGAAACACTCGAAACTAGAGCAGTAGCACATGCGTAGCCAGATGCTTGCCAAAAATATTACCTATAGGAGCCAATTAACAAGTGAGAATAAGCAACTTTGACATAAGGCAAGGTTGAATTAAAGAACTTGAAGGCTTCTCTAGTTGCAGAGTCTAGACAGGCTAGTGGAGTTCATATAAAAATAAGTATCATAATGTCAATACTTATGCAAATGCTAGCATTTTCTTAACTAACCCACTCATAATACATAAACTGAAAACAAACACACTCAATGAATACCTCAAGTAAAGGCTTAATACACCTGCTGATACAATGACTTAAGAGATTCAACAATCGCCAATGGATAAACACAATATTTAATAGTATTGTTCGTACTACAATATCGGTACATAGCAACAGGGACGTCAGTGACGTATTTATACGTCAAGCAGACGTTTTCATCCAAGCCGATAATTCTGTGACGGTTAGCGTCGGTGGGCGCGGTGACTCGTAAATATACGCAAATAGTGAAGGTGGTGTATTTTTAAATGACAACGTCAAGCTTAGAGTACGCTTGAGTTTTTTGGTTGCGATATTTTTAGGGCAGTCGCAGATAAGATGAGTGCTAAGATAGATGGCAGTATAACGGCAGAATCTTTATCAAACTTTTACAAGAACTATCGGTATAATGTCTATGCTTTAGAGACGATGACTAAAATATTCTACATAGTGATTCACCTAAATATATAAAGGGTATCCACCGCTATGTGTCAACTAGTACTATTTGATCGGATAGAACTATTAGATGATCGGATTTTTGATGAACACTTCGGACGGTACTCCACACTCCACAGTTCATGGAGGACAACAAACACATAACAATATTGCACTAAAACAATAACTTCATAACAGTTCATACATTTCCCACTGTGACGTCACAGGTCACAGTTCACACTGGCACCAGATCGTGACTCACGCGCCTGATAATCAAGACGTAAAAGGGGAATTAAACTATCTAACAGATGGGAGATGTGTACAGATTTGTTCCTATGGAGTTATGTGGTGTTAAAACTTGGACTTTCACTCTTCATTATCTAGGGACTATGGTTTTGCAGTTAGAGATGCGGTTTTAAGTCGTAGACGAAGAATCAAATATAAATGATGATGGATAGAGAAGGACAGGAAGACCATAGATGGATGGGTTGTGTGGGGGATGATATGAAAGCAAAAGGAGTGACTGATTGACGACTGTCAGGAGAGAATGGAAAACGCGTTGCACCCACCCCAGTAACACGATGACGATGATGATGACGATGACGATGATGATGATGATAATGATGTTAATGATGATGATAATGATGATGATGCTGATGATGATAATAATGATGAAGAATTAAAGTGACTAATGATGATAGGGAACAAGATTTGTTTCTATATGAAATTTAAGTATAACAACTGACGTTTAAATAAGTTAGTTTAAATACGTAAGTTCACCAAGAGTTTAAAGAGGAAATGTTAACGATAGTAAATGGGATATGTGCGTAAATTAGTTCGTGCCTACAAAGCTATGTAGTGCAAACTTTCACTCCTTATTATCTAGTTAGAATAAATTGAAGCCATGTCAAAGAGCAGACCAGAATTTAAGCTTTAGAATTAGATGTGAGGAACTGGGTAATAAATTACAGCTTTATTGATACAAAGCAGTAAAAGGTAATGTTATACCAGCGTATAGCAACAAGAGTTAGCAGGAATACTGAGTCTGTGTGCGACTTTATAACGACAGTTTTATAGAAAGACATTACGTTCGAATAACACTTTAACAATATTGGTACTTATGGTAATACAAAAAAGGGCTAAAGGTTCAATTCTGCGGAGTTTGTACCTAGTTGAGCCGAAGCCTTTACCTTGGAAAGAACATGGCAATAGTTTTTAAGTATCGATGCTAAGCCTCGATGATAGCATCGATGAAGCATGATACTTAAAAAGTTACGACTGGTCCTTTTACCGTTTCGAAGGACCAAGCTAAACAGCACCCACGTTCCAAAAGTCCCATATACTACAGAACTTAATCCTCTTATACGAAGTCGAATACGAAATGAAATAACACTAAAGCAAAAGCCACCAAGTATCAAGTATTGAGTTCTCAAAGTCAAAATACAACGAACAAAGCCGTTCTCTGAGCCCACGTAAAACCAGATGAACTTAATTATGAATCATGTACTGCTTTCTAAGACGTGAATATCTTTATAAGGCGCGTATTTAGAATTAATTACGTGGAGACAATGGTTTACGTAAGTACGCGGCCTGACCCTAAGGGCCCAGCACACGCTCGTCGCAAGTATTTATATATATTTATTGTAGTTTAGTTTACAATACAATGAAAAACGTGAATTTGCAGAAATTCTTTAAATGTTTCAAGAATGATTTTCGAGAATTTGCGAGTGATACTATGTGGTGGTTTGGGATCGTCTTCTTTATGCAATTCTTTTTAGGGTTCCGTACCCAAAGGCTAAAAACGGGACCCTATTACTAAGAATCCACTGTCTGCCTGTCTGTCTGTCTGTCTGTCTGTCTGTCACCAGAGTGTATCTCATGAACCGTGATAGCTAGACAGTTGAAAATTTTACAGATGATGCATTTCTGTGAGTGTGGAACCTAAAATAGAAACACGCTTGTACGATAAACTACACACAGAAAGCAAAACTCATAGAAATCTCTATTCCTAGACAGCACGTTTCGCCGAAAACTTTGTTGATAGAAAACATTGTTCGCAGATATCTCGGTCCATAGGAAGCACTGTTGACAGAGATCTCTGTTCATAGATAGCACTTCTTGCCGTAAACTTTTTTCAAAGAAACCATTGTTTCCAGTTACCTTGGTTCACAGAAACCATTTAGTTATTTTTTTTAAGTAAGTTGTATTCCCATTCGCTCGCTTTTGCATACTATGTCGACGGAGCCCCGCTGGGCGGGGCTCCTATTTCAGTGTCAAGGGTTTAAAGTAACCTAACCAAACCTAACCTCAGGGTGCCCTTCGCTCGCTCTTGCATCCTACGTTGCGCTTTCTGTGAACCAAGGTATCTGGAAACTGGTTTCTATGAACAAAGTTTACGGCAAGAAATGCTATCTATGAACAGAGATCTCTGTCAACAGTGCTTCCTATGGACCGAGATATCTACGAACAATGTTTTCTATCAACAAAGTTTTCGGCGAAACGTGCTGTCTAGGAATAGAGATTTCTATGAGCTTTGCTTTCTGTATGTAGTTGTATCGTACAAGCGTGTTTCTATCTTAGGTTCCACACCGCACTTCTGTTGCCGCTATAACAACAAATAATAAAAAAAATTAAATTAAAAATTTTAAAAACCCCCGACACAAAAATATAATAAAATTAAATGTAAGTAATTGGAAAAGGATCAAATAATTTAAAAACCCCCAACTTAAAGAATCTAGGTAACGAGACTAAAACAGATAAATTCATATGGAAGTCGGAGGACCTCTTAACATAGAAGGTGTTCCACAGAATGGTCCCCCGACTTCCATATGAATTTATCTGTTTTAGTCTCGTTACCTAGATTCTTTAAGTTGGGGGTTTTTAAATTATTTGATCCTTTTCCAATTACTTACATTTAATTTTATTATATTTTTGTGTCGGGGGTTTTTAAAATTTTTAATTTAATTTTTTATTTCATGCTTTTTGTAGGGACTCCTTAATGTTTGTATTTCATTTCTTTTATTTTCCTGCGTGTTTAATCAGAGTTTTTATCCGTCAAAAAATAATTATTAATTTATAGTTGAAGAGACTAAACAGATTTTTTTGTTTTATTAGATCCTTTTTCTAGTTCTTTCTTTAGTTATTCAACTTTCGTACAAGTATTTCATAGCTATTAGATATCTTAGGTTTTTCAGATCTAGTTTATAAAATGGGACTGCGACACTATCTGATGTAGGAATAGGTACCTACGCTTTTTAAGTAGGAATAATTCCATTCGTAATAAAAATAGTCACACTCAGTGGTCGTAGGTACCAGTCATCACTCCACTTTCCTCATCATTCTAGAGCAATGATTACACAAAAAAATATTCTCAAGTTTAATAGTTTTCATTTCGTTAGTTAATATTACTCATTCCCTTTTAATATAGTGTACATTATTCTACTTGTCAAGCCCTTGCATTTGATACCTATATTGAAGGAGTTGTGAAAAAAAATATAATTCGCCATTTTGTGGTGGCGGCCATCTTGGATTTGAAATTTGTAATAGCTATAGTATTTTACTAGTCAAGCCCTTTCATTTGATACCCATATTGAGGGAGTTGTGAAAAAAAAAATGTAATTCGCCACTTTGTGGTGGCGGCCATCTTGGATTTTAAATTTATCATAATGTATAGTATTCTACTATTCAAGCCCTTTCACTTAATACCCATATTAAGGGAGTTTTGAAAAAATATGTAATCCGCCATTTTGTGGCGGCGGCCATCTTGGACCGATTTTCATCAAACATAGCTAAGAACACTCCCGACTAATTCACCTTTCAAACAAAAAAAACAAAATCAAAATCGGTTCATCCGTTCGGGAGCTACGATGCCACAGACAGACACACACACACACACACACACACACACACACACACACAGACACGTCAAACTTATAACACCCCGTCGTTTTTGCGTCGAGGGTTAAAAATAAAATAAAGTTAAAATTTAAAGGGGTATAAAAGAATAGTTTTTTTTCGGTGTTTTATGCCTTGTGGTAACCCTGCGTGTGCGAGTCCGACTCGCTTTTGGCCGGTTTTTCAGACTTTTGCCCAGATTGCTTTCATTGAATGACAAACGGCAATGAAAATGCGTCTTGACATTGGACATAGAATACTACTATTCCTAAGCTTTTATTTAAATGAAACTATAAATTTTACTACCAAGGTGCGGCTATCATTGATTAAATCATTCAAATGAAAACACCTATGATTTATTACATTATCGATTCCTTAGCATTAAGGCCTATCAAAAGACTTATTATATGCAAATGCACAATCTTACGAATGCGTAGGCATATCACTGAGTGCATTTGAAATATGCGAGTCGGATATTCGCGCACATCAAAGCGAAGAAAGTTGGAAAGCCAATGTTTGGAACACTTTGGTGCAAAGTTCCGCGCGCGAAAGTACGTAAAACATTTTGTACAAATGTTTGTAGCAGGTTCGGCTCGGAGGTTTGTAATTTTGTACATGGCGAGGATTGTTCACATTTACATATTACTATAAATGTGGTTGTAAAGCAAGTGCTAGCCCTAATGTATCTTGGATGGTGAATAGCAGATCGAAGGTTAAATAGTCATTTTGCGAAGTAAAGCTCTATGATTAATACTGCTAACAAATCATCAATATAAAACCAATCGAGGAGCTTAAGCTAAATAACTCAATTTGTTACACCTACAAGTAGTAATAGCTTCAAGCTATGTGAACTAACTTGGTATTCTGATTTAGTACTTCCCCCGCCTCATAAAGGGGAAAATCGAGAGAAACAGACATAATTCACGAAACTAGGTTAGCTATAAATAAATATACTACATCAAACGGTGAAGGAAAACGTGACCTAACCCACGCTTTAATCTGGCTATACATATGTTAATCTATTGAGCCTACATTCACTCAAGAGTATAGGCTTTTGGCCGCGCCTAAGTTTTTGGTCCTAACCGCCTCGCATCGATTGCGGTTGAGCCGTCTTACAGACTATCAGAGGATTAAATGCGCGGCGGGTGAAATAAGCTGCAGTGAATAGAAATTTAAACGATTCTGGGATTAGGTCTCAATAGCAGATAATAGAGGTGCCAGGATTGTAAAGTAATGGGAACAAAAGGTCGTTATCATGATCTGCTAATCAAAAAATCAATCTGCTCAGTCTTATCCCAACTATGTTGGTGGCGGGACCGAGTAGACTTTTGGGCTTCTGATTACCCGTAACGACAGTCAAAGATGTAGCGAATAACAGCTAATCAAAAGATAATTTCGTTAAAAAGAACTGAGTCTATGATATCGGCCTAAATCACCTTTTTTTTTTTGCCGGTGGGATATCGTCAAATGACCCCTCCCGCTCTGGGTGGAGCGGAAGGGAGTGTCACACTCTTACTGACTAAAACCCACCCGTGTTCCTTCCTTAGCCCTTTATGTTCCGGGTCAGCGGTATCCCTTTCGGACAATCCCGCTGAGCCTAAAGCACCTATCCAAGACATTTCATTCTATTATGCATATAACTGCAATTGAACAGAGTTCTTGGTCCATTTCCATGTCTACACATGCGACTAATGCATTTGCTAATTCCCCATGATACAAGCTAGATATCACGTATGGATCTTATCATCGTCTGCATTTAGTGCCTCGTGTGGGAACCTGGTATTTGGTCCTCGCATCATGTACTTGTGATCTTACCTAATTAGGAGGTACTTCAGATAGTTCTTTATGTAACAAGACTGGTAGCGGCGTTACGTTTGTAGGCTTTTGTTTTAGGTTTTGAATATTCATGCCTGTTGAAGTGTTAGAAGAACAAGGCTATGAAGTATGCCCCGTCAACCTAATGACTAATGGACCGGAGCAATGCGCAATGTTGCGTTAGTACCTATCGGGGTTAGCGCATTTCAGGGCGTTTTCAGAGCACATACATTCTATTGCATCACGACATATCTGCAGGTTTGGTCCGGCCAGACACAGTTCACCATGAAAAAAGACCAAAAATACTTCCTACATTTTCCAGCCTCAGTTGTAAAAAAATACAGGCTTTCATTTTCTCCACTATTCGAAACAAGCTTTAAATGCATTAAACTGTCCTGTCCATATGTACAGTCGTTCACAAAGTGCCATTTACATAAACGAGTCAACGTTCGCGTCCCGTATACAGTCCACAAGTTAACTAGGTTACCGGAGTCGGCCGCTGCACCCGATTGTACTTGTGCATATTTCAGGGATTAACGCGAACGTGAAATGGAGGTTTTATGTTGTGGTCGGCTGTCCGGAAGGTTTTATTTTCAGCGATAGTTTATACAGCCACATTGCTTTTTGCAAGCTCCCGAAATATATATATTTTTTCGTTTGACGCGTTCCATCTTGTCAGTTTGAATATCGTTTTAACGCCCTGAACTGCTAGCACCGGCTGTCACATAGCTCGTGACAACCGGGGCCGGCGGCTAAACGTGCTCAGACACGTCATAGTATGCAATAATTCGAATAAAATGTACTAGAAGTGCCTGCATAAATAACTCGTGCGGAACATAGGACCAAAGTCCAAAAATAATGATGACATATATCCCGATATCCACTATTATTCACTGCAGTGTGTCGCGCTATTTTGACATTTAAAGTTCAGATAGTATTTAGTTCACGGTATAATTAGTTAGATAAGTGCGCTTAGCGGACCATTAGGAACTAATTATAACTCTAAGCCGGAGAAGATAACAATGCAATAGTAGTACATTTTCTACTAACATATTTGTTATACATGTGCACATATACATACATACTTATGGTGGGTCCACACGATACAGCAGACTTTCATCAACTTCTATAGAATTGTGTCTGTAGAGATATCTGTACGACCAAAAGTCTGTATAATGTGGACCCACCATTATATCATCAAAGTCAACGGCATTTAACTGCAGGACAAAGGTATAAATGACTAGGTACCGGACTTGATTTGTAACAGAAAAAAGAAAGAGTCAGAGAAGAGAGGAATACAGAGAGAGAGACGCAAGGTTTTGGTTAAAATCGTAATAAGACAACTGTTCTGGCATTTGAAGTTGAAGGTCATCAAAATGTTAACAGCTGTCTGGCCAGCTCAACTGTGGCTAATGAGACTCAATTGAATTTATATTGTTATATAAATCAAATATTGATGTTTCAACAGTTGTGCGGATCTAGCAAGCCAGCGGATCTATGCTATGGAAATCTCACTGTAAAAACTCAGGTCAAGTTAGCTTGCAGTGTGCTGTAAAAATCTAGCATCAGGTGGAATAAAAGCCACTTCAAGTTATTTAAGCACCTACATTTTCATGGTGATATTTTTATAGATTATTTATATTTTTTATAGAATATTTTTTTTTTTTTTTAATTATATAGTTTTTATTTTATTTATTTTTAGATTAGGGTTCACATAAGAAAATGAAGAGGGTATAAAACACACGACTTCAATCCTTGCTGAAGACACGTACAGTCACGAGCACTAAAATGTCAACACTTGGCAACTTTCAATTGCGATTTGTTCTTGAAATAACGAATGCAACGTTGAAATACGATTGTTCGTAATAACATAAAATTTAATTCAAAACTAAAGGAGAAAATCTTCTTTGAATAAAGCCAAGTGTATACATACTTATGCTCGTGACTGTACCTACCAACAAAATACGAAAACCGTTTAACAATGCTGACACCCCGGAAACCGCCAGTTTCAGAACAGCCCTAGGTCTACGTGACTGGCGCACAGGCCACGGCCCTGGCTGCCACGGGGCGAAGCACGGGGACGGAAGCACGTGTCACGGATCTGATCCTATTACGATTTACGTCGATGCAGAACTCGTGGAGATTAAGTCTTAGTGTGCTGACGATTGGTAGCTCGGATTTTTGCAGCGATTGGATATGGAAACCTTGTTAAAACCTAAAACGAGTCTAGTAATAGAATATTTGGATCACTTCTTAGGGTTCCGTACCCAAGGGTAAAAATGGGACCCTATTATTAAGACTCCACTGTCTGTCTGTCTGTCTGTCACCAGGCTGTGTATCTCATGAACCGTGACAGCTAGACAGTTGAAATTTTTACAGATGATGTATTTCTGTTGCCGCTATAATAACAAATAATAAAAAAGAAACGTTTTTTTTTTTGGCGTATTATGCCTTGTGGTACCCTTCGTGTGCCAGTCCGACTCGCGCTTGACTGTTTTTTTTAATATCTATTATTTTAGCCCCTTAGGATTCTAAACCTCACTTGCATGCAGTTCAATGCATTACTTAAATGCATTGAACTGCTCATGCTACATTTGATGATGTGCATTTATTGTCTTGTCAATGATGCATATCGTAAACCTAAGGAAGGTGTCTGGGACAGGCTGGATGAGGAAGACGGAGGACAGGGTGTTGTGGTGCAGCCTGGAAGAGGCCTATGTCCAGCAGTGGAACAACTTTTACTATGGGACCACACCTGGGGGCCTAAAAAGGCCACTTTGGAGAATCATAAAAGGATAACATTATAAATTATAAAATGGCGAAGACAGTCCATGTTTTTCTTTTTTTCGCTGCACTACGTAGGTACAATCAAAGAGATTGGGGTTGGATTTGGATTGGATTGATTGGTATTTTAGCACAGACAAAAAAAATAACTGAAAAATGCTTCACGAATGGGATTTGATACGATTAACTTAACAGTTAACTGTCCATTCTGATATCCTTTTATGATTCTGCCAAAGTGGCCTTTCTAGGCCCCCTGCAATCGCGAAAAAAAAAGTCAGCGGTTCCCTACATGAACAGCTGACTTTAGTTTCGCGATTTCACGTTTGGTCCCATAGTAAAAGTTGTTCATAATGATGATTACAATCTCCCATTTCAATTTGTCGCATGTTTTCAATTTCAACCTGTATTGTATAGATATTATTATAAATCATTCATTACCCTAATAGGATAATAGCTTCATGGTCTGGAGTGAAAGGTCGGCAGTTCAAAACCAACTAAATGGATCCATTGTATTCACTTAGTCACAGTAGCATAATTAAGTTATATCTAGATAGGGAGTTACAAAAGTGCATAATTAAAAGGGTTTTAACCTTATACAAACAATACTGAGCCAATGGCCTACTAACAAATCTAAAAAAAACTGGCCAAGTGCGAGTCGGACTCGCACACGAAGGGTTCCGTACCACAAGGCGAAAACGCCGAAAAAAACGTGTTTGTTGTATGGGAGCCCCCCTTAAATATTTATTTTATTTTGTTTTTAGTATTTGTTGTTATAGCGGCAACAGAAATACATAACTTGTGAAAATTTCAACTGTCTAGCTATCGCGGTTCTTGAGATACAGCCTGGTGACAGACAGACAGACAGACGGACAGACGGACAGACAGCGAAGTCTTAGTAATAGGGTTCCGTTTTTACCCTTTAGGTACGGAACCCTAAAAAAAAGACTATAAACAAGCAATTCGATGTTCAAAAACTAAAGCCTGGAATAGATGTGTAACACGCGACAATCCATCGAACACTCGTCACCGTAGTGGGGAGTGGTGAATGTTTTCTCAGCTTTAATCTCAGAACAATGGAACAAATTAACCCGATTGATTACACTAACTAAAATGAATAACAAGGTCCATTGATCCAGATCTTATGCACTACATAATTTTGTTCCTTCATTCGGTTCAACGCACCGCTTATCAAACTCTTTCAGGTCGTTAGCATTACAGATGAGACGAAAGTTTAATGTTAAGGAGTCTTCACACCAGTCAAGTCGAATTGGATTTTTTATGTTATCTAGTGGAACCTTCTCTTTCTGATGGAAAGTGGTCTTCGACGCCACTTGCCCCCTTGGGTTTCCCCCCAACTTTAGATACAACTAGCGATCCGCCCCTGCTTCCCACGGTTTTAAACGACAAAATATCTTTATTATATGTATGTAAGTTTAATATTAAGTAGGTTTACACATTAACTTTCCGGAATAAATTATTTTCATGATAGTCAAAACCGCATCATAGTCCGTTGCGTTGTTTAAAAGGAAGGACACAGACCAGACGGACACAAAAAGCGACTTTGTTTTATACTATTTATAGATATGGAAGATAAAAGTATTTTCTTCCATGGGGATATAATGGAAGATATTATATCCCCATTGTAGCTTTCCTTCTTGTAGCCCTTTTCTTTTTTTTGAGGACGGGAAATCATCAAACGACCCCCCCCCCCCCCCCCCCCCCCGCTTCCACTAAGGGTGGAGCGGAAGGGAGTGTCAGACTCTTACTGACTAAAGCCCACCCGTGTTCCTTCCTTAGCCCTGTATGTTCCGGGCCAGCGGTAAACCCTTTGACACCCAACAACACAACCCGGCTGTGCTCCGACCTCCATCGTATGCTCCACCGTGTCCTCTGGGTTCTTGTATCCCTGACGACGATATTAACTAAAGGTGTACCTATATGTACAGTTTAGCGTTCAAGTGTGGGCTGCAATTTTACAATAGAAATTAACAGTGGAGCACGTGATCGCCATTGATCGATAAAATATGACATGTGTATCATACACATGCCACACCTCACTCATCATTCGTGCCGGACGCCATCAATCGTCGATATGGCATGGGGCAGCACGAGTTTCGTGCATTTGTTATCTGTCATACTTATTTACAACTGAAATGAGCGATAATTTTACTTGCTTTGCAAACGCCATGCTTATTTGCATATACAAATAAAATCGGCCAACTATCGCACAATATTTTGGTTCCATAGATGTGTTAATCACTTCCATTTACGGTTACCTACCATTTCGAAATTTGAATGACAAAACGCCGTACATTTTCAAGGGAGTCCGGAATCTTTCCTTTTAATCGTTCTTGCTCCGTTCTCTTTTTAATTTTGACAAAAATAACAAATCCGGAATCCGGTCCAGACAGAGGGTCAAAAAGTCGAGACAAATCCAGACAAATCGGTACGGATGGTACCCAATCTCCATTAAGCGTACACTTTGTAAAAAAGCATACTATAAATTAGAAGATTATATCCAAGATAAGAACGCTTGGAAACATGCTGGTCCTGCTCCATAGGACAATCTAGACTAGAGTCTAGACAAAATCAAACTGGTTGCTAAATTAATTGTAAAATTGATTCTTTCTTCTTTTTTTTTACGTTGTTTCTGTAATTACTTAAACTCACACCCTGACTTATTACTTGTATTTTTTTTTAAATGACAATCGTTTATTTTAACCATGTTTGTAAATATGTGAGCACCATGTATCTATTAAGAGATAATTAATTTATGTCATGTTTTCATTTTTAATTTTTTTAACTATTTTGGTACTTATAGTAATTTTATTTTAGGTGCATCGTCTTCAAATATTATTATATAATTAATGTATACAAAATATTGTAAAACATTTTAAAAGAGTAACGGTGGAGTTTCTTGCCCATTCTTCTCCATACGAAAACTACCTTTTGGAATGGGCGACTAGAATCAATTCTATTTTTTCGTAATTTTTGACGTTCAAAAGTTCCTTTTAAGTGCCTACTTGAAATAAATGTTTTGACTTTGACATTGTATTTTTGTAAACTTGCATATTATTATCAAATTCTTTTTTTTAAAACAAAAAGCAGACCATTCCCCCCTACAAGTGTAGATTCTCCTCTAGACAGTTTACCTATTTGGCATGCCAACCTACAAAGCGCACTTGGCACGGTTGCTAGACGCCACTCCACTAACGTTACGAATCCGCCAGATATGCCAGATAGCCGATAGGTACCAAATAGTGATATAAACAATAAACGATACATCTTGTGCTTAGAAAAGGAGAAGGAGCCAAGATATTGTTTTGAAAATAAAAACAGAGAAAGGTTTTTGATGTGAAATCTTAGGCGATGATTTGATATAATTAGACGAGAATTGAGTGAAATTTCAAGGACGCGTCACGTTTAGGCACGTTTCGTTACATAAGAGAGAAGAAAGATATAACTCTCTCTGTCTCTCACACTAAATCTCTTTTATTCTTTATTTTTAAAAAGTTTGATTGATGATATCATGTGTACGGTGCCGCACGCGCAATTTTTTTTTAAATTTAATACTTCAAGCACATAAATGTACAGAGGCGGACTTAATGCTATAGGCATTTTCTACCAGTCAACCGGCATTTTCTATCAGTTTTTTGTACCTAGTTCTTAAGTTTGTTGTTTTTTATGGTCGATTGGGAAAATGTTTGTCTGGTTTATTTCTAAAAACAGCATTTTAGCGTGCTGTGTTAAATAATCACAAGGATTTTTTATTAGTAATTAAAATGTCACTTACCTTATACTACAGCTAATAAGTAGATTCATGATTGGAAAACTTACCTGAAAAAAAAAAACAAAATACTATTAGATTTTAATAGAAATAAAAGAAGCCAAGGGGTATCGTATTACCCAGTAACTGAGTTGTCAGACAGGCAGTCGCTCCATGTAAAATACTGGTATTCAGTTGCATCCGGTTAGACTATAAGCCGAGCCCAACTTAGTTAAGAAAAGGCTAGGCAGATGATGAAGTACAGTCAAAAAGCATTTGAAATATTCATTATCATTCCATTATCCCACGTTGCGGAACTTAACGTCGAAACTGACATCTATGAACTAAACTAAACCAGATTTATTGAAATCTGTATCAGATTCCAAGAGACATAACTAGATGGAGACAACAATATAAGTGTTTGAATAGACTTCAAATACAAAGTAAAGGCACAAAGAGCGAACGGAAGCCAATTACCATACACCAGTAAAGCTATAATAGTAGACAAGCAAGCATTCGAGCATTATTTAATTCAAATGTACACAAATGTGCATGGCAAATAAAACGCATATAGGAGTTAGTATTTTATGTTGTCTGGCTTGTGGATGACGTGAATAAACGCGACGGTTTAGGGGTTGCCAAATTTAGATTTCGAGTAGATAATGGCGCCGTTTCTGTTGTTCAAAAACTAAACTAAATTTAAGTTCAGGCATCTTTTTCTTTTTATTTCATTAAGAAAAGGACAGAACATAAATATTAGTTTAGTCCTGTCAAATTAGCCAGCGCCTGACGTAAATTGACGTATTTTTAATAGCCAATTTTTTAATCTCGTCTAAATTCTCTATGGAGTATCTTAATTTGACAGGACTAAACTAATATTTATCTTCTGTCCTTTTCATAATGAAATAGAAAGAAAAATATGCATGAACTTAAATTTAGTTTAGTTTGTGAACAACAGAATCGGCGCCATTTACTAGCTGTGCCCGCGACTTGGATCGCATGCATGTTGGAAAACAAATTGGATTTCATGTGTTTTATTTTTTTGCGCGGAACCCTAATCCTTTTTCGAAAATAAATGCCTGATTGTCTAAGTTACTCCTTAAAACATCAGCTATCTGTGAAAGTCCCGTCAAAATCGGCCAAGCCGTTTCGGAGATTAGCCCGATCAAACTGATACACGCACAAAAATTTTAAAAATAATTTTCTTATTATAAGTACCGTAGACACTTTCATAATATGCATTTAGTAAAAAACTGTTATTTTGACATTACAAACGGACACTTTAATTTTATTATTTATTTATACATATACAGGGTTATTGGCAAAAAACTAAATTACAGATCCATAGACACCGACTTCCGAAATTAAAGTTATTTTTCACTTTGTAGTGTTTTTTGGAAGTCGGTTGTTTTTTTTTTTTGTAAAAATGTTTTTATTACTATTTTAATATTTCCCCAGAATAACTCGTAGCGGGTTGTTTGTAGAGGACTCCAGGCTTCAGTCTGATAAGATGGATAAAAGATTGGTCCTTCTGTCCTTGGTCCTCTGTTATCTATTAGGCAAACTACGCAAGCACATAATATACAAAGTGGCAACCCGTTATCGACGTGCAAACTATAACCCTGAATTCAGCACATGATACTAGACCGGCCCAGCGTAGAAATTTATCGTCGGTTTTTTTTTTAAAACAGCTGTTTCATAAAAAAGTGCAATACCTACGTTTACAAAGTATGAAAAATCTACGAAAAATTTGCCCTGCCAAGTGCCATCCTGTATATTTATAAGTCGGCAGACCTCTCGTCTGAAGACCGAAGTGTGAAGAGACCCAACAAATATCAAATCTTACTATCCCAAAATTTCAGGATCGCTCTGTATATCAGTCGGTTACTTTGCTGGAGCCTTTAATATTCAGAAAATATGTGTTACAAAATGGTCCTTCTATCCCTGGTCCTTTCAACTTTCTGCCACGTCAGGTCCTGCATTCCTATCCCCTACAATTCAAGGATATCTACATTCCTCGAACTCCAAGTGATCCAGTTCACTTAGAATCTGGAGAATTTCAAACCGGACTCGAAGCAAATCTCGTGTCAATGGAGCACGATTTGATTTGATCAAACGCCGTGAAGCAGCCCTGGCTGGAAGTAAGTACTTGTATAAATATTTGAATTTATACGCCAAGAAAGAGTGACTACACTCAGTTTTGAGGCGTTTGTAAATCCTTTAGCTCCTCTGACTCATATCCGTAAGTGATACGTTTATAGCTCACATTTGTACGTCAAATGATTCCTCTTTGTTTAGGGGGTATATTTCTGTTTCTTGTCTAGATAGTTAATTGTTTGTTCTGCTAAACGCCTTTGTGTTGAACTCGTCTTTATTGTTAACATATGTAAGTTCGTCTTATTATGTTGTTTCCATTTAGAGTTTGTTTTTGACAAAGCGTAGAATCAAAATATCATCTAATGGTAGGTAATCTATCCTCTATTCTAATAAACACAAAAGGCATCTTCTCGTTTTACAAACTGCAAAAAATATAGTATCATTGTTATTCTAAATTAAGATCTACTTATTTACCTATAGGCTGGTAATTGTCAATTTCCAGATTTTTATATATCAGTGTAATAAATATTTTAAAAAAATGTGATCCATACTGATTTTTAATAAAGAAAAGACGTCGTGTATGATCGTGATAGATCTAATTTAAACATATTTTGTAGATGCATTATATTAGAACGAAGATTAGATTAAGCAAAATTATTAATCAACGGGAAAGTACTTTTTGCTGCCACTTTGTGACCTTGTATGAATTTCCCTATCGAGGCTATGGTAAATGGTTTACTTATATAATAACTTTTTACAAATCTAGGACTCCTGCAGGTTGAGCTAACAGAGAAAATCGACCAATCGGTAACGCCGGTCCCTAATTCCGACCGACATAGCTTACAGAGTAAGCCTGAAATGACAGTGGGCTGGCCATGTCTGTCGGAGGACGAATGGCCAGTGGAGCAGGCGAGTCCTGGAGTGGAGACCGCGTATCGGCAAGCGTAGTGTGGGACGCCCCCCAGCTAGATGGACCGACGACCTTAAGAGGGTGGCTGGGGTAGACTAGATGCGGCAGGCGGATGATAGGGTGTTGTGGCGTAGCCTGAGAGAGGCCTATATCCAGCAGTGAACAGAGGAAAAAGCTGCTAGGTATACATAAAAACATCGTCAAGGGAAACCAGAAGCCATGGTTATATGGTCCATGGTCAGGTACCATGGTCTAGGGGTCACTGCTGCTGAGCTTCGATTCCTAGTTCGGGCAAAGTGTTATTGGGTTTTCCCATCAGGCGTTTCAAAGTAGCCCCGACGCCTGAATTTGTTCCCGGTTGTTGGCAATAGGCTCGTTCCACGTCCCCTTTTACTGGGACTTAAACATGAGACTTTAACACAACAAACAACAACTGGCAAAATGTGGGTGTGCTAATAGGTCTCTGCCTAACCCTTCAGGGATTAGAGGCGTGACACAACAAACAACAACTGGCAAAATGTGGGTGTGCTAATAGGTCTCTGCCTAACCCTTCAGGGATTAGAAGCGTGACACAACAAAAAACAACTGGCAAAATGTGGGTGTGCTAATAGGTCTCTGCCTAACCCTTCAGGGATTAGAAGCGTGACACAACAAAAAACAACTGGCAAAATGTGGGTGTGCTAATAGGTCTCTGCCTAACCCTTCAGGGATTAGAGGCGTGACACAACAAACAACAACTGGCAAAATGTGGGTGTGCTAATAGGTCTCTGCCTAACCCTTCAGGGATTAGAGGCGTGACACAACAAACAACAACTGGCAAAATGTGGGTGTGCTAATAGGTCTCTGCCTAACCCTTCAGGGATTAGAGGCGTGACACAACAAACAACAACTGGCAAAATGTGGGTGTGCTAATAGGTCTCTGCCTAACCCTTCAGGGATTAGAGGCGTGATATTATGATATGTTAAAGACTTTAAGGGGACTGCAGGACATAAACGCAAAAAACGCAAGTTTTATAATGCCTAAAAGTATAAGATCGATTACAGTAAACAAAATCAGAAAAATATATGATATTCTTCAGGATATAGGCTAGTTAGATAGTGTGTAACTTATTTGATACTATAGGAAAAAATCATCAAGTAACTTATTTGATACTATAGGAAAAAATCATGAAGATACCTCTAAAAACTTTCTTTTTACAATAAAAACCATACTAATATGCATACAATCATTCAGATTTTTTGTCAGATTATTCTACAAGCAACATACGTTGTGTCATCGCGCTTCTCTTTCTTTTCTATGCAGTCCGACAGTGACCGCGCTTTAGGTCATGTAAGCCCCTTAAAAGGAGCTGGTAAAGTTTATTACAGTCATTTAACATTAACTCTTAATCATTCTCAAAATCTAATTAGCGTCCAATACAAGAATGAGTAATGCCTAATTAATGTCTTTAGTATAGTTCAGAGACACATGGCGCCACCGCACCCAGGTCACTGCACGTTTACCATATAAAATAACATTAAATTACCATTATCTATAGGTGTCCCACAGATATAGATATACCTAGATAACGCAAGAGTAACTTCTTCGCGTGCCAAAAATTGCACCAACTTATGATTACAAATCGTAAGCCGCCCCTTTCGCGCTCAGTCCTTTGTACTGCTGGTTGGGTAAGTGTGAGCGAGAGCGCGAGCTTGTGACGTCATAGTACGTAGTCAAAAAATGGCACTCTTGGTTTTCATACAGTTCGTGATATTTGCGTTATCTAGGTATATCTATATCTGTGAGGTGTCCCCATTGGCATTGACGAGTTGTCATTAGCTACAGAAAACTAGTTAACGCTTTAAAAGGGCCCGACCGCACGTACCAAGACCACACCACATCGCAGCCCAAAGAAAAATGTGCTTGTAACCCTAGCGATTATTATTTCACTAATAATTATTATCCTATAGTTAATCTGTGAACAGAGTCGTGGGCTGCAATATTGTTTATAAGATTTGTATATTTCTTAATTCTATGTTTTATATTGTTATTGTAGCAGTTTGTTGTTTCTTTTAAATAAAAAAGGAACATAAAAAACTGGCCAAGTGCGAGTCGGACTCGCACACGAAGGGTTCCGTACCACATGACAAAAAAGCCGAAAAAAACACGTTTGTTGTATGGGAGCCCCCCTTTAATATTTATTTTATTGTTTTTAGTATTTGTTGTTATAGCTGCAACAAAAATACATCATCTGTGAAATATTCAACTGACTAGCTATCACGGTTCTCGAGATGCAGCCTGGTGGCGGACGGACGGACGGACAGTGGAGTCTTAGTAATAGGATCCCGTTTTTACACTTCGGGTACGGAACCTAAAAACAGTTTATACCCATGTCGCAGCGACAAAATATGGGCAAGCGGTTACCTGTGCATAGTTTCGCTGCAGCTTCTTGTAGAAGTTGCGTTGTGGTAACTTCAAAATCGAATCAAATAGTCGACGCAGCATTGTCTGCAATGTGGACAGCCGCCAGTGCGCGGTTTCGCTGGTGGTTGCGTTGTGGCTGCAACGTGGCGTTGGTGTGGTCGGTATCGCCGACACGGTTGATTTTGACAGCCAAATGTGGTATGTGTGAATAAACTATTCATTTTCATTAAAAGCGCCCGTCCACGAGTTCTCGTTGTGATGCGTCATATTTACAGCAAATAAACGTATTGTCTTCCAACGCTACGGCTTCCGGTAAGCGGTCGCCACTCCAGAACCTTTCGGCCCCATCGGCCATCTGTTCTGCGAGCACAAGGTGGTCCGACGACCTTGTGAAGGCCGCAAGAACCCGTTGGATGCGAGAAGCACAGAACCGGTCGAAGTGGAGGTGCTTGGGGGAGGCCTATGTCCAGCAGTGGACGTCTTTCGGCTGAAATGATGATGATGATGATGATAAAACGTATTGTCTTTCTATTCTTTCTTGGTGTGGTTGTGGTACGGGTGAACGAGCCCTTAGGCTACACACTCAGTATAAAGCCTGTATCTTACTTGAAGCGATTAAATTAAAACTGTTCTACAAGAGCACTTAGTCTATTGATAAATATTGAAAGTTAAAACGATGAGAAAACTAGAAGATACATATAGCGTGTATTTGCAAAGAAGCTCCTGTCCATGTTTCGGCACGAAAACATGGTCCTTGACGGGAAAAATAATTGAATTAGGACCTAAGGGGCTTTCATGACCTAAAGCGCGGTCACTGTCGGACTGCATAGAAAAGAAAGAGAAGCGCGATGACACAACGCTGGTAATTTATTGCAAAATATGAAGCAATTATTTAATTACAAAAAATCTATTGTTTGGAGTAATAAAAACATTTTTACAGAAAAAAAACCACCGACTTCCAAAAAAAACACTACAAATTGAAAAATAACTTTAATTTCGGAAGTCGGTGTCTTTGGTTTCGCGTTTTCGTTTATTGACACCGACTTCCGAAATTAAAGTTATTTTTCAATTTGTAGTGTTTTTTTTGGAAGTCGGTTGTTTTTTTTTTTTGTAAAAATGTTTTTATTTTTCACTTTTTAGTGGGTCAGTTTGTAATTTATCTAAGTTACAATAGCCTAATGCCAACTGTTCATCACCTTTTACAAAATATTGCTTTTCCCGATGCTGGGACGTTAATTGTTGAGGAGTTCTCCCGGTAAGAACCAGGAGATCCTCAACAATCACTCACAATACGCATTGTGACGAGCATAAATTGCTTAGCAACCATATTAAAGTAATCAAATCGCAACCCGTGAAATATTTGTCAGTGAGTAGTTCCGATGGCCATCTGTGATCTTCATCATCAGCTCCACTTTACCAAGTGATGATTTCCGAGAGCAAATGCTCAAGTTACTTTAAAAAATATCCAAATCGCTGTAGCTTTGTCTATCAAATTTGAGGGTTTCCCTCGATTTCCATGGAATCCTCTAATCAGATTCCAACTTGATGATAATGGGACCACCTCGAGAGTATACCCTTTCAAATAAAAAAAGGCACTGATTTAAAGAGGCAGTTGTAAATAGCGGTTTTGGTAAGTTAAAAATTATAAATGGCACGTTTAATAACTTGTTCAGCAGTTAAAACTAAGCAGTAAAGTAAACAAAAATGAGTAATAAAAAATAATGAAATGGATCAGTGAATATATAATTGAGTGGGAAAATAATTAAATGGGCGGTAAAAATGAATGAATGGGCAGTTACGTGTGGGCAGTAATAAATCGGAATTTGTCGGTAATAAATCTCATTCTAAGCAATTCTATAAACAATGAGGTGGTAAAGTAGTTTTGGGTGTGTAGTCGACGGAGCCCCGCTTCGCGGGGCCCCTATTTCTGTCTACAGGGTTTAAAGGAACCTAACACGAAGGGGATGACGGGGGCTCGTTCGCTCGCTTTGCTCGCTCACTCGAGCCCCCGTCATCCCCTTCGAACCTAACCTGTCCGAGTCGGGGTGCCCCAAGTCCCGAGCTCGCTTCGCTCGCTCTTGCATCCGCTATGATCTGCCGAACTATTTAGCGAACCGCCCATTCCATCATTTTTACCGCTCATTTAGTTATTGGACTGCTCAATTATTTTTAGAATTGACATTATATGATAAAATAACAGTCTAATTGATCTTTTATTACTGTCCATGTTTTACTGTCGCAATAATTAATCAACCGCCATTAAATTAAATAACTGCTCAATATGTTTTTCAACTGATCATAATAACATCTCGAATATTTAAATAACAGCTCAAAAAATTAGTTCCCATAAAAAAAGAACTTTTGGAATCGGTCCAGCCGTCTTCGAGTAATCGGTGAACATACACAAGGTAGCTACTGTAAACTGTTGAGGAGTTCCCTTAACTGTCCTTCGTCTTCATCATCAGACCCCTAATGACAGTCACAACCCATCTAGATGTAAAGTTTACATCAATACAAATTAATCAAGCCCAAACACAAGGTAACTGCTGTAGATCGTTGAGGAGTCCCCTCGACTGTCTTTCGGCTCCATCATCAGATCGACTCCAGGCCTTCATCAAATTGTAGTGCTTTAAAATACTTAATGAAAAAATTAACAAACGCACTAGTCGCTCCTACGATTTTCGAAAGTTCCCCTCGATTTCACTGGGATGCCATCATCAGATCCTGGTTTCCTTATCATGGGACCACCCTTGGCATATCCCTTTCCAACAAAAAAAGAATAATCAAAATCGGTTCATAAGCGACGAAGTTATCCGCGAACACACATAAAAACAAAAAAAAAATATATATATATATATGTATATACGGTCGAATTGAGCAACCTCCTCCTTTTTTGAAGTCGGTTAAAAAATTAAAACACTGGTATTTTAGTATGTTGCTTGTATGTTGTTTGTCTGTCATAAATCAGAATGATTGTATGGTTTTTTATTGTAAAAAGAAAGATTTAGAGGTATCACCATAATTTTTTTTCTATCGTATCAAATTAAGTAGTTGTATTGTGTTTTCAACACACTATAGTGTTCGTATGGAGAAGAAAGGGCAAGAAACTCCACCGTTACTCTTTTAAAATGTTTTACAAGGTTTTGTATACATAATATAATTATATGACTGTGAAAACGATGCACCTAGAATAAAATTAGTCTACCACAAAAGGTAAAAAGAATTAAAAATGAAGCAATGACAGGTAAATCAATTATGTGATAGATACATGGTGCTCACATGTTTACAAATATTGTAAAAGTATGTGTGTTTACCTAGAATTTTAACAAGTGTGTGAGTTACTGTAGTCACAGATTGTAAAAATTAATGTTATAAAAATTTTAATAAAAATATAAATTAAATTAGCAACCAGTTTGATTTTGTCTAGATCCGTGACGACTCTCAGAGATCTACGAATGACAGTCGGGACCAACGGCTTTTAACGTGCTTTCCGAAGCGAGGAGGTGTCTCGATATGTCATGGATAGTCACCTGTCCACGAACCGACTGCGGCAAACGTAGCTGAAACCTTCACGATAAACAGAAATATTTACAAATATCTTCGTAACAATTTCATGACCTTTTAGTTAACCAACGGTTCCTAGTATGTCTTAAGCTGAAACAATACGTTACTTTCAAATACTGACGACCCTAACTAATATGTTAAGCTACCGTAGTTTACCCTGTTGGCATTTCTATTGTTTTGTAAATAGGAAGATTTTACAAGTTAGCTAAATATTTTGAGGGCATGTTGTAACTGAAACCAGTAACTGTTCTTCGCAACAACAACTTGGACAAAAATTAAATTTGCATAATAAAAACCGGACACCGTATAAAAATAAAATTATGTTAAGAGTTAAAGTAGAAAAAAAAAATTTTTTTTTGCGATTCTACGTTTGGTCCCATAGTAAAAGTTGTTCATAATAATGAGTACAATTACCTCTTAAGAGGTTGTTAATTTTTTACCAATAACCCTGCATAGGCCAAAGAAACTCGTGCATCACTTGACGCATTTATTTATCTGTCAAACTTCAGTCAACACTCTGGTCGTAAAAATCACAGGTAGCACATGCCATCTCATCATTAAGATCGACATGTTGCCGCATCTCGGACTTTGGGACGCCTATCTGCGTGTGCGCATAGAACGATGAAAGCATATTAATTTTTCGTCATTCATGCGTGTTGTACTGGCACAGCCTTGTTTGGCTGCGTGCCTGAATGTTAGGTGCCATCTCAGTGTTGCTGGTGTAACGAGATTATGACATTTTGAAAACTGACTAGATTTAACGGATATTTTGTTTGCTGAGAATGGACTATTTAGATAAGAGATGGAGTGGGCAGATGGAGAAAACCCTATTAACTGGTGTAACTTGTCAAAGTTAAAACGGAGTCACGAATCTTAGCACTAAGAGAGCTATATTACAGATGATATTGAGATGGTTTCACAAAACCAATAAAAATTAAATTAGGATGTGTGATTCTCAGCCGCACTTTTCTAAAGTCAAAATTACACAAGACAGTCCCCCAAAATGGCCGTCCTTCACCAATTCCTAGAGCTTTCGCTGGGAATACACCTCTATGCCATTAATATCTCTATTGCTAATACTGCGGAGAAACAATTACGAACTTAATTAAAATATTTATTGACAGAACATTAAGTTGCTGAATTAATAGATTATCGAGTTCCTTATTGCGTAGTTAATGAGCCTGTTAGCTGAAACTGCACTTCCGTACATTTTGTATGAACAGGGACATCACGTGACTTTCGAAACAAAAAAGTGTTTCATGAGAAAAGTAAATAATAATAACATATAATTATTATTTGTATTCTTTCAAATAAAAATAAGACATTTTGGTTATATATTGAAAATGTCTTGAAAAATATACTAGCACCTCATTTATATTTTTAATTTTATGGCATGTTTAAAAATAAATACTTAAATGCGATTTGAATCAAAATTGCAAATATCAAAACACGTTAATAAATAAAACAACACAGAGTGATAACTTAATACAATTTATAAATAGTTCAAATTCGAGGTCATAGCAAATTAAATATACTTGTGTCCGTAAGATAAGTAAACTGAGCCAAATACACGATAACCTCTTGCAATGAAAGAATTTCACAAGTTCACAACTGTTTCCAGTAGTAGTGATACGCTGGTTCTGGCGCACCGATCTGAGGGCGGGTGTGCCAGAACCCCAAAACCTAAAAAAAAAAAAAAAAAAAAAAAAAAAAAAAAAAAAAAAAAAGGTTTTGGGGTGCTCTGATCACGTTTCTGCGGTCCATTTTTGCGTAGGATGCGCGGTTCCGGAGATGTGCAAATCAATTACCTGATTTATCTAATTGATTTCCGGTGCTACGAACCCTCATTAGTGTTTCATTGTTAATCCTCTTATCTATTCAACCTCGTGCACCCTCATTAGCGATGCATTGTTCGCCTAATCCTTGCATTCCTTGGCGTTCTTATCTACTATTACTCATTGCTAACCCTCAACTGCTTTTCTGAATCATCAATAAAACACATTCCTTCATTTTATTACAACATTTTATTTCTTATTTTCTACAAAATATGTGCGGAACATTTCATCCACTAAAATATCATTGTACAGTGTGTTCCCCGTAAATATGTTCGTAAAACTATGCATTGAACATCCCTGAAACTTATATAGCAAATACATTAAGCAATATTCACCACACACTGAAGTCCAATCATTCTGAATCCTATCAACATTCCAGCCCCATCTTTTGCAATTCCTTTTTAAAAACTCGAGATAATATTGCGTAGGTCCTCGTCCATATGAATCAAAATATTGACCGATGCCCTTCGTATCGATATGTACAGCTACCCAGTGTGAGCCTGGTTTATCATCCGTATCCAAATTGCATATTATATACGTCGGTACATGGGTATACATAGGTAGTCTATTAGCAGCATAAACATTTTTTTCTAGACTGGGATGGATCTTTTTTAGATGTTGCTGTACTTCAAGTGTATCCATGATATTACTGCTATTAGCAGATTATTACAGTACCAATCTGTTCAATGGTTGCCATAGGAATGTTCAATTATAGTGATTTTTGTAAATATATCGCATTCTTTTGAGTGACTCAGAAAACAAGCTGATGCCTGATGGGAACAATGTGCGATAACTTTGTTGACTCATAGAGTCACTATCAGTTTCGTTGAACTTAGGAATTTGCTTTAGATAAGAATGGTGCTATATAAGAGCGAACAGTTGCAGTCATGAAACCAGTCTATGGTCGTTTGACCACAGTGAATTGTATACCGATACTTCGTTTGTGGTACTTCAGCGCATCAATAATCATGGAGGTAAGTGTTTATTCT
Organism: Mesoligia furuncula; assembly: GCA_916614155.1. Taxonomy (NCBI): domain Eukaryota; kingdom Metazoa; phylum Arthropoda; class Insecta; order Lepidoptera; family Noctuidae; genus Mesoligia; species Mesoligia furuncula. The sequence continues at coordinate 27,206,417 of OU744802.1, read as the reverse complement.
ATTGACAAACTTACTTGTATATCTTTTGTTGTTCTTTTGTTTTTTCCTAACGTGTGTGTGTGTGTAATCACAATGTAAACAAATTGATATTAACATGATATCTCTGTTGTTGCAGAGATCATTCAGCTTCGCAGACGATAATGAAAATACCTATAAACAGTATTACTACTCACCGCTCTCCCCTCAACATGAAGAAGAGGGCGATGATATCGTCATTAATAACACATGCGATGGTGGAAAAAGGAAATCGCAAGCGCAACCGATTGATAATTTTTTTGAAGTGATGCCAAAAATAAAAAAGAAGAAACAGTTATCGTCAACCGTGGCACGAGCCGCTAGAGATGGTGTATCATACATTTCTACTAATTCTGACGACGGAGCCCAAGCGACGCATCTCATAAAAATTGAAATGTACGATATGAAGAAGCTATGTAAGATTCCAACTACCGATCATTGGAAGCACGCTACCACGAGGATTAAATATTATGTAAAGAATAATAAGGATAGCATCTACGACAACACAAACGGCCTCGTATACAATATTACAAAGACAATAGCAGAAAGTGAAAACGTTAAAAAATACTTTTTTAACAATGATAGCCATTAGCTGATTAGTGAATGTGATTCTGTTTACTTAAATTACTTCTGTGTACTCATTAGATTCTATCTGTCTTTCTAATCCTTTGCTAGACTATAAATATTGAACATTATTTGAAATTGGGTATCATTGGTCTACCGACACTTAACTGTTACTTACTGTGCTCATTCGACAGTGAATTCGATCAGGAGATGTCAAAAGTTTGTGATGAAATGGAGAAGCGTGAACTGTTCGATTCATCATATGATGATGAGTTGTATAATCACTGTGCAATGGTTGAAACAACGTTGATGTAAGTATTAAAAGTACAAACTCAATAAGAAATATTATTGTAGTAATGTTTTATTTTAAGATTTATCTAATAATTTTCTTGTTTTTTGTTACAGTCAACCACAAGTTGGAAGAGGTAACAAACGAAGTATCACTACTGATGAAAATATGAGTACCAAGAAAACAAAATTTGATGAAGGAGCTTCTACATCATCGATTGAAACCAATAACGTGGACAACAATAAGGTGGAATGTGACACATGTCATGTTTTTATTAATAAAAGGTATCTAAATAACCATTTAAAAAGCAATTCTCATAAAAATAATCTTTTAAAATCACATAGTTCATTAACAAATGTAACAGTTGTTGAAACCGCTTTTGGTAACCGAATTTTAACATATAGAATTAATAGTAAAACAACTCAATCGATGCAATATTTTGAAACACCGGAATCGTTTTTAAATTCATTAAAAATTGATATCTTATTTTTGATAAATGAATGTATTCAACAACATACAATTCTTAAAATAAACTTCATATTGCATGCTGATTTCATACAACAAACTAAAGACATTAAGAATACATTTGATTTTCAAACGTTTAATTACATAATTTGTCAGGGTGACGACTTAAATATTTTTTATTCATCATTAATAGACACTGTAGTTGGTAAAATTTGTCAATTTGAAAAAAAAGATAGTGGTTGGAGTCTTAATCAAATTAAATACATAGACATGAATGTTAACAAATTCAACCCCCTACGTGGTAGTTCATATATCGATCTTCCTCAAGATATTAAATCAAAAAAAGCTGTAATCAATGTTAAAAATAATGATAATATGTGCTTCAAATGGGCATTACTCTCTGGTTTATATCCTGTATGTAAAAGTGTAGATCGGGTAACATCTTACACAATTCATGGAAATAAACTTAAATTTACTGGTATTTCTTTTCCGGTTAAAATTGCAGATATATCAAAAGTAGAGAAATTAAACAATATTAGTATAAATGTTTTTGGTTTAGAGTATAATAAAGAAAAAAAGTGTAATTCTGTTGTAGGTCCTTTATACTTAACAAAATGTCGTACCCCTAATCATATCAACCTACTATATACAGGGTGTTTGGTGCATCGTTTGCCAAATGGAATTGGCCGAAAGGAGAGGTCATTTGCTATCTCTTAAGGCCCAGTAACTCATTCCTTGTTACACCGGTTTTTTTATTATGACTTTTTAATTTTTATTTAGAAAAATACAAGAACTCTGCATTTAAGCTTAAATAAAAATTAAAGTTATGAGTATAGCCTTCAAATTTCATTTTAATTCTTATGTTTACTCTTGTATGGTTCTATGAAATTCAAAATTACTTGATATTAACATTTAGTTCTTTTTTAATAACTCAAAAAGTTTTTGAAAGAAGGAAAAATACACTTAACACTCAACTTTAAATTGCTGTAAAAAAAAAACTAATAGCGATCGGGATCTTCGAATTCTTTTAAAAAGTTCTCTAGTTTGTCCCCTTTCCAACGGTGTGCAATATACCAAAAAAAACTTTTAATAACTTCAGTAATTCGCTAAATGTGTAATCGAGACACATCAGGCTGCTAATCGATGTTACGGTAAGAACATTAGTTTTCACCTAAATAACATTCTTTATGTAGATGGATAGTGTTATCTCCCTCTTGCGCAGTCTCTTATCTCTTTCTAGGGATCTAGCTTTCCTCGAACTAGAAATAAAAAATAAACTTTTATTTAATAAATACCTAATTAAAAAAAACCAAACCAGAAATACGTTTATACACCACTACAGTCGAGATAAGACGAAGATGTCGCGCGTGTGTACGCAATAGTGGAGGACAATTTGAACAAAATTTATAATTACGTATTATAAATTTATTTATTAATTTATTTTTCTATTTTTTATTTCAAGTTCGAGGAAAGTTAGAACCCTAGAAAGAGATAAGAGACTGCGTAAGAGGGAGATAACACCATCCACCTACTTAAAGAATGTTATTTATGTGAAAACTAGTGTTCTTACCGTAATATCGAATATCAGCCTGATGTGTCTCGATTACACTTTTAGCAAATTACTGAAGTTATTAAAAGTTTTTTGAGGTATATTGCACACGGTCGGAAAGGGGACAAACTAGAGAACTTTTTAAAAGAATTCGAAGAACCCGATCGCTTTTAGTTTTTTTTTTACAGCAATTTAAAATTGAGTGTTAAGTATATTTTTCTTTTTTTCAAAAACTTTTTAAGTTATTAAAAAGGAACTAGATATTAATATCAAGTAATTTTGAATTTCATAGAACCATACAAGAGTAAACATAAGAATTAAAATGAAATTTGAAAGCTAAACTCATAATTTTTTTTTTAATTTAAACTTAAATGCAGAGTTCTTGTATTTTTCTAAATAAAAATTAAAAATTCATAATAAAAAAACCGGTGTAACAAGGAATGAGTTACTGGGCCTTAAGAGATAGCAAATGACCTCTCCTTACGGCCAATTCCATTTGGCAAACGATGCACCAAACACCCTGTATATCAAATGGTACTAACAATCATTACTGTTTTATTAAAAACTTATCGCGATTAGTTAGTTCACAAATATCAAGTCAACATCGTGCAGTTTATATATGCGATTCATGTTTAATTCATTTCCCATCAGAGGAAAGACTTAATAACCATCAACAATATGATTGCGCTCACATTTGTACGGAATTACCCAAAGGTGAAAATTCCAAAAAGGATTGGTTTGGTAACGCAACATCAAATAATAAATTAAAATTTGATAAATTCACAAAAAAGTTGGAAATGCCCTTTGTGGTTTATGCAGACTTTGAGGCCTTTTTGAATCCGATAGAATCATGTAGTAACGATCCCTCCAAGCCTAGTACAATGAATATTCAAAAACATGAAGTGTATAGTTTCGGATATTACATTAAATGTTCATATGATAACAGATTATCAAAATATGAGACGTATAGTGGACCAAACTGTGCACAAGTGTTTATGAATCGCCTTTGTGAAGATGTGAAAACAATAGTTAAAAAAAATAGCTTCCAAAAATGCCCCGTTCCATTATCAGATGAAGATAAAATTAAATTTTCAAATTCAAACATATGTCATATTTGTGAAACTGAGTTAAATGAAGATCCTTTTTACGATTTTGATTGGCACACTGGTAGTTTAAGGGGTGTTGCACATCAAGTGTGTAGTTCTAAGTTCAGAACCCCTCGTCATGTTCCAATATTTTTACATAACCTCAGTCACTACGATGCTCATTTTATTGTCCATGCATTAAACCTCGATGATGGCAAAATTGAAGTTATTCCACAAAATAAAGAACGATACATATCATTTTCAAAACAGTTAACAATAAATAATCAACCAGTAACTTTAAGATTCGTAGATTCATTGAAATTTTTATCGTGTAGTTTAGATCAACTACCTAAAAATCTTAATGATGATCAGTTTACAGAACTAAAAAGAAACTATCCTAATAATGAAGATTTTTTACGTTTAAGACGGAAAGGTATTTATCCTTATGAATTTATGCGTAATAGTGATTGCTTGAAACATCCATCACTTCCTGATCAACACCAGTTTTATAGTTCACTCACAGATTCGAATATTTCAAATGATGATTATAATCATGCAAAAGATATTTGGCAACATTTTAAGTGTAGTAGTATGTCTGATTATTCCAATTTGTATTTAAAAACTGATGTTTTACTTTTGACCGATGTGTTCGAAAACTTTAGAAAGCTTTGTATTAAAACTTACGGATTAGATCCTGCCCATTACTATACTGCTCCAGGTTTAAGTTGGGACGCAATGTTAAAATTTACGAAAATAGAATTAGAATTGTTAACGGACTATGACAAAATTGCTTTTTTTAAAGCTGGTATTAGAGGGGGTGTATCTCAGTGTAGCAATCGTTTTGCTAGAGCAAATAACAAATTCATGGAGGATTATGATAGTGAAAAACCTAATTCATATCTAACATATTTTGATGCGAATAATTTGTATGGTTGGGCAATGTCCCAATCCCTTCCTGTTGGTGGTTTCGAATGGGTTAATTGTAATACGGATTATAATGTGTCGGATACGTCTGATTTTGGTTATGTTTTAGAAGTTGATTTGGAATATCCTGATGAACTTCATAATTTACATTCTGACTTTCCGTTATGTCCTGAAAACATATGTGTGGGTAATACTACAGAAACTAAATTAGTTCCTAATTTAAATAATAAAAATAAATACATCATTCACTACAGGAATTTAAAACAATGCATTGAAATGGGAATGATATTAATTAAAGTACATAGAATTTTAAAATTTAAACAGAGTTCTTGGTTAAAGAAATACATCGATTTAAATACTAGTTTGAGAACGTTAGCCAAATCAAACTTTGAAAAAGACTTTTTTAAATTAATGAACAATTCTGTCTTCGGTAAGACTATGGAAAATATTGAAAAAAGAGTAAACGTTAAACTACTAACTCACTGGGATAATCGTGGTAAAGTTTTAGGTGCTCAGGATTTGATTGCAAAACCAGAATTCCATAGTTTATCAATATTTTCAGAACATTTAGTCGCAATACAATTACGAAAAACAAAATTAATTTATGATAAGCCAATTTATTTAGGATTTTGTATTTTAGATATATCTAAGACCCTTATGTATGAATTTCATTATAACTACATGATTAAAAAGTTTAAAAATAAAATTAAGTTATTGTACACCGATACCGATAGTTTGATATATCAAATTTTTACAGACAATTTTTATGAGGATATAAAACCAGATCTACTTCACTATTTTGATACATCAGATTATCCAGAAAATAATATTTACGGTTATCCAAACATAAATAAAAAAAAGTTTGGTTTTTTTAAAGACGAGAATAATGGTAAAGTATTGAGGGAATTTGTAGGGTTGCGATCAAAAATGTATGCCCTGGAAGTAGAAGATAAATTTATAGCAAAGGCAAAAGGGGTTAACAAAAGTGTTACCAACAAAATGAATATGAAAAAATACAAATCGTGTTTGTTTAATAAAAATGTACAATATTGTAGTATGCTTCGATTTAAGTCAATCAAACACACTATTTTTACACAAAAAATAAATAAAGCATCTTTATCATATAATGATACCAAACGATGTATTATGGACAACAACATTGATACATTGGCTTGGGGACATTATAAATTACGCTAAGTGTTGATGTCAACTTTTTATTTTTATTTCTGTGTATGTACAAAATTTGTATCGATTGTAAAATTCTGATGTACTAATTGTGTTAGAGTTATAATTATTCGATTGTAAATAATGTTATATAAGTAATGATAAAACTGTGAACATACATTTGAGAAGATTGTAAAATTCTGATGAGTACTAATTGTGTTAGAAATAGTATGCGTATGAATAATAGTTTTTTTTCATCAATTTTATGTTTAATATAATTTTAGCAATATATACTTAATTTTTACAAAAACATTTTCATTTTTTATTTCATCCCTTTGAACTCCAGACGTGTGAAATGTTTCACTTTATCCATCCGTTTACTGCTATTGTGGCAGGGCCAAGTGGATGTGGAAAGTCAAATTTTGTAACAAATTTCATAAAATCAGTTAAAAAAATATGTAATTGTGATTTTAACCAGATCACATGGTGCTTTGATGAAATGCAACCTTTATATAATTTACCAAATGTTAACTATCATCAAGGAATTCCTAATCTTAATATGTTTGATGGTGAAAACCCACATCTTGTTATTATTGATGATCTAATGAGAGAGTCTGATGGAAGAATTGTGGATATATTTACAAAAGGTAGTCATCATAGGAATCTTAGTGTATTTTATTTAACACAAAATTTATTTCATCAGGGTAAAGGTCAAAGAGACATTTCTTTAAACTCAAGTTATATAATATATTTTAAAAACCCTCGAGATAAAACTCAAATAAGATATTTAGCACGACAAGTGTCGCCAGATAACCCAAAATTCATTGAAGATGCCTACAGGGATGCAACTTTAGAAGCGCATGGATATTTAATGGTAGATTTAAAACAGAATACCAATGATTTTTGTCGCATCAAGACAAATGTCTTCCCATTTAATGGACACTGTACAGTCTACGTCCCAACAAAAGAGTTTAAATACATCAAGAATCAAACAATTCAAATCATTTCTAAATGATGCATCGTCGACTCACAACGCATAAACATTTGCTAAGCGCTTTGCATACGCTTAAACCAAAATATCAAAAAGCGTTACTTAAAACATGTGATGAAGAAGAAATAAACTGTATTTGTGAATGTATTCATAACGTTTTACAAGGAAAAGTACCTCTTAAAGATCAAGATAAACAAAAATTGAATAAACACAAAAATATACTCCGTAAACTGGTGCATAAGTGTAAACATAAACTAAGAAAAAATATAATCATACAAAAAGGAGGGGCTTTCTTACCAATAATATTAGGTGCAATATTGAGTGGATTAGTAAGTGGACTAGCCAGTTAACATGGAAAATGCAAAGAAAATGATACTTATTGAACCTGGATTGATTGAAAAATTAAAACAAGAAAATAAGGTTAATAGTAATTTGTCTCGATTAGATATTGAAATGCAAAATATTATGAATAGTAAGACGGAAGACCGTAAGAAGTGGATGTTATATTTACAAACACTACAAAGATACTGTTGCGCGCCACAATTAATGCCTGGTACATGGTGACAGTAGTTACCACTAGCGCCATCTAGTATCGAGTAGCGGAACTAGTAGTGAAGACCCTTCTAGAAATTTCGATGCAAGAACTTTCTAGAACATTCCCGAACTTTCGACATCTGGTCGATCGGGGCCTGTATGTACTCGAACATTCTAGATGTTTCTACAATGGAAGGTTCTAGAACTCTCTTTGGCGCTATATAAGGCCGAGACGCGCCCCGACCGACACAGTTGGGATAAAGCGATCGAAGTGAAAGCATCGAAGCGATATTCAAGTGCGACTTAAAGCGATCAGTAGTGCAATTGTGTTTTGTAATTAGTGTGTTTGACTTGTAATTAGTGTTGATTATTAAAGTGTCATTTTTTTTTGGTTATTAAATCGGCAGTTTTTATTGTCACGAACCCGAAGCTCGTAACAATTGGTGTCAGAAGAGGGGATTAAAAATCATGCCGGTTTTACCCAAAGACGACACGGAGGGTATCCGTACCCGGAGTCAACGCCAGCAAGAGACGGACCAGAGGCGATTTGGTGGAGCTACGCCACAGAGGTCGGAGGGCCAGCTACCGACCATGGAGGCCGGCCCGTCCGCAGCAGCTCCAGCATCAGCAGCACCAGATTTGGCTGCCCTGATGATGATGCTGCAGGAGCAGTCCCGCCGACAGGAGGAACAGGCTCGTCGGCTGGAAGAACAGCTCCAGCGTGATAAGGAGGAACAGGCCCGCCGACAGGAGGAGCAGGCCCGCCGACAGGAGGAGCAGGCCCGCCGACAGGAGGAACAGGCTCGCCGACAGGAGGAACAGGCTCGTCGGTTGGAGGAACAGCTCCAGCGGGACAAGGAGGAACAGGCCCGTCGACAGGAGGAACAGGCCCATCGACAGGAGGAACAGGCTCGTCGGCTGGAAGAACAGCTCCAACGTGATAAGGAGGAGCAGGCGCGCCGTCAGGAAGAGCAGATGCTCCTTATGAAGGACCTTCACGCTACCTTCGGGAAAGACATGAAGGAGGTGAAGGATAAGGTTGCTCAACATGACAACCGCCTGTCGGAAGCTGAAACCCGAATCGACCAAGTAAATAATCGGGTTGACAACGTGATGGCTGACGTGAAGCTAACCGTGATGGCTGACGTGAAGAAAACGCTGGATTACCTCAAACTTGGGGATGGAATCGCAGCTCCCGTAGCTACAACACCTTCGCTACGTGGATTCAAAGTGCCACCGTTCGACGGAACTTCTTCTTGGTCGGCCTACAAAATCCAGTTTGAGGCTGTCATGAAGGCGAACGGGTGGAATAAAAGCCAGGCCATGACTGCTCTTACCCTAGGCCTGCGCGACCAGGCCTTAACTGTCCTGGAAGCTCTCGGTAAGGAAGTGACTTACGAGCAGCTCCTCGAGGCATTGGAGGCTCGGTATGGCGACGCTCACCTGGAACACGTGTTTCGTGCGCAGCTCAAGGATCGCGTGCAACGCAGTAGCGAAAACCTGCAGCAGTGGGCCCTTGAAGTGGAGAAGCTGGTTCGCAAAGCTTACCAGTCCGTACCTGCGCTTATTGATGGGAACCTGGTGCAGGCATTCATCGATGGCATCCGCGACCTTGAAGTTAGAGCTTCTGTGCGGCTCGGTCACCATGGGACGCTTAAGGACGCTTTGGCCCATGCACTGGAGGTGGAAGCTGTGCGGCAGGATCATCGTTCCCATCGCGTCAGGGAGGTTGCAGCGGCTACAGTTCGCGACCGCAATAAAGGATACAGCCCTAGATGCTACGGCTGTGGGGAAAGGGGCCACCTTCGGTCCAGTTGCCCTAAGCGAACTGCAGAAAGAGAAGACGGCCGATCTCCAGAGGGCAGTGCGGCTAACAGCACCGCCCAGCACCAGCAGCAGGGAAACGAGTAATAGCCAGGACTGCGGGGCGGGTGCTGGCTGATGTTCAAAGAGCCCCAAGGGTTTCGATCACACAAACCCATGACGGGAACAGCCTAATCATCAAGGGCGAGGTCAACGGAACGCCGTGTAAGCTGACCATAGACACTGGAGCTTCTCGCACGGTTGTCAGTTCCCAACTTACAATTCGGTCCCTTGGGGACTCCGCATACAACCGGGAACGCATTAATTTGGTAACAGCCACCGGTCAGCGCATACCCGTCCATGGAGAGAAGAAAATGGAATTGACGCTAGGCAACAGAATCTACCTGCATAATGTCATCGTGGCTGATATAATGGACGATTGCATCCTGGGCCTTGACTTTATGAGGAAGAATTGTTGCGAGATTGACGTCAAGCAAGGTGTTTTGAAATGTGGAGAAGAGGAACTTTTCATGGAAGGGGCGTTACCTGGGAATGTGTACAGCCTTAAGAAGATTGTTCTTCCGCCGAGATCGGAAACGATTGTGCCGGTTAGTCTTCCTCGGAATCCTGGGCAAACTCATCGTTGTGTACTCGTGGAAAGGGTAGACAATGACCTTCCATGGAAAGTGGCACGGACTTTGGTCAGAGCCACTGACATCTCAGGGGTACGTGTGCTGAACCTTTGTGATCAGGAACAGATAATAGAAAAAGGCACTCTTGTTGGTACTTGCGAGGAAGTGGATTGGTTGCGTCGATGCCAACATCTATCGACTGGGACCCTCAGTAAGGATGCACAAACAAAAGTGACCACACTTTTAGAAGACTGCCGCAGCGCTTTGTCCCAAAATGAAATGGTCAAGGCGAAGAAGATGTTACTCAAGTTCGCCGATGTTTTCTCGTCAAACGATGCTGACATCGGGAAGACTGGTTTAGTTCAACACAAAATAAACACGGGAGAAGAATCGCCTATCCGTCAGCGGCCAAGGAGATTGCCGGTAGCACGTGAAAAGGAAGTGGAAACCATGATTGAGGGAATGGTGAAGAATGGTGTTATTGAACCTTCATCTAGTCCATGGTGTTCACCTGTAGTGCTGGTAAGAAAGAAGGACGGCAGCATGCGGTTTTGTGTTGACTATCGTCGTCTGAACGACGTTACAAAGAAGGACAGCTATCCTTTGCCAAGAATTGATGACACGCTGGACATGCTTACTGGAGTAAAGTGGTTTAGCACGCTGGATCTGAAAAGTGGCTACTGGCAAGTCGAAATTGATCCTAAGGACAAGGAAAAAACTGCATTCTCGACAGGAAAGGGTCTGTGGCAATTTAAAGTTATGCCGTTTGGATTGTGCAATGCTCCGGCAACATTTGAGAGGCTGATGGAACTTGTACTTACCGGACTAATTGGTGACGCCTGCCTGGTCTACTTGGATGACATCATCATCGTAGGCCGTACGTTTGAAGAACATCTTCAAAACCTGGAACGCGTGCTCATGAAGATCCAGAGTGCCAACCTCAAGTTAAGTCCGAAGAAGTGTTCACTATTCAAACGACAAGTTAGTTTTTTGGGATATGTAGTGTCTGAAGAAGGTATCTGCACGGATCCAGAGAAAATCGCCGCTGTCAAGGATTGGCCAGTTCCAAAAGACAAGACGCAGGTCAGAGCATTTTTGGGTTTGTGCTCCTATTATCGGCGATTTGTCAAGAACTTTGCAGATATAGCCAAACCCCTGCATAAGCTAACCGAGGAGAAGCGACATTTCTGCTGGGACGAAAGTTGCGACATCGCATTCCAGGAGCTAAAGGACCGTCTGTGCAAAACACCTATTTTGGGGTACCCTGATGCGGGCAAGGAATTTATAGTTGACACAGACGCAAGTGACATAGGACTTGGCGGTGTATTGTCTCAACGTAATGGTGATCAAGAGGTTGTGATAGCGTACTTCAGCAAGTCATTGTCAAAACCTGAAAGGAACTATTGTGTTACGAGACGGGAACTGCTTGCTGTGGTAAAGTCATTGCAGCACTTTAGCAAATATCTTCTGGGACGGAAATTCCACCTACGAACTGACCACGCTGCACTGAAATGGCTATTGCAGTTCAAAAATCCAGAAGGACAAGTTGCGAGATGGATTGAACTACTGCAGGAATACAACTTCGAGGTCGAACATCGCAGCGGGAAATCTCATGGCAACGCAGATGCATTGTCAAGAAGACCTTGTCCTGAAGACTGCAAGCATTGTACTAGGCAAGAAAGTAAAGAAGTCGTACCTGTGAGGATGCTCAAGACAGACCTCAGTAACGAGTGGAAGGAAAGCCTACAACGTGCACAGCAGGAAGATTCGGACATCAAGCCGATTCTGGAGTGGATGAAGGCCAGAGCTCCTAAGCCCAGGTGGAGTGACGTCTCAGCAATGAGTTCGATCACAAAAAGCTATTGGGCCCAATGGGACAGTTTGGTGATTCAGGATGGAGTCCTGTGCCGTAAATGGGAAAACGCTCGGGGAGACAGCTGTCATTTGCAAATGGTTGTCCCTAAAGCTCAAGTACCGGACGTTCTACAGCTGTACCATAATGGTTGTTCAGGAGGCCATCTGGGAGTAAAACGGACTCTATTGAAGATACGAGAACGGTTTTACTGGGTCCACTGTCGGGACGATGTCGAGGACTGGTGTCGCAAATGTACAAGTTGTGCAGCTGTAAAGGGACCTCAGACTCGTAGTAGAGGTGCATTGGAATTGTACAATGTTGGTGCACCATGGGAGAGGATAGCCCTTGACGTTGCGGGACCGTTTCCGGAAAGTGAAAGTGGTAACAAGTATTTCATGGTTGTGATGGATTACTTCACTAAGTGGCCGGAAGTCTTCGCCATTCCAAATCAAGAAGCTTCGACAGTTGCAGATAGATTAGTCCATGAAGTCTTTTGCCGTTTTGGAGTACCTTTGGAGATTCACAGCGATCAGGGAAGGAATTTTGAGTCCCAAATATTTCAGGAAACTTGCCGAGTAATGGGTACTCATAAAACGAGAACAACTTCTTACCACCCACAATCGGATGGAATGGTGGAACGATTTAATCAGACACTGGAGAGGTACCTAGCCAAAGTTGTGGAAAATCGGCAACGAGATTGGGACAAGCACATACAACCGTTTTTGTTGTCATATCGAAGCGCTGTTCACGAAAGTACATCGGTGACACCAGCTTTCGCAAACTTTGGAAGAGAATTACGGCTGCCTGCAGACCTGATCACCGGAATACCACCTGATGCCCCACGCAGTATAACCGAGTATGCGAACGACTTGCGGAACAAAATGAATGACATTTATGAGCACGTCAGACAATCGGGCCAGCAAATGTCTGAAAAAATGAAAACCCGTTATGACCGTAAAATGAACAATAAAGGATTCGACGAAGGTTCACTAGTGTGGTTGCACAATCCAGTCCGCAGCAAAGGGAAATCTCCTAAGCTTCAAGCTAAATGGGACGGACCGTACCGGATTGTGACAAAGATCAATGACGTAACCTACCGGATACAGAAAGGTGCAAGAGGTACTCCTAAGATCGTCCACGTGGATCGACTGGCGCGTTATTATGGGGCCGATAATGCTCGGGACGAGCATGTCTTAGGAGGGGGCAGTGTTGCGCGCCACAATTAATGCCTGGTACATGGTGACAGTAGTTACCACTAGCGCCATCTAGTATCGAGTAGCGGAACTAGTAGTGAAGACCCTTCTAGAAATTTCGATGCAAGAACTTTCTAGAACATTCCCGAACTTTCGACATCTGGTCGATCGGGGCCTGTATGTACTCGAACATTCTAGATGTTTCTACAATGGAAGGTTCTAGAACTCTCTTTGGCGCTATATAAGGCCGAGACGCGCCCCGACCGACACAGTTGGGATAAAGCGATCGAAGTGAAAGCATCGAAGCGATATTCAAGTGCGACTTAAAGCGATCAGTAGTGCAATTGTGTTTTGTAATTAGTGTGTTTGACTTGTAATTAGTGTTGATTATTAAAGTGTCATTTTTTTTTGGTTATTAAATCGGCAGTTTTTATTGTCACGAACCCGAAGCTCGTAACAATACCTTCACTTTACCGAAGAGGATCGACAACCACTCAGATTACCAATTTATTCTGATACATCTAATGAAGATCTAAATGAGTCTAAAATTGACTTTAAAAATAAAGATAGAGAACTAAAAAGTATAGTTGATGCTGAATCTTTGTTAGAGGAGAACGGATCCATGAAAAGTAAAGAAAATAACACAAATCCGCTTTACACACCAACTCAAATACTCAGTTTAATACCAAAAAGTTATAATAAAAAAGGTGAGTTATTATTAAACTTAGTTGGAACAAATAAAAGTAAAATACATTGGGATAATGAAGGCACAGTCATAATTGATAATGAAAAAATTCCTGGAAGTAATATTGTTGATTTAATAAATGATTCACTAAGACCCTTAAAAAGAAGTGATCCAGTTGGGTGGGATAGATTTGCTAAAGCATTAAAAGATATTAAAGTACCACTCACTTATATCGGAAACCCAAAGAGATGTGAGTTTATTAATCAGCTTCAAGCAAAAGATCTGAACAAAACCTCGGAGATTGAAGATCAAGAGTTTTCTACACCGAACAGTGGAGATAAAAAATTTATAAATAAAATACGTAAAAAGGTCGATTGGGAAAAATGGACCCCGTACTAGAAGAAATTAATAGAATTTATTATGACCCATCTAACCCCGCTGGTTTTAGTAGTATTGATAAATTATCAAAAGCCATGAAGGGTAAAATGGATAAAAAGCAAGTAAAGGAATGGTTACAATCACAAGAAACATACACTTTACATAAACCTATTCGGAAAAAATTCCCGCGTAATAGGTACATTCTATCGAATATTAATGAACTGTGGCAAGCTGATTTAAGTGATATGCGAACTTATTCTCAATATAATGATGGTTTCAACTACATACTTTGTGTTATTGATGTATTTAGTAAATATGCTTTTGCAAGATCAATGATTAAAAAAAACTCAGAAACAACTAAGGAATGCTTTGAAAGTATATTTACTGAAAGTAATTCAACACCTACTCACATACAATCTGACAAAGGTACAGAATTTGTTTCAAAAGATGTACAAAAATACTTTAAATCCAAAAAGATTAATTACTATACCACCAACAATCCTGATATTAAGGCCAGTATTGTTGAGCGATTTCAAAGAACTCTAAAAATGAAAATGTGGCGTTATTTCACTCATAATAATACTTATAGATACATAGATGTTTTACAAGATTTAATATACTCTTATAATCACAGCATTCACTCTAGTATTAGGATGTGCCCATCTGATGTAAACTCCAGCAATATTATGACAGTTTGGACTAATCTTTATGATAGGAGGTCAAACAAACTTTCTTTAGAACACCCAAAACCAAAATTTAATATGGGTGATTATGTCCGAATAACTAAATATAAACATGTTTTCCAAAAAGGGTATGAATCAAATTGGAGTGATGAAATATTTATTATATCTTCAATAATTGATAGATCTCCATGGGTTGTATATACAGTAACAGATTTACAAAATGAACCAATAGTTGGTACTTTTTATGAAAGAGAATTACAGAAGGTCACTTACAACCCCACCTCACAATATAAAATAGATAAAATAATTGACTCTCGTTATTCTGGCCACAGAAAAGAAGTATTAGTGAAGTGGAGAGGTTATCCAGATAAATTTAACAGTTGGATTTTAGCTTCTAGTTTAAAAGAAATATGAACAAAGAAAGTTTTTATTTAACTTTGCTCAGCAATAGTTCAATGGACTACTTTCCTGATAACAAGACCACAAATTTTTCAACAAAATTGCCAAAAGCTATTAAATTAGAAGGTGAATGGTCGGTTGGAGTTGTCGAGTTTCAATATCCATGTACAATGTTTACTGTTCAAGATCATGAAAATGTTATATACATTACAAAAACCATGTTAATGCCTACTGAAGATAAACCCTCAACAGTGTACTACAAAAAACATATTCCAGCTACCAACTATGATAACGTTGAGCATATTTTAAAAGCGTTAAATGGTATCAGAGAGAAATTAACATTTCGTCAAGATGACATAACAAAATTTGTGTATGTTTCTGTTTTGGATAAAAATATAACATCCGTAACATTATCACCCAAATTAAGTTTACAACTAGGCTATGAACCAAATAAAAATCTCTTGGAAAGAAATTTTGGAAAGTGCCCTGCTAATTTACACTTAGGGTTACCATCTCAACTATTTGTGTATTGCGACATAATCGATCCTCAGATCGTGGGTGATGTCATGACTCCTTTATTAAGAATAATTTCATTAGATCCTTCAAAATATATTTATGGTGCAAATAAAATGTATGTTTTCTCTCCACCTCACTACTTACCTGTTATGCGAAGAGAGTTCGATACGTTGGAAATAGATATAAGATCGAGCACAGGACAAAAAATACCATTCCAGTTTGGAACCGTGTGTATTAAACTACATTTCCGAAAATTATAATAATGTATTCTCTTCGTGATCATCATAATTGTCCATATGAAAATTATTATACACATCAAGCTGGATCAGGAGTTGGAGTAATTTATAAGGGTTCACCATATCAACGCGGTCATGGTATTGGGAGCTTCTTAGGGGGTTTATTTAGATCAGTTTTACCTCTACTTTCAAGTGGTGCTCGAGTGATTGGTAAGGAGGCATTAAACGCTGGAGTTGGTCTTTTATCGGATATGGTTCAAGCGCGTCCTATGGAAACCTCAATAAAAGATCGTCTAAAGCAAGTTAGTACAAACTTAAAACGAAAGGCTGATGATAAAATTGATCGATTTAACATGACAGGATCTGGGTATACAACTAAAAGAAAACGACGGTCCCCGTTCATTCCACAATTAGCTGCTAAAGTGAAAGCTGCGAAAAAACTTGGTTTAAAACCAAAGAATATCAAAGATATATTTTTAAATTAAATATGTCTTTTCTTCATAATCATTCTTGTGAGTGCGCTAAGTCAGAATTGGATTTGTTTGCACTACCGTCTACACAAACAAGCATCGAAAGTGGATTGTGGATACACTATAAACCAATTTCATCTCTTGCTGATGATGGACCTATCGAGTTTCAAGTTCCTGGTACAGGCGATGACTACATAGATTTGTCTCATACATTACTCCACATAAAGGCAAAAGTATTAAATCAAGATTCAACTAACTTGGTATCGACTACAGTAGTAGCACCTGTAAATAATTGGTTGCACTCACTTTTTAGTCAACTTGATGTTTATTTAAACCAAAAACTTGTATCACCACCTAATAATACCTATGCCTATCGAGCATACATGGAAACCCTTTTAAACTATGCTCCTGCTGCTAAACAATCTCATCTTACTTGTAGTCTTTGGTATGAGGATACAGCAGGAAAAATGGATTCTACAGATGGTAAAAACATAGGATTTGTTAAAAGACAAGAATTAGTTACTGAAAGTAAGGAAGTAGAAATGATTGGACATCTTCATGGTGATATTTTCAATCAAGATAAATTTCTAATTAATGGTGTTGAAATGAGTGTAAAATTAGTTCGATCAAGAGAGAGTTTTAATTTAATTGCTGGGTCAAACGATGTAAAGTTTAAAGTTTGCATTACAGATGCAACTCTTATTGTCCGAAGAGCACGAATTAATCCAAGTGTATTACTTGCACATCAGAAAGTTTTAGCTTCTACTACTGCTAAATATCCTATTACTCGAGCTGAAGTCAAAGTTTTAACAATTCCTTCGGGTGTTCAAGGAAAAACTCTTGATAATATATTCTTAGGACAGGTACCCAAAAGATGTATAATAGGGTTTGTGAATAATTCTGCATTTAATGGTTCCCTTACTAAAAATCCATTTAATTTTGAAAACTATGGTATTAATTCTTTCAGCTTATATATTGATGGTCAACAAATACCTTCAAAAGCTTTGCAACCATCTTTTAATAATAGTATATTTACATCAGCATATCATACTCTGTTCTCGGGAACTGGTATCCACTTTCTTAATGAAGGAAATGCAATCTCTCATGAACAATATGCCAAAGGTAACTGCCTATTAGCATTTGATTTAACTCCTGATTTATCAGCTAACTCATCAACTCATTGGAATCTCATAAAGCATGGTAGTGTAAGATTAGAAGTACGATTTGAATCCTCACTAATACAAACAATTAACTGCATCGTTTATGCTGAGTTTGATAACATTATTGAAATAGATAAAAACAGAAATGTTACTGTAGACTATAGTAGTTAAGGTTATAATGTATATTGTGTGTTAGATTTATGTGTTATGTGTAATGCATGTTGTCTATGTAACTATGGGAAACATTATAAAATTAAATAAAACAAATTGTATTTAGTATACCATTTTTTATTTCTATAAAAACCTCCATTTAGTCTTATACAAAACACTGTCCGAGTTTAAACTTTACATAAGCACACTGACTAAACCACTGAACATGTTGTTGCCAAGGATCATCATCATCTTCCCAATCTTTTAAACCGCCACCACAATGGAAACACTTGACCCTGTCTCCGTGGCCGGTATAAAAGAAACCGGCCTCTGCAAGATCTTCAGGCTTCTGTAGCATAACGAGAGGCCAGCCTTCAAAACTGAGAAACCGTCTAGATTTTGAACTGAAGAATGGATATTCAGCTCTTGTGTACTGCATATTTTTCTCATTTTCTTCTCCACTCAGTGTTGTAGCTTTGCTATTCAATGACGTGTTCTGTACACGTGTACCACACTCATCTCTTCCTTCTGTTGTTGGCTTTCTCTCAGCATCACAAGACGACAGCTCCCTGTACACACCTCATTATTAATATAAATGAGTACACAGAAGTAATTTAAGTAAACAGAATCACATTCACTAATCAGCTAATGGCTATCATTGTTAAAAAAGTATTTTTTAACGTTTTCACTTTCTGCTATTGTCTTTGTAATATTGTATACGAGGCCGTTTGTGTTGTCGTAGATGCTATCCTTATTATTCTTTACATAATATTTAATCCTCGTGGTAGCGTGCTTCCAATGATCGGTAGTTGGAATCTTACATAGCTTCTTCATATCGTACATTTCAATTTTTATGAGATGCGTCGCTTGGGCTCCGTCGTCAGAATTAGTAGAAATGTATGATACACCATCTCTAGCGGCTCGTGCCACGGTTGACGATAACTGTTTCTTCTTTTTTATTTTTGGCATCACTTCAAAAAAATTATCAATCGGTTGCGCTTGCGATTTCCTTTTTCCACCATCGCATGTGTTATTAATGACGATATCATCGCCCTCTTCTTCATGTTGAGGGGAGAGCGGTGAGTAGTAATACTGTTTATAGGTATTTTCATTATCGTCTGCGAAGCTGAATGATCTCTGCAACAACAGAGATATCATGTTAATATCAATTTGTTTACATTGTGATTACACACACACACACGTTAGGAAATAACAAAAGAACAACAAAAGATATACAAGTAAGTTTGTCAATAGAATAAACACTTACCTCCATGATTATTGATGCGCTGAAGTACCACAAACGAAGTATCGGTATACAATTCACTGTGGTCAAACGACCATAGACTGATTTCATGACTGCAACTGTTCGCTCTTATATAGCACCATTCTTATCTAAAGCAAATTCCTAAGTTCAACGAAACTGATAGTGACTCTATGAGTCAACAAAGTTATCGCACATTGTTCCCATCAGGCATCAGCTTGTTTTCTGAGTCACTCAAAAGAATGCGATATATTTACAAAAATCACTATAATTGAACATTCCTATGGCAACCATTGAACAGATTGGTACTGTAATAATCTGCTAATAGCAGTAATATCATGGATACACTTGAAGTACAGCAACATCTAAAAAAGATCCATCCCAGTCTAGAAAAAAATGTTTATGCTGCTAATAGACTACCTATGTATACCCATGTACCGACGTATATAATATGCAATTTGGATACGGATGATAAACCAGGCTCACACTGGGTAGCTGTACATATCGATACGAAGGGCATCGGTCAATATTTTGATTCATATGGACGAGGACCTACGCAATATTATCTCGAGTTTTTAAAAAGGAATTGCAAAAGATGGGGCTGGAATGTTGATAGGATTCAGAATGATTGGACTTCAGTGTGTGGTGAATATTGCTTAATGTATTTGCTATATAAGTTTCAGGGATGTTCAATGCATAGTTTTACGAACATATTTACGGGGAACACACTGTACAATGATATTTTAGTGGATGAAATGTTCCGCACATATTTTGTAGAAAATAAGAAATAAAATGTTGTAATAAAATGAAGGAATGTGTTTTATTGATGATTCAGAAAAGCAGTTGAGGGTTAGCAATGAGTAATAGTAGATAAGAACGCCAAGGAATGCAAGGATTAGGCGAACAATGCATCGCTAATGAGGGTGCACGAGGTTGAATAGATAAGAGGATTAACAATGAAACACTAATGAGGGTTCGTAGCACCGGAAATCAATTAGATAAATCAGCTAATTGATTTGCACATCTCCGGAACCGCGCATCCTACGCAAAAATGGACCGCAGAAACGTGATCAGAGCACCCCAAAACCTTTTTTTTTTTTTTTTTTTTTTTTTTTTTTTAGGTTTTGGGGTTCTGGCACACTCGCCCTCAGATCGGTGCGCCAGAACCAGCGTATCACTACTACTGTTTCCTCATCAAATACGTCATTTGATTGCTATAGTATAGTACATATTTAGTACATTTGTTTTGCTATCATGTTGATATTTTAAGAATCACGTGTTTCAACTGCACAAATACAGAATACTTACACAGTTGAATGTAAAACAGTAGGGCAAAGACGAACTTCTACTATTATATTTATAATACCTACTAAATCGGCTCGCACAGTCTCGCAACATAATTACGCAACACATTATCAATCACAATCTGAATAATTTTGAAAGATATTGCTAATCCATTGCTTCAAATGTTCGAAATATTTGTCTGCTCAACCGCCTAGATAACGCAATGAATATTGTTGAACTGTTAAAATGAAAGCCGTTACAACTATTAGTGTGTTACGCAATTACCCCGCAGGTTCAGGCAAAACCGTATGGTTGGCTTATATTATGTTCAATTTGTCACAGCTGTACCGTTCTCACGACCCCTCTCATTTCTTTTATTTTAACTCAAAAAAATTTAAAAAAAAATTTAAAAAAATCGGATATGCCGTAGGTATAGGTATTTTGAGATCAAAGCACAACCTAACGCAGTCTCAAAAAGAAAAATTTAAAAAGAAACAGACATTTTCGAAGTCTCCCGATCAGCCACAATGAACAGCTACAAAGAATTTCTTGTTTACATTCTCTGACAGATACCGCGAGTGGTATCGTGTCAGCTTCTTATTAATTTGGCCAAGAATGTGATTACTTGCGATCGCAATTATCTTACAGGTAAATGGGCCATTTTCAAATTCTTTGCAGGTAAACGTTAATTCAATTTCTAGAAATTTAAATATTAAAAACTATTTATATATTATTTTTTACTAAATGTATGCCCGTAATAACCATCGAATTTTGAAATCCTGTCATTGGTCGTGATGTTTTACTAATAATTGTAGGCTTTTTTTCAGATTTACGGTCTCAAGGTGTAAATAAATACCATTCTGTTACCAATACGAAATATTTTTTATTTTAATACAGACAAAATGTATCACAAATATTTTGGTATCACTATTAATTACAGCCTTTTCTCTCTTAGGAACATGCAGAATCACAATATAAAACATTACTAATATGTATTAAAATTAAGTCATAAACAACTATGTTACTTTAAATATTATGTTAAATCTTAAATTCTACCTAAATTCTGAAAAATCTTTATTTTAACATCAATCATCGCTATATTGCACAAATTTTTAACTTATAAATTGGTTTATAGCCAATTTATAATATTTTACAGATTAGTTTTACTGAAAACATTTATTTTGCGCCTTATATTTTTGGGACAGAAAAGTAACATAGTTGTAACACAGTAACAAAGTTGTT
Organism: Mesoligia furuncula; assembly: GCA_916614155.1. Lineage (NCBI taxonomy): Eukaryota > Metazoa > Arthropoda > Insecta > Lepidoptera > Noctuidae > Mesoligia > Mesoligia furuncula. The sequence goes on along the minus strand of OU744802.1, from coordinate 27,184,890 downwards.
TGTTGGAGTAATTATACTCGCATACCTGGCTTAATATCTATTGACTATGCTTTAAATTGCAATAATGAGATCTCGTATATTAACGTATAGACTTAAAAATGTATGTAGGAATGAAAAACTTCCTAAAAATAATTATGAGATTTTCAACAACATAATCAACAGCGCACTACTACTTCTCAAATATTTCTAATGGAGTATCAAACTGATAGTATACTTTTTTGCCTTTGTTTACTTTTTTGGGTTCCGCGACAATAGCCAGTTTTTCAAAAGGCTCATAAGTCAAATCAGTCTCAACTAATTTGATTTTTTTTGCAGTATCGTCCACTGATTTGAAAAACATAATTTTTACCTCACCATCATCTTCTACTTCGCTCAACGCTTTACCCAAATAAACATAATCTTGATTCAAACCCGAAACTTTGACTAAAACGCACACACCTTGTTTTATTTTATTAACATGGATATTTTCCTTGTCTATCAAAGAATCATCGTCGATTCCTTTTGATGTGCTGGGTTTTTCAGTTGAAGTTTTATCTTTCAATGTTTTCAAGGGGATATTATCATCAGAATCTGAACCATAGACTATGTTATAAAATTTATTTTTTTGGGATTGCATGAGGTTGCCTATATCTTTCAGAAAATCTGATTCGCATTCGATAGAATGAAATTATAGATCGTCTACGAGTTTCAGTGGACGGTATTCTTTGGGATCCATGCAAGAGCAAAAACCGCGCTGGCAGAAACAGCTCAAGTCTATATACTTCAGAACTCTTTCTCTTCAGTAAACACCCGGTGTACTTTTTATTGTGCCAGATAAAGGTACAATATTCTCTGGAATTTCCGATGAACATATTTTAATATCTTCATCAGTTATAAGATGTAGCTTTACTTTATTAATATCCTTCAGAGCAAGATAGAAGTGTGAAGCATCAGAAATATCAAGTCCACGTGCGACAATTTGGCCTGCAGTGCGCTTTAAAAACCCACCAACCCCGTCTGCTGCACCATTGCCATGCGGGGGCCTCAAAGAAATTCCATGTAATTTTGTTGAAGCTGTATTCAGAAAATATTTTTGTTGCAAATTAGATAGAAATTCTGTTTTTGTCGGTACTCGGTGGCCGGGCCATCTGAAAACACATGAACAATTTTGACTTCTGGCTTTTCTGCAGGCGTTAGAGCCATCTTTAAACGACGTAAGTCATACAAAATGTCCTGAAACAAATTATTTATTATCATTTAGTATCAATTTCTTAAAGTTAAATTATTAAAAAGCGTGTGGCACACGAATTAATATACAAATTCGGGCCAAAACCAATAAAATACCGCTCTGTTACTCAGTTTACAACTCTGTTACCACTTGCTAAGTAACAGAGTTGTTCAGTAACAGAGTGGTAAATTTAACATTCCATAAACAATTAATCACAAAATACACTACATAGGAAAAATAATACTTCTGATTTAAAATATTCACTCCATGTACTATATAAATATTGTTAAATCATATAAGAAATACTAATTACTTACGCAAAAATATCAGTAACAGCGTGGTAGCTGAATAAACACACGTGACTCCTTTCACGAAACGCGGCCGACTGACTGACGTTGCGTCCCTCCCCCGTCCCTGCGAACTATCGAGAAAGATCCCAGACACCGCGCCAAAGCTACTGCTAGGAAAACAGTAGCGCCATCTGTATTTTTTAATCTAAATTACTATAGTAACAGAGCGTTGCTATGATTTTCAATGATGCACGGGACAAACTTGAAAAATAAAAGAAAATTACACTTTATCAATCTACTTGTCTTTTAACGCATTTAATGTGATTCAACAATGTCTCTATTTAGTTATTCTATTTATTTTAATTTATCAGTTTCCCAGTAAAACAATTTATTAATGAATATTTGTATTGTACTTCTGTCTGGGACACGATAATTTTATATAGAAAACAACTCTGTTACCAAGAATGACCGTTATGTTACCTTAAAAAAGAGGAAAAATAATGAAATTTGATAAATATTTATTATTTAAGGTTCTTTATGTAACAATTTATTTTAAGTTTATTCACTTTGTATTCGAAGATTTTTTGTTATTTGTTAGAAAAAAAATATCTTTTTTGAGGGACACAGTTACCTGCGATGAATTTGAAATTGGCCCAAATACGTTACATGCTTATTGTTGTCAGTACATAAGTGTATCGAAACGTTTCTGCAATAAAGTTATTTTTTCCGGTTTTTCCCTGAGACACACATGAGAATTTTCCTTAAGACAAAAGCGGTCCTTTTGATAGAGTTGGTCCTTTGAGGAAATATATTTAGAAATGTATTACATACATCTATATCATACCTTAACATCTTGATAAATAAAGGCAGACAGATAGATAGATATATAGAATATTCTTTATTATAATCCGAAAGTTTGTGAGTGTGTTTGTTTGTTAGTTCTTCACGCACAAACGGCTGAAGCAACTTTGATAAAATTTGGTATGGACATAGCTGACACCCTGGATTAACACATAGGATACATTTTATCCCTATATTATATTCCCACGGGATCAAAACTTATGAGGGTGAAACCGCGGGGTGCAGATACAAAGGGTGACACAATGGGCGGTCTTATCGCTAAAAGCGATCTTTTAAAGACAAACCTTTGGATGGCTTAACGAAGGAAGAGAGACAATACTGAAAGGCGCGAAGCGATTCTGGTAGAAGTTTTTATATTCGCATCGGTATATGGCGTCGTCCTGTCTGCGGCAGCCTTAATACATTTATCAGGACGCGTGTACTTAAGCTCATTTAAGGTTTCCATATTCTGGCTATCTACATCACTATATTTCAAACTAACTCAAAGCATTTATTTCAATGAAACCAGTCCAGGCACTTTTAAATTGTCGAGGAATCTGTCAGTCAGAAAGATGAAGCTTGAAGCATAATCTAGGCTGATTATGATCCCACTGCTGGGACACAGGCCTTCTCTCTGTGACAGGTAAAAATATGAAGCTATATTTGACAAAAAATTTGACATAATTTTCAAGTTATGGAACAACAAACTGAATGTCATACTTAACAATGTTCAAATTCCATTGCAACCAAAAACTTATTAGGACCTTTTTGTTACAAATGGTCACTCAGAAATCAACTTAGAATACATTTCACTATAGTAGATAACTGAATGTAAATTATCTGAGATTATGAACATTTGTACACCTAGTTGCCCATTCCAAAGCAACTTCATCTCAGCGCTAGCGTCATTATCATATCTAAGGCAAGTTCACCAGGTGTACTGCCAGACGATAGGATGACGTAACAAATTGAACGTAAGATGAATCAGGTATCAATCAGAGCAGAAAGTATTTGACACGGAATGTCGCTACGATACATCATGATCATTAATTTCATGCCAAAACTATCAGACGTACAGTCAACAAAGGAGATAAGTATACAGGAGCATCGGATATAATTGAATTTTACTAAGAAACCGTTGAAATGTTATTTTATTAATAGAAAACGTGCCGGAGAATGGGCAGCAGCGTTCTCTACGCATTCCACCACCATACCATACTGCGATCGCCAACCTGCCTGCCAAGAGCGGCGATTATGGCAAACCCCCCCTTTTGGGGGAGGCCTATGTCCAGCAGTGGACGTCTTTCAGCTGAAATGATGATGATGATGATGAATAGAAAACAAACAACTCATTTATTAAATTAAATTTCAGTCCAGAACGTCCATCGGTTTCTTAGTAAACTTCGACTATATCCGATGCTGCTGATGATGATGAAGCAGTCATGCTAGCGAAGGAGGTGGCGGGACGGTTCAGAGAGAGAGCCTCCCGTCTCAGCCGCCGCGGGGGACGCCCCCGGCGTCGGGAGCCGCGTGACGACTCCCGGCCACCGTAGGCGCGGGCCTGCGGGCGGAGACTAATGGGTAGCTCACCGTCCGATCAGGACCAGGCCCGTGCCGGACGGCGCCTACGTGTTCCACGCGCGCCTCAAAGAGATGTCAGCATCGGGGAGGAGCCCCTTAGGGCCGAAGCCTGCCGGGTCAGCGGGATTGTCCGAAAGGGTTACCGCTGGCCCGGAACATAAAGGGCTAAGGAAGGAACACGGGTGGGTTTTAGTCAGTAAGAGTCTGACACTCCCTTCCGCTCCACCCAGAGCGGGAGGAGTCATTTGATGATTTCCCATCCGCAAAAAAAAAATAAAATCCGATGCTCCTGTATACTTATCTCTTTTGTTGACTGTACATTGTTATTTTGTACTTAGCGCCGCGATTTGGTCTTTACTTTTTCACTCTCAATCACAATCTGAATCTTTTTGACGGATATCGTTAATCCATTGCTTCATATGTTCGAGAAATTTGTCCGCTCAACAACGTAAATAACGCAATGAACCCCGCTGTTTGTAATAGAAAGCAGTTTTAAAATATTATGATAATTTAAGGGGCTTACAGGACCTAAACGCAAATCCGCAAGTTTTAGAAACAATAAAAGTACCTATATGATCGACTACAGTAAACAAAATCAGAAAAATATGATATTCTTCAGGATATATGCCAGGCTATATGCTAATGCATCATCATCATCTGCCTAGCCTTTTCCCAACTACGTTGGGGTCGGCTTCCAGTCTAACCGGATGCAGCTGAATACCAGCTATATGCTAATGCAAAGATAGAAAAAAAAACATGAAGATACCGCTAAAAAGTTTCTTTTTACAATAAAAACCATAAATCGTTCTGATTTTTTGTCAGATTATTCTACAAGCAACATACTAAAACACTAGTGTTTTAGTTTTTTAGTCCAAACAATAAAATTTTTGTAATTAAATAATTACTTCATATTTTGCAATAAATTACCAGCGTTGTGTCATCGCACTTCTCTTTGTTTTCTAAGCAGTCCGACAGTGACCGCGCTTTATACGACCGCGCGTCATATAGATTAATAAATAATATTTGAGTTTGAGTTCGTGGCTAGTTTAAACTACGCTTGCTGCGTCGGCTCGTGGATGGGTGACTGAGCATCCATTACATATAGAAACCACTCCGTGCCTCGGAAAGCACGTTAATCCGTTGGTCCCGGCTGGCATTCTTAGAACTTTGACAGTCATTAAGGGTAGTCAGAAGCTTGAAAGTCTGATTATCAGTCTTATCAAGGGGTTTCGTGTTACCGAAGTAACTGAGCTGTAGAGATGAGATAGGCAGTCGCTCTTTGTAAAATACTGGTACTTATTCAGCTGTAGATCTGGTTCGACTGGAAGTCGACTACAACAACATCATCATCATCTGCCTAGCCTTTTCCCAACTCTGTTGGGGTCGGCTTCCAGTCTAACCGGATGCAGCTGAATACCAGTGTTTTACATGCAGCGACTGCCTATCTGACCTCCACAACCCAGTTACTGGGTAATACGATACCCCTTGGTAAGACTGGTTGTCAGACTTTCGGGTTTCTGACTACCCGTAACGACTGTCAAAGATCCACGAATGACAGCCGGGACCAGCAACGGCTTAACGTGCTTTCCGAGGAACGGAGGGGTCACGGTATACATATAAAGATGGTCACCCATCCACAGCCCAACCGCGGCAAGCGTAGCTTAACCTGATCGATCGAAGTCAACAGCAACATAGTTGGGAATTCCCTAGGCAGATTGTTTTGAGTTTGTTATTGCAAACAAGCAGCTTATGTTCCGGATAAAGTTTGGGCAAAGTATGTATTTACAAGAAAGGTCATGGTTTTGGTATATTTATGAAGACGTCTTTTATCAAAACAACAACAGAATAACTAAGCAAGAATTGAGCCAAACAGAAACACAATTGGAAAAGTTAAGGAAATCCTCAAAAGGTCACTAGTAAGTATTTTGTTTACAGATTTTGACGTCAATCAAAATCGCAGGAATCAAAACCTTGGCGCATAGTTCCCTTGAATTATCAGGCAATTTCCTTTAAAAAGCCATGAACGGTTCGCTAATCCTGTAGAGGCCATCAGCAAAAAACATTTTAAGCAATTCCTAACAATTTCCCTGATTTAAATTCAAGGCAATACTTTCGGGCATGTTTGGATAGTTAATGAAAAGGTAAAATATTGAGTACCAATACGTTTGGCGGATCTAGTCCTAAAAAGGACTTTTTATGATTTTAATAATCGGTTGGCGCAGTGGTTAAGCCATAGACTACTGCGCTGCGTGTCGCGGGTTCGATTCCTGCACGGAACAAATATTTGTAAGGCCTACACGTAGTTGTTCCGGGTCTGGCTGTTTGTGTATGTGAGTTTAAATGTTTGTAAACGCACCCACGATACAGGAGAAATTCCTAGTGTGGAGCAACGATACTAAAAAAAAGGTTGAAAAAAAAAACTATAGCCCTTCACGCGACTTATGGCGGGACGAGCTTGACGCCTTCAGACAGGATTGGTCCACACTACCTCAAGACTGAGACAGAAACTCTAGAAAGGAGAAAGTGACGCCTTTTGCTCTGCAGTGTGAGAATATAGGCTAAAAAATATAAATGAATAAATAATAGCCTTTCAGCCATTTTCAGCACAACCCAAAATTTATGACATCACTATCTGCGCCCCGCGGTTTCACTCGCATAAATGTCGATCCCGTGGGAATATCGAGATTAATAGTAGCCTATATGTTAACCCAGGGTGTCAGCTACCTCCATACAAAATTTTATCAAAATTGGTAAAGCCGTTTGAGCGTGAAGAAGTAACAAACATATAAACACACAAACAGACACACACTCACAAACTTCCGCCTTTATAATATTAGTGTGATTTTTGTGGTTCGAAGGACCAGACACATAATGAATCCATCTACAAAATGCTTCCTCATGAGAGGCATTTTATAGAGACGTAAATCAATATAATTTGACATTATTTATACCTACATCATTTATGATTGTTATAAAAATATGTAGATTGGTTCTACCCAGGCCAAAAAACATGTACATATTTAAGGCTAACAAGTTGGGGATAGGGAAAACCAATAACTGGCGACGTTAGGGCCACAAGCTGTTGGAGGCTCGCCAAATTGTCTGTGTGTATCGATCAGCTGATTTTATACAAGCCTTTATTACTTCAGGGATATTGGGACTTGGTTGTTTATAAAAATACGCCTGAGAGCTATTTTCAGGGCGAATTTCAAAGTCAAAGTTTTTTTATTTGTAAAACATAGGTGGTGTATGAACAGGTGTTGTTATTAAAATATATAGGTACACTATGTCTTGCCGATGACGGCGTACAAATATGAATATAATAATTAATTTAAAGTGAATTAAACAAAAATAATAATTAAAAAATGTCAACAGTAAAAAAGAAAAATTGAGCAATATAAAAATGTATGTTAAAATAGATGCTTCAGTCAGAAAATTATTGTAGAGTTAAGTCATAAAACACCAACGAAACTGACGCGATCAGCACAAACTAAACCGAATTCTAGAGCTGTTTGTGTCAATATTCTACAAAAATGGTGACACTAACGGCTCTGGTATGTGGTTTAGATGTCCTGATCGTGTTCCGTTTCATTGGTGAAATTCGCCCTCAGTGTCCAGAGAGCTACGAAGTATATGAAAAAAAAAACTGGCTGACACGAAGAGTCCCGTAACACAAGGCAAAAACGCCGAAAAAACACGTTTGTTGTAGGGGAGCCCCCCTTAAATATTTATTTTATTCTGTTTTTAGTATTTGTTGTTATAGCGGCAACAGAAATACATCATCTGTGCAAGTTTCAACTGTCTAGCTATCACGGTTCATGAGATAGAGCCTGGTGACAGACAGACGGACACTGGAGTCTTAGTAATAGGGTCCCGTTTTCACCCTTTGGGTACGGAACCCTAAAAATTAACTAGATTTGTATGAAATTATTTGACGCGAAGTAAACCTATCCCGAAGGTGGCAGTAGATTTCCGCCATTTTGATTTGGATTATTTACTACATACACAAACATAAACTCAAGCTTTCTTCCCATGGGGGTAGGAAGAAACTACCACCTGCTACGATCCTTTTTTTTTTTTGAGGATGGGAAATCATCAAATGACCCCTCCCGCTCTGGGTGGAGCGGAAGGGATCGAGTGTCAGACTCTTACTGACTAAAACCCACCCGTGTTCCTTCCTTAGCCCTTTATGTTCTGGCTACGGCCCTAGTGGGCCCCTGCATTGGCGCTGATATCTCTTACTGCTACGATCCTTACCTACCTCCTTACCTTACATACATTTTGCTTCGTTTAGGTTCATACATCAGCGGGGTAGCGTAACACACTAACAGTAGGAATGGCTGTCATTTTGACAGTTCAACAACATTCATTGCGTTATTTACGTCGTTGAGCCGACAAATTTTTTGAACATATGAAGCAATGGATTAGCAATATCCTTCAAAATTATTCAGATTGTGACTGATAGTGTGTTACGCAATTAGAGTGCTGGCCGGTTGCGAGTACTACGCCCCATGTCCTATCTTAAAAACATTAATATTATATTTTTTTAACTTTCAAAAAAAATATTATTATTATATTTAATAAAAGTTTATTATTTTTATAATTATTGTTATTTTTTTTTATTGTTGTTTTTTATTAGCAGTGGTGGCCAAGTGGTAACGGCCGCGACTTACGAGTTGTAGGTCGTTGGTTCGAACCCAGACAGGCGCTTTACTTTGTGTAAATTATTTCATCACCACTGCTCTCAAAACGGTGAAGTAAAACATCGTGACGAAACCGGCATGTCCTAGAACCAAAAATTCGAAGACATGTGACATCTGCCTATCCGCACTGGGCCCGCGTGGTGGATTACGGCCCACTCCCTCTCACAGAGAGGAGGCCTGTGTCCCAGCAGTGGGAACATTATAGGCTGATTATGGTTAAGGTTATGTTATTTATTTTTTTATTATTATTTTATTTTCTTATTTTTTTTATTCTTATGTTATTAAATAATTTGTTTTTAAATTATTTATTGAAAGTTACTGTTGGTGTTATAGTATTTCTAAATATTAATTACTTATGTAGTTGCTTTGTTGCAATTACCTTAAGATTTTTTATCTTGATTATGATTTCACATAATTATTTAATGATGACTAGCCCGAGTTTCACTCAAAATTAAATGTCAGATGCGTGAGTAACTACAACTAGAGGGAGTAATCATAATAAAAAATAATTTGATTAGTTTTAAACACGTTAATTGTATATGCAAATTAACAATTTTAAACTGATCTCACTGAGGAAAACTTAATTGGTAGCTAAAACCAAATAATTAAGCTTACTGCTTGTTATGAATTGAGCTAAAAGCTGGGCTTTCAGTCTTCGCTAATGGAATTTTAATTGTAGGCTTTCGGTAAAGCAATTAGAAAAAATGTTTTATGGTGTTATTTTCCAAAGACAATAAATAATTTTATGGTCTGGCTGTTATAGGTACGCCTGAATGCACAATTTTATCTGTGCAAAACTGCAAATACAAGTTCTTCTTCTTTTCGTGTAGAGGATACTCTTTCTCGTTGTTTTCTTTTTTATATATACCAACATATTAGCCTAGTGGCTGGCCATGTTACAAATACAACTAAAGACTCCTTCAAACCGAAAGAAAAGGTAAAAGGGTTACCGCTGGCCCGGAACATTAAGGGCTAAGGAAGGAGCACGGGTGGGTTTTAGTCAGTAAGAGTCTGACACTCCCTTCCGCTCCGCCCAGAGCGGGAGGGGTCATTTGATGATTGATGATGATTGCGGTGCCTTTGTGTCGCGCGATTATAGAGCCTTAAGTCTCTTCTAGAGCACACAAAAATATACAAACTAGGATCAAGGAAAATCCTACAACAGGTTTTTTCCGTGCCGTGGAAAGCTCCGATCCTATTTTACACCAAATTGGTTTCATGGCTTTACTATTATGGTTCGAAGCTCGATGAAGTTTTACTTGTGGCAAAAACAAATGAAGTCTCTTCCAGGACCTCCGAGACTACCAAAACTAGTCGAAACTCTCACTCTTACTCGAAAAATGCCAATGATTTTTTGTTTTTTTCGGACCATGGTAAGCTCACATCAGGCGGCCTTCTCTTTAAGTCTGTCAACGAAGATACCGGCCCGTCCAAAAGTACTTCGATGCTTCAGAGTAAACCCTGCCTCCCGATTAGCTTTTTCGGACGGGCAAAACAGATCGGGCGTAAGGACAACTGTCAAATCCTATTGTCATTTCTTGGTACGGGCCCCAAGGTGACGCGGATTGGAACCTCCCGTAACTTAGGTTGACATTACGGATTTCGTGCCAGGGACCCTCCTCATCATAGACAAGATAATATATTGGACGTCGAATTTCCCGCGCCGCCATATTGACGCCTCACAGACCATATCTTCAAGTGTGAGAAAGTACTAACACAAATACTCTGCTGGACCGCATCTCAGTGTTGCGTAGCAGACTTGTTTGTGCGAAGATCTTACGCATGACAATTGACAAGAAGCAGCTAATAAAATAAATAAGTATTGGAAATACTTTCACTAGCTGATCAAATGCATAATGCCTATTCGTTCAGAATATACAGGCTGCAGGTACTACAGAAGGCTTCTTTTATTATTTTATTTAAAGAAACAAATTTGCTTTAACGTAAATGGGTCCATAAATTGTACCTTAGCTTTAAGGCATTGTAAGATCTTGATAACATGAATCGCAAATAAATATAATTATGAATATGGCCATGGCCGGGTAGCGAGTGCCTTAAGGTGGTATTATATTGAAAAAAAAAATGTTTTTTCTATTTCGTGTAACTTGTTAAGTATATGGAATAGGGATTTAACATTTTGGTATATGTTTTTTGACTCTTTGGTCTAGTATCATGTAAAAGGAATACACGATTCAATGATTTATTCTCGATACAAAAAAAATGTGAAGTTATATGTATTTTTTTATTTTTTTCGACATCACGGCGTATAGAGTTATTCAATGGAATTTACCTTAAAAGATAGAGAATTATCATATCAAAGTTTACTCAAAGTAGTTTTAAATTTAATTCAAAAAGGAGTAAATTCGTTTTGGCACATACGTCGTTTTATTCCGAGCGTACGCACATTATAGCCATCTCTCTTCTTTTGCGTTTCAAAAGTAATTGCATCACTTTCGCTCGCTTAGTAGATCAGTCGCTACGATTTATTTTCGAGGACTCCCGATTCACAGTTTGCAGCAGTGACACTGTGCGATTTTAGTCGGAAGGAGTGCGACATAACCACAGATATAGATATACCTAGATAACGCAAGTATCACGAACTGTATGAAAAACAAGCGTGCCATTTTTTGACTACCTACTATGACGTCACAAGCTCGCGCTCTCGCTCACACTTACCCAGCCAGCAGTACAAAGGACTGAGCGCGAAAGGGGCGGCTTACGATTTGTAATCACAAGTTGGTGCAATTTTTGGCACGCGAAGTAGTTACTCTTGCGTTATCTAGGTATATCTATATCTGTGAAAGAAAGAAAGAAAGAAAGAAAAAGTATTTATTGCGACTCGTACAGGAAGATCACAAACTAAACACAGTCAAATAAAAAAAAAATAAAACAACCACAACCACATAACATGGACATAACCATCCGTTTTTCTCAGAAGGAGCCAAGTGGATTCAGCGGGATTGTCCGAAAGGGTTACCGCTACCCCGGAACAAAAAGGGCTAAGGAAGGAACATGGATGGGTTTTAGTCAGTAAGAGTCTGACACTCCCTTCAGAGCGGGAGGAGTCATTTATGATTTCCCACACGAAAAAAAAAAGCCAAGTGGATTTCCTCACTGAAATGAAGGTTTCCTCTAGCCATAACTGTCTCGTGTAAGGGGCTGAATATTCCGTGGTAGAAACGATTGTTCTAGGCTTCACAGCTGTGACATTGAATTGCCATAAGGGCAACCTTTGACAGTGTGTTTATAATCAGACCGGTAATAAATAACGCATTATTAAATCAGCTTGAAAAGAGTGACCATAAATTTCAAACACTTGAAAACAGCAACAATGCACTTGTTTTATTTGTGGTGAGTAATAAACGCAGAGTACATACAGAGGACGAGCCGACATATTTTTCACAGAGTATTAATAACATCTGTCCAAACAAAAAAACGTTAGTAACATCGCTGTTGTAAATAATCAAGAAATACGTAAATTTTTGACGAACTTAGGTACTGTGGAACATGAGTACCTAATTAAAAAACAAATCATGGCTGCGATACAAAGCGAAGATCCATCATCATCATCATTTCAGTCGAAAGACGTCCACTGCTGGACATAGGCTTCCCCCAAAATAGGGGGGTTTGCCATAATCGCCACGCTTGGCAGGCGGGTTGGCGATCGCAGTATAGTATGGCGGTGGAATGCATAGAGAACGCTGCTGCCAATTCTCCGGTACGACCCTTTAGTCGCCTTTTACGACACCCACGGGAAATATGGGGTGAAGCGAAGATTAATATAATTATATTAATTTCCCTTAAAACAACGGAAATCACTCTAACCTTGCATACTTTTAAGTATTACAATTAATTCATTTTAGTAAGTAGGCAAATATCTACCCAGTAGCTTATGATCAAGTTCAGTGGTAATTGAATGCTACTGTAGGTACGAGAAAAAGAGCAGTGGCGGCCCCGTCATAACAGCCTTACGAGTTGTAAATCGTGGGTACGAACCCAGTCATTCGCGTAACTTTGTGTAAATAATTTCATCATCACCGCTCTCAAAAACGGTGAAGGAAACCATATTGTTACGAGCTTCGGGTTCGTGACAATAAAACTGCCGATTTAATAACCAAAAAAAAATAACACTTTAATCAACATCACTAATAAAAAAACAAACTAATTATACAACACAATTGCACTACTGATCGCTCTAAGTCGCACATGAAGATTGCTTCGATGTGTTCGCTTCTATAGCTTTATCCAAACTGTGTCGGTCGTGGCTCGTGGCGCATCTCGGCCTTATATAGCGCCGCAGATAGTTCTAGAACCTTCCATTGTAGAAACATCTAGAATGTTCGAGTACATAACGATCCCGACTGACCAGATGTCGATAGTTCGAGAAAGTTCTACTTATAAAGTTTTCGCATCGAAATTTCTAGAAGGATCTTGAATTCTTGACTACTGGTTCCGCTACTCGATACTAGATGGCGCTAGTGGTAACTAATGTCACCATGTACTAGGAATTAATTGTGGCGCGCAACAATATAAACAGGCATGTCCTAGAACAAAAAAAAAATCGAAGTTCACAGACAGAAGTTCGTGTGACATTTACTAACCCGCACTGAGCCTGCGTGGTACATTACAGCCCACTCCCTCTCACTGAGAGGCCTGTGTCCCAGCAGTGGGGCTGATAATGTATATAAAGAGAAAAATATTTTGTGTAAACAGGGACCAGTGTACCTACCTACACTGGAATTTACAAACGAATTCGACTTGTCGCACCTAACACGCTTGATACACCACGCGACTCAATATAATACGGTTCATCGGTTCAGAACAATAGATGCCTTCGTGTTTTTATACGTGAAAAGATTTCACGTAGAACGTAATGCTTGCCACCTGCTTTTATTCGTTAGAAAGGAATGGGATTGATAAAATCTTTTTCTCGCTGAGCAAGTTCATCAATGAATTAGTTCTCTGTGTATAACAGAAAATTCAAAAGAAATTAAATAATCTTGACGTAATCGGTGAGTAAGGTCTGAATATTGTGACAGTTGGGAATTTAGAGAATGTCCGCCATTCTATTTCGGTCCTACTCTGTATACCTAATTGAGTACTGTAACGCCCACAGTCTTGTGAGCCGTGGAAACTATCGTTTGTCAATCATCACGTGCTTCAAACGTCAATGACTAGCCTGAAAAGAAAGAGTTAGAAACTAGTAGGTAACCTATTTTACTTTCCGAGAATTTTACATCATTTTTTTAAATTTTATTGTAGTTCCAGGATACTATAAAATAGTTCGCGTAAATGATAATCAATAGATGTTTGAAATAATGACTGAATGTTTAAAATAAACAAACATCTATGCCAAGCTCCATATAAAAATCTTCCTTCTTTTATGAATCTTTGTACTACAGATTAGAGCGGCAATTCTCGTAATTTTAAAAATATATCACGTAGAACGTAAAGGCTCCTTCAAACAGGCGCGACACGCGATAAAATCGCGCGCGACACAAAAGCACCGCAAGTCGAGCAACGAGAGCGGTGCCTTGTGTCGTGAGATTGATAAAATCTTTTTCTCGCTGAGCAAGTTAATCAATGAAGAAAGAAAATAAATAACTTATTAGTTCTCCCTGACACCTTGCACCCTAAATTGCTAACACACTTTAAAAAAAAATATCAAAAATCAAATCTGAGTCATTTTGAAGGATATTCTAATCCATTGCTACATATTTTCGAAAAGTTTCTCTGCTCAACGACGTTAATAAAGCAATGAACGTTGTTGAACTGTCGAAATGAAAGCCACTGCTACTGTTAGGTGTGTTACGTAATTACCCCTCTGGGTCCGTTTTTAGGGTTCCGTGCCCAAAGGGTAAAAACACTGTCCGTCTGTCACCAGGCTGTATCTCATGCACCGTGATAGCCAGTCAGTTGAACATTTCACAGATGATGTATTTCTGTTGCCGCAATAACAACAAATACAAATAAAATAAATATTTAAGGGGTTTTTTTCGGCCTTTTTGCCTTGTGGCACGGAACCCTTCATGTGCAAGTCCGACTCGCACTTGGCCAGTTTTTACTTAAAATACTGAATAAAGTACCTACGCCATTTTTATCATAAATCACATTGGCATATTAAAATTTATAAATTCTTCAGATAGAGAATCTGTAATTACAGAAACACTCTATCAAACACAAACGCGTACACTACACCAAAACGCGACAGAAGTAATTATACGGGTTCCTTTACTTACATACACATACCAATATAAACACAGATAGACATTAATTATATCTTCAATAAATAACCGTTAAATATCGTTCGCCAAGTGAAATTAACGAGGTGATAAAACCACTGACGGATACAAGAAGATACGATCGCTTTCTAACTACTTACGAACAGATTTATTAATGAATAAACTTGTATACAAATATTATGTAATGACAAAAGCTCGTGGCTAAATATCTAATAAAACGGGTTGAAGGTTAAGCTAGTAAGATGCTATTAAGATAGGTCACCATCCATTACACTTCGACACCTCTCCGTGCCTCGGAAAGTACGTTAAACCGTTGGTCCAGGCTCTCAATCGTAGATCTTTTTCAGGTGTTATGTATGGGTCGTCAGAAGCCCAAAAGTCTAACAACCAGTCTTTCCAAGGGGAATCCTGTTACCCAGTTAGTGGGTTGAGGAGTTCAGATACTAGTCGCTCCTTGTAAAATACTGGTATTCAGCTGCAACTAGTTAGACTGGAAGCCGACCCCAACGTAGTTGGCAAAGGCTATAAGCAGATTGATTGTTTTTTTGGATGGAGACAACCCTCGATCGCTTTCTAACTACTTACGAGCAGATAGACAAATAGACAAGCTTGTAAACAAGAATTATGTAATGGTAAAAACTAAGGTGTGAAGAATGGGTGTGGCCCGCTTTCATTAGTTACGAAGTCAAAGCCCTTGAAGAGAATATAATGTGAACGGATGTTAAGATGTTCTTCAGTTTTATACCAATGGATCCGGTGAAAAGCTTCAAGTCCTCAGAATAACAGAACTAAAGATGGCTGCAAAACTCTTTTCACTAAAAGATTTTGAGGCCTACTATCCCAACTGAGCACTATCGAGAGAATTGGAGAATGAAGGTGTACAAGCAGTACAAGTCCTTTATAAATCAAATCATTTATTTCAAGTAGGTACTTAGGCCGTTAAAAGACACTTTTGAGCAAAAAGAATTGATCCCAGATCTTTAAAGTGGTAGTTTCGTATGTAGAAGAATGGACAACAAATCAAATAAAACGAAGAACAAACAACACATAAACACAAGTAACAACATATTAAGAGAACATACGTGAGCTGTGGTGGCCCAGTGGTAACGGACCCGACTTACCGAGTTGTAGGTTGTGGGTTCGATACTTTGTGTTAATTTATTTCATCACCATTGCTCTCAAAAACGGTGAAGGAAAACATCGTGAGGAAACCGGAATGTCCTAGAACCGAAAATTCGAAGACATGTGACATCTAGCAACCCACATTGGGCCCGCGTGGTAGATTACGGCCCATTCCCTCTCACAGAGAGGAGGTCTGTGTCCCAGCAGTGGGAACAGTATATGCTGATTATGGTTGTATGTTATGTAAGAGAATATATTGGATGCCATCATAGCTACTACTACTAACATAACAGAAAATTCAAAAGAAATTAAATAATCGTGACGTAATCGGTCAGTAACGTCTGTATATTGTGACAGTTGGGAATTTAGAGAATGTCAGTCATTCTATTTCGGACCTACTCCGTATAATTATGTACTTTAACGCCCACATAATCTTGTGAACCGTGGAAGTTATCGTTTATCAATCATCACGTCATGCTTCAAAGGTCAATGACTAGCCTGAAAAGAAAGAGTTAGAAACTAGTAACCTATTTTACTTTCCGAGAATTTTACAACTCGTGAGATAAACGTTAGTTTTATAGTAGTTCGAGGATACTATAAAATAGTTCGCGTAAATGATAACGAATACCTACATGTGTGAAATAATGACTGTGAATGTTTAAAATAATCCAAACATCTATGGCAAGCTCCATATAAAAATCTTTCTTATTTATGAATCTTTGTGCTACAGATCAGAGGGGCAATTCTCGTAATTTTAAGAACGTTCACAGTCTGGAGGCCTGAAAATGCCACTTTGGCAGAACCATAAACGGATAATATTATGAATCATAATGGGCAGTTAACTGTTAAGTTAATCGAATCAAATGCCATTGGTGAAGGATTTTTCAGTTATTTTTTTTTGTCTGTGCTAAAATACCAATCAATCCAAACCCAATCTCTTTGATTATACCTACGTAGTGCAGTGAAAAAAAGAAAAACACGGACTGTCATCGCCATATTATAATTCATAATGTTATCCTTTTATGATTCAGCCAGAGTGGCCTTTTTAGGCCCTCAGATCTCATTCTCAATCTGTCAAAAATACCCCTAATTTCGATACATTTTGACATTTGTTTGTTGCCGAGATGAGACTGCGACTAGATTATGAGCTTTAATTACGAGAATTGCCTTCAGATACTGCTACGTCAACAATGACGTATCCAAATATGTACTTCTGTTCATATTTCTTCTGCGTATCCATCCACCCGTGAACTATCAATCGTTATATGATATTAAATAACTCAATTAACTACAGTGAAAGCAACTTTATATTATATATATAACTAGTAATTAATTATTCAGAAGTGGCAGCTAATGAAGCTCGCCAGACTGAATGGTTCGGAGAAATGTGAGCTAATAAAGTGAACAAGACTGCGCCCACTGCGCGGCACGGCACGGCTAGGGATTTTCATGCGACGAATAGGAATATAACTTAATAGTATGACAATAAAATTTAAATGTCAATGATAATGCCTAAAGACGTTGCGACATACCTACTAAGGATACCGCGGCGTCGTTGCCGTCAACATGCGCTTTCATGTAGTGATGCCAAAGGATCCCATGCCGAAGGATCCCATGCCGAAGGATTCTAGCCGAAGGATCCCATGCCAAAGGATACCATGCCGAAGGATGCCATGCCGAAGGATCACATGCCGGAGGATCCCATGCCAAAGGATCCCATGCCGAAGGATCCCATGCCGAAGGATCACATGCCGAAAGATCCCATGCTGAAGGATCACATGCCGAAAGATCCCATGCCGAAGGATCCCATGCCGACAGATCCCATGCCGAAGGATCCCATGCCGAAGGATTACATGCCGAAAGATCCCATGCCGAAGGATTCCATGTCGAAGGATTCCATGCCGAAGGATCCCATGCCAAAGGATCCCATGCCGAAGGATCCCATGCCGAAGGATCACATGCCGAAAGATCCCATGCTGAAGGATCACATGCCGAAAGATCCCATGCCGAAGGATCCCATGCCGACAGATCCCATGCCGAAGCATTCCATGCCGAAGGATCACATGCCGAAGGATCCCATGCCGAAGGATCCCATGCCGAAGGATCCCATGCCGAAGGATCCCATGCCGGAGGATCCCATGCTAAAGGATCCCATGCCGAAGGATGCCCTGCCATGCCGTGCGTGCCGCCAGTAGGCGCAGGCCCTAAGGATGCCTGTACATAGAACAGCGGAGCGGAGCGTAAAAATTAACCAATATAATTTTAATAATTTATTTATTTATTTATTTAAACTTTTCGCACAAAAAGGTACAAAGGCGGACTTAATGCCTTAGGCATTCTCTACCAGTCAGCCAAGGGTGGTGAAGAGATTGGATGGCAGGTGCTTTGGTTGAGAGGAACAATGATAAAAAAAAATTAAAACTAAGTACACAAATACATAAATAGGTTATATACACATACATACTATTGACTATAATACATACTTATAATATATATATATATACATACAAATTCAAGGGAAAGAGGTGTTGAGATGACTCTACGCTATTTGTTTTGAAAATAACTCTGCAATTTCCGCTTAAATGCATACCGACTGGTGGCCGTCCTGATATCAAGAGGAAGTGCATTCCAAAGAAGAATGGACTGAATATGAAAGGAAGAATGAACAAAGTCAGAAGTATGAGAAGGACAGAGTAAGAGAAGATTGTTAGAAGAACGCAGATTCTTAGCGTGAGAAGAACATAGAAATTGAAAGTGAGACACGAGATAAGAAGGAGGAGTGGGAGAGTTGAGAAGGGAGAAAAGCGTGGTCAAAGCGCGCAAACTTCTTCTTTGGCGAATGGACATCCATTTGAGCTCAGACCTATAACTCGACACATGGTCATATTTCCTCAGGTTGAATATGAACCGGATACCATTATTGAGCAATCTGTCGAGCTTATCCAGCAAAACCGCGTTCAAATCAAAGTAGCACACGTCACCATAGTCGATAATAGGGAAAATCAAAGTCTGCACAAGCATGGTTTTCGTCTTAGCGGGCAAAAAGTTCCTCAGACGATACAGGGATCGCAGAGTACCGTTGACCCTTTGACTAACACTAGAGACCTGACGTTGCCAGCTAAGTGTAGAGTCAAGATGCAAACCGAGATCTTTCACCGTAGGGGTAATAGGTATGACGGTACCATTGAAAATAAGAGGAGGAAGAGAGCTAAGCGTCACCCTACCCATCATGCGTGAGCTACCAATTACAATGGCCTGACACTTCGAGGGGTTTACTGACACCCCGAAACTATCAGACCACTTTTTGATAGCATCTAAGTCACGGTTTACATCTGCTATAGCGTCCGACAAACCTTCTACCCGCTCAGATGTATATAATTGAAGATCATCAGCATAAAGATGATACGAACATCGAAGACAGTGAGTTATAAAATTAATGAAGATGGAGAATAACAATGGAGAAAGAATACCGCCTTGTGGAACACCAGCATCCAGGTCACGCCAACTCGACGAACTCTTATCAACGCGAACCGACTGCTGACGTCCCCGAAGATAAGAAGAGAACCATTTCAGAGCCTCGGACGAAACCATAAGGTGAGAGAGGATAGAAAGGAGAATATCGTGGCTGACGGCGTTAAAGGCATTGGAGAAATCAATTAAAACCAAAACGGTAACTTTGGTATCCTCCATCGCTTCTCTAATGTCACCAGTCACTTTAAGGAGAGCGGACGCAGTACTATGCCCAGGCCTGAACCCAGATTGAAAGGAGCTAACGAGGTTGTTCCGATGAACAAACCCCGTAAACTGCTTGTGCACACAGGCCTCAAGCACCTTAGACAGGAATGGGAGAATGGAAATGGGTCGAAAGTGATTAGGAAGGGAGGGATTTGAAATTTTAGGAAGTGGGCGGACGTAAGCCATACGCCACTGGGATGGGAATTGTCCGGAATCAAGGGAAAAGTTAATGATGTGGGTAATCGGAGGGAGAAGGCTATCAAGGATCCAAACGACCATACTACGACTGATGCCGTCATAGCCCACGGCCTTGGATTTTATGGACAGGATGGTCTTTTTAATTTCGTCCAAGGTCACCGGAGAGAAGTGAAATGGTTCTATGATGGGACTCGCTAGGCCAGTAATGTAATCGACCGTCTGAGACAACATTTGGGAATCCAAATGACAAGTGGTTGTGAAGTGACGGTTGATATCATCAAGGCCAATTGTATTAGGGAAATCCACATGCCGTGGTCTGCCGATACCAAGAGTACCAAGGAACTTCCAGATATCAGCAGGTGAAGAAGAAGAAATATTCTCGAGAATATGGCGGCGTTTAGCGTTGCGTATCATCTGATTACACCGATTTCTAGCAGCTTTGAATAAGTTGCGATTTTCTTCACTGCGATCCTTTTTAAATTTACGAAAGGCCCGATCCCTGCGCCTCATCGCCATACGAACCCCTGTCGTCATCCAAGGAGCTGGAGGACGCCGAAGTTTAACCTGCTTAACAGGAGCGTGTTTGTCGTAGAGAGCAAGGACCGCATGATCAAAAATGCGCAGTTTCTCGTCTATAGCAGTCGCCGCTGCCAGGGGTTCCCAACTGAGGTCTGACGCATCCTGACGAAGCATCTCAACGTCCATACGCGCAAAACACCGCATGTGCAGAACTTTTGGGATAGGTTTAGGTGGTTTTAGGATATACGAGAGGAAAATGAGGTCATGATGGGAAAATCCAGGAGCGGGACACTGACCATGAGAGGGAACAAGGGAGGGTGCGGATGTAAGGATTAAGTCGAGCCAAGTGTCATCGCCAGAGATATTAAAGTGGGTAGGTTGCAGTAAAAGTACATGGAGACTAACTGACTCAATGATGTGAAGGAGTTTACGGGATCGGGGAGTGTGGTGAGCAAGGTCAGTGTTGAAATCGCCCATGATGACGCAATGTGCATACTCTGACCCTACGGATTCAAGCGCCAATTCAAGGTTGGAAAAATAGTCAACGGCGGGTGGACAATAGACAACCCCAAGAAGGGTCTTGACGCCTTTGACGTAGACCTCCAAAAAGAGGTACTCAGCGGACGCATGGTATTGTGAGGGAGACGAGGCAATAATTTTAAAAGGAAAATCGCTACGTAGATAGATAGCCACACCACCCCCTCCCTTTCCAATTCTATCATTGCGGATAAGAGTGAAACCAGGGAGAGAGTAGGTGGTGGAGAGGAGATGAGGTTTGAGCCAACTCTCTGAAACCAGAACGGCGTGGACATTGGCGTCAGAAAAGGTGTCCAACAGCTCAGTGAAGTGACTTGGGACACTTTGCGCATTTATATGGCAGACATTAAACAAATGACCTTTCTGTTGGCTGAAGCTCCGACGCACAAAGTCACCAAGTGTGTCAGTCAAAGAGCTAAAGCTTGCATTAGCGGATGAGCTAGAGGAATCAATGGCAGAGTAAAACGAATCATCATCAGATAACATAAAATACAAATATAAATAATATAAATATAAAAAATAACTACCAATTAAAAGTTAATTAAACTAAATTAAACTAAAGCTACGACTGCTTTCGTTTAAGGTGCAACACCACTATCTGTGCACCACCCACCAGCAGCACCAGTAAACTTGTACATGGATCCCTTGGAGCGTGGCCAAAATCAGAACTAAGGTGAATTTTTCTCATTATGGTAAATTTTTTTTTTTTTTTCACACGCCAAAAGATCACACTGTACAGTATCAGTGACACAAACCAGAAGGTCAACTCTCGCAATCCAAAACGCCCAAAATCTCGTCGCAGTCTCATCTCGGCGACAAACAAATGTCAAAAACTTGTCAAAATGTAGGGAAATTAGAAGTATTTTTTGACAGATGGCGACCGAGACCAGACCGAGAAATTACGAGAATTGCCCCTCAGAAATAAACATCAATATAAAAAAAAAGCAAACAGCATCACAAACATTAACACAAAATATTATGAACAAGCAACGAACAAAACGAAACATGACAAAGTTACATGAGCAGAAACGGAACGCAATTTATGAAAGACAACTAAACGTAGTTCAAGGAAAATTGGACGTCAAAATTTAGGCAAATTCAAGATTGACAGGTGACAGTGACAACTAAACTAATGACGAAACACAATTATTTTACTAACACAAACAATTAGACAAATTACAAACGAAATGTGATTAAAGTAATTTTGAGGTAAAAAAAAAAGAAATAGTAAGCAGGTAGATACGTACGATAAACATAAAATTACGTGAATTGACGTCCCAAGCACAAAAACTGATAAATTGGAGAACCACAACACTAATAATTATACTTTCCGTGCTCCACTATCAGGCTTGCCTCCAGCTCCAGATGATTCCCCGGGCTTCTTAGGGTACTTAGTCAACAAGGGACTTAGTTCCTCTAAAGAACAAATCTTATGCCGTGTTCCATCGGGGGATCTGATGACAATAACCCCATCCTGAGTCCAGCATGCCGGCATCCCGAAGTGCAGGCGCGCTCTGCTGAAAACAGCTTGCCTAGACCGGGTCAAGAACTCCTTGACTGTGACTGTGGAGCCTTTCAATGCAGACTTTGCCTTCCAAACAGTGGACTTCAGTTCGACATTGGAGAACCTTACTAATATAGGTCTGCTAGTTGCTGGCCCTTTCCTGGATGTTCCAAGTCTGTGACAGACTTTGATGGAGGATGCAGTGATGTCAGGCAGTGCCAGTTTGTTCTTCAGAGTGTCCAACACGAGAGTTTTGCAATCCTCATTGTCCGCTTCAGTAAACCCTGTGAAGATGAGAGCCTTCCGACGAGATCTTGTCTCCAATCCATCAACCACTCTAGAGCACTCCAAGATCTGCTTCCTGAGAAGTCCCAGCACGCCGAACATGAGCTCTCGAAAAGACCGGAACTCTTCAGCAATCTTAGCAACGGTGTCTTTTGTGGGTCCCGCACATTGGATCTGTGCCTCAAGCTCACCCATCTTCTTAAGGAAGCACTCCTCAAGGTTCTTCTGGGCCGATTGGATATCATCCAGTTGTGATGACATTGTGTAGTGTGACGAATTTGCAGTGGCTATGAAATACTAGTGAGAAACTGGCAGGTGGTGTAGTGAAAGTGCTTGCGTTACATGGAATGTTTCACCAATGTAAATACTGCTTCAATATCACTTTATGCAGCCAATATAGTAATCGAAAGCAAATAAAATACTTAAAAAATAATTTTAATTAAAAAGGATTTACGAAGTTGCGTGTTAACTTTTCTACACCTACCCACGAAAAAAGTAATGATTCAATTCACGTAACAAGAATTTGGCAGACTGCTATTGGTTAACATTTTTCTAGCTCCGCACTCAACTTCAATACAGAGACAACCATAAGTAGTGGTAGACGCGAGGGCGAGGCCGAAGGAAATGTCAAGGCTTATGAAATTGGACATATTTTATTGAAAGCCATTGATATTTCGACCCTGGCATAAATAATGTGGACACACGCTTTCTAACGAAGGCACCACCTCAGGAGTTCAGGAGCCACGCAAAGATTAAGTTACTTTAGGCGTGTGGCCTTTAATCAAGAAGATGTCGAATCGACCTAAATGGGCGTGCGAATTTAAGAAAAGCGGTTGGAGTACAAAAAAAAGGTATGTTTTAATGCTGGGGCTACATTAGCGGGCTACTGCGAATATTCGTGTTAACACGATGAGTGTGGCCGGGTAGATCATTGCAACGCGCAGTATTCGGGCAAAGACGATGTATATCAAAGGGATCAAAGGGATTTGTCGCGACAATATTCGCTTGGTTGGCTACACCTACGTTACTTCAGTCAGTGTCGTTCAGACTTTATAGTGGGAGTGGGACGGACGTCGGACAAGACGTGACGACAAGTTCATCATATTATTTTGTAACTGATACTCGTACAACTGTAATAAATAATAATAAATGTAATAAAAACCGACATATTATAATGCAACGCTACTACTTCCTCCAATTTGAATAAGTCTCAGTCGCACAACAGAGAACAACACAATCCGGCACGATGAATTTTCGCTCGCCTAATGTACACAAGAACATTGCATATGCCGCCCATACACGATGTTTCAGCGCGCCAACTCGACACGAATCTTCGCCCGCTAATGAAGCCCCAGCATTAGAGGAACGAAGCATCAAGAATAAGTCATCGCTAAATGCTGCAATAAGTTGTCATTCTCCTGCCCTGACCTACCTTAATTTGTTTGGGGCCGGCGCAGCACGTCTATTTCTTCCATTCATTCAGTCTTCATCTCAGCCGGCTTCTAGCCTATCAACTTTCAAACAATCACCATCTTTCTTTAGTTTATTCATTCTGAGCGCATTTTCCTTATATTTTCTACTGCATCAAGTCCTAAATTATACTAATATTGATAATAATATTTACAGTTGGTTTGGAGTTATGAACGGAATCTATCAATATTGTTTAAATAACTTGTTTATATAAACACGAGCACCGTCGCGACACTTGTTTATTGTTTTTTTTTCTTCATTTATTTACTCTCAAACTTTGTTAATTAATTTAATTGTGCCTGTTATTGAATACATAATATACAGCGAAAGGAACATCGTTCCAACCAGGTGTTCCACGGCACCTCTCGACTTTATTATTTGCAAATAAATCAATCAAGGCATATCAGACAGAATCAACAAGCGAAATTATGTATAGCATTTTGTGTGCAAGGTTAAAGAAATAATTATTCATTTCAGATGGAAGAATCCGATTTGTTAATTATGTTAGTAACAGTTTAAGAATTAGGAGAAACTATGGCGGAGGTGGCTAGGACAGACTAGATATATATACGGAAGGCGGAGGACAGGGTGTTGTGGTGCTGCCTGAGAGAGGCCTATGTCCAGCTGTGGACTGCAATAGGCTGAGTTGATTGATTGATGGCGGAGACATCTGTGCAAAAACTAAAACCAATAAAATATGTATCGTCAAATACCGATGCCATTGAAGTTGCAGTATGATGAAGAACTCGTTAAAAAATCCACCATTATCTTTGAAACAGACACTATCGAATGTAAATTGTAACTTATTGTTAAAAATAAAAGCTCAAAAAAAATCAAAACGACTGATCTCATTTAAGCACGAGATAATGGATTTAGAAACACGGTAAATGTATGACTGGTATCAGTTACAAGTAATGACAACGAGGATCGTAAAAATCTGTTTTGAAAACAAACTCTTCAGAGTATTTTGTTTTGTCAGTACTTATATTGTCTTGTTTGAAACTTTGTGGTCTTAAACAAAGTTTCAAACAGAAGACAAAATACTGTAAATCCATCAACGTTCAAATTAAAATAAACAACAATCTATATTATTGCAACGGTCTTGTATAAAGAAAGAGAAAGTCGTCCGGACTCGGGTGCATCCACTGCTTCACGAAGATTGATGATCAGGAACTGCCTGATTGAAGACCACACTCGATTATTGTATAAAACCAACATAATTACTTGCTAGGGAGAGTTAATAGTTATTATAATTACTGGTCTTAGTCTACGAAAGCCTGATATTAGTTGTTTGTATAAGAGAGAGCTTAGAGACGTTGACAGACCTATGTTTAAGCTGTATTTTTACTTTTTCGCCGTGTTCTAGTTTCCCTCAGTTGACTTTTACATCTTCGAGATGATAGGATGCTGACAAGCTATCATTTTCTTTCTTTGAGTTATTAATATGGTAATATTTATTAGTAGTAAGCTTAGGTTACACGACAGCCCTGAATCCTTCTTTAAGTTTGATTGATTTAATTTCAATTAGTCTACATTGGCTCGTGGCGCACTTATCCAAGAGAAGTCGTGTTAATAAATACGCAATTTAGAAATTGGTACTTTTTAGCGCATTAACTACCTTATAAAGGAAAGTCTATAGACAATTCCACAACAAATCTGTTCGATTGGAGGGTACTTAAATAAAGCTGTCGAGCAAATTGAAACGTCTGTCAGCTGGCCGTTGTTAATCTGCTCAGTTACCTACTCAATCGCACTATAAAATCGGTGTGAAATTAGGTCGTCCACAAGTACTTAAATGCGATATCGTTTAACATATCGACGGCGAACAAGATTTATCAAACGTTTATGGCTTAACAAAAGTTGTATAAGTCACCCATTAAGAATTATAAGGTGACGGATTTAGGCCCTTTCCCTACTTAATGCAATATACAATGTATATAGCGTCATTAATATCGTACCTGATCAACCTATTGAGGAGCAAATTAAATCGGCATCTACCCATTATGATGAAAATACGCGAAACAATATGGCACGCGTTTCTATACTTTCTATTAATAATAATCAGAAGACTGCACTTCCACGGCTTTTCGCTAGCAAGTGCAAATTGTTGGAAGCATGGCTTCCTGTGTGAAAGTGTGCACTTTCTTCTTAAATCACCATATATCTGGTTGTATCATCGAAGTAACATACTATTATGGTAAACGGCCAGCGCTTAGATACTGTTCAGTGTTATACGGCTGTCTCGGAGCGTCGTAAATGAGTTTAGAACTGTACTTGGCTTAGTTTTAACATCTTTCACTGTAATTCATCTACAATTAATTTAAATTATGCGCTCCTGCTACATACTGTTATCCAGAATAATGTGTCGTTTAGTGACAGTATTAATTAATTACTTTACGATGGTCTCGCCATTTTCTTGATTGTTTTTTGCAGATTAATGTTTATTTTATGATGCAGTGTAAAAACGATCTAATTAGTTGAACGATCTAGTTAGTCGCATAAATCTTCTAGCTTTTATTATTCTTGTAAGTGCAACTTATGTTATAAACTACAAGTTTTGACTTGTCCATCTTTAGTCTTAACGTACAAACGTACTATCGGCAAACGATAGGCATGCTCACTTAAGAAAATATTTCTGCGAAAGCGCAGCTAGTGACAAACGACGCCCCTTCCTGGTTTCGCCCAATTAGAGACAATATGCATTTGTGTGAGTAAAGGGCGTGTAACAAAATTTCAAAGTCATTAGCCAGAGTGCGGCAGTGCCAATTTGCATCTCGCTAATTGTTGACGCTTCCCTTATATTACTATCGCCATTTCATTTTACGACCTGTTTGTTTCTATCGGACTGATTGCCTACCTATCTGTGACTCTA
The DNA here is from genome assembly GCA_916614155.1 of Mesoligia furuncula. Classification (NCBI taxonomy): domain Eukaryota; kingdom Metazoa; phylum Arthropoda; class Insecta; order Lepidoptera; family Noctuidae; genus Mesoligia; species Mesoligia furuncula. Next base: position 27,157,785 of record OU744802.1, on the reverse strand, counting down.
CTTGTATACCGGACTGTAATCGAAGGCCTCTTTTTGACCCTAGCTCTTATCCTGGACTTTATGTGTATTGTGCCTACTGTGGACTGTGACTAACTTTGTCGTTAACCATGACGACCCGAAACCTGATTCAAGAAGAAAGAAATAAAATGATTGTCTTACAAAGACAAGGGTTGAATATATCCCAAATTGCAGTGGAGTTGAACCTGCAAGTAAGTTATGTTTTTTGTATAAAGATAAAGAGAGAGATATAAATAAAGTGATAGTAATATTATTATTTCCTAGTTTGCATTTTTCCGGATCCTAACTTCGTAACTAATATTATAAATGCGAAAGTGGGTTTGTTTGTTACGCCGTTTAAATCCGTTCGGCATTTGAAGCGTCAAACCGTAACAAACAAACAAACTCACTTTCGCACTTATAAGTTTAGTTAGGAATTAATACATAAAATCACTGACTTTTAATTTCCTATACTTTTATATTTTTATATTTCTTTGTTGCTGTTAATGTTGTGAGTTTAATTCTAATGGCATCGTGTGCTATAATGTTGTATTGCTGTGTAAAGAATGCAAAAAATACCTCTAATATAAAAAATACAAACTTTTTACACCAAATTAATGATAAATAACAATAATATCTATAATATAGTGTGTTGATTAACGAAAGGCATTCCCGCTAAACCGCAACAATATAGTAGCAGTAGTATTTTTTTTTATTTTAGCATGTGTGGATGCTAATCCACAAAAACCAAAAAAAAAAATCGCGAAATAAAATCAGATGTTCCCTATATTTTGATGAGTTATCTATTATATAAAGTTCAAAGTCTTGACTGACTGAAATATCAACGCACAGCCTAAACCGCTGGTTCTAGAGACATGCAATTCGGAGGGTGTGTTCTTTGTGAAGAGTAGGTATCCTCTAAGAAAGGGTTTTTCGAACTTATACCCTAAGAGGGTGAATGGGGAAAGAGTGAGATTTAACGCGGACGAAGTCGCGGGCGAACATAAATGTAGGGAACAGCAGATTTTTTCGTATTTTTTTTTTTCATGAATAGACGCTATACTATTACGGGTTCACGGGAACGCCTTTTGTAATTAAAATACTGTATATAAAAATAATAAAATTATAATAACATTCAGATGATAAAAATATTAATAATTATAGTAATGCAGTCAAATAAGTTTGTTCTTTTTATTTCATTTTGCTTTCAAAGACGTTGCTGGAACCTTTTGTGACCAGATAATAAATCAATTAACACCTAAACAATGGTGCTTTATCTCACATAGTCATAGACGCATTTTATTTTAAAAACTATTTCTAGAGGCTTAACGTGATTATTATATTAAATTTAAATCAAAGTTGATTCTTTTTCAGCCAAGCACATTTATTTTATTATTATTTTTACATTTAGTAAAGAGTAAATAAAAATATATAATCATACTACTGCAAATAGAAAATAATTGACAATAATTATGTCAATTTTTGTAAGTAGATAGCAAATACCAAAATACTTTAAAAAAATAGCATACATACTTTTAAATAACAACAATCTAGTGCTAGGCCGAAAAGAAATAGTAGTAATTTGATTTAAATTTATTAAAATAATCACGGAAAACCTCTATAAACGCCACGTTGCCAGCCCGCGCGTGATAAACGCTCCTAAATAGTAGAGTTAAAGCACAAATTTGCTTGGGAGAGTTTCATATAATGTTGGAATTTACGCGTGCCATTTTTCTTACCCATATAATTATACAAGATGTAATTGCAATAACTGAAAACCTCGGGGTCATTGTACTCATTATTATGAACAACTTTTACTATATAAAAATCAGCTGTTCCCTACGTTTGTGTTAGCATACATAACTCGTCAAAATCTATGGAACAGCTGATTTTTTTTTTCGCTAAAAGTTGTTCGTAATGATGAGTACAATGACCACTTAAGAGTTTTTCAGTTATTGCCTTTACACCTTGGATATTAAAATATAGAGAAGAATGTTAATACCCAAATTAGATATAGAAAGGTTAAGAGTTTATATAACATGAAGTCAATCCTCATGCAAACATTATTTAATTACTTATAATTTTTTTTTCCTATACACTTCCTATATTAAGTTAAAAATCGATGCTAATTGTATTTTATTTGCCAGAGAACAACGGTGCGCCGCTGGGTGAAAAAATATGAAGAAGGAGAAACAACAGAACGCGTTCGTGCACCTCGACCCCGGGCTATAAACGAAGATGAAATTAATATTGTTGTTCACATTTAGAGCGATCAATTTAAGTATTCTTAATTAAGTAGTTTATGAAAAAAGAATTTATGAATTATTAGAAACGAGTTGCATCGAGCTGGAGTCCATCACAGACGGCCCATGCCATATTTTCCGATGAAAAGTGCTTTAAGTCGAGTCAACAAGGTCGTCGGAATTTATGGCGTATAAATAACACGAGATAGCAATACCAAAAATAGAGTTTCAAGTTTTTGTTGTAATAACAATTTTTAGATCCGTAGTAAGTACCGCCGCGCCCCTGCATTCGCAACACACTGTTTGTTTACTTAGGTATCTAGTGCTTTCTCAGCGTAGAGTTGTTCACATTTAGAGCGATCAATTTAAGTATTCTTAATTAAGTAGTTTATGAAAAAAGAATTTATGAATTATTAAAAGTCATAACATAAAACAAAAATTGTTATTTATGATGTTAGTATTATAGTCCAGCGAGGTTAATAGCGTTTTACAAATAACACTGTCATGCTGCCTTTCTTGGTGAATTTGTTGTTTTATGGTTTTTTGTCATATTTTTGTTAATTATTAAGATAAGGAAACACTCGATATACGACACGATTTGAGACGGCTATTTCTCTCTATGTTATGTTCTCTAAAAATATTGTGTAACAAAACTAGAAAAATACTGATTTAAGATTGTTCACTTAGAAAAATGCTGAAAAAAAAAAATAGAAAATGCTGCATTTACCTATAATTACACTGTATTGTATTGTTACACTTAGTTCTGTATTTTCTGTTGTTTCTTATAATTTCTGTAGTGTATACGAACATTGGTAATTGGTTGTGTTGTCTGTTTGTCATTGTTGTTTTGATTTCATAATAAGATCTTTACAATACCTATTAATGTAGATAAATACAGTTTGACAATGATATTATAAGTAAAGAGTCTTTTTACTTATAATATATGCATGCATTTTGATGTTAATTTCTGTGTATGTTTTTGTAATAATTTGTTAATTTCGGGATAAATCTTTAATGTTTCCTTTTGAATACTTGAAAAAATGTATTAAAAATAAATGTATCAAATTATATTGTTTTTTTTTTCAAAAACAGCAAATTCTTAAAATTTATCTCAAGTAGATTCTAACTAACTGTTTATTATTTCACACATATTACAGCCGACAATTTGACTCGAACGAAAAGCTCTTACTATACATCTTTTATTATCATTCTTTTATAAGATTTAAATATCAACCTAAACAAAAAAAAAACATGTCACTAGTAGGTACCCAACATTTTATTTACTCTCACTGCTGCCAACGCGCAAATTATAGTTTAGTTTAATTACTTGATAAGCTTCTGAATTTTAAAGTGGCGTAGGAACTAAATCATTGTTATATTTGTCAAAAAAAACTTGTCATAGGTAGGTTGCAATGCTGGCAACGCGCCTGTCGAGTTGATTCTTGCTGAAAAGCATAAATTGTCAACCTTTGATTATAGCATCAATTAAAGAAAAGCAAAGTGTTGGTTTAATTAAAATCCAGTCTTTAACGTTCTGAAAATTTTGGACCTGTCCTCTGTTATGCCGTTTGTGATCCACCCAAAACGGTAAGCACATCTTGCACTGCATGCCTCGGGCATTTTAATTAGAAAGATACTTTGTTCGTAAAATCTCGTTATATTTACAATCAAATCAAAGGTGTGATAAATTAATAGGTAAAACGAATATTACAACTGTAAAAATAATTAAACCAAAACAAGAACAACTGCAAAACATTTGAGATAATAAAATTGGTTATCTTTTCGCCAACGTATGGTCGTAGCGTAGGCCCTTGTATTAAGCCATCCTATTGTTTAACCGGGTTTCCAGACATTCTCACTCAAAAATAATGGGATGAAGATAATGAACTTATTTTAATTGTTTTATTGCTCCATGTTTTCATTGAAATAGCACAATTACAGTAATATTTGAACCAATACTTGGCGGAGTTCATACTGTTATCAGAGCTTTATGTTTATAGCTGCCGCAACTTTTGCGACTGCAATAAAAATAAGTTCATCGTCTAAGTCCCATTGTTATTTAGTGGGAATGTCTGGAAGTCCGGTTAAACAATAGGCCGGCTTAATAAAAGGGCCATACGTTGGAATTGCGGTAAAAGTTGCGGCAGCTATAAACAAAAAGCTTTGATAAGATAGTGCGAACTGCGCCAAGTATTGGTTCAGAATTATTACTGTAATTGTGCTATTTAAATCAAAACATAGAGCAACAAAAAAAAGATACCAAAATATGTTGTCAATTTCTAATAAAATTACGTAACTTGCTTCTTTCTTGTCATATGTATTCCCAAGTATAAGTATTAAGTAAATAACTATATAGAAATATAGTTATTTACTTTTCAATAGCACTGCACAAGTAAAAAGAATACCTCAATGCAGTGTCGGTCAACACACCTAGTGCATTCGCTCCGATTTGTATGGCGGCATCGCATAGGATATGGTGAAAATTGGGAAGGCAGTAAGTGTTCATAAATAACGTAAATTTATAGCCCCGATACAGAGAGTAACATATTAAAGTGGAAGTAATAGATATAAATTGTAATAGTTTGATATTTCTTATTCCAAATTATTCTATTTTTGTGGAAAGTTGATACTAATTTAATTATCAATAATACATTTTCTAAACTAAACAGAAGGTATGCATTATCAATAATACATTTTCTAAAATAAACAGAAGGTATGAGTATTAAAATTACTTCTTGTCAATAACAAAATAAGAGTTCATTAAAAATTGATTCAGAGCTCACGCTGGCCATGCCCATTAAGAAAATCGTCTCACAAACAATTTAGTGAGCACAGCACGCTCCTAGTGTGAGTGTCACACTTCTACTAATACGCACACGACTAAAATACGGTTCGCGCATCCTATTGGTCAAAACGCATGCATTGTGCGATCGAGTCGTAAACCGTGCTATGCGATTATCGACTTTGAGGTGAGCTTGCGGAACTTTGGTCGATAGTACGTCGGTGCGTGTTCTGATTCCGATACATCATCTCGAGAAGTTCCTCAAGGAAGAGTTCTGGAAGAAGGGTGTTGTGTACCGCCGGTTTCGTGGCCGGATACATGACACCAGTCAGCGAAACACGACGCAGACACTTCGTGTTCGTTAGTTTTTAGTGTACTTAATTATAACGTTGTACTTAATTTATAGTATTTTTAAGTTATTAATATTGTATTGTATGTGTTTTATATGGGCCTTGATGCCTGAAATAAATGGATAAATAAAATAAATAAAAAGACTAAACAAGGTAACAAAATTAAAAACAGTAAGAAAGAATCAGAATTTATACCAATTAAATAAAATTAAGGCCTCTTGCACCACCTATCACTAAATGCGTTAATGTAGACATCATTCTGTCTCTTCATCTTTGAACGATTGTCAGAAATTCCAAGGCTAAACGAAGTTGGTGATTTGTGGTGCCAATGGACCTAGCGTTAGCATAATCGGCCTACTGCTGCGTTGGCACTTCTGCGACACAGGCCTTTTCTATTTGAAAGGCACGCGGGCCCAGTGCGGGTTGGTAGGTCTCTCAGTAATATCTTCGAATTTTTGGTTCTAGGACATGCCGGTTTCCTCACGGTGTTTTCCTTGACCGTTTTGAGAGCAGTGGAAATGGACCTAAGTGCAGTAAATAATAGAGTCATTAAAACGCATCAAGTGGCCGCACAGTCGCACGCGCAGGATAGCGACCATGTCGCCACTTCCTCCCTATATATGGTATTGCTGATAGTAGCCCGCTTCCTATCAACTGCCCGCTGAGATTAACATTAGAAAGGTCCGCACTGATAACATCGGAAATAAATTCATTTTCTATTAGGTACTTGTTTTTTCTCTTAATGAGGTGTTGAAACTTTGACTGGTTCTCGTGAGAAATTGCGAGGAATAATGTTGGAAGATTTCACGATAAAAGTACATCTAAGTGCAATATTGATTTTGATGATCAAATTCTGATCTGGCAGGAAGTAAGATGTTATCAACAGGAGTATTGCTTCTTTCTGATAACCTCTTTATAAGAATACAACTTCAGCCCGCAACTTCGTCGGCGTTTCATAGGACACTCTGCAATAGTATAGCTTTCCATAAGCAAAAGATTTTTTGTAATCGTATCAGTACCTACTTCCAGAGATACTTTATAATATTAGTAGGTATAGATTTATAACTTTAATTATTAATATTTTCAAATTTGTACAAACTTCTAATACTAAATAAACTACAAACTAATAAAATTAAGTCAAAGTCAAAGTACTTTATTTGTTGAACATAGGTAATATGGAACATGGTATAAAATTTGCGTTGTATCACTATGTTTTGCCTTGCAAGGCGTACAAATTAGGCGTGAAAAACTACAAACTATATAAAACTGTTTCAAACAAGTCGTAAACAAGATAGAATAACAATTAGTGGTTTGGACATTTTTTATTCAATGCTTCTATCATCTAAAAACTCATTGATAGAGTAGTAAGCCTTTTCAATCAATATTTTTTTAAGTTGTGATCTAAAATGGTTTATGTTGGTCATGCTTTTTAAGGTTTTTGGTAGTTTATCGAAAATCTTTGGACCCATGCCAAGACAACTCTTTGAGAAAAGTGCAGTATTGTGTTTTTTTGATTTTAGTGTGCTTTGGTGACGTCTAAGTATTAAGTTTTTCAAATTTACACAGAATCTACTTAACAAATATTGAAATTTCATAAATATAGAGGGATGGAAGCGTAAGTATTTTTAAACTAACGAAAAATGGTTTGCAACTTTCGGTGGCTTTTAACAAACATATGGCTCGAAGACATTGTTTTTGAGCCTTAAATGGCATTTCTCTATTGGTAGAGTTGCCCCAAAATATTATGCCGTAACGATGAGTTGTGGAGACATATGCATGATATGCAGTAAGGACAGTATTACGATTTGCAACCTTATTCAAATTGTGTAGAGCATAGCAAAATTGATGAATTTTGTTTATCATAGTCTCCATGTGTGTATTCCATGTCATGTTTTCGTCTAGCCAAATACCTAGAAATTTGGTACTTTCCGTTTTATTGATCTTATTTTGGTCATAATAAATGTCAAGAACTTTGGGATTAGTTCTTTGTTTAAATGTCATTATTTGAGTTTTATTAAAATTAATCTGTAAGTTGTTATTATTTAGCCATTGAATTATTAGACTTAAGCTACTGTTTATGTCATTTTCATATGAGTCACTATTTTTACCAGAGAATACTATAGTACAGTCATCAGCAAATAGGGTCATAGGATGTGGTATGGTTTTCGGAAGGTCATTTATATAGCATAAAAATAATAAAGGGCCAAGCACACTTCCCTGTGGCACACCATAGTAAATTTGTCTCTCTCTCGATTGGCAGTTAATTTCAGTTTTAGTTTGAACATCGACTGCTGAAATACTAGTTACCTGTTTTCTGCCAGTAAGGTATGACTTTATTAAGTTTAAAACTTTGCCCCTAATGCCATATTTATATAGCTTATTTAGAAGGATTCCATGGTCAACAAAATCGAAAGCCGTAGTCACATCCATAAATAAGGCTGTTACAGGTATTTTTTGGTCCATGTTTGTAACTATTTCATTGATCAATTCATAAATGGCCATGTATATGTTTTTACACTTTCTAAAACCATACTGTTCTTTAGTTAAAATGCCATTTTTTTCAAGAAACGTGTATATACTGTTATAAATAACCTTTTCAATTATTTTGGAAAATATTGAAAGAAGAGCAATGGGTCTGTAGTTTTGTATATTTTGAGGATCATCCTTTTTATGTAGCGGTTTTATTACGGACAGTTTTAAGTCTTCGGGAAAAACACCATGTTCAATACATAGGTTAGTAATAAAGCTAAAACCATCTACGCTTTTTATTATCTTAGTCTCAATGTCGTCAAAGCCAGAGCTATTAGTATTTTTCAGAGTCGTAATCAATTGGTGCTTTAAAATTAAAATATAATATCCTAACCTAACTAAAACTAAGTATTAAAAAACTAAAATATTATTATATATTAAATAGGTAGGTATTATGTGTGCTACTTTATAACAATGGCATGGAATACAACATTAATCAATAAGAATTTTGGATAACCAGTCCCCATTCAATAGGTAATGGTAAAAATATATAATGTAAAAAATGCAATAACGGTAATATTAGTTTAGTTATTATGATAGATTGTCAAATAAATAAACAAGCAATAATAATGTTTAATGTATAATAATGTTGTCTGTGTGGTGCCGGACTTAAAGAATTGCACCACCCCTTACTTCCCGTGGGTGTCGTAAAAGGCGACTAAGGGTCTTACCGGAGAATGGGCAGCAGCGTTCTCTATTTATTCCACCATCATACCATACTGCGATCGCCAACCCGCCTGCCAAGCGTGGCGATTATGGCAACCCCCCCCCCCCCAAAATTGGGGGAGGCCTATGTCCAGCAGTGGACGTCTATCGGCTGAAACGACGAATAATGTTTAAACAAAATTACTACAATAACTGTAAATGCAACTTTCATGTTCTTAAAACGATTTATGGGTAGGTACGGTAATTTGCGCAACTATTTAATTTTGTATGTTTGCTGAAATAAGAAGAGTCAACAAGCAGGCAGGCAATAATATAATAATAGTACAGGAGTTTTCGTAATTTGAAAAAGTCGTAAAAAATGACTTTGTGGAGCTAAAAGTTACAACCACATATTTAACAAAAGGAAGCCGGTTAGTATAAAATCACGATAAAAAAGCAACGGTAACCCCTGTACTGTAATAAATGTTATTTATAAATAATACTGTTAGAGAACCTGTTAAGATTTAAATTTTAAATAATATTTTTTTTATATTTAAAATTTTAATATAATTTAAAAGTTTATATATTTTTAATTTTATATAAATTATTTTTAATCGCATTTTCTTGATATCTTCCAGACCTCACTACGGCATCTCAAAATCCAGTAACATTGTTTTAGCTCATTGCAGACAATAAGTAAAAATAAGTAAATAAAAAGTAAGTGTAAACCTTTAGTTGAATAATATTAGTATATTTTTAAGTCATAGAAATAAAACTAAATTATTCGGCTTTACTCCGTGACTGTACTAATGATGAAATTGGACAGTGGGTCCAGTCGACCTATTCAAAATGTGATTAGGTTGAGTGCTCCCGTGGGTCCAGTTGACCAAAGACTCTTAAGAACAACACAACTGGAGAACAAATACAAATCAGAAGGAAACAAAAAAAAACATAAAACTAGCGAAAGTCATTTCTGGCGTAACATTTTGCCAAAAATACTTGCTATGGCTATGGGTGTGTCTTTGGTTATGTTAATTTTATAAGTCGTAACCGTACGCAAAATACGCGCATTGAGGTGGAGTTGCGGAAACCAGGCCGTATTATTACCTTTTTATGTCGTTGTGTCTGTTACTACTGCTGTTCAAAAAACATTAAGCATAGATAAATCGGAACAGGAAAATGCCTAGGACGCATTATAATACGTAACAGAGGACGTATAAAACTTCATGGATTAATTAACTAATACGATGACAGAGACAAGAGCAAGCAAAACAGTGCGTGCCACACACAAATGAATCTTACAAGACATTCCGAAGCACGCGCAACGCAAATGTTTGATGTAGTGCAGATTGCGCTTTTAAATCCTGAACGCGAAGCGCCAAAGGGATATACTTTCAAAATAATCAGACGAAACCATTACAATATTGTGCAACGTATGGATCAAAAAGAAGAAAAGCAAACGAAGACGTTCACGTACTTAAATATATTGAATAATACTGAATAGTTTCTCGGCGTTGGGAGATATTTTCTTGCTCTTTGGCGGAATTCCAGAGGGTGACACTTGATATGTTGTCCACTGTGTAACTTGTGCTTTTATCAAGACCTGTTCTTGGGACTGGACAATTAGCAATCCATGACTATTTTTGTTAGCTTGGGTATACAATTGTATGTGTGTAATGAATAAATAAATAAATGTTATATAGAAGTAATCAGTAAGCCAACACCTGTTATAGACAAAAGATTTACGGTAATTAGAAAGTGCCATTCTAATATAGAAAATGATCAAGAATATTTTGAACGACCAATTAAAATGCAAAGCATTAATGCTTTAGTACTAAGCAATTAAGCAGAATATAATAGTTGTATCGGTGATAAAAACAGCGATCAAGGTGTGGAAGTGTCTCACTAAATGTCTGGATAACTACGGAGATATCTGCTTGGTTTAACGACGCAACTTACTGTTCGGTACAGTATAAAGACAGGTAAGATAAATCAGATAGTTATTACTTCTTGTAAATAACATTTCAAGTTGATCAAATGATATAACAATATGAGTCAAGAAATTACAACTGCTGATAAGAGATACAAGAACGAGGTCCTCGTTAATATAGAGCAAAAGTATCTGCTGCCGATCTAATGGAAAACTAATCGAGCTATGATAGTAGAGCAGGAAGCCGACCCTAACTTAGTTGGTAAATACTAGACAGATGTTGATAAAAATCAAGTAAAGTTTAAGCCTCTTTATGATAAAGGAACTATTGAAGCAAAACTATTGATGGAAGAACCGGAAAGAGACAAATATATGTAATGATTAATCAAATACTTCCATATTTGACTAAACTCAAAACGTACATTTAGAACTTTGTAGTACATAATACTAATGAAAAAAGTGAAAGCGTAATTAAGTTTATATTGAGTTATTTTATCTTTGCAATGATTGAACATCACGAAAGGCATACTGGTAAGTTAAGAGTGATTAAGAGCGTTTACGCCGTACGGCATTTCATACAAACTCTCAAGCCCTTATTTTTCGAAATTAATGAACCGATTTTAATGAAACTTCATACGCATAAGCAGAATACAAAGGTCTAAAAAGTTAGTAGAAAACATTTTCGAAAAATAGTGATAAAGTCAAATTAGACTGATTTTCAATTTTCCATAGAAACAAAGATTTCCAGTTATCTTTTTTTTAAACAAAATATTTCGAAAATGTTCTCTACTAACTTTTTAGACCTTTGTATCCTACTTGTGCGTATGAAGTTTCATTAGAATCGGTTCATTCATTTCGAAAAATAAGGGCTTGTAAGTTTGTATGAAATGCCGTACGGCATAAACGCTCTTAATAGTAATCTGTGGCAGATCCTATAGGTTTCAATAACGCTAACCCTAATCAGCATCTGCTCACTACAAAGTTAGTGTACTGTTTTGTTATAGTATTTTGGCAGCAACTGCGCCAACCAGAACGCACATTCCTTAGAGTATACACTGTATATATGCAAATCTTAGAACGCCTATGTCATCATAAACAGCTTAGCATAACATAATTTGAAATTCTGTTTAACGAGTTGAGTGACTCTTTGATATAGATCTATCCAGTTAGCAAAAATGCTAGGGTTTGTAAATTATTATGTCTGCTAAAAACATGATATGATTTAGGTCCCTCTTAATCCAAGACTGGTATTGGTTTGGCAAACAAATTAAAATCTGGGTTTTTGTACTGGACGTTATCTGTCAAGGCTTGAAAACGGACTATTAGCTTCTTCAAGTCTTTTAAAACTACGCAACAACAACCGGTCGTGTCTTCCGCGAGGCGTGGCCACATCACGTTATGTTGATCGAAGTCATTATCATTAACTGTCCACTTTACGATTTAGCAAACTTCTACTACAGACATCGAACGGCCTTCCCCTTGACCGCTCACGGAGTCACTTTTAGTTATGTAAGGTAAAAAAAGTCTGCCATCGTAGAGCGGCGATGCGTATGAAAATGATGTGTCTATTGTTGTCTTTCTTAGGATATTATGCCTATTTCCCGGTTGTACTTCAGCAGTTTTAGGGAAGGAGCGGGAGAAGACGAATGACGAAACCCTGATGACAATTATTTTCCTGTCATTTAGAAGACACATATAATATTTGTAAATAAAATAAACTATGTGAAGTAAATAAAATAAACTATGTGAAGTAGTGGGCTAAAATGGGCTGAGGTGATAGCATAATATATGATATAGTCCAACTCCTCATGTTATTTCGTATGTAAGATTTAACAAGACAACTCAATAATAACAAATTAAATGCCCCTGATAAAACTTAGTCGGTACTTGGACACTATTATCGATTTCTAAAAGCAAGAGGAAATCCATTAGTTAGTTAATCATGCTTGGACGTTAAATCGGTCGACCAAGGTCTGCCTGCCGGTGAAGACTGGTGTCGTAATACAGTTTCGAAAATTGAAAGTAAAAACTTTTGTATAAATATCAAATGAGGAGTGTGTGATCTTAGAAAAAAACACGTAGAATGACAGACATACAATCATAATAACTGACCTATATATTTTGCGTACCTGGTTTATTTTACGTATTTTGGTTCACCTTTACCGAGTAATCAGATTAACCATGAAAGTCATGACGTTGCATTTTTTATATTTTGTTGGTAAGATGACTTATTTGAAAAGTTGGGATTCAATAGCGTCCTCAAGGTAAAGATTTTTATTTCTCAAATTTTACGATCATATTATTATACATAAAATTACAAAGTTAATGCCTAATTTTCAATAGACGCTCACCTGAAATGCCTTGCCTGTAATAAAACCATTCGTTTCTATTATGAACGCTATTTTCCCGCTATAAATCATTCACCATTCACGATTAATTCTGAGCAATAAATTGTGCACATGATTCAAAAACTCATTGGTACATGTCCGGGATCAAACCTGTAACGGCGCTATACACGACATAGTGAACAAATGGAATTCTGAAACGCGTTTTTTCATTCTGTCTTACTGCTCTTATTCCAATTTCTATGGGGTCGGCGCACCATGTCTTAACCTTCCATACTTCTCTATTAGTCGCTATCTCATTAGTCGTTTCTAGCCATATCATCTTTCATTCGGTCCATCCATCGTTAATTTGGGGTTCCCATGCGTTTACCGTCATCTACATTCATACTCAAAACTTTCCTCACGACATTTTCCTCATTCCTTCGCATCACATGGCCGACAACGACAGTTTTTTCTACCCGTAGATATAAATGACCGAATTCGTGAACCGCATTGAGGCAAAGAATAGATTTTATTTTATTTGTATGATCATTGTTATGCAGTGTTCAACTGTTGATTGACAGCTTTACTTTGCGATGATATACGTTGTATTTGAAGAGAAATCTCTTGAACATTTCTATCAATTAATCAACCCAGTCCATTGCAGCTTACTACTGAAGTTACATTATCTCGCAATTAATACCCGTCCTTTCTACCTCAACTGTCTCTGTCGGGTCGTCATCATCAGTTGTTCGTGGCGTTTCCCATGTCACTTTAATTGTTAACTACTCCATGGTCTGCTCGACCTTGCACCTATCGTAACTTATAAGTAAATGAGTGAAGGCTTTAAGTTCCCATATTTCGTTTCTGACATTTCAACATTTTACGACTGCCATATGAAACACGTTAAAATTTATACTCGTTACTTTTAGCGGTGTTACCTAGGTTTCAGATTTCTAAAGCGTGATTTGTGCTAAACTTTACACGTCTGTAATGAAATTTAACGCCTCGAATAAATTATTTTAGCAATGTATAAATAACTGTCTCTAGTCCATTGTAACTATACAGTTAAGTCGAGTAGTGCGAATTTCAGTGCCCTCAATCTGTTTTTGGTCAATTATTGTTCGTCTATCTATAACTATAGTTATTTCATCGATAATGGTGATGATCGCCTTGTTCACAAACTATACTAAATTTAAGTTCAGTTCATGTTTTTCTTTCTGTTTCATTAAGAAAAGGACACAAGATAAATTTTAGTTCAGTCCTGTCAAATTAATCAGCGCCTGACACCACTCCATACAAATACATACATACAATACACGTGACTTAAAACTTGTCTACTAAAATTACGTCAATTTACGTCAGGCGCTGATTAATTTGACAGGACTAAACTAAAATTTATCTTCTGTCCTTTTCTTAATGAAATAGAAAGAAAAAGATGCACTGAACTTAAATTTAGTTTAGTTTGTGAACAAGGGAATCGGCACCAATGTTGAGTTTATTTTGTACTGTTTATTTATCAAGTGGAAAAAGTTTAAGTAGGAAAACTTGAACATGAATCGTAGTGGCACATAATGCGAATTGTCAACACATACCACCACCCACGTTACGCACAAAATTCCACGCACAGCACCAATTGAAAATAAACAAATCAAAACTGGATCAAATCAATAGCAAAGCACGCCACATCGCGTGAAAACTCAGTCCAACCAAAAATGGGTATAGTCCAGCAAGACCAGAGCCTTTCCAAACGATCTTAAGCCTTACAGATACGCAGCGTTCAAACTGTCTGTAATTACATAGATTATTTATATTTATATGCATTTGTCATTGGATGTGTAGGCGGGGAGAAAGCAACATTTATCTGACGGTTTATGGTACTGGTCCTAGTAATAATGCTTATAATTCACCCAATGCGTAATAGATTTCCGCTCAACTGTGTGCACAATGCGATCTGTCACTGTTGTTATATGGCGGCACTTACCGTACGAGATCAGAGATTTTGATGTGATAAAGTTTTATTGGACTTTACCTTTGCCTACTAACCTAGCTTGTAAAATCGACGATTGGGTTTCGAAAATCGGTTCTTTCAGTAACTGCTTTTCCAGAAAGCTATCAGTCTGTTAACGGAAACGTGACGTAATACTCTGGCCAACCTTTCCAAGTAATGAAACGAGTCTATCTTCGAATGGTTCACATAAATAATTCAACTGGGTCAAATTGAAGGCACGACCTTTGGAGTGACCGCTCCTGTACACACCCAAGAACTGCTACCTTCATTTAGTTTAATTATAAAATAGCCCCTGAAGTCCCTTGGACTTGTTGCTGCTGTCATTTTATAAAAAAAAATGGAAGTGGATTAAAAATAGAATAGAAATTATTTAAAATATCGTTCTCTAGCATTCTAGCATGAAAACTTGGTCGACTATTTTCGCATTTGTTTAATACATTCTTCGCACTATCTATGCATGTGCAGAGAGCTCTTAGTTGTAGATTTAGTCATCAGTGAGGTACGTGACAATAAAAAAGGATATGGATTTAAAGACCGACATATTTTTTTTTATAAGTATTGTTCGATGCAGACATTGACATTTTACTAAAAGGGATTGTTTTTACGCATCTCAAGAGCGCAGCAGTTGGAAGTTGGAACACAATCCTTACCACGTGACAGTTGTATCGGCAAGCCTGGGCTATTTCAGCATATCTTCCAGTTGGCACCGAACGAACGTGAGAATCAAACTAAACTCGCAATTACCTACTAAGAACTTAGAGATTTATTACATTAAACACGCTCATTTCACTTTCGGAATCGTGTACGAGAAAACGCGAACAAGTGGTAGACGGCTCCGTCTGTTAGCGATTCAACATTAAGCCGATCGGCTTTCCCTACAACAATCGTAAATAACGAATTCATTACGAATAACATAACCGTTTAGTTGTTTTATTGTGGTGTACAGAGATTAGATTTTCATTGCCACTATAAAGCTGAAATGCGCCGTAAAGCTGAGATTGTTCTAGTTAGTAGGGAAAGACGGTCGCACTTTATGATATTACATGTAATGGAACGTGTCACTTTAAATTGTTGGGCACTAGGCAAATAATTGTTTTGGTCCAACGTCTGGTTTAGAAATCACTGCATATAAGAAATATTTTGCGACCATATTTGAGCTTGGCTACGGAATACAGATTCGATCAAGTTTCTAAAACTGGCAATTACTCGGCTGAATGCAGTGGCTGTATTCGTGATAAAAAATAAAAGCCTCTCAATGAAACTCGAGTAGCCACGAAACCGTCGCTTGATGGATTTACCAATCTTCATCTCTATAATATGATCGGTATTAAGGCGACAATAAGTGACAGCGACCTTGAGCGAGTGGGAGGAGCGAGCGTCACGCCCCGCGACCTCGCAACTGCATGCACGTAATTTCGTAGGGTAACCATACGTTTCAGATGGTGAGGATAATCCAATCCTGCCTGATTTTTGATCACCATCCATTTTTATTTCAATGTAGTGTTAATAAAAATAAGTTAAGGTAATATTTTGATAATAAATTAAGATTGTAATCATATTATTTTAATAATAATATGCATTGAATAAGTTGGTTTATTTATGGTCTATCTATTCATACACGAAATCTCATTCATCATCATTGTACTTATCATTATACTGTGGCGAACTACTTTTACTTACATAATACCAGAAATCGCGAAAAAAAAAATGAGACATTGTCACTACGCTAGTCTAGTACGCGGCACGCGCGCAGGGACGGCGAAGAGACATCCGACCTCCGCTACCGCAAGTGACGTACTGCATGTGCATGCGTTTTGTTTATCAAACGCCGGCGCCGCGCCGCATGCCCCCGCACCCCCGTCTCGTGCGCTGGGCGTCCAGCGGCCGGCGGGCGCCCTTCGCGTTTTCATTCATGCTCATTCATAGTATTACTATTAAATTATATCCATGTCTTGCTTATTTCAAATTGGGACAAAGTGGAAAAATGAAAAAAAAAAGAAGTCATAAACTAAAAATGGAAATGTGTTCTATTGCTTACACTGAGCCACCAAAAAAAAATTGCGCACTGGTTAAAAACTTTTCCTGTATTTAAGGGGGGCTTCCATACAACAAACGCCATTTTTTTGCCATTTTTTGCTCGATATCAAAAATGGCAACACTTGAAATATTCACATAATACTCAGATAAATAATAAAATTAAAATAAAATAAATATTTAAGGGGGCTCCCATACAACAAACATGTTTTTTTCGGCGTTTTTGCCTTGTGGTACGGAACCTTCGAGTACGAGTCCGACTCGCACTTGGCCAGTTTTTTTAACTATTAAATAAGATTTAACGGGTTTCTTAGATTAAAATAAATTAATTCTACTTTAAATTGATTGGGTTTACGTAAGGATATAGTTATTTCAATAAACGAGCGCGCGTCGTGCGACTCTAATTACATTGACATAAAGTTCAAATTCAATTGATTCACGCGCGCTAGTTTCATCAAACTGTACACACGATGATAATTTTTTAGTCAATCACGGCTATAGTCGCGATCTTTTATTTTATCTGATGCATTATCGATTATCGACTTCCATACAAAACTTTTATTAAATGCACGACACAGTGCATCAATTTAAAACTGTTGACGCCTCTGTAATATTTCGTCTTATTTATTTTGGCGGCGCTTTACAAAGGATGCCCAAGGTCGCCGCCGCACCGCGCATAGCCGTGGACGCCTCTCTCTAACTAGGTGACCCGCCCCAGGTTCAAACCTCGGCCTATACCAATGAGTTTTGTGATCATTTACCTTGATTATCAGAATTCGAACGAAGGTTATTATTACTTACTTGAGCACGTGAGTGCAGACAGTTGGTACAACACGGTCACAATTATCTCTGTACCTCGCTGGAAGGCGATGCCCATCTCGCCTCCCCCTTCACCTCCCCATGTACGCCGCGTCGCGTCAGTCGTCGCGTGGACTTGGGGTTGTCAGCCGCGCGGCTGTCGGCGAGCGCGCGTGCACTTTGAACTCGAGGTCATGCGCAAGCGCCAGATGATATTTATTTACGAATACATTGCTTGTTAGTTGTAAAGAAAAAAATGTGTTTAATCGCGAATAATGGTTTTTTTATTTAACTGTTCTCACAGCATAGTGTACGAAAACTGCTAAAAAAAATAGGTAAAATTGTTCATTATTTTTTCCAATTTTTTGATGGTATTGTATCGCCTGTCACCTGTCTTTGTTGGAAGCGTCTCCCTTACACCCTGTACATTTACGTAAGTACTTACCAAATAAATGTGTCCGAACATAAATAGGAAATACTAATGAAATATAGACATACCAACTTAAAATAAGAACAGAAGATGACAAAAATATAAAAGAAACATGTGTGATGATTTGTGTGCGTGTGTGACCAGATATGTATATGAACGTAAACGAAGTAAATACATAGAATCGGCTTGTAAGGATCGTATCAATTGGCGTCCATGGGGAAAAGACGTGAGTTTTATATGTGTATGTTTGTTTATGTACTTACAAAGATTTAAAATGATCAAATGAAACAAAAATATGTGAATTATTTAATTTTATTTTAAATTTAATTTAATATTCCTCAAAATTTTGTGTTTTCACTGAATCATTTATACGACGTGTGTTTGCATTACAAAGTGTCTCTTGGTTGTTTGTATTGTCTTGGCTATTGTCTTCCACCATCATTGCTCGTTTTTTGTTTTGCTTTTTTTTTATTCTCTTTATCTATTCCGATTTTCTTTTGCGTCCCTGTATAGCAGTAACTATGTAAGAGGGGTCCCTTGGCGCGACTAGACACGCGCGACTGACATTTCCGCGAAATACATTTGCGCGACTACACTTCCGCGAAAGATGCTTGCGCGACATTTATTTTGGATATTGCACAAAATCCGAGAAAGTAATCCCATACAGACGTAACATTACGCCTTTATTCTCTAAAGGGTAGGGCAGAGGTGTATACTAAGTTTGTAAAGTACACCCATTTATTACTGTATCTAGATAACGTTCATAATACCTCATTTAAATTGTAGAAAGTTATATTATGCGGTTACATACGTTGGTCCCGAGAGCAGGGGAGATCGAAATCAAAATCGCGGCTGCAAAATTTTACAAAATCAGCGTCATCCATCTTGGATTTTAAACTTGACCTCATTTTCAGCATCAGGACCCCCGAAAACTATGGACACGACACCCATGACGTATATTTTGTAAAATTTTGCAGCCGCCAAATTGGATTTTGACCTCATTTTCGTCATCAGCGCCCCCGAAAACCATGGAAACGACACCCATGACGCATATTTTGTAAAATTTTGCAGCCGCCATACTGGATTTTGACTTTGACCTCCTTTTCGTCATCAGAGCCCCCGAAAACCATAGAAACGACACCCATGACGGATATTTTGTAAAATTTCGCAGCCGCCATCTTGGATTTTGACTTTGACCTCATTTTCGCCATCAGCGCCCCCGAAAACCATGGAAACGACACCCATGACGCATATTTTGTAAAATTTCGCAGTCGCCATCTTGGATTTTGATTTCGACCCCCCCTCAGGAGAAGAAACGTGTGGAACCGCATAATATAACTTTTAACAACTTAAACTAGCTATTACGTATAACTAGTTTAAATTAGTATGTAGCTAGTGTATTAGTATGTAGCTATACGTATGTTAACTAGATAAAGTAATAAATGGGTGTACTACACGAACTTAGTATACACCTCTGCCCTACCCTTCGGAGAATACAGGCGGGATGTTACGTCTGTATGGGATCTCATTTTTCGGATTTTTGCCCAATATCCTTTACGAATATAAATGTCTCCCAAGCATCCTTTCGCGTAAGTGTAGTCGCGCAAATGTCTTTCGCGGAAATGTCAGTCGTGCAACACAACAGTCTAGTCGTGGAAACGTCCAGTCGCGCACGTGTCTAGTCGCGCAAAAGGAGTCGCGTAAGTGTCTTTCGCGCAAATGTACCAGATCCCCTGTATGTGAGCTACTGTGAAAATAATAATAATAAATTGGGTATATGCATTTACTTGTCAGCAATAATCTCCTCCTTTTCAATATGCGGAGTTGCCTTTTTTTCGTGTTCTATACAGCCAGAGCTACAAAATAAATGGATTTTTAGGCCGATGCCTAAAAATCCATTTATTTTGTAGCTCTGGCTGTGTATGCCTATACTTCCATGCCGATGCATGGAAGTATAGGCATGTGAGAAATTAGGAAGATAGTTGTGCACGACATAAGTACTGTAAGTCTACAACAGACGCAAAAGTTACATCTCCGCAGACGAAGTCGTACTAAATTAACTTATTTATTTATTTATTTGCTATGGATTACTTACAGCTAAAACAAACAGAATAAAAACTAGCATTATCAAGAATAATTACGTCAGAATAATTATGTCAATAATAGCATTCAAGTATTTTTTGAAACTCTGATCCGGACTGTCCCTACAAGGATGCGGTATGGATATACTACATTACAATTCTGCATTTACGACTTGAGAATCTTCGTTATTTGGTATTCTCCTAAAACAGAAATAAAACAATTATTATAAATAAAATAAAAGTATGTTTACTACAATTGGATATCACATATTTATTTATTTTATTTAGGTACACTAATTTAAACTTTCGACAGAGATAAATGATAATTTTATTTCAATTAAAATACATTACTTACCTCAATAATCTATTTTTTGCCAGTATAAGGCGTTTCTTTTTTAGTAATTTGGATTTACCAGGCATTATCAGCACGAAACTCAAAAGCGAATAAAATTATGTTCTGATTTCTCCGAGCGTTAGCGTCTACTCGTGACAGTGGTCAGCGATGCACTGCCGCCCGTCGCCCGCAAGAGTCCCCGCTTCAACGCGCACCAAGATTATTCGAAATAAGAACCCACGTTGATTTATCAAACACAAAACAAATAAAAACCGTATATTAAAATTTGGGAAATTAAATTGTCTTTTAGATGGTGAAAGTTTTATGAAAATACACCCGATAGTGTCTGCGTGATTATCGTTTTTTTGTCCGCGGTAGACATTACTTTACAAATTAATTACACTATGTTTAAAAAATATAATTGCAAATATTCACATATCAAATTACGAAGAAAATTGTCTAGTATAACATATTTTATTTTCAAAGAAATCAGGCCAGGTTTTTAGACGTGATGATGAATTTAAAATCATTTAAAATCGTATATCTGCGCCTTAAAAGGAGCAAAAACCGCGGAACACTTATCGAGCTCTCAACGGAAATTAAACTTCATAGTTAACCAAATAAGACAGATTTTCGAGTAAGTGTCGTACACGGAGGTTCGGTTAGGTACTATTACTAATGATGGCAAAAAGTCTGTGTTTGTATAACATTAAATTTATCACTTTCCCTGTATCGGACACCAGCTGAGCAGGATTAACGGCTGTTAATCGTGCGTCTGACATAACATTACTATGGCAACTAGAATGGAACTCGACAGTTAGAATGATTTCGCAATTATTTTAATTATTTCTTTTGTAGAATTGTATCTTAAGTGAATATGTCAATGAAGTCTTGACAGTGAAAAATTATTTGTGCAAACGTCGAGCTGAATTTGATTCTAAGGTACAGAACTTGCCAAATTAGATAAATTCATAGATAGTCACCACTATCTTCCTGTCCTTGTCCAATGTTACTTAGAGTCAGTGCAACACATTCTGTTCTGTTCGTGTTATCTCCTGTCAACAGAGACGCTATCATTCACTCCTTTTTCCTCCATATCACTCCTTACACAATCAACCCATCTTTTCTTTGGCCTTCTTCCCCCTCTTCATAATATACCAATCTATGTAAATTTCTCAACATTGCCAAACTTTCCAGACCAAAATCTATTAACAAATCTTGGTAACAAAATTATTAAGCACTTGCCTTTAATGGGTCAAATAACTCGAATCGTACAAGCAGAGCAATTTCGCATAATTTACAATAAGTACCAGCTGAGAAACAACCATATGATGTCAACGAAACCGAATGACATCCAAGAGCCTTTACAGACCAGCATTACGGTTATGCAAATCGTATGAACAAATAAGGCAGGTATTCTGTCACAGGTAATTTATGGAGGATTAATTTTAAATAGCGGTATGTTTTACTAGTTAGGAGTCGACAACTTTGAGAGATTACTGTGTCATAATTTAGAGGATATATATATAATATAGTCGCTATCAAACGTGGGTGTATCTGCAGAACCCATTCCAGAATTATTGCATACTTTTGCTGATTACTATTGTTAGTATTACGACTTTTTACTAAATCTTCGTCTGTTTTATGTTTTTCTTCAGTTGTATGAACTTTGTTAAAATATGCTTAGGCTTCTATAGCATCTTGGATTAAGAAACCAACATTGTTATCAACTTTTTACTAAATCTTCGTCTGTTTTATGTTTTTCTTCAGTTGTATGAACTTTGTTAAAATATGCTTAGGCTTCGATAGCATCTTGGATTAAGAAACCAACATTGTTATCAGGCATAAGGTCTACCGTAATTTCTCTAAGTTGCTTTTTGGTATTTTGTTTGCTGACAAATTGCAGTTTTATCTTGGGACATTTTACTTTTCTGTCATGGCCAGATCCAGTGGTAGCGCCAACAGCTACAGTTTCCTCAGCCACTAAGTAGCCTTCAACAGTAATAATCTTAACAGATAACCGCCCCATAATAACAGCCATTAAATGATTAGTACTAGACGCTAATACGTTGGCTTTTTATCACTCTAGAAACGCCATTACTCTTAGTAATTGCGCTGGCCAATTACCATGGTAACCATGCTTGCCAAGCCATAATTTCAATTTATAGCACCTTATTAACAGGTTGGTTCCCTTGCTATTTTGTTGCCTTGAGTGTTGAAAATTAATTAGAAATCCACTTTTATCGAGGTTTTCTTTGACGATTAATTTATTGAAAAAACTTAATTAAATAATGTGTGTGTGTTTAAATAACCTTCAGCGGTGTTAATGATATGCTTCTAAGGTCATGAATACAATACAATGATATAGTAGGTACGCTAACTGTAATACTTTTACTAAAATAATTTGAAATTCTAATTAGTGTCGTCAGTGTTACGGTATACCTATCTAGATAAATTACACAGTACTTCTAATTCTATAAATTCAAATTAAATCTGCTACTGAGTAACCATTCTCTTGCTACAAAATGAAAATCAATGGGCGTCGACCAAAACCATTTTTGGACTCGACACTTCAATAACTCGACTCGACATAAACTCGAAAGCTGCGCACATGCACCAATAGTAGCTTGTCTCACCTCCCAGACAGTTGAACGACCGATTGCAACGTCAGAGGCAATACCTTTTACAAACTACGGAAAGCAACAAAACGCGGTGTACTTTCAAAACCTCTTTGTACGAGATACGCGAGAACTCGGTATAACTGAAACATGGTTTAAAGAGACGATCGCCAGGATAAGATCGCGAGATACATATTGATATCGAGAGAAACCAGATAGAAACTTTGAAAAATATGGCTGTTCAAACTGGAGATATATGGACGAAATGCTGATCGTTATCTTGTACTGTATGGCAGAGGTGCAACTCCTAGAGGTTTAAATATTATTTGAAGACTGTGGGACTATTTTCGAGAGATTTTATCGGATCGATCTTTATTAATCCTTCGTTGATTAAGAACCAGAAGCATCTTTTCATCCCAAGCATATCTTCAATAATATCGTGAGACAGAAGAGGAGAAATAACGTGACAACCTGGCATATCAATGTGCTTTTATACTCTAAAATTTTTGACTTGGTTCATCTTTTTACATGCGTTTGGGATCGGGGGTTATCCTCTATGAAAGCAGCAGTCAACGACTCACCGTCGCATCTTTATGCGACGTTGAGTGCTGCTTTCATAGAGGATAACCATAGAAAATATAGTCGTAAATATTTGTAAAGCAAGTAAAGACTTGCTTTACAAATATTTACGACTATATTTTCTCCAATGAAGATTACAGCTGAGATTTTATGAGTGTATGTTTAAGAATAAGCTTTCACATCTAACATGTGAGCATATTATTATTTTTATGGCGATTTAATACGACAATTCATAGGTCATAATACTACTTGAAGCGAGAAATATTCCATGTAGTCGCAATTTGATTATAAGGTGGATTTTATATGTTTAGATCTATACTAGTAATAAAGCTAATGAGTTTGTTCGTTTGCTTGAACGCACTAATCTATGGAACTCCCAGTCGGATTTGAAACATTATTTTTGGCCAATTCTTGAGGAAGACACGCTAAGAGCCTTCACAGCCGAGCAAACAGAAAGAACGCTCTAAGCGAAAACGCAGTAATAGCGCGGGCGGGTGATGCAATGCGACGGCGTGGGTCGGGGGCGCAAGAAATTTCACGCGGACGAAGTCGCGGGTAGAAGTTAGTGTTTATAAAAATTGTGAATAAATTCAAATAGCGAGGTAATTGTGTAACACGCTCACAATCCCAGTGCTATTCATTTTGGCAATCAACAATATTCATTGCGATATTTACGATGTTTATAAAAAAAATTGAAACTTATGAAGTTATGAATTACCCATTTGCTTAAAAATCCCTAGGATTGTGATGGAAAGGATGCAGGAGTCCGTCGTGTTAGAATCTTTGCCATGGTATTTTGTAAAACAAATGCGTGTACGCAGAAAATGCGATCATTAAACTATTGCCCTACATCTACAATCAGTGAACCACGACCATTTGCATTGCAAATGCCAGTAGTTACCAATTAGCGCGTATTTAGAGTAAGTTTAATTATGTTTAGCTATTTTAAATTAAACATGGCTCTTTTAACTGATCTTTTATTATTCATTCAATTCGGCTATACAACGTTATTTTTAGTATATGCGAAACCTGAATATAGTTTGTTCAAAGTAACTGAATCGATTCCAATAATTTTTACCCCTTAGTATTATATTGGGATCCCTTCTTTTCGCATAATGTTCTTTGTCCTAATATACTTCGGCATAACGATTTTGGCACAATTTGTTTTGGCATAATAATACGTCGGCATAATTTTTTTAGGCATGCATTTTATGTTGGCATAATCATCTTAAAGACTAATTTGTTTTGGCATAAATTTGATTCGCATAACGTTAGTAGGCCTAATGACTATTAGCATAATAATATTTAGGCATACAATTAATTAAATTTAATATGCTGTGCAACAAAAGTTAGTGACAGAACCGAATTGCTGCAAAACCGACTCCACGTAGTCTTGTTTGTCCTACCCCTAGAGTGTAATTTAAAATCGCGTAGGCGCGTGGGGGCGAGGCGGCCCGCGGGCTGAGGATACGCCGGCCAGCCTCAGCCGCGGCGGTGAGCGAAAGCCGTCTGCGACGATTTGGACGCGTGGGGCCGCCGGAGGCCCGCAGCGCCGGAGCCGTGACAGAAACCCTGTCTGCTACATGTTGCATGCTCGCCTGAATGCTGCATGCTGCATGCTTGCTTGCATGCTTGCTTGCATGCTGCATACTTGCTTGCATGCTTGCTTGTTTGCTGCATGCTTGCTTGTATGCTTGCTTGCATGCTGTATGCTTGCTTGCATGCTGTATGCTTGCTTGCTTCATGCTTCCTACAGCGAAAAAAACCCACAAAATGGTTCAATACGTTATATCATATTAATATGTTATATATTACCTGATTCAGGAGATATGGCTTTTTCCAATCGTCGAAATAAATTGGTATATTCTTTTGGGGCAAATTTATGCTTTAGGATATTATGCTTAAAAAAGTTATGCTTTAGAACCTTATGCTTAATAAATATATGCTTTAGAATATTATGCTTAATCATTATTATGGTTAGAGAAATTATGCGTAAGCTGTTATGCGTAATTATATTATGCGAAAATATAATTATGCCAAACAAAATTATGCGAAGTTATATTAGGTCTTAAAATTTTATGCAACTGTATAGGGAGCCTATTATATTTTGTCCCAAATTTTTTTAAAAAAGGTTAAAAGTTGGACACCGAGCGACACTAAGTAGGTTATCCAATCTCCACGCCGAACGGTTAGGTACCTAGGTACTATTATCAATGAGCGCAAGACAGCGCGGCGCGAGCGCCGCGGGTGAGCATTATTTTGTACGGACAAACAGGTAACTTAAGGCTAAAGCGCCAGGGTAGCCCGCGAAATTCATTTTTTTTTTTTCGTTTTTTGCATTAAGTTGTACGTTGATTAAAATATGATTCGCGGCCGTAACAAATATGGATTTACAGAATTATAATCATTAAAGTAATCAACACCAAGACTCTAAGACTCTAAGACCAAGTAATCCCCAAGAATGACTATTTCATGAAATCTTGACATTTGGGGATTACACTAACTTATCAAGTTGTATTACTGATTGTAGTGATTATAATTCTGTAAATACATATTTGTTACGACCGCGAATCATATTTTAATTAACGTACTACTTAACACTTACCAGCAAATTGCAAAAAACGTAAGAAACTTTGAGCTAAACTTTGTGATTTTTCATGATACGGTTTTGAAATTTTGTACATAGATTCTTTATGTGTTTCGGGTTTCGCATATACTAAAATAATGTTGTATACAATATACATATCTTTTTCATGTCGAAAGTTGTCCTTACTCACAAAGCATTCTACTAGTCTGTCTAACTGGAGTACTTATTTGTTTGACGTTTTACCAGCAAACGTGATTACCTGTCACGTAAACATCACCCCTGTATACCCCAAAGAGTTATGCAGTGGTGCACGTGCACCTATACACTCACATTTCACCTTTTATGTTTAAGGGGCTTACAGGACCTAAACGCAAGATTTAGAAACAATAAAAGTATAATATGACCGACTACAGTAAACAAAATCAGAAAAATATATGATATTCTTCAGGATATATGCTACGTAGATACTGTGTTGAAAACATAATACAACAAATTTGATACGGTAGAAAAAAATTATGAAGATACCTCTAAAAACTTTCTTTTTACAATAACAACCATACTAATATACATACAATCATTCTGAATTTTTGACAGATTATCCTACAAGCAACATACTAAAATACTAGTGTTTTAATTATTTAGTCCAAACAATAGATTTTTAAAAATTAAATAATTGCTTCATATTTTGCAATAAATTACCAGCGATGTGTCATCGCGGCTCTCTTTCTTTTATAAGCAGTCCGACTGTGACCGCGCTTTAGGTCATGTAAGCCCCTTAAGTCCATGTAACAAACCAAGCAAGCCTATTTGCCATCAATTGGGCACAAATCCAAACATCGGGCTGCTACAGTCGCCGGCACGTAACTTGGCAAGAGTCGTTAGATGCGTTTTTCCTTAATTTTACTTTCTTGTAAACAGACATGTTTAAAAATAATCTATGGCAATAACCATAGTATAATGACAGACAATAAAAGTGACCATTTTCCTGTTGCACTAAGGGTCCCCGCACACGGGCCACCGGCCACAACCACAAAACGACGCCACCGGTATAATATTTCCTGTAGTTTTCATACATTTTATATGGACTCGCCGCACACGGTTGACGCCGGTGGCCGCCACACGCTACAAATCGTCGTTCAATGGTCGTTCTAGCTTCTCGTGGTGGCGTTTGTGGCTGTGGCCGGTGGACCGTGTGCGCGGACCCTATGTTTACATACGCCAACTTACTCCCAATACGCCAAAACCTTGCTAATTTACGTGCCGGCGACTATACTGAGAAATTCCAGATGGAAGAACACCATAACACTTTGCCCGACCCAGGACCTCTAGCCCAACAGTAGCGCTTGAGACCAGCAGACCAGCGAAGCAGTTTTTTACCTATCAAGAATTCGGCATATTCCATCCGACTTCTTGGTTATCAACTTAAGAGCTAAGGCGTTTCTTGTCGATATGTCGCAGCCAACTGGTTTAATTAGCTGTTTAGTTAACCGCCTAGCCGTTCAACTAACGGCCTGAATGCTATTCAATTATTGTTTAGGTTGGAAGTGTGTAACCAATCACGCGCGAGCCGAATTTGGCCGCAGTAACTAATCTAGGGCACCCCTACCAATTGGGTTAGGTTAAGTTAGAACTGTGATCAACCGCGTGCGAGCCGAGAGAGCGAAGCGAGGCGAGCACTACTTCCAAAGGCCAGGCAGTTAACTCATCATCATCATTTCAGCCGAAAGACGTCCACTGGTGGACATAGGCCTACCCCAATTTGGGGGGGGGGTTTCCTTAATCGCCACGCTTGGCAGGCGGGTTGGCGATCGCATTATGGTATGATGGTGTAGTGCATAGAGAACGCTGCTGCCCATTCTCCGGTCTCCCTTAGTCGCCTTTTACGACACCCACGGGAAGTATGGGGTGGTGCTATTCTTTAAGTCCGGCACCACACAGACAGAGGCGGTTAACTAAACGACAAATATTGGGATCGTTGGGATTGCTCGTTCCAGACAGGAGGTTACGGTTGGGACTGAGGGAGGAACTTTTTAAAGTTCGGGCAACCCGTACAAACTTATTGAAGTTTGCACCACTGATTCGCGCTGTAAAAATACTGAATAGTGTCTCTCGGTGTTTGGACATATTTTCTCGCTCTTTGGTGGAATTCCAGAGGGTGACACTTGATATGTTGTCCACTGTGTAACTTATGCTTTTATCCAGACCCGTTCTTGGGACTGGACAATTAGCAATCCATGACTACTTTTGTTAGCTTGGGTATCATCTGTTAAAATAATTGTATGTGTGTAATGAATAAATAAATTTAACCAGTTGGCTGCGACAGATACATCATATTTACTCTCTCTATAGTCTGACTGAGCCCATTCCCAGAAGCCAGCATAGTTCAATATTTTTCGTTCTCACGGTAGGATTATCGTATCATAAATACTTCAGAACAAACCTCTAATGTAAAAATGTAACAAACACGTTTCTAATATTATCTGAGCGGCCTCGTGGAGCGCATTGCCAAAGCCACTGTACTGTCATATATTTATGACACTGCGCATAATTCGGTTACGCTAACTTACACCTGTTTACCTTGCGACATTGAAACTGTATTTTCGTTTGACCCTCAGTAATTACTGGGAAGTATACAAAATAGCTGGGCTTGTAAAATGTTTGTTGGCAAAATCGATATATTTTGAAGTATTTCTGAACACGTATAACTAAAATGCTGTAAATGCTTCAAATAACTAAATGTAATCTAACTGGCTCCTTTGTCTTGTGGTCGCTAGAAGTGCTGCTGAACATGAGGTCCTGGGCTCGATTCCCAGGTCTGAATGAATGGGATGGGATGATGGTCTGGTCTGAATGGTCTAGGTATCCGGCCCGATGGCAATAGGCCTCTATTACATGAGAATAAGACATAACTGGCGAAATGTTGGTGTACTATTAGGTACGACCATAGGTACGACTCTGCGCAGCCCTCTGGAGAGTACAGACGTGATTTTATCTATATACACCGTGTTCCGGACGATATACATAAACTTCAACCAGATGTTCAGACCATGGAAATAAGCATTTTTCATTATGGACACATTAATGAATTCTTATTTTTGTTAATTTTCATACAAACTAAATACCATGACGTAAATCATGGATGCCTTTTTATCCAAATTGGCAACGTCAAAACGCTGGTCCTAGACATGAAATTCGTAGGGTGTGTTCTTTGTGAAGAGTAGGTATCCAGTAAGAAAGGGTTTTTCGAAATCCCACCCCTAAGAGGGTGAATGGGGGGAGGGTGAAATTTCACGCGGACGAAATTGCGGGCTGAAGCTAGTGTTATATAAATGTATAAGTCGCGAAATTGATCACGCTATTGAATCGAGTTAGATACACTTTACATTTAATTACAGAATACTTTGATGACTATATCTATAAAAATGGACCCAAGTCATAAATAAACGAAATGCCTTTAAAATTGATAGACTAATAAAGCCAATTACTTACTACTAATAGACACTAGGCAAAAATAATAATAAAGCCAATTCCAAAGTACAAAAACAACTTAAAAAACTCCATAGCTAATCAAATTAAATCTAGACACTGCATTATTTTAGCTGAACGTGCCATTATGTCAGCTGGATCTATTACATAATGATGTTATATAACAAGACTACAATAATAATCATTTGACTGTCTGGTAATTCAACGATCAACAGAGCCCAGAGCCATTGAGTCGAGGGTCTGATTAAAAGACTGTTATCTAACAAACTCTTGAGCCATTGAACTTACATAAGTAGGTAATTTGTTTATATACTTAAGTTTTAGCTACTGACTGAAAATAATAGCTGTTGTATATAAAGTAAGGAATGTGGTTCTCAGGAAAACAATAGCGTGCATTATCTACCTAAAAGCGATTCTATAAAAGAT
Source organism: Mesoligia furuncula (assembly GCA_916614155.1). NCBI lineage: Eukaryota > Metazoa > Arthropoda > Insecta > Lepidoptera > Noctuidae > Mesoligia > Mesoligia furuncula. The sequence goes on along the minus strand of OU744802.1, from coordinate 27,127,601 downwards.
GGCTAAATCAAATCATTATGATAAATGCTGTAGGTGTATGTTAATGGTTCCTTCTGAAGTGACTTCTTAGGTACAGTGGGCTGCATCAATTGGGTACCCCAGTTGTATGAAAATTTTAATACAACTGGGGTACCCAACTACCCAATTGATGCAGCCCACCGTACATCACCATACAAAATCTTATGGCCAAGATTTAACAAGCATGACCGTGTCCGTGCTCGGAATTTTTTGAAGGATCAAATCAGAAATGAAATAATCTGGATAAAAACCGGCCAAGTGTGAGTCGGAATCGCACACGAAGGGACGGAACCCTTCGTGTGCGAGTCCGATACCCCAAGGCAAAAACGCCGAAAAAACACGTTTGGTGTATGGGAGCCCCCCTTAAATATTTATTTTATTCTGTTTTTAGTATTTGTTCTTATAGCGGCAACTGGAATACTTACATAATTTGTGAAAATTTCAACTGTCTAGCTATCGCGGTTCTTGAGATACAGCCTGGTGACAGACAGACGGACGGACAGACAGCGAAGTCTTGTAATAGGGTCCCGTTTTTACCCTTTGGGTACCCTAAAAACCGGAGTTACCGACATAGATTGCAGCGTAAGCACGCTAAGGTGGCCGTGGGCTGGCCACGTTTGTCGAAGGACCGATGGCCGGTAGAGCAGACTGTTAATCCTGGAGTGGAGATCACGTATCGGCAAGCGCAATGTAGGACGACCCACAGCTAGACGCCCCGAGGACCTTAAAAAAGATGGCTGGGAGTTGGGACAGACTGGATGTGGAAGGTGGAGGACAGGAGACTGTTGTGGCACAGAATGGGAAAGGCCTATGTCCAGCTGTGACCCAGTCCAAAAAGAGCAATATCATCATCATCATCACCTTCCAGTCTAACCGGATGCAGTTGAATAATACGATACTCCTAGGTAAGACTGATCAAAGATCCATCTATCAAAGATCCACGAATGACACTAGGCGAGAACCTAATTAAAAATATTATATTTTTCATGGAGTAGTTTGGGAACTTTTTTTGGAGTACTTTGGGAACAACCCGGCTTAACGAGCAAAGGGCAATATATATTTCGATAAAATTTAAAGTAAAGAGGACATTCAAAATAAAATATCACGTCCACCATAAATCATGAATTCATGACGATGGCAATTTTCTCTTTCTGGCCGTTCATTTAAACCATGAAGGTTATCTTTTGACAGACTGTTAAATACAAATAATTCTATGGCGACAATGGAATTTTTTTCAACACGACCATGCACAGCAAGTCATTAAAACTATTTTACGCCACCACACTTTTATTAGTCCGTCACGTTCATGTGGCAACTCATGCGTCAATGGCATCAGATTCCATAGAATATTATTTATATCTACTGTTTTTAACAAACCGCAAACAATATAATTTCATTCATCATCGAATATTAGTTTGCATCCCAGCCGGGCATGCTGTGGGCCCAAATAGCTCAGAATTGGTGCCCTGAGGCAATGAGGCGGGGTCGTGGCAGACCACGTAGGAGACGGCGGGACGAGCTGGATAAGTTCCGTCAAAACTGGAAGGAGGACGCGCGGGCTCGCGAAAGATGGAAGGAGTGGAAGGAGGCCTTTGCACAGGAGTAGGACAGCGCAGGCTAATAAAAAAATGTAATAATCCAGGGCAGGGAAGCATGGCAAAATGGGAGGTCTATATTCAACAATGGGACGAACAAGGCTGCCAGTGATGACGATGATGATGAATTCACTGCAGAATCACAGGGACAGGTGAACAACACTAAAGTATTTTTTTAGGGGGATTGGGCACAGCAAAAAACAGTAATTGGAGCACTAGAAGATGCTAGTGTCCAGGGCCCTATAGGTACTACAAAAGTTTACAAGTCTAAAATTCTACGAAATTATTTAAAATATTGCTTAACACAGAAATTACAAATTATTATTTTGAAGTTAATAACATCAATCAGACGAAAGCCGGTGGTCTAATATTTCGCGAACAATCCGGCATAATTTGCTTACATATATACAATAAAATTAACGGTTTGTAACAAGCTTCATTATAATAGCAATTAACAGGTCTAAATTGCAAAACGATCATTTATCACCTCCCATTAACACCCTTGCTAATTTACTTCGACTGCTACTTTTGGCACTAATAATTTTGAATCGATAGTACAATATTTCAGCTGGTTTCGTTGCCTTAAAATGTTTTAGACTTTAGTATTTGTAACCGATTATTTATTAGATAGGTAATTGAGAAAGTACTTATTTGGGCTTAATTGTTAATCTAAAGCTTAAATTTTGAAATCTTACTGTGAACTAGTATTTCATAATTCTCTTTTGCACAACCTACGTAGTAAATTTTTAATCATTGCAGCATTAGTCCTGACCTCTCCTCAAAACGAAGGATACCTACCCCATTACCACAAGCAGATCGATGACTGTGATCAATAACTCGCATAAATTCAGTGTTGTTTAAAATTAATCTTAGTTAGAGTCTATTTGAAACGAATCAAACGCAACATGAAAGTCTCAAATTGAAAAATAACAGCCTCAATGATCTTGATTTAAGCAATGTTGTCGATGTAAACAGCTTGGAAGGATCAGAGTTCAGCGTGTGGAACCAGAGAGTGAATATTGTAGTTTTCGGTGGAACTGTTGTCTGAATGTGTGAATAGAAACAATAATGTCTCATACGATTTACTGCGATGTTAAATCAATTGATCACGATGAGGGCAACAACTCATGACAAAGCACCAGAAACAGTCAGGAGTAATAAAAGGTCAATTCAAAGAAGATGTATGAAACCAATCAATACAGCTCCCTTCCTACACAAAATACAGTATGTTAAATAACAGAGGGCGTTCCCTTAAACTCGTTAATCTATATCATTAATAGAATAAAATAAAAATGTCAGCATAGAAAAATAAGCATAAAATAATCCGAATTCAAAAAAATAATTAATTGACAATAAATTCGAAACCTCCTGTTTAAAATCAAAATAGTAGCGCGGAATAGTACTTGTAGTACGCTATCGTAGCACGAAGCCGACCGAGCGTCTCCGAGAGTTCACGAACCCGAGCGAGCCGACCGCCCGCCGCCCGCGCCGCGCGCCGCGCTGAATGGCGAGCGGCGTTTTTGATAAAGGCAGCGTATTGAATTACAAAGACATTTATCTAAGTATGTTTAGTTTTAGCAATAACATTTAACAACCCGTCTCAAATGCCCGGCTGACAACCTTGGGCTTGGAAGGACCTATTCGCAAACATAGTAAATAAAAAAAACATACATTACATTCATGTACCTACCTATCTAAGCCACGTTTCAATAACACGCATCACTGAAGTGCCCACTGGCAAGTTTTTCTTTAAAATTTTAAAGGCTGCGACGTGACTCATGTTTAACAGGCGGCCGACTCTTTCTAGTGCTTGAACCGGGCTCCTCCTCAAAATCCCTTAGCACGTTCTCTTCCTGCCGCACAGAGATCACGGGTCGGGGGCCACCAGAACGACGCGGCACTACGGGTTCATTGTTACGAATGAATACGCACCAGGGCACTCACAATAACACGAGAATTCCGCGGTTGATGTGCATTGGGGTACCTCTCAGCATACATCCTCAGAGCACGTGCACACTCAGCATAAATGAGCACCATGTTCACATACTCCTGAGCACTGAACTGATAATGCGGCATTTTTCACACAAGAATGACGCAAGATGTTGCAATGCGAAAATAATGCACGTCCGGTCAGCGCGTGAGATTAGTTCCGAATAAAATTAGGTGGACATTCGGGGGCAGGGGGCGGGGTTAGGCGCATCAATTAGATCGCACACGCGGCCCGTCATTCATAAATAAATTGCGATATTGCTGTCCTTCAAGTACGCGTGTACAGAGTGTTTCTTTAACGTATCAATTTAACATTTTTAGTGAATATTTTGATATAAAAAAAAATAAAAACATTTTGTTTTCGAATGGTAATATTTTTTTTAGCATGTATAAATGCTATACTATTGCGGGTTAACGGGAACGCCCTCTGTTAGTTAACATACTATATGCGGATCATTTGGCGCCCTAAATTACAACTCATTGCGAATAATATTATTGGCTGGAAATTCTTGTTTGTATATCTTATCATGCGTTACTCTTGGCATTCCGCCCTGCAGATACTTTTGAATTATTGCGTTACACCACTCACTTTGTTGAAGAGATTAGATAGTTAACTCGTGAAGAATTACAAACTTGGTTTGGGTCGTTGACGAAGAAATTTGTTGACTCGTTTCTACTATGAAAAGATCGTCTTCTGCCTGCTCTTGGCCCATGTTACTTGGGGTCGGCGCAACCCATTTTCTTCTTCCATTCGTCACTGTCGACCGTCACGCTATCATTCACTCCCTTTTCTAACATAATCCGTTCAATTTTTTCTTTTGTCTTTCTCTCCCTCTTCATGAGTCATTACTACTATGAAAATACAACTATTACTTAACACAAAAACCGGGCAAGAGCGAGTCGGACTCGCGCACCGAGGGTTCCGTAACATATGGGTTTATGCATAAGGTTTATGTTTATGAAATTAAATGTATTTTTTTATTTTTGAGTTCATTGAATGAATGGTAAATTGCGGTTTACGATTTATGACGTATTAAAAAAAAACTACTTACTAGATCTCGTTCAAACCAATTTTCGGTGGTAGTTTACATGGTAATGTACATCATATATTTTTTTTAGTTTTATCATTCTCTTATTTTAGAAGTTACAGGGGGGGGGGGGGGGACACATTTTACCACTTTGGAAGTGTCTCTCGCGCAAACTATTCAGTTTAGAAAAAAATGATATTAGAAACCTCAATATCATTTTTGAAGACCTACCCATAGATACCCCACACGTATGGGTTTGAAGGAAAAAAAAAATTTTGAGTTTCGGTTCTAAGTATGGGGAAACCCTAAAATTTATTGTTTTTATTTTCTATTTTTGTGTGAAAATCTTAATGCGGTTCACAGAATACATCTACTTACCAAGTTTCAACAGTATAGTTCTTATAGTTTCGGAGAAAAGTGGCTGTGACATACGGACAGACAGACAGACAGACAGACAGACAGACGGACAGACAGACAGACAGACGGACAGACAGACAGACAGACGGACAGACAGACAGACATGACGAATCTATAAGGGTTCCGTTTTTGCCATTTGGCTACGGAACCCTAAAAAGAATAATAAGGAAGGACTGTCATACTGAACTTCGAAGTTCAAAATACCGATGTACTGTATTCATAAAGTACATCATTCCGTAAATCGCGATGATGAACATTCTCAATGAAGTAATTCGTCATAACAAACTTTCGAAGTTCCGTACATCGCGATCATGAACATTCTAAATCAAGTAATTCGTTATAGCGTACCTTCTAACACACGTAATTCGTAATTTTAAACTTTATTAGGTTTAAACCACGACTAAATAAAACGCTATTACAAAATGAAGTTTATCACTAGTTCTTGAACTATCTATGGTACTAAAGTTAGTCCGCCGAGACCCCTAGTTTAACATCGGTACTAACTTATTTTTTTGAGGTTAGCGTTGATGATTATTGTGTCTTTTTATTTGCAAATCGTAAAAAATGGATATTAATATGATTGACTTGATGGATTTGGATGATTTGGATATGCTGGAGACCTCTCAGCGATCTTACAGACATCGTCATCGTGTAAATCCTTTTGAATTGAGTGACGAAGATTTTAAATATAAGTATAGGTTCACAAAACGTTTTGAGGAAAAAATAGTGAATGTTTTAATTGAGGATTTATCCCACGACCCTCGAAGATGCCCTGAAGTGCTATTGGTTTGCGCATTACGTAATATTTCCTATAATATTAAGAACATCCGCGTTAGGTAGTCGAAATAAGATGAAACAAGGCATTGTTTACGTAATAATAATATAAAAATATGTTAGTAACTTTTCTTCAGAACTCGTTTTCTCTGAAACAGTTTCAACACATACAAAACAACACACAGAACAACAACACACAACAGTTTTCAGTTTTTTCTGGAGTTCTGAAGAAAAAGTTAGTAAAACATATTTTTTGTGTTTTTTTTCACGCACAAACCAACTAACACACTTTTTTTTGTAACAGAAATATCTACTAAGAATAATATTAATAAATAAGAAGTGCATTTACTTATTCAACAGGACGCAAACATGCATTATATTGTAGTCTGTGTTTACAAACTGACGCGGACAGCCCAATGTAATTCACTCCATTTCAAGCTAGAGGTGTTGAAAAATATGAGAACTTGATTAAATAAAGCGCGTCAAAAGTACAAGTTGTGCTTGTGCATTATATTGTAACCTAAACAAAGAACAATTTATGACATATTTTTGTAATGATAAATAATTATTTAATCATTTCAAGTGTTATTATAATATCAATATTTATAGAAACAGAACGTTGCTTCAAATAAAGCCTGTAGGAACGAATGAAAGAATGCCATTTTTGTTTCTTATCTGTGGATATTATTTAAACCATGGACTTTCTTTGGTACTAAAAGATCCTCGGATAGTCTTCGTTTTGTAATCGGAACACATTTTGATACTGGTACTAACTTTAATACCGTCACAAACCTAGACCTTTTAGTCTTGGTTTAAACCAGTACTTAAGCATTTTTTTGTAATAAGACCGTATGAATACAGTACATCGGTATTTTGAACTTCGAAGTTCAGTATGACAGTCATAAGGAAGCAAACAGAGATAGGCTAGCAAAGAATGGTAAGATAGCAAAACGTTTACAATGTCAGTTGTTGAACAACGACAATAAAGCCCGGACTTTGTATGGAATAAAGGTAAGCTTGAGGAGACGAAAAGTCCAGGACCGGACTAAATAACCGAACTACTGAGACACGCGGTGAGACACGCACGTGGTCAATATTTGCTAACGTGATTTCGAAATACAATAGAATGTTATCTATTAAAATACCAAAGTATACTACTGCACCTAAGTCTAAACATGGAAATATTCCTGAATGCAATTGTTTGTAATTTGTATGAATTTGATTTGCTCCCCTATCAAATTCATACAAATCACAAACAATTTGATGTTTGCCAAAAAGTATTTCCCGATATTTTACGATGTCAAAGGAAATTAGTCATATCGTACAAATTGAAGGAGACTAAAGACTTGGCCCTAGTTTATACTCACTTTTGCCAAAATCTCCAGCAGCACAATTTACCTGTCGGTACAAAACTGCGCAAATATATTTGGTACTGTTAAATATTGCTAAAATAAAAATAATTTTATGATTACCCTCCTTTGAAGGTTAAGAGAACTTTATGCAGAACATGAGACCAGTGAACTTATAAAAGACGTTAAGTTTTAAATCATCGCAAGCACAGGGTTGTGCAAGTTTGAAGAACAGTAACATAACATTTTTTAATGAAAATACTCATTTTAGCAAACTGCCCAATTATGCAATCCTTTTATCTATTCACGCAAACAAATTCTTGCTAAGATTATGATGATAATAATTGATGAGCCTCGTTTATCAAGTCATCATAATTAAGTGGCGTATCACCGAGATTTGTAACACTATCAGAAATTATCAATTTCCTCTTTGGGTTTGAGGTTTAATAAAAATGGAGTAGGTACCCAAGTTGTAAACATCGTTTTAGGTTTAATACTGCCAAGCATCAGGGATGATTATGTTGTCACTCTCTAAAAATACAATTTCCAAATAACAGACATAGAATTAGGATCTATTAATCAGGTCGAAGTAATTAAAATAGTAAATGAACCATACATATAAACTACAGCAAATTAACTATCAGAAGAAGTGAATCTAATCGCGGTTCACGATCATATCTAGAAAATCTTAATTTACGCTTATTCTCGTTTCCAATCAGCGATATTTTCTATCAGCACGTTGGCAGTTATTCTATTTCCAAAGCCTTAATGGTCGGATACGATGAACATATTTATTATTATTATTGATATTATCTGAAGAGAAAGCTGATATTTCTGATTGTATTATTACATATTTGGTTTTCTCTGGAGATGAAGAAAATTTGAATAAAACCTCCCCGTAAATACAACCTTTCGCCATCATACTTTAGGTGCCAAACGTAATTTTTGCTGAAACGAAATTTATTTGCAAGAATTGTAGTAGGTAGGTACCTACATTACAGATGGTCAGGTTTTTTGAAGTGAAAACTTTTTTCCGTTTTTTTCGAAAAAACCATTGAACTCGCGACACTGTTACCGTAACCGACATCGCGCGTGTTTTGTTTATAAGACGATTAAAAAAATACACACGTAATTGTTCAAGTTTTCACCTCAGTCGGCACTCCCGGAGTGCCACTGTTTTTTTTTTAAGTTTCTTATACAATTCGCTAAAACTAGCATGCAAAATTATTGATTACATGAATTGAATAAATGAAGTTACAAAAATTGGTACATAGATCATAGTTATTAATGACATGTATTTGTCAAATTGTAATAGTAACATGTCAGTGTGAATCTTTAAAGTCTAAATACTCCTTAATACACAGAACAGAATGATTATTCTATAAGCAGAGTCAAGTAATTTCAGCTGAGTCGTGAATGTTCAATTCTGCATACTCATCCAAGTTGCTCAAGTCTGATAGCTTGGCAAGGTCAATTTTATTTTACTGTTTGCAGTATTTGCACAATACACGTTTTATCGTAAACTAGCAGCGTCCCGCGGTTTCACTCGCATAAGTGTCGATCCCGTTGGAATACCGGGATAAAAACTATCCCATGTCCTTCCCCGGGATGCAATCTCTGCCAAATTTTATCGAAATCCATTTAGTGGTTTAGGCGTGAAAAGGTATCATACAGACAGACAGAATTACTTTCGAATTTATAATATTAGTATGGATGAAAACGCGCCAAAACATTTTTGAACAAATATGTTAAGCATGAAACGCGATTAATCAAGAGACATTCGAGTCACGTGCGACAATGAACTCAGCTCGCTATCAAAGCCAACTCATCTCTCCAAAAATGAAGGAAATCCGGAAGGCAAACCATTCACATTCATACCTTAAAGAATGAAAGCATGAGTCGAACATTGCTCATTACATTCGTAAGGTCATTGCCGCTCTACTTCAACATCATTGTTTCTCGATAATTCAAGGCACTCGAACGACTATTTTTAGCCAAAACTTTCGCTTTCCATGAGTTGGCGGCCGTTAAAGAACAGCTATCTTGACGGTTGATGGATTAGTTAAAGCGTCCAAGTGATTAGTGCGTTGGCATGTGAAGAAGAGAGATGAATCGGATGGGACTAAGAGAGTGATGAATATAAATGTCGATGGATGGAGAGAGAGAGACCAAGAAGAAGATATATTTGAATAAAAAAGGAAGTGAATGATAAGAGATGACAGCTGATGAGACAGTGAAAGAGAAAAACATATTGTGCTGACCATGACCTCAAGTAACATGGGGCCAGGATACATAGACTAAAAACAGTTACGTAGAAAATCTATAAAGAGACATGTCCGTTGTATTTTTAATACAGAAGAGCAGATTCTATGATATTTTTGATGGGATCGTGTGTGGGAATGAAAACACATAATTTCTTAAAATCACGGTATAAAAACTTTATAATAGAATTAATAGTGTGGCGAAAATTTTCAAGATTTTCAAACTGATTGTGATGGACGTCACGTATGTAAAATTGTGTATATCATACAGGTTTTGTTTTTGGATTGTTCATTGACAAGAGGTATTCTATCAGACTATTCAGACTAATATATCAGAGAAGTAAACGAACTACAAATATGTGGCATTTTATATTGTGCATTTTACGAAAATATTCTGCAAGTCTTGTAAAATATTTTCACGAGAAAAGTAGCACTAAGTTGAAAAGCTCGGGAATGTCTTTCACATTCAGGTTAAGAGCCATGACATGCAGCATAAAACTGACTTTAATATTATTTTATGACGTTGTAAACTATCTCGTGAAAATATTAATGGGTCACAAACAACTGAACCGTACTGAACTGTTTCAAACAAAAACTAGCTACCATATTATATTCTCTTGGACAATGAAACGCAACGTCGCCTCCTGAAGAATCATTTATTTCAGAAATCAACCGAAATACAGTGTTTGTCACGTTATAGGTATGCGATGCGGAGGAATGAGAAACTTATAGTCGTGAGGAAAGTTTTGAAATATGTGATGACTGTAAGAGAAGAGAAGGATTGATTATGTGAAAGATGATAAATCGCTAGAAAGTAATGCTGCGTCGTTCCCAAATTCAGATATAAAGACGAGCGAATGTTGAAACCCAACAATATTTGAACAAGATTCAAATTATAAATACAAAATCTTTAACACAACAGTAGAACGTAGTGTTATCACGGCACAGGACAAGGTTATCCCACAAAAACATTTCATGTTAAATGTTGCCAAGACGAGACCATGTAGCTCGCACTGTCAAAAAGTAATCAGATCTCATGTAGAGCCAAGCTTCTAACTCTACACGCCCTAACTCTACAAGGCCTAACTTCGCAAACTCTACTCCTTAATCAAAATATATGGCTTGGCCGTTTCGTTACTACAAGAACCATTAACAGTATGAGAGTTTTTCACCTTACGCTCATGTGAATGTAGCGAAATGGCCAAGCCATATATTTTGACTAAGGTGTAGAGTTTGCGAAGTTAGGCCTTGTAGAGTTAGGGCGTGTAGTGTTAGAAGCTTGGCTCTACATGAGATCTGATTACTTTTTGACAGTGCGAGCTACATGGTCTCGTCTTGGCAACATTTAACATGAAATGTTTTTGTGGGATTTCATTTCTTTTTGTAAGTTGCTTATGATATTTATACGAGTATTTTTTCTGTTGTTCATTTTTTCTTTCTTTTTTTGGGGTTTATTTATAACAAGGACCCCCTATATAAATTTTCAGACCTCTAGCATCAAAATTTACGGAAGTCTCATACAAACTTTCACCCCCTAGTTTAAGGGGTTGGGGGGTAAAAGTTTCAAGTTTTAAGATTTTTTTGTTGTTTGTGTACTATTACTAGCTTACATACCAAATTTCAGCTTTCTAGGACTTCAGGAAGAACCTTAAGAATATTGATGATCATCAGTCAGTGAGTCAGTGACGAAATCGGGGTATTTTAGATATCAATAAAATCTAAAGTATAAGAGCTATGCAATTGAAACTTTATAGGTTTAATAAGTCAACCACTGACACCATATCCCGAAAATTTTGATTATCTGGAATAATCCAAAGCCAAGTTAAGAGGGTTCAAAAATACGACGAAGTGCTTCGAGAAAAGGTAGGTAGTGCCCTTGCGCTTCGCTTGGCTCGTCTTGGCGGGGGCACTCCCGTGCCCCCAGATTATCAGAAATAACGTGAATGGAGTAATTGATCGCTATCTCTAGTTATCTTGCATCAGGAGAGGAGCAGTCTTGCAAGATCATCAGACGATATGCTCTAGAAATTACAGTTGGAGGACAAGCAGAGGCCTTACTATTACTACCAATGTGTGTTTGGAGTTAGTAACCAATGAGAAAGTACTTCTTTTTATTTCGAGTGAACATGAACTCGTGACATGAGGAGGCCAGTGCCGCAGCAGTGATTTGCGAACTTTATATATATATGATATATGCATACTATAGTAAATAGATATTATAAATATATATGCTAATTCAGAATGGTATGATTTGCAGTTACCAAGCAAGTAGGTAAGTTCCAGAAAAACGTAAGTATTAAATCTAGACGGAATATGATCAGAGTTATTATTACTGACAATTTTGAAAAATCTTTGGGATATTAAAAATATGTTGTGTTTTTATTAAAATCTCTTTAAATGCCTGCTGAGAAATTAAAGCCATGTTCCGATTCATTCGATCAATCCAATTTAAATCATGCGTTACGTGCGTAGTTTCTTTATGAGTTCTAATGGCTTCTGTATCTCAATTTGTTTCAAGAAGCCCATCATTGAATGTGAACGTAGCTTCTATTTACATTAGCTATATACATAAACAGAGTGGAACATGCCTATCAGTTATCGCACCATCGGATCGCTGTCAGTCACGCGCGGAACATAATAATATGTAAGACAAACATGCCGTACGTGATGGACTGAACATTGTATGGCGCTAATTTATATGCTCATGAATTTGCTAAATTAATGTCTTCGTAGTCTATACTTATGTTACGTTAGTATACCGTAAAACATTTTTACCAGTGCGCAAACTGTAAATATGAATCCAGCTCTTCAGCTTTATTATTTGTAGTATAGATATTTATGTCTATAGATTGTGTTCCAAAATCTCGGAATGAATGAAGATGCACAAGCTTTCCTAAATATAGGAATTTGGTCACGACGGAAGTCGTGTGAAAAGGGAAGTTATCTGTTACCACCAACTTTTTATGTATTCTTTTACGGCCTGACCGGATATATATTTTCAGTACCCAGTCCTATACTTACTACAAAAAGAATTTAATTTCAAAGTCTTTCAATAAAAAGAAACGTAATAATTATTGTGGACACGCATTAGGCAGTTCATTGCGTATTTTACGCTTCAACTGAAACTAATCAGTTATTAGATACAATCAACCGCACATTAATGGCATTCATTTGATATTGACAGCGTCTTTATGTCTTAGCAGAAAGGGACATTTCCGTAGTGCAAGTGTATCTACTGATGTGTAGTGACTGTACCTATTGGCTCACACTTGTATCGATTTTCATATTGATGCCCATCAGGGTTTTAAATGCCTTGATTACTTTGTTACATCATTTGGGTACAGTTATGTACTAATGTCCCATCTTATTGTTTTTAACTATTGTACTAGCTGTGCCCGCGACTTCGTTCGCATGCAAGTCGGAAAACAAATTGGATTCCATGAGTTTTAATTATTTTGCGCGAATTAAAATTATTTTTTTCTAAAATAAATGTAGCCTAACTTACTCCTTATATCCAGCTATCTGACAGTGAAAGTCCCGAATCAAAATCGGTCCAGCCGTTTCGGAGATGAGCCGAAACAAACAGACAGACAAAAATTATAATACTATACTTTATTACCGTATACTATTACTAGCTAATGTATTTAGTAAAAGGCTGTTATTTTGACATTACAGACAGGCATTATAACTTTCATTTCCATCTTTTAGGTATATATCGACGGCGAAGTGCCAATACCTCCTAACTGACAATCCTTGAAATATTCACTTTTTTTATAATTTTGAATTTAAAAGCGTTATTCGCGTTTTATTGAAATCGCCTAAGTGTATTTTTAGTTGCAACAGCATTCAATTAAAATGTTGAAATACGTACCTACCGACTAAACCAACGCAAAGTGTCTATTTTTGAGCGTTTTTTTTTCAGTTTGTGTAAATTTTTGACTTTGTCAGTTAGGAGGTATTGGCACTTCGCCGTCGATATAGATGAAGTTAGCACAGACGCAGACGTGACCACAAAGAAAGATAGTTGCGGTTATAAAAACCTTTAAATGAGCGAGACTAACTGCCATGATCAGTTGTAACTACTATAATTGCGTTGATGATACACCTCCTACTATTTTACTACTGGGAGAAGATAAACACAGTCGGAATTCCGAGTCAAAGATTTGTTTTGATTGGCAACAGCTCGATAACGCATAAAATTGGCATCCCCACCTTCACTTGTTTCAAAACACCAGAAAAAATTCAAGTCTTCATTCCCCCCTGACCCAATTTGTAACCATTCTTATTCCAATTTCCTCCTTTCTGTAATGTAGTCATAGTATAAGCATAAACACGGAGGTGGGTGAACATATAAGTGGGGCCCGTTGCTAATTAATAACAGCCGCACAGGTCGCTCGATGAGGTTAAGCTACGCTTGCCACGGTTGGTCTGCGGAAGGGTGACCATCTTGACATACCGAGACCCCTCCGTGCCTCGGAATGGTCCCGGCTGTCATTCGTGGATCTTTGACAGTCGTTACGGGTAGTCAGAAGCCCGAAAGTCTGACAATCAGTCTTACCAAGGCGTATCGGTTTACCCAGTAACTGAGTTGTGGAGGTCAGATAGGCAGTCGCTCCATGTAAAATACTGGTGTTCAGCTGCATCCGGTTAGACCGGAAGCCGACCCCAACCTAGTTGGGAAAAGGCTGGGCAGATGATGAGTATAAGCATAAACATAGCATAATCAGCCTATTAATTCCCATCGCTGGGACAAAGGACTCCTCTCTGTGATATCCTAGCAGGCTGTAATCCACCACGCGGGCCCAGTGCGGGTTGGTGTATGTCACATGTCTACGAATTTTTGATTCTAGGACATGATGATTGAGAGCAGTGGTGATGAAATAAATTAATTACACAAAGTAAAGCACTTGGCTGGCTTCGAACCCATTCTACATAATATAATATATAATTATAACAATTATAATCTATATTCAAAGTCATGACTGACTGATATATCAACGGACAGCCTAAACCGCTGGTCCTAGTGACATGAAATGCGGAGGGTGTGTTCTTTGTGAAGAGTAAGGTATCCATTAAGAAAGGATTTTTCTAAATTCCACCCCGAAGAGGGTGAATGGGGAGGGTGAAATTTCACGCGGACGAAGTCGCGGGCAGAAGCTAATAATTATATAAAATTCAAAGTCCTGACTGACTGATATAACGCACAACCTAAACCGCTTGTCCTAGAGACATGAAATCTGGAGGGTGTGTTCTTTGTGAAGAATAGGTATCCACTAAGAAAGGGTTTTTCGAAATTCCACCCGAGAGTGAATGGGGGAGGGTGAAATTTCACGCGAACGAAGTCGCGGGCTGTAGCTAGTGACCTATATAACTCGTAAGTTGGAACCGATACCTCAGGGCCACCACTGCTCAATTTAGTCATAAATTCATAAATGAACAAAAAGCACAAAAAAAAAAAGTAAAAAAAAAGTAAAGTAAAGTAGTGCAAAAGTATTTTAACGGTTTTCGGCATACGCGACATCTCGACCTCGATAAGCGGTTTAGCGAGAAAATGTCTGCGCAAGGTCAACGCCCTACGGTTACAATTTTCGTCTAAAATTATGCGAGTTCCGGTCCACGCCTCCAAATTCGACGTCACTGGCATATTGAATACTTGACCAGGTTACGCTATCGTTGAATTACTTAATCTGTTTTTCTGGGCCAAAAGCAGATGTTGCTGGACATCTGCTATTGACAAGACATTACAAAGCATGTCTATCTACCTACAATAGGTCCGGTTTTCACCAAAGATCAGGGGAGATGACGTCTTGTTACAAACAAGGGGTTCACGTTATTTTTCACATGGTGTCTGCTACGCTTTGGGATCCGTTTTGTGCCACATCTCACAGTTTCACGCATCTCGTATGTTCAAATTACCATTTTTTTAATTTCTTATTTCAGGAATTCCGTATGGCTCGTGTAGAAAAACTGCTTCCATGTCGTTTTCGGTAGGTTGACAATTGACACACATTATTTATGCTCCACTTCTCTTATCAAGTCGTAAGCCTTTCTCTTTTTTCGTTTTACGCATCCGATGTGTTAGCTTCCGCGGTGAATGAATAAAAGGACCGCGACTTTGAACTTTGAAGACACGGCTTGAGTTCATTTGAAAGGTGAACAAGTAAAAATTGGTGGTATTTTCAGTAAGTTCATGTTCTAAAGACCAGGGTCATAAGACCAATGTCAATAGTAGGCGTGTTTGAACTACATAAACACGTGGTTGCAACAGCTGATAAGAAATAGATTGATAACAACAATTAGTTTCCCAGTAAGCCGAAATGATAACAGCTGATATTGTGTCGTTATCAGCAAGTGATCATCTATTACATTAGCCATATAAGATAATACAGAGGATTTATAGGTGTTTCCAAAAAAATAATGGTTATTGGGGGATTTCCCAGTAATAATGAAAAATTGATTTTTGGAGGTCTAATATATACTGCTATCCTTGGGATGTGCCGATACCACACTTGGATCTTCTAAAAAATAAATTTTATTTCAATGAAGTGGTTATTGATCCAGGGGAACAATCACATGAGCCCCTAGCTGATACCTATAACTCTGACCAATGTCACATTTTTATTCAGCTGGCTAGTAGGATGCATAATGACCAGCTCTGAACACTTGACCAGTAGGCAGGATCTCCCAATGCCTATGACTGGTTACTCAACAAGTCAACAACATTTAGACATGTTTCAAAGCAATTAATTACCTAAGAGATTAAGTTGTTTAGTGAGCATTAAGATGAATCTCATCACAACAATAAAAACTGGTTTATTGCAGTATGTATTAGATGAAATAGAGGCATGTTACAGTAGATACAATGCATAAACATTGTTTAGACAATAAGGACACCCTCATCCAAGCGAATGTTACCAGCATAATATTGTGGCCATGGCCAGTATACTAATACTATTTTATTATTACTTTTTAAAGAAGCTAGCCTTTCATTTGACTTTGATTCATTGTTACGGATGGATCAAGAACACATAAGTACCTACTGTTGTGCATTAAAATAGTATGGTCTTGGCTTCCTTTTGACTTTAACACAACTGGCAAAATGTGGGTACACCTCTGCCTTACTCTTGGGAGTTTACAGGGATAATGGTTTATGTGCTGCATCATTTTACTTTTTTATTGAATATGACTTCAAGGAGTTTATGAAGCATATCAATTGCATGTCCAAGTCTAAAGGAAATAATTAATAAATGGATTTCAGCTAAATAGTAGTTTAAATGGCAGTATCTCTGTCTGCATATTTAGTTATAATTTTTTAAAGATGATAGAAAGACAGTTTGATTTAAGTAATAGGAAAAATATCCTAATCTCTACTAATTAAGTGCCTCCATATAGTTAATTTGAATAATCTATATCAGTATGATATGATTGAGATAAAAAATTGGAATGATGATGAAATATTTCAAGTGAATTGCGAGTTGACTGTCTGTGATGATGTTTAAAATGATACATTGACATGCAACGGCTGGCTCAATACTTTCTGATGAACTTTCATCCGTGTCTTCTATACTTTCACACAATTCATTAAAGTTAAGATACAAATAACTTATTTACTTTAGTACCTAATGGTCTACAAAGAATCATTACTTAAAAACTATTATTACTCATAGTAAAAACTTGTTTCTGAATAAATCAACAATAACAAATGGAATGATAATAAGTAAAAAACTGAAGGCCAGTGGAAGCAATGAACAGAACCACTCACTTTCACTATAATTGTATTGAAATGTAAGTTAGTTGCAGTTTCACTTACCCCTCCGTTGTCACAGAGTTCAATGACAATGTCTCCGCGAATATCATCTCATGGTCTTCGTTCGTCTTCTGGTCTTCAGCCAACTTCGCTTCATGGGGGTCTTGAGGCCCTGGCGCATCCTGCTCACCAGCCTCCACTTTCTGACTGACATTATGCAGTCCGGACAAGTCGACTTTAGTATCAACGCCGTCCTCACCTGGGTGAGCCTCCGAAACACCCAAAATGATGAGAGCGCAACTGTGGAATATCATATTCATGAGAATCTGCCTATTATATGAAATTTTATGTGAGTGTCATCATGAAAAAATTGTTTTCTGTACCTGGATAGCAATGAAATTGTCACCAAAGACGTGTAGATAAGATATAAACCACCCTTCATCGTAATATCAGTGAAAAACCCACAGTCCATACCATTTTGTGTGCAAAATTAACACATTTTCGCGACGCCTTCGAACTCAACAATGAAAATCGATTATTATTACTATACACACTTATCACAAACACAATTAACACATTTTGGGGGGTTGAATAGTAATAAAAAAATTAACTGCCGTCGCCAAACGGATAAAAATGTGAGACCGAACTTTTGCTCAATTTTACTAAAATCGAATCGTGTAATTTGACAATTGCCAAAATTTTTGTTCCTATTGTCGTTGATGTCGTTCGTTCAATAGAGAATTCCTATTGGTTGAAAAACTAAACTAAAATCGATTTTGAATATTGCTCCAATAGGAGTTAAACATTTAATGCTTTAGCTACGTTGTTATTGGCGGACAAAAATATTTGTATGACACGTTTCGTTGCACGTAGTACAAATTAGTACTTTATTTCTATTCGACACCCCGATTAGGCGTTTTATATGGAACAATTTGTTTTGAAACCGATAAATATTATTATAATTGTGTATATTGATTTACAGATTTATTAGTGGGTATGAGTCTATTATTTGCAGTAATAAAAACAAGTTTTGTAATGATCATAAAATTGATTTCGGAATGTTAGAACATCTGTGCTAGTGTTGTCCAATAAATAAAATTGTGAATGGTGGTACAAATTAGTATACGGTTAAAACATATTTTTGTATTCATTCTGAATTCTATTGAACTGCGTAAGGCATAGTTATGCCACTATTAAAACGAGTCATCATCATTTTTAAAATAGGTCGCTTTGATTTTTATGTCAAAATTGAGGTACAAAATTTTGCTATAAGGCGATTAGCTGATTGATTAGCTAAACACATCACTACTGCACAGATAACGCTGTCAACAGTGTCAACTGTCATCGACGTCAACAGACAGGCGTTTAGCTTTAGCAATTTGTCGGTTCATATTAAAATAAATTCGAAAAATGGAAGCTTTATTTGCAATACCTTTCACGGTTCTTGAAATTCCTAACATTAAGATTAAAAAGCCGACATGGCTACAGGCTCCGTCTGCCATGACAACATTCTCTTTGGTGCTGCTTTCATACTTCTTAGTGACCGGAGGTTAGAAGATTGTTTTGTAAGATTACCAATTAATTTCTTATTGGAGTTGTTTCAGATTGAATCTAATACGTGATTTTTTTTGTAGGGATTATATACGACGTGATTGTGGAGCCGCCGAGCGTGGGTTCAACGACCGATGAGCATGGACACAGTAGGCCGGTCGCGTTTATGCCAAATCGTGTAAATGGACAGTACATAATGGAAGGATTGGCGTCCAGCTTCCTGTTCTCTCTCGGTGGTCTTGGTTTCATCATCCTCGACCGCACACACAACCCTTCAACCCCTAAATTGAACAGAATCTTGTTAATCTCAGTAGCTTTCTTATGTATTCTTGTATCTTTCTTCACAACTTGGATATTCATGAGGATGAAGCTTCCAGGCTATCTACAGAACTGATTGTTTACTAACGTAGAGTAAGCAAAGTCATAAAATGTTTTTTAATAAGTTTAATAAATATTTTTTATATTCCATCAAACGGTCTTTTATTACATTTTTTCGTAAACAGCTGTACTTACATTTGCTTTTGGGAACCTACTTTATATGTTAATTATTCCATTTCTCCCAACTATATTGTCAGTAGTCTCTAAATTTCAACAACATTGTTACAATCATTCTTTTCTTATCATTGTTATGCTTATGCTAGTTATTTTTATGATGTAACACACTATAGGTAGGTGTGTTACCAAGTACCATTATTTAGTGTAAATTTTAATAAAATGTATAAGTACTCTTTTTAATCCATCAAACAATTGCCTCTGGAAGCCATTTGCATGTAAGCTCTCAACGGTTATATTTGTTGTTGTTTCAAGTTATGTTTCTTATGAACAATTGCTGGTTCTTATGACATTTGTAAGGGTTAATAGAAAGAATGTTAACATAATTAAAAAACAGACAAATTCCCAAAGAAATATAATTTAATACTTAAATATTTGGCATTTCATTACAAAATTGTTCTAATAAAACTCAAGAACAGCCCAAAACATCAAAATTCATCTTCACTTGTCATCTTACAATGAAACAATTTGATTGCAATTAAGAGATTCACAATACATAATTATCATTTAAATTAAACAATTATTACAATAATAGGGAAGACATGATAAATGCTTTTCATAATAATTATATCAACTACTACATTAATCACTAAATATGTTTAGCGCTAAATAAATGGCTTTGAAGGTCCATGCAAAACCGACTGGCCGCCATTTTGAAAAAAAAATGGCGTACCTAGATATGCCAAGCTTCATAGAAAGATCCTCACAATCC
Source organism: Mesoligia furuncula (assembly GCA_916614155.1). Classification (NCBI taxonomy): domain Eukaryota; kingdom Metazoa; phylum Arthropoda; class Insecta; order Lepidoptera; family Noctuidae; genus Mesoligia; species Mesoligia furuncula. The sequence goes on along the minus strand of OU744802.1, from coordinate 27,107,608 downwards.
CCTTTAGAATATTGTTCTGTTTCTGTCAATTGTGTGAAGGGATTATCCTGTTTATCCACTCTAATGTGGATAGGTATGTGGAAACGCATGTCCGAGAATCCACACGCCTATTTGGATAATTGGAATTTATAGGCTTAGGGTGGATTCTCGGGCATGCGTTTCCGCGCATCGTCCTTAAAGTGGATTTTTAGGGTGGATAAACAGAACAACTTTTTTGAAGATGACAAACAGAATGATGATTTAAATAATGCTTAGCATTTAACATATTTAACGATTTGCAGTGCAAGTGGACCTTAAATAGTAGGTGATAGATATCTTATTTACTTAAATTGCTGTTACTGCCCAAAAGCTGCATACTGGTAAACACAGACAGACAGTTGCATTATGTAAATCTGTAATGGAGAAATGCCCGTTTTCACGAATACTAGAAAACACCTATATATTATTGCACTGTTGGATTTCCAACTCTAGGGGCTGAGCCGAGCAACCATAATCTAAGAATGCTGTTTTCTTTAGGCATTCATTTAAGTGTCACCTAGTGTTAGTGAGAACAAGCATAAGCAACTCTATTTTTCATATTATCACATAGACTGACTTGCAAAGTTTGTTTGCAATGTATCATTCGCGGAGAGCTTGTTACAAAGCGGCGATATTGAAAGAAGAAAAAAATATACGATATTAGATGACCTGCACTGACTTGTTTGCAAACATGCGCTCGCAATGCTCGGATCGAGCGGCTCGGCCCACTGCACTGACTACTGTAACGCGTTTCAAAAGAATTCACGTAAAAGCCGACAGCCGAGTGGAGGATCCAGCGCTCGCATCGAGCGGTTCGGCTCGCTGCACTGACTACTGTAACGTGTTACATTACAAACAAACGTTGCAAGTCAGTGTCTTAATACAAACATCAGTATGTTCCTAAGTTAACATAAAAGAAGTTATATAATTATGTAAAACAATAGCACAAATAGAATATTGAATTATTTTGAGACAAACACAAGTAGCTATTGATAATTTGAGAATGTATGAGTATGTTGTGTGTGGTAGAATGTTGAGTATTTTACAGGTCCTCACTTCACAGTCTTATTCTAAATGCGCTGAAAAATAAAAGAGAAGTAAATTAGTATATTTAATGGATATAAAGAAGACAGAATGAATTGTAGTTAAAAATCCTGCTTGTAGTCAAGTTTTGTCAATATGACATAGCCCATGGACTTATAGTTGATGCTCTAGCAATAATTGGGATTGGCTAAGGAATCCTCGTTGGAGCATCTTATTTAGTGGGACTAGCTAAAGAATCCTGGTTGCAGCATCATATTAAGTGGGATTGGCTAAAGAATCCTGGTTGGGGTATCATATTTAGTGGGACTAGCTAAAGAATCCTGGTTGGAGCATCATATTAAGTGGGATTGGCTAAAGAATCCTGGTTGGGGCATCATATTTAGTGGGACTAGCTAAAGAATCCTGGTTGGAGCATCATATTAAGTGGGACTAGCTAAAGAATCCTGGTTGGAGTATCATATTAAGTGGGATTGGCTAAAGAATCCTGGTTGGGACATCATATTCAGTGGGATTAGCTGAGGAATCCTGGTTGGGGTTGGGGCATCATATTATGTAGTGGGATTGGATAAAGAATCCTGGTTGGAGCATCATATTTAGTGGCATTGGCTAAAGAATCCTGGTTGGGGCATCATATCTAGTGGGACTGGCTAAAGAATCCTGGTTAGATAGTAATTGTAGTCAGTGCTTGCTTGTTTTTTTTTAACTTGAGGTGGTAAACAGCTGCATTTACACAGCTGAAGTTGAGTCATTCTGACTTTGCCATGCCCTTTTTAGCTATTGAAAAGGACTCACATTTTAATTCAAACCTACGATTTAAATAATTTGTAAGCCACAGTATTATGGCAGAATGTGTCCTGCACTCAAATTACTGAGATAAACGTCACGGCTGTAATCCTAATGGATAGGCAGAATTGTACCTTTAGCACAGTGTACAGGTAGCCTAAAAAGGCCACTTTGGAGAATCATAAAAGAATTACATTATGAATTATATATTTTCTTTTTTTCGCTGCACTACGTAGGTATAATCAAAGAGATTGGGATTGGATTTGGATTGGATTGATTGGTATTTTAGCACAGACCAAAAAAAAATAACTGAAAAACGCTTCACCAATGGGATTTGATACGATTAACTTAACAGTTAACTGTCCATTATGTTATCCTTTTATGATTCTGCCAAAGTTGCCTTTTTAGGCCTCCAGATATCTGTAACATTCTTTATATTTAAGTACCACATTTAAAGATAGGTAGACGCTTACAAATATAAGCAAAAAAGAAACTTACTGGCAGAAATCAGAGCTCTTATCAATGATATGTTCAAACTCCGCAAATGACAGTGCTCCATCATCATCTAAGTCTGCTTCTTCTAGAACATTCTGGACTAATTGCTGAATCTCTGAGTCACCCAGTTTAAGCTCTGGACCACACAGCCTCTCAATCACTTCACGCAAGTCGGATACACCGATCATGTCGTCACCGTCAAAATCTGGAAATATAGAGAATGGACGATATTGTTAGAAAGGGGGTCACTACTGATGACTAATAGAGAAATATAGAAGAAGAAGACAATATGTTGCGCCGACCACTAATAAATTATCATAAAGGCAATTGAATGGTGATGATAGAGAATGTTTATTTTTGCAGAATTTTCTTTGCTAAACTACCATCATCATCATCATCATCTGCCTTTTCCCAACTATGTTGGGGTCGGCTTCCAGTCTAACCAGATGCAGCTGAATACCAGTATTTTATATGGAGCGACTGCCTATCTGACCTCCACAACCCAGTTACCGGATAATACGAACGATACCCCTTGGTAAGACTGGTTGTCAGACTTTCGGGCTTCTGACTGACCCGCAAGCGTAACGACTATCAAAGATTCACGAATGACAACCGGGACCAATGACTTAACGTGCTTTAGGCAGGGGTCACTGTAAGTAAAGATGGTCACCCATCCACAAGCCAACCTCGGCAAGCGTAGCTTAACCTGATTGATCGACCTGTGCGGCTGTTATTATTTAGCCACGGGCTCTTTGTTAAACTGCCAAGGGAATTAAAACAAATAATCTAACATCATCATCATCATCATCATCATTTCAGCCGAAAGACGTCCACTGCTGGACATAGGCCATATCTTAACATACTTCTGGACAATCATGCCCAGTATGCTAGAAGGACTTCCTCAATAAATATTGGCTATGTCAGATTTCATCAAGTTATCTCATAACATTTCTCATGTTTTCCTGCACCTACACATACCCCATGTCACCTACACATGAATAATACACCTACATTTCATCAGTTATGTCAAGGTTCCATGTAATTAATTGCAGGTAAGCCTTTTGCTAAAGCAGGGGTGGTGGTCCACTGGTAACAGCCGCTGCTTACGAGTTGTAGGTTCAAACCCAGTCAGGCACTTTATTTGTATACATTATTTAATCACCACTGCTCTCAAAATAGTATAGGGAAACCCACATGTCCTAGAACCAAAAATTCGAAGAAATGTGACGTCTACCAACCCCGCCAACTGACTCTCACTGAGAGGACCACTCTCACTGGTCCCAGCGCAGCGTGGGCACATTATAGGCTGATTATATTGCTATGTTACTATGATAGTTTATCTTACCAAATATCCTAAAAGCATGCTCAGCCTTCACTGCCTTTGGTGCCATCTCACTAAAAACAGACATCATGTCAAGGAAGTCTTCAAAGGTGCAGTCTCCATCATTACTTGAGCTGAACACTTTACATATCCGGTCTCTGAACGGGTTCACACGTAACTCAGGGTATTGGAGTATCTTAGTCATCGGAAGCTTTGCATTCTTGTTGTGACCTACTTTCTCGGGCGCTAGGGCTTTGAATTTTTGATGAGCACTGGAAATGTAAGACAGGTTTATTTGGTTTGATTTTTAATAACAGCTGAGAAAGGTATGTAATTTCTGGAGATTGCATCAGAAATATGGTCAACACTGAAAAGGGAGTTGTAATCCTGGCTGGCAGATTCAGTACATGTTCTGAACACCCCTGCATTGAAATTTTTCATATTGTATAAAAAAAAACTGTTCCATACATTTTGACCACATAGGTATTGCACTTCTTTATAAAGATAAATTTGTTTGTCAAAACACGTATGCATGCAAATTAATCGCTCAATCCCCGCTAATGAGACACAATTGATTTTCTATTGTAATGGGCCGCTAGAGGCCTGCGCCAGGACGGAGAGATTAAGCATGCAATATGTCACAATATTAATATTCACTATGAAACAAAAGTTTTTTTTTTTTGGTAACTATATACAATTTACTACACCAGGGGTCTAGAATCGTGTGCTGAATTCATGTCCATGCCACCCTGTACAGTTACCTAGCCTGTTCACATGTTTCCATGCTGTTCTATTCCAACAGGGAAACCTATTATTAACAACAATAGGTACAGTAATAATACATATTCTATGGAGTTTCGTTGATATGTATTGTTGTCAGTTTTCTAAATAAATTATTTTTTATTTCAATCAGCCAACTATGAGCAGATGTGGAGTAATTAGGGCTTTGCTGAGTAATTTCTTCATTAGGAAGACGACCCACTGACCGAATCCTCTCTATTTGCATTCAACTTGTAAGGCATAGTCTAGCCTTATATGTCTGTTATTGCAAGCCTTTTAAGACTTCATTTGTGGTCAGACTTGCCTTAGTGCAACTGCTAGTGGGTTTGAATAAAATTAAATAAAAATATTATAAGCAAGTATGTTCAGTAACTGAATATAATTTGTGTGTCTAAAAGACCGAGAATATTATGTGATTATATAGATATATAAATCGTTTAATTCTATTAGATTCTTGAACTGTTTAGGCTTCAATAAAGTAAACTGCAAGAAAACAAAACATTAAAAGATTTTTACTTACTAAAGCACTTCCTTCTTCGTAAAATAAGTGAGATCCTGTAAATTATGACGAATTTATTAGTCATCTGTCGAAATCACTTTACATAGCTTACTTTACATAACAAATGATTTTTTTTTTTACCTCGTAGTCTTGAAGTTCCTCCTCTGTAAACTGACTTTTTCCTTGGCCCATTATTTTATTAATTACTTAAGTATTTATTTCTAAAACACTTAGCCTATTTTATACAATATAGTTTCAACCACACAACGAAAACCTCTCAGGGTTTATTGTGTCCTGGCGAGCCCTTCATTTAAATAAATAGGCAAACTTGTATAATTTAGTTAAAAAATTACTAGGAATATTATTGTAAACAAAAACACAAAGAAAGATCTAAGATTCGGGACGGGGCGGGGAACGAGTGGGGGTGGGGAGCTGATGAATCTGTCAGCTAGATGTCAATGTCAATTAGATGTGTGCGTTTAGTTCGGTCCTGAGGTTCGGTCATGAAATAAATAGGAAACATAATACGATAAATTATAATTTTTAATAAAATTCAGTTCAGTATTTACGGAATGGTTTATTTAATTTATTTCTCATCGTCGCTTTTATTTTCCGTCATAGTTTCTGAAAAAACATAAAATGGGAAATAAAGAATGCCGTTGGTGAATACAAACGTTATTTACCTATTTATCTCAAAAATCCCTTTAATACCAACCGTTATCTTTTTTGATTCTGGAGGCAAACAAAGAACCCCTCCTGTAAGGACCATCAGGGATCAGCTCACAGAGTATTGGGTAGTTCTTTTTGCACGGCGCCGATACCCAGGTCCTCGTCTTTGTGAGAAGAACACAGTCGAATTTCTTGCGAGCCCTTCTTGGACTGCCAGGTGCCCAGGCACGATATGTCGTGCAGTCTAGGGCATCACCTTAGGAAGAACAATACGGAAAAATAAAATGATTTTCGAGTTTCTCTGTAGCCTATACCTATTTTATTTCTCACTTTTTATTCTTATGGCCATCTTTTATCACGCCTGCTTCTAGCAGGCAATATCAGCCTTCCTCAACGTTGAGGTCCCTGATCTCTCGGCAGTTTAGAACTCACCTGTTATACTAATAAAAGCACTTCCATTCTTGCTTCTTAACCCAACAAACGCCATCTCTATATTACTGACGGCCAGGAGCAGCGCCAGGGCATCGGTTCGCTGCTCGCTTGTGACGTCAGCTGGCAAACTGCTCACATTCTTACACTCTCGGAACCCTAGTGTGTAGTTCAGCTTCTTTGTGATGATGAAGAACATGCCTACAGCTGGGACGCAGGATGAGTTCACGTGAGCTGAAAATTAATTATTAAAAACAACTGATTTCCAAGATATCCATATTGGTCAATGTGCTAGTAGGGTAGGAGATTATGCTGCTTAACTCTCTTGGGAAAAAGATACTAATAGCAATAAGGCAATCGCCATGGATTAGTTGGTGTAGGTACCTAATAAGTTGCCGAAGAAGAGACCAGAAATGGAATGTCACTTACGTATCGGCTTCGCATAAATACTGTAGTAATCATATCTGGAATCATTCACCATTGAAAGTCCCCCATCAGCCTCAGCGCACTTCAGGACTTCGCACGTATAGTCAATTGTCTCATTAGTTTCACTCCAGGCCTCTGGAGGACTATAGTTTATAGCCAGGCCCTTCTTCTCAATACCAAGACGTTGGCAACTGGTCAGGGACGTGTAGTTAGCCTTGGAAACCATACCAACTTTTGAACGGTAGCACTTTTCTATCAGATGGTATTTTGGAGAACGTGATTTAGTATCGACGGAGCATTTCGATTCTGCCATTACTAAGGCGTCTATTGTTGATAGTACTGCTAGTAGAATTAGCAACATTATTCTTTTTTTTTGTCTTTCACCGTCACCCAATAACACTTAATCAGAACTTCCATCAAATGCTACAAGACTTATGTATTCAAGAGAAGCTTAGACTGCACACTGTTAAGAGTTCACAAACGCCTGTAACATTTGTCAAAGCAATACTCGGACTGTGCAACAATTATAAAAAAAAAAACAAAAATTATTGTATCTGGTAAATCTTGTGGAATACGCCATTATGTTACAATCTCAGGCCACAACATAGCTTGTTAACTGTCGACGACTATGAGGTAACTAACTGGATTTAACTTGAAACTATCCCAATACAGAAACATAATAATGATTGAGCCTATTAACCTTCATTATGGCTGACAAGATGATGAAGTATGGCCTTGAAATTAACATTGTGTTGGGTCCTCGTGTGAGTTAGTTTAATTTTACCGTTCCACTGTTTGGAAAATTATTTGTAATACTAGAGGCCTCGCTGGTGCGATGCCATACTTGAGACAAAACTGAAGTGTATCTATCATTTGCTTACCTGCCGTTACACCGACGGCACCCTTAACCGAAACACACCACTCACCAGCAATGCTGTTTGGAGGGATAGATACAGCAAAACAGTGAATCAGAATCAGATGGTTGTGTAAATTCGATCCGTGACCCTGAGCTCAATAATCGACCTTCCTGCAGTAACAGGAACTACTCAACTAAAGTACTGACCTTATGTGACAGGTAAAACGGTCATGGGCCACCAACACAATAAATTGTAAGGTATACAACCTCCCTAATAGTTCTCAGCCATCAGGTTTAATTCGAAAATACTGTCTGTAAAGTAAAGCTATTTCGAAAACCGCCAAAAATCTAGTTGTCCCATTCAAATAATTGTCATTGATTTGGAAATGTCATTTTACTCCAATTTTATTGAGGATTATAATTTAATTAATTAATTTTTACAAAGAAATAAGCTTGCAGATAGCGCACTAGCGCGTGTGTACAAAATGGGATGTTTTAACTCTAAGAAAACGGACGAGGTGAGTGCCATAAAATTTTGCGTGTTGTGTGGTCTTGATGGTGTGACGTAAGTAGTATGACCACAGAGCATGAAACCAATGACTGTTGTGGTTGTGGAGGGCCCTCAGTATACAATATCATTGTGGAGACAGTGAACATTGCACTCATCCCTGCAAGAGCTCGAATATGCTTATGATCTATTTCATCCAGACCAGAATAGGCGCCAGAGCATCAAATAAAAATACACGTTTGTCTTTTGTGAAATTTTAAGTTCAATGGTAACAAAACCCCATCTTTTATTTGATAACTAGCTTCCGCCCGCGACTCCGTCCGCACGGATGTCGATCTTCGCGTGGATGGTTTATTTCTCCATTTTGAGTAACTCTGACAATGACATCTTATAAATATCTATTGGACCCAAATACGGCTAAGCCTATAATAATTAAGGAGATCCCTCTATTGAGCTACTGCTGTTGAGCTCGCGTTCTGTAGTAAGTATTTTTTTCATAGTAATTCCGATCTTGATAAGTAGCATGTAGCAGTAAATTACTGACAATGACGAAAAGTTTGCAATAATAAAAAAGTGATCGTGACAATGCGACAGAAAGTTAATTGAGAGCTTCAGCATACACAACATTGTTAGTGAGCTCGTCCGGAATGTGAACATGAAGATTTCTTGGACTGCTCACATGGGAAAGAGCTACGTAAAGTTGCCCGTGTGAAAAACAACTCGCGGTAAGATCTACGCCAGCAACTCCTAGGGTCTGACCTTGAGCCTTATTTATTGTCATGGCGTAACACAAAGCTACAGGAAACTGTATTCTCTTAAATTGAAATGGAAAATTATCCACTACGGGTAATGCAACGTGTGTTCGCGGTTCTACAGAACAACGTCTATGAATAAAACCGAAAAATATTTTTTTTTTTCTACGTATTTTTCCAGGATAAAAAGTATCCTATTTTATGCCCAGGATAATAAAGTATAATTATACCAAGTTTCATCGAAATCGAACCGTTAGTTTTCACGTGATGCCTGCATATACAGACAGACAGACAGACAGACAAAAATTTTTTTAATCACATATTTGGGTTTGGTATCGATCCAGCAACACCCCCCGCTATTTATTTTTTCAATATTTTCAATGTACAGAATTGACCCTTCTACAGATTTATTATATGTATAGATTTATTCTCCTGAGTCCTGATACGGCGCCATTCCGATAAGTTCATCCATAACAAGATTGACGAAGGATGGAGAAAAACAAGAAGCAACCTCCAACCAAGCCTCAACCTTTTCTTTCTTCTTTTGCTTTCTTCTTTTTTATTAATTGACAATTAATCACAAACAGGACATGGTCTACGACATGACTCCCATCCGTCATTTGCCCGTGATCTTTGTAAACGGAGTCCCGGGCGCCGGCAACCAAACTGTAGCGCAGACCATCTCAAATATAACAGGATATACGATGATAAGGCCAGGAGACCTGGTACGATCTGAAGCGGCGAAGGACACAGCCAGAGGGCGTTTGATTGCAGATAAGTTACAGGCACAGGACGATATACCAGAGGTAGGTCGAATTCTCATGGATATTCTCCTTTGAAAAACCCAGTGTCCTACCAACTGGTCTATGTTATCTCGGAGTTCGGAAGTATCCATCAGGCTTCTGCCTCTTTTAAATTGTACCTTTGCGATATCCTGGAGACTAGAGGTGATAGGTATCTCAAAATCGTCGTGTTTCGCAGCAGCTCTGGCGATAATTCGTCGCAAAGCAATGAAGACCATATCAGTCGTCCCATAACTTACCGCCGAAATACTTCGGTAGTTATTTAGGGGCATCATGGGCCAGCCAATCACCAACCAAAGCAGTAGATTTCAAATACCTCATATCTTTGCAGCAACTGACAGTAGACTTGATAAAGGAGTCGATGCTAATGCAACATGAGGCAAAGGGCTTCATCCTGGTCGGCTTCCCCAAGAACCCACGCATGTCCAGCATCTTCAACAGGCAGGTGAAGTGGCCTGAAAAGATCGTGGCCCTTGAAGTTGACAATGAGGTAAGGACTTATTTTTCAAATCGATAAGTTATGAAGAGGCCGCCGTCTTGTTTTTTCTTCTAAGTAGGTTTTGCTTGTAGATCTAGCCAGCATTACCCTCGTTATTGGCAGCCTTGTTCCTCTCACTGCTGAGTAAAGGCTTGCTCCCTTTTGTGTCATGCGTCACTTGTCTATGCAGGTCTACCAGGTCTTGCCACGATTTTGGAGTTCTGCAAAAGTTCTAAAATATAGTATGACTATTTAAAGCTGTTCCGCTGTTCCTTTGGTTCTCAGGTGGCAGCGTCGAGGCTACAGAGCAAACTATCAGAGTTGGGCAGACCGGAGTCGGAAATCAACGCTGCGAGGCAAATCGTCAGAGAAGCTGCACACAAAGTTAAAAACGTACACAAACGATTTGGAGGACATGTTGTAACGGTAAGCCTTATTGTTTTGGGAGCTATATACTTACTGAGCATTATCCTAAATTTAAAAGTTTTCCTATCAACTGGGCATACAATTCTTATAGGATGCTTTAGTTAAAAATACTGTGCCTCCATTAAATTTAATTCAATTGTGTTTCAAATGCCAATCAAAAGAAACTTTGGCACAGTCCCCAGAATCTGATGAAAAGTTGGCACTGGCTTACCAAATACCACTTTTATCCTCCACAGCTGGACAGTAGCGGCAATCCAAAAGCATTAGCGTCCACACTCAAGGAGATTCTATCAGACACGATCGAGAAGTGCCAGATGCGGCCGGACTCCCCTGAGCCCCGGCCTCCCACCGCAGTGTCAGCCCCCGCTGTGGCCCAACTCCCAATGGCGACAGAACTGACACCAGATATTATCACCGTCGACGCTGACGGAGAAAAGTGATAGGGTTACTCGTTTAATATTATTGTGACTTGTTTTAAATTTTGCTATATTACATGTAACTTTTCTTATTTGGGAGTTTTATTAGGACGAAGTGGCAAGGAACAGGGGGGAACAGCAACACACTATCAGTAGCAATGTGTTTCATTTTGGCAGTTCAACAATATTCATTGCGTTATTTACGTTGTTGAGCAAACACATTTTTCGAACATTATGAAGCAATGGATTAGTAATATCCTTGCAATATCAATTTGCACACTATCAATAATGTGATACGCAATTAGGGTGCAGGGGTCCTCATCAGTCATGTAAAAGCTCGCAATGTTGATGGATTGATGTCGTGTACGATACCTTACGTATTTAAAAATCAACTTTGATTTTCGAATTTTCTTTGTTTTTTTTTCCGCCTTTATGTCCCTGCCTGCATAATACATGTATACAGAGTAGCAGGGACATCGGCGCGCAACCTGTTACCATGAATTCAGAACATGATTTTGAAAACACAGGGGGCGTTGAAATTATTCGTCTGAAAGTAAAAAATAAATAAATTGCTGTTCCATACATTTTGATCGCAGGTAGGTATTGCACTTTTCGATGAAACAGCAGATTTATTTTTTTATAACCGACGAATAATTTCAACGCAGGGGGATTTCAAAATCGTACTGAATTCATGGTAACAGGTTGCGCGTCGATGTGTCCCGTCCCGTCCCTGCCAGCCTGTAAACTTAGCTATTCTTTCTGATAAAAAAATAATTTTATAAAACAATCTATAATTCAATGACCATAATTTTTACCGACTTCACTAAAAGGCGGAGGTACTATGTTCGGATGTTTGTAGGTTTTTTTTTTTTTGTTTGGTGTTCATCGAATACTCCGCCAATTGTCAACGGATTTTCAAAATTCTTTTTTTGTTCGAAAGTAGATAGTTCTGAGGTGGCCCCACTGTCACCAAGTTAGGATCTGATGATGGGATCTTAGAGAAATCGAGGGCAACCCTTAAATTTTATAGGCTCACTTATTGTTTTCCGCATATTTTATGAAGTATCTTGTGTATTTGCGTATGGTTGTCACCATCTCAGGTAGCTGGGCTGATGATGGAAGGTACAACTCCTTAACAGAAAGAAGTTACTTGAACAGGCAAGGACTGTTTTAGTAAATTGTTTTGATGTTTGATAGGGCATTTGCCACATTTGGTCTCATGATCATCAAGTCATGACCTGATGCTGCAGTCAGGATAGTCTGCAGAGTACCTAACCCCTCGACAACTAACAGCAGATATATCGTGTTTAGGCTCATTGAAAAGGGCTCGATGTGTGGATAAACGTACTGTTAATGAGGAACACCGAAGTACATAGAGACCTGATGCTGAAGCCAGGAGCAGGTGTAGTCGTGGTTGGGCTCATTTTAAACAGAACTAAATTTTAAGTAAGCAATGTTGACATGTCTGGCCTGATGCTGCAGCCAGGATTATCAGCATCTAGTCTAAAAACTAATAAATACTTCTTAAAGTGAAATACTTTTGCGAGTTTTTCTTCTGTATAATTATCCTAACAAAGGTTGCGGGTAGTGGCTGGATGAGAGAAGCGGAGGACCGTCAACGTTGGCGCAAACTTGGGGAGGTCTACGTCCAGCAGTGAACTGCAATAGGCTGATGATGATTTATAAAAGCCTCAATCGTTCTATTCACACAATGCCTTTTCGTCATTTGTGGTCTATTTAGCAATTTGGTAGGTTCCAAATCGCATAATACAATACTATCCAGCGTCTTTAGACGACTAAGCGCAACATACACTTGGCCCTTAGCAAAATTTTTCTTGCCTAAGTCTATTACGGCTTTATTTTAAGGTGGTGCCCTGGAGTTCATAATAATAATAATAATTATTGTTTATTGTTAATTAAAACGGTAACACCAATTACATTAATTAACATAAAAAAAAGAGAAAATAAAAAAATGTTCAACTATTAACATATAATAGAGGACACCCTAGCGTACTTCTTCTCACAAAACATCAAACATACCCGCATAATTCTACTCCATTCATCGGCAAACAGATCACATTCAGGATTGGTGGCCAGGAGGGCATTAAGCATCCTTAGAGTACGACAGACAGGGGACTCTGCTCTGGCGACAGTTTTAGATGACGGCGGTGCAAACAGATTGTGTCGACGGCTTAGGCGATGTCCGATGTATTTGTCGGGAACAAATAGCCGACAGAAAAGATCGTGGAGTTCAGGACTGTCGATGCGTCCTCTGAGAGTTTTGCAGGCTACTGTGAGCTGTTGAAAGCCACGTCTAACCTCCAACGAGTTGAAGCCCAATAGACCCAGGAGGTAATTAGTAGGGTACATGAAAGGGAAGAAGTGAAACGCCTTTTTATGTAGAAATCTCAAGAAAGTTTTTTGTACCTTTTCCAACGTTAACGTTTGAGTCGCTGTGTAGGGATGCCAGATACAGGCACCAGCCTCAAGTTTACTACGAACCAAAGTAGTATACAGAAGTTTAATTACATTTTGGTTGTGAAAATCACGGGCATTTCTCAAAACAAAACCCAGGCGCCTAAAAGATTCCTTGGCAAGAGAGGAGATGTGATCTCTAAATGTCAAACCAGTGTCAAAGGTCACGCCCAGGTCCTTTATTTTAGTGACACGAGCTATTAATTCACCACCCAATCTGTAGGTGTAGTGGAGTGGTTGAAGTTTTCGACCATACGTCATGACGTAACACTTAGTGGAATTAAAAAAGAGTTTATTCACCATGCTCCACTCATATAAGGCATCAATGTCCCTTTGTAGGAGTATGCAATCAGCGACCGTATCTATTCGAACCAATAGTTTTAAGTCATCAGCGTAGAGCAAGCATTTTGCAAACTTAACCTTATTTATAAGATCATTGATCATGATAAGGAAAAGCAATGGACCAAGCACGGATCCCTGACTCACGCCAGAGCGGGTATTATAAGGTTCGGACTCAAAGCAACCGTGCCTAACAAATTGCCTGCGGCCTCGCAGATAGTCCGCGAAGAAGTTCAGGAACTCTGACGAGAAACCTGATGCCTCCAATTTCATCAAGAGCACATCATTATCAACCCTGTCGAACGCTTTACGGAAATCAAAATAGAGGACATCCACTTGCCCCCCACTGTCCAAAACCCCAGAAATGTAATCGACATGAGTCATCAGATTCGAATTGACAGAGCGGCCCTGGCGAAAACCGTGCTGGGCATCAGATAGAAATGCGTTCATACGTCTGTAGATGTACGTGTGGAGTATGTGCTCGAAAACCTTTGCTAGGGTTGGCAGGACCGCAATGGGCCTGTGGTCCTCTACAGATGATTTGTCACTGGTTTTTGGGATGGGAATGACGCGCGAGACTTTCCATTGCTCAGGGTATACACCAGACTGAAGGGCTAGGTTAAAGATATGGCAGAGAGGAGTTGCCAGGATATCATGGCATCCCTTGAGGATAAAACCAGGGATGAAGTCAGGGCCGATTGAGCTATGAGGTTTGAGCTTAGCAATGCCTTTAACTACGTCCGGTGGGGTTAAAAGGGGGATAGGAATATTATTCCCTGAGTAGTAGGTCGGCCTGAGATTATTTGGGTTTAATTCAGGAGAATCAGGCAAGAAAACGCTAGAAAAGTACTGAGCAAACGCTTCCGCTGCTTTAATACCCGAGTAAGCTTTACCGTTGTGCACAACGTTTGGCTCAAACCCACCCCTCGATCGCAGGCTCGAGACATGGTGCCAGAACTGACGTGGATTACTCCGTATGTTGTTTCCTACAGTAAAACAGTATGACTTATAGGCCTCCTGAGTTCTAATTTTTAAATCCGAGCGTAAAGCACTAAATTGAGCGTATATTAGGTCACAACGTGAAAGTTTCCATTTGTGATGCAATTTATTTTTACGCTGAGTGTCGTTGATTATATCTCTTGTAAACCAAACCGGATATCGTCTGTTGCCAGATTTTTTCCTCTTTTTTTTTGGAATACATGAATCAAAAAGGTCATAGAATATGGTATAAAGCTGACTAGTAGCCGAGCGTGCATCTCGACAACGAAGGAGATCATGCCAAGGGGCGGTATGAATTTGATCAATTAAGAGAATGTAATTTCCTTTGCTGAAGTTCCAGTCTCTACTTTGGTCAATGTTGCTAGGGTATAATATTTCATTTACCCGGTGCTTTAACATTATTAGGGCAATATCTAAGGGAGGATGATACAGATCGATAGGGACCAGCTCCAAGCCTTCGACGTACTCGCAGTTTGCCTCGGTACCCTCCTGAACCAACACAACATCTAACTTACTCCCACGCATATTCATCACTTCATTCATCTCTACCAGATTACAAAAGTTTACAAAATAACAGTAATAATTGTTCACATTTACTGACGCACTTTTTAAGTTAAGGTCACCTAAAATCATGACTCTTCCACTAAGATTTGATATAATGCTCTCAACCTTACAAAACCACGTCATGTAGTCGTCGTCAGTGGCAGAAGGCTTGATGTAGACAACACACACATACATATTTCGGCCATTGATTTGGATCCTAGTCCACAAGTCCTCACCGCAATCCGTTTCTAGGTCATATTGCCTGCTCATGGTAACACCATCGCGTGCTGCAAGCAACACACCACCCCCTAGTGTCACTCTATCTCTACGTAAGATGCACCAACCTCCGTCAGACAACTCTGAGTCTTCCACTGAATTATCTAAGTTTGTTTCTGTGACAGCTACTAGGTCATGCTCGGATAGCAACAAGCTTGATCTCCATGTAGGTAATTTCGTTTTGAGCCCACGGACATTTTGGTACAATACACGCAGACAGTTGTTACGATCACTGAGAATGAGCGGGCTGGTGGCAGGAATATTAGTGGGATACTTGTTCACTACGCCGGGCACGAAAGTTGTGACGCCACGGTTTTACACAAATATCCTCAGCCCAATTTTGAGCTGCAGTTACTTGATCTGCTAGTTTCGAGGGCACCCCCAATTTAAAAGATGCATAGTCTCCACGGGATTTCAGTGCTTCTACTGTGCAGATATCCGTTCCACAGATGGTAAGAAGGTGCTCACGTACCTGGCTATCAGTGGTGCCCTGCTTGACGTAGAAGAGGTGCAGGTATCTCCATCGTTCTGAAGCCTCTAACTTAGTGGTGCCAGGTGCGGCTGTCCCCCGCAAAACATTACCAAGCGAACGACGCGAGCGCCTGTGTCGAACTTCAACCCAACCATTATCATTCGTCTGCCCGTTCCCATCTTTGTCACCCATAGAACTATTTGCAGTAGCTGCCGCAGGAGCAGCTATAACAGGCAACGGGACTTGAGGTTTAGGCACTTGCCGTTGCCGGGTGGCAGCTGTCACTCGCAAGTTTTGCTAACAAGTTTCCTGATCCAAAGCTTTCTCCCCAACGGAAGCCATCGTTACAAGACTGTCCCTTTCATTTAGTGGAAGACTTATGGGACTGTTAGTAGTTTCTAGGCCAGATCGAGAGGCGAGTTCAAGGATTTCCTCGTGTTGTTTGTCTAGATTCGACTCCATGACTTTTGCTCTCTCTAGATTCATATTAAAGGTGTTCATGCCAATTTGAAGCTCTGAGGCGGAGATTAGAATTCCCGCGCACTGAGTTTTGAGTTCATTAACATCCTTAACCAGCATAGAGAGGATTGCATCATGCTCAGATTTCCACATAGACATCCTACGGTCATAGTCAGTCTTCCATGAGTTCAGTAGCTGCATGAGTACCTCCTTTAATTCGCTGCAAGCGCAAGGGGAATGCATCACCTGTCCGACCGGCGAGTCGTCGATACGTTGTCGCTTACTTCTAACGGTAACATTCATGCTAGCTTCACTGCTACTGGAAGCTGAAGCAATATCAGGAACAGACTGAGAATGTCCAGAATTCGGTGGAGTGCGTTCCATATTGGGCATTGATATTGACAGCTTATAAAACAAAGCTTAACTACTGGTTAAAGTCCGTACCTGCGTGTTGTTGTTAATCCGTGCGCAAGCGCAGCGAAGCGTTGTTTAGGTCGTCGTGGGTGTTCGTAGATGTTCGCAAACCCGAGCGACAGCCGATCGATGCAGCGCCGATGTGGTCGTCCTTGAAAGATAGCACGTACGAGTGACGGTCGTTGACCTCGGTTGCGCCGCACAGCTGATCGGCGCTCCGATGACTCACACACTACGCAGTGAATGTTTTTAAAATTTTGCAACCGATTTTTCTTCAAACTCTGTTTATGAGGCAATGACTTGTGGTATAGCTGATTTGAGGCGCTCACTGGATAGCTTATCCGCTGAGCTACGCGATAGTATATAATTTTAAGACGGGAGTAAACTTTAGCTAATTACACAGATTTTTATCGACAAGCACACCGTAAGTACGTGTAGTCGCGCGCGAGGCCCGTACGGTTCATGCACCGTTACAGCCCAACTAAGTATAAGCGGCAGCATCCGTCTTTCCACATCCCCATAGCCTTTAGTTGCCTGATAATCTGATAAGAAGAACATAGATATTGGAAGTGTGACACGAGATAAGAAGGAGGAGTCGGAGAGTTAAGAAGGGAGAAAAGCGTCTTCAAAGCGCGCAAACTTCTTCTTTGACGAATGGACATCCATTTGAGCTCAGACCTATAGTTCGATACATGGTCATATTTTTTTTGACTCATGCATCAATCCACCACAGTTGTTTACGTCAGCTGGATTAACATTTGATGGTGGTCGTTTGCCGTAGGTTGCTGTCTCTCGTGACTCATCGATAGCTCTTTCAGTCTATCAAAAAGTACTCTGTGGATAGCTCGTAAGGTGTAAATGCGACTTGACTGATGCAGTTGGTTCGTCATTTTTAACCGACTTCCAAAAAGGAGGAGGTTATACATATATTCGACTTTATATATGTTTTTTTATATTTTTTATGTACTCGAAGACGGCTGGACCGATTCCAAAAATTCTTTTTTTGTTTGAAAGGGTATACTCTCGAGGTGGTCCCATTATCATCAAGTTGGAATCTGATGAGAGGTTCCCATGGAAATCGAGGGAAACCCTCAAACTTTATAGGCAAACCTATAACGATTTGGGTATTTCTTAAAGTAACTTGAGCATTTGCTCTCGGAAATCATCATTTCGATGATGAAGAACACAGATGGCCATCAGAACTACTCAATGACAAATATTTCACGGGTTGCGATTCGATTACTTTAATATGGTTGCTAAGCAATTTATGCTCGTCACAATGCATATGGTGAGTGATTGTCTACAATCACTCACCATACGGAGTTCTTCTGGTTCTTACCAGGAGAACTCCTCAACAATTAACGTCCCAACATCAGGAAAAGCAATATTTTGTAACATGTGATGAGCAGTTGACGTTAGGCTATTGTAACTTACATAAATTACAAACTGACCCACTAAAAAGTAAAAAATATAAACTTTTACGAAAAAAAACAACCGAATTCCGAAATTGAAGTTATTTTTTCACTTTATAGTGTTTTTTTGGAAATCGGTTGTTTTTTTTTTCGAAAAAAGTTTTTATTAAGCTATAAATCGTTGTGTCGTAAAGTGCCAAGAGATGTAGTATGGGTACAGATGTAGTCGATTCTTCAAGGCAGTGCTGGATTAGCCCCTAAGCAAATTAAGGAATTGCTTGGGGCATCACGTCGCGGGGGGCACGATAAGGCAGAAACAGCACCGAAACAGTATTTGCTAGAACATGAAAGGCAAAGCTGTTTATCAGCAAGATATAAGTCGCCCTGTGCGCCAATCTTTACAAATCTCTCGTCGATATGTTGGAAAAATACGAGGCGACTAATGGAGGTTGCTTCCTCGTGGTCTAACTTAATAGTCAAACTGTAACTCTGTAACTGTGTAATATAACCTCTTTGAACATACTGTATACGATGTACTCTTATTGTACAGGGAAAAATAAAATGACAATTGTATTTCTGTGTCACTTGTATTATTTTCCTGACTTGTTTGCATTTGCAATGTTCAAATAATTTGGGACTTTTCTGCACTTAGAAAAAATAAAAAAAAATATCACAAATATTCCGAGACGAATTCATAATAAAGTGTCAAATGGAATTTATACATGGCGATATAGGTGTAGGTTACTTTTTAAATAAATTACGTTTGACAAAACTTTTGGCTATAACTGTACAATTTTATTTCAAGACTATCACGCAGGGTGTAATTTTTTAATAAATTTGATAGTTTGACCACGAAGAATGTTAAAATTCCTCGTGGTCAAATCAGTTTGACTACTAAGTTAGACCACGAGGAATGGGCCCTAATGGATAGGAGGGCCCTACAGGCATACAGGCTTGGATTGCTTAGGGCATCAAGTATTCTTAATCCGGCACTGCTTCATCAAGGGGTGATAAGTGAAGGCAGCTTATTACGAATGGTTCCCATTGTGTCGAGTCTCTTTATGTCGAGCCGAGAACCTTGTCTCGCTTCTATTATTATTATACCTACTGGCTTTTAATTTATTCCTGATTGTACCTACCTACCTATTAACCAAACTGGACGTAACGGTATTAGAAAGCGTAAAATAGCAATATTTTGCAAAAACACTAGGTATACTCTCAGACTCGACGTAAAGGGACTCGGTACTAGGACCAACTGACAGTTTAGATACTTTTTAGGGTTCCGTACCCAAAGGGTAAAAACGGAACCCTATTAAGTACTAAGACTTCGCTGTCTGTCCGTCTGTCCGTCTGTCTGTCACCAGGCTGTCAAGAACGGCGATAGCTAGACTGTTGAAATTTTCACAAATTATGTATTTCTCTTGCCGCTATAACAACAAACACTAAAAACAAGATAAAATAAATATTTAAGGGGTGCCACAAACGCGGATTTTCTTGCCCTTTTTTGCTCGATATCAAAAATGGCAACAGGTAGGCACTTGAAATATTCACAAAATACTCAGTTGTATTTTAACTTAAATAATAAATAATAAAATTAAAATAAAATAAATATTTAAGGGGGGCTCCCATACAACAAACATGTTTTTTTCTATAGATATTATTAAAATATTCTATTCTAATATTCCTATTTACCCACCTACAGCAAACGGTACTTAAGTCTAATAATTATGCGACGTTAAATACTTATTTTCTGCACCATAGAAAAGTAGGGTTTATCGACATTGGTCAAAATCACAACCGATTTTCAATTTGCCAAAAATGTAAACAACAATGGCCGGCTCGAAAGTATTTCTTTTTTGTTTTTTAACCGACTTCAAAAAGGAGGAGGTTCTCAATACGTCGGAACCTTTTTTTTTATGTATGTTCCCCGATTACTCAAAGATGGCTGGACCGATTCCAAAAATTCTTTTTTTGTTTGAAAGGGAAGGGTCTCGAGGTAGTTCCATTGTCACCAAGTCGGAATCTGATGAGGGAATCCCATGGAAATCGAGGGAAACCTTCAAATTTTATAGGCACACCTATAGCGATTTGAGTATTTTTCATAGTAACTCAGTGCATTTGCTCTCGGAAAGCACCATTTGGTGAAGTGGAACTGATGATGAAGACTACTGATGGCCATCGGAACTACACAATAATAAGTATTTCATGGGTTGCGATTCGATTAGGTAGGTACTTTAATGTGGTTACTAAGCATTTGTGCTCGTTACAATGCGTATTTTGAAGTGGAGCTGATGGTGACTTCTCAATCAGCTCCAGTTCTCCTGGTTCTTACTAGGAGAACTCCTCAACAATTAACGTCCCTGCATCGGGAAAAGCAATATTTTGTAAAAGGTGATGATTAGTTGACATAGGTTATTGTAACTTAGATTAATTACTAACTGACCTACTAAAAAGTGAAAAATAATTTTTTTTTCCAAAAAAAACAACTTTAAAAAAACACAACAAAGTGAAAAACAACTTTAATTTCGGAAGTCGGTGGCAAAAAACTAAATTACAGATCCATAGACACCGACTTCCGAAATTAAAGTTATTTTTCACTTTGTTATGTTTTTTGGAAGTCGGTTGTTTTTTTTAATTTGGATTAGTGATGTGGTGTATAAATTTTAAGTTCTGGGGTAATCAATTTTGTTACAATTAGGCAGGTATAATAATATTATGTAGGTATTCCCCGCGCAGAGAGAAGATTCAATAGGTAATTATTTGAATTTTGATAATTTCCATTTGTTTTCATCAAATTATGAAAAATTTACATTATTAATTTATTCCTCTGACCTTTGCTGAATATTGTCAAAGACCATGTTTGAGAATCTTAAGTGAGGATGGGAAGAATACACATGTTAACAAGTCTTTTCTTGAGTAGAGGAAGATCGCCCTTCATTAGATCTTTCATGGCTCAATAACTCTTCCAGGCATTTTAGGTGCGCCTTGCAACTTCTTTGTTTGTAAATACTCTCGTTATACGAAGTTGTAAATACTCTCTTCCCATGGGAAGAGACTATTTGGCCAAGATAGAGTAAAAAATATTTTATGAAAAGTGAATTGCAAAATTTCTTCGTCAAAGGCTTTTTCTCTGCCGTTCTATTATACCTACCTTAATTTTTCCAAACTCTTAGGCAGATACCTATACTCACCTTACTGTAGGTACATACTCCGTTATACAGGGTGTTAGGTGCATCGTTTGCCAAATGGACTTGGCCGAAAGGAGAGTTAATTTGCTATCTCTTGAGGCCCAATTCAAAAAAATACAAGAACTCTGCATTTAAGCTCAAATTAAAAAGAAAGTTATGAGTATAGTTTAAATTTAAGCTTAAATGCAGAGTTCTTGTATTTTTTTGAATAAAAATTAAAAAGTCATAATAAAAAAAACATGTGTAACAAGGAATGAGTTACTGGGCCTCAAGAGATAGTAAATGACATCTCCTTTCAGCCAATGAGAGGTTTTTCTTTTGAGTATTTAAAAAAAAACATAGTTTCCAAGAACCCTGAAGATGGCGTTGAACTGACTACGTTACTAGGTGCCAAAGACAAAACGCTTGAAAAAAAAAAACATTGCGTCACGTCATATACGCTCGTTGAGTGACAGTTTCGTTTGCTTTCATTTTACGATCTCAAAATTACATCCAATTGAATTACCTAATAGAAAAATTATGTGACGTTCCCTTCCTTGCAGTAACTTACCAAGTTCAGCGCCATCTATCCAGCGGCTAGGGAAGCGTTAAAAAAAAAGAAAAAGAAAATCCCTCATTCCATTTGGCAAACGATGCATCAAACAGCCTGTATAATATCGACGTTATTATTTTTTCTATAAATGTTTATTAAATACTCTTTGTACATATTGTCGACAATTATTATGTCACATCACTGAAAATAAATTTCGTCGAGACAAAACGGATGTCAGTCGTTTGACGTTTTGTATGAATTCTTCAATTCGCTATTAATGATGAATTTCTAGTATTTACATATTATATTTATTTAATAGTTTTCTGGTGATGCACAGGATGAAAAAGGAATTGTGATAATAATGGACGTGCTATTAGGCACGTTATTGATTAGCGACGGGCAGATGTCGCGTTCTATTCCTAGGCAAGTTTAATGTTACCTTTTGGTTCCTGGGCAAAGTTTTTTGGAACGAAGTTCCGTAACGCGGGTTGCGGTAGGAGTTGACTGGTAGACATTGTCTCGTCGGGGAAAAGCGTTATGCTACTTTCTCTCTGTCTCTTTCTATTATTTAGGTACGTGTATGTGCGTGTAAGTAGGTATAAGTCTTATTACACTGCGCGCGATATTCAGGGATTTTTCCTAAATCGGGATGGTGTAGTAAAAGCTTCATTACACTACGCGATATTCAGGGACCCTTTCCCTAAATCGGCATGGTGTAATAAGATAAAGGGAGGAAGAGTCCCTATTAAAAAAACACATCACCTAAATATGGGGCCTTAACTAACGTGTAGTGCAATAGGGGTTTAAGAGAAAGGGAGGAAGGGGGTCCCTATTAAAAAAAACACATCACTTAAATATCGGGCACTAAATATCGTGCAGTGTAATGGGGGTTTATACCTACAATTAATAAACAAATATACCTAGTTGACTAAAAAAAACAACAAAATATAATATGCGTCATTAGTTCTGGGAATTAGCGATGTTTTTTTTGTTCTTAGGTATTCTTGGTAATTCTCTGTTAAATATTCTATTCTAAATTCCTATTTACCTATCTACCTTTTATCCCTACCTACAGCAATTAAACTGTACCTAAGTCTAAAATGCGACGTTAAATACTTACTTATTTTCTGCACCATAGAAAAGTAGGGTTTATCGACATTCGTCAAAATCCCAAACGATTTTCAATTTGCCAACAATTAGTCGCGTAAGGAACTTCGTTCTTGGGGGATTCCGTGGGAACATCGAGATAAAAAGTAGGTACCTATCCTATGTGTTAAGATTAACACATAGGATAGGTAACACATAGGATAGGAAACCTAGATAGGTTATAAACTATCTGTGTGTCAAATTTCATCTAGATGCACGTTTATAATAGGTACCTACCTACTTACTAGCTTTTGCTCACGGCTTTGCCCGCATTGTGGTCCCAATTTTTTCCACGGCTACGTACTACCGCGTTAAAAAGTATCATAAGTGTTAAACCAGGTTATAAACTTTGTGTGCCAAATTTCATCGAAATCCGTTCAGTCGTTTTTGCGTCATTGAGTTACAAACATACCAACTTTTACATTTGGATTGTCCTTTAGGGATAAGTAAACAAAAATATCGACTTCCAAAAAGAACACTACAAAAAGTGAAAAATAACTTTTATTTCGGAAGTCGGTGTCTTTTGGTTTTGTACCTACTTTCGTTTCTTGCCACCGACTTCTAAAAGTCGGTTGTTTTTTTTTTGTAATGAAGTTTTTTATTTTTACTTTTAGTTGTCCCTACCATAGACTATACACTTATGTCCCTACCACATGATAAGTAAATAACAGTGACAGGAAGTTATTATACAATAATATGTAACATCATCAACATAAGCTAAGTGGAAAAAATACGTATTATTGAAGCTAACTCAAATACCACTCTAAGTATAACCTTTCAAACAAAAGAAGAGTTTTCCAAATCGGTTTACAAAATAAGTAAGGAAGTTAAAAAAAAAAAAAAAACCGAATTGAGAACCTCCTCTTTTTTTTAAGTCGGTTAAAAAGTAACTTTTTTACAATAATATTTTACCACAAAATATGATTTAAATTTTTTAATGAACAAAAGAGTTTGCATTCGCACACCGTGGGGACTGCTGGCCGATAATAAATTCTTTTTTGCAAAATTTTCAAATGACAAGCGACAGTGCACGTCGTTGTCAATTGTCACAAAAGCGCATCGATTTTCAAAACAAAACATAAATAAAACGAATTCATTCCCTACAGAGCGGTCTTTGGCTAATCATCACTTGTATCCATTTTGTTTATTTCATTATCAATTTTCACAAGTTACTTTTGTGATGTCAATTGCAAATATCATAATTAATTGGCAGCTCATGTCAAAAGCGTGAAGTTTGGTGGCGGGAATTAAACTTTGTTGATTATTTGGTAAAGTCGCCACGCTGCCTAGGTCCGTGATCAAAGTTATGAAGATCAAACTGCGTAAGTATTGAAAACTCATACTACATAATGTGCGAGCCCTGTCTGTTACAATGTGGTGCTTTGGTGTTCGGTACCTATAACTTCCCTACCGAAATTTAAGAGTCGTCGTCGTTTCAGCCGATAGACGTCCACTGCTGGACATAGGCCTCCCCCAATTTTGGGGGGGGTTTGCCATAATCGCCACGCTTGGCAGGCGGGTTGGCGATCGCAGTATGGTATGATGGTGGAATAAATAGAGAACGCTGCTGCCCATTCTCCGGTAAGACCCTTAGTCGCCTTTTACGACACCCACGGGGAGTAAGGGGTGGTGCAATTCTTTAAGTCCGGCACCACACAGACATCCGGCACCACACAGACATTTTTCTTCAAAATTTAAGAGTACCTACATCTAAAGAACACGTTCGGTAGTTTCTTATTATCCGACTGCGTCAGAAGGAGGGTTTTGTTTTTTTGGTTCTGTAAAAGCTGTTTGTTTCGCAAATCTATGGGAAAGGCTCCAGACGATTTTTTAAACATAATTTAGTCTAGTTGTAAAAGCAAAGTTCTAACAAATGGCCTAAGAGAATTTAAGGTAGAACTTTGTGTTAGATTAGATACCAGTACCTATTCTAAGTTTTCACACTAACAAAAAATTAGGACAATAATAGTTTAAAAACATGAATTTTTCGCCTTAACAATTGTATGTTGTTCAGCGCGAGACCGTTTCCCGTCGACGTCATCGACGGAGGATAACGAGAGCGGCACCGACTGGGATGTTGAGGGTCGCCATCCCGCCATGACGCACCCCCGCCACCCTCCACCGCCTCAGGTAACACACACATACATCTATGGCTCAGGCAGAAGCTTTTTAAAAAAACTTAAATGCAGTTTTATTTTCCTTCAAAATTGAGATCATGGTTCCTTTGACCACTTTGGCCTTTTAGCCATAGTTTCGAATTTAGCCTGATGTGCTATTCATCACATCATTCATCCATTTTTTTTTGTTTCATTCTTTCATAGTTTTTTTTTTTTTGTTTCATGTTTATTCACGCGGCTGACATATACAGGGTCAAATTAAATTAGTTAGCGAAACTACACACGTGATATTATCAATATCTAAACTAAAACTCACTCACTTTGGAGTCGCCCTTGGGTGCGGCGACTGACTCTCGCATTCATGATTATTGAGCAATAAACAACTACTAGAAATGAAATTTATTCGTATGACATAAAGTGTTTTTCAAATAAACTTGCGATAAATGTCATTCAACCACCCTGTACCAAAAAGTCCAAATAACTTACGATAGATATCGTTCGTCATACAAAACTGTCGCTAACATTGCATCGGTTGAGTTTCATAATACCAAACACGGAGTAGGTAAGTCAATGTTTTGATCGTGTTACCGACACTGCCCAACCATTTTTTTCGTATGGTTTGGAAATATTGGGATACATTAGTAGAAGGAGGTGAACAAACTTTATCGCAAGTTTATTTGAAATGAACTTTAGTCGCAAAATGCAAGCAGTACCTCCCTTAGGTACTAGTATGAAGTTTTCAGTTATTTCAATTGGACCTTGTAACCTTGTTTAGATCTAACTGAAAAATAAAATGTTAAGGGTTCCATTAGAGTGCCATAGGGTGAATTTTTCAAGTGGGCGTGGATGGCCAAATCGCTCGATTTTGATAAAA
This sequence comes from Mesoligia furuncula, assembly GCA_916614155.1. Lineage (NCBI taxonomy): Eukaryota > Metazoa > Arthropoda > Insecta > Lepidoptera > Noctuidae > Mesoligia > Mesoligia furuncula. Next base: position 27,081,659 of record OU744802.1, on the reverse strand, counting down.
ACTAAAACTGCATCATTAGATTTTTGAAAAATCAATGTATGAATACCTACTTTAAAATAAGAAGCAGTTAATTAAAATCCAAAATTTTCCTTACGTTTGCCGTATGTCATGACTTCCCAGAATTTGATCCTTATTAGGGACACTATCGAATGGTGTAATAATATAGTGTTTTTTTTTTCAAAATCAACGGGTTCGATTCCTGGCTAGAAATATTGGTTTTTCAAAAATCCAATTATGCAGTTTTAGTTTTCAACAAAATCGAGCCCGCGACTCCTTTGAGTACTTTTCGCTATTCCTCATAACTAGTTTCGGATTTGGCCATCCACGCCCACTTGGAAAATTCACCCTGTATAATAAAAGTAGTCAATTCCATAATTATTTAATAAGCCCACGTGTACGAGTGCTTATTTTCAACTCAGATCATTTAGAAACCCACGGAGTGCATTCCATATATCAACTCTCGGGGCTAAGCAATGTGTTGAAAATTTAGTGCGCGAAAAAAAATCGTGCTAAAGGTGCGTCCACACTGTGTAACATAACATGTTATTAAACAGAGTTATAAAACATGTTTCTATAAAGAAGTTAGCAATGTTAAATAATTTGGATGTGTTATATAACATTAGTTTGTGTTACATAACGTAATCTAGACGCACTGTAAGAGGGTTTTTACATTCGAGTCGCGTGAAGAGTTTTATTGCGAGTGGTCTGGCAGCGTAGCAGCGATTCGTGGCGTAGCGCCTGCGTAGCACTAAGCGTAGCGTGCAACAATGTAGTTTTCTTTTACGCCACGGTCGGGTATAGACGACAAACGAAAACGTGCCCAACACGCCACGGTCGTCTACAGCCGACAAGAAAACGACATTTTTTACTTTTTAAACGCCACGGTCGGGTATAGATGACAAACGAAAACGTGCCCAACACGCCACCGTCATCTTCAGCCGACAAGAAAACGCGTCTTGTCGTCTATACCCGACCGTGGCGTTCAAAAGGTTAAAGCCGAGATGTTTTTCATTTGTGGATTCTGTTTTTTTACTTTCATTGTTTAGACAAAATAAAAAAAAGATAAAATTGATTTTTTTTAGATAAAATGTTTACGAAATCAACCTTTTTATCTTATTCTTGCCCGGAGAAACAATATTTATAAAGAATAAAGAACATCGATAGATGATCTGTATACATTTTGAGAATCATCATCATCATAATTATGTACCTACCTATAAATCGAGGCGCAACCTGTTGCTATGGATCCAGGTCATTCACGTGATTCTGGACAGCCCTGCGATGAAATATTTCGTCGGTTATTAAAAAAAAAATTAGCAGTTACATACCAACGACCATAAAGGTCGTTGATACATACCGACGAATAATTTCTATGCTAAGGGATCTAGAATCATTCCTGGATTCATGGTTACAGGTTGCGCGTCGCATGTCCCGTCCACTCTGTATAACTAGTCGGTAAAAAAACCGACGATCTTCATTGTGCGAGTTTGAAGTTAGGTAGAAAATGGATACCTACTCTGCATTCGCGAAAATATAAACAAAAATATGAGTTTATGGAAAAATTACTTTCATTCCTACTACACAATAAAGTTCAGTTTACGCTACAACTTCAAACATTTTTATAACTTTGTCAGTAGTCCTAATCACTGTGAAATCAACTTAATTATCACTTTAGTTCCTTCACAATAAAGTTCAGTTTACGCTACAACTTCAAAATTTTTTATAACTTTATCAATAGTCCTAGTCACTCTGAAATCAACTTTATTGTCATTGAAATAAAGTTGATATTTGTTTAACTTGAAATAGGGCAGCATTGCGCACTTTTACTTTGCGCGCTCACTTCTGTTTTGGATTTCAAACTATAGGAAATTAATCTTGTTAATCAACAGAGAATGGACAGTACTGACTGGAACACGGACGCCCGTCATCTCGCGATGACGCATCAGCGACACCCTCCGCCACCACCACAGGTAACATTAGCATAATAGCATAATTAGCATATAATGTGCCCACTGCTGGGACACAGGCCTCCTCTCTGTGAGAGGGAGTGGGCCGTAATCCACCACTCGGGCCCAGTGCGGGTTGGTAGATGTCACATGTCTTCGAATTTTTGGTTCTAGGACATGCCGGTTTCCTCACGATGTTTTACTTTACCGTTTTGAGAGCAGTCTTGATGAAATAATTTACACAAAGTAAAGCGTCTGTCTGGGTTCGAACCTACGACCTACAACTCGTAAGTCGCACGTAGTCGTATGTGGTAACATTTGGGTTAAGGATACTATTTACCAAAACAAAGATTTTTTTATATTTTGATTCCTTTCTTCAATCATTATCACCATCATCATTCCAGTCCGGAATCCCCCTCTGCTGGGTACTTATAGACCTGCCCTTTCTGCTGCCAAACTTGCCGGTTCCGTGCGCCCCTCATCCAGGTGTTACTGCCTTTGACCATATCCTCAACCCAACAAACAAGTTAAAAATAATTAAAACCACTTTGTTAAAAATACCTCTGCTTAGATCGAGCTCATATAATTTAAAATAATGAGTGTAAAAATACCCATTACCTAACCAAGAAAACTTATAAACCTAGAACTTACCACTAACATGTTTTTACCTCTTATTTTCTTTATTGGGCCTTACCTGGGAACCGACAGGCCTTTGATTTTCTTTATTTATTTATGTAATAAGGGTTACCAACTAAACAAATACACAGCATTAACCCAGAGTCGTTGACATAATATTGATCTCGCATACGTATTTAAATTATAGGAAAGCACGGCACTATTAATTGTTAGCGTACTCGTTGCGTCGCGTTGTCATCGTACAATAAATAGAAAATTAGACACTAAAACAAATCAAAACAATTTAAAGAGATTTTGATTTCTACGTTATTGCTGAAAAATGCTGTTTTTTTTTAATCTTAACGATTTATTGGACCTTACCTAGGAACCGACAGGTTAATAACAGATATTACGAAGATATTCAAGATTACTGCAAGGGTTGGAACGAGATGGCTCTAGTCAAGGATGCCTGGAAGATTTTGGGGGTGGCCTTGTGGGACAGTGTGGACTAATAAAAATAAATTGTGACATTTTATTTATATTGGGATTATGATGGACCTTTTTACACCCCCCCCCCAGTCACATTCTGATTTGACAGGTCATCAACACACTAGCTGTGTCTACTTTTGCATCGTCAGGCTGGTCGTCAAATACTCTATTCGTCTGTCTCACCCTTCACCCAGGCGGTGATAGTTGGTTCGGTGCGCAAGCGTCGCGGGAACCTACCCAAACACTCCGTGAAGATCTTGAAGAGATGGCTGTATGACCATCGCTACAACGCATACCCCAGCGATGCTGAGAAACTGGCTCTGAGCCAGGAAGCTAACCTCACTGTGTTGCAGGTAAGAGAAGAGTACAACCGTATTTCTTAATATTTTCTACTGGTAAAGATCTGATTAGCCTTCATAGCGAAGGGGCGAAGGAGGGGGTCCTTCGTCCCTCCTTTTGCAATAATAAAATTTTCTTTTAAACACTGCACTAATATATAAGGCGGACTACAACGCGCCACGCAACGGGGCTCAGATAACGCGCTCCTGGGCGTGATTTTTTACATACAAATTCAATAAAAAAGCGCGGATTTTGGCTCTATAGAGGTATGAGGAACGGGGTGTAAAATTCACTCATCCTCCATAGAAAAGGGAGGATCCTCCAACCAGACGGGTGTTGTGTCTGGCGGGCAACTGCCCGATGATTCATGTCAGGCCGCGCATCTAGCATATACATGCTAGTTGCACGGTAAACTCTGCTTGCGAGGTGCAGGATTTTGTGTGACTCCAGTATGACGTGTAGTCGCATGTGCCGTTTGTGGATACCGCTACAACTCCGTTTTCCGCGCCCCCTCGTATGGCGCACTGTTGTGGGCAATACGCCTTAAGCTCTCCAGTGCAGCATGTGGTTTTCGTGTGTAACTAAACTGCTGATATGCATGCATATGCATGCATCACAAATCATTATAATTATACTTTTAACGCTAAACGAATTAAACACATGTAATTTCCAAAAATATTACACGTAGGTACATACCTATAAAGTAATCAGTATTAGCCAAACTGCAAAATACTTTGTTGGCAATAGATTTGAAGATACAGAGACAGAAAAGCGCTAAAAGCATTGAGTGATTTGTAGTGCAAATGGAGCTTAGATCCAATCATCCAAATTGGGAAGAACACGGAATTTTGTGTTGATGAAAAATATTAATCTGTAAATGACATACAAAAGCCCAGTTTATGAGTTGACCATAGCATTTCCAAACGAGTTTCCATTACCAGGTCTGCAACTGGTTCATAAACGCCCGCCGCCGTATCCTCCCGGAGATGATCAGGCGCGAGGGTCACGACCCCCTACACTACACCATATCCCGGCGGGGTCGGAAGCAGCCAGGGGCTATGGCAGGAGTGGGGCCCATGATCGGTCTGGCTGCAGCTTCCACTTCGGGGCTGGGAATGGCTGCAGGGGACGGTGTCAATGTAGCGGCCTGGGATGGCCTCGTTGTAGAGGTTTGTAAAGAAGTATTTTTGAACGCAAAGGCTATATATACTCTGCTAGACGCGCATACTAGGAAAATATTGATCGCATTTAGTGCAACCTTGTGACGCACACTATATTGTCTTTATTCTTTTTTTATGTTTTGACGTGAATATGTCTTTGAAATTGCTTCCATAGTGGGTGGCAAGTAAAAAAAACCAATGATAACAAAATCGGGGCATAAAGTTTGGTGTTGCAGCTTCATATCTATCATCTTCATCCTAAATTCAATTACGCCATTGGATAGCTAAAGGATCAAACAATTCATTACATCAAGTGAGGACTGTGACGCATTGCATGCGGTGGAGGGGGAAGAGCCGCCATTTTGAGCTCATTTTGCTGCGTATCGAGATTTCCTCTTAGTATAACTTTTTTTCTTTGTATATTGGCACCTTGTTTTTCTTTATATTCATTTATTTTATCTATCTTTTAAATAACATTGTTTTTCTTATTTATTTTAAAGGTCTAGTTTACTTCTTTCTGCAGCCAATTCGTCTAAAACCCACGATTATCTTTTGCTTGAATTCTACGTAACTAGACCAAAATAGCCTATACGTAATCGAAAGTAGTACCCACAGAACGGTCCGGACGGCCGCGCCCACGACTACGGCGACGGATTGCTGGTCTACCGGAGCGACGGCGACGAGCTCGGAGACGGCGAGGAGGGCTACTCCAGCACGATCAGCGAGGAGGAGGTCAAATACGACCCTTCCGTGTGGCAGTCCGTTATCCGATACGGACCAGAGGACCACGATCTGCATCCGGCTGCTAGGGAGTAAGTTTGTAGTGTCGTTCATGGACGTTTCAATAGTTAGTTGCCTATGGATTCGCTTGATTATGGGATTCGTCTTTGGAAGCCTATGAAGAATTGTTGGAAAATAACGAGCAATTTCGTAGGCACTATCCTGTGCTTTACTCTAGCTGCTTAAACCTAATTGTCCAATACCTATTTCTAAATTAGAAAAAGACACTCTTTAGTAACAATGACGTGTCCGTTATATATTTGGTTAGTAGTTAAGTCACTTAATCAAATCACCTAACGTCGAAAGTCACTGCGACGATTCCTTTTCCATCCCACAGCAGAGCATCAGTCGTATCAGTGGCCGCGACCAAAGACATGGTAGAACAGATCAACGAGGCGCAGGAGACTAGTACAGAGCAGTTCTGCTCGAGAGCAGCACGGGCAATAGTCGAACGCTGGTACAACACTATATCAATTTTCTAAACATTGTTCTATGTCCTAAAGATTTATAGCGTCTTCAGTCCAATCTTTACTTAGCGCCTTCCCTCCAGCAATACATATCCAGTGGTAAGAATAGGCATAAATGATCGAATTCGAGCAACCTTTTTTTTTTTTTTTTTTTTTGAGGATGGGAAATCATCAAATGACTCCTCCCGCTCTGGGTGGAGCGGAAGGGAGTGTCAGACTCTTACTGACTAAAACCCACCCGTGTTCCTTCCTTAGCCCTTTATGTTCTGGGCCAGCGGTAACCCTTTCGGACAATCCCGCTGACCCGGCAGGCTTCGGCCCTAAGGGGCCCCTCCTCGATGCTGACATCTCTTTGAGGCGCGCGTGGAACACGTACGCGCCGTCCGGCACGGGCCTGGTCCTGATCGGGCGGTGAGCTAATTCGAGCAACCTGGCTTTTCGTTCCTCAATCCGAATATTTGTTTCCGCACCCCAGCAGCACGGCATCGGTCGTGACCGTGACGACTACGGAGGGGATGGTGGGCCAGGGCCCCGAGCCGGTGTCCAGCAGTGAGGACGGCTGGCAGGCGCTGGCCCACCCGCAGCTGGCGCACTTGCCGCAGCTGCCGCACCCGCTACGCGCGCGCCGCATGCAGGTGAGCCCGCCCCCGCAGCCGCCGCCGCCCGTCGCCGTCGAGCTCGAAGTAGCCACCACCGACATGTGGTGCCACACCTAGGCATCACGTGTCTCATCTGACACTATACGTGACAATCATATTAGCTATGCTGATATTTATAGCTCTGTTTACTCTTGCAATTTGCTGAAGAAAAGAAGTTTCATTTGTCAAAAATTCCGTTTTGAATTTCTTTGCCTCTTTGTTTAAAAATAAAATATGTTTGGAGATTTTAATTTGCGCTGAGCGAATGTTGTAGCCACAATTTACCATGTTTTTGTACATATCTAACTGTAGGCGACGTCGGTGTTAAAACACTATACCTAATTAGTTTCCTTTACAATCAAGTTTTCCTTGTGTTTTTTTGTTTTTAGCCTAGAGACGAGTTTCTGTTTGTTGTGTAAATAAACTTTTATACTAAACATTTTGGTTTTCATTCAACTAAACGGCTATAACGTTTTGGGCGCGGGGTGTTTTAATACCGGCATCACCTGACAGTTATTGCTTTCGAAAAGTCCTTTCCTGTGTTTTTGTTGCTTAGCTTTTAATTTCTATTTCTACAAGCTGCTGGACTTCTTCGCAAAATTGTATTCTATTAGCCAAAATTGGTGGCTTGAACTGGTCAAAATTTTGCTTGTCCAGAATTATATCTATCCAAAATTGACATGGGGCTATAACTGCAGGTGGTGCCGCGCGCGCGCCGGGCGGAGGGAGAACAGGACAAGTTCAAGTGTCTGTATCTTCTGGTCGAGACGGCCGTGGCGGTACGGCAGAGGGAGAAGGAGCAAGAGGAGGCAATGCTACCTGTTTAGTTAATCGTGGACTCCTTTCTTACCTAACTTTAAGATTAAGTAAATCGTCTTTCATTTATTCATTGGAAACTCAGTAGACTAGACAAAGTGATTAGTTTGTGATTATTTTGTCCAGAAAGTATGATCTGACATAATTTACAGTAGGTACGGGGTGATTTACCCATAAAATCACATCAACAGAAATCCTCCATTTCTAAAAGCATGTGATCATTAAATCTGCTGTTAAATCACTTTCTTACGGCGGATTTACTTTATCTATGTTGTGTCGTGTCGTAACGGCTTCTTGACACAAAGGTAGCCATTATAAGACTCGCCGTGATTTGACGAGGTCCTGAACGCGTCACCACTATAGCTTTAGTTGTTGCAATTGGTTGACTTCCAGTCGACATGAGATGCAACGTGTCATACTTTCTAGCGGTGACATGACTTCGTACGAACTTCAGTCTAATTTCTAAAATATGTACGAAAAATGTGCGAAATTGTACGTTAAATAAAAAAAAATGTTCTATAAAGACTTCGCAGAAAACAATAACCAACGTGTCACCGCCAGGAAGTATTCTTTCTAGCGGCGCTATATATTTCACTAAGTAGTATTCCACTTTTAGACTTTGTTATGGGCCAAGAAAAATGTACGGAAAATGTTCGAAATTGTACGCTAATTTAAAAAAAAAAGGCCGAGGAAGTATCTAGATCGATATCCAAGGCAATTGTCATTTATTGATGTACAGACGCCAGCACATTAAGCTACTACAATCTGTCAAATTTATTTAATAGATTTTCAACTTTATCGCCAAAGCTAAGTAAGGTTCAAGTTGATTGGCAAATTTTGACAGTTTCGGGTAGCTTGATGTGCTGGCGTCTACATAGGAAGATGATTCATTAGTAAATAATTATTTATAATCGAATGTTTTATTAAGGAATTAATATAATTATATATATGTCTTTATAGTACATTTTTTTAATTAGCGGACAATTTCGTACGTTTTTCTTGGCCCATAACAAAGTCTAAAAGTGGAATACTACTTAGTGAAATATATAGCGCCCGCTAGAAAGAATACTTCCTGGCGGTGACATGTTGGTTATTGTTTTCTGCGAAGTCTTTATAGTACATTTTTTTATTTAGCGTACAATTTCGTACATTTTTCGTACATACATATTTTAGAAATTAGACTGCAGTTCGTACGAACTGATGTCACCGCTAGAAAGTATGACACGATGCAACAACATTATTAAAATTGAATACCTAGACTTGTAGAAACTGAGTATCAGTCTTCTTTTGGATGACCTGTATGATTTCCACAGTTTTCTTCGTCCTAAGAGATGTTTGTTTAAGCCTACGTAGAAGTTAAGCATATTACGAGTATTTTGTTGTTTGGAATATTAAATCAGCCTTCTCGCGTACTGGGCGACGGTGACCGCGACCTAGCAGCGACCAATGTTTTACGTTTATATTAGTAAAACGTTATTCGTTGCTACCTACCATTGGTCTGGTCGTGGTCGTGGTCGTTCAATGCGCGAGAGGGTTTAATAATTCCCACTTAGAGTAAGATCGAATGTTTTGTTAAAAGTTAATAAATTTAATGATTAATTATTTAAGTTGCTTTATTCTGGTGAAGCAGCGGTAGCCCACATAAGGCACGGCCTCCGGCGTCCCTGCTAGTTTGAAAAGTGTTAGACCGCCTTGTGTTAGCGTTCAACCCACTTGCAACCAGAATACGGTTGATCAACCGTAAGGGCTTGATCACACGTATCACAACCAAGCTATAATCACAATCACACCACAACCACACCACAACTACAGAGCAACTACACCACAACCACACCACAATCACACCACAACCACACCACAACCACACCACAACTACAGCACAACTAGACACAACCACACCACAACCACACCACAACTACACCACAACCACACCACAACCACACCACAACTACAGCACAACTACACCACAACCACACCACAACCACACTACAACCACACCACAACCACATCACAATAAAAAACTTATTCACAAGGACCACATTTTGCCGTCAAAATCAACCGTGTGGATGATACCGACCACATCAAGTCCTCAAGTCGCAGCCACAACGGAACCACCAGCGAGAAACAGGCGGCCACATCGCAAACGCTGGATTATATTCGAACGCAATGTGAATTGTTACTGAATAAAAATTGAATTGAATTGAATTGAAAACACAACGTTGCGTCGATCATTTGATTTCATTTTGTAGCGTAACTGCAAGAAGTTTCAGTGAGACTATTCACACGTAACCACAAGTGTGGACAATGACAAATACCTACCTTATGCTTAGTTGATCGCTGATAGTTCCCACTGCCAGCGAGAACTCTATTGTATGTTTCTAGAGCGAGGCAATAGTCTATAGCTAGTCCCTTCATCGTCGGGCAGTGCCAGGTGCTTGTTTTTCCCAGTGGTCAGATTGATGGTCAGACTAGTCTTTCAAACGGGATTTTTTTCCCGTTGGTCATTTTTATTTGACAGCTGGGAAAACCACAGACAAAAAGTACAATGAAAGTAAAAACTGTTTTGCATTTTAATAGATACTTAGCTTACAATTTTTATCTTAGGCGTTCTAAAAAATGACCAACATTCAATTCTCCAGTTAACATCATTTGTGAATACATTATAAATTCGTCTCTCATTACATTTTCCTTTACCCGTAACATATTTGATAATTTAGTAAAATCACTTTTCAGTAAAATTCTCTGTAAGTTGATTATCCCGGGTCCTTTTCTTGTTATTTTTTTATTCAGTTCTTTATGCCAACTTTCTAAACAGTTAGTAGTTCTGTGCCTCTCCCTAAACAGACCAAGTTTGCTAAAATTAAACTTCTCTAGCCACTTCTTTTGAAAATATTTTTAATTTTTTTGTATATTGGCCGAATCAGGAGCATCATTAATTATATTATATATTGCCAACCTTCATTCACTAAATGTGGCGATAATAATGGCGGAATTCCTGAAAGTGCAATTATGCGTTTTGATCACTGACCTCACTTGTATTATAGAGGTCAGTGGTTTTGATGCTTTTGATTTTGTATTTTTTTTTTGTTTTTGCTTGCTTCCGCACGTCATGGGAGAAATGAAAATAGCAACCTTTTATTTCCGCACCACATTAGAAGCAGCAACTTCAAAATCCAGGTTAAATTGTTTTGGTTCCATATACGGCAGTTGTGATCGTAGCATGCTAAAAAGACTGATGTAGCTTTGATAAAATTTTGTATGGAGGTAGCTGACACTGGATTAAAATATAGACAGGCTACTTTTTATCCCGACTTTGCCACGGGATCGACATTTACGCGGGTGAAACCGCGGGGCGCAGCTAGTTAATAATAAAAATAGAAGAGATTAGGTCAGTGAATTAAACATTTGCCTTAGCAATGGCGCGAGGACCTAAACATTTTTTTTTTCCCTAAATTTCCCATTTTTGTTGCAGTGCTTAACAATTTATTTCCCGAAAAGAATTTCATCCAAGCTACCATTTTGGAAATAGAGCGTTTTATATGAAATAAAGTAAAATTCGGATAATTCGTAAACAATGTAATTTGGAAACATTGTAAAAGCCAATTACTGGAGTTTCTTGCCGGTTCTTCTCCATAGGAAATGACCAATTGGAACCGTGCACCTAGCTTCTGACGTTTCAGTGCCCATGTAGGTTTAGGTGAAATAAAATAAAATATTTTGATTTTGATTTTTTGATTTTGATTCGGAAACAGTGCGTCGGGGCTATGTTTCTCAGAACATGTCAAAGACTACAATATAATGCGGTGTAAGAACATGTCATGGAAATGCATGGTAATTAGTCAGCGCCTGACGTAAATTGACGTAATATTTTTAAATAGCCAATTTTTTAATCACGTCTAAAGTTGTCTATGGAGTATCTTAATTTGAGAGGACTAAACTAATATTTATCTTTGTCCTTTTCTTAATGAAATAGACTGAACTTAAATTTAGTTTAATTTGTGAACAACAGAATCGACGCCAAAATTATTGAGATTGAGTTAGGTACGCAATTAGGGTGCTGATTGCAGCCCATAGCTAAACCTGTTAAAATAATATTCATTAAAAATCACTTTGTTTGTGGTAACAACTTTATTTATTGGTTTCGGTTTGCGGGGGTAACTTGGGACTGCCACCCATTGGCATGAAAGGTAGTTCATTTATTCGTACGGCGGCGGTTTCCTTTCCGGCTTTCCGGTTTGCATTGGACATAAGTTCGTCCATCGGGATCATAACCTCTGCGAAGGCCTCTGCCGCTGGTTTCTCCGCATCGATCTGAAGCAGAGGTGGATTTTTGCAGTCGCAGAATATTTTTTCACGTTAAAGTTTTACAATTTTTGTCACAGAAGGAAGTTCCTTCAGTATTTTTATACCTACAAGTAAGATCTTTGAAAGTCGTTACGTATCGTATCGTATTACCCAGTAACCGAGTTGTGGAGGTCAGATAGGCAGTCGCTCCATGTAAAATACTGGTATTCAGGTGCATCCGGTTAGACTGGAAGCCGACCCCAACATAGTTGGGAAAAGGCTAGGCAGATGATGATGAAGCGCGCGTCGCTTTTTGATATAAAAATACTATACAGGGTCAAATTAACTAGCGAACCTCCGCTACATAAACTAACTAGCGAAACTGATTTTTAACGACTTCAAAAAAAAAAGGTGGGTATCAATTCGTCACGTATGTATGTAATATTATTGGAACTGAATCTATTAGGACTTCCAAACAAGTATACAAAATTTTATAGATGGATGTATGTAGGTATGTAATTATGTATGTTTGTCCACGTATTTCTCCGCAACTATTAATCGGATCTGACCATTTTTTTTATTACCTTACATTTACTTTTAGGAACAGTGCAAGTTTCATCAAAATCGATTCAGTAATTTTCAAGATATGGACTAATACGTGTAAGTGTGACGGCCTGACTAAGGGAAAACATCTCAAAACCTTGATCACATTCTAGTGCAATATTTACAACAAAACTATTACCTACTTATTACAAACAAATATTCCAGCTTTTACTTAAAACTAAAAATTACAAAATAAGAAAGTAATTTAATAAAAAAATTAAATCGACTTCAAAAAGAAATTAACACAAAATTATTAAATACCTAACTTTAATTTCGGAAGTCGGTGGCAAATACAGATCCCAAGACACCGACTTCCGAAATTAAAGTTATTTCATAATTATCAATTATTTTTTTCAAATTATTTTTTTATTTAAACTGATATTTCATGTGACTACACTAACTATATTTTCGATATCTGTGCTCATCACGTCTGTGAAGTTTCGCTAGCTAATTTAATTTTACTCTCTATTTCAATTACCTACACATACCTTCACAAGCCTATACTTGTAGAGTTCAAGAATGCCCTCGTAGTGCTTCATATAGGTTTCCAGGCGGAGTTTCAAGGCGTTCGGGGTCTCATCTATACGATCCGGATTCTTCGGCCGTTGTTTCATCCTATTGAACAACGTCCTTATCGATGCTTCCAGGTATAATATGAGCTGTGAAAATGGTTGTTACATCATTGAATACAAGCTTACTTGACTTAAGACTGAAGACAAAATGGTGTCATTGCTTGAACCATCCAATGATGAACAGTTGTGGAAGTATTGTCCAAGGCTTGAGTATACGGTGCCGTCGCAAACTATGTAGCTCGTATGATCGTCATCATTTCAGCCGAAAGACGTCCACTGCTGGACATAGGCCTCCCCCAAGCACCTCCTCTTCGACCGGTTCTAACGGGTTCCTGCGGCCGCCATGGTGATTGCGGGCGTTTCACTTTCCAGTGTCAAAAAACGTCCACCGTAATTTAGCAGCAGTTTTTACGTAGAGACGTAAAGCTAGCTAAGCTAGGACCGACTACACTTGATTCCACGTCGATAAGTATGATCGTTTCCGAACTCAGATGCTTACCGAACATTTTCCCACAGCTCGCTCAAACAGCGGACCCTGTGACTTTTCGCGAGGGAACCCGTGCAGGACGAAGCCTCGGGTCCCCTTCGCAGCCGCCTTTTCGATCGCATCTTTTAGCAACTCCAGGGCTAAGTCGTTGGGGACGAGCCCACCTGCAAAATAAATAATGTTCGTAAGATTGACCCCATAAGTTATGAATGAATCGGAAAACGAATGTTATCTAGATTCTGTAGAAGTTGCAAAAACACATACAGTCTTATTACAAAACGAGATCTAATTTTAGACCTAGCCTAAACCTTCGAGCCAGTTACTCTATTTTGAACTAAGGCCCGTATTAATAAACGTCACTCAGTCCAAGAGCTCGCACTTGATATCGATCTTGAGGTCATGATCGTATTAATAAACATATTATTTGACGTTCTCAAGCTACGGTTTGGGTTTACGATATCAGCCGAGTGATGGACTGATTAATAAATGAAACTTGACACTTATGTATGCAATAGGTGCGTGTACTCAAGATACTGAAACTTAAGTGTAGGCGGTCCGTGACTTGAGCTCGTGATTAGTACCGCGAAACACGGAGTTTGAAAATATTTTGGATGAGATTAATTATTATGATGAAATAGAGTTCTGTGTGTGTATTTTATGGTCTTTGCGATATCGTTTACCAAAAATGTATACCTAATTTATTTATATGTTGAGGTCGGTCAAACTGCGTTAGTTTACTACGAAAGTTGTATAAAATTGGTATTACTAGGTACACACCTATCCGAAAAGTAGACCAATTCAGTGAAAATATGCATGAACAACCCATTCTCTTACTGAAAATATGCAAAAGGAAAAATAAAGATTCTGTTTGCATTCTTACTTTTACCATTTTTCATACATAAACTACATAAAAAAACTCGATCAAATCTTGATAAAAATTACTAAAAAATTGTGTTGCGACGTGACACTTTTTAGTGCTGACCGTCTACCGAACTTTCTTATTTCGATTCAAAACTTGCATACAGCCTAATCGATATTCGCAATTTAAAAAAATAGAAACTGAACAAAAACTCTTTATAACTAACAAAAAGTATTGAAAGTGTTTGCAGAAAACCAAATTTATAGAATTAATTTATCATCATTCTCAAACAAAATTTTACTAAGCCTACATAGAAAATATATAACTACTGGCAATTCTGTAGAAAACTATTAGAAAGTATCAAAAATAAAATCCACAATAAATAATAGTTGTCCAATAAATTAAAATAATTTTAAACAGCGAGCGCATTCCGAATATAAATTCAAATATAGAAACATTTCGGCGCGAAATTCAATAAATGAGGTACCTATAGCGTGTCTGTTAGTGACTCGGTTTACTAAAATGACCAAAAAAACTATTGAAATGACATTAGAAAAGCTTAAATCATTATTATAAACAATGCATAATGTAATTTACTGCTTAAAATAAATTTATTTAATTTCCAAGTATCGATTACATTCGTCATATTATCAATCGAAATTTAAAAAAAATCGTTTGGAATAATCGCTTTCGCACATCATTGCAATAAAAAAAACAATAATGGTCGGAGATTTTGAACACAAATTGAGTAGTGGTAATGATTAATACGTGTTATTGGACCTGTGTTTGAATATTACGTTAAGACCTGGGCATTTACGTGTGGTTCAGAATATTTTCAATAATATTTGTCACATTTTAAATCTTATCTTTAACTGTGTATGTGAAATTTGTGACAAGTAAAAATATAGTAAACACGCACGATTGGCGCGAAACTTCGACATTAGAATCCAAAAACTTCATTACCACTACTTCTATGGATAAATTCGTCAAATAATTAAATAACGAATTCGCAGCCTCTGTGGTGGAGTTAGGGTGTTTGAAATACCCAATTTTTATGTTTTTTAGCCTCGACCACCACTGTCATCAAAATGGCGAGTATCGTATGTATTTACGAACTTGAATGTATTCAAGGTAAATTAATAATAATAAACTTGTGCGCTAAATATGAACATATTATGAGGTTTTTATCCAACACTCCTAATTAACGCACATTCTTAAGATTTGATGGGTAGCATAATAAATATTTACATAATCAAATAAGGGTGTCGTATGTCGTCATTCTTGGGTACGATGGGACCCGGTACCGAGCCGGCGAAGGTTCGTGTGATCGGGGCGCTTCCGAACTATACTCTATAAAACGTGATACAGCGCTAATCATTAAAATTTTAACAAAATACAAGTACCTATTTCAATAAATCTTACGACATAGCAAGAACCATCATGAACGAAATGTGATGAATGTCATTCTAAACTTCGGTCAATGTGACGTAATCGTTCACGAGATCAAGCCCTCAAGTACAGCATCTTGAGGAGCTGATCTTGGTAACTGAGATACTGTTTTCATGTGTTTATTAATTAGCAATGATCTTGAGATGCTGATATCGCAATAATGGCGTATCAAATGATATCGCACTTGAGTACGTCATTGAGGAAGGTTTATTAATACGGGCCTTAGGCCCGTATTAATAAACGTCACTCAGTCCAAGAGCTCGCACTTGATATCGATCTTGAGGTCATGATCGTATTAATAAACATATTATTTGACGTTCTCAAGCTACGGTTTGGGTTTACGATATCAGCCGAGTGATGAACTGATTAATAAATGAAACTTGACACTTAAGTATACAATAGGTACGTGTACTCAAGATGCTAAAACCTGAGTGTAGGCGGTCCGTGACTTGAGGTCGTGATTAGTACCGCGAAACACGGAGTTTGAAAATATTTTGGATGAGATTAATTATTATGATGAAATAGAGTTCTGTGTGTGTGTATTTTATGGTCTTTGCGATATCGTTTACCAAAAATCTATAATTTATTTATATGTTGAGGTCGGTCAAACTGCATTAGTCTTAACTGCGAAAGTTGTATAAAATTGATATTACTACACACCTATCCGAAAAGTAGACCGATTCAGTGAAAATATGCATGAACAACCTATTCTCTTACTGAAAATATGCAAAAGGAAAAATAAAGATCAAATTGGCATTCTGTCTGCATTCTATACTTTTACCATTTTTCATACATAAACTATATAAAAAACACGATCAAATCCTGATAAAAATTACTAAAAATTGTGTTGCGACGTGACACTTTTTAGTGCTGACCATAGAGAGACGTCCACCCAACTTTCTTATTTCGATTCAAAACTTGCATACAGCCTAATCGATATTCGCTATTATTTTAAAAGAAATGAAAATAGAATTAGAAACTGAATAACAACTCTTATAACTAACACAAAGTATTGAAAGTGTTTGCAGAATACCCAATTTATGGCATTAATTTATCATTATTCTCAAACAAAATTTTACTAAGCCTACCTAATAAATATATACTGGGAATTCTGTAGGAAACTATTAGAAAGTATCAAAAATAAAATCCACAATAAATAATAGTTGTCCAATAAATTAAAATAATTCTAAACAGCGAGCGCATTCCGAATATAAATTCAAATATAGAAACATTTCGGCGGGAAATTCAATAAATGAGGTACCTATGGCCTGCCTGTTATTGACTCTGTTTCAGTAAAATGTCCAAAAAACGATTGAAATGTCAATAGAAAAGCATAAATCATTATTATAAACAATGCTTATTGTATTTACTGCTTAAAATAAATTTATTTAATTTCCAAGTATCGATTACATTCGTCATATTATCAATCGAAATTTAAAAAAACAAAAAACATCATTGCAATAAAAAAAAAAACAATAATGGTCGGCGATTTTGAACACAAATTGAGTACCTAGTGGTAATGATTAATACGTGTTATTGGACCTGTTTTTGAATATTACGTTAAGACCTGAGCATTTTCGTGTTGTTCACAATATTTTCAATAATATTTGTCACATTTGAAATCTTATCTACATCTGCGTGTGTGAAAATTGTGAAATGTAAAAATGTAAACACGCACGATTGGCGCGAAACTTCGACATTAATTAACCAAAAACTTCATTACCACTAAGTACTTATTTACCTTAAACTATGGATAAATTCGTCAAATAATTAAATGATATATTTTCACAGCCCCTGTGGTGAAGTTAGGGTGTTCGAAATCTCCAATTTTTATGTTTTTTAGCCTTGACCACCACTGTCATCAAAATGGCGAGTATCGTATGACTTGAATTTATACTAATAAACTAAACTTATAGTAAACTTGGGCGCTAAATATGAACATATTATGAGGTTTTTATCCAACACTCCTAATTAACGCACATTTATTCAAGATTTGATGGGTAGCATAATAAATATTTACATAATCAAAATAATGTCGTTATTCTTGGGTACGATGGGACCCGGTACTGAGCCAGCGGAGGTTCGTGTGATCGGGGCGCATCCAAAGTATACTCTACAAAACGTGATACAGCGCTATTCATTAAAATTTTAACAAAATACAAGTATTTCAATAAATCTTACGGCAGCAAGAACCATAATGAACGAAATGGGATGAATGTCATTCTAAACTTCGGTCAATGTGACGTAATCGTTCATGAGATCAACCCCTCAAGTACAGCATCTTGAGGAGCTGATCTTGGTAACTGAGATACTGTTTTCATGTGTTTATTAATTAGCAATGATCTTGAGATGCTGATATCGGAATAATGGCTCTACGCTAATCAAATGATATCGCACTTGAGGACGTCATTGAGGAACGTTTATTAATACGGGCCTTAGACTCCTAAGTTGTCAATTTTGCATTAAGAACTTTAC
The DNA here is from genome assembly GCA_916614155.1 of Mesoligia furuncula. Lineage (NCBI taxonomy): Eukaryota > Metazoa > Arthropoda > Insecta > Lepidoptera > Noctuidae > Mesoligia > Mesoligia furuncula. The sequence continues at coordinate 27,063,680 of OU744802.1, read as the reverse complement.
GTTTGTCGGAACAGGTTCTTATTACAAAAACTGACGTTAAACCCGAGTGGGTTTAACGTCAGACGAACTTTAGCTTCGTTGGATTATAGTTCGAAATTTAAAAATGGCTGGATGGTTTAAACCTGGGTCTAAAGATAAATCTTGTTTTGTAATAAGGCCGTGAAAGTCCGTTTCAAAATTTGTAAAGCAAAAATTAAAAAAATAAAAGATTATAAATAAACAATTCAAAGGGTGCCCCTCAATTCTTACTCAAGGGTACCCATATCTCGGTAAATCGATGCTAAATCTATTAAGTAGATGATAAATCTATTACCAACATTTAGACCACCGGTGGACGACAACACGTCAACGTCGGCTGTCGCTGAAAATCAGCGCTAGGGCTGTCTCGTATAGGGTCTTATCATTATGCTGAGCGATGGCCGTTTTGCGTGGATGTAGTGACGCATATTTTCCCCTAACTTGTTTTTTTTGTGATTGAGACCTTTCTTTGCGTCATGTCAAGCTACAGTGTCAGTGTTAATGTCAAGCTACAGTTAAATACAACCCCCAAATTTCAGAGATCAATGAACTAAAACCGGCCAAGTGCGAGTCGGACTCGCGCACGAAGGGTTTCGTACCATTTATCTACAAAAACGGCAAACAAACATGTCCCCCTTAAATATTTATTCTATTCTGTTTTTTACTACAACAGACATACATCATCTGTGAAAATTTCAACTGTCTAACTATCACGGTTCATGAGATACAGCCTGGTGACAAACGGACAGACGGACAGCCGAGTCTTAATAATAGGGTCCCGTTTTACCCTTTGGGTACGGAACCCTAAAAAACAAGTAAGAGATGTCTTAGAACACCCGGTTGGCACAAAGTTCCTTTAGCTTTTGTACTTTTTCGGTCTAGCTCTCATTCGCCAAGTGTGCAGAGTTTACGTGCGATGAGCAACTTCGTTCCAAAAATTTCTGGACATGTTCCTTTGAACCGCCTACAGTATGGATTGTCATATGCGTTTTGGCATAGTGGCCATGATAACATTGCTTTTCGAATCATGGTTATAGTACGCACTCAAATAAATACTATCAAGGAACTACACCTCCTCATAGTGATTTCGAAATCAAAGCGGAAGTGTCTTGGGCCTGTAATTTCACGAAAACCCTTCCTCTATGAACCGAGACACAGTACAGCCGCCAGTACATCAAATTACCCGCAACTGTCAAATTTTCCCAATCAACTTTGAACCTAATGCTTTGGCGATAAAGTTGAAAATCTATTAAAAAAATTTGACAGATTGTAGTAGCTTGTGCTGGCGTCTTTACATGAAGGGCCGGTGTCAGTCATGGTAATAGTGCTTACTTCTCCAGATGAGTTACATGTAGAACTCTACTACCAACAAAATAATCATCATCTGCCCAGCCTTTTCCCAATTTTGTTAGGGACGGCTTCCAATCTAAGCGGAAGCAGCTGAAGACCAATGTTTTATATGGAGCGACTGCCTTCCTGACCTCCACAACCCATTTACTGGGTAATACGTTGATCAGCAGGAGCAGTGGTGACGGCCGCGAGTTGTAGGTCGTAGGGTCGAACCCAGACAGGCGCTTTACTTTGTGCAAATTACATCAGCACCACTGCTCTCAAAACGAAGGAAAACATCGTGAGGAAACCGGCAAGTCTTAGAACCAAAAATTCGAAGACATGTGACATCTACCAACCCGCACTGGGCCGGCGGGGTGGATTACGGCCCATTGCCTCTCACAGAGAGGAGTCCTATGTCCGCAGTAGTGGCAACATTATAGAGTGATTATACATTGATCGATAGCATTACAAATAGGCTTCCCAAAGGATAATACCACGGTTCTAGAAAACCACGGTGTTTTTATTTATAATGAAGTAAAAAGTTGTAGTTAGGTTAGGGCTCATTCAGACGTAACACAACCACTCCACATCGCAGGCAGTGACAAAATGAGGGCAAGCAGTGGTCACGCGTGAATAGTGTCGCTGCAACTTCTTACAGAACAGTTGCGTTGTGGATGCAAACTGTGCGGCTTTAAGTAAGCCACGAGCCCCCAGAACAAAAAAATAGAAATCGTACCTCGACCTGTAACAGAACTGAGGCACCTGGCCCTGTGGGAACCGCTCGCTATCTCCTCTCGTATCATTTCTCCAAGGGACAGGTATGTGAGTCCGTACGTGGAGACCATGTTCTGGCACACGGTCAGCTTGCCAGAGCCCGGCCCACCCATTACCCACACAATGGGCATAATTTCATGGTCGTATACTGGCTGCAGAATAATATGAGTTTAATAAAATGTTTAAAAATGTTCCAAGTCGTTATTTTCCCAATGAATTTGCCTTCGTTATTTTGTCTGAAGTTTTCGGAATTCTGAATATTCTTATGTGATATACTTTTAAATGAGTCAGGAGTCACAAGGGACCTGGCATAGCCCAGCAAAGGATCTGACCATATTGTCCTATCGAAGTTCTAGTTCGAGTTGCTTGAAGAAGGCTAAAGCTCTCATTGAGTCGGTCGTGTATCGTCGGGTTCTATTTATACGATGTGATCTCTGATCTAATCTGCTTCAACACACTCCATCATCCAGTTAGGTACGTATCACCATCTGCCTAGCCCTTTTCCCAACTACGTTGGGGCCGGTTTGCAGTCTAACCGGATGCAGCTGAATACCAGTATGGAGCGACTGCCTATCTGACCTCCACAACCCAGTTACTGGGTAAAACGATACCCCTTGGTAAGACTGGTTGTCAGACTTTCGGGTTACTGGCGACCCTTAACGACTGTCAAAGATCCACGAATGACAGCCGGGACCAACGGCTTAACGTGCTTTCCGAGACACGGAGGGTCTTGGTCTAGTTAGGTACGTATAAATATATTAAATAAACATGCTTGCACCACAAATCACAAACACATTTAACAGAAAGTAGAAACAGAACAAAATTTTACACAATAGCCCTCTAGACCGAATTTCGGCTATGGCGACCAATCTCAGTGGAGACTAGCCTTCAGCGAGGGAGATAAATTATTATAGTGCACAAATGCTTGCGCAGAATACAGGTGCACTTTCCCTCACTCTCAAAATCCGAAGGGACGGCAATCCGACACTAATGGAGAGAGATCAGGCGCAGGACCAACGGCTTAATGTGCTTGCTTTTCGAGGCTTGGAGGTGTCATACCGCCAACTTCCAAACTCCGAGTTGCACTAAGAAATTAAAAACGCCACGTTTTAAACACGCTCAGCGCTAACATTTAGTGATTTGTAGCAACAGGAGACAGACCAGCAGCGTGTGCAGTCGGGCTGTCGGATGATGATAGCTACTTTCACATCTTCTACCAACCTTTTTCTGATAAGCCTTGCATTGTACAGTTCTGCATTGTAAAGGGCACCCTGGTATCTTATCTATTACGGGCTCTTCGCACCCTGGACAAAGTTTCTGTTCCATTTTTATAATCTCTTTTATGAACGAAGTTCTTGATTGTGGATTTAAGTGGATATGTTAATCTCTCGAAGAAAGCTCGTAGACTCGGATAGAGGCTGGGCGGTGGCATTTAATTGTAAACGGTTTTATTGCATTGTGGTTTTAATTTTTATAATATTTTTGATAAATATGACGGTTTTTTTTATTATCAAATTTTCATATTCTAGTGGTTTTTGTGCTTCTTAGGCTACGAATAATTATTACCTATTCGTAGCTTTGGAGACAAGACAAGAGCCTGCATTATATTGTAGTCTGTGAGAGCTTGGAAGACGAAGAGACATGAAGAAACACTACAATTCCGTGTGAAAAATTTACCCACAGAGTACTTTTTTGACAGTTACAAATTTCATCTCAAACGTAAATTTTATTTTTTTTATTTATTCGATTCGGTGTCAGAGGTTCATTAGCATCTCCTTGGTCGATCCCTCTGATTTCTCTAATCTCTGCATGAAGCAATCTGATGGACCTCGCCGCGCCGCCACGATCTTGGCCACAGCAACACCAACACCGTCCTACAATAGATGCTGACTGACGTTCATAAGTTTAACCGCAACTGGCCGGACGGCCGGACGGCCGGACGTGCGATTGTCAAGGCTCCAACCTAGGTCCCTTATTTACCTGTAGCGGGAGAATACTTAAATACCAATACTGATGTTCTTCAGGCGCACTCTTGGAAACTCTCACTCTTGGATTATTGTATCTCTCTTCATAATCTGCTCAGGCCTCCTTTTTGTTAGAGGGAGTGGGCCGTAATCCACCTCGCGGCCCCAGTGCAGGTTGGTAAATATCACGTCTTTGAATTTTTGAGTTGTATTTTGTTTTTGTTGTTGTATGTTGTATGAGTTGTCGTTGGAGTTTAGTAAAACAACGAGATCACACAGAGAGGCGCTCAAGGCGACTTTAATTTGTAATAAGTACGAAACAACGGATTTTGAAGAGGTTTCCACCACCACCATATTTTACCAAATTTGTTCCAGAAGGTTGATGTCATAGATATAAAAGTACTCTGTAGTTGATGTGTATATACTAGCAACGCCCGCGGTTTCACTCGCATAAGTATCGATCCCGTGGGAATATCGGGATAAAAACTAACCTATGTCCTTTCCCTACACCAAATTCATCTAAATCGGTTCAGCGTTTTAAGTTACCATGCGTTATATTGTAGTCTGTGGGTTTAAGCGTGAAGAGGAAACAGACAGACAGACAAACGTTTGCATTTACCTATATTTAAAAAAAAAAAAAAATAATAAAATAGAAAAATCTAAAAAAAAATCTGAGGCGGTTCGAAGGCCTCACGGGATCAGCTAGTATATTTAATTTTGATATATGAGACATACAGACATCATGGGTAGGATCGCGCCAAGTATGGCGAATTTAGGCTGGTTAGAGTCGCGCTGACCGCACGCTGACCGTCGGCGCTGACAGCTTGAAACGTATGAACTTCTAGGAAGCGTTTTAGAATAACGCGTAGCTATCAGCGCGTGCGTTTCATACGTTTCGGCTGTCAGCGCCGACGGTGAGCGTGCGGTCAGCGCGACTCTAAAACCAGCCTTAGATCTCGATAATGAAAAACAACTAAAATAAAAACATTATTTATTAATCAACGATCTTTAAAATTAATGTAGAATAGAGGCTTTTGTACAGAGTGTCTAAAATATTAAGTTGTGTATTTAGTTGGCGGCTGCGGCTGCCATTAGCGGGTCCAGGACTTTCTCTACCTCGGCAAAGATGGCGTCTACAGAAGATTCGGCGTCTATCTGCAATTGACAAAAATAAACATGAAAATCATACTCGTATAAATCTTCTCAAGTCTTCATTAATCGGAAAATAAACAAGCACGGTCCCAAATATAATGTCCTTTGGAAAATAGCTAGGGAACCTTCATGGAGGATGTAGATCTTCTCAACTTATATATTTTATGATGAGCTGATGTCGCCCTTTGTTTATGTGTACCTACATCTTTTGTTTGATATCCTAAATACCTAAGTTGATCAGAAGGTCAATTGGTCAGAAGGTCAATAAGTTGATCAGAAGGTCAATTGATCAGAAGGTCAATAAATTGATCAGAAGGTCAATTCCCGTAATTAAAAACGTTCAAAATCTAGTCGCAATCTCATCTCAGCGACATTATCATCTGCCTAGCCTTTTCCCTACTATGTTGGGGTCGGCTTCCAGTCTAACCGGATGCAGCTGAATACCAGTAATTTACATGGAGCGACTGCCTATCTGATCTCCACAACCCAGTTACTGGGTAATACGATACCCCTTGGTAAGACTGGTTGTCAGACTTTCGGCCTTCTGGCTACCTGTACGACTGTCACGAATGATAGCCGGGACCAACGGCTTAACGTGCTTTCCGAGGCACGGAGGGGTCACGGTATGTAAAGATGGTCACCCATCCACAGACCAACCGCGGCAAGCGTAGCTTAACCTGATCGATCGACCTGTGCGGCTGTTATTATTTCGCCACGGGCCCCTCCTCATCTCAGCGACAATTAATGTAAAAACCTTGTCAACAATTTAGGGATTTTAGAGGTATTTTTGACAGATTGAGACAGATCAGACTGTGAACTTTCTAAAATTACGAGAATTATAAACCCTCTGATATTTCACATTCAGTACTTTTTAGTCACATTTATAGTTATCATGAAAATTGATGCAAGAAATATCAAAAGACGACAAAACGACGGTCATCAACTTTGTGTGAAGAAAAGAACTTTCCTCCTTCGTCAGTCAACTTACCCTGTTGATTTTCGAGAGGTACTGGTCCAGAACCGTTTGGTTGTTGTCTAAGAAGGTCTTCAGACGCAACTTGATGGTTTCTTCATTGTCATCGGCACGACCTGAGGTCGCCGCGCGTCCCAGTAACCTCTTGGTCAGTGTGTCTGCGGATGCTTCGAAGTAGAGAATAGCCTGGAATTTGAGGAAAGTTGAAGATCAGTTTAATTTTAAGCGAGGGAAATGTTGGGCTAGAATTTAATAATACATTTTCATAAGTGGCGCAAATAGTAGTCAAGGGGCCCTGTATCATAACGCGTTAATGGGGCCTATTTATCTGACTGCAGCGGAGGTCAAAAGGAGGGTATTACTTTTTTAGCTGTGCCCGACAGGGTCCACGATTGTTACAACAAATGAACCTACCGCCTAAGCTTAAACATTGTGGAATGCAAATTTGAGTATAATATAAAAAAAGTTTTCAATTTTTTACCGCAGTCGGGGTTTTTAGTTTTTTAAATAACTTTTTTTTATTTCCAGCTTTTAGGTTTACAAAATGAATGTGGATACGATTTTTCACTTCGAATTACTTTTAACCGTATAAGTTGTATATATTTTTGTAATCACCTTTTTATAACCCTTTATTTTGATACGACACTCGACAGGTATTGAAAAAAAAAATTTTTTTTGAAGACATAATATTGCGCAAAAAATCGGCCATTTAATTTTTTTTTTCAATTTTCATATACCCAGTGTCAATCTCACAATTAAGACAAATCTAACGGCACCTCTCAAGCTGAAATCGATCAAGCCGTTTAGGCTACAGAGCGTGCCAAAGAAATATACATACATACATACATACACTAGAAAAACATAACCCTCCTTCTGTCGCAGTCGGGTAATAAAATATGTCATTGTGACCTTAATAAGAGAATGCAAATGAGAGCGTAGCGAACTCGAAGATAAAAGCATTGTGGCCCGGGATTGGTTAAGATTTCATTTTAATTTTGCTAAGACAGTGCAAAAACCCCCCCCCCCCCCCTTGGGGGAGGCCTATGTCCAGCAGTGGACGTCTTTCGGCTAAAATGATGAAAGACAATGCAAGGATTTGGGGGAAGCCTTTGCCCAGCAATAGGACAGCTCAGGTTAAACAAAAGAAAGATGCAAGAGCGAGCTGGAAAATGCGAGAATCCTGACTAGTGACTAGGATAGGTTAAGCTGTCGCTGTTTTCCTCATGCTACATTAGGCTACGGCGAATATTCGTGTTAACGCGATGAGTGTGGCCGGGTAGATCGTGGCAACGCTTAGTATCCGGGAGAAGACGATGTACCATCCGGGTACTGTCGGAAAACCGGCGCGCATCAAAGGGTTTTGTCGCGACAATATTCGCTTGGGTTGGGTGGCTACACCTACGTTACTTGATACTTCAGTGTCGTCCAGTCTTTGTAGCGGGACGGACGTTGAACGCCAGACAGCTGACACAATAGAAAATCTATTGTTCGCGGTCACCGGTGACCGCGTTGGCAGTCAAAGACTTAATCAAATATCATCATATTATTTTGTAACTGATACTCGTACAATTTTAATAAATAATAATCTACCGACATATAATGCAACGCTACTACTTCCTCCATTTTGAATGAGTCTCAGTTGCACAACAGAGAACAACACAATCCGGCACGATGAATCTTCGCCCGCCTAATGTAGACAAAAACATCGCGTATGCCCCATATAAGTACAATGTTTCAGCGAAGCAAGCTCTAAATGTATCGCATCCTGACTCGTAGGTTAGAATATGAATGCAAGAGCTTCAGAGTTGGACCGTGCCTGTAGTTTGAAGCCTTAGCAATCCAGAAACAAATTACGTTAATTTTCATACTTTCATTAGGTATTCATTCATTACGGGGTTCTCGTCAATAGGAATTTGAGGTTTTGGATAATATTTTACGAATTTTTGCTTGTAATACCCATTTAATACTTCTCCGATACGATATACACTTAGGTACAAAAGGAAGGACCACACGATGTGTCCCACGCAAGTCCAACTAAATCTGAGTAAATACTTTATACGTACTTGGAACAGGTATTTTCACTAAATATTTTTCGATACTCGTACTAGGTGTACCAAGTATAGCACACTTCTACTTTCATGGCACTATAAACTTCGAAAGGTAAAGTAACTGTCACCAAGTTACAGATACTAACAGATACAGGAGCGATGGCCTGTTCGAAGGCGATGCCCTGAGATTTCTCGCGAGGGTAGCCGTCCACGAGGAAACCTTTGGATTCAGCTGCCTTGGACACGATGGCTTCTTTCAGCAACTCCAGGACGACATCATTGGGGACCAGGCCACCTGGAAATTAAACAAATTCACACCATAAATAATTCAGTTCTGTAAATAAACTTTTACATAGACGTCCAAACATTTTTGAAGCGAAAACTTCTTTAGGCGATGGGAAAAACTATTGAACTCGCGCCACTGTTACCGTAACCGACACCGCTTCGAATGTGTTAGGCTGTGCTCGGGATTTACTTGGTTTAAATGTATATCCGATGTTTGCGAGTGATGGCAAAGTATTCTGTTTGTGTTTTGTTTACACTTCTATCGGCACTCCCGGAGTGCCACTGTTTTTTGTTTTACACTCGATTAGGTAGAAATCAGCAAAGTTATAGCGGTTTTGACTGCCTACGTTTCTCCAGACTTACTTTGTAATAATACCACCATGCAGGCTTGCTCAAGATGGGTTGACGATTTCAGCGAAACACATTGGTAGGTACTTGCCCGGATTTGAAACCACAACCTCCTGCATGAGAAGAGAGGCTTTAACCTCTTTGATGCGCCCTAACCAAGATTATAACGAGTTATTCCGGTCTGATCCCCTGAACCCCCCTTCACTCCCCCCACCTCGATCCCCTCCTGGATCGTCTTCTGTTTTAATCTTTGTCTTATCCACAATTACTTTTATGACTTGTACGTCAACCGGGGACTCATTCACAAATTCTTCTTTAGTTTCGCAACTAAAGGAGAATCTAATAACTAGGTACTACTACTAGATTCTCCAGCAGTTAGATTCTAGGGTAGTTTGAGCTTACCTTGTTCCATAATAGTAGTAAGAGTCTTCGCCCTTTCAGACCCGCTCTTCACCTCGGCTCTTAGCAGGTCTCCAGTGGACAGATGTGTGAACCCGTACTTGGCGATGATCTTCTCACACTGGGTGCCCTTGCCCGACCCTGGGCCTCCCAGCACCCACACGATGGGCTTCTTCGAGGAGTCAATAGGGGCCTGCGAGTGTAGATAGTGAGTTAGGTAAAGAATTAATGTGGACGGCGACTAGGGATTTATATCAAGAGAGAAATAGCGTTCTCTTGTGTTGAAGACATACTGCGAACATGTTTTCCGTCGATATGTTTACCAAGCCTGGTGATGAAGATCCGAGTTGAGTTCTCGGTGTTGTCTCATGAGGATTTTTGACATCGGCAATCTCTGAGACCAGGTTTGCACGGGCGTGTTTATCCCGCGGACGGGATTTTCATCGTACTGCTTACCGCTGACAGTTGAAAATCCAACAGTGAGTTTATTTGACGCGCTGGGATGCTCTGTTGGAGTCTCAAGCTCGGCTCACCTAGAGTTGAATATCCAATCCGCGATATTTTTACGTCTTTGTGAACGTGGGCTAAAGTCGACGATTATCTCATTCATTTTGAGGTAATGTATCATTGTTGAACTTATCGTACTGATGATGATGATCTATTAGATATCTAGGCTATGAAAAGTGTTAAGAAAGCTAGTAGGTACTTAATTTACCATCGTAAGAACCTTACATAGTGGTCTTTGAAAAGCTACAAATCTATAACTCAGTACTTAATTCTTTCGACTGTCCTTCAAAACGGACAGGTGTGCAGTAGTCGTAACCAGCGCGAGTGACCAATGAACATGGACGAAGTAAAGCTCTTATCACAAGAAATTCTGTAGTTTTGCCTTGGGAAAACGTATTTTTATGTATGAAACATTTATGAAAATGCAGCAACTCTTTGTCTGCAGTCTGTTCGTAAGGCGTAAGTTGGTACTGTAGGTACTAACTCAAGGACTACTATGGTTTCTGTCCAGGATTTGTGTGTTTATATCAGTTTTTTTAAGGAAGTTGCAAGGGAAATTCAAAACATTAGCCGGGTATGACCTTATTACGGGAGAAACGCTAAAACATCTCCCGCGTAAAGCCATCGTTAAGCTTACTAGGCTCATCAATGCTGCATTTGTGCTAAAGCATGTTCCTGAGCCATGGAAAGTTGCTGAGGTGATTATGATTGCAAAGCCCGGTAAACCACCTCACGAAGCATCATCATACAGGCCCATTTCCCTGTTGCCTATAATATCAAAGCTGTTTGAAAAATTGTTTTTAAAACGCCTAAAACCTATAATAAACGAGAGAAATCTGATCCCAGACCATCAGTTTGGTTTCAGAGAGAAACACTCAACAATAGACCAAGTACATAGAATTACCAACATCATTGAGAGAACGCTTGAAGATAAAAAAGTCTGCTCCACCGTATTTTTAGATGTGGCACAAGCTTTTGATGGAGTTTGGCATAAGGGTTTGATATATAAGCTAAGATTAATGCTGCCCAATGATTTTGCCGATATCCTGCAATCATATATTACCAAGTAAGTGGTATAGTGGTATAGTGGTGGTAGTATATTAAGTGGTTACCTATCCGGCAGCGCAGGGCGTTGAGGGCATTGACAACCCTGTTTTCTATTCTTCACAAACCCACTTCTCCTTCATATCTGACTTCTCTTTGTCAATATTTATGCTCTGCACACAGCAAGAATCTTCGGTCCGAGAATAATCGTCTTCTTCGTTGTCCTTCTCATCGCTCTGGTTTTATTAAGTCTTCTTTCTTTGTCCAGGCGGTTTTCCTTTGGAATGCGCTCCCTCAGAATATCAGGACGGTTACCAAACAGTTCACATTTACAGTGAAAGCTCGAGAACACATACACAAGAAGTTGGCAGATTCGTTGTTGTAGGTTTTCTTGTTTCTCTCTCATCTTTTGTTTTGGTTTTTTTTTTTTTTTTGTATGTATGTATATATGTATTTATTCTTATATTTTACTTATAAATATTTTCTATTTGTTTTCTGCTATTGCACCTACTATGTATTGTTTCTGCATCACCCTAAGGTAGACTGGTAAAAAATGCCCATGGCATTAAGTCCGCATTTGTACAGTTTTTACTTGTGCATAAAGTTTTAATAAATAAATAAATATATTACAGATAGAATGTTTCGAGTAAGGCACGAGGATGCCTTTTCCGAATTAAAAGTTATCAAAACTGGCGTGCCTCAAGGTAGTGTGCGGGGTGCAGTCCTCTACCTGTTGTACACGCATGATATATCAGAGGTGGAAAATAATACTATTGCAACCTTTGCGGACGACACTGCTATTTGCCGACAGGGTCATGCCATACGGAAGCAATCAAAAAGGTACAAATCGCTGTAAATAAAGTTCGTGACTGGGCACAAAAATTGAGAATTAAATTAAATGAATTGAAGTCACTTCACATTGACTTCACCAACAAGAATTGTGATTACCACCCAATCTTCAATGGCCAACAAGTGCCATACGCAAATACAGCCAAATAGCTTGGCATAACGCTTGACGTGAAACTGCGCTGGAAAGAGCACGTCAAAAAGAAAAGACAGGAACTAGAGATGCGATTTAAAAACATGTATGGTTGATTGGACGGGATTCCTGCCTATCGATACATAACAAAATTCTATTATGTATATGCATATCCTTATGCCAATATGGACATATGGCATCCAATTATGGGGGGACACCGACATCAAAATTATACAAACATTCCAGAATAAGGTACTCAGGAGTATTGTTAATGCGCCCTGGTATATAAGAAATGACGACCTCCATCGTGACATAAAAATGGAACCCATCACCAACATAATCCAAATATTTGCTGAGGCCCATGAACACCGACTCCACCGACATGTGACCATCGAGGCAATTCAGCTGTTAGACCAAACAAATATAGTGCGAAGACTAAAACGGACAAAACCTTTTGAGTTAGTGTCGTGTAAAAAGTGTAGAAATAATAGTGCTAATGACACACATAATAACAGATGAACAAAGTGTTTATATCATCATATCAGACTCTAAGAAAGTGGAACGGACTTGTGTAAAGTACAAATAAACACTATTCTAAGTTTTAAAATAATTATCACGTAAAAAATTAGTCTAGTCTATTAAATTAGTAGAGTCTTATAGGCTAGATTGTAATTAATTATGGTTCTTTTTATTACAGGATAAAAAAAAAACTATTAAGTATGAATAATTGAGTTGCAGTTCTGGCTAACCTTTACAGCATATGGACAATTGAGTGAAGTGCATCCAGTGGGAGCTCTGGTTGCCATCTATATTGCTCACTGCCCGTGGGGGCATGGTATAAGGCCAACACTCAGCAGAAAACTATGCGCTGGCATAGAAGCCATAAACAACAAGTTATTATTGCATTATTTGTGTTTTATGTAAAAGTAAGGCCGCAATTTTAATAAAAGCGTGGCCAACTTGGTAAATTATCTTGTGGCACTGACTTTCAGTCTATCAAAAAGTACTCTGTGGCACTGACGTTGCGGGCTGTCAAATCATTATATTTTTAATTTGTGGTGCTCAACAAGGGTTTTTTTCCTGAAAGACCCATGGAATTAGTATGTACTACACCTTATTATACTGCGCGCAACAAGATAACTCGTTGCGTGATCTGTACAGATAGGGCAATCCACGAAGACGCGCCCTACTCTTCTTACTAATCGCTTTGTAGTTGTCGCTATTTAATTCCGCTAGTCTTTTAGTTTTTTTATACACACTAATACCCAATAATAAGTAACTATTGTGTATCGACAAAACTAAAACATTAGCGGAATGTTGCACACCTGTACTGTAAGCGATTAGGAAGAAGAGTGGGGCGTGTCTTCGTGGATTGCGCCATCTACATTTTATATTACTGCATTGCTAGACTTTCATGGATTACTGTAAGTTAATTTTATTTCAACCTAGAATGTGTATAAAATGCTTTGCTTTGATTCAAAGCGTATGCAGTATTGATTATTCTAAGCCAATTACGTGCACCGTATGCAAAATTACTCGATCAATAAGTACTTGATAGGCTACCCACTCTACTATCATTTTACTGTTAAGAGTTAAAGCATTTTATTGCTTGGTTTGTTGTACAACTAGATTGTGAATATAGATTTCGGTATTGTCAGATCAGGTAACGTATTCTCTATGACACAATAAACGAAAACGCGCGAATTGGAGCGATTAGATGACCGAAACTATAGTCCGATTTTTAATTAGCTGGAGTAAAATGACACTTCTTAATAACTCATTTCGGACTGAGTTTAGAGATATGCATGTCAATAAAGTTTCGTTTGTTACACTATTCTGTACTAAAAAAACAAGATTTGGTTGATGGCCGCGAAAAAACAAAAAGACGCCAATTTCAGTCATTTAAGTAACACATAAGCTGTCATTTTACTCCAGCTAATTAAAAATCCGACTATATCACAAAAATTTGACGAGATCGACGTTTCGTATTCCCCTTTTTTCTCCTCGAAAACTGAGCCGATTCAATAATTTTTTACATTATCATTTTAAGAAGGCAACAGAAGCTGGAGAATGTTGGCTTGAAAATCAGCAAAACCAAAACCGAATATTTATGTTCTGCGATTTCGGCGGTCTCTCCAGTTCTGGAGCCATAGCGCTTGATGGTGCAATTCTACCAGTCTGTTCCGACTTTCGGTATCTCAGTTCACTCGTGCAAAGCGATGGGGAAGTAGATCGGACGGTTAAGCTCAGAATAAACACTGGATGGATGAAATGGCGGCAGGCCACGGGAACAATCTGCGACTTCCGCATTCCCCTTAAACTTAAGGGGAAGATATATAAAACCATGATTAGACCTGCCGTCTTGTATGGATCAGAATGTTGGGCCACAAAAGGGATGAATGAAAGGCAATGGCATGCAGCTGAGAATGCTAAGAGAGATGTGTGGTATATAGATAGAATAAAAAATGAGTACATAAAGAGGAAGTTTGAAAGTGGCACCGGTATGGGCATGTGTTACGAAGAAATGAGCAAAATATCGTGAGGAGAGTTTTGAGTATGGATGTCGATGGCTATAAGAGTAGGGGAAGACCAAAGAAACGATGGGTGGAATGTGTGAATGATGATATGGTTAGAAAGGAGGTGACTACCGAGATGACGACTAATAGAGAAGTATGGAAGACAAAGACATGTTGCTCCGACCTTAAATAAATTGGGATAAGGTGAGGAGAATGATGAATTGTGTGTGTATGATGAATTGTGTACTATGCTGTTTCATTTAAGAAGAAGTATGTAATTGATAGGTCGCACAGGGTGTCGTCAGTGAACAGTAGATTTTGGGTCTAACCAAGATGGCCAACCCTGAATCTATTGAGCTTTTTTATCACTTTTCATGGCTTAGATATCTAAGCCATGAAAAGTGATAAAAAAGCTAGTAGGTACTTAATTTACCATCGTAAAAACCTTACCTAGTGGTCTTTGAAACGCTACAAATCTATAACACAGTACTTAATTCTTTCGACTGTCCTTCAAAACGGACAGGTGTGTAGTAGTCGCAAACAGCGCAAGTGACCAATGAACATGGATGAAGTAAAGCTCTTACCACAAGAAATTCCGTAGTTTTTGCCTTGGGAAAACGAATTTTTATGTTTGAAACATTTATGAAAATGCAGCAACTCTTTGTCTGCAGTCTGTTCGTAAGGCGTAAGTTGGTACGGTAGGTACTAACTCAAGGGCTACTATGGTTTCTGTCCAGGATTTGTGTGTTTATATCAGTTTTTTTTTATACCTAACTAGCAATTTGCCAGCGACTGCGTCCGCCATGTGTCCCTATCCTGTGGGAATTGCGAAAGATCCGCCCTTATCCCATGCTTAAATCAAAAAACCCCGTTGTTCAGTGAATGAGTGAGGACTCTTTTTACCCGACTGCGGCGAAGCCCAAAAGGAGGGTTATGTGTTTGACCTGTATGTATTTATTAATATTTACTTATTGTTTATACATAGACAAGTAACAGAAAACAATACGTACTGAGAATGAGATGCTTATTTCTATTGTTTTATGATCCAGCTCACAGTCCTGCGTTAGAAGATAATAATATAAAAGTAACATAGGGCACAGTTTTTACACTAACATGCCACACGGTGCGTCGCGATGATGTGCGACGATGCAACGCACGCGCAACGTACTAAGGAACCATAGGTTCGAAGTGGTGAGGAAATATGCCTCATGCCGAAGCAGCATCGCAGCGCAACGAAGGACCATTGAGGTTGTTTCGGCATTTCTTCTCAGGGTCAATTGGGAAATGCCGGTGCCAAAAATGACCGAAAAATTGACGTTGTAAATGATCTACTTACAGAAATATACAACAAATCATACTATTATCATATCATAGCGCAGTGTTGTTTGTACTATCAAAGAGAAGAGACGCTGCGACGTCGTAGTATGCGGCGTTGCGTTGCAACACCGCAATAGCTATGTGGCATTCATTGCATCGAAATTATAGCAGTGCGACGACGCAATGCACCAGCAACGCCCGTGTGGCCTCACATAATTGAGTTGCAGTTTTGGCTAACCTGTACAGCAAATGGACAACTGGGTGAAGTGCAGTGCGTTGGGCACCCACTGGGAGCTCCGGATGCCATCTCTATTGCTCACTTTCCCCCACTTGTATAAGGCCAGCACTCAGCAGAAAACTATGCGCTGGCATAGAAGCCATAAACAACAAGTTATTTTTGCATTATTTGTGCTTTATGTAAAAGTAAGCCCGGAATTTTAATAAAAGGGCGGCCAAGTCTATCAAAAAGTACTCTGTGAACGTGATAAATTATCTTGTGTGGCACTGACGTTGCGGGCAGTCAAATCATTATATTTTTAATTTGTGGTGCTCAACAAGGGTTTTTTTTTTCCTGAAAGATTCATGAAATTAGTATGTACTACGCCTTATTACAGATAGCACAATCCACGAAGCCGCGCCCCACTCTTCTTACTAATCGCTAGTAGTTGTCGCTAGTTAATTCCGCTAGTGTTTTAGTTTTTTTATACACACTAATACCCAATAATAAGTAAATACTGTGTATCGACAAAACGAAAACACTAGCGGAATTGGGAAGAAGAGTGGGGCGTGTCTTCGTGGATTGCGCCATCTACATATTATATTACTGCATTGCTAGACTTTCATGGATTACTGTAAGTTAATTTTATTCAACCTAGAATGTGTATAGGCTTTGCTTTGATTCAAAGCGTTTGCAGTATTGATTCTTCTAAGCCAATTACGTGCACCGTATGCAAAATTACTCGATCAATAAGTACTTGATAGGCTACCCACTCGACTATCATTTTACTGTTAAGAGTTAAAGCATTTTATTGCTTGAAATTATCACAAAAGTTTTGACGAGATCGACGTTTCGTATTCCCCTTTTTTTCTTCTCGAAAACTGAGTCGATTCAATTATTTTTTACATTAACATTTTAAGAAAGAGTATGTTAAGGTTCTTATAATTTTTTTTGTTTATGTTAAACACTTCTCTTATTTTTCTGGTAGTCCTTTAATCACGGCGGTAAAAATAGGGTATTTTTTGTAATTTTTAGTGGGTCACATTTTCTTCACTAATTAGTTGCTGAAAAAAAGAAAATGACAGGGACGTGTTTACAGAAGACCTTGATTTCATGAAAAAAAAATTTTGCTCTAGAGGCATTATTCAGGAAGAAAAATGAGAATACATGTGTATGGAGAATCGCACGCCCTATTCCCTCTTAACCTATTCACTACCTACTAAATACAATAACACTTTATATATAAAAGAAAGTCGTGTTAGTTACACTATAACTCAAGAACAGCTGAACCGATTTGGCTGAAAATTGCTGGGGAGGTAGCTTAGAACCAGGAGACGGACATAAGATACTTTTTATCTTTTTTTTTTTACTTATAGGAGTAGGGTAGGAGTAGTGTAGGAGTAGGTTAGAAGTAGGGTAGAAGTAGGTTAGGAGTAGGGTAGTAGTAGGGTAGGAGTAGGGTAGGAGTAGGGTAGGAGTAGTGTAGGAGTAGGGTAGGAGTAGGGTAGGGGTAGGGTAGGGTAAGGGGTAGGACACCATGCGAACGAAGTAGCGCCGGGCAGCTAGAAATAATTTATATGGCAAAACAACGTTTGCGGCGGTCAGCTAGTATTTAATAAATTTATTGAAGAATGTTGGGAAAATTTCAATCAATTCATTTTTACAAATATTGGATTTGTGTGTATCTGAAATTTTCCCGTAGGTATCCCCTATATTTTCTCGTATCCCAAGGATTTTTGGTTAGGCTTCTATTCTATAAATGGGGTGTGTAAATGTTGTAAATGGGTCACTGTTCTGTGTCTGAAAGGAATACGTTGAATCTCAAGTCACCGTGTAAAAAGTGACGGTAAAGTTGTTATCATCGCATTGAACGATGTAAATGATACTGAATGTTATTCCCCGTTTCAGTAACCTTTAGCAGATGTGAACTTTAAATACCTACCTAAGCTGAAAAATGTGACTTTTAACAACCCTAAAGTAAGAAACTCCTCCTGTTCGCTACGCTATAAAACAAACAACAACATCTAACAAAGAGGAACTCTGAACAGCCCGTCGATTCTGTAAAATCTCACCGTGAAAACTTAGGTGAAGTGAGTTTGTGTTGCTAGAAATTGACACTATTGACAGCTCACTCCACGCTCACTTCATCTAAGTTTTCACGGTGAGATTTTGACAGAATAGCACCGCTAAGCTTTCCGACTTTCCGAGTGGTTTTGACTCGTCGTATTTAGCTTGGCTCGACAAGAAAACAGACTTGAAGACAAGGACAACATATATTTTTTTTATTCGCACGAAATGATAGAAAACAGAAAGACCTAAAAACAAAACCTTTCTTTTGCCTGTGTCGCTTTCGGGTAAAAAATACTGCTATTTTCAGGTGACTTCTCATCAACGCTTTTTTGCAAATAATTTTGCCAGACATTGCTACGTACTAAGGTCTTCCAGACCGAATTTCGGCGAGATCAGCCTTCGGCGCGGGAGGTATTATAATGTGTGTGCGCACACACAGGTGCACTCTCCCTTCCCTCACTCTCACTATCCGATGGGACAGCAATGCGACACGACCGGAGAGAGATCAGGCGCAGGGCCAACGGCTTAACGTGCTTTCCGAGGCACTGTGGTATCACACCGCCGACTTCCAAACTCCGGGCTGTTACTTAGAAATTCCCAATAGAAAAACCCAGTAACACTTTGCCCGACCCGGGAATCGAACCCAGGATCTCACGCTCAGCAGTCACCCTCCTTACGACCACGAGACCAACAGGACATGTGCTACGTATTATTGATGCTTTAACAGCACTAACTGCGTGGTACTGCTTCACATGCCTGACGTCACTCTGTTAAACTACAGGGTGGGTCATCTAGTGTTTTTAATTTGAATCGGCTATAAAAAGAAAACTACTGATTATATTTTCAAATTTCTGATTTTATTGGAAAGGTTGAACTTTGTCATTTAAGAATGGAACACAATAATATCATTCATATGACTACCACGACTGGCTCAGCAGTACCCCATCTGATCAACCCAATCGTTCAGTACATTTTCGATTGTTTCAGCTTGAATCTCTTCAGTGGCAACTTCAATTTTATGTTTCAACGCTTCAATTGTCTTCGGCTGATTATTAGATTTTCAAAAACAGTGCGCAAAAGATCGATGGTTACGTTGGCAGTGTGAGTGAACAAGACGGGGCCACCGTCTTGTTGAAACCAAATGTCGTCCATGTCATTCTCTTCATCAATTTTCAATTTTTGGAAACAAAAATTCGTTGAACAGCAAGCAAAGCAAAATTGGGTTGATCGGATGGGGTGCTGCCGAGCCAGTCGTGGTAGTCATATGAATGATATTGTGTTACATTCATAAATGACAAAGTTCAACCTTTCTAATAAAGCAGAAATTTGAAAAAATAATCAGCAGTTTTTTTTTATAGCCGATTCAAATTTAAAAACAATAGATGGCCCACCCCATATATAAATCACACTAATATTATAAAGGCAAAAGTATGTGAGTGTGTTTACCTATATGTTTGTTACCTTTTAAATAAAAGAAATAAATTGAAACTGTTTAATAATAATGTTCTTAGCAATCTTTCCACAGCTAGTTTTGATTCACAAGACCCCAACATAAACTATGGTACATTATTTTCTACAGTATGCCAAGAATTCAATAAAGCATGTCCTGTAAAAATAGTTACTATAAATACTAAACCAAAATTTAGTGAATTGGCCACTGCTGGCATTAGAAAAAGCAGAGATATTTTATATAATCTGTATCACGAGAAATCATTAACTTCTGATCAAGCCCTTCATAATTATGTAAGGAACTATTCTAAAATATTCAAAAGAGTCTGCGCTGAGGCTAAATCTAAATTAATTAGTAACAAAATTAGCATGTCTAATAATAAAATAAAAGCTGTGTGGCAGGTAATAAACAAAGAAACTGGAAACACAAAACAGCGAGATCAGAATGAGTTGTCCCTAAAAATTGATAATGAAACCATTTCAGATAAGTTAAAAGTTGCTGAGACACTAGAAAATTTCTTTACCAATATCCCAATAGAGGTTACAAAATCTCTCCCCTCATCACCTATATTAGCTGAAGCCCTTCTTAAGGAAAATTTTAATAGGGAAATTCCAAGCTTTGAATTCAAGCCCATTTCTGTTGACACAATTAAAAAAGCATTTAAAAGTCTTAACATAAAAAACACTGAAGACTTATGGGGGATATCTGTTAAGGTTCTTGGAGATATTATTGACACAATTGCCCCTGCCCTAACAGGCATATTTAATCAATGTTTAGGCAGCGGTACGTTTCCTGACTTAATGAAACATAGTAAAGTAGTACCGATATTCAAATCGGGTAGTAAGTTTGATCCCTCCAATTATAGACCTATATCTGTGCTACCAGCATTGAGCAAAATCTATGAAAAAATCATGCTGGACCAGATGTTGTCACATTTTAATTCAAATGGGATTTTACATAGTCGCCAGTTTGGTTTCACGAAAGGTAGGTCGACGACAGACGCGGGAGTAAAACTCATCAGTCACATTTTGGAATCCTGGGAGAAGTCCTAGGATGCAATTGGCATTTTCTGTGACCTCTCAAAAGCGTTTGACTGCGTTGACCATAATACACTGATCTGTAAATTATACCACTACGGAATTCGTGGACAAGCTGCTGATCTTGTTCTTTCCTATCTGTCAAAGCGCCAGCAAAAAGTAAACGTTAACGGGGCGACGTCTCCGGGGTCTCTAGTTAAGATGGGCGTGCCTCAAGGCTCAATTCTTGGCCCTTTCCTATTTCTAGTTTACATTAATGACCTTCCTTACATGATGGCTAACTTGTCGGATATCATTTTATTCGCTGATGACACTTCCCTTATTTTTAAAATAGATAGAAAAGATACGGATGTCTTACATGTTAACGATAGTCTGGCTGTTCTCTCGAAATGGTTTGCAGCTAATAATCTTTTACTTAATGCGAACAAAACTAAATGTCTAAAGTTTTCATTACCAAATGTACCTCAAGTGGGTCTGAATTTAGAACTTGATGGCAAAAGACTAGATGCTGTTACGGAAACTGTATTTCTAGGAATTACTTTAGATTCAAAATTACAATGGGGCGCACACATTAGAGCTCTCTCAAGTAGATTAAGTTCAGCTGCATATGCAGTAAGAAAAATAAGGCAGTTGACAGATATAGCCACAGCTAGGTTAGTATACTTTGCTTATTTCCACAGTATTATGTCTTATGGTGTTCTGCTGTGGGGATCGGCAGCTGACGTAGATTCAATTTTCATTTTACAGAAGAGGGCAATCTATAAAATGGGTCCTCGCGAGTCTCTTAGAAACAAATTCAAAGAAATTGATATACTAACTCTGCCTTCTCTTTATATTTTAGAAAGTATTTTGTATGTTCGCAAAAACTTAGGACTCTTCAAAATAAGAAGCGATTTCCATAATATAAATACACGCAGTAAAAATGAAATTGTGTTACCTAAATTTAGATTAACTAAAACTTGCAAGTCATTTCTTGTAAACAGCATCCGTTTTTATAACAAGTTGCCAAAGCCGGTTACAGAACTTAGCGATGGAAAGTTCAAAACCCTCATCAAACGTGTCCTTATCAAAAAAGCATATTATAAGATTAAAGACTACGTTGAAGACAAAGTAGTCTGGCAATGATTCCTTCTGCACATGTGGCTTCCCTGGCTTCTCATTAACGGCATAACTATGTAAATGTCTATTAACTGCTCTCAAATTACGATGTTTAATTTTTATAAATTTTTTTTTACATACTTTTTGACATAATTTTTTTATTATTTGACATTATATACTTTTATACATAATTTCTTTATTAATTGACATTATATACAGACACTTGAAATTTTTCACCTCTTTATTAGTGGTTTTTATGAGAATCATAACACTTGGTTTTAGTAGGTTTTTATTATTATTTTTCTTTTTTTATTATCTATCCTTTTGATAGATTCTTATTTTGTAAATGTGAGGACTTTGTAGGCCTTATAGACTTTAGATCTGTAGACCATTTTCTATTTTATCAAGTAATTGGTACTTGTTGACAGGCCTGCGCTGTCCCATACCTACTGTAATCTGGAAACATTGTAAAAGCCAATTATTTTTAAAAAGAGTAACCATGGAGTTTCTTGCCGGTTCTTCTCCATAGGAAACGACCAATTGGAACCGTGCACCTAGCTTCTGACGTTTCATAAGTGCCCATGTAGGTTTATGTGAAATAAAACATTTTGATTTTGATTTTTTTGATTTTGATTTTTTCACGCTCAAACGGCTCGACCAATTTTGATAAAATTTGGTATGGAGGTAGCTGACACCCTGGACTAACGTATAGGCTACTTTTGATCCCGGTATTCCTACGGGATCGAAACTTATGCGGGTGAAACCGCGGGGCGCAGCTAGTAATACATAATTCTATATACTCGATTAATGCGGTCGATAACTACAGTGTTATGCAGGGAGGTAGCCGTATAGAACTATTGCCGTGACAGCTTAGTTGATTAGCAAATGCTATACCTCCTGTAAATTCTCGATTGGTTCATAAGCCTTTATAGCTATAGAAGCTCATCATCTCCTTAGCTATTTCCCAACTATGTTGGGGTCGGCTTCCAGTCTATCTGGATGCAGCTGAATACCAGTATTTTACATGGAGCGACTGCATATCTGACCTCCACAACCCAGTTACTGGGTAATACGATACCCCCTGGTAAGACTGGTTGTCAGATTTTCGGGCTTCTGACGACTCGTAACGACTGTCAAAGATCCACGAATGACAGCCGGGACCAACGGCTTAACGTGATTTCAGAGGCACGGAGCGGTCACGGTATGTAAAGATGGTCGCCCACAGACCAACCTTGGCAAGCTTAGCTTGACCTGATCGATCGACCTGTGCGGCTGTTATTATATAGCTATAGAAGCTGCAGCCTTTAAATGCAAACTCTCATAAATTCTAAAGAAAACTGTTTCTATACTATAGAAAATCCTGTATTAATTTAAAAAAATTGGCAGCGGTATAGAAATTCATACGTCTGACGATGGACGAAGGATATATCGCGAAGTACCTAACTAGAACATAGCATTATGAGCTATGTTCTAGTTACTTCGTTACTTTGAGATGTTATGACATTTGCGCGGTAAATGCGTAACACACTATCAGTAGCAATGGGTTTCATTTTGACAGTTCAACAACATACATTGCGTTATTTGCGTTGTTCAGCAGTCACATTTTTCGAACATATGAAGCAATGGATTAGCTATATATCCTATCCTTCAAAATGACAGATTGATATTGATAGTATGTTAAGCAATTAAAGTGCTGGTCTAGAATAGCCTACACGAAGGTTGCCAGCGGGGATTAATAAAAAGAAAATGTACAGACGCCAGCACATCAAACTACCCGAAACTGTCAAATTTCCCCAATCAACTTTGAACCTTATCTTTTAGCGATAAAGTTGAAAACCCATTAAATAAATTTGACAGATTGTAGTAGCTTTATGTGCTGGCGTCTGTACCAGGAACGACGAAAAATAAGCAAAAGATACAAGGATAGCTTCGTGTTGAAAGTTTTCCAATTTTTCACATGCTATTCAGTGATTTCAGTCGACAAAGGTTACCGTACGCCATGTAGACTCACTATGAGGTCGAGGATGACGTCAACCTATTTTAATCCATCCCATCCCGAATCCACTGCCAAATCCATAGTACTAAGCGGAACCTATTATATGAAGTGGCGTGCTCAAATAATTGCTGCTATTTCCTGCTTTTACGTGTTGGAAACTTTTAATGAAGGACATGATATAGTGTTATATTTAAATGAAGATCTATGCTTTTTAGAGTTCCGTACCCAAAGGGTAAAAACGGCACCCTATTACTAAGACTCCACTGTCCGTCTGCCTGTCTGTCTGTCACCAGGCTGCATCTCATGAACCGTGATAGCTAGACAATTGAAATTTTCACGGATGATGTATCTCTGTTGCTGCTCTATCAACAAATGCTAAAAACAGAATAAAATAAACATTTAGGGGGCTCCCATACAACAAATGTGTTTTTTTCGGCGTTTTTGCCTTGTGGTACGGAACCCTTCGTGTGCGAGTCCGACTCGCACTTGGCCAGTTTTTTCTACAATGTGAAAACAACAATACGACAATAAATTAAACTCCTGGTACTATATACTAGCACATAGAAGTATTTTGAAACGATCACATAAATATAGCTGTAAAAAGTAGAGCTAGACGCTATGGAGACCTAACTTTCTCGGATATGATTTATATGGTAGAAGTTAGTCTCGAATTGTAAGGGAAATACTCGTACCTACTATTACACTTAGTTACAAGACAATTGTAGTGGTAAAGGAAATAGCTATAAAATACATATAAAAAATCACTATAACACTTAGTTACAAGACAATGGTAGTGGTAATGGTTCTGAGCCCGTGGTGTCTCTAGCGAGATCTGAGCGCGAACTGACCCACATTTTGGTGGACGAGCGAATATGCAAACTTGCGTTCGATGCAATAATTCATTTTCTCTTACTGTTCGATTAAAACTCGAACAATAGCTATAAAAAATCAACCTAAATAATAAATCTGTGACTAAAACCCAACACCTTGGATGCTATTGTATTAAAGGAACAGAGAGTGCACCTAACTATACGCACAATTCAAAAGTGCCTGTACAAGGTCTAATTGAAATAAATGCTTTGATTTTGATTTTGATTTTTTGCACACACTTGTGCACTATTATATCTCCTGCGTACCTGGCTAATCTCCGTTGAGATCCCGTGACCGAAATCGGTCGGGAGACTATTATATAATAATTTATTAGGTATACTAGGTATTAGGTACAGATAGATAGAAGATAAAGTACTCTTTATTATGTAAGTACATCATAAACCGACTGTACCCTATGTATAGACGCCAGCACAGCCGAAACCAAACTCAAATAAAAAAAAATTAAAATAAAATAATTAATTATAAATTAATAATAAATAGTATAGTGTGAGTGTGTGTGTGTGTAGTTTAGTGTATTATTATTAATTTTATTATTTTTTATTAATTAATTATTATTATTATCTCAAATTTTTCCAATCAACTTTGAACCTAAATACTTTAGCGATAAGAAATTTGACAGATTGTAGTAGCTTGATGTGCAGGCGTCAGTACCAAGTCTGTAGTAGTCACAGATATAGATATCTGTGGTAGTAGTATTATGCAGGTAATGATGTTGGTAAAGGAGCTTCAAAAACAGAAGAAGCCGATTCAAAATTGCTGGGAGGCAAGGCATTTCAATCTTTCATCGAAACAGTTTGGGCCACCAAGATACAGGCTGTGGCTACTTCTACTTATGCACTCTTTTAACTATCATTGTTACTGTTTGTACGTTTCCTAACTTGTGGGTGTCAATAAATTGATTATTATTATTATTAATTTATAACATTTTTTGTGTGCAAATAATACAAACATCTTAAATGGTGAAAAAAAAATAAAAAAATAGATCGTTATTGAGAGTCACTTAGGTACAAAATTGTTTCTGACTTAAGCCGGTTGTACACATTCATTTCATGTTTTTTGCCGTCAACGGTCAACATACGGCGGGGGCGTAGCGCCGCCGCGCCGTGTCTGTCAACAAGCTTCCGTAGTTATCCATACAACACTGATGACCGTGCACTGCCTACACACTCCGAATCAACCGTAGTATTTCACAGCAAAAAACGTATGTGTACAATTGTACCAATCATAAAACCATTACGCTCATTGTCTGAAGCTACCTTTTTGTACCTACATAATAAAGACTAGGTACAGACGCCAGCACATCAAGCTACTACAATCTGTCAAATTTCTTATCGCTAAAGTGTTTAGGTTCAAGGTTGATTGGGAAAATTTGACAGTTTCGGGTAGCTAGATGTGCTGGCGTCTGTACATAGGGTACAGTCGGTTTATGGTGTACATAATAAAGAGTATTTTATCTTATATCTATCTATACCTTTTACCTAATATATCTCATCATTTCAGCCGAAAGCGGTCCACTACTGGACATAGGCCTCCCCCAATTTTGGGGGGGGTTTGCCATAATCGCCACGCTTGGCAGGCGGGTTGGCGATCGCAGTATGGTATGATGGTGTAATGCATAGAGAACGCTGCTGCCCATTCTCCGGTCTCCCTTAGTCGCCTTTAAGACACCCACGGGAAGTATGGGGTGGTGCTATTCTTTAAGTCCGGCACCACACAGACTAATATTCCTAATATACCTAATAAAGTATTATATAATAGTTTCCCGACCGATTTCGGTCACGGTGGCAAATCTCAACGGAGATTAGCCAGGTACGCAGGAGATATTATAGTGCACAAGTGTGTGCGTATACACAGGTGTACTCTCTGTTCCTTTACTCTCATAGTCCGATGAAACGGCAATCTGACACGACCGCGGAGAGATCAGGTGCAGGATCAACGTCCTTACGTAGTTTCCGAGGCACCCAACTTCCAAAATCCGGACTGTTAGGTACTTACTAAGAAATTTCTGATGGAAAACCCAATAACACTTTGAGTGACCCGGAAATCGAACCCCGGACCCCACACTCAGCAGTCGCGCTTGCAACCACGGGACCAATGGGGCAGTCAAAGTATTAAAAGAAAAATAATCAGCTAACGAAAATATACTAACGTGCCTGCAATTTATTATTTAAGTTCGAAAAAAAATCACTTTAATCAGTGTTTTTTTTTGCTTGGATATCTTTGGTTAGACGAACATTTATTGTGTTAAAATTTGTCCATCTATTTTAATGGAACCCTGTATACAAACTCCATTCTGTATGGAGGGGGTAATCTCCGGAACTGCCAATCGGATTTGAAAAAATCTTTTTGCGTTTGATAGCCTAACTCTCAACGAAGGTTATAAGTTATTTAACATCAAGCTACGACCCTTAGGAGTCGAGCAAAACGAAAAACAGTCAGAAAGAACGCTAAGCAAAAAAGAAGTAATAGCGCGGGCAAGCCATGCGATGCGACTTGGTGGGTCGTGGGCCGACATTTTAGAAAGAAAGAAAGAAAAAGTATTTATTGCGACTCGTACAGGAAGATCACAATTTTACGCGGACGTAGTAGCGGGCAGAAAAGCTAGTCTTGTATAAATACACCAGCTTCCGTATCGACACTCAGCATCACTGTCTGATGACAAGACAGGTCTATTTTCAACTTTAGCATTGGCAATGACCGTTCCGTAGTTGCGTTCGGGCATGCAGACAATGTCGCGTGTTACGAGCGGAACTGAGGTCTGTCATTAGCGATGACAGTTCGTTACGCCAAAATTATAAATCTTTATTTTTTTTTTAAGATGCTCTTATTTTCGGCTTGAATGAAGAGTTAAAATCTTTGGCATTGCCTTTATCGTCAGACAATGTCAGGCATTATGATTTAGTTTTCCGTGATGAAAACTACCCTATAGATTTTCCAGTTCCATCAAAATCTTTTCAGCTGGTAACGCTAAGTGATAAACTCACTAACGCTGCATAGGTAATATGAGTGTGGATGTATGGGGTATGCATGCACTATATTGTACGTGGACTTAATTAAAATTAATAAAAAAAACATATATTTGTGGTACATACCCCAAACAATCGTACACCACTACTTACTATGTAAATATCAATGACAGGACGTTATTATAACATCATCAATTATTATAAATGCGAAATTGTGTCTGTCTGTTACCTCTTAACGCTTAAACCGCTGAACCGATTTAGATGAAATTTGGTATAGAGATAGTTTGAGTCCCGGGAAAGGACATAGGGATAGTTTGTATCCCGATATTCCCACGGGATCGACACTTATGCGGGTGAAACCGCGGGGTGCTGCTAGTATAAACTAAGTGGAAAAAATACGTATTGTTGACTCCAGAACCACTCATCAAAACGTGACCATAATGGGACCATCTCAGGAGTATATCCTTTCAAACAAAATGTTCAAATTCGGTCCATAATTGATGAAAATGTCGATGAACTATAACCTCCTCCTTTTTTGAAGTCGGTTAAAAAGAGGCATAATAATGACAACTAAAATAAATTCAATACCTGAATTCTGATATTCAAATCCCTCTCCTTATAATCAAATCTCTTCACGTCCATCCAAAAAGCGAACACCGCTACAAATACAAATCGTAACTTCGAATCATGACTTTCGTTTAACTGAAATTTCATCACAAATCTTCAGAAACTTTCCACTATTCACTGTAACTACTAGTTTATCTATCTATCCAACTATTTTGTTTATCAAATCTTTTAAATAATTATGTTTTTCTACTATCTTGTCCGCATTAAAATCTCTCGGCCTTCAAAGATTCTGTCGCAACACTTTTCCGTTTTCCTTAAAATAAACAAAGTTTGTGGATAGATTGCCAAATTCCCGCCACCCGACGGCGACTGCGGGTGCTCGCTCACTGGATTATTTTGGAGAAATGCGTCTTATAATCCTAGCAAAAGTCTGTGATGTTTAAGATGTGTTTTCACACCCACGTTTGGCTGCTAAATGTTTCACGTGTTGTATCGATGTTAGTTCATATATATCGGTGATATTAAAAGCTATGGATCGAATTTCTCTTACATCTGTATTAGACAAAAAGCTGTAGATACCTAACAATTTATATACGAAATATTCAGTGCATAAATAGTTAAAATTTTGAGTCCACCTCATCATAACTGCTGAATATTTAGAATGTTTTTGGCAGAATACATAGGAAGAAGAAGTGTACAATGTTATTGGGATCTACTATAAGTAAGTTATGAAAAACCAAGACGTTGGCAATGGCGTAGACGCATCCTATGCACTGACTTTGTATAATAAAAAGCTAAAGAATATAGAGCAGTTTAGCTCTGCTATAAATATTCCTACACAAAACTCTCATCAGTTTTGTTTATTTAAGAACGATCTGTAAGATGTCTACTTTATTTTCTTATTTCGAACTTTTGAATGGCTAACGATTTATCTTAGCTAGGTACTTATTTATGTTTCTACACGTGCAGTGCAGGTGAGATTTGTTGTAAGGTGTAACCTTGGTTATCCAAACAACTCCGTATCCATGTAAATAACTCCGGTCATGGGTCTATTAGAAATTCATTTAGCTTTGTAGAATTAGAAATATATTGACGTAAAGTCGATTTTTATTTGCACGAAGAAGGTTCCGATAATTGAGCCTTTCTCTGATAGACATATAAATATAATCATCACATTTTACATGAGCTGTGGTCATACTATCTATTTGTTTTTCTATTTAACTAAAAGCAACACTAATCGAATGTCCTCCTCCTTTGATCTAAGTCATTGAAACATTGACCTTGACTATATCTGAGTGTTTGCCAAATTTCATTATATGCCACCACGAACATTAGTTGTGTTGCTGCTCTCCCGAGTTGATAAACACTCGTCACTTATTAAGAGCTAGATTTTAATGACCTGAGACGTCTGATTGGATTGTTATTGTTTATTGTTCTGATGCCATTGTTATCATCATAACTGGCTGTAGGTATATTGTTATGGCCGCAGCTTTATGGACTTCCTCATCTATTAGATACACTTTTTTAACGGACAAATAGATAACTAATCGCCTTTTACCTTATTAATTCGTGAGGATACGGTTCATCATCATCATCATCAGCCTACAGCAGGCCAAAAAAAAGGCCTATCTACTGCTGGAAATAGGCCTGTCCTATTGCACGCCATTCAAATACATTTTCGGCAACTCTCATCCAGCTGCTACCAGCCATACGGATGATAGTATGATACGGGTATTGTCTTCTTTCAATAACTTTAGCCCAATTCACACGCAACATGGTATATCACATTTAATCACTTTGGAACCGCAGAAAAGTGCATCGCAGTTTTCCTCGGTTTTGTCGGCGTATACAACATTATCTATCTATCTTCTTCTATCTTCTATACATAATAAATCTGTAGAAGGGTCAATTCTGTACATTGAAAATATTGAAAAAATAAATAGCGGGGGGTGTTGCTGGATCGATACCAAACCCAAATATGTGATTTAAAAAAATTTTGTCTGTCTGTCTGTCTGTCTGTCTGTATATGCAGGCATCACGTGAAAACTAACGGTTCGATTTCGATGAAACTTGGTATAATTATACCTTATTATCCTGGGCATAAAATGGGATACTTTTTATCCTGGAAAAATACGTAGAAAAAAAAATCTTATTTTTCAGTTTTATTCATAGACGTTGTTCTGTAGAATCGCGAACACACGTTGCATTACCCGCTTCAATTTAAGAGAATACAGTTTCCTGTAGCTTTGTGTTACGCCATGACAATAAATAAGGCTCAAGGTCAGACCCTAGGAGTTGCTGGCGTAGATCTTACCGCGAGTTGTTTTTCACACGGGCAACTTTATGTAGCTCTTTCCCCTGTGAGCAGTCCAAGAAATCTTCATGTTCATATTCCGGACGAGTTCACTAACAATGTTGTGTATGCTGAAGCTCTCAATTAACTTTCTGTCGCATTGTCACGATCACCTTTTTATTATTGCAAACTTTTCGTCACTCAGTAATTTACTGCTACATGCTACTTATCAAGGTCGGAATTACTATGAAAAAAATACTTACCTACTACAGAACGCGAGCTCAACAGCAGTAGCTCAATAGAGGGATCTCCTTAATTATTATAGGCTTAGCCGTATTTGGGTCCAATAGATATTTATAAGATGTCATTGTCAGAGTTACTCAAAATGGAGAAATAAACCATCCACGCGAAGACCGACATCCGCGCGGACGGAGTCGACCCGAAACATGTGTAAAGAGAAAGAAAGAAAGAAGAAAGAAAGAATGTTGTGAAAAATGTATCATGAAAAATCACAAAGTTATAAGCTTGTTATGTTACCTGTTTGTCCGTAAAAAAACATGCTCACCCGCGCCGCGCCGTCTTGCGCTCATTGATAATAGTACCTAGGTTCCTAACCGTTCAGCGCGGAGATTGGATAACCTACTTAGTGTCGCTCGGTGTCCAACTCTTAACCTTTTTTAAATATTTTTGGGACAAAATATAACATGGGGTAAAAATTATTGGAATCGATTCAGTTACATAGTCTGAACAAACTGTATTCAGGTTTCGCATATACTAAAAATAACGTTGTGTATGTAGTTATCAGCAAAAATTTTGTGGTTTATAATGATAGTGTTTTGTTTTGCCTATTCTCTGCCTGCGGTCCTGGCAAGTAGGTCAATCCTCACGACTTCTTCCTATGGAGGTAGGTTAGAAAATACAGAACGCCACCTGCTACGATCCTATCATCATCTTCCTAGCCTTTTCCCAACTATGTTGGGGTCGGCTTCCAGTCTAACCGGATGCAGCTAAATACCAGTATTTTATATGGAGCGACTGCCTATCTGACCTCCACGACCCAGTCACTGAGTAATATCCCCCCCCCCCCCTTGGTAAAAGACTGGTTGTCAGACATACTTATACTTCTCTCGATCCTATAATTATCATAATATTAGCCCGATAATGCTTCCTTCTGGTGTTATGCAGAACAAGATGTGATAGGTCATGGTTTGTCACTCAACCACATTCACCTCTTAAGTTGGAACTGTCTGTGAGACTCGTCCTGAGCAAGCGTTCTTTCTTAACTATTAAAAATCTAGTGATATAAGATCATGAAGAATGGAATCGCAAAGAATGACGATTTCTTACCAAAAATTCTATGACACATAATACAAGTGCAAATCTCTTTCTCCTCTTTTTGAAGTTAGCTAGGTACCTAAGTTGTTGTAAACAATTCTTCCTGTGGGAACAAACATAAAATCACGGATTTCTTTTTTTCGCGATTTTCGTGTTCGTCCCGTAGTAAAAGTAGTTCATAATGATGAGTACCTAAAGAGGTTTTTAGTTGAAAGAAAGGAAAGAATAACATTTAATTGACATTTTAACATTTGATCGTGAAACTGAAATTCAAATAAAAGAGTGTTGAGTGTTGTGTGTTGTGCTGTGTGTGTGTATGAAGTTCTTTCAATAACACCTTGTAAATACAATAATTTGTTATCTTATAGGTACTCAGTACGCCATGATTATGCACAATGCATGCCACATTATTCCTCATTTCTTCGTGCCCGAGTTTATCTTGTTCTGCTCTAATTGTTGCATCGATCTTATCGTCATACATAATTATGCGTGTTTACAATGTATGAATACAAACTAGATTCGTGCAAAACAATTGCTATGACGAGTGGATAGCGGTCATCAGCTCGCTTGCCCAGTGAAGGCAGTTCCTTACTCTTTATTTTGGGAGAGGCCTATATTGGCATCTTCTGTCATAGGATCTGTTGAAGTGTCTCCTAAGGACCTGAGGCCTAGACAAAGTGACATTCTATCAGCATTAACGACGATGGAAAAGTAAAAAAAGTAGTTATTAATATAGTAGATATTGACATAAGTCACCGAATCCTCTGGATGCGGGAAGCACAGAACCGGTCAAGTGGCGGTACTTGGGGAGGCCTGTGTCTAGCAGGTGGTCGTCTTTCGGCTGAAATGATGATGAAGCCACCGAAGAGCTTGTGCTCATAAAGAGTATTGAATTCTATATCAATATATACTAATATTAAAAACTGGCCAAGTGCGAGTCGGACTCGCACACGAAGGGTTCCGTACCACAAGGCAAAAACGCCGAAAAACACATGTTTGTTATAGTAGCCCCCCTTAAATATTTATTTTATTTTAATTTTGTTATTTATTATTAAAGTTAAAATACAATTGAGTATTTTGTGAATATTTCAAGTGCCTACCTGTTGCCATTTTTGATATCGAGCAAAAAAGAGCAAAAAAATCGCGTTTGTTGTATGGGAGCCCCCCTTAAATATTTATTTTATTTTGTTTTTAGTATTTGTTGTTATAGCGGCAACAAAAATACATCGTCTGTGAAAATTTCAACTGTCTAGCTATCGCGGTTCTTGAGATACAGCCTGGTGACAGACAGACAGACAGACGGACAGACGGACAGACAGCGAAGTCTTAGTAATAGGGTCCCGTTTTTACCCTTTGGGTACGGAACCCTAAAAAGAGCTATATTTTGTGAGTTTGTATAGGGGGTGTTTCGGAACTACTGATCCGATTTCGAAAATCCTTTCACTTATGGGAAGCTACAGTTTTACCGAGTGTTATATATATGCTACTAGCGGCGTAGCGGCGCCCCGTGGTTTCTCCCGCATAAGTGTCGATCCCGTGGGAACATCGGGATTAAAAGTATCCTATGACGTGTATTCTGATGTAAGTATAAGCTGTAATACTGTAAAGTTTCATCAAAATAGTTTTTACGTGACGAAGTAACAAACATACAAACACTCTCACAAACTTTCGCCTTTATAATTTAGTGTGATGTTAAAAGAAAAATGCGGACGAAGTCAAGGGCAGAAGCAAGTCTATAATATAGCTAATTTCAACCGACGTATACGCACAGTTCATTCAACTTCAACCTACTTTATGATGGGGGGGAAGATGGGGAGAAGCTTGGATGTAATAAATCACACATTAGAGCGTGAATGCCTACGTGGGGTTCCTTATACATTACTACAGGGAATGGGCTCTATTAAACGATGGCAAGATCTGCGGGGTAATTACGTAACACATTATCAATCGGAATCGGTTTCATTAATCATGAATAAAAAATACTAACACATTTGTTCAACATGCGATCCTTTTTTAATTAACAAAAGTTTGTATAAGTAGGTACACTCTACATAAAAAATAAGCTGTCACTGTATCTTACGAAGTACCTATCAATTAAGAGTATGAGTAATTCATCAACTCGTCCTACATGCCTGTCCTGCAAGAAATCAAAAAAAAATTTTTTTTCATTCTGCAAGTCCTCCCACGTTTTTTTTGTATGGAACTTTAAACTTTATCAACGTTTGGTACAGTTAGAAAGACAAGACATATAACAACATTTATTTAAGAATTTTTAGTTTTTACTTTCGTTTTATTCATAGATTATTATTAAATATTTTGTAACAATTTTTTTTTTCCACACTAACACTTGCTACTGATTGTATTTTTTCTCATTTTGATAGTAACGTGAGACGACTGGTAGAATGAAAATATAATTTATTTTGATTTTCTGCAAGTCCTCCTGAATGGGCCGTGCATGTAGGACGAGTTGATGAATTACCTAGTCAAGAATATTTTAAGTAGCAAAGAATGAAGAGAAGTTTAATTTGTTGAGGAATAAATCTAGCAGTCTACAAATCATCTGTCAGACCAAACTTAAAAAAAAAACTACTTGTAATTACTTTAATAATAGCACTTGTGCGAAAAATACATTGATAATAGACCAACCTACTTTTCTCAAAAACTAGCCATTTAAATCACACTCTCATACATTTTTTAAATAATGTTTTTCTGTGAAGAGTATTACGATTACGACACAGAGCGTGACCAGACGTTCCAATCTTTGCGGGACGTCCCGATTTTAAGCCCAAACTAAATGTACCGCGCGGGACGGCCTCAGTCCCGCTTATCTATTACTTGACGAAACCCGACATTTATTGTTAATTTGTTATTAGTAGGTACATCCGGTGCACCCGGTTAGACTGGAAGCCGACCCCAACATATTTGGGAAAAGGCTAGGCAGATGATGATGATGAATATAGTAAAGTAACAATACATTTTTCATCGCCATTTCGTCGTTTCAGCCGATAGACGTCCACTGCTGGAAATAGGCCTCCCCCAATTTTGGGAGGGTTTGCCATAATCGCCACGCTTGGCAGGCGGGTTGGCGA
The DNA here is from genome assembly GCA_916614155.1 of Mesoligia furuncula. Lineage (NCBI taxonomy): Eukaryota > Metazoa > Arthropoda > Insecta > Lepidoptera > Noctuidae > Mesoligia > Mesoligia furuncula. The sequence goes on along the minus strand of OU744802.1, from coordinate 27,029,015 downwards.
TCGCAGTATGGTATGATGGTGGAATACATATAGAACGCTGCTGCCCATTCTCCGGTACGATCCTTAGTCGCCTTTTACGGCACCCTCGGGAAGTAAAGGGAGGTGCTATTCTTTAAGTCCGGCACCACACAGACCTATTTATCATCATCACACCGCTATTTATCATCATAAAATCGTTATATTCGTATATTATCGTTAAGGCGACTTCATGACCTAAAGCGCGGTCTTTGTCGGACTGCATAGCAAAGAGAAGCGCGATGACACCACGTTGGTAATTTATTGCAAAATATGAAGCAATTACCTATTTACAAAAAATCTATTGTTTGAACTACAAAAATAAAACACTAGTGCTTTAGTATATTGCTTGTAGAATAATCTGACAAAAAATCAGAATGATCGTATGTTTATTAGTATGGTTTTTATTGTAAACAGAAAGTTTTAAATAAAATATGTATCTTCATGATTTTTTTCTGTCGCATCAAATTAGTGGTATTATGTTTTCAACACACTATCTAACTAGCATATATCCTGAAGAATATCATATATTTTTCTGATTTTGTTTACTGTAGTCGATCATAATTATACTTTTATTGTTTCTAAAACTTGCGTTTTTTTGCGTTTAGGTCCTGTAAGCCCCTTAAGAGCATGCAACATTGCTTGACAAATACCTAATCATATGAATAAATAAATACCTATCTACTTGTATGAATGTTAAAAGTAGATAATATTAATTATAATTACTCATTTGTAGATAACAATCATAATTTCATAAAGTTAAGAATGATCCGATTGGATTATTGTTTTCCACATAGGTTTATCGAAATGAGTTGTCAATGTTCTATTTACATATTTGGTAGACTTGCCTGTTGCAGTGATTACTAAAGAGTGACATCAAATTCGTACTTTACTAAAAGTTTGCCTATAAAATTAGAAATATTTAATAAACTCAATCTAGATCGAATGTTTTCTTGACTTCAGGTACTATTTTAAATACCTAGCTACTCGTCCTAAGAAACTATTTCTGCAAATAAACATCTCGTGATAACCGCTTTCTATTCTTATGCTGATAGTGACGTAACACTCACTGAAAACCAGCTGAAAACTCTGAAAACCGACCTCCGATTACACAATAGTAACCCATTAAACCAACTAACAACCCATCAACAAACACAAACACACCCTGAATGGCCGCATCAATTAAAATAATTACGACTTAAGTGATAAAACTCACCATTTTAATTTAAAAGTGTCGCGTAATCCGTAGGATTTATAGAAACGCTGGCACGTCCATACGCCGCGAGCTATGCGGACCAACTGCGGACTGGCGCTCGGTCAAGGGCATGGAAACTGTGCCAAATGCTAATAATCGACCTTTGACAGCGCGGGAAACTTCAGCCGTGGCGGGAAACGCTTTCGACATGGCGGGCAGGCGGGCTGCCCTAACCTAGAATATGTCGGCCCAGAACTTTGGTAGATAGTAATTATTTAGGCACTTTTTTTCGCTATTATCGATCGCGATGGTACCAAGTAGTGTCGGTACTGTACCTAGTGATACTTCACAAATCAATACCTTCATACTACGTCCTTCAAAGCTTCAAAGAGGTAGGTAGCCTTCAAAACAAGTGTCGTTTTTTTTTTTTTTAATATATTCCGCCAGACTTTAAAGTTTAAAACCAACTCGAAGTTTTCGCTAGCGGATAGATGAGTCATGTTGGCTTTCAACAGTGGGCCGTCTATTGTGAATTTTTAACAGACTCGCTATACCAAAGCTGTCAAAAAAACCCGACTGCGATAAAAAAATTAAATTAATAAAAACTGAAAAGCTAAAAACAAGGCCATTTTAAATTAGCAGGCGGGACCCATACCATTTTTTTATTACATTTTCAAACGGGTCCCGCCTGCTTCCAACTTTAATTTAATTTAAAATGGCCTTGTTTTTAGATTTTCAGTTTTTTTTTTAATTTAATTTTTTTACCGCAGTCTGGTTTTTTATTTTTTTAATTACTTGTTTTTTATTTCCAGCTTTTTAGTTTACAAATTTGAAAGATTTCGCAGACGATTTAGTTCTTGGTACGTGTTTTTTTACGATTTGTCACTTTGAATTACTTTTAACCATATAAGTTGTATTTTGTAATCACCTTTAAAAACCCTTTATTTTGATAACCCTCTCGATAGCTTTCAAAAAAAATAATATTGCGCCAAATATTATGTCTTCAAAAAAACTAATGGCCGACACTCGCGCTACCAAGACAAATCTAAAGACGTATAATTTATCAAAATTCGTTCATTCGTTAAGAAGTTACGAGGGAACAAAGAAACGGACATACATACATACATACATACATACATACATACAGGTCAAACACATAACCCTCCTTTTGGGCTTCGCCGCAGTCGGGTAAAAACTCCACAACGGAGGGACCATTGCAACTTTTGTAAATTAATAGATAATTAATTAATAGACTAGGCCCCTGTTTTTGCAGTTGGTAAGAAGTAGTTACATGCATAATAGTCTGTAGTATTGTTGTGTGGTTGCTCTTATGTGATTTAACTGTTTAGATTTTGCACGACTCGAATATTTAATTAACTTTTGATACGCTTTTTAACTTATTTTTTTTTCTTTCTCTTGGTTTACAAATCGCTGTCAACGAACACAGTCAACGCAAATTATTTGTAACTACTTAGATGTTTTTAAGTGGAAGCTTGTAATTAGCAAATTGTCCTGCCTACGAATGATTTTTAATTGTGCTATTAGTCTGTAAGCTTTCTGTAGAAATATAATAAATAAATAAACATAAAAAAGTGTTTATTTTTACCCGACCTTTTCTACCTCAACATCTAAACTAGGTAATTTTGAGAAACGATGTGTCGTTGGAAGCGTTATGGTGTTCCGCGGGTATATGACGTCACCTAAAATCCAACATCGCGGCATAGAGCAAAAGTAGGTAGGTACTAAAGAGTTAGGTATCGGTAAATTTTTTTTTATTAAATAGCTTGTTTGGTATCCAATGAAAGGCCATAGAATACTTTCTGAAAATACAAAATTATATTGGTTATATATGAATTTGGTTTATGTATGAAATCATGTATTTTGTACAGACTCCGAAACTTCAAATTTTCCCAATCAACTGTTAACCTTATGCTTTAGCGATAAAGTTGAAATCTATTAAAGAAATTTGACAGATTGTATTAGGTTGATGTGCTGGCGTCTGTACATTACCCCAAATAAGATTTAAAAAAACTGGCCAAGTGCGAGTCGGACTCGCACACGAAGGGTTCAGTACCACAAGGCAAAAACGCCGAAAAAAACACGTTTGTTGTATGGGAGCACCCCTTAAATATTTATTTTATTTTGTTTTTAGTACCTATTTGTTGTTATAGCGGCAACAGAAATACATAATTTGTGAAAATTTCAACTGTCTAGCTATCGCGGTTCTTGAGATACAGCCTGGTGACAGACAGACGGACGGACAGACAGCGAAGTCTTAATAATAGGGTCCCGTTTTTACCCTTTGGGTACGGAATCCTGAAAATTAAGTATTTTCCACTCAAGACGGTTTTACCCACTCAGACCTGCGGGGTAATTGCGAACACACTATCAGTAGCAATAGCTTACATTTTGACAGTTCAACAATATTCATTGCGTAATTTACCTACGTTACTGAGTGACAGGTTCTCCGACTAACTAAACACCAGCTGCGTACAGCAGCTTTCACTGGCCTCGGGGCATTTAATAAATATCTCTTTCTCTTATGATGTTGTCACAGATAGTCCGCTGTGCAACTAGCTTCAACTTTCGGACTAACTGACAGACTATTTAATTTTGACAATTCAAAAGTGCCTGTACAAGGAATAAATGCTTTGAGTTTGAGTTTCCAGGGCCTGCATGAAGGACGGCGCGACAGCAGCTCATGTGCTTCTAAACTGCCCGGTGGCACAAGGCAAAGTACTTCGGGTAACCCAGATACCCTCCGAGAGATTGTCAGCAACACCAAGGCGTTGTTGGCCTTCCTTGAAGACCTGGGGTGGATAGAATAATCGATTTTCCCACCCGTACGGAAGATACTCGCATTAATGTGGAGTTTCGAACACCAGCCCGTATTATCTACCTGTAAAGTTTCAGGAGAGTAACTCCTCTCTATTCAAAGCTAATTCTTTTAGATAGGTCTGCCCATACCTTTTTCATCCATAGGGCTAGAATATTTATTGTTTTGGCTCTTTTTATTTTCTAGTTTGACTCTTTTTACGGTTCCGTAGCCAAATGGCAAAAACGGAACCCTTATAGATTCGTCATGTCTGTCTGTCTGTCTGTCCGTCTGTCTGTCTGTCCGTCCGTATGTCACAGCCACTTTTCTCCGAAACTATAATAGCTATACTGTTGAAACTTGGCAAATAGATGTATTCTGTGAACCGCATTAAGATTTTCACACAAAAATAGAAAAAAAAACAGTAAATTAAGGGTTCCCCATACTTAGAACCGAAAGTCAACATTTTTTTTTTCATCAAACCCATACGTGAGGGGTATCTAAGGGTAGGTCTTCAAAAATGATATTGAGGTTTCTAATATAATTTTTTTCTAAACTGAATAGTTTGCGCGAGAGACACTTCCAAAGTGGTAAAATGTGTGTCCCCCCCTGTAACTTCTAAAATAAGAGAAAGTTAAAACTAAAAAAAATATATTATGTACATTACCATGTAAACTACCACCGAAAATTGGTTTGAACGAGATCTAGTAAGTAGTTTTTTTTTAATACGTCATAAATCGTAAACCGCAATTTACCATTCATTTAATCAACTCAAAAATAAAAAAAAAACATTTAATTTCATAAACATAAACCTTATGCATAAACCCGGATGTTACGGAACCCTCGGTGCGCGAGTCCGACTCGCTCTTGCCCGGGATTTTTTTGTCTTCTATAATGGTGGTAAGGGGGCATTCATTAATTACGTGGGCCGTTTAGGGGGGGAGGGGGTCAAGCCGATTCTCACTCAATCTCACGTGGGGGGGGGGGGGGGAGGGGAGGGCCTGGCAAGTATCACGTAATTTTTTTTCCCGCAAGAAACAGTGCAAAATTGCGAGAAATCTGGGTTGGATTGAGAAAAGGTATAACTACACAATAATATTTATCGGGGTCATAGATATATGAAAGAAGGAGATAAGACCGGTAGTTGAAAATGTATCCCGATGTCGATAGGTTGGCCCCACCACCGCGCCACTATTTTAAACGCATGTAGTTCAGTAAAAGCAATAGACAAAGTACACACTTGCAATTCATAAATCAGAACGTACTACACAATCAAATATAAACCTTAACTCATCAAACACTGCGACCATTTACCATGCACCGTACAACTTACTCGCACAAAAACATTTGTCGCTATCGTTGTACTGTGCAAAAGCCATTTATTTTACATTATACGCTAGTAGTTGACTAAATCGGAAAGTTAGCGATTTTTTCTATTTATTATTAGGTATACTAAAAAAGTTTACCAATTTCAGTAGTTCTCATTTAGGTATTTTATTGTTCAAGTTTTTCTCTGTGATTCTAGGCTGCGATCGACGATCTTAGTAATCTTAAATACTAGTCTTAAATAAATATAATTGAACAAATTGTTTTTTTTTTTAATAAATACAACGCAATGAACCATAGATTAAGTATTTACATTGGAAATACGCATTTTGATCAATCTCACGAGGGATTAGAGGGAGGGGGAGGGGGTCGAGCCAAATCTCACGATATCCTATTAAGAGGGGAGGGGGGTCTAAAATGTGTTTGACAATTTTGGTGTAGGTATACTCAAGGAAATTAATCATTTAACAAATTGACACTTTATAAAAAAGTATGTTATTTCTATTTTTAGTTTATTTCTAGTTTTAAGTATGTTATTGTTATTTCTATATTTTTATGACTAAACGAAGGTCATGTCAAATGCCCATGTAACACCCACTCTCATAAAGATCGGAGACGCTACACTCGAAGTCGTGGACGAGTATGTTTACCTAGGACAAACTGTCCAGTTAGGTAGGTCCCACAATCCTAAGTGTCTCAAGACGAAAGTCATTTCACACCAGTGCGTGTTGCCAGTGATGACGTATGGCACTGAAACGTGGTCGCTCACAATGGGCCTTATAAGAAGGCTAAAAGTCACCCAAAGGGCAATGGCGAGGGTTATGCTTGGAGTTTCCCTGGGTGATCGAATCAGGAATGAGGAGATCCGCAGGAGAACCAAGGTAACCGACATAGCCCGAAGAATTGCCAAACTTAAGTGGCAGTGGGCAGGGCACATTTGGGCTCGCAGAACAGATGGCCGATGGGGCCAAAAGGTTCTGGAGTGGCGATCGCGTACCGGAAGACGTAGCGTTGGAAGGCTATTAGGCGGCCTTCACAAAGTCGTCGGTCCCACTCCCACAAGGTGGACCGACGACCTTGTGAAGGCCGCAGGAACCCGTTGGATGCGGGAAGCACAGGACCGGTCGAAGTGGAGGTGCTTGGGGGAGGCCTATGTCCAGCTGTGGACGTCTTTCGGCTGAAATGATGATGATGATGATGTTATTTCTATCTATCGTGTCTCATTAATTACCGATCCGAAATTTCCATTCATTTTCACTGTGTTCCCAAAAACCAGTCATAAATTTATGAGACAGTTGCACAACAAATTACTAAATGCGTTTATCATAATTCTGTCTGTGTCATTGTGTGTACATTTGGCTGTAAAATGTATTTATAGATTTGTGGTACAAGTATTAAACTAAAAAATCCAACCGTTGAATTCCCTCTAAAATACGATTACATCATCATCATTTCAGCCGAAAGACGTCCACTGCTGGACATAGGCCTCCCCCAAGGGGGGGGGGGGTTGTCATAATCGCTTGGCAGGCGGGTTGGCGATCGCAGTATAGTATGGTGTACATGCAATTTTCATATTATTTTCTGCTGCAGTTATGAAATGACCCGAAAAATATGGTTTTGAATTCGACCCTGTTTCGGATTTTTTTTCATCGAGCAAATTACAATAAGTACCTACACACATCAAAAGTGTCTAGGGATCAACATATATTTTTGCAATAAGTTTTCTCCTGATTGATATTAATTAAAATTTTCTTTAAGGATTCATCAAATAAAGTGTTTTCGTTTGTCACAGTAACGATAAACCAAGTCACCTTTGCATTAATAAAGAAATTTGCCATTTTCTTAATAAAGGGATTTTTGACATTTGAACCACTAACACAAAAGTTCGAAAAAAAGACTGAAATAACAGTTTTCTTTAAAATTTTATTGGGTAACTTAAACAATTAATAATCCGTGTTTCTACCGCGAACACTAACAACACAAGAACATCGGTTTGGCATACTCAAAATGAGTTCATCCAAATCACGCTGTGGAATGGCCGCCCATGTTCGTTGCAACAACAAAAAAAGGTCTTCTTGCGACTGGATACCCTCCATATTCGGCAGAGCTCTTCTCTGTAGCATATCCCATGCATGCTCAATCGGGTTCAAGTCTGGCGACTGAGCAGGCCAGGGCAGGACATTGATGTTAGCTGCGGCGAGAGTCTGTCTTACAACTCTTGCGGTGTGCGGTCGTGCATTATCATGCATTAACTGAAATAAGGGACCGATTTGCACTTGTAGAGGAACGATGACGTCTGATACAATCGTCTCAGCATAAATTTGAGCGTTGAGGTTGCCTCTGATCCAAATCAACTCAGTTCTTCCGCCGATCCAAATACCCGCCCATACCATGATGGTTCCACCACTATAAGGATGGACTTCCTGGCAGGATTTTAATCGCTGTTGGCGTCCAGGGGTTCTCCAGTGTCGTATACGTCTTGTATCCGGTCTCATACCAAAACGAGACTCATCAGAAAAGCACACGAAACGCCATTGTTCTTCTGCCCAATTTCTGTGTTCAAGAGCCCATTGATATCGAATCCTACGATTGTGCATTGCTATAGGTGGTACCCGTAGCGGTCTTCGGGAATGAAGGTTCACTTCATGCAAGCGGTTTCTGACTGTTTGGTCGCTAATTAAGTTCCCTGAAGAGTGATGAAGCCTCACGGCTAACATCATGGCGGTTATTGTTGGAGCTCTTCGAGTTAAGATTATAATGTATCGGTCTTGTCTCCGTGTGGTGCAGCGATACCGTCCTCCATGGCGCTCAGCCACGGTACCAGTGCTTCGGTAACGTGTCCAAAGTCGACTGATAACACTCTGACTTGTATTCAGACCTAAAGCCACAGTACGTTGCCGGGAACCAGCTTCTATCATTCCCACGGCTCTGAGCATTTCTTCCCTGCTTAAATGACGTCGCCGCTCCATAATAACGTTGGTTTTAATCAGTAGTAGGGAAACAGTAGCACTAATAATGTCTTCAATGCGTTGTATGTTTTTATAGGGAAAATATTGACAGCTGATTTTCATCTTTTACTCGAATTTGATTCACAGTTCCTGATTCAAATTATGAAATGCACCAAAAAGGATCCATATAAATTTATAAAATCATAAATTTATTACAAAGCCACATCTCAATCTCAAGAAATCCGCATAAAAATGCTTGATCCCTAGACACTTTTGATGTGTGTACATATATTTATGTTTTGATTTGAACAGTTAATTTCCTTAGTAAGGATGCATGTATGGCATATATTTTTTCTGGACCTAAATACAGTAATTTGACTATTTGCATATAATTCGCCGGGTTAATTCAAAAACCAACTAACTGTCCAAATTATGATTTTGTGGTAGAGCGTTTTGAAAGTTTGTATCTATAAATTTCATGTAGTTACTATCATCTTTGATTCTTTGATAATGTTATTAGGGGAAACAGCAGCTGATTTATAATCAAATCACGGATGCGTTGATTTATACCAGTTCATAGAAAAGTAACATGGTTTTACAGAATATTGCATTTTGTGCCCTTAAACCATCTTATTTAGTTGCTTTTACCTACCTACAAAATAAAGGCTTTATTTTCGAAATTAGCGCTACTGTCGAGTCTTTGAAAGTTACTGGTCATTCATTCAAATATATACATCGAAAAATAATGTGTAGTTCTTAATAATCGTGTTAGTTTCGAGAAAAATGAAAAAAAAAAACAGAAAATTTAGTCGCTTTTACTTCCCGATATTTGTTGAAATTTTGTACTAACCTATACTGTGTCCCTTAACAAAGCGTTTTCATCATGAAAACTATCTAAGCGTTAAAGATGGATTAATAAATTGGAAATAGTTTTATTAAAAACACACCTGAGTTTAAAAAAGATGCTTACATTTAAGAAAGAAGAACGCAAAGGCATTGAAAAGTTATAAAAATATGATTCTTCATCAGACACAGTAGCATCCGGTACATTGTCTAGTTTAGCAATATCAGTCACTAAATTTTCAAACCACGCATGGTATTCTTCGGGGATTACTCCTTTTTTGCACAATTTCAGCAAGTCGGATTTTTTTGCATTTGAAATGGGCAATGGTGCATGGTAGGTACAGCTGATACACATACACATTTGTAACACTGCGGGACAGGCGACGAGAAGACTTGACGGAGTTTTCCAAATGCTGCCCAACCCAACTGGATCCTTCTGTCGGCTTCTTTCTCAAAGTTGTGTCTACCGAGCTTGATTACTTGCCCTAGGTAGACATAATCCTTAACAATTTCTAGAAGCGACCCTTCGATGTGGATTGGACTCCATCCCCTTGTCTCACCGCCCTGAGCAGTGGATGGGGCTGGTTTTCTGATCCTGGATCTGGACAGTCATCTGGCAGCGTCATACAAACATTTCAACATTTTGATGTACCGCCAGTCAATTCCACATAGTTGCAGAGAGGCCAGAACTGCCCATATTTAGATGGAGTCGAAGGCTTTCTCGTAGTCCACAAATGCCATACACAGCGGCTGATTGTACTCCTCGGTCTTCTGTACTATTTGCCGAACAGTATATATATGTGATCTACGGTGCAGAAGCCTTTTCGAAAACCGGCTTGCTCTGGCGGCTGGAACTAGTCAAGTCTCCTGTCGAGACGGTTCGAGAACAGCTTGTATACGTGGTTCAGAAGTGAGATGGGTCTATAGTTCTTCAGCAAGGATTTGCAACCTTTATTGAATAACAGAACCACCGCACCTCTGCTCCACGCCTCGGGCGTTGTACCCTTTTGGATTGACCTCTTGGACGGAGTTAAAGAGACTCGCTAGCTCTCTCAAGACTGGAGCCCCGCCCGCTTTAAGGAGCTCTGTCGTTATTCTGTCATCCCCAGGTGCCTTGTCGTTCTTTAGCTGCTCGAGGGCCGCCCTTATCTCGCACTGGTCGATATCCGGGATATCCTCCATGTAGTGGCGCGTTAACTCGGCTCTATGGTCATCTGCACCATGTCCCGCTGGTTTCACCGTCCGCGTTGAGTATAGGTGCCCGTAAAAATCCTCGACTTCCTCGAGTATCTCGGCCTTCAAAGTCACGATTATGGCATCCGCAGTTCTTAGTTTCGTCAGATGGGACCTCCCTAATTGCTGGGCGAACACTTCCGACTCTTGGTTCTGCTCAATCGCGACCTTAACAGGAATGAAATTGTCCGGAACTTATTAAGTATTACTGTTACTTAATAAGGTCCGATGGGACTTGGCATATACAATTGTATAAAAGTCCCTAATAATAAATAAAGAGAAAAAAAAGTTGTCCGGAAAAGAACCGGAGTTACCGACATAGCTTGCAGGGCAAGCAAACTGAAGTGGCAGTGGACTGTCCATGTTTGTGAAAGAACCGATGGCCGGCGGAGTAGTCGAGTCCTTGAGTGGAGACCACGTATCGGCAAGCGTAGTGTGGGACGCCCCCCAGCTAGATGGACGGATGGCCTAAAGACTGACACTGTGACAGGATAAACAGTGATAGGATAAACATCCTCTCACTGTTATTTACATAGCAAGTAGTATTAAACGAATTTGTGTGGGGTAGATACAGACGCCAGCACATCAAGCTACTACAATCTGTCAAATTTCTTTAATAGATTTTCAACTTTATCGCTAAAGTATAAAGTTCAAAGTTGATTGGGAAAATTTGACAGTTTCGGGTAGCTTGATGTGCTGGCGTCTGTACCTCAAGCTCGCAAGGTGTAGGTATAGCTTCTAATACTTCAACTAGTACTCCTGAAGAGTTCCGCTAGCGCTTCCTGAACTGATGTGATGTACCTAATGAAATTAAAAATACACTGTCTGGGTTCGAACCCACGACCTACATCTCGTAAGTCGGGACCTCTGGCCCACCACTGCTCTCGGTCGGGCAAACTTATTTATGTTTCTGACGAAATAAAACACAAATTTTACAAAAGTGCGCTCATGTATTTCTTGATGGTAAATAATACCTCTAATAGCACATAATAACGATATGTTATAAATTAATATTAATGTTCTTTATATTTAGGCGATTGGCACACTGCACCGCATTACGCAGCTGGGTGCGTGAAACGGAGCCAAATTCCGGCACGGAAGCGCGTTTTTATTGAATTTGTATGTAAATAATCACGCGTGCGGCACGTTGTCTGCGTCCCGCTGCGTAAAGGCTAAAAGGTAAAATCGCGCGCGACACAAAGGCGCAGCAGGTCGCGCAATGAGTGGTGCCTTTGTGTCACGCGCGATTATATCGCGTTTCGCGCCGGTTTCGTCGCATCAGCCGAAAGACGTCCACTGCTGGACATAGGCCTCCCCCAAATCGCCACGCTTGGCAGGCGGGTTGGCGATCGCAGTATGGTATGGTGGTGGAATGCATAGAGAACGCTGCTGCCCATTCACCGGTACGCCCCTTAGTCGCCTTTTACGACACCCACGGGAAGTATGGGGTGGTGCTATTCTTTAAGTCCGGCACCACACAGACAACACAGTCGCGCCTTAATGCTGTGCAGTATGTGAATCGCCTAAATAATATTCTAGATGGCGCTGTCGGTATAGTTTTAAATGAAGCCACTTTTGTGACTTTACTACACAAAGATCTGCAATTAATCAGCTGGCTCTTTTTTCGAAGGTTTTTTTTTTTAGACTTGGACTAGTTAATCGATCCGACATGTGTTTAATGAAGATCTTATAGAGTTCAAAATGTCACAGACTAATCTAGCTATACGTGTATATTTTGATAAGAGTAAATGATAAAATCGTAAGAAAATTTCAAGTGATTAATGAATTTGTTTTTTTTTATATAAAAATGGCATCTCACAGGTCAACCTAGGAGGTTGTGGGCTGCTTAACCGGACTTGCCTGTGGGTGCCTCAATAAATTAAGGTCTCCACTCTCCAGGCAGGGCCTTAATACTTAAAAACTAAGCGACTACCTACACGGTATAGGTAACGTGACCATTCGTCCCGCTGCGCTATGGGCGGGACAGTCCCGCTTTCAGGCTATCTGTCCAGTTGTCCCCAACCAGAGCAGAAATGTCCCGCTTTTACAAAGGGAGCAAACTATATTCAATTCAATTCAATATATTTATGAAAAATTTACATAGTGACATGCGAGAGCGAGGCGGGTGCGCGAGTCTTAGTCCCGAGTCCCGACGTTATAAAACTAATTTGCTCCACCGACAAATGGAAAAGAAATGCGTCTTCAACCGCAATGTAATATTAAAATTACATATTAATATAAGTACCTAATATATTATTTTTCATGTCATTTTTCTCTTTTTAACCGGTTGAATGCCGTAATTACAAAACAATTAAAAAGTAATTGTGTCTCGCGTGGATCCACGTTCCGGACATACGAAGAGTTAATAAATACCTAGTACTTAAAATAGGCTTTTGTTTGTTTAATTAAACTTTTTAATTAAAATTTAATTAATAAAAAATAAAAAAATGGTCACGTTACGCTAAGGGCACCCCCTGTGGGGTACGGACATCGGCTGGAGCGGATTTAGAATTTCATTTAAAAAATCTGGTTCATTTTAAACCGTACCGTTAGCGCCGTCTAGCATTATACAAATATTGAGCTTCGCAAAAGAAATGACTTCGACACATTTTTGCCAAGCCCAAGAAATATTACAGATACAATTAAAATTGTACGTTAATAGGTAGGCACTTACTACCCATTCGCGCTAAGTTTGCCTGTCCGCGAAATGCGCGTGTCCTCCCCACTCCCAGCCTACCGCACACCTGAATCACAAAATATAGAGAGTACAGAAGGCTATCACATGTATGTACAGTCACGAGCATAAGTATGTATACACTTGGCTTTATTCAAAGGCGATTTTCTCCTTTATTTTTGAATGAAATTTTATATTATTACGAACATAGTATTTTCGAACCCATAGGTTTATGTAAAGTGTCGTATTTCAATGTTGCATTTGTTATTTCGTGAAAAAATCGCAATTGAAAGTTGCCAAGTGTTGACATAGTATTGCTCGTGATGTACTTCACTTTTCATACCTACGCTCGGCAGTCGCGCTAGGCTTGTCAACTTTGGCTTATGCAAAACAAACGATCGTGGTAGTGGCACTCGTATCTAGTTGTTTGATTTATTTTTGAGCTTATTCTAAAATATCAAAACAAAACAATAAACATAGTATTACAATACGGAAAGTTTACAGAACAAAAACATATAAAATTTTACATTTGTCAATTTTCACTATAGAAAATCCCTAATAACTTCAACACGGATTACCCTATTTACACAATTTATTTTGCCCTATCCGTTTTAGACCTAAACCTATCAAAGGACACTAAAAACAACACAATATCTACACAAAAAAAAAATCATGTTTTCAACTTACTTCTCAGACCAACAAAAAAAGATAGACAGCGCGCCACGAACATTAAAACTGAAGCCACCTTTTTATCTATGTTTGTATCGAAGGCTTGCCATTTGTTAAATGTTTTCCCTATAATTTGGGGATATTTGTGCGAGTAGGAACTAGTATAATATTGTACGAGTAAGATATTGTTGAGTATGGTATTGGTATTAATTAGAAACCCAAAATATTCAATACATAAAAAAGAAAATAGGAATATAATTCGAAGTAACAAATCATATTTATATGTATGTATTAATCGAATGGGGAAAATTTAAATCGTATTATGGCAACCCCCGCACCTTATGTCACTACTTTCGTTCGTTGAGGTTTTTTGTTCCAAGTAATCTAAAATTTAATATTATAGAAACGATATTATTTCAAGTACTTACAAGTGAAAAGTGATTCCGTGAGACTTTTTATGTGATTTGCTGTTGTTTTTGCAGCTTTTCACTGCACAGGAAGGCATAATTATATTTTTTTAATCTATGTTAACTTGACGACGACTCGTGACATACTAAGAGCGATGAGCATGGTTTTAGTGTAGGTGTGTGCGTGAGCGTATATGTTTACTTGCAGGAGCACGGTTTTATGGCTTCACTTTTGATGTTCGCGGCCCACCGTCTTTCTTTTTTTGTTGGTCTGAGACTTACTTAATAGTTGGTGGCGTCAATTTACCTTACAAAAAAGTTACTTCGTTTATACTGATTCAAAATAGGAAACTATTATATAAATCGAGCTTAGATAGGCATTTTTTTGTTGCTCCATTTTTGCACTCCACAGACGCGGTTCTCAAGCGGATGACACGCGCTCGTACTAGTCCCAACCCGTCCGACATAACGTGTCCGTGAGCGGTGTCTATGTGTGCGTTGCTCGAGCGCACTTTGTATGTAGATTGCCTTCTGTACTCTCTGTATTTTGTACCTGAGTCGCCCTCTCAGTACCGTAAACAACGTCATCGCAAGCGCGTGTATTGCGACTATTACTTATTCGGCACCATTAAGAGGGGGGGACGTGACCTGCGAGGAAATTGAAAAATAGGTATTTGAAAAAACTATTGCCGTCGCCTTACCTCAAGTCTGCCCCCGTAGTGTATGATAGGGACAGCTGCAGCTCAGACCGAAATTAGCACAAACATTTTGACGAGATCGACGTTTCGTATTCCCCTTTTTTCTCCTTGAAAACTGAGCTTATTTTTTATATTAACATTTTAAAAAGAGTATTCTAATTTGTCTGGTAGTCCCTAATCACGGCGGTAAAAATAGGGCATTTTTGTAATTTTTAGAGGGTCATATTTGCTTTACTAATTAGTTGCTGAAAAAAAAGAAAATGACAGAGACGTGTCCACAGCTTGCAGATCTAGATTTTATGAAAAAAAAAATTGCTCTGGTGGCATTATTCAGGAAGAAAAAAGGGGAATACATTTGTATGGAGGATCGCACGCCCCGTTCCCTCTTAATATTCTTCTGTTTTCTCGATATTCGTTAATCAGTGGACAGCAAAATTAGCGCGAACGGGATATATTATACAACTAATGGGTACTTCATGAAAGTCAGCTACAAAAGCAAGAATGCATGTAGTGAAATCAAGAAGTGAAATGTAACTTGTGCCAACATAGGCTACTTATAATAAAAGGAACTTCTAAGTATATCATTTGTGAATTTAAAAAAATCAATTGACATTGATTTATTTCGCTCCCTAGAATTGTTTCGAAACATATTTTTGCAGCTTATTGTAACTACTTAGCTTAGTAAATTAAGGGGCTTACATGACCTAAAGCGCAGTCACGTAATTTATTGCAAAATATGAGGCAATTACAACTAATTTCATACGATACTTAGAAAAAAATCATGAGATACTAAAAACTTTTTTTTTACAATAAAAAACAAATACTAATATACTTACATACAATCATTCTGATTTTTTGTCAGATTATTCACAACAACATACTAAAACACTAGTGTTTTAATTTTTTAGTCCAAGCAATAAATTATTTGTTTGGACTAAATTAGTAAGTATGGTTTTTTTTGGAAAAAAAGTTTTTAGTATCTTCATGATTTTTTTCTATCGTATCAAATTAGTTGTATTAAGTTTTCAACACACTATCTACCTGGCATATTATATCCTGAAGAATATTATATATTTTTTCTGATTTTATTTACTGTAGTCGATCATATACTTTTATTGTTTCTAAAACTTGCGTTTTTTGTGTTTAGGTCTTGTAAGCCCCTTACACCGAGAAATTATGTGTGCACTTTTTTTTCTGTAGGGGGCAAATGATCAAAAGTATTTTGTGTGTTTAATAAATATAATACCTACTTACACGTCTATCATTTTAACACAGTCATAATAACCCAGCTTAAAAACATAGGTTTTTCTCAAATTAATTAAAAAAACTAATATGACAATGAAAACATTTTTGCGGGCCTTTCGAGGGTATTTTTAAAAGTATGATAATGAATACGATTTACGTCATATAAAAGTGCATGATAAGATTTTGAGTGGAAATATTAATTAACTACAATAAATATTTATATACTAAATATTTTTCTAGTTGCCTAAATCTAAATTGGCCCCTCTTGTGATACAACTACGTGACTTAGTCTAACTAAGTTTAAGACTAACTAAAACTAGTTTTGTACGTGTGTGAGTGATGCACGCTAAATTAAAAATAAGCAAGTTCATTTCCGATATCTTCGAGGCTCAATCGAATTGAATTTTCATGGGGAGTTTGTGGCGCCACATCTTCCCAGCGGAAGCCCTAGGAAGTGGTGAAGGGTGGGGGTGCCAACGGACTGTCTTCATTGATATTATGAAGAAAAGATACACTACGTTCACACTGAGCGACGTTCTATAGTGTTGCGTTGTTATTACAAAGTACTTACTGCGATAGATAATACGGAACGTATGACACAGAAAGAGATAGCTATCTGCAGTGTGTTGCTCGCTGCTATTAGCGGACTAAATGAAACTACAACAATTGTCTGAATTTGTCTGCAACAATTTGCGCGCGCTAGTGCTATATCTACCTCTTTAATATATTAATCATAGAATGTCTTATGTAATTTTGACGTTCATTTGAATGACTTTTGATTTTGAAATGTGACACAATGTCCAATTTTACCCATCAATTTCGATCCGATTCCAACCTTAAAAAAACGGGAATGAGCTTTCTGATTTTGATACAAATGTCTTAACCATATTGTTGGAGATAAAACTAACAATTAAAATAAACTAAACGTGGAATAATTATATTAAATTATATCTATGTTGATCTCGACTTTGACAATGAGGGTTTTCATGAAAATTCATGCCACCAGTTAGCGCCACTTTGACAAGAGGTCTTCTATTTCGACAAATATAAAATTGTATGATGCCGTTCATCATTCAGTCACGACTAAAGAAAATATAGGCGCTTTGACACTTTTGATAGGTGCCCGGACCTGACGTCTCAGTGCTGCCACCTAGTGACCGCCATTTCAGAAAACCCTAATTGGTTGACCCAAAAAATGTAACGTAAACTATTCAAATTATGTTTAGATCTACAGTAAGATTTTTTTAAATAGTTCTAAAAATAACTACACGTCTTAAACTAAGGCACTTCTTACAATATTTTTGTGCGTTTTTACATAATATTGGATATAAAATATATTATAGTAAACGTGTTTTATATCTTATATTTGTGCCGACTACGACTATATTTGATTTGTCGACAATTTTAGTTTGATATGAAACTGACTAAAAATTTAGATCACCAACTAATCACAGTATTTAGTCGGTGTGTATATTTTTGAAGTTACCACAATAAACAATTAAATTAACTTGAATAATTATTTGTCTGAATAATCTATGTATATAAAACAAAGTTAGTTAGACCGTTTATAACTCAAAAACGGCTGGACCTATTTTTATGATCTTTGATTTGTTGGATTTGAGTCCGCTCCGAATAGCTATAAAAATAAGGGAAGAATTCACGAGAAAATTTAGTTAATTATAATTACGTATCTATCTCACAAATTAGTCTAAATCAAATATAGTCGAGTCACGTTAATATTTTAATTCGATTTAAATTTTGCTTACAACATACAAATTCTTATTAAGTAATTATATCCCAGTTTTTTGTATGATATTTAATTTTAAATATAAATCTATCTTTTCGGCACTTTCACTGCTCTTAGAGAGTCCATCATTATATTGATATTATATACCAATAGTTAGCACTGTTTGCAGTAACTAAGTTGTAATTTTGGTACAGTTTAATCGGTGTTACTTTTCTTATTTTTCACTAAACTTACAACTAATACATAATTTAGTTAGCTGTAACTTTGGAACTAACTTTTTGTTTGTATTAGTTTATAGATATTTTTTAGCCCGTTTATACTTGTGCTGCGGCTGTATTTATTACTATAGGTACCACTTATAGTCGTTATTTAACAGTTTGTTCAAATAAGGCTAAGATTGCGATAACACTTCTTAGGTAGCCATTACCAGCCAAACAAATCTTTGCTCGACCCATTGCTCGACCCATCGCTCGACTCATTGCTTAGATCACTCGTAATCGCAATTACTTTCGTTTTGACACTTTATCACTATCCATTGCGTGATCTAGTTCTCGCAGTCCACGAAATATACTTACATCACAATAACTTTTCATTTGGACTGTCTAAATGAAAGCGATTGCGAGTGAGTTACTTAGGTACCTACATGATAAGAGCAGTCAGCTGGGATGTGCTCAGATTAGATTAGAAACAGCTCGCATTTAGTCCTTTGAGTCCAATATTTAAGTCACAAAAAATTCACTTTGTTTGAAAAGGTAGATAGTTAAACTTTGACAACCCAACAACAGAGTACCTAATAGGCTAGTTGACAGTAAGAAAAACACCCTATAAATACCTCTCTCAAAACTGTCAAATAGTTTATTGCGTAACACACATTGGTAATGTCTTTCATTTTGACACTTCAACAACATTCATTGCGTAATTTACGCTGTCGAGCAGGCGAATATTATGTCAAGCAATGGATCAGCATTTTCTTTCAAAATTCTTCGGCTTGTGATTGAAAGAGTTTTACGACTTTTTTACGCTGTTTTCAGGCGACATGGCGTTTTTTTTATTAAGGAATATTTATTATTTATGCTAGGTCATGCCGGATCCGAGGTTACGGGCGATGCACACCCGTCGCATCGTGTGGTTGCTGTAAATAACATAATGTTTCTCCCGGCATGGTCTGACATAAACGTTGGCGCGGGCCTAAATGTGAGTGTTCATAGTGATCTCGCCCGAGCTCTGCTCATAGAGGGCGCGCACGTCGTCATGTGTCATCTGTGACACTGTCGGGATCTTTGATACATTGTTCAGCATTGGTTTCACCTGCAACAAGAATGAGGATTACGACCTCATAGATATAGATATGGTGGATATTCACTGATGTTTGCAGTCTCATGGCATTTTACTTTATGTCACTATTCTTATGGGAATGTTATGATTGACGTGAAGCAATTTTTGGCAAACATATCAATAAAAAAAAATAAAACATAATTATATTATGTATACAAAACCTTGTAAAACATTTTAAAAGAGTAACGGTGCAGTTTCTTGCCCAATCTTCTCCATAAGAAAACTACCTTTTGGAATGGGCGACTAGAATCAATTCTATTTTGTTGTAATTTTTGACGTTCAAAAGTGCCTTTAATGTGCCTATTTGAAATAAATGATATGACTTTAACTTTGAACCCATTTATCCTGATCACATCAAAATGCAATTCCCTTCCAAGGCTTACCCTTTTGCCAGCCATTCCAATGAATCCGTTGCCGACACCGCCATTAGGTACATTTCCGTTGGGTACCGAGCCGTTCGCGTATCCATTGGCGAGTCCTCCTCCCATACGTGTCACAGCTGATGCAAACTGCTGCTGCATGCTGGGATTGTCTGGAAGTACAAACAGAAAACTCAAATTCGCAGCATTTATTTCAATCTCTTTTGAATTGTCAAGGAGTCGGTTAGTCAGAAAGATGAAGCTAGTTGAGAGAGTTGCTAGTTGAGAGAGCTAGTAGAGTTAACTGAGTGATGGCAAAGTATTCTGTTTGTGTTTTGTTTTCACTTTTGTCGGCACTCCCGGAATTCCATTGTTTTTTTGTTTTTGTGCGTAGTATCGTGCTAATTCTCACTTCTGAGTTTATTACAAGACTGCCGAACACACGAATAGGAGTGTTATGTCTAAAGCTACAGCTAAACAAAAAAAACAAACAATTTTGAGTCATCAGCAGAAGGACATTCCGACATTTCACGTCATTACTGACGAGACATCGTGTATACCTGGACGTTACCTGTGCGTGCTGGCAGCTGTTCTGGCGGTTGCTGTATGGTAGCCAGGGCTTCTGCCTTCTCCATCTCCTCCAGCAGCACGCGACTGAACTCTGTCTGCACTTCAGCACTGTCGGTGTCGCCGTCCACCTGAGAGTTGAACTCATTTATTGATGTTCTTATAGAAGGGCATATAACCCACACACAACTCATATATAACCCGTCAGCTTTCAAAGCAAGTGTCCTCTAGGCACGATCGTTCCATTGTAGACCTCATCCAACCCTTTCCATCGACGTCAGACCAGTCCCATATCACAATACAAATTCAGAAATATAAAGGACTAAATAGCATATTTTCAATCCAATGTTATACGATATAATATATATAACATAAACCAATTAAAACTATGCCATACTGCGATAATCGTCAAAGTTCTGGTTGTGAAGTAATTTCAAGCATGAAATGGCCATGAGAATAAACTTCAAAATATTAGACTTAGAAAATAGATTAATTTGAAGCAACATTATTCGTTCGTAACAAAAATTTTAAAACTATGTTAGTCAATACTGAAATCAAAATCAAAACAAAACATCGTTGCTAATATTCAAATCATAAAATCACTCATGTCAAAAAATAAAAGTTATAAATACTATAGTATCACATGAATACTATAGAATCTTCTCAGCACTGCAGAGTCTGTTGTAGGCCTGGAACGACCTTAGAAAAAAAAACAGAGATATATCAATTATCTACTTACAATAACCAGTCGATGGTCCTGGTCTAAATTCTTGAGCATGTGCAGGCTAAGTTCGCGGAAGACCTCGAGTCTTCGGCGGAAGGCGGCCACGGAGTCGTCGCGCCGGCCGCGCCCCAGCTGCAGCTTGGAGCAGTCCAGGAGCACCATGCGGGGGGACACGCGGAACTGGAAGGACAAAGAAAACGTCACTTTGTTTGTCGAAAATTCTGTAAATTTTCGACGATCAAAAAACAATCTGCCTAGCCTTTTCCCAACTATACTGAGGTCAGCTTCCAGTCTAACCAGATGCAGCTGAATACCAGTATTTTACATGGAGCGACTGCCTTTCAGACCTCTTCAACCCAGTTGCTTGTTAACAAGATACCCCTTGGTTAGACTGGTTGTCAAACTTTTGGGCTTCTGACTACCCGTGACGACTGTCAAATATCTACGAAAGACTACCGGGACCAACAACTTAACGTGCTTTCCGAGGCACGGAGGGGTCTCGTTGTGTAAAGGTTAGTCAGCCATCCACAAGCCAACCGCAGCAAGCGTAGCTTAACCATCGATTTGACTTCGATCATCCCGTCCCGCCCCTCCGAACGCACGATTTTTTGACGATAGCATTCTTAATTAAAAACTTAACGATTTCTTGACTTAGAACTAATTGAAAAAAAAAATCTCTGAACAGTAAGTCCTTTTCAAGGGCTGGGGCTGCTGCTGAGTAACCGTTGGTACTTTATGATTATAGGTATATCGAATAGAGTTTAGCCGGCTCCCCGCGTCCTAATCCAATATTATCGCCGCGCGAGTACGCGATGACGCGACTATTTGTAGGTACCTATGAATTTTGACATACAAACGCGACTTGATTGACCGCGCGACTATGTCATTTATTTATATAATACATACTACAACTGAAGAGTTCGTTTGAACGCGCTAATCTCTAGAACTACCAGTCGGGTTTGACAAAATCTTCTTACATTTGATATCCCAATTCTTGAGGCTATTTAACCCACCACAACTTAACACGCTAGGACTCTAAGGTACCGAGCAAAAAGAAAAAAGTAATAATAATAAATATTTATAGTTCAGCTAGGACTAGATGACTGGTAAGGTCACACCTTCATGTAATCTTTCAGTCTATCAAAAAGTAGGTAATCCATGATGTCATCATGTGCGGTCATGGTATGGTCAAGGAGGTAATATAAAGCATAGGCATAAAGTTTCTTAATCTAGTTAACGGGTGCCGTATAACTGCTCTCCTAGATAGGTTACAAAATAACCTGTGTTTAGGAGAAACAAAAAGTAAGAAAGAACGCTAAGCGTAAACGAAGTAATAGCGCGGGCAGACGATGCGTTGCGATGGGGTGGGTCGGAGGAACTAGGATTTTCACGCGAACGAAGTCGCGGGCAGAAGCTAGTATTCATATAAAAGAGCGGTTCTTTTGGTTAGGACGCGGCGTCCTGCTTATTATTAACATATTCTCTGTTATTATTGGATTGCCAATAATAACAGAGAACAAAGAACCATCATAATTTCGCGTTAAATTGACAAGTCATATAAAAATCGTACTTCATCTCCAAGCAATGTCAATCTGTTGTACATTAATAACAAATTAGAAAAAACAACACATTGGTCAACTTCTATAAAATCCTTACCTCAGTCTGGAACTGCTCCATCTGCTCCAGATCCCTGGGATACCCATCCAGGACGAGTCCCGCGCCCGTCCTGCTGGCCTCCTGAACAGCTGCTCTCACTAGCTTGGTTACCAGGTCCTTGGGAGCCAACTCTCCCCCACTAATGGCGCTGCGGGCGAGCGCGCCGTCTGATGCTGGACGTCCACCAGCATCCGCGAGGCTACGGAGACGTTGGCCTAGGCTGGAGGTGGGAGAAAAAGGGTTGGAGTGAAGGCTATTTTGCTATGTCAAAATATTGAGCGTATGTGGGGTGTAACAAAAATAAAACATCCACATCTACATATTTGTCAATTAAAATTAAAGATTTGAAAGAAAACGAGAGATTGGGAAGAAAAAACTGTGACCTGAAAAAAAACTATCGAAAAAAAATTTGACATATTCGTCAAAATATCATATCGTGAAAATACACACATCAAAAGTGTCTAGGGATCAAGCATTTTTATGCGGATTTCTTGAGATTGAGATGTGGCTTTGTAATAAATTTATGATTTTATAAATTTATATGGATCCTTTTTGGTGCATTTCATAATTTGAATCAGGAACTGTGAATCAAATTCGAGTAAAAGATGAAACTCAGCTGTCAATATTTTCCCTATAAAAACATACAACGCATTGAAGACATTATTAGTGCTACTGTTTCCCTACTACTGATTAAAACCAACGTTATTATGGAGCGGCGACGTCATTTAAGCAGGGAAGAAATGCTCAGAGCCGTGGGAATGATAGAAGCTGGTTCCCGGCAACGTACTGTGGCTTTAGCTCTGAATACAAGTCAGAGTGTTATCAGTCGACTTTGGACACGTTACCGAAGCACTGGTACCGTGGCTGAGCGCCATGGAGGACGGTATCGCTGCACCACACGGAGACAAGACCGATACATTCAAATCTTAACTCGAAGAGCTCCAACAATAACCGCCATGATGTTAGCCGTGAGGCTTCATCACTCTTCAGGGAACTTAATTAGCGACCAAACAGTCAGAAACCGCTTGCATGAAGTGAACCTTCATTCCCGAAGACCGCTACGGGTACCACCTATAGCAATGCACAATCGTAGGATTCGATATCAATGGGCTCTTGAACACAGAAATTGGGCAGAAGAACAATGGCGTTTCGTGTGCTTTTCTGATGAGTCTCGTTTTGGTATGAGACCGGATACAAGACGTATACGACACTGGAGAACCCCTGGACGCCAACAGCGATTAAAATCCTGCCAGGAAGTCCATCCTTATAGTGGTGGAACCATCATGGTATGGGCGGGTATTTGGATCGGCGGAAGAACTGAGTTGATTTGGATCAGAGGCAACCTCAACGCTCAAATTTATGCTGAGACGATTGTATCAGACGTCATCGTTCCTCTACAAGTGCAAATCGGTCCCTTATTTCAGTTAATGCATGATAATGCACGACCGCACACCGCAAGAGTTGTAAGACAGACTCTCGCCGCAGCTAACATCAATGTCCTGCCCTGGCCTGCTCAGTCGCCAGACTTGAACCCGATTGAGCATGCATGGGATATGCTACAGAGAAGAGCTCTGCTGAATATGGAGGGTATCCAGTCGCAAGAAGACCTTTTTTTGTTCTTGCAACGAACATGGGCGGCCATTCCACAGCGTGATTTGAATGAACTCATTTTGAGTATGCCAAACCGATGTTCTTGTGTTGTTAGTGTTCGCGGTAGAAACACGGATTATTAATTGTTTAAGTTACCCAATAAAATTTTAAAGAAAACTGTTATTTCAGTCTTTTTTTCGAACTTTTGTGTTAGTGGTTCAAATGTCAAAAATCCCTTTATTAGGAAAATGGCAAATTTCTTTATTAATGCAAAGGTGACTTGGTTTATCGTTACTGTGACAAACGAAAACACTTTATTTGATGAATCCTTAAAGAAAATTTTAATTAATATCAATCAGGAGAAAAGTTATTGCAAAAATATATGTTGATCCCTAGACACTTTTGATGTGTGTATTTAGTAGGTAGTAATGGTACGCACGACGACATTCAAGCTATACATTCCAGTATAAACTGACTTCTCATTGTGCGGAAACGCATTTTAAATCAGCTAAAACTGGAAATGTTTAGATTGATTTGTAGTCGTGTGTACAGTCCACAAAGTAGATACAGGAGCTTCGGATTTAGTTGAAGTTTACAAAGAAACCGAAAGATGTTCTGGACTGAAATTTAATTTAATAAATGTGCTGTTTGTTTTCTATTAATAAAATTAAATTTTATTCGAGAACATCCATCGGTTTCTTAGTAAACTTCAACTATATCCGGCGCTCCTGTATACTTATCTCCTTTGTTGACTGTACCTACTGATTCGAATGTATCACTTTATGTCTCAAAAAAACTGGATATATTTATTCTGATCATACAAAACCGACAGTTATTGCTGTTTATTTTCACATCCCTTGGTGACACCTGTATTCAGTAACTACTAAGTAAGAAAATACGAATGGAATTCAGATAAGGAATACCTATACAATGTGGAGATGACAATACGGCAATAAACGAAAACACTGACAATATTAATGTATGTCATCATCATCATCATCATTTCAGCCGAAAGGCGTCCACTGCTGGACATAGACCTCCCCCAAGCACCTCCACTTCTACTGGTTCTGTGCGACTCGCACCCAATGGGTTCCTGCGGCCTTCACAAGGTCGCCGGACCACCTTGTGGGAGGCCTTCCAACGCTACGTCTTCCGATAAGCGGTCGCCACTCCAGAACCTTTCGGCCCTATCAGTCATTTATTCTGCGAGCAATGGAAAACACTGACAATACTAATGTATGTCATCATCATCATCATCATTTCAGCCGAAAGGCGTCCACTGCTGGACATAGACCTCCCCCAAGCACCTCCACTTCGACTGGATCTGTGCGACTCGCACCCAACGGGTTCCTGCGGCCTTCACAAGGTCGCCGGACCACTTTGTGGGAGGCCTTCCAACGCTACGTCTTCCGATACGCGGTCGCCACTCCAGAACCTTTCGGCCCTATCAGTCATTTATTCTGCGAGCAATGTGCCCTGCCCACTGCCACTTAAGTTTGGCAATTCTTCGGGCTATGTCGGTTCTCCTCATTTCTGATTCGATCACACAGGGAAACTCCAAGCATAGCCCTCTCCATTGCCCTTTGGGTGTCTTTTAGCTTTCTAATAAGGCCCATTGTGAGCGACCACGTTTCAGTGCCATATGTCATCACTGGCAACACACACTGGACTTTAGATTTTCGTCAGGAGTATGATCTATCAAATAAATCCTAACATTGAAATCAAAATAGTGATTTATATAACAAACTAATTAGTACCTAGAATATATGGGTTTTGCCAATCTTTGATTAGCTATAGTGACTAAACTATTGGTTAAATTTAATTGAATTTTTGGATGCAAACTGGGAACGTCATTGGGTTTATGCTGTATAACTTATTCTCGTATTGTCCTCTCCACCTTGTATAGTCAGCTGGACAGCAGTTACCTGTAATGCGTCCAGCCCTGCCGCTGAGCGACAGCTCGTTGACACAATGTGGCTTTGTTGCTGCCAGGTCCACCTACCACCCACAGCAGTGCCGGCGTCGTTGTCTCACCGCGGACTCTGATCACATTAGGCTATGAGAGAAGAGAAATAATTAACATTTTGCTTGTGTTCCAAAATTTAACAATGTCAATTACGGGTCTCACCCATAAAAATATTATTATTATTATTATTATTATTAGCCTGTGATGTCCCACTGCAGGGCAAAGGCCTCCCTACTCTCTTTCCACTTCTCTCTGTTCAAAGCTGCTAAGGACCAGTTCTTGTTGAAGGAGTCCAGCTCATCCCGCCATCTCCGTCTGGGCCTGCCACGATGTCGTTTGCCATTAAGAGGGACCCATTGGGTCGTAAGTTTGGCCCATTGTTCGTCTGACATGCGGCAGATGTGTCCAGCCCAGTTCCATTTTAGCGTGGCAGCTTTCCAAGTGACAAAAAGTGAGAATAGTAAAAAGAAAAAAATGAATATAATTATCTTATATCTATGGGGACGACAACCACACAACATCTAACAGTAGGGCACAACATTGTATGGATTTTCCAGGATAATAAAATAAACAAGGTCATCCATACTGTTTTTTAGACAGCATTTTGCAACTTGTCTATAACTTAATAAAGTTTTAACATTCTGAATACAAAACTAGATACTTTAACGGAGTCCGTTCTGAAATCAGGCCTTTCCGTGGGAAATGACACCTGGTATTCTAACTCCTACAAAAGAAGGCATTTCTTTGAAAAAAGAAAAATCTACAAAACTCGTCATTAGGTCAAGGTAGTGCCGTTCGTCCTGACCTCTTCCATTCTATGAAAACCTAATAAATTCACAAAACAATATTTTTCGTCTAGTCACTGCCCTTTGCAAGTGACTACAGCGCGAAATTATTTTTTGTAGGTTGTTACTTAAAACATTAAAATCGGCAGTCCATCCACCATTTTCATCAATTATTAGTTTCTTAGAAGAATTTCTGGTATCATACGAGACCTTTTATGCTTGTACAAAATCACCCAATGTTTAACGTTATAACTTGGGCTGATTGCCTATGGCACATAGCCATTTCACTACTTCTGGATATATTCAAATAATTTTATGAAAATCCCGTTTCGTTTTATCGGATGTTAGTCAGACCGTGGTTGTCCTGTCTCTTAAAAAGATTTGTAATCTAACCTTCGGTGTAACAACCCTCTCCGTCCCCGTCTCCTTCATGGCCAGCGGCAACGGCATGGCTACCGGCAATGGCATGACCACGGGCATCGCCGGCATGACAGGTGGCACAACATTCTCTTCTCTCCTCTCCCGTATATCCTGGGCAGGCGCCGGCTCTACCCCCACAATCTCGCCCGGGATACCACCGGCGCCAACGCCGACGCCACTGACGCCATTTATCGTTGACTGATCTTCTGTGGCGCCTAAGATTTGGAGAACAGCGGCTCTGAAGTCTTTGTAGACCTCGTCTGGGTTGCGCTCGCCGTTGACCTGCGGAAGAAATGGAACTTATATTAAGAAGATATAAGTACCTTTTTTGGGACAGGCTGGGTGTGGAAGGCAAGACAAGACAAGACAAGACACAGTATTGTGGCACAGCCTGGGAGAGGCCTATGTCCAGCAGTGGACGTTGATTGGTTGATTGATGCCTTCTCGCATAATTTTCAAATTATTTCCAAATTAGTATCGATCTTATGAGCGTTTACGCCGTAAGGCATTTCATACAAACTTTCAAGCCCTTATTTTTCGAAATGAATGAACCGATTTTAATGAAACTTCATACGCATAAGCAGGATACAAAGGTCTAAAAAGTTAGTAGAGAACATTTTCGAAATGTCTTATTTAAAAAAAGATAACTGGAAATCACTGTTTCTATGGAAAATTTAAAATCGGTCTAATTTGGCTGTAACACTATTTTTCGAAAATGTTCTCTACTAACTTTTTAGACCTTTGTATTCTGCTTATGCGTATGAAGTTTCATTAAAATCGGTTTATTCATTTCGAATAATAAGGGCTTGAAAGTTTGTATGAAATGTCGTACGGCGTAAACGCTCTTAAGGCAGAAACTATAAATGTTAAGTTCAACCTTGCGGATTTTTTAATTTATGTTCTTCAGCTGTAGTTTTTTTTACATTTAAAGTTGCAGGTTTATTTTGTGTTCGGCTTCTTCATCCTGTCCCATAGAAGACAGGTCCGACGGCATACATTCTAGAATCTTCTATAAATAACCGCAGAATAAAATTACCCGTATTCAACCACTAAATACTTGATGACTCAAAAGGGCCCGCAGTATTAGTTAGCTGTAATTAAAGCCACATTTAAGTTGCACGCCCATTGACATAGATATTTCAGGCCGAAGAGTCATGCATCATAAATGTGACCCAGTCATATCATAGCTTACCACACATATTTGGAAATACAATATATAGTACGTAATTTAAAAAAAAAAACTGCCCGGCCATATTATATTTTCTATGAAACAAATTATAACTGACGAAAAACTTCTACGCATATGATTTCAGAAACGAAACGGTGAACAAACAACATATCAGTGTGACATCTGTCAACTCGCACTGCAATTAGGTACGGCCCACTCCCTCTCACCGACAGGAGGCCTGTGTCCCAGGAGTGGGAACATTATAGGCTGATTATGGGTTCAGAAATATGTCATCATCATCATTTCAGCCGAAAGACGTCTACTGCTGGACATAGGCCTCCCCCAAAAGAAGGGGGTTTGCCATAATCGCCACTCTTGGCAGGCGGGTTGGCGATCGCAGTATGGTGTGGTGGTGGAATGCATAGAGAACGCTGCTGCCCATTCTCCGGTACGACCCTTAGTCGCCTTTTACGACACCCACGGGAAGTATGCGGTAGTGCTATTCTTTAAGTCGCAGACTAAAATGTACATACTATGTAGTGAATCGTAATTCTGATTCCTGAATATAATAAATACCTTATCCTAAATACACTAATAATTATATTACATTTTTTAATATTATGTAATTAGCACTTAATAATTCAGCGTATATTGTTCCCACTGCTGGAACACAGACTTAAATTTACGCAAGTTTAAAGAACACTGGCAGGTGTAGCTTTTGAGATTGTGTTGTTTCTATATGTTTTTTTTTAAATCTAGGTATCTATTAGAGGTAGGAACCCTTTCTCGGGTATAGGCCCCTCCAGTTTATTTCTATTTTTTCTGTCTGCAGCTTCTTTTGTCCAATGTTTTCCTGCTACTGCTAATTATGTCACCTGTCCAGCGCTTCCTAAGCCGTCCTGATTTACATCCGTCACCTCACACATCAGGTCCAGTTGAAAACCAGCGTCAGGCACTAGTTGTCTGGCATTTTTGCTGAACAGAGCCTTTTGGCGCAGCCGTGAGGCACACATTCCTGCTAATTTCTTACATCGGACTTTGCACTTTTTATTTTCATCTGATGTACGACTATTATCTGACTATCTGGTGTACTGTGTGTATTTTAGTCTGTGCTAATTAAATGTATTTTCTTTTTTCTTTCTTTCCTTGTCGAAACAAAACGACGTGTCAACAAAAAAACAAACAATCGCAAAGAGAAAACCGCATCAGTATAACCCACAACAATTCATTTTAGCATACTTAATTGAAATAGCGACATAGCAACTCACTTCATAACCACCGTTCTTCAAGGAAACTACGTTGTTTGTTAGGGTAGGTACACCATTTTATTTATTAACAACTTGATTAGCACCTTCGGCCGATATGAAACACTTTACAAGGCTGCTGTCAAATGCAGCACTGCCCACAGTTTTATAAGTATCGGAGAAATGGTGGTAAAATAAGTATTTTGTAATTTAATTTTTTAATGGAAATGGGTGTTCTAGGACAAAGGCTTCTTTTACAAGTGGAGCGGATGTCTTCAAAGGTGACTATGGGATTACGTCAAGAGTATAGACAGGAATATTTATTAAAACTTTATGCACAAGTAAAACAAAATACTGGACAAAGGCGGACTTAATACCTGAGGCATTTTCTACCCGGTTGCAACATACGGGATAAAAAGCTCGGAAACGACTATAAAATACGAGAATAAATATTAATACGTAGAATATTCGTTTCTATATAAACATCATCATCATATCAGCTGAAAAACTTCTACTGCTGGACATCCGCCACCCCCAAGCATCTCCACTTCGTAATTTAATTAAGTTCAATCAAAAGGCTTAAATTTTTGTTACGTTCAAAAACTGACCAGTCTGACCATCCATTTAAAATATTAAAACTTTGTTCTAAATTACGCTAAAGCTAGGGTTTTCTAAGACTGCGTCCACAAATTTACCGTCGAATGACGTCATTGAAACATTATTTATGAAAAATCGCGGACATGCAAACATACATACCTACATACATACGGCTAAACTACAGAACCTCCTTTTTTGAAGTCTCTTCTATAAAACCATAGCACTTAAGGAACGTATTCCCAGAAGAATGAAAACATAATACCTACGCTCAAAAGAAAATACCCAACCTAACAAAAAAATCAATAACAAAACCGCATTTATAATGCTTCGCAAATAAAACGAGCATTTACCAATATTTGATCATGCATACTAGCCCTGCATCAAAGTGCCTTCGAGCCATCAAAGTGCCACTGTTTATACTGAAAAGTATGAAACTTTCAGTGTCATTTCACTCGCACTTGGGAACTCCCACGATAGAACGTAAAGCCACTAATGTTGCATTACTTATGCATAAGAAAACATCAAATTGTATTTTGTAGACGCATATGAATCACTTTAATGTAAAACGGCGTCGTTTAAAGTGATTCGACGTGGTTCAATACCAAATATAATAAAAAGTTACGCCTTTATTAGTAGGTACTTCAATGTTTCGATAATTACAGCATTATTCTTGGGCCGTCTTTTTTCTAGAAACTTTTGCTGCGTAAAAAACGTATTTGGGTTTACTTGTTGTTGTGTGCTGTTGGGTTGTTGTTGTGTTGATTTTAGGCAGCAGAGCATGCCGATGGCTGGCTATATTTGTGTTAAACCAGGCTTCACAAAGAAAGTCCAAGATAAAGACTGAAGAAATCCGTTTCTGGTAAAATAAGAACAGTTATCGGATTGCGAAAGAAAGTGTGTGATGCAATTGGAGTGCCCTTTCTGCCAAGCCCAACTACTCTTGTGACCAACCGCTACACTACCCTAATCACACCCCCAAACTTCCACATGTCATCGAACTATCACCGCAGACCGTTCCCCAATCACGCGTCTTTTACGCAGCAATACATTATAAGTCAATATACCACACCCTAAGACCTGTGTACACAAAATCAATGGAAACACTTAAAACTTGGTGATTCACAACTTAATTGTAGAAGGTACAGGCAGTGACAGACACACCTGGAAGTTCCCAGGGTCGGTATCATCATGGTTTTAAGTTTCTACTGGCAAAGGTGGTGTGACGACGATTCTTCTATAAATAAGTAGGTTATTTTGTAAATATTTAATGGAACGTGTTCGTTAATAAATAAGTTATCTTGGCTGCGACAAAAATGTTTGATGGACTAGTAGTAAGACTGACTACTGTGTCATGTTTTTATATCTATGTAACTAAACTAGTTATTGTCCGCGGTTTGTCTCCTAATCCTAATGGAATCTTATGGGAACTATTTCATGTAGGTACACGGATAAAAAAGTAATTAAGTGGTAATCCAGGACTTCGTCTGCCTCATCATCTGCTGAGTGAGCCTTTTCCCAACTAAACTGGGGTCGGCTTCGACTGCACCGGACGGAGATTTACATAGCCTATCTGACTTCTACAGCTCAGTTACTGAGTAGTATGAGACGACCCGTAACGACTGAAGGACTTGGTCTGTCTGTGTGACAAATATCTAACTCCGTTCAGCGGGCATTGAGTATTATGCATCTTCACAATCTTTGAACAATAAAAAAATAATGGTATAGTCGAGCCAGCAGTTTTTGAACCCGAAACTTGTCATACCGATGCCAAGAAAGAGTTATAGCAGGCAATTTGTAAAATATTACCCTTCAAGGTCCTCAAGGCGTTTGATCATTACAAGTCATTGCCCAAAACCATTATGATTTAATGATGAAGGTGGACGCGTCCTATGTGTAAATGCTAATGCAGGCGATCAACGAGAAACGAGTACTTAGAGCTAGCAAGTAAAAACTTTGGCGAGCAACGAGCTGCGAGAGCGCGACGCCACGAGCGGTTACTAGATGGTATGCCAAGCGACAAGCGAGTCTCTTAGCGAGTACTCAACTCAACTTAAAGCATTTATTTCAATATTACACTAGCATTAAGCATTTATTTTATTATTATATTTTATTTGAAAACATTTACTGGCACTTTTGAATTGTCAAGGGGTCGTCGGTCAGTCAGAAATACCGTTTTAATAATGCTAGTCACTCTGAAATCAACTTAATTACCATTAAAACAAAGTTAATATTTGTTTAACTTGAAATAATATTAATTTTAAACAAAATTTTGAATAAACTTTAACTGGGTTTACACATACATACACAAACTCACGTCTTCTTCCCATGAGGGTAGGCAGAATCTAATAGAACGCTACCTACATAATCCTTTAAATTTTGATGCTTTTTCCCTTCCTAACTAGGTTTTCCGAAAATTAATCAAAACAGCTAAAGACCACATTTTCTATCCAATCACTAATAAAAAACATTAGACCGCTGTCATCAATCATTGAATTTTATCAGTAATCTTTCTTAAAGCGTGGTCAAGCTTCTCCTATACAACGTGCCGCTACAATAGCGACATTAATTTAAAACACGGATAGGGCTAGTGGCCAGTAATCATAAAAATAATAACAACAAAATAATTCGTTATTTGAAAACTCCGTGACTGTGGCAAATGACCCCTGCGCTGCGCTTTAAAGAAATGTAAAAAAACAGTTTCTTATATCTATGGTTCTATAAGTACAGAGGGGCAATTCCCGTATTTTTAAGAACCTTTGCATTCTAATCTCAGTCTCAATCTGTCAAAAATACCTCAAGTTTCCCTAAATTTTTGACATTGCTTGTCGCTGAGATGAGATTGCGACTAGATTTGGACATTTTTAATTAGGTAAGTAGGTATGGGAATTGGGCTTCTGGTAGCTCCAGGATACTATTTTAAAATAAACGATAGTAATATTTTTATTTATTTTTAATTTAAACGACGAATGAACGTTAATAATATTTTTTTTAATATTAATTTAATAATTTATTTCAAATTTTTTATACCGTTTAATAAAATTAAAATGTGTTCTTAAAACGAAGACGCGAAACCGTATAGGTACGTGTGTTAAATTAATGTCGCCAAAAACGTCGATAATAATGGTAAGTAAGTACCTATACCTTTTAATTCTTTTTAGTCACACACATTCCCTGTCGCCTATTAATGTAGGTATGCCTACGGACTGGTTCCAAAATAAATGAATTTATTATTATTATTAATTATGAAGTCTTCAATTGTGTCGAGAAATCGATGGACGGTCAAGAAAATAATCAAAATA
This sequence comes from Mesoligia furuncula, assembly GCA_916614155.1. NCBI lineage: Eukaryota > Metazoa > Arthropoda > Insecta > Lepidoptera > Noctuidae > Mesoligia > Mesoligia furuncula. The sequence goes on along the minus strand of OU744802.1, from coordinate 26,995,490 downwards.
TTTTCAAAATAACCGAAACTGAACATCGAGAATCGTGATCGTAAGCAACCCAGTCAGTCAGGCAATTAGCGTAATTTATTTCATCAACACTGTTCTCAAAATGGTGAAGAAAAACATCGTGAGGAAACCGGCATGCGAGTATGTCACATGCCGGTTTCCTCACGGTGTTTTCATTCAGCATTCCACATGCCGCATGTCCTAAAACTATAAACTTCAAAGACGTGTGCAGATGTGACATTTAATTATCCGCATTGGGCCTGCATGGTGGATTATATGTCCCATATTAAAGGATGAATATGGTCAGATTTTGTGACAGCTAAAAAGTAACGAAAAATTCTAGTTCTTTTCTCCTTGTTTGTATTTTTAATTGGATGGAGTGCCAGCGGACTCTTTTAATAACTTTCATAAGGTACCTATGTATTGTTAAATGGGCTATCAATATTTGTATACCTACCTTTTTCTAACAACGCAGTTTTCAGTGACAGCTTTTACTGCCGCAATGGACATAAACAATGCTAATGTCCACATTGAAGGTTATGAAAAAAAAATCTAATAATATTGTTAAGTGGTAAATAAGGCTAGCGATAAGGCGGCCCATTGTATATGTTTGTAGTGTAAATTGTTTTCTTTTGTTATGTATTTTCTGGTTTACAATAAAGCATATTAAAATCTGGTGTAAATAAATAAGTAGGTACTTATTTGTTCGGTGGAGGTCCGGCTTCATTCGGGATGTCCCATTGGGATATTCGGCAAAAATTACGAACTTCCTTAGAAAATTCCTTCCTTAGTTATAGAAGGAACTCTTGTGTATTTCATGCAGTAGGTATAGGCTGTGAGTTTTCTGTCAATAAGGGCTGATTTTTCTAACGCCAGATAATATTATCCGAGGAATAATTTTGAATTTTTGATAGTTCTTCAATACAAAATCCGTCAGAGGTCAATTTTATTTCACGAATAAAAACTACTTATCTGTCGATTGAAAAATGAGCCCTTACAGAATGAATTTAAGATTTTTGATGATTAAGAAGATCTTCTACTTTGTTTCTGGTTGCATCATCGACCAAGAACAAAAACACATCACTCAAGTGGCCGCGATGCATATAATATAAGTATCTATACATTCAAACATAAAGTTTACTATCGTTTGCTATATAAGTATTTACTACTTTGATTGAAAGGTAAACGTATTTTTTAAATAGGAACAAAATCGTTTATGGAAAAATATAAGATAATTTGTAAGCAATAAGGTTTAAAAAACTATTTTGCAAAATAAAACCATTTCATTTTTGCCTTTATTTTTCCGGCCGTTTCTGATGCGCTCATCGTAAATCTAGTAGGTACTATTGTTGATCGAAGGGTAGCAAGCAGTCGGAAGAATAATCTGCATTATTTTGTAGTGATCACACTAATATTATAAAGGTGAATGTTTGTGAGTGTGTGTGTGTGTGTGTGTGTGTGTGTTCCGTTTGTTACTTCTTCACGCTCAAACGGCTGGATCAATTTTGATAAAATTTTGTATGGAGGTACCTGGCACCCTGGATTAACATATAGGCTATTTTTTTATCCCGATATTCCCACGGGATCGAAACTTATGCGGTTGAAACCGCGGGGCGCAGGTGGTTGTGAAATATTTTTGACCAAATCATTTTAACGCAAATAAAAAAAAAAAACACTGCAACTCAATGGCGTGCGTGCTCTATCACTTTAACGACCACAGACACTAAACGCAAATGAAAAAAAAAGTCCAACAAACATTTCAGTTTCTGTATCGATAATGTCGTCATAAATAGTCCTAGAATCATTTAAATATGCATGAAGATAGTCTGTAATTGGACGAATATGTTGACTTAGCTAAAACTGGACCTTAAACTCTTACTTTAAGATTGAATATTGAATGTTTAGCGGCACGGTGTTACGACCCTTTGTAAACAGATGATCTAACAGGTAAATTCATTTGGTTTTTGTATCGGTATGAAAGGACACAATTTGTTACATACTTTCAGTCTATTGTAATTGAAAGCTGTTTTGTGATTGAAAATCTTAAGGATGATTTCCACCACCAAGCCTTCTCCATTGCCCTTTGGGTGACTTAGCCTTCTAATGAGGCCCATTGTGAGCGACCATGTTTCAGTGCCATATTATGTCAACACTGGCAACACGCACTGGTCAAAGACTCGTCTTGACTACACTCTGTAGAGGTCCTGAGGGGTCCTCTATAGTACCTATGTGAGGTACACAAATAAGAACACGTTAGACTTGTAATTATTGTATTGAAAATAGTACTTTACAGCTTTACAGAAATTATACGAATGACTCTCTATAAAAAAAAACACAATATTAAAATATTTGACACGTTCGTTTGAATCTTCGAATGGAATATTGTATCTAGCCAGACCTTTCTGCTAAAGGCCGGAACACACAAGACACTACAGTACTTAATAGGGGAGCAAAAATCGAAATGATTCAGATTGTGGTTCAAAGTGTGTTATGGATGAATTCCACCAAACGACTCGCACCGCATCGGATCGGAACGGATTTTACAATCTTTAAACGATATTAAATCGTGTGCACAGTATTTTAAGTATATATTACCAAGCCAGCAGCTTGACTGCGGGCGTCTCCCGCGACACGCGATATCGTAGCCGAAAGTATGCTGCGACGCGCGATCAGCTCCGTACGCATGTCGTCGCATCCGATCGAATCTTTTCGGCTATCGTCCAAATTTTTCTTTTCCTCTTCTGTGTTTTATGATTATTTTCTTCTTCTTCTAATGCAATAGCCAACAATAATATGTACACTTCCACCATTTTCAAAAATTAGAACATGTTAACACGGTAGGAATGAAACTATTTGATTAGGAGGCGCAGAAACGGATGCGTTCGCAAGCGACGTACGGAGCCGATCGTATGCGTCGACATCCTGCCAGACGCAATCGGCTGTCGCCGCATCCGTTCGTATACTTTCCGGCCCGATGCGATACGAGCCTTTTACAATAAGCAGGTACCTAATAAGTCTTGGGACATTAATTTGGCGCAAAAATCCATGTCCGAAGACTTTTTAAATATTTTCAAGCAGTTGTCTTACCCTGCACTCTTTTACCTACGGCATACATTAGAAACAGGAAAGAAAGAAAATACGTTTATTTGGTTTGGTAAACATGACGTACAGAAAGAACACCAACACAAAATGAACAAATTGGGGGAATATATGCGTCACATCCAAGCAAACCGGCCATGGCTTTACTACTTTAGGAAATCACCTTTATCCATTCAATACTTTTAATATATTATGTATAGGTATTCTTAAGAAATCACCTTCAGGTATTTTCTTTAGACTTCAATTAAAAATAATTGAAATCTGAAGGAAATATCTAAGAATAACATACGAATTTAAAAAAAGATGGTGGGTTTATTATTAATCTTATATTTTGAATTGTTTCTTCATTTGATTATTTTTATATTGTTCACACATATACCAACAAGAATAATGTGCCCAGGATTTTGTAATAATCTTGATTTAAAAGAGTGTCCTTGGAGTTTCTTCCCCGTTCTTCTCCATAGAGATCTACGTTTTGGAATGGGCAACTAGTTTCAAGTTTCTGACTAACTGACAGACTATTTGACAATTCAAAAGTGCCTGTAAGTGTTTTAAGTAAGTGCTTTGAACGACTAAGAACTACCAGCAGCTTACTCCTAGCCCTTTCTGTAGTAACCAGTCATACAATACATTATACGACAACAATTCTGCCGTCATGAAAAAAAAGTGCACAACTAACATTTTTTCCAAAATGGAGTTATATACCTACATATTTGGAAACAGAAAAAAAAGGCGCATATGCCAGTTTTTTTACTCAATTTTGGAAAAAATGTTAGTTGTGCCCTAGCTTTTTCTTTATGACGGCAGAATCGCTTATCACTTCTAAAACTATTCATTATAAAACACTAAAAGCGTAACACACTTTCTACCACAATCCGAAGAATTTTGAAGAAAATTCATTACTGGCTGTAGACTGGCCATGTTTGTCGAAGGACCGAGGACCGGTGGAGTATACGAGTGATCGCGTGTCTGGAAGCGTAGTGTGGAACGCACCCCAGCTAGATGGACCGATGAGCTTAAAAATGTGAACGGACTGGATGCGGACGGCGGAGGACAGGGTGTTGTGGTGCTGCCTGGGAGAGGCCGATGTCCAGCTGTGGACTGCAGTAGGCTGAGTTGATTGATTGCTATTCAAGTTAACTAATTCATTTCTTCTGGTCTGTGTGGTGCCGGACTAAAAGGATAACACCACCCCTTACTTCCCGTGGGTGTCGTAAAAGGCGACTAAGGATCGTACCGGAGAATGGGCAGCAGCGTTCTCTATGTATTCCACCATCATACCATACTGCGATCGCCAACCCGCCTGCCAAGCGTGGCGATTATGGCAAACCCTCCCAAAATTGGTGGAGGCCTATGTCCAGCAGTGGACGTCTATCGGCTGAAACGACGAATTCATTTCTTAAAGTAGGTAATAAGTAATTAAATATGTAAAGGGGATGGAAGATTTTTTTTGTTTACCTATTTTCACACCATTTATTTTTTTTCAAAATCACGGCCAGGCAACCTATATAATTCGATAGCTGACATCAATGGAAACAGAAAACATTACATAATAAGAGATCTATGTAGTTTCCTTTAGAACTTTCTATAGGTAAGTACCTTATTTATGCAAATAAATGATTTTGACTTGCTTTATAAGTTTGAAAAATTCGTCTGCTTCGCAACGTAGGTACTCAAATAACGCAACGTATACCTATTTTTGAAATTTCAAAATCCATTGAGATTGTGAGCGTGTTACGCATATAATCCTTTAATTTTTGGACCAACAGACTGTCCTTGGTTTCTATTATTATCAGTAATGACGTCACATTTCCCTATCAGCAAAAATCGACAACTAACAAAAAGTTGTATCATTGTATTGTCCCCTCGCGGCATCACAATGATTGAAGCTACAGGTCGCGCTATCGTGCGGAGGTGAAAGAACACAACCATGCATATGTAAACGGAAATAGGCGGTGAATGTCACGTGGTTACCGGTGGAATGTCACTGCATGACTGACAAGGTGGAGGAACTTTCTAGGAGGTCTGAAAGTTAAGTGGAAACATCTGACGCCGGTTAGGAAAAACGGTGGAAAATGATGGCACCGGGTTTTGACTTTGCGGTGCCAAAAAATGCTCTTTATGGAAACACACCAACTTTCATAAATAATGTTTCGGTGACGCCATCCGACGGTGAATTGCGGACGCTATGTGCTGGCTACCGCAGACTTTTGAAACCAATTAAAACTCAGAAGTCGACGAAATACTGAATTGAGCCAAAACATCAAAAAGTGTTTTATAAATACAAACATTTACAGATACAAATCTCACGAAAAACAACCATTTTTAAGCCAAACAAACATAGAGTTCTTATAGGAATCGACCCAGCGAACAGCAGCCCAGAAACCAACCAGGCTCCAACAGAGCCAAATTTTCACCATAACAACAAAAACAAAAAAAAAACTCAAAACTCAAAGCATTTCTTTCAAACTAGCAGCGCCCCGCGGTTTCACCCGCATAAGTGTCGATCCCGTGGAAATATCGGGATAAAAACTATCCTATGTCCTTCCCCGGGATGCAATCTATCTCTCTGACAAATTTTATCGAAATCCGTTCAGTGGTTTAAGCGGGAAAAGGTAACATACAGACAGACAGTGTTAGTTACTTTCGAATTTATAAATTACAGTCATGTTTGAATTGTCAGAAAGATGAAACTATTTGCCCATTCCAAAGGTACACGTACCAGGTGCAAATTTGACTGCCCCGTTGGTCTCGTGGTCGCAAGCGCGACTGCTGTGCAAGGATCCTGGGTTCGAATCCCAGGTCGGGCAAAGTGTTATTGGATTTTTCCATTAGGAATTTTTCAGTAGCAGCCCGGAGTTTGGAAGTTTGTGGTGTAATACCCCGTGCCTAGGAAAAAACGTGAAGCCGTTGGTCCTGCGTCTGATCTCTCGTGGTCGTGTCGGATTGCCGTCCCATCGGACTATGAGAGTAAAGGAACAGAGAGTGCACCTGTGTTTGCGCACACACTTGTGCACTATAATTATCTCCTGCGAACCTGGCTAATCTCCGTTGCAATTGGCCACCGTGAGCGAAATTGATCAGGAGAATTATTATTACTAGGTGCAAATCCCCTGAACTTCCACCTCTGCTGACGCCAATACCATAACAGTTGTGAACGTTCAATCATGTCCAGTAGCTGACATTGTACATTGACCGTCACGGACCGGATCGATAGGCAGCGAGCGACAACCAGCGTGTGTGTTTTATTCAAAACCATCGATTGTCAATGTCGACAATCAGTCTAATGATGCCAGTATCTTTAGATGATGGACATGTCTCCAAGATTGAGGAGAGGAATGTTCTTTTCAAGGTTTAGGGTCAATGTGCTGAGATATGCAAAGTGTCGGGCTTGTGGCTAAAAGAGGGGCTTCTGGTTAAAGAGGGGCTTATGGCTCAATAATAAGAGCCGACCGGGTCAATCGAAGGTTAAGCTACTCTTGCCGCGGTCGGGTCGTGGATGGGTGACCATTCATTACATATCGGGACGGGGACCCCTCCGTGCCTCGGAAAGCACGTTAAGCTGTTGGTTCCTGACTGTCATTCGTAGATCTTTGACAGTCATTACGGGTAGGTAGTCAGCATCCTGAGAGTGACAACCAGTCTTTCCAAGGGGTATTGTGTTACCTAGTAACTCTGGGTTGTGGAGGTCAGATGAGGCGTCGCTCCATGTAGAATACTGGTATTCAGCTGCACCCGGTTAGACTGGAAGTCGACCGACACACATTCCAACAGATTGTCATAATTAATTCATCCGTGCATTTCATCACACAATACGCTGCAGCAGCCGAGCGCTGCGGACTATACAGGGTTATTGGTAAAACATTAACAACCTCTTAAGAGGTCATTGTACTCATCATTATGAACAACTTTTACTATGGGACCAAACATCAAATCGCTAAAAAAAATCGGCTGTTCCCTACATTTTGACGAGTTATACGAACATAAATGTAGGGAACAGCTGATTTTATTTGCGTAACGTAACCCTGCGGGGTTACGTTACGCAATTAGGGACTAGGGTTCAGATGTATCAACGTAAACAAAGCAAAAGGAGTACCTATGTAAGAATCGTAGCAGGTGGCGTTCTGTAGTTTCAGGCTACCCTCATGGGACGAAGGCGTGTGTTTATGCATGTGTGTAATGTGCATTTGCGATATATTTGCCCAAAATGTAAGCAAATATGAGTTTATAGAAAAATAACTTTAATTCCTACACAACAGAGTTCAATTTACATTACAACTTCAAACATTTTTGTAACTTTTTCAATTAGTGCTAGTCACTCTTTGAAAACAACTTAGTTACCATTAAAATAAAGTTGATCCACTACAACAAATTATGGTAGGGGTAATTGTAAAGTGCATGTTTACGAAAACATTTCATAAGCACCGAATGACTTGGCATAAAAATAACGATTGATCATGGACCTTGCGTGACGTTTGGTATAATTTATTCATTGGCCGTTTTAAGGTTTTACCACAAGTCCTAAAACTGCAGTTTATAGGTACCTATGCTTCATTGTCATTATTATAATCAGCAGAATGACATGACAATGTGATACTTAGTGATACGATATTTTATATTTTGTAACACCATTTACCACAACTTTTGTAATAAAAAAAGAATTTTGCAAATCGGCTTATAAATAACGGAGTTCTGAACTTCTGAGGTAACAAACCTAAAAAAAAATTCTGAAACTTCCTCCTTTTTTTTAATCGGTTAAAAAACAGTAGTGATGTATCGGCGGTTTCATTACTTTTAATCGATATAAATATTGGCGCACAAATTTATCCCCTACTTTTAGGCACATAAGTTTCCAAGATCAATAACTCTGCAAGTACCTATCTAGCTATTCAAAAGATACCTAAAACACAAACGGTTGCACAACCGCTTGACCAACCACAAGGGGCAGGTAACTGGTGATTTTCTCATTACGAATGCAAATGGCGGCGTGTATAATAACCTACAATTTCAATAATACCCTCCTTGTAAGGCTACCTTCGAGTCCTCCGGAATTGTAATAATACGGTTCTGCGACTGAAAAAGCGTAATAGCTGGCTGAAATTATTGGATATTTGTTTTGAGTTATTGAAATGTCTTCAGCTGTTTTGCCTGAAGATTGTGTTCGCTCTAAGTGAATTAGGTATTACTGTTTTTCATAACCTAAACCTTATTACCTTAACCTTATTATTACTGTCTGTGTGGTGCCGGACTTAAAGAATAGCACCACCCTATACTTCCCGTGGGTGTCGTAAAAGGCGACTAAGGGGCGTACCGGAGAATGGGCAGCAGCGTTCTCTATGCATTCCACCACCATACCATACTGCGATCGCCAACCCGCCTGCCAAGCGTGGCGATTATGGCAAACCCCCCCTTTTGGGGGAGGCCTATGTCCAGCAGTGGACGTCTTTCGGCTGAAATGATGAAACCTTAGTACAACGATCTTTCAGACAAACTGGTGTCTGTACTGAGTGATCCGATGATACTGTCATAGATACCTGGAACTAGCTTTAAATGCCTTGTGGTTTAAAAAAATATTTTGACAATTTGTTAACAAATTGAGATGTAAAAGTCAGTAGAGTTTTGTTAAGATTTAGCTCATAGCCGTTTTTTAAATCTCTGAATTGAGTGATCCACACTGAAGACCCTTGAGAGTGACAATTTTTTTACTTTGGGCTATGAGTTTTGACAATTTTTGATTAAATGCACAACATATCTTCCTGCTTTTGTTTTTTTTCACCTTTTAATGCATTCTGAGGAAGTTTTTAAATTTTCAAGCCGTGTGTCCGATGGGATTTTCCATCGGCGAAAATGAAGAACTTTCAAACAAACTTTCGGTCAGTGGGTCGTCTTAGGTGCGGAGTTGTAGGAGTTGGAGTAAACGCGTAGGGGCACTACTACTACAAAAAAAAGAGTTAGGAGCTTTCAGAAGGCCAATTACTCGAAAACGGTGCATCGTAGGGCCATGCGTCTCAAATACGGTAATAAAATTGGTATTAATCAGAAAAAAATAAATGTAAGTCCTCGCTCCATAGCCCCAATAACCCCCTTCCTCTAAGGCTACACTCCAACCGAACTTTCATACCCTAATTAACTCCTTTAGGGGATGAATTCTTCCTTAGTGCTGACAGTGCATTTCATGCTTAAACCCAGAGGGGCTGTGCGTTCTCTGTCAGTGAATGAATTTAAGATTGCTGAAAATATGTCTTCAGGTTTCATGCCTGATAAATTATTCACTTCACGTGATTTAGGTAACACTGTTTTTAGGGTTCCGTACCCAAAGGGTAAAAACGGGACCCTATTACTAAGACTCCACTGTCCGTGTCTGTCTGTCTGTCACCAGGCTGTATCTCATGAACCGTGATAGCTAGACAGTTGAAAGTTTCACAGGTGATGTATTTCTGTTGACGCTATAACAACAAATACTAAAAACAGAATAGAATAAATATTTAAGGGGCCCCTGCCATACAACAAACGTGTTTTTTTCGGCGTTGTTGCCGGAACGGTTGTACGGAACTCTTCGGGTGCGAGTCCGACTCGCACATGGCCAGTTTTTTAATAAGGTATCTGCTCGCTTTTGTATCTGTTCCCTTTTGAAGCTTTCTGAGCAAAATGAAAATGATTGTATGCAATGCCTAACTTACCCGTACATTACGCAGTTTATATTCTTACTACTAAGAGTAGATATTGCAGCCATTTATCTTATTAAATGAAAGAAAAGCTCTCATACAATAAAGTATACAAAACAAAAAAAAAAATGTTTGAAAAACTTTGTGAAAATACAAAAAGATAACGTGGCCCATGAGGGGATCGAACCCGCGACCTTCGCGTTATTAGCACGACGCTCTAACCAACTGAGCTAATGGGCCGATAGAGAAGTTGTTGAAATATCTGTTCACTTGCCAAATTCTACATCAATCATACTGTGCATATAATAATATGTATGTTTACGTCATAATATATTGTCGGAGGCGATCATACCTACAAATAACACGCAATGCACGCGGTGTAATAAATGTAATCAAAGATTTCGTTGGAAATATTCCAAGTTTCACCCACATTGCTATAATAAGTCTGATAAATAGTTGATGGTCACCAAACAAAGATAGTGTGGCATTCAAGGGCACCTCTAGAGGAAACTAAATATCCTTTTGTTTTTGGGTGACCCCTACTTCACAGCAGCAGAGAGGATTAGATAACAAAAGTAACGCGTACCTATCAATATTTATCACATTTAACTTAATAGGTAGGTACGTGTTTTACCCACAGATCATAAAAACACTTCTTTCTATGATCTGTGGTTGACCTGATGGTATACCATATCTACTTACTCGTATTATTTCCGATAGATTCCTAAAGAAACATAACAAAAGTAACATTTAGGTACCTACCTAACTATCAATATGTTTCACATTTAACCTAATAGGTACGTGTTTTACTCACAGATCATAAGAACACTTCTTCCAAATCTACTCGTACCTATTATTTCCGATAAATTCCAAAAGAAACATTGTTTTATTTACGTGTGATGTTCTTAGATAACAACTTCAACAAAGCGCCCGCACTCATTGCGTAACACACTATCAATCTAAATAATTTCGACAGATATTGCTAATCCATTGTTTCATTAATGTTCGAAACATGTGTCTGCTCAACAACTCATAACGCAATGAAAGTTGTTGAACTGTAAAAATGAAACCCACTAATGATATTGTGTTACGCAAATACCTCGCCGCCGCGCCGGAATCCGATACGTAGATAATCTTAGTCTTTTTAGGGTTCCGATTACTACGACTTCGCTGTCTGACCGTCTGTCCGTCCGTCCGTCTGTCACCAGGCTGTATCTCAAGAACCGCGACAGCTAGACAGTTGAAATTTTCACAAATCATGTATTTCTGTTGCCGCTATAACAACAAATACTAAAAACAAAATAAAATAAATATTTAAGGGGGGCTCCCATAGAACAAACGCGATTTTTTTGCCCTTTTTTGCTCGATATCAATAATGGCAACAGGTAGGCACTTGAAATATTCACAAAATACTCAGCTGTATTTTTGCTTTAATAATAAATGAAAAAATATAAATAAAATAAATATTTAAGGGGGCCTACAACAAACGTGTTTTTTTCGGCGTTTTTGCCTTGTGGTACGGAACCCTTCGTGTGCGAATCCGACTCGCAAATAGCCAGTTTTTTTTTTGAGGGTGGGAAACGTGGGATATCATCAAATGCCACCTCCCGCTCTGGGTGGAGCGGAAGGGAGTGTCAGACTCTTACTGACTAAAACCCACCCATGTTCCTTCCTTAGCCCTTTATGTTCCGGGGTAGCGGTAACCCTTTCGGACAATCCCGCTAACCAGGTAATCTTAGTCTGAAGACAAAATCATTTTAGACAAATAGAATTATGTTCTATTTATACTACCGACATAACAAGAGAATCTTGTTACTTCGCCGGTTTGTGCAGCACGCTTTCTATTATTAACAATATATTTTTAGATTGATAATAATATGCAAAGAGTGCTTCAGTCTTGTCCCAGTGTAGCATGATACCTAGTGTTTTTTTTCATAAAAAAGAAAGATTAATTTGATAAAGTATTATCTGTAGCAATAAAAAATACATAGGTACCTATAAATCCAACGGATAGTTAGTACCTACACGTTTATCATTAAGATTATAGGTACCGTAAAATGCTGTAACTTTGCCTGGATTTTGAGGTTTTTTGTTCGTATCTCTGAACCTATTTACTATTACGGCTTCTAAAGACTTGCAGATGGAAAACAGACCGTATGCCTTGCCAGGTAGAACCCAAATCTATTTAAATCATGCCGAAATTTAGAATTACAAGCACTCAAAGTCGTAGGCAAAGTTGTAGGTAAAAGACACAACTTTGCCTAGAAGGATATCTCAATAAATATATTGTTGATCTTTTTAGTATTTTTTTTCCGTGTACATGAGACACCGTGCTTGTCCCCAGCAGTTAGATTATTGCCATGACGGTAATATATATTTTTTTACAGCTAATAGGCAATGTTGTAGCAGGTACCAGAAACTTTTCATACAAAAATGTCGTTGACTCTAAGGGTGTCCCAAAAAAATACGGATTATTTTCTTAAACTTTTATTCACTTTGTAAAAAAATAAAACAAATTGCTACTTATGAGTAAAAATCACAAATATATTGCTTTTTAGCAATGCTGGCTTTTACGATGTGGGCTTCTTCCTCAGTTGTCAACTCTGTAGGTCGACCAAATGGTTTGCTATGCATGTTTTTTGAGTTATTAAAAATGGTCTGACGCGGGATCCCAAATTTCTTTTCCGCTTCGTATGACGAAATGATTTTTTTTCGTACGAGATCTGCAGCAACTTCTGACATTTCTACAGATTATCGGCATAACTACGAGATCCTGGTTTTCTCCTGCTTCGTTGTGTATTATTCGGCATTTTTGCATATAACTGCAACAAAGTTAAGACTTACTTAAATACAAAATCATGCCTGTAATCACTGAAGGGTCAGGCAGAGATACACCTCTGCCTCACCCTTACAGGCGATTGAAAACATAACTGTCGAAATAAAAATAAGAATGTTCTAATGACATAAAAAAATGTAACATTTTCAATTGAAGCTCTAACTCCTAGGTGATACCCGTGTCTCACCCGATTTCGGAACATTAACAATGTATGCAATAAAATTAAAATATCGTAAAACGAAGGGAATTTAGTGCATGCAAGCTCTTGAGTCTCGATATAACCGGGTTCCAAGCTGTGAAAATTTCATGCAAATATGACATTTATATAGTAAAAATATATCAATATTAAAATCCGCCCAGTGACAACCCTAGACCCAGGCAAAGTTGTGTCACTCAAGTTTCCAAAACAGTGCACAACATTGCCTACTAAGTTATTTTAATGAAATCGTGTCCTTTTAATAAAAATATCAAGCAATATGGAAAGTAGATAGTATGTTCTTACCCTGGGAAGTTATAGCTGCACGAAAACACCTTTTCTTTAGCTAAAACTTCAAAAGTTACACGACACTAAAAATTTTCACCTACGCGCACCGGTGTTTGTCGCACAACTGACAGAGTAACAATGAAGCGACCATTACAAAAAATGAAAAATCTGTTGCCCTAATAATGTAAAATCACTACCAAATGGTAGAAAATAAGAAAAAACTAAGCAAACGCGAAATATCGTAATTGAAACGAAATAGGCAAACTTGGGCTTAGTTGGCAAAGTTGCAGCGTTTTACGGTACTAATATTGTAAAGAAAGTAACTCTGTCTGTCTGTATGTTACCTTTTCACGCCCACACTACTGAACGGATTTCGATAAAATTTGGCAGAGAGATAGATTGCATTCCGGGGAAGGACATAGGATAGTTATTATCGACATACCTCGCGGGCGAAGCCGCGGGCGGAAGCTAGTACTAATTAAAATAGCTGAACAGTTTGTTTGAACGCGCTAATCTCTGGAACTATTGGTCCCATTTGAAAAAGTCTGTTTTAGTTTGCATTTGATAGCCTAGTTCTTGAGAAAGGCTATAGCTAGGTTATTAAGCTTAACAAAAAAAAATCAGAAAGATCGCTAAGCGAAAACGTAGTGACAGCGCAGGCAGGTGATGCGGTGTGACAGGATGGGTCGGGGCATATCTATGGTCGGGGCCAAAAGTCGGGGCAAAGAGATAGTCTTTGGGTTGGGGCAACAAGTAATTTCACGCGGACGAAGTCGTGGGTAGAAGCGAGTTATAGAATAATGGACAAAGGAATCTGCCCACGAGTTTTTTTTAGAGTTCAGTTATAATCGACTAACTTAATCTTAAGATAACTAGCAAAATCTGAACAAAATAAACTTAGATTTAAAATACTTATTTGTTTTTCGTATTGTGCCTCTCAAATAAAGTTGAGTCCTCTTTATAATACGTAAACTTCGTAAAATGCTTCAGACGGATTTTATCAAAAAAGCATAAAGTATCCATGAAGAGTCATATCGATCCGTCCGAAAAGTCCGTCCGGACGCTACGCTTAGCGGACGTAACGCGACTCCCTCTTTTGAGTCACATATTATAGGTGAAAATTATATTTTCTTTGATACAAGCTAGATCCTCCTGGGAGGTATCGAGAGCTAAAGGCGGAGAACCGGGTATTATAGAAATAAAACTAAAAGATTTGGCTTTACTCCATGACTGTATACCTACTAATGTTGAAATTGGGCAGTGGGTCCAGTCGACCTATTCAAAATGTGATTGGGTTGAGTGATCCCGTGGGTCCATTTCGAGTGGGTCCAGTTGACCAAAGACTCGTTGTGGCGCCACTATTCGGAAAGGTCGTGTCCAGTGGACTGCGATAAGCTAAGTTGATGGGCAAAAGGACTGGTAATCACGGTTTGTTGTTTCTTTGGGCAAGATTCACAGACCGCACTTTAACTTTTCTTTGCTAAGTAAATAAGGCGTCACCTATGAATATGATTAGGTATTCGTGTGGGAAATTAAACACGTGTGGTAGCGTAACTCATCATACGCCTAGCCTTTTCCCAACTATGTTGGGGTCGGCTTCCAGTCTAACTGGATGCAGCTGAGTACCAGTATTTTACATGAAGCGACTGCCTATCTGACCTCCACAACCCAAGTTACCGGGTAATACGATACCCCTTGGCAAGGTTGGTCTGGTTGTCAGACTTTCGGGCGTCTGATTACCCGTAACGACTGTCAAAGATCCACAAATAACAGCCGGGACCAACGGCTTAACGTGCTTTCCGAAACACGGACGGGTCTCGGTATGTAAAGATGGTCACCCATCAACAGACCAACCGCGGCAAGCGTAGCTTAACCTGGTCGATCGACCTGTGCGGCTGTTATTAATTAGCCACGGACCCCTCTATGGGTAAAGTAACTATTTAATTTAATTTTAATAAATAGCCTTATAATCTCATCTCTTTCTCCTAGAACGTCTTTAGTGAAGACGTTTAATTATAAGAAAGAGACAAAACGACTCTTACGAACGTAATGACTAATGACTTACGCAGCAACGTGCGTTCTCTCTCACACACACTCGCTCTTGCTCACACAGTACCATCATACCCAAATTTATATAGCATTGAATGAAACACGCTTGCTCACAATTGCGTAGACGAATATGAACATTATACCTACATTGAGTAAGGTTCATATTCGTATGCAACGCTTACTTAGAAAAGTCTGAATCTTGTTCAAGGCGGTAGGATACTCCTTTGAAGAGTTGCCCTATTTAACCATCAAAATGTTTGAAGTGTTAAGAATCCTTCTTTACCTCAACCTTCGAAAAAGTTTTTAAGCCTTGACCGACAAACTGTTCTAGTAAGAAAATAAGACAATCGTTTTGGTCAATGGTATATGGAGACCTCGAAGGTTACGTCGTGAAAAGTAACTGACTATTTCAGAACCAGTAATGCCAGTTTCTGTCATAGAGGGATGAGGAACAGGGTGTCAAGTTTACTCGTCTTTTACAAAAAAGGGAAGATTCTCCGACCACAGCACAGAGTTTCATATACTTTTCCTGTATTCTCAACCGCAATTCCGCGTCCGCGTGAAATTTCACCCTCCCCCCTTTCACCCTCTTAGGGGTGGAATTTCGAAAAACCCTTTCTTAGTGGATACCTACTCTTCACAAAGAACACACACTCCAAATTTCATGTCTCTAGGACCAGTGGTTTAGGCTGTGCGTTGATATATCAGTCAGTCAGTCAGTCAGGACTTTGAATTTTATATGTAGAGATACAGAAAAAGTCCTTCGTACGTGGATCCACGCGAGATACAAAGAAAACCCAAGTTCCACTTACCGCAATCAGCATGTTAGTTTGATCGAAGTAGTCAGCCACCGGCATGACGTTCTTGTAGAAGTTGTTGAGCTCCATCCGCGCGAGGCTCAGCACCACGTGGCCCAGTCGAGCTCCATACTCGATCTGACGCTCTAACACTCGCTGCCGCCAGCTGACCAGGACCACGCCGTTTATAGTCTGGATCTAGGATACAAATAAGACAAGAATAAATTATATTTCTTATGTAATCGGTTGACCAAAGATGGCGACGGTTCTGGTTATAAAAAATGGCCACGATGGCTATAGACAGCTGCAACCCCAAAGGGTTTGATTGATAATACATTGCTGAATCTAATGGAAAAGTTGAAATGCCTCATACTCAATATTCCACCAGGTACCTCTCAAAATGGTTCCTATGAAACAACGCTGTTTGTTTGAAGATATTAATATTTGATACATTAGGGAAAACAAGGAGTAGTTACTTTATACAAGGTTATTGGTAAAACATTAACAAACTCTTTTAGTCATCTTATGAACAACTTTTATTATGGGACCAAGCCTGAAATCGCGAAAAAAAAATCAGCTGTTCCCTACATTTTGACGAGTTATGCGAACATAAATGTAGGGAACAGCAGATTTTTTTTCGCGATTTCAGGTTTGGTCTCATACTAAAAGTTGTTCATAATGATGAGTACAATGATCTCTTAAGAGGTTGTTAATATTTTATCAATAACCCTGTATAACACTTTTATAAATCTAAGTTTTGGGACGGGCAACTTGCTTCAAGTTTCTGACTAACGGACTGACTCCTTGATAATTAAAAATGCCTGTACAATGAAAAGGCTCTGAGAATAAAAGCTCTATCTTAATAATTTGTAACAATAATGTAAGTAAATTTAATTTATATGTAGGTACCTAAATATTGTATGCCGTAAGGGCGGGACATAGCTGATCACAATTTATTATGTGATATTTACACAACAAAAACCTGACCTATGACCTATGATACACAATAAAGTTATATGTTTCATAGAGTTTAAGAGTTCGTTAAAAATAAAACGTCCATAGGAACCTACCAATATTTGTATAGCATCGATGTTGTCATATGAAGTCATCATCTGCCTAGCCTTTTCTCTACTATGTTGGGGTCGGCTTCCAGTCTAACCGAATGCAGCTGAATACCAGTATTTTACGTGAAGCGACTGCCTATCTGACCTCCACAACCCAGTTACTGGGTAATAAGATACCCCTTGGTACGGCTGGTTGTCAGATGTTCGGGTTTCTGACTACCCGTAACGATTGTCAATGATTCACGAATGACAGCCGGGACCAACGGCTTAACGTGCTTTCCGAGGCACGGAGGGGTCACGGTATGTAAAGATGGTCACCCATCCTCAGATCAACCGCGGCAAGCGAAGCTTAACCTGATCGATCGACCTGTGCGGCTGTTATTATTTAGCCACGGGCCCCTCATGTTTTCATATGAAGTGAAAAGGTTATTTCGTTTCTTGATTCCCAATACCGAGTAGTTCTTGAATACATTCATGACATCAGAAGACAAATTAGGTTCTTCCAACAAAAGGCAAGGAAATTATTTATAGATTTAAGCATTACCTTCACATAGAAAGCTTACTGATGAAGTCAGGTTTTTTCACACTGTCATGTTTCGCAGTATAATTATAAAACTTCCACCTACTTATATGACTCATCATTGGAATAATATCGTCATAGCGAATACTGGGGGCCTAAAAACGCCACTTTGGCAGAATCATAAAAGGATAACGTAATGGACAGTTAACCGTTAAGTTAATCGTATCAAATCCCATTGGTAAAGCATTTTTCAGTATTTTTTTTTTTGTCTGTGCTAAAATACCAATCAATCCGATCCAAATCCAATCCCAACCTCTTTGATTATACCTACGTAGTACAGCGAAAAAAAGAAAAACACGGACTGTCTTCGCCATATTACGATTCATAATGTTATCCTTTTATGATTCTCCAAAGTGACCTTTTTAGGCCCCCTGTTCAGTTAACCATGAAAGTTGGAAGGTTCTTGATGTTTTATTTTTTTGGAGAGTATAGTTTAATCTGTGTTTTAAATAGTAGCCCACCGGTATCGGGAACAGGGTCCAATTAAGCTACCGGCGGTCAGGGCTCCAGAGAGAGGACACTCCTAACAATGCGGGCCGTGTCCAGAAGTACTGCTTTCTGAATCAAGCCCTTGATCCAGCTGCCCAACGAGAACCTCCTCAGGTGTTGGTCGAGCTCCTGGCTATTAAGCCGTTGGTTGTCACGACTATCGGTACAATGATCGCTGAGTCCACCTCCCACATGTCGACAACCTCGCGAGCCAAGCCTCGGGTTATCTTTATGAGAAGTGCATTATCAATCACTTACCATCGTCGTTGCAGCAGCATTTAGCACTTGCAACTCCCAGGAAATAGAATAGATTCTAGAGTTAGGCGTTAGCAACGGGAGGGACAAAATTCTTGTTATTTATTTATTGTACCTCCAACATAATTACATGCATGCTTACACAAACAGGGACAAGTGTGCGCTTCCAATTATGGGAGACCACATTATTTACTGATATCTAGGTAGACGCAATAAGTTAAAGAAGGGACAAGTCTGTTTGTCGTTTTTGGGGCCATAGGCGTATACATGAAATTAGGAAAAAAAAATTCAGGTGTTCCTACATTTATGCTCGTATAACTCGTCAAAATGTAGGGAACAGCTGATTTTTTTTCGCGATTTCAGATTTGGTCCCATAGAAAAATCATCTGCCTAGCCTTTTCCCAACTATGTTGGGGTCGGCTTCCAGTTTAACCGGATTCAGCTGAATACCAGTATTTTACATGGAGCGACTGCCTATCTGACCTCCACAACCCAGTAACTGGGTAATACGATATCCCTTGGTAAGACTGGTTGTCAGACTTTCGGGCTTCTGACTACCCGTAACGACTGTCAAAGATCCACAAATGACAGCCGGGACCAACGGCTTAACGTGCTTTCCATAGAAAAAGTCGTTCATAATTATGAGTACAATGACCTCTTTAGAGGTTGTTAATGTTTTACCAATAATCCTGTATACGGGGTGGGCCATGTAAAAAAAAGGGTTAGGGCCAGGCCTTCCCTGGAAAAAATCCCTAGATACGCCAATGTTGGGGACTGTCTTTTGCAACCAAATGATTAACTACTCATTTTTTTATCATTCTGAAAAACATCAATTCTGTTTTGTGTCATTTCACTCGCACTCCTACCTGTCAATCTGGAGCTTCAAAATCAAAGTCTTTTATTTCACGTAAACCTACATGGACACTTTTGAAACGTCAGAAGCTACGTGCACGGTTCCAATCGGTCGTCTCCTATGGAAAAACCGGCAAGAAACTCCATGATTACTCTTTTAAAAATACAAATTACAATGTTAACATGTATGGGAGGACAGTGTAGGCCCGTCAACAAGTACCAGGTACTTACTTAACCAAATAGAAAATGGTCAACAAACCTACAAGGCCTACAACGTTCTCACATTAAAAAAATATAAAAAAATAATAAAAACAGGACCCTTTTTGCTTCAACAGTGGTACTTACAACGCACAGCCTTACTCCTTTTTTTTGCGGGGAAATCATCAAATTACTTCTCCCGCTCTGGGCGGCGCAGGAGGGCATGAGCACTTTTACCTACTGACTAAATCACCCGTGTTCCTTCAGTTGCCTACGCCAGGGGCCACGGTAAGTCTTTCGAACAACCCGCGATCCTGGCAGACAGCCTTACTCCTTCGTTCGCTCCGAAAAATTTCCTCCAAGAGGCACATACGTGGGTATGTACCATGAGTATTAGTAAATAAATACATCGGAACACGTCATTATGGAACACGTATTTATCAGTCGATAACTATTGCCTGTGAAACACGGCTGCTGTCACGCGACGATGCGAATAGGGGTGACAAATTATTATATAATTAGGGGTTGCGCTGTACCTGCTATTTATCCACATGCTGAACGGTTTCAATTTTATAGCTGATGTGGGGTTGGATGTGTTGGTACGACTGCCCTTCAGTACTTCAAGTGCCTGCTCATCCTGAGTAATTTGCCTCAATCTATCGAACTGTTCTTAAGTTTTTAGGTCCCTAAAGCATATCCCTTCTTCCGACTTCATTTTGTTTAGTTTTCGTTCGCTTTCGCTTTACAAATTGCAAAAGAAATGATTGTAAAGGGCTTTGAAGGTCCGTGGCATTAAAAAAAATGGACGTCACGCGATAATCCTACTTAATCACACTAATATTAAAAAGGTGAAAGTTTGTGAGTGTGTGTGTTTATATGTTTGTTACTTCTTCACGCTCAAACGGCTGGACCAATTTTGATAAAATTATGTATGGAGGTAGCTGACACCCTGGATTAACATATAGGCTACTTTTTATCCCGATATTCCCACGGGATCGACACTTATGGCGGTGAAACCGCGGGGCGCATCTAGTAATATTATAAACGCGAAACTTTGTGGGGATGGATGGATGTTTGTTACTCTTTCACGCAAAAACTACTGAATGAATTTGGAAAAAATTAGGTACAGAGATAGTTTATAACCAGGATTAACATATAGGATAATTTTTATCCCGATATTCCTTCGGGATCGATACTTATGCGGGTAAAACCGAGGGCGCTGCTAGTCATAAACATAATTAATCATTTGTTTGGTACATTATTATGATCGTATGATTAGTCACATACTGCGAAGTGTGGTGCGCAAAAGTACAAACATTTATTAAAGGATAGAAATTATTAGGTTAGTATTAATATTATTGATCAACTATAAACATGACTTAACAACTTATCGTGACGTAGGTACCTAACTTCGAACGTTAATATATCGTAAATGTGATGCTTTACAGGGTTTGGTCCTATGTCCCATGTTTTCTGTTTGCATTGATGTTAGCTATCGATTTATATACTTAGCTTATATACTTAGCTTTCATGTGTGGCCACCATGTTGAAAAAAAAACAAATATGTAATAATAATTATTTATTTCAGATATCGTTTTAGTCCATAATTTCAAACTCATACATTAAAACTTATAAAATATAATATTAAATTCAAAACAAACCAAAATAAAATTGTGATCAATTAAAAATAATAAGTAATTAAATTTGTCAAAAAAAATAACAAAATGGCGGACAGGTTGGTTTATCAGGCTCGCCATATAAAAACCTTCAATCCCCTTTACCGCAAGCACTTAGCCTCAAGTGCTTTCACTTTAGTTTCGATAATGTAGATATATATGCAGAAGACGTTACCGTTGGTAAATTTGCAATATAATTTCTCATTATAACACAAGTCCTTGACATTAAGGAATAAAAGCACTGGTATCAGACAGGCCGCCATATTGGAAATAGTTATTAACTAACTGCCACAATAAGGGTAGCGTTCTTATTTCGTTTTAAAAAATAAAACATTTTATAAATAAATTTTTTCATTTGGAACACCAAATATTCAGGGGCATAGTGTCCTGGGTTTCTGAGTCTGGATTTTTGCCAGTTAATGGCAACACGCAATCCCCTATTACATGGGATTTACCTAAATCTTAACATAACAAAAAAAAACAACTGAAAAAAACAACATCAGCAGAATGTGACCGTACTATAGTTTACCTGCCGGAGGCTTTACGCGGGGGTCGTGCGGTCCATGGCCATATACGGGGCCCCGGTGTGGGCGCGTTCACTGCGGCGGCGAGCCGCCCACTACCTGAACGCGCCCCAGAAGGTGGTAGCCATAAGGGCTATCCGGGGCTACCGCACGATCTCTGGCGAGGCGGCAAGCCTCCTTGCCGGACTGCCGCCATGGGATCTGGAGGCGATAGTCCTCGCGCGCCTGTATGAGTGGCGCGCGGAGGCACTACGCCGGGGGGAGGATCCGCTTCCGCGGCAAATCGCTGCGGAGCGGACGGATCTCCGGCGCGATCTCATGGCGGCATGGAAAGAGCGACTGTCGCAACCCAGCGCAGGGCACGCCGCGATAGCGGCGATAAGACCCCTCTTTGAGGAGTGGCTAGAGAGGCGCCACGGCGCCCTCACCTACCGCCTGACGCAGGTCCTCACCGGACACGGAAGTTTCGGGAGGTTCCTGCACATCATCAGGCGGGAGGAAACGCCCGGGTGTCACCATTGTCAGGATCGCCCAGAGGACACGGTGGAGCACACGGTGGAGGTCTGCCCCGCTTGGGCGGAGCACCGCCGTGTCCTCGTAGAGGCGATTGGCAGCGACGGCGACCTCTCGCGTCCGGCCCTGGTGCAAGCCATGGTCCGGGGCGAGAGGGAGTGGGAGGCAGTCACCTCCTTCTGCGAAGCAGTCATGCTAGCGAAGGAGGTGGCGGGACGGCTCAGGGAGAGAGCCTCCCGTCCCAGCCGCCGCGGGAGACGCTCCGGGCGTCGGGAGCCGCGTGACGACTCCCGGCCACCGTAGGCGCGGGCCTGCGGGCGGAGAGTAATGGGTAGCTCACCGCCCGATCAGGACCAGGCCCGTGCCGGACGGCGCGTACGTGTACCACGCGCGCCTCAAAGAGATGTCAGCGTCGAGGACCCGGCAGGCTTCGGCCCTAAGGGGCCCCCCTTAGGGCCGAAGCCTGCCGGGTCAGCGGGATTGTCCGAAAGGGTTACCGCTGGCCCGGAACATAAAGGGCTAAGGAAGGAACACGGGTGGGTTTTAGTCAGTAAGAGTCTGACACTCCCTTCCGCTTCACCCAGAGCGGGAGGAGTCATTTGATGATTGCCCATCCGCAAAAAAAAAAAAAAAAGAAAAACTATAGTTTACCCTTCGGGGGTTATAATAGGTTCACATACTGTCTATTCTGTTTCAAATTAAACAAATATCAACTTTATAGTAATAATAATTAAGTTGATTTCAGAGTGACTAACACTATTGAAACATTTATAAAAGTCCCCAATTACAAGGGATTTACCTAAATCTTAACATATTATTAAAAAAAAAAACAACTGAATAAAACAACATTAGCTAAATGTGACCGTACTATAGGTAGGTACACCCTTCGGGGGTTATAATAGGTTCACAAACTGTCTATTCTATATGTTTCAAATTAAACAAGTATCAACTTTATAGTAAACGTTTTTTTTTATTAGAGTTTTTCATTTATCTTTTACACCTAATTTAATATTGTATACTTTTCAAACTACACAAAATCCAACACAAACTATACATCCAAAAGCCTTCACTCTCAAGCACAATTTTCTTTATCCCATCACATTGTTACCATCCCCACCATTATGTACCTGTAAAACTATAGCCTACCTTAAAATAATTTTACCAATAGCTCATACATCGCTCTCTCACCTTCATTATCAAACACTAATAGTATCTCACTGTTTTGTAGTAAAATATCAATTATAAATGGCTACCATAAATACTATTAATAATGAACTTGATAATCTACAGTTGGGTGACTCCTATACTTCATCGTCGCCCAAACTTGCATTGTGAACAGACGTGTGACTCTTTGCTCCGCATTAATAAGTTGCTTACTTTACCCGATACTAGTGCATAACTTTGACTGCCTAACTGTCATTCTCGCGTACACCTACCATCCACGCAGCGGAGGTGCGCCCGCGCACCCGCGACCCGCGAGGGAAAAGGAACCACCTCATAATTGCTGTCCTGCTCCTGCGCCGCCCGCGCCGCTGCTATCTTTCGTGCGTTGGACGTGTGACGTCGTCACTCACACTGCACGCCATCGTCACTGCTTCAAGGCCACGGATTGTATGTACGGCCGTGAGTCGGCCAGTGGGTGTAGTATACGCCAGGAATACAGATAAAATGCAACGATCACCGATTAAGTCCTCGTCGCATCCAGATCTTACCCTTGAAAATGTATCACAAAACCAAGAAATTATACGAAATATAAACACAAGAAAACGGAGAAATCCTGACGAACAACAACTAGAGGACCTAAAAAGTGACCTTCTAAAGTCCTTCAAGGAAATGATGACTACTGAGATGGCTGTAATTAAACTGCAAAATAGTGAGATACTCCAGTCTAACCTCGAAATAAAGAAACAACTCGAAGAAAATGCTGCCAATTACAAGGATATCCGCGACAGGGTGTTAACCCTTGAAACAAAGCATGAAGCAGCTATAGAGCGTATTAACCAATTGGAAACTCAGGTAAACCTTTTACAAAAACAATTTCTGAAAAACACAATAGAAATAAGAAATATTCCACAACACGATAACGAAGATGTGCAGAATATTGTTAATAACGTATATAACACCCTAAAGATACCACCAATTGATGAACATACGGCTGTTTACAGAAGAGGTAAGAAAAAGGGACCTATTGTTATTGAGTATCAGAACACTAAAAATAAAGAAGTACTGTTAAAAGCTGTGAAAAAATACAACTCTGACAACAAAGATAAACCATTAAGCACGGATATCTTAGGATTTACCGGAGCTTTCTCACGGGTTTATATATCGGAGTCTCTAACTTTTATGTCTAAAAAGATTTTGGCTGCTGCTCGAGAACTGACGAAAAATGGCTCGTATAAGTACTGCTGGGCCTCAAGAGGGAACATACTCCTACGTAAGGAAGACGGACAGCCTGCCATAGTCATCAATTCTCTAAATCAACTGAAGGATTTCACCTCTGAATGACTAGCAGTTGTTGAAGATCATGTGAAAATATGGTACTTTTTCTCTTTGATTACTATTTTTTATACTTTTTTAAACTCTCACAGTAATATTATATGCATTTTAATTATTATATAATATCTGATAATATTTTTATACTACTATTATATTTCATTTTATATATCCTATTTAGAAATCGATATGACATTATTAATACCAGTCCACTATGCAAACTTCATGTCCGACAATAATAAAATTAACTTGCTGATCTCAGAAACTACAATCGTCGACCAAAAATATAATTTTACTACTATTAGTGTTAAATATGGTTGTTATGGGTAACAACATAGATGAGATGGTCACCGAAGTTGATAATTCTATCAACGTTGGTGATTCATTTTTGGTCGAGGATCCAGAAGCGTTTCCGCAATACAAACTTGGAACCGAATCATCTCTTAGAATTATTGTTCAAAATATACGTAGCATACATAAAAATCTTGAAGATTTTAAAGTTTTTATTGCTAGGAGTAAAATAGACTATGATATCATTATTCTTACCGAATGTTGGTTACAAAATTCAGACTTGATACCTAATCTGGAGCACTTTGATTCATTTCATAGTAGAAACCATATTAACCAGAACAGTGGTGTAGTTGTCTATGTAAGGACCTATTTACCACATGTCACAGTATATGAGCCAAATTTTGCTGATGCGGACTGCTTGGTGATAGAAATAGGTAAAAGCCATGCTTTTATTTGTATATACAGATCACCTTCGTTTGCCTCTCTCGCCAATTTTGTTGGGTCCTTGGAAGAACTTCTAATAGACATTAAACACGTACCTAATGTTTATCTTACAGGGGACTTAAATGTTGACGTGAGTTGCAATACTACTGACCTGAAATCTGATGAGTATTTTAATCTTCTTGCCACGTACGGTCTACTACCTAGTCATCAATTTCCTACGCGTCTCAATAAATGCATTGATCACTGTTTCGCAAAGCCTAATTCTAAAATGCTGACAATAGTCTGTGAATCATCAGTTACTGACCACAGTAGTATATACTGTATTATTCCTTTAACACAAAAAAGTAACTATAAAAGACCAGAAAAGACACTGCTACAACTAAATTATGAGAAAGCTTTTCAACTTATGAAGGACTTTAATTGGACTGATATTACAAATTTGCAAGATCCAAATAAAGCGACTGAATTGCTCATCGAAACTTTATCTGAAATCAGACAAAAAAGCAGTTACCAGGTTACCGTGCCCAACAGGCGACAGACTTTTCAACCATGGGTAACCTCTGGTCTATTGCGTTGCATTAGGTTCAGAGATACGCTGCACAGAAGGCATAATAAGGCACCTAATGATAAAGATCTAGAGCTTACCTACAGGCGTTACAGAAATCATTGCAATAGTATTCTCCACAATCTGAAAAATGAGCACGATAAAGCAGATTTAAATGCTGTCAAGAGTGATACTAAAAAAACCTGGAATGTCATTAAGCGTGTATGCAATCTAAATCACTCAGAAAAATCTCAAGGGCCTTGTGAATTATTAAAAATAAAATCAACTCCTCAAGAATCGGTCGATTTTGTAAATGAGTTTTTTACTAATATGGCATCCAAACTATCAACTGACATCTTACAAAAGTTAAAGCTTACGGAAAATGATCTTGTGCAAAAGTTTAAATGTAAACACAGCCCGGTGAACTCTTTTGTGTTATTGGAAACTGATGAGATAGAAGTTTATAAAATTGTTATGTCCTTAAAAAGTACTAATTCTACTGGTTGGGATGGAATATCTTCTGTGTTCTTGAAAAGAAGTGTACATCTTCTCATTAAACCTTTGACACACATATTCAACTTATGTTTTAAGTATGGGAAGTTTCCTAATGTGTTAAAGGACTCAATTGTTATACCAGTCTTTAAGTCAGGGGAAAGAGACAGTATCGCTAATTATCGTCCGATATCGCTTCTACCTACTATGGCTAAAATCCTGGAGAAGCTAATAAACATTAGGCTTGTAAATTATATGGAGAAAAATAATGTTCTTTCTAATAATCAATTTGGTTTTAGAAGGAACAAATCAACAATAGATGCGGTTGAACAACTAGTTACCAATGTAGCTAGTAATCTCGACCACAAGAATAAATGTGTTGGTGTTTTTCTAGATTTAGCCAAAGCCTTTGTTACTGTCTCAATCCCACTGCTAATTTGCAAGTTGGAGGCTATAGGTATTCGAGGTGTACCACTTGATCTTTTTAAAAACTATCTTAGTAATAGGACACAGGCTGTAAAAATTGGTAATAACCTTAGCGCAAAGCTTAGTGTTGGTTTCGGTGTGCCGCAAGGATCAGTGCTTGGACCAACATTATTCTTGATTTATGTTAACAATCTTTGTAACATTGAATTACCCGGTTCTAAAGTGATCACTTTCGCTGACGATACTGTAATTTTATTTCAACAAAAAACATGGAGTGATGTCAAATCGTCCGCCGAGATTGGTCTTAAAAATATAATTGAATGGCTTGATTGCAATCTGCTTACATTAAATCTTAAGAAAACAAAATTTATAACATTTAGTATAAAAAATAATTTGCAACCTACCAACTTTTATTTAAAAGCTCATTCCTCTAATTGTTCTGCTGCAAGTATTTGCGGGTGCCCGGTCTTATCTCCTAGTAAAAGTATAAAATACCTTGGAGTTGAGATCGATGAAAATTTAAATTGGAAACAACATATTAATAATCTAAAATCTCGCATTCGTAAACTTATACCAATTTTTTAAAAAATAAGAAACTTAAAAGACAAAGCTACGAACAAAACTGTCTATTTTGCACTGTGCCAATACTGCCAATCGATAGTAACTTATGGTATCTCTGCCTGGGGTGGTGCTAGAAAAAGTACTCTTATAAAAGTAGAAAGGGCCCACAGATGTATTTTAAAAGTGATTAATTTCAAAAAATTTAGATATCCTACAACTGAGTTATACAAAGAGTTTGAAGTACTAAATATTCGCCAACTCTTTATCAAAAAAATTGTCCTGAGACAACATTTCCACGAAAAACCTGTTTCCAAATCTCTCAGAAGAGTGCATGAGGTATATGACGTCCCAGCATGCAAAACCGTTTTTGCACAGTATTTCTCTTATTACTTGGCTCCTCTATTGTACAATCGCATAAGTAAAATTAAACCTCTTAAAGATACGACGAGATTTGTGTGTAGAAGGGCTCTGGATGAGTTTCTGAGTAACCTGGATTATGAACAGACTGAAAAACTTATACAAATATGTCAATAATTATTTATTTATAAATTATTTATTTATTAAGTTTATATAAACAATAAAAACGTTATTTGAATATATGTAAGTTATATATTTAAATATATACACTATAAAGTAATCTTATAATATAAAGTAAAACTAAACTACTACTACTAATATAATGTAAACTAAACAGTATAAAAATAAAAATTAAAAAAAAAAAAAAAAAAAAAGAAAGAAGGGAGAGATAAAAATTATAAAAATTCAAGTTATAAAAATTTCAACTTTAGTTATGCTCTTACTTTTAATTTTATTATTTTAGTTTTAGAAACACCTTTTTTGCATTGTCTGATTTCTTTGCATATACTACTTGTTACGCTGAGCTTGTAACTCGTTAGGTATCGTCATCTATGATTCACAGCAAAACAAATGTATTTGGTAAAAACTGTCTTAACGTGTTTACACTATGACTGCTATTCCATGAGCGAGAATCTTACCTTGCCGTAACACAGTCCTTGACTAGCACGGGAGGTAAAGAACTTTTCTCTGTATACCGTCATTGGGCATTTATTATTTTATCAAGCATGTGAACCATTGCTTTACTTGTGATAGCATTATTATAATTTAACTGTTCTTCTACTCGCCTTGCTACTTTGTTATAGATAAGTTCTAACTTAGTGTAGATGAACGTAAGTGAGTGTGCCCTATGCTATGTACTATGCAAATATGTATTACCGGTGTACTGTAACCTAAACTTATGGTCAATAAACTTTATTATTATTATTATTATACTTGTGAGCCAGAAGACTGCCTCAAATATATCAACATATCCGATAGCAACATAAACTTATTACACATAAACATTCGAAGTGTAAATAAAAACTTCAACCATCTTCAAGTTCTGTTGAATCAGACAAAAATAAATTTCGACATTGTTATTTTGACGGAATGCTGGCTTAGTAAAGTTGGTAACCTACCTGTTTTAGATGGATTTGAGTCTCATTCGACAAGCATCAACATTAATCAAAACGATGGAGTCATAATTTATATGAAACGAGGCTTACAAGGATCTGTATGGGAGCCGATTTTTGAAGGTGGGAATTGCCTTGTTTGTCAAATTGAAAAAAAGTTAGCTGTAATTTCCGTCTATCGCTCTCCATCACTTAACTCAAAAGAAAAATTTGATAACTTTACTGCGAGCCTTATTAAAACCTACGATAAAATATCATCCTGTTCTAGTATTGTTCTCGTAGGCGATCTAAATATCGACATAAGTCCAGGTAATAGAAACGACCGGAGCTTTGAATATCTCACAATAAATGCCTCTTATGGGCTCATGCCAACACACCTATTTCCTACCCGTCTAGAGCACTGCATTGATCACTTAGGTACTCCTAAAGTCAAACTTACGTGCCACTACGCTAGTTCTGGAATCACATCTTACAGATCACAAACCTATCCTCTTATCTATAGCTAACGTTGCTCCACCCCGGAAAATTTGTCAGGTCACTAGCCGTCTTGATTACGAAGCCATTATGCTTGAGCTAGAAGAAACAGACTTCACGGTAATATACCAAATTGATGACGTAAACGTATGTATGAACAAATTTATAAGTATTATTAAAGCAGTAATTTTAAAACATACAAAACTAGTTAAAATCCCAAGACACAAAAGAACATTAAAGCCATGGATGACTCCTGGGCTATTACGATGTATTAAAAATCGGGATAAAATGCATATGAAAACAAAAAAGGCACCAAATAATCTAATACTAAGAACCTCATATACACGCTATCGGAATTTCTGCAATAACTTGCTCAGAAAATTAAAAATAGCTTACGAAAAGAGTGAGTTGGAAAAAGCTAAGAACGATCCTAAAACCATGTGGAAAACAATAAAAGAAATCACGAACACAAAAAGAAAAAATGTTAGTCCTCTGGAGCTACTTAAGCTACGCGATGACCCTAAATCATCAATTAACGATGTAAATCACTTTTTTTGTAACGTGGGCAAAAATTTGGCGGCAAAAATCATGACACAGGCTTATACACCGACCACGGACAGTGATCCATGTCCTCCTACCTCAGTCCAAGACAGCTCTCAAAACCCCCCAGTCGATTCTCTTGCGTTATTGGAGACTGATGAAGCAGAAGTAGAGTCTGTCATACTTCAATTACGGATGATTGTGCCGTGGGATGGGACGGAATACCATCTTTGCTACTAAAAAAAAAACCGTCATGTACTGGTCCCACCCTTGACCCACCTCTGTAACCGTTGTTTCCAAGCAGGTGTATTTCCGGATGCTCTTAAGAAGGCAATTATACACCCTATTCATAAGGGAGGGGACAGAAGCTGTGTTAACAATTATAGGCCAATATCAGTATTGCCAGCCCTTTCCAAAGTTCTTGAAAGGATTTTAAACAAACGTCTGGGGAGCTTTTTAGCCAGACATAAAATAATTGCTGAGAACCAGTACGGATTCCGACAAGGAGTTTCGACCGAGGATGCCGTTTTGGATCTCACGCAACAGGTAGCTGGAAATCTAGATAGTAAAAACAGATGTCTGGCTATCTTCCTAGATCTTGCTAAAGCATTTGACACAGTTTCTGTTCCCAAACTTATTGCTAAATTAGAACTCGTCGGTGTCCGTGGCTTACCACTTGAGATGTTGAAGGATTACCTCAAAAACCGAACGCAACTGGTCAAAATTGGCTCGTACTATAGTGACGAGGAACCAGTAATTTATGGCGTCCCTCAAGGAAGCATACTTGGGCCTCCACTCTTCCAAATTTACGTGAACGACTTGTGTAGGATGAACCTCACTAACTGTAACATCTACGCGTATGCTGATGTTACCGCTATCCTTGTTTACGGACCTACTTGGGATGTGGTCAAAACTACAGCTGAAGAAGCCTTGTGCAAAATAATGAAATGGCTCAATTTAAACCTCCTGACACTTAACTTGAGCAAAACATCTTACATACCTTTCGCAATCCGACATAACACTGCACCTTCTCATACTCTCTCTGTAATTGCTCACTCGTGCTCAAATTTACTCGGACCCTGTGGCTGTCCAGCACTCACTAGAGCTGACAGCGTAAAGTATCTTGGAGTGCAGATTGATAGCGGACTAAGATGGGACAAGCAGATCGAAGTCGTTACCACAAGAACATTGCGACTTATACACATCTTTAAGTCCCTTAGAGACTCAGCCAGTCCTGACACACTAAGGATGGTGTATCATGCTCTGTGCCAGTCAGTTCTTGGGTATTGCATAACTGCATGGGGCGGTGCAGCTAAAACCAGTTTTTTGAGAGTGGAAAGAGCGCAAAGAGCCGTACTCAAAGTACTATCTAAAAAACCCTACAGGTATCCAACAACGGAACTGTACTCTAGCTGTAAGGTTCTTACAGTGCGGCAACTCTTTGTGCTCCGAACAATTCTTAGAACACATGTGGGTCTGCCACCGCCAAACCCAAATAAGAGAGTAAATCTCCTTCCCAGAACCCAACACAAAACCACCTTCGCAAAACGCCAATTCTATATATTAGGTACACACATTTACCAAAAAATTAATTCGTCATTAAATATTTTAAAATTAAACACGTACAAAATTAAATCCATAGTAACAGAGTGGCTACTCCAAAAAGACTATTCCTACACAGAGTCCTTGCTCACATACATCATCTAGTAATCCAACACAGTAGGCAGCTCGTACACTAAAATGCATATAATTAGGCACATCATAAACTCAAACTTGTTTGTAACAAGACACTTCATTTCATTTACACTACACACACAATAAAATCACAGAAACTCAATAACATCTACACCGTTCATGTGTTGTATTAAATTATGTTTAAGTAATTGTTTGGCTGAACACTGTCTCTTAGAATACAGGCTGTCCTAGTCTAAGGGACAGGGTTATATACTTTTTGTACAGATTTTGCAACTTGCAATGAATTGTAATGTACATTGTATATGTGTTTCTGTATTTTTTTTTGTGAATAAACCTTATTATTATTATAATAATAATTAAGTTGATTTCAGAGTGACTAACACTATTGAAACATTTATAAAAGTGTTTGAAGTTGTAGCGTAAACTGCGCTTTATTGTGTAGGAATTAAAGTTACTTTTCCATAAACTCATATTTGTTTACATTTTTGGCAAATATGTCGCGAATGCAGATTAGGTACACGCTTGCGCGCGGCCTGCACGCTGGTAGCGTGATCAGGCGCCTCAGGTTGCCGATGACGTGGGGTTAGATCCCCAAAAATGATGTTATGTGTATTAAGTTATCATCTGCCTAGCCTTTTCCCAACTATGTTCGGATCGGCTTCCAGTCTAACCGGATGCAGCTGCATACCAGTATTTTTCATGGAGTGACTTCCTATCTGACCTCCACAACCCAGTTACTGGGTAATACGTACCCCTTGGTAAGACGTTGTCAGACTTTCGGGCTTCTGACTACCCGTAACGACTGTCAAAGATCCACGAATGACAGCCGGGACCAACGGCTTAACGTGCTTTCCGAGACACGGAGGGGTCACGGTATGTAAAGATTCCATTCCAAACCCATCCACAGACCAACCGCGGCAAGCGTAACTTAACCTGATCAATCGACCTGTGCGGCTGTCATTATGTTTCGTGTTATGTGTATTAAGTATTTTAAAATATAGGTACTGTTTACTGTTTGCCGACAGTTTGTCTAGACATACGAACTTCTATCCAGCAACCAATGCAACAACCAACTAGCGACGACATAGGTTAAAATAGCCAGACACTAACAAACTTTAATACATTTCCAATGACTTGTAAAACACAAAATAACCGGATGACTCACAACATCAATTCACCTAATAACTTGCACAATACAACACCCCATTTAACAAACCTTGCAACACCCTCTATACCTAAGGACTTTGACCTTTCAGCCGCCACCCATATTGTAGCACCATTGTCACAATAACTCTGAATGAAAGAGTAGTAAGTTAAGCCTTCAAGGGAGTGGTGTCATTAGGTGATATCATCTAATGCTGCGACACGGTGACTACATAGAAAAGGTAGAGACAATATTCTACTAATTAGGTGTTTAGTCTGTGTGGTGTCGGACTTAAAGAATAGCACCACCCCTTACTTCCCGTGGGTGTCGTAAAAGGCGACTAAGGGTCATACCGGAGAATGGGCAGCAGCGTTCTCTTTTATTCCACCATCATACCACACTGCGATCGCCAACCCGCCTGCCAAGCGTGGCGATTATGGCAAACCCTCCCAAAATTGGGGGAGGCCTATGTCCAGCAGTGGACGTCTATCGGCTGAAACGATGAGATGTTGAGTAAAGGGTAGAATAATAGCCTCCCCGAGCGTTTTCGGTCACAGGGGCCAATCTTAATGGAGATTAGCCAGGTACGCAGGAGATATTATAGTGCACAAGTGTGTGCGCAAACACAGGTGCGCTCTTTACTCTCATAGTCCGATGGGACGGCAATCCGACACGACCGGGAAGAGTTCAGGCGCAGGACCAACGGCTTTACGTGCTTACCGAAGCACGGGGATATCACACCGCCAACTTCCAAACTTCGGAATGTTACTAAGAAATTCCTAATGGAAAACCCAATAACACTTTGTCCGACCCGGCAATCGAACCCAGGCCCCACGCTCAGCCAGACGCGCTTGCAACCACGAGACCAACGGGGCAGTCAAAAGGGTAGAATAATCGGGTGCATAAGTCCAGTATAATATTGCTCATATTAGAGCATAATTATTTTTTTATTTTATTTATTTTATTTAACCATTTATGTACACACATATATAAACAGACAAGAAAAAAACAGAACAGAAAAATAGGTACAAAGGTGATGCTTATTTCATAAGAAATCTCTTCCAGCATACCTGCGATAGGACAATAAATAGAGAGATGTAGACAGCGTGCGAAAGAGTAAAGGAGACAAAAAAATAACACATAAAATCTAAAAACAATTCACTTAATAAAACTGAACAAGTATTATGAGAATATACTTACTTACATACATACAAATAAACATACATACTTCCAAAATAAATATCACTAGAATTTAAAAAAATAAAATGCAATCAAAATAATAAATACATACACAACTATGACCGGATCGTACCGGAGAATGGGCAGCAGCGTTTTCTATGTATTCCACCATCATACCATACTGCGATCGCCAACCCGCCTGCCAAGCGTTACGATTATGGCAAACCCTCCCAAAATTGGGGGAGGCCTATGTCCAGCAGTGGACGTCTATCGGCTGAAACGACGACGACGACACAACTATGATAAAGTGGAAAGATAGTGTTCCTTAACTTTTCTTTTAAAAAGTGCAACAGTTTGGCAGTCCCTAATTTCAGGCGGTAGTGAATTCCACAGCCGCACCGCGTGCACTGTGAAGGAGTAGGAGTAGAAGTCGGTGGAGTGGGGAGGGGACTTAAGAAGGTTTTTAAGATGCGACCTGCAAGGCGCATCTGAAGGACGGGCGTAGGAAAAGCGCTCCCGCAGATAGGATGGTGTTTTAGGATTGTGAAGGAGAGGAATTATATGAAAAATGTCTCGTGAAAATTCCTGTGTGACCATAGGGGATGCGCCAGATAAAATTTTCCTTACGTTTTTGAAGCGAAAGCTTCTTTAGGCGCGTCGTGTATTTTTTGGGATGAGCAAAAACCATTGAACTCGCGCCACTGTTACCGTGAGCGGCACCGCGCGTGTTTTGTTTATAAGACGATTCAAAAAATACCCGCTTCGGATGTGTTCGGCTGTCCTCGGGATGTACTCGATTTTAATGTATAACCGATATATAGATAAAGGCCTTTTGCCACTAACCGGGCACAAATCCAGCTTCCGGACAGGCACGGATAATTTGCTCATTGATATGAGAATATCACTGTACCTAGAAAGATGGGTGATATTATAGTA
The DNA here is from genome assembly GCA_916614155.1 of Mesoligia furuncula. Taxonomy (NCBI): domain Eukaryota; kingdom Metazoa; phylum Arthropoda; class Insecta; order Lepidoptera; family Noctuidae; genus Mesoligia; species Mesoligia furuncula. The sequence goes on along the minus strand of OU744802.1, from coordinate 26,960,724 downwards.
TACTGTATAGTAGGATACACTATAGAGTCACTATCCTGTTTAATGTATATATGATACTAGCAGTGCCCCGCGGTTTCACTCGCGTAAGTTTTGATCCCCTGGGAATATCGGGATAAAAAGTATCCTATGTGTTAATCCAGGAAATGGTCTATCTGTGTGCCAATTTTCATCCAAATCTGTTCAGCGGTTTACGCGTGATTGAGTAACAAACATCCAAACATCTTTACAAACTTTCACATTTATAATATTAGTAGGATAGTAGGATTTTCAGCGCGATCCTGTGATTTTAGGTTAAAGAAAAATGGTCCCACAGGATGTAAACTTATGTGCTCAGGAAGACCACATTCCCGACATTACAGTATTTTCCAAAAATCTTTTACGGTGGTTCCCACAAAAATATGAATCGTAACTTATCAGAACGGTCGACTAAATAATTATCGACACAAAACATAATAAATGTACGGCGACTGTCGATTTTATAAATTGTTACTTTGACCGTTAGTTCGCCCTTGACATGAATATACCGATTTTTATCCTAGCTGTCTTCACTCCATCGATCCACAATATAGTTTAAATAATCCGTTTTATCAAGATGGTAAACTAAATTGAGATTTCTGATAAATTGTTAAATAGTAAATAAAGTGTATTATCGAATACCATGAAATGAGGTCTATACGGCCATTTACACATTATGCCGCAGCTGCAGCGGCACCCGCCACCCGCCGTCGCCACCGCGGCGCCGCTGCATCAGTCACCCTTGGATTTGCTACGCAAGTGTAAAGCTTCCTCTACACGTCGTCAGATGCATCAGCAGATGGCCATCTGCGAATGCCTCCGCCGACGTGTAGACGGGGGGGGGACGTGTAGTCTGTGGTAGGTATTTGACGTCGGCAGAGGCTAAATACTTACCACAGACTAGCAAATTACCCCGTCCAAACGTCGGCGGAGGCATTGGCAGATGGCCATCTGCTGATGAATCTGTCTACGTGTAGAGGAGGCTTTAGACGATGTTCGTTTGTTTTATTATTTTTTTTCGAAAATATTCGAAGGCCAATTTTCGTAATTAAAAACATTCAAAATCTAGTGGCAATCGCATCTTAGAGACAATGTCAAAAATGTAGGGAAATGATTGGTATTTTTGATAAATTGAGACTGAGATCAGACTGTCAATGTTCTTAAAATTACGAGAATTGATCCTCTGACACCACGTTTACTCTCTATGAAGACTTCGTTTTAATATTTGAGGAGTTCGATTGTAGCTTTCCCTATAACCTTAAATGTCCAAGTGCAGAGCAGAAGCCTCCTTTCGGTTACTCGTTCTTCTTCCAGTCGGAAGCAGTTAGTCTTGAAATATACACGAAGAAAATAATGAGGCTGTAACCGGTTGTCCTTATGAGCTATGAGTTCCAGGCAAGCCCATATTGGAAAGTTTTCATTCATTTGACGTGCAGCTGCCGACTATTTCTGATAAGTGCTCATCATTACCTATACATTTATTTTTTTATTATACTTTTTTTATGCACGTGTTCTGTGACAAATATTTTTTTTTTTCTTTTCATTTTAAGAAGTTTTGTATCCGAATCGGTAAACACTGTCACAACGGAATACTTATTGAAAAAACACATCAGTAATCTTTTCAGCTTATGATGATTGCCATGAAATGACACATGATAAATGATTATTTTATAGCTTTGGTGATTTAAATAAATCGGTAGTTCGGTTCGATAACTGATTATTTAATTGTTATACGTTGTAAAAATCGTACAGTTGTTTTATTTTCTAAATCGCAGTAGCATTTCCCGTTTCCAGGCAATAAATAGCGTTGTTGTGTTCCGTTTTAAAGGTAAATGGTAATTATTATAGTACTAGCTTCCGCCCGCGACTCCGTCCGCGCGGATGTCGGTCTTCGCGTGGATGGTTTATTTCTCCATTTTGAGTAACTCTGACAATGACATCTTATAAATATCTATTGGACCCAAATACGGCTAAGCCTATAATAATTAAGGAGATCCCTCTATTGAGCTACTGCTGTTGAGCTCGCGTTCTGTAGTAAGTATTTTTTCCATAGTAATTCCAACCTTGATAAGTAGCATGTAGCAGTAAATTACTGACAGTGACGAAAAGTTTGCAATAATAAAAAAGTGATCGTGACCATGCGACAGAAAGTTAATTGAGAGCTTCAGCATACACAACATTGTTAGTGAGCTCGTCCGGAATATGAACATGAAGATTTCTTGGGCTGCTCACACGGGAAAGAGCTACGTAAAGTTGCCCGTGTGAAAAACAACTCGCGGTAAGATCTACGCCAGCAACTCCTAGGGTCTGACCTTGAGCCTTATTTATTGTCATGGCGTAACACAAAGCTACAGGAAACTGTATTCTCTTAAATTGAAATGGAAAATTATCCACTACGGGTAATGCAACGTGTGTTCGCGGTTCCACAGAACAACGTCTATGAATAAAACCGAAAAATAAGATTTTTTTTCTACGTATTTTTCCAGGATAAAAAGTATCCTATTTTATGCCCAGGATAATAAGGTATAATTATACCAAGTTTCATCGAAATCGAGCCGTTAGTTTTCACGTGATGCCTGCATATACAGACAGACAGACAGACAGACAGACAGACAAAAATTTTTTTAATCACATATTTGGGTTTGGTATCGATCCAGCAACACCCCCCGCTATTTATTTTTTCAATATTTTCAATGTACAGAATTGACCCTTCTACAGATTTATTATATGTATAGATATAAAATTATTTTTATAATAGGTATGAAATTGCCGTTCTGCAGTACTGGCCATTTCAAATCAAAATAATTTTTGTTTGGCTAAGAATTCTAATTTCAAATTAATTTTATTTTAAAAACATGGATTTTTTTTTCCAAAAGTAGTCATTTGTTTATTGATTAGTGTTACATTTCCATCGCATTTCAATCTTTTTCGTCATCATGGATACGTTAAAAATTCGAGTAATTATGGAATATGAGTACCGTCGTGGCAGCAACGCGGCACAAGCGGCACGCAACATCAACGACGTTTACGGAGCTAACACTACAAACCAACACACCACCTGTTATTGGTTTGCTCGCTTCCGTTCTGGAAATTACGACCTTAAAAATGAACCTCGCGGTCGTCCGAAGACTTTGGTCGACAATGACGAATTAAAGGCGATTGTTGAAGCTGATGATACACAATCTACGGCTGAATTAGCAGCAGCTTTCGACGTTAGCGTCAATACAATATTGGTCCATTTGCGTCAAATTGGCAAGGTAAAAAAGCTTGACAAATGCTGCCCCACGAACTCAATGATCGCCAGCGCGAAGTACGCGTCGAGACGAGCCTTGCACTGCTCAACAGACACACAAATGAAGGAATTTTGCGATGAAAAATGGATTCTGTTTGATAACCGCAAGTGCTAAGCAAGTTGGTTGGATCCTGGTTCAGCACCTAAACATGCCCTAAACGAAAACTTACCCCTAGAAAAGTGATGGTCACTGTTTGGTGGTCTAGCGCCGGTGTGATTCATCACAGCTTCTTACCAAACGGGGTGAGCAATACTGCAGATGTGTACTGTGAAGAACTGAACACAATGATGGAGAAGCTGGCACATCTCCAACCAGTATTGGTCAATCGCTCGTCACCGCTGCTCCTGCACGACAACGCGCGACCTCATACTGCACAGCAGACGGTCTCCAAGTTGCAAGAACTGGGGTTGGAAGCTCTCCGTCATCCGCCCTACTCACCAGACCTTGCGCCTACAGACTACTACTTTTTCCAGAATTTGGATAACTTCTTGGCGGGAAAAAAAATCAATACCCGAGAGGCAGTACAAAATGCCTTTGAAGAATTTGTTGCCTCCCGTCCAGCTGATTTCTTTAAGAAGGGTATCAATAAACTGCCACTGCGTTGGCAAAGATGCATTGATTGCATGGGTGATTACTTCGATTAATACAAAAAAAAATACATGAAAAAAAATTCGTTTAAATTTTTTCATACAAAACGGCAATTTCATAGGTAAAGACCTAATATTATAGTAATATTATATAGTAAATAAAAGGTGATGTTACTAAGGTTCCCGTCACGAGAAGCTATACATCTAAATATATAAAACTCAAAGGTGACTGACTGACTGACTGACATAGTGATCTATCAATGCACAGCCCAAACCACTGGAGGGATCGGGCTGAAATTTGGCATGCAGGTAGATGTTATGACGTAGGCATCTGCTAAGAAAGGATTTTGATCAACTCTACCCGCAAGTGGATAAAATAGGGGGTGAAACTTTGTATGAAACTTTGTCAATTTTAAACCGATCGGGCTGAGACTGCGCATGCATATAGCTACTATGACGTAGGCATCCCCTAAGAAAGGATTTTGATAAATTCAACCCCCATGGGGATAAAATAAAGGATGATGGAGGATGTAAATGTATTAGTTTTTTTTTAATAATACTTAACGCGAGCGAAGCCGTGGGCAAAAGCTAGTTTTGTAAATAAAATGCTTCTACTAAGTTACGTAGCGACAATTCAATCATCTCAAAGTAACATGCGTGTAATACGAAATTAACCAGAAATTTCACTTGGTCGGGTTATATTTTAGCGATATAAAGCGCTGTCGCATCTAATGTTTTGTGGTACTGAAACGCGTCTGACTCATAGAACGTAAACATTTGGGCCGCCATTTTGAAGTAAGTTCACGCTGACGCCGTCAATGCTGCCGAATGCAGATGCAGAATACTCGGAATCGTCTGACGACAGTAATTAGATATGTGTGTGTTAACATAATTATATCCCTAATAAAAATAAAAATCATTACAAAACTGTTTTTTTTTATTTGATCCTAAGGTTGCGAACCCCTGAATGTGGTTGCAAAATTCTCGTGGCGGGGACTTTACAGTAGGTGACGTTTCAGCTTCATCTCTGGTATTGCGTATGTCCAGCCCCGGATCTAGAAGTGGGGCTAGCCGGGGCCCGTGGCTCGGGCGCCAACTTCAGGGGGCGGCAAATTCAAGCGTGGCAGACAAGTGCACCATCCAGCGCACCGCAACTAGGCGATGAATGAGTCGTGCAGCACGTAAGTATTATTTTTCTCTGCGGATGGTGCACTGAGGTAATCACTACGTGATCAACCTACGCTGATCACGTCGTAGGTATTTAAGCGGTTTGAGCGGGCAGCGCCGCGTGGTGGATTACGGCCCACTCCCCCTCACAGAAAGGAGGCCTGTGTCATTATAGGCAACATTATAGGCTGATTGGGTACCGGAGTCCTTTTCGACGCCTCTAAGTGCAATGGTGACACGATTTCCTTCAATTCTTTACCATAGCACTGGCGCTCCTGTTGGATTGGCGTATTATAGATCGATAAAATTTGTCTAATGTATTGCTGGCAAAATTGAATTGATTGGATGACCACTAAGGTATCACCGGGCCACCAGCACGTTTACCTCCCAATAATACTTATAAAAAGTATGACCTTCGAACAACAATATTAAAAAAACAGAAAATAAATCAACTTAATTAACTTACAGAAAATAAATCATTTATCAATAGTACTTACTAGATTTCCGATGAGATGGATTTAAAATAAGACCACAAAGTAAGGTAATGCCTTATTTTGCAACATAGTATTTTCAACCTCATTGCTTAGAAATTATGTTTTAAACTAAACTAAACTTTATGTTTGAAAGTTAAGGTTTATAATCAAGATATATGCAATAGCGGCCACTTGAGCGATATGTTTTTGTTTCTTGCTATTGTTGATCGAAGACCTGCAGGGGGAGTAGAGGGGGGGGAGAACGGAATAACTCGCCTCGTGATTTGATCTATATCGCATTCACACGACGGTGAAATGTGTGTGTACTATCCACCTCTGCCTACCCGTTCAAGTAATACAGGCACAAGTTCACTAGCTCTTGTCAGCGGCCTCGCTCGCGTGTACGGTGGGCTGCATCAATTGGGTACCCCAGTTGTATTAAAATGTTCATACAACTGGGGTACCCAATTGATGCAGCCCACTGTACGTCGGAAATTATCCCTCGGGAACATTCTACCTCAAACTCAAAGTCAAAGCATTTATTTCAATTTCAGGCACTTTTGAATTGTCAAGAAGTCGGTCAGTCAGAAAAACCTATATTCCATGTTCTAGCCCTCTCTATAAGTGCGCCAAGTTTCATCAAAATCCGTTGAAAAGCGTACAAAGGTAACAGTCTTAGGCAGAGAGACATTCGCATTTATAATATGTATTAGTATAGTTAGATACTATTATATTATTGCATATCATCATCATCTGCCTAGCCTTTTCCCAACTATGTTGGGGTCGGCTTCCAGATTCGCTTCTATAAGAAGCGAATTATTGCATAGGTATATATTAAAGATGTATAATGTATAGTATGGATGTATAGAAGAGCAGTGGTGGCCTAGTGGTAACGGCCGCGACTTACGAGTTGTAGGTCGTAGGTTCGAACCCAGCCAGGCGCTTTACTCTGTGTAAATTATTTCACCACCACTACTCTCAAAACTGTGAAGGAAAACATCGTGAGGAAACCGACATGTCCTAGAACCAAAAATTCGAAGCCATGTGACATCTACCAACCCGCACTGGGCCCGCGTGGTGGATTATGGCCCACTCCCTCTCAAATTCAAACTCAAAGCATTTATTTCAATCAAACAATTTACAGGCACTTTTGAATTGTCAAGAAGTCGGTCAGTTAGAAAATATGAAGCTAGTTGCCCATTCCAAAGTGTATGTACCTATGGAGAAGAACGGGCAAGAAACTCCATGGACTCTCTTTTAAATTATATTTTTACAAAAATATTAGTTACATCATTAATGTTGAATTCATAATTATATGTGAGAACGATGTAAAAAAGACGTACGCGTTAAAGCACACACAGTGAGGATGCCTGTTTCCCAGCAGTGGGAACTTTAAAGAGTGATTATGTTATGTATTATGTATGGATGTATAATTCTGCTTACCTTATCTGAGTACTCAGCGACATCCCGCATGGAGCGCGGGTAGCCGGACACGAGGTAAGTCTTGGCCGTGGGCGCCATCTTCATCTCCAGCATCAGCACCTCCGTCACGGTCGTGCTGGATAGCGTGCCGAAGTCTTGCATGTCTGTTGAAGAGGTAGCCTGTTAGTTTTTAAGATCTCGAACTTAAAAAAAAAACGGAATCTTATTAGGATCACTTTTTGTTCGTTTGTCATAGAGGGTTTTCTCGAAATCGATGTAAAGTAGGAATCTGAATTTGGACTCAATGTTTTGGTCTTGGCGAGGCGCACAAAAATCGCCAGTCAAAGACCAACAATTAAAAAAATATATATATTGTAATGGAGGGAGTAGGAGCAAACTCGAATAGGAGATACCAGGTAGACGACGTGGCGCCTTCAGAAATTGGGTCATATTCAGACAAATTCCTTGGCAAAGGGGTCACAGTGATACCTAACGCAATTGTCTGCCTCTACATATATATGCTAAATTTAGTAGATTTGGGGCTGATTTTTCAATGTTCAAATAACGTTTCACCCCCCAGCGTGATGGACGGACGAACTAAAGAAGGTGGCTGGGGTAGACTGGATGCGGAAGGCGGAGGACAGGGTGCTGTGGCGCAGTCTGGGAGAGGCCTATGTCCAGCAGTAGACTGGGATAGGCAGTTGATTGATTAAGATGACTTTTTACAAAAAATATGTCAAACCGCCATATTTATTCTTCAGATACAGTCCTTTCACAGCTATATGACATATGACCTCTGGCAGCTGCAACCCAACAGCAACCTTATTACAACAGCAATAAAGATCATTGTGTTTTACAGACTTGACAGTTGCAGCAACCCAATAGCAACCTTATTGTCACGAGATTAAAGATCACTGTCATATAAATAGTGATGCAAATTCAGAGGTAAAATAACTGCATGGACTGTAAAACTATTTGGCGATTGACAAATCGACCATAATAAATGAAGCAATAAATTGTTAGGTTAGGATATTCAGTCCAAGACACAATACAAATAACAAAATACTACGATACTACTACCACTACTACTACTACTGCCACATACAATTAGTTCTACTTAATCTAATTTAATAGCACAAAAACTAATTCAGAACGAAGCGGCGAACTTCGTACCGCCCCGCCAGGCACTCTGCCCCCGCTTTTTAAATCTCTGATGTCTTCTAAGATATTCACTGTAAAGGGCAATTTTGATCTACATGAAATGCACAACGTATCTAATGTATTTAATTGGATAAGGAATAATACTGTGTATTGTTTAAAATAGCTTGGTAAATAATCCATAATTTTTTTGTAATATTATCTAAAAGATAAAAATGGTTACTGAGGGTTATACTTAGGAGATAAACATTTACCATCGCGGACTTTTTTAACGATCTTTTTAAGATATACAATTCCGTAGTACATTAAATTGATCTACTTATATCGTGAGGTTTAGCCAGCGTGTGCAATGTAAGCGCACAAAAATATGTTTATTACGACATCGTATTACAAATCTTTGAATTTCTCGGTTTTTCATATAAACCTTTCCCTTGAATCACTCTATCTATTGCTAAAAACTGCATTAATATCCGTTGTGTAGTTTATAAGATTTAAGCTTACAGACAGCGGGAGCGACTTTGTTTTATACTATGTAAAGAAGATAAAGATAATATTATCTAAAGACAATCGTAGACCGTATATAATGCATGCCAGAATAAACCGAATATCTAAAACCCTCAATCTAATTAAATAATACACTCGTAAAACTCGCAATCCAATAGGCTTTGACAGTTCAACAATACCCATTGAGTTGTCAAGTTGTCAGATTTTCATAACAAGCGGTCATACGATGCAATGGACATTGTTGATTTGTCAAAATGTAGGTTCTGGCGATTTTGTGATCATGTTTTCAGTTGTTGGTATTGTTCAATATGAAAATATCCCGTATATTATTCCGGAAAATAAGTTGAATTACTAGGAATGCGATCAACTGTAAAAAATTTAACATAAGTTGCTGATCCGATCTAGGAATCTTAATTTTGTGTCATTCATTAAAGACGATTACAAAAATACAAATTATGCAACAATATTGACGAATAATTGGTAACTATCATCAAAGTAATTCAAATGATAATATAGTTACAACAAACAAAGAACGTCGTAGTTGGTAATTATTTTAATTAAAGTGAACGTAAATAAGTAATAATTAATGTCCAGTTTTAAAACTTTTATTGCGCAAATTACAATGTCACCACCTAGCGCACATTATAACTTTCCAATAGATCGCCACGACGAAAACAAACCCGCAATCCGGCGTAAAACATGTCCTACTATTTGAATTATTTCCCTAACTTCTGACAAAACTGCCCAATCAAAAATTCCATCGTATTTTTGAACAAAAAACACTATGCAGTTAGACTTAATAGCTGGCAGAGTATGAATAAATGATTACCAAGTCTTCGTACAACTTCAAACACGTGCCTAACTGCGGTTGATTACAAACTATGACTCATTTAACAAACAAAATGACTAACATACAATCGGACTGTATAATATTTCTCAGAAAACAAACAAACACTTTAATATGTACACAGTAACCTACTAATACACGTACCTATGAAATAAATACAAAATAAAAACTTATAAAAACAATTGATTTTGATTTTACATATCTCGGGACCATGGGGTCCCGGTCCTTTGGGGGCTTTGGGGGTTATTGGGGCTTTTATTTTTGGTCATACGAGGGGCCGAAGCCAACTCGCAGAGGCCCCTTAGGAAATTTTAATGAAATGCGGCACCAACCGACGATTATCCCTGTATGGACTATGCAAGTGTGCCCAAGGATAACCCCCGGTTGGTGTAGGACTATTGCAGGATTTGGAAAAATAAAAAGTTGGACTATGGGTTTGAGTGGCTAAAGTGGACTGGTTACCAAGAACTATGGAAGAACTATGACCCCTGCCTGATCAATGTTTTATATATACACGGATAAAATGGCAGGGGGTGACTTGCACACTCAATAATGGGCCCCCGGAAACGGTCGCTAACACATAGTGACGTAGCGACAAGGGGGCAACATGTCCTGAGGCGCTTATGATTGTTATTACAATGAAAAAAGATTTGTTTTTGATTGTGGTGTGTTATTACAATGTTATAGGTGTTTATTCGAAAAACTGGTTATCTGAGGGCAATCCATATACATGCATTATTCATCATCATCATCTGTCTAGCCTTTTCCCTACTATGTTGGGGTCGGCTTCCAGTCTAACCGGATGCAGCATTATTATTAACCCAAAAACAATAGTATACCTAAACAGGCAATACGATAATGCACGATATTACAGTAAGTATCCTGGCACGTAGACCCTTGCTACTACGCCGTAGCACGAAGCCTACGTGACGTAGCAAGATGTCTACGGGTCGTAGCACTTTCGTAGAGGAGCTTTCGGTATCATTCGATTCGAAAAAAAGGTATGGTAGGTACTCCACATAAAATTGTATTACTTTTCTTTCTTTTCTTTATTTATATTATATTAATTAACAACCTTGGCATAATGTAACACTGCAGGACGTGTCAAACCATAATTTAATTTAAGTTTTTAAAATAATTTTCCACAATGAGGTACTTATTTAATAAGTGTGAACATAATACGGCACCTGCAGTTAGTTTACATAAAGTCAATGTCAAAGGCGTTTTCCTTTCTTAGAATACCTACAGGTTCTATGAATATTTTTAGGCAGAAAGAGTTTTTGAAGTGAAAACTTCTTTAGCGGCGTTGTACACTTTTTTTGTAATGGGTAAAAAATGTTAAATTCGCGTCAGGACACGTGACCCTGATCGTAAGATTCGTAATATGACACGTGCTATAGATGGGCAATCCACCGCGTTTAAACCCGGTGCTTTTGATAAACACCCGATAAACACCCGTAAACACCCACAAAATTGGGTGTTTATCAAAGCACCGGGTTTAAACCCGGGTGGATTGCCCATCTATTGACGTGACCCTGATCGTAAGATGACACGTGACCCTGATCGAAAATTCGTGGGATTCTAAAATATCAAAAATTGAAAACAAGTATACAGGATCAAATTACAGACAAACAGTTACAGTTACGGGGACAGTTACGGTTACAGTTACGGTTACAGTGGCGGTTACGGTGACTGTTACGGTGACGGTTACGGTAACGGTGACGGTTACGGTGACGGTTACGGTGACGGTGACGGTTACGGTGACGGTTACGGTTACGGTTACGGTGACGGTTACGGTGACGGTTACGGTGACGGTGACGGTTACGGTGACGGTTACGGTTACGGTGACGGTTACAGTTAACAACGTTAATATTCAAGTTTTCACTTCTGCCGGCAGTCCCGGAGTGCAACCCGTCGTTTTTTTTTCTGTCATTATGTTTACATTGCCTTTAAAAAAAACTGCCAACAATGAACTACGGTGCCGAGACAAGGATGCTCACAAAGGAGACTGACCACCGCATACGCGTAGCACAAAGAGCCATGGAGCGAGCCATGTTTGGCATAGCCCTACTAGACCGAATGCTACAACGAAATCCGTCGTTGGTCGAAAGTCTACGACGTCGGGGAGAGGGCGATGCGCCTCAAGAGTAGGGTAAGCAGGGAATCTATAGTCCGACTTTTAATTAGCTGACAAAAATTTAATGACACTTCTAAGTAACTTTCATTTCGAACTGACTTTAGAGATATGCACGACAAATAAGTTTCGTTTGTTACACTATTCTGTACTAGAAAAACAAGATTTGGTTGATGACCGCGAAAAAACAAAAAGACGCCAATTTCAGCCATTTAACCGTATAGTTCGGTAGCGCCCCCGAATGGACCCGAACACACGAACCTCCGCCGGCTCGCGGTACTGGGTCCCATTGGACCCAGGAATTACGACATACGACACCCTTCATTGATTATGTAAATATTTGTTATGCTACCCATCCAATCTAATGAATGTGCGTTAACTAAGAGAGTTGGATAAAAAACTCTTAAGTTAATGCCATTAAATATTTCATATTTATCGCGCAAGCATATTAATTTACCTTTATTATATTCAAGTCTGTAAATGCGATAATCGCCATTTTGTTGACAGTGGTGGTCGAGGCTAAAAAACATAAAAATTGGGGATTTCGAACATCCAAACTCCACCACAGGGGCAGTGAATAATACATCATTTAATTATTTGACGAATTCATCCATTGTTCAAGTTAAATAAGTAGCGGTAATGAAGTTTTTTGATATCTAATGTCGAAGTTTCGCGCCAATCGTGCGTGTTTACATTTAACTTTTCACAAATGTCACGCACACACATGTAGGTAAGATTTAAAATGTGACAAATATTATTGAAAATATTATAAACAACACAAACATGCCCAAATGTTAACGTAATATTGAAGCACAGGTCAAATAACACGTATTATTCATTACCGCTACTCAATTTGTGTTCAAAATCGCCGTCTATTGTTGTTTTTTTTATAGTAATGATGTGCGAAAGCGATTATGCTAAACGATTTTTTTTTAAATTTCGATTGACATGGATAATTAATATGTCGAATTTCTGAAATCGATACTCGGAAACTGAAATAAAATTATTTTAAGCATTAAATAAAATAAGCATTGTTTATAATAATGATTTATGCTTTTCTAATGTTATTCTAATAGTTTTTTGGACCCTATATTGAAACTGAGTCAATAACTGAGGACCTTTGACCATAGTCATTTATTGAATTTCGCGGCGAATTGTTTCTATATTTGAATTTATCTTCGGACTGCGCTCGCCGTTCAAAATTATTTTTATTTATTGTACTTACTATTTATTTTTGATACTTTCTAATAGTTTGGTACAGAATGCCCGGTATACATTTTTTTGGTAGGTTTAGCAAAAGTTTGGGAATGATGATAAATTAATGGTATAAATTGGGTATTCCACAATCACTTTACATTTCAATATGTTTTGTTAGTTGTATGAGCTTGGTAGTTTTTGTTCCTATTAGTTTATTTGAGTAATAGATTTTTTTTGTGGTAGTTTACAACGAAATTTTAAAAAACTGACCATGTTTATGTCGGACCACGCACAGTGAAAGGTTCCGTAGTTAGGTTGAATATTTACGCATGCACAATGCAACCATTAATTTGATCGACTGCAAAAATAAGTTTGTATTTCTATTTCTCATCATTCATAAGTTCATCGTCGTTTCAGCCGATAGACGTCCACTGCTGGACATAGGCCTCCCCAAATTTTGGAGGGGGGGGTTGCCATAATCGCCACGCTTGGCAGGCGGGTTGGCGATCGCAGTATGGTATGGTGGTGGAATAAATAGAGAACGCTGCTGCCCATTCTCCGGTAAGACCCTTAGTCGCCTTTTACGACACCCACGGGAAGTAAGGGGTGGTGCAATTCTTTAAGTCCGGCACCACACAGACAGTTCATAACGTACCCAATAATTAAAGTGCCTGGCAGAAAAGAAAAGTACTTACTGTTTTCTTATGGGGAATAACATCTTGACCATTTCTTACTATTACAGCCAAAGTTTGCAATTAACCCCTTGACCGCTATTTGAGATTGAAAATGCCAAAAATCTTATTTTTATATCAAGCGTTTTAAGCATAACATTTAAAAAAAACCGGTCAAGAGCGAGTCGGACTTCGCACCAAGGGTTCCGTACCTTCATGTTTTTAATTTTTGATCGGCTTGGGCCTATATTCGTCAGAGAATTTTAGCACTGTGCACTGCGGTGTAGAATATTGCAGTTTTTTGTCGGCGTGATCTCTTGACCGATTAACTTTGTTGATGATTTCTGAAAAAGTGTGCTATATAAAGACTTTATTTTATTTTTCCTGTAATCTTTACATAAACTTCTATCACATAGAATCATTTCAGATTTTTCTTTTTGCAAACTTCGGAGATAAGGGGGGGACCATATTTTTTTTACACTTTTCATCAAAAGTCGAAAACTATAATAAAAAGAATTTTTTTTTGAGAATGTGCAAACTGCGCTCTTTCATGATACCGCACATGCCCTACTATTTTATACTTAGAATTTTTGAGACCCCTTTCAGTCCCTGTTGCAAAAAATATACATATATTTTTATTTCTTTCTTATTTGCAAAATAGTTGGGTAAACGTCATCTAAAACTGTTCCAAATTTCAAGTTGATAGCATTAGGAGTTCTTGAGATATCCAGCTGTGACAGACAGACAGACAGTCTGAGTCTCACCATAAGGGTTCCGTTTTACCATTTTGGTACGGAACCCTAATACCGACTAAGTCTATTTTATATAAAAATCAGAGTCCTGACTGACTGATATATCAACGCCTAAGCCGCTGGTCCTAGAGACATGCAATTTGGAGAGTGTGTTCTTTGTGAAGAATAGGCATCCACTAAGAAAGGGTTTTTCGAAGTTTTACCCCTAAAAAGGTGAGTGGGGGGAGGGTGAAATTTCACGCGGATGAAGTCGCCGGCAGAAGCTAGTTGAATATAACATCCCGAACTTATGTGACCCTCACGACAAGCACTTTTATTTGATATATTAAACGGTACCTACGTAAGCAAGGCTTTTTTTAATTTTCTAATGTCACTCCAAAAAGTGACCCCTTTCAAAATTAATTATTTATGTTACACGTCCGTGTTTGAGTCTCAGAAATTTATATGTGTACCAAATTTCAACTTAATCGGTTCAGTATCTACAAATCGAAACAAATCGGTTGTGACAGACCTACAGACAGACACACGAGTGATCCTTCATAAGGGTTCCGTTTTTTCATTCGGACGTAGGGAACCATAAAAAGTTACACCCCTATCCACACTGTACGTGTATGTACTTATTAAAATAATTATATTTAAAAAAATAATTACTTCATGAAAAATATACCAAAGAGTTTTTATTCAGTTTCTGCAAACATTTTTTTTTTAAACATTGATTATTATCGATTAGACATTTTTGAATCGAAATAAGAAAATTGGGTGGATGGTCAGCACTAAGAAGTGACATGTCGCATCACATTTTTTAGTAATTTTTATAAGATTTGATCATGTTTTATATGTAGTTTCTGTATGAAAAATGGTAAAAGTAAGAATGCAGAGAGAATGACAATATCTTTATTTTTCCCTTTTGCATATTTTCATCAAGAGATTAGGTGGTTTATGTACATATTTTCAGCGAGTTTAAGGTGCCTACCTTTTGGATAGGTGTAGTAATATCTATTTTATAAAACTTTCGCAGTAAAATGACGCGGTTTGACCGACCTCAGCATATAGTTAAAGATATTTGCTACAAACTTATTGTACAAAATAGGCGCGGTAACACATTTTTCTTAATAAATTCGGATGCTGAAAGTTGAAGTAAATTCCTGAATACCATGACGTAATTCGCAACATCCCGTCGAGTCAGCTGGTACGTCATATGTCAAAATCTAGTCGAGCAGAGAGGTTAAATAACACATGAGCTGTCATTTTACTGCAGCTAATTAAAGGTCCGAGTATAGTTAGATATCGTTAATGTCGCGGGATAAACCTGGATGCGGGACGCACGGAACCGGAAAGTATGGTAAGAAAAAAGGGGAAGCGTTAGTACTGCCCTGCCAAATCAATAAACTGTAACTTTTGAAAACCACGTGAGATTTTTGACGATATTATACACTTTTCCAGCATGTTTAAACCTTAATTTGAAGGTTGTTGACAATAAAATTGTCCCTTGTCAGTGTGTATCAGCAGCGAAGGGTAAATTTTTGTAAGAGGTAAGCCGGAATAGATATCTTTAATATGATTATATTATTTGTCTATAGAGGGGCCCGTGGCTAAATAATAACAGCCGCACAGGTCGATTGATCAGGTTAAGCTACGCTTGCCGCGGTTGGTCTGTGGATGGGTGACCATCTTTACATACCGAGACCCCTCCGTGCCTCGGAAAGCACGTTAAGCCGTTGGTCCCGGCTGTCATTCGTGGATCTTTGACAGTCGTTACTGGTAGTCACATGGTAGTCACTGGTAGTGGACATTGTTGATTTGTCAAAATGTAGGTTCTGGCGATTTTGTGATCATGTTTTCAGTTGTTGGTATTGTTCAATATGAAAATATCCCGCAGATTATTCCGGAAAATAAGTTGAATTACTAGGAATGCGATCAACTGTAAAAAATTTAACATAAGTTGCTGATCAGATCTAGGAATCTTAATTTTGTGTCATTCATTAAAGACGATTACAAATCAGTGTTACCAACCCATAACAAAATTTGCCCCCAAGATTTTTTAAAAATCCCCCTAAAAAAACCCTAAGTATAGGTTTTCATAAGGTAAATTTCTTTGATGCAGTGCCCAACTCCCTAAGTCGTTCGTAACTAACAAAATAAAACGCATAGGTATTAATAGTTTGTAAAAAAAAAAGACTGGGTACCTAAATACCTATTGATAAACTACTAACTAAATTGTACTATTGTTGATCAGTTCCAGAACGGCATCATCATCATCGCCAGAGGTGCTACTGTTCGACGTCGATGTATTTTTGAAAGATAAACGATTCCTAAGTTTTTTTTTAATAATGGCATAAATAGAAAAGGCATGCTCCACGGAGGCGTTGGATACGGGCAGCGTCAATAACGCCACAGCAAACTTTTAGAAAGCCCCTAAAAAACCCAAAAAAAAACTGTCCCTAAAAATACCCCTTTTAACACTTCTTCCCCCTAAATTTAGGGGGAAGACCTCAAAGTTGGCACCACTGTTACAAATTATGCAACAATATTGACGAATAATTGGTAACTAACATCAAAGTAATTCAAAAGATAATATAGTTACAACAAACAAAGAACGTCGTAGTTGGTAATTATTAGCAGCCGAAAAAACGTGCAATGGTCAGTTGCATAACTAGTTTTAGCGAATTGTTTTAGAAACTGCAAGAAACTCGATCATTTGTAATCATGCACAGTCAGTTATGGCAATTAGCTGACTGTAATTAGTTGAGATTTTTAAATAGGTACGAATCGATAGAATTTTATAATACTTAAATATTTTATTTATTTGAGCCTAATAAATAAAATATAAAAGCTAATTCCTAGAACTGACTGAACTACAATTTTTCCAAATTTATTTTAATTAAAGTGAGCGTAAACAAGTAATAATTAATGTCCAGTTTTAAAACTTTTATTGCGCAAATTACAATGTCACCACCTAGCGCATATTACCTATAACTTTCCAATAGACCGCCACAACGTAAAAAAAACCGTATGTCGGCGTAAAAAACATGTCCAACTATTTGAATTATTTCTCTAACTTCTGACAAAACTGCCCAATCAAAAATTCCATCGTATTTTTGAACAAAAACACTATGCAGTTAGAGTTAATAGCTGGCAGAGTATGAATAAATGATCACCAAGTCTTCGTACAACTTCAAACACGTGCCTAACTGCGGTTGATTACAAACAATGACTAATTTAACAAACAAAATGACTAACATACAATCGGACTGTATAGTATTTCTCAGAAAACAAACAAACACTTTAATATGTACACAGTAACTTACTAATACACATACCTATGAAATAAATACAAAATAAAAACTTATAAAAACAATTGATTTTGATTTTACATATCTCCTCCTTTGGAAGGCGTACGAGGGGCCGAGGCCAACTCGCAGAGGCCTCTTAGGAAATTTTAATGAAATGCGGCACCAACCGACGATTATCCCTGTATGGACTATGCAAGTGCACCCAAGGATAACCCCCGGTTGGTGTAGGACTATTGCAGGATATGGAAAAATAAAAAGTTGGACTATGGGTGTGAGTGGTTAAAGTGGACTGGTTACCAAGAACTATGGAAGAACTATGACCCCTGCCTGATCAATGTTTTATATATACACGGATAAAATGGCAGGGGGTGACTTGCACACTCAATAATGGGCCCCCGGAAACGATTGCTAGCACATAGTGACGTAGCTACAAGAGGGCAACATGTCCTGAGGCGCTTATGATGATTTTGATTGTTATTACAATGAAAAAAGATTTGTTTTTGTTTGTGGTGTGTTATTACAATGTTATAGGTGTTTATTCGAAAAACTGGTTATCTGAGGGCAATCCATATACATACATTATTCATCATTATCATCTGTCTAGCCTTTTCCCAACTATGTTTGGGTCGGCTTCCAGTCTAACCGAATGCAGCATTTATATTAACCCAAAAACAATATTATACATAAACAGACATTACGATATTGCACGATATTACAGTAAGTATCCTGGCTCGTAGGCCCTTGCTACTACGCCGTAGCACGAAGCCTACGCGCCGTAGCAAGAAGTCTACGCGTAGAGGAGCTTTCGGTATCATTCGAAAAAAGATATGGTAGGTATTCCATATAACATTGTATTACTTTTCTTTCTTTTCTTTATTTATATTATAATAACTAACAACCTTGGCATAATGTAACACCGCAGGACGTGCCAAACCATAATTTAATTTAAGTTTTTTAAATAATTTTTTATATGTAGGTATTTAATTAGTGTGAACATAAAACGGCACCTACAGTTGATTTACATAAAGTCAATGTCAAAGGCTATCTTAGAATACCTATAAGTTCTATGAATATTTTTAGGCAGAAAGAGTTTTTTTTTTGTTCGTCATTATGTTTACATTGCCTTTCAAATAAATGTGTACTGCCAACAATGACCTACGGTGCCGAGACAAGGATGCTCACAAAGGAGACTGTCCACCGCATACGCGTAGCACAAAGAGCCATGGAGCGTGCCATGCTTGGCATAGCCCTACTAGACCGAATGCTACACTGAAATCCGTCGTCGGTCGAAAGTCTACGACGTCGGGGAGAGGGCGATGCGCCTCAAGAGTAGGGTAAGCAGGGAGGGACCCATCGTTAATACCTAAAAAATGGGATTCAAAAGTGGGATCCAACGAAAATAAGTCGAATCTATAGTCCGACTTTTAATTAGTTGCAATGTCAAATGACACTTCTTAGTAACTTTCATTTCGAACTGACTTTAGAGATATACATGTCAAATAAGTTTCGTTTGTTACACTATTCTGTACTAGAAAAACAAAATTTGGTTGATGGCCGCGAAAAAACAAAAAGACGCCAATTTCAGTCATTTATGTGACATCGGTCTGTACTAATAATTGTATGGTGGTGGGTAGTTAGTTTACTTTCGTGAATATATCAGTCTGTCGTTGACCCACGTATTTTATTGACGTTACATTGGCGACGAGAACGGGATTTGTACAATTAATTTTTTTATTTTCCGGGGTTTCGTTTCTGTTACGCGTGTGTCAAGATGCCTATTGGTAAAATTGAACCCTTTAATTTAAGCTCGAAACAGTGGCCGGCTTATATTCGTCGGATAAATCAGTACGTACGGCTTAACGAAATCGACGATGAATTGAAAGTACCTATGTTAATAACGGTCGTGGGGGAAGAAACATATGCGCTTATGTGCGACCTGTGTTCACCTAGTTTTCCGGAGGACAAAACATATGACGAACTAGTGAAATTGGTAACCGAACATTTAGAACCCCAACGATCGGAGATCGCCGAGCGCCACGTGTTCAGGTTACGCCGACAGCGTGCGGGCGAATCCCTTACGGAATACCTACAGGCATTGAAGCACCTGGCGTCTACGTGCAGTTTCGGAAAGTGCAAGTCATGTTCGACGCTTGAAGAAAATTTGCGCGATCAGTTCGTGTCCGGGCTGGCTAGTGACGTAATGCGATCGAGAATCTTCGCAGAAAAAAAAGTTCAGTACAAAGAGGCCGTGGAACTAGCGCTGGCTCTAGAGGCGGCGGAGAAGCATGCCGAGGTGAGCGGTACCACGACGACGGCGGCGGCGGACTCAGTAAAGCCGGCAGGCGGCGGCGAGGCGGGCGAAGGCCTGCATTACGCGCGCGGCGGACGAACGCGCCCGCGCGGGCCGCAACGGGCGCTCGGCAGCGGCGCAGGCGACGGAACAGCGGCAGCGGCAGCAACGGGCGCGGCAGGCGCAGGCGGCGCGCGGGCCTGCTGGCGCTGTGGCAAGGCGCACCCGGCTGAGAGGTGTCGGTTTAAAAATCACAGTTGTGATGAGTGCGGTCAAAAAGGACACTTAAAAGTGATGTGCAAACAAGTGCGCGGTAGTGGCGGTCGGCATAACTATGTGAGTGACGAATCAGAGGATGGTATGTTCAACTTAAATGTGGCAGCTCGAGGTAACAAACCATTTTTTATTAAACTGTCTGTGGATAACATTAATATGGAATATGAAGTGGACACTGGTAGTCGTATATCAGCAATAAGTGAGGTTATGTATCACGGTAGCTTTTCGCATAAAAAGATGGAACCAGATAACTTAGTTTTACGTAGTTACTCGGGTTCAAGAATAGAATCACTAGGTTACATTGAGGTAGACGTTTGTCTGGGCGAATTAAAAGCTAAATCGCTACGATTATACATTATTAAGGGTGGGGCGCGACCTTTGTTAGGACGAGACTGGTTGCGCGCTTTAAAGATAACACAAATAAACCTCAATGAAATCATAGATGATGAAATAGTAAACAAATTATGTAAGGAATTCCCAGAAGTATTTTGCGATAAGTTAGGTACATGCAAACAACCAATACGACTACAGCTGTCCGATAAGCAACCAGTTTATGTGCGAGCGAGACCCATGCCGCTGGCACTGCGCGCACGTGTCGAACGGGAGCTGGAACGTCTCGAGGCTGACGGCTCCATCTACCGTGTTGACTACTCGGACTATGGAACGCCAATAGTACCCGTTGTGAAACAGAACGGAGATATACGCATTTGTGGGGATTATAAGATAACCATCAATCCAAAGTTAAAAAGAGATTATTACCCGTTGCCGCGTATCGAAGAGTTATTCGCAAATCTTAGTGGGGGAGATAAATTCACAAAAATTGATCTGAAACATGCTTATGAACAGTGTCTGTTGTCGGACGACTCGCAACCCTACACAGCTATAACTACGCATATGGGTACTTTTGTGTATAGACGTACGCCTTACGGGCTGTCTGTTATACCGGAAAAATTTCAAAAAATTATGGAGGAGACGCTGCGCGGGGTGCCAGGGTGTGTAGTATTTTTAGATGATATTTGTGTGACGGGGTCCAACACGCTTGATCACATGAAGAATCTGAGAGCTGTACTCGATAGGTTACGTCACATGGGACTTACTGTTAAATTAAGTAAATGTAAATTTTTGCAAGATAGTGTGAAATATCTAGGTTTTATTATTAATAAGGAAGGTTTGCGACCGGATGCAGAAAAACTGGAGGCCATTTCCAGCGCGCCTAAACCAGAGAACGTATCACAACTGAAAAGTTTCTTGGGGATGGTTAATTACTACGGGCGATTTATTCCTAGTTTGAGTACTCTATTACAACCATTACACAATTTATTAAAAAAAAATAGCGGCTGGGAATGGGACTCCAAGTGTGATAATGCTTTCGTGGAGGCTAAGCGATCCCTTCTGAGCGAACGTGTATTAGCACATTACGAGGAGGGGCGCGACCTGGTGTTGTCGGTGGACAGCAGCGCGTACGGACTGGGTGCCGTGCTGGCGCACCGGTACTCGGACGGTAGTGAGCGGCCAGTCAGCTGCGTGTCGCGCACTCTTAGTGCGCCCGAGCGAAACTACAGCCAGCTCGATAAAGAGGCGCTGGCTATTTTGTTTGGTGTAACGAAACATCACCAATATTTGTACGGTAGACGTTTTACGCTACGCATTGATCACCAACCTCTGACTCATATTTTTGGGGCCAAGGGGGGAATCCCACAGACGGCTGCCAGTCGTTTACAAAGATGGGCGGCACGCTTAGCTGCATATGACTTCGACATAGAATTCGTGCGATCGGTGGACAACGGTCCGGCTGATGCGTTATCACGATTACCGTTAGCTCGGGAGGGTCGTTTCGTCGACTCGGTAGATTATTTAAATCTTATAGAGGAGTCGCTGCCTATTTGTTTTAAAGATATCGCAAAAGAGACGGAGCGCGATCCGTTATTGAGTAAAATTAAAGGTTACGCACTATTCGGTTGGCCGACAGCACCGAGCTGCGATGCGGAAAAACCTTTTTTTTGCTAGGAAAAATGATTTTCTAGTAGATCAAGGATGTGTAATTTATAAATATAGGATAGTGGTCCCTCACGTGCTACAAAATAAAATATTAAATGAAGTTTATGAGGGCCATCTAGGTATGAACAAAATGAAAACTTTATCGCGGAGCTACATTTACTGGGCGAGTTTAGATCAGGACATTGAAGAACTGTGTAGGTCGTGCGCTGCGTGCCGCACTGTGCAGGACGCGCCGCCGCGGGCGCAGCTCCATCCCTGGGAGTTCCCGCTGCACCCGTGGCAACGCGTACACGCTGATTTTGCAGACTGCGGCGGCGTGCGATATCTTATAATAGTAGACGCGCATTCCAAATGGATAGAGGCGCTGCCGATGCGCGGCACGAATGCAGCTTCTACTATTAAAGTATTTAGAAGTACATTTGCTCGTTTCGGTTTACCATCGCAGCTCGTGACTGACAACGGCCCGCCGTTCTCTTCTCAAGAGTTTAAAGCATATTGTGAATGTAATTGTATTAGACATACAACTTCGGCACCGTATAGACCCCAGGGGAATGGCGCGGCTGAGAACGCAGTTAAAACCGTAAAAAAAGGCAATAAAGAGAGCGATGTACGAAGGCGAGGACGTGACAGTCGCCCTAAGCAGATTTCTTTTCCAGTACCGGAATTGTGAACTCGCAACTACAGGTGTCTCGCCGGCAGTGGCGCTCCAGGGTCGGTGCTTGCGTAGCCGACTGGATGCGCTACGGCCGGATGTAGCCGCAGCGGTGCGCGCGAAGCAAGAGCGTCAGGTCACCCGCGCTTCTGGGGCCGACAGAGAATTCCGGGTTGGGGATGCAGTAATTGCTCGCGATTACACTACAAGGGGGGACAAGTGGACCGAAGCCACAGTAATAAAAAAAACAGGGCCAGTTTCATACAAACTTAGTGTAGGTAACGGGGTTGAGTGGCGTAGACATGCTGACCAAATTATTTCAGCAAGTAGTAAAAATAGGTATTCATTATCACGCATGAGTGACGTGGTCGTAGCAGAGCCTAAGGGCTCCGAGGCAGCCAAGCCGGGGGTCGATAGCGGAGCCGAAGGTGAGATGTTTGAGGACGCATCCAGCGGGGATGGTGATACTAGGGACAGGCCTCTGGAAGAGTCAAAGTCGTCGCCGGTTCGACCCGAACGGCTTTCGTCGTCGGTATCTCCACCCCCACTGGGCGCGTCTGCTCGCGCACTGCGTGCGTTCAACCGTGCTAGACAAGCGGGCAATAATGTGCCACATTAGTTTTATAGTTATTCTATTACATTGTTAGTTTAAGATGAATCGGTTGTGATTAGTAGACTTGATGAGGAGAGATGTGACATCGGTCTGTACTAATAATTGTATGGTGGTGGGTAGTTAGTTTACTTTCGTGAATATATCAGTCTGTCGTTGACCCACGTATTTTATTGACGTTACAATTTAAATAACACATGAGCTGTCATTTTACTGCAGCTAATTAAAAGTCCGAGTATAGTTAGATATCGTCAAAGTCGCGGGATACACCTGGATGCGGGACGCACGGAGCCGGGAAGTCGTCGTTTCAGCTGATAGACGTCCACTGCTGGACATAGGCCTCCCCCAATTTTTGTGGGGTTTGCCATAATCGCCACGCTTGGCAGGCGGGTTGGCGATCGCAGTATGGTATGGACGGTGGAATAAATAGAGAACGCTGCTGCCCATTCTCCGGTAAGACCCTTAGTCGCCTTTTACGACACCCACGGGAAGTAAGGGGTGGTGCAATTCTTTAAGTCCGGCACCACACAGACAAGTCCGGGAAGTATGGCAGAAAAAAGGGGAGGCGTTAGTACTGCCCTGCCAAACCAATAAACTGTACTGTAACTTTTGAAAACCACATGTGAGATTTTTGACGATATTATACACTTTTCCAGCATGTTTAAACCTTAATTTGAATGTAGTACAGTGTTTTTTAGCTTGCCATATCTTGTAAAATATACATTGAAATGAAAAAACTGTTGGTCAGGGGTACTTAAAGAAACTGATTGGGCGTTGTTCAGCTAAAACACTGTAAGTTGAGTTACAGTCATTCTCTGCATTTTAGCCTGGAATTACCCACTGCTGGGCTCCGGCCAAATAAAAAACCAAGAAAGAGGGCTGTCAACAGTAAAGTGAAGACGGTTACGTAAACATGTGTGCACATATTGAGGTGTAGTTTGATTGTAAATGGTTGTAAATGTGTGCGTGTGAGCCTGTATGCACAGAGCGGAGGTGTAGTTTTTGCATGCTTCACTGTATTGTTCGCAGCGCTGTCTTGACTTTTATTTGGTCTGAGCTGCTGGGTACAGGGTAATTCCAGGCTAAAATGCTGATGATTATGGTATTTCCGTCATACGGGCTCTGCAAAAGGCCTGTATGATGAAGGTCATAAATAGGATGTATAAATATTTTGGGACAAAATGTTTACTTTGTTTTGGCAAAATAAATTGTATACTATGTTTTGTACAGTGGGCTGCATCAATTGGGTACCCCATTTGTATGAAAATTTTAATACAGCTGGGGTACCCAATTTATGCAGCCCACCGTACCTATACGGTGAATACAATGTTTTGGAACAGAGGTTGTTGACAATAAAATTGTCCCTTGTCAGTGTATATCAGTAGCGAAGGGTAAATTTTTGTAAGAGGTAAGCCGGAATAGATATCTTTAATATGATTATATTATTTGTCTATAGAGGGGCTCGTGGCTAAATAATAACAGCCGCACAGGTCGATTGATCAGGTTAAGCTACGCTTGCCGCGGTTGGTCTGTGGATGGGTGACCATCTTTACATACCGAGACCCCTCCGTGCCTCGGAAAGCACGTTAAGCCGTTGGTCCCGGCTGTCATTCGTGGATCTTTGACAGTCGTTACGGGTAGTCAGAAGCCTGAAAGTCTGACAACCAGTCTTACCAAGGGGTATCGTATTACCCAGAAACTGTGTTGTGGAGGTCAGATAGGCAGTCGCTCCATGTAAAATACTGGTATTCAGGTGCATCCGGTTAGACTGGAAGCCGACCCCAACATAGTTGGGAAAAGGCTAGGCGGATGATGATTTGTCTATAGAATACTGATTGTGCCATTTTTCAAAGGGAAGCCGGTGGGAATCGAGTTGTATGGAACCTTCGCTACTGGTGTATATACAATGTTTTTGGGCCCGATTTTTGCCCGGAGTATCCAAGTTACGAGAACTTTATCAAGCTACAAACCAGCCAGCAAAACCTAGTACTTATTAATCAACTGTTTATTTAACACACAATTATGTCGGAATTTAACAATACACCACCCATTTGCGTTATTTCATAACTATAGTATTATGTTGAACTGTAAAATGCTTTTATTTAAAAATGTTTATAGTCACGACACCCATGAACTTGCAGCTTGTTAACTGCATATACATAGATGCTGTATATTTTTTATTGTTAATTAGTTCCGGGAAAAGGCATGACTATGCTCCTATTTCGGACCTGCGGGGTTATTGCGTAACAATTTCATTTTGATAGTTTAACAACATCCACTGCGTTATGTTGTTGAGCAGACAAATTTTCGTACATATGAAGCAATGGATTGCGTAATCTACAGGGTGGCGTCCCACCGACGTACAAACAATAACTATGAATAGTTGAGCTCCTCAAGTTTTGAGTTGAGCTGCACGATTTTTGACAAATGCGTGCACTGACTGGACAAATCCGCTCAATCTGTGTGGTTCTGTCCTCAAAAGACCATTTCAGACACCAATCTACGTGGTCTTCACATGATCTGACCAAGATTATGTCTGGACTTTAAAAGAGACTGTGACCTCTGAGTTTGTTTCGGCCTTTCTTCTCAGAATAGTCAGATAGGAAACGCCGACCTCATCTAGTTTAAAAAAAAATGACTGACGTGTAAAAGTGTTTGTACAAACCTCCACTTACAGAAAATAAATCATTTACCATTTATGTATTCAGTACATGCTAGATCCTGGCGTAGAAATTTTTCGCCGGTTCATCATCATCATCATCATCATTTCAGCCGAAAGACGTCCACTGCTGGAGATAGGCCTCCCCCAAGCACCTCCACTTCGACCGGTCCTGTGCTTCCCGTATCCAACGGGTTCCTGCGGCCTTCACAAGGTCATCGGTCCACCTTGTGGGAGGCCTTCCAACGCTACGTCTTCCGGTACGCGGTCGCCACTCCAGAACCTTTCGACCCCATCGGCCATCTGTTCTGCGGGCAATGTGCCCTGCCCACTGCCACTTAAGTTTGGCAATTCTTCGGGCTTTCGTCGGTTACCGATATAAAAAACTGCTGTTTCATAGTACAATATCTATGCGGTCAAAATGATAGAACATGAATAGTCAAAGTCGAAGTTAAACCGCAGTTTAACAAAATAATGATGACACAGAAAGGTAAACATTTCCTTAAACCTCACTGATTGCCGTTACGAGGAAGCGCAGCCAAGTTCGCGGCCGGCTCAATAATGCACGTCATGTTAGTTCAATTGTTTTAATGATTTCACTAAAGGGTAGGGGGCCTGGCGGTCGATTCTGTAAAAATCTCACCGTGAAAACTGAGGTGATGTGAGTTTGTTTTTGCTAGGAATTGACACTATTGACAGCTCACTCCACGCTCACTTCACCTAAGTTTTCACGGTGAGATTTTTACAGAACAGCACCGCAGCCCTAATTCCGCCAACAAAAATATAGGCTCATATACATACATAACATAATCAGCCTATAAGGGTCCCACTGTTGAGACACAGGCCATACACAGAAAGGACTACCAGAAAGGTCACAGAAATAGCCCACTCCCTCTCACAGATATTGGGAGTGGGCCATAATCCACCACGCGAGCCCAGTGCGAGTTGGTGGATGTCACAAGCCGGTTTCCTCACGATTTTTTCCTTCACCGTTTTGAGAGCAGTGGTGATCAAGAATTTACGCAAGTTAAAGGGGCCTGCCGGTCCCAGCAGTGGGACAGCATAGGCTAGCAAAAAAAGAAAAAGGGCCCAATTTGGGTTCGAAACAGCAACTCATAAGTCGCAACCGTTACTGGCTGGGCCAGTTGCGATTTGAATACGTATACGGACAATTTAAGTTGGTACTCGATTTGGTAAACAATTAATTTCTATGATTTTACTTCTTAATTAGCCGACGGCCGACGGGAAAGTACCTACGTTGCTCGTTTCTGTCTCTTGTTTTTATCGCAATAGTATGCTAAGTACACGAAAAGGCGAGGTCCTCGGTGGGAAGATACTGAGCCCCTAATATAGCTGGAGCCCCACATTCGAAGCAAAGAGGTAAGGTGCCTTTAGATGCCTAGATTGCTAGGCGAGAGGGCCAAGACGAAATAACAATTTATCAGCATCTCTAGCGATGATGGAAATGGTCAAAAATGTATTAGATTGACATGCTACCGAAAAGCTTAAACTAATTTTGTTGAAGTTCGTCGTTAAGACGTAATCTTAACCTCTAGAGGGTCCTGTTGAAAACCAGCGTCAGGCACTAGTTGTCTGGCATGTATGCTGAACTGGACCTATTTGGCGCAGTCATGAGGCGCATAATACCATATTTAAGAGCGTTTACGCCGTACGGCATTTCATACAAGCTTTCAAGCCCTTGTTTTTCGAAATCAATGAACCGATTTTAATGAAACTTCATACGCATAAGCAGAATACAGAGGTTTAAAAAGAACACTTTCACTGTCTTATTTAAAAAAAGATAACTGGAAATCTCTGTCTCTAAAGAAAATTTAAAATCGGTCTAATTTGGCTGTAGCACTATTTTTCGAAAATG
This sequence comes from Mesoligia furuncula, assembly GCA_916614155.1. Classification (NCBI taxonomy): domain Eukaryota; kingdom Metazoa; phylum Arthropoda; class Insecta; order Lepidoptera; family Noctuidae; genus Mesoligia; species Mesoligia furuncula. Next base: position 26,932,850 of record OU744802.1, on the reverse strand, counting down.
TTCTTTTCGACCTTTGTGTCCTGCTTATGCGTATGAAGTTTCATTAAAGTCGGTTCATTCATTTCGAAAAACGAGGGCTTGAAAGTTTGTATGAAATGCCGTACGGCGTAAACGCTCTTAAGTTTTTTGTTTTTGTGTGAATATTTTGTGCCAAAACCTGGGTCTAATAAAATTCTTTCTTTCTTTAGAAATATGCAACTTTAAAAGCGATTGCCACTAGTTTAGGCTTAGCTAGCTAAAGTTAACTACTGAATACTATTTTTATCTACAGTGTAATCTAATTCCAAACTACATAAAGTGCAGACCGGGGTTTGCAGTACCGTTGCCGATGGCGTACTGCTGCAGGAGGTCGGTCATGTTGATGTGCACCACGCCCCGCCGCTCCTGCATCAGGTTGTCGCAGTGCGTCACCTTTCCGCTGCCTGGACCACCTGGTAAACAAAACAATAGATTAACTCAAACTCAACTCAAACTCAAACCATTTATTTCAATTAAACCATTTACAGGCACTTTTGAATTGTCAAGAAGTCGGTCAGTCAGAAAATATGAAGCTAGTTGCCCATTCCAAAGCGTAGGTAGTTAGGTACCTATGGAGAAGAACGGGCAAGAAACTCCATGGACACTCTTTTAAATTGTATTTTTACAAAAGTATAATTAATGTTGAATTTACAATTATATGTGAGAACGATGTAAAAAAAATACATATACTCTATAGAGGCTGGGCCATCTTTAACCTATTGAAGGCTCTGGGCACACAAGGATCACGGGCCCCTGTGCAGATAAGAGTAGATAAGTAATAATTACTTTTCATTATGATCAGTTTTCAAATATTCTGCTACAAAACCATTAAACATAACACTAAAACTTTCATTTTACAAGTCTGGGATTAGAAACTTATTGTAAATCAATGATTTTGTCATTGAATCGTGTACCTACTAATAATGCGTAGAATGGGACGGCGGCGGCTGCAAAAAATTATTTTTTCGAGGGCAGGCTGGGACCCCCGTCTATCGCGGGGCTCTGGGCACTTGCCCAGAGAGCCCAATGTATAGGAGGGGTCTGTTTATACAGACCCCTCCTATACATTGGGCTCTCCCCTACTCTATAGTAGGGGAAGACCAAAGTAGCGATGGATGGACTGTGTGAATGATGATATGGTTAGAATGACGACTAATAGACAAGTATGGAAGAAAAAGACATGTTGCGCCGACCTTAAATAAATTGGTATAAGGGCAGGAGAATGACATACATATATTGAAGCTTCTAGTGCTTGGTTAGATTGGCAGCGCGGGGCGAGAAGCAGCGCGGGTGCGGGAACTCGTGCGATCCGCCTGTCCGCAGTCGAGCGCGGCTGCGTTCTGCGTGTTGTCGTGTCCAGTGTTTGACAAAATATAATATGGATGAAGAAGACTTATTTTTACTAGAAAAAAGCTGGAACTAGTTTGAGAACCCCGGTTCCCGCGCGGGCCGCCTGCGCACCCACTGCAGCCACTTGTATGAATGAGCTATGGCGAGAGTTGCCCGCGCGCTCCCCGCACCGAGCAGCCCGCGCCGCTCACAGCGCCCGCGTGCCCACTATGGACACTCAAATGAATTTCTAATGTTTGAGAACGCCGCGTCGCGCCCGCCCCGCGCCCGCACGCCAGTCTGGCCTAGCACTAATAGACAGAAACCTTAGAAGATTACCCGCTACGATCCTTACTGTATAGGCTGTTACCTATACAGTAAGAATCGTACTGTATAGGTTACTATACAGTAAGGATCGTACTGTATAGGTTACTATACAGTAAGGATCGTACTGTATAGATTACTATACAGTAAGGATCGTACTGTATACGTTACTATACAGTAAGGTTCGTACTGTATAGGTTACTATACAGTAAGGATCGTACTGTATAGGTTACTATACAGTAAGGACCGTACTGTATAGGTTACTATACAGTAAGGATCGTACTGTATAGGTTACTATACAGTAAGGATCGTACTGTATAGGTTACTATACAGTAAGGATGTTACTGTATAGTAAGGATCGTACTGTAGGTTGTTACCTATACAGTTTGGTTCGTTTACGTTCATATATCTGCGGGATAATTGCATAACATACTAAAATAAAAGTAGCAATTGGTTTCATTTTGACAGTTCAACAACATTCATTGCGTTATTTATATCATTGAGCACACAAATTTTTTGAATATATGAAGCAATGGATTAGAAAAATTGCTTCAATATCATTCAGATTGTGGTTGATATACACGCACACCGGTTGCAAATAAATTAATAGTTGTTGGTTTTACTACCTTAAGATAGGTTCATTTTAGCAAGCCTCGTTGGTACGTTTTTTTTATTTTGACCAAAGAAGTTCTTAAGACTTCGCCTGTATAAAACTCCATTTCCATTCTGTCATTCGGTAGTCTTCGTCATTGTGACCATCGTCTTTTGCATGCAATAACATAAATATTTGTTGAGCTGCACGATTTCTGACAAATGTGTGCACTGACTGGACAGGTCCTCGCAATCTGTGTGTCTTTCCTCAAAAGACCATCTCAGACATCAATCTACATGGTCTTCATAAAACCTGACCAAGATTTATGTCTGGACTTTAAAAGAGACTGTGACCTCTGCGTTTGTTTCGGCCTTTCTTCTCAGAGTAGTCAGATAGGAAACGCCGACCTCATCTAGTTACATGTAAAAGTGTTTGTGCAAATCTACTTACAAAAATAAAATCATTTATCATTAAAGTAGTAGCCACTAGCCAGCTGTTTCCCCCGTATTATAGAGAGGAACTTCTTCATGGGTCACGGGTCTGCCTCGTTGGTCCAGTGGTACTGCTGAGTATGAGGGATGATGATGAGGATATGAATTCGACTACCAGGCCGGGAAAAGTAATAACAGGATTTTTAACCGACTAAAAAAAAAAAAAAAAGCTCTCAATTTTTTATTTTTTTTGTGTTTGTTATGCGATTAATTTGCCAATTGTGGACCGATTTTCAAAATTCTTTTTTTAATTTCTCAGTAGCGGCCCGGTGTCTGGATTTGTGCCCGGGTGTGGGAGATACAGTCCGCTGACAGACAGATGTACGGACGGACAGCGGAGTTTTAGTGATAGGGTTCCGTTGACACCCTTTGGTTACGGAGTCTTAAAAACTATCCATACGTTGTAGAAGACGATATCCATATTAGTTACCTAGTGTAATAAATTACAAACTTGCTCCGCAGTTGGTCGCCGCCGCGCTGGTCTGTCGGGGTTTTGATGGCATAATGTGGGTAGTCTGAATGAATTGCATTTAATTATGGGTTATAGGGCGAGGGGGGTTAAATCAATACCTACCTAGTATATACGGTGTGATGGAAACTTTTAAAAATAGCCGTTACACGACTTTTGGTCATAATGTCGAAGCAACATCGTATTACATAACCTGTTTAAAAAAAAACTGGCCAAGTGCGAATCGGACTCGCACACGAAGGATTCCGTACCACAAGGCAAAAACGCCGAAAAAAACACGTTTGTTGTATGGGAGCCCCCCTTAAATATTTATTTTATTCTGTTTTTAGGATTTGTTGTTATAGCGGCAACAGAAATACATCATATGTGAAAATTTTAACTGTCTAACTATCACGGTTCATGAGATACAGCCTGGTGACAGACGGACAGACGGACAGAGGAGTCTTAGTAATAGATATTCTTCATAATAATATTATTCATCTTAATAATAATAGAATAGATATTGCTAATCCATTGCTTCATATGTTCGAAAAATGTGTCTGCTCAACAACGTAAATCACACTAATATTATAAAGGCGAAAGTTTGTGAGTGTGTATGTTTATATGTTTGTTACTTCTTCACGCTCAAACGGCTGGACCAATTTTGAAAAAACATTGTATGGAGGTAGCTGACACCCTGGATTAACATACTTTTTATCCCGATATTCCCAAGGGATCGACATTTACGCGGGTAAAACCGCGGGGTCCAGCTAGTAACGCAATAAATGGCGTTGAACTGTCAAAATGAAACCCTTTGCTACTGTCAGTGTGTTACGCAACTACCCCGCTAGTGCCAATTTGTAGTTTTCCTTCACCGTTTTTAGGGTTCCGTATCCAAAGGGTAAAAGCGGGACCCTATTACTAAGACTTCGCTGTCTGTCCGTCCGTCTGTCTGTCACCAGGCTGTATCTCAAGAACCGCAATAGCTAGACAGTTGAAATTTTCACAAATTATGTAAGTTTCTGTTGCCGCTATAACAACAAATACTAAAAACAAAATAAAATAAATATTTAAGGGGGGCTCCCATACAACAAACGTGTTTTTTTTTTCGGCGTTTTGCCTTGTGGTACGGAACCCTTCGTGTGCGAGTCCGACTCGCACTTGTCCAGTTTTTATAAAAGCAGATACTTAATCGTATTTATTTATTGTGTTTGCTTACTTACCCAAAACGAATATAACTGGCACATTAGGCGGCTCAAACTTGACGTGGCTCGAGTTCTGCATGGGGAAGGCGGCGGCAGGAGGCGTCGCGCGGCCGGCCCATGCGCTCTCGCCCCGGCTTCGCTCCCCGCCCGTCGTCTCCAACTCTTCATTTTTTTGTTCTGGACATTAATGACCAAGATAAGTTATGGAATCAGGCCCTACTTTGCGGACATCCATGAAAGTATTACGTTATAAACATCATAATTAGCCCATAAGGTTTCTACTGCTGGGACACTGGCCTCCTCTCTGTGAGAGGGAATGGGCCATAATCCACCACGAGAGCCCAGTGCGGGTTTGTGGCAGTCACATCAATTAAAACGAATAACGTGCAAAGAGTAGGCGAATTGAAGGGAGGAGAGTCCTATTAAAATTTATATTATTAATAAATAATTGGTTGATAGAATAAATATTTAATATATAAAATGAAGAACATATAATTCTATATAATTATAAAAGAATATAAAATAATCATAAAGTTTCTCTTATTATATTAAGGTGTATGTATAAACCGCGAAATTCAAATTTTCTTAAGTGTTTTGCAATTTGCAGGTCAGTGTCAGGTTGTATCTTGATCAAAATATAATTTGTGACAATAACAGGCACATATTTAGAGAATTATAATCATTAGAATTTCGCAGTCTACCTACTTACCCATTCACCTTAATAGATGAAAATAATCATCCTAAATTATTAATGAAGAAAAAGCCCGTTCTTCTCCATAGGTACCTACTACTACGCTTTGAAATGAGCAACAGCTTCTTCCGACTAACCATGACAATCCAAAAGTGCCTGTAGGTACATGGTTTATTTGAAATAAATGCTTTGAGTTTCAATTTTCGACGAGCAGCGCAGACGGTTGTTTTTAAATTACGAATTATTTTGTTGATTCAATATAATTTTTATGATTACTAGCCCTACTCGTGTCTTAAATTAATGTCGCCATTGTAGCGGCACGTTGTTAATTGAGTTGAATAATTATTCAACTATAAACGCGCATTTTAACTATTAGGTACCTACTTAAGTATTTAACAAACCCCAAGGAAATATTTGAAGAGAATCATCAAAAAATGCACTATTTTCGAGATATAGGTATACCGTCCCTGTGGCATGTGTTTTGTACGGAGAAACATTAAGTATCGCCATGGCTATTGCAGCTGCGATGCAAGTAGTAGCTACTTTTGGGATTCAGATCTTAGGGCATTATACAATAGCTCTGATTTAAAGCGGCGGCAGTTGATTATTGTACTTTTGGTAAATTAAAAATTACAAAATGCATGTTGCATTTTGTAATAATTAATTTCGAGTTCGGCACTAACATCTGAGCAGTAGGTAAACTAAATAAAAATGAGTCAAAACAAATATTTAAATAAAATGGCTCAATGGGTAGTTACCTACGTGTAGGTACAGTCAACAAATTGGAATTAGGTAGTCAGTAAGAAATCTAAAGTGGAAGTAGCGCTCGCTACGCTCGCTCAGCTCGCGCGCGGTTGGTCACAATTCTAACCTAACCTATGAACTGCCGAACTCTTTTACGTAACTATCCATTGCAATATTTTTAAGGATGAAATACCTGGCCAATTATTTTTTTCTTTATTTTTTTTATGTTTTATTGTCACACTCATTTTCTAACCGCCGAAAAATAAAATTACTGCCGTAATTTTTTTCCGCTAATCATATTAACCTCCCTAATGTCTAAATAAAATTTGTAAAAATTAGAATTTGTTTTTTAAATTCCTTCTAAACAATCAATCAACCACATAAGATTTTTCTATTATATCTCTTAGTGTTTTTGACGTAGTTCTTCAGTTATTGTGAACGAGTATAGTATAAAACGAGTGTGGAACCTGAGATAGAAACACCCTTGTACGATACGACTACATACAGAGAGCAAAGCTCATAGAAATCTCTATTCCTAGACAACACGTTTCTCCGAAAACTTTGTTGATAGTTAACATTGTTTGTAGATATCTCGGTTTATAGGAAGCACTGTTGACAGACATAGATCTCTATTCATTCACCTTGGTTCACAGAAACCAATTAGATAATTATTTTTAAGTAAGTTGTATTCCCATTTGCTCGCTCTTGCATCCTATGTCGACGGAGCCCCGCTGCGCGGGGCTCCTGTTTCTGTGTAAAGGGTTTAAAGTAACCTAACCAAACCTAACCTCGGGGTGCCCTTCGCTCGCTCTTGCATCCTACGTTGCGCTTTCTGTGAACCAAGGTATCTGGAAACATCAAACAGTGTTTTCTATGAACAAAGTTTACGGCAAGAATTACTATTTATGAACAGAGATCTCTGTCAACAGTGCTTCCTATGGACCGAGATATCTACAAACAATGTTTTCTATCAACAAAGTTTTCGGCGAAACGTGCTGTCTAGGAATAGAGATTTCTATGAGCTTTGCTTTCTGTAGTCATGTATGTAGTTGTGTCGTACATGCGTGTTTCTATCTTAGGTTCCACACCAGTATAAAACTATGCAAAAAAAATGTATATGTTATTAAAATAATTCAGTGAAAAATTCGACTTTCGCTGTAACTTCACGATTCACAATTCTTTATTGATTTCATAATGTTGGTAAAAGTAACTTATGCGTTGGGCGCCATTAGCAATCCTTCAAATGTCTTTGGTGCAATGAAAATAATAATATTGTTTCAATTTCTTCTCGTCATTGTATCTCGAAAATTAAAGTTAAATTAAAGGCACATCTTAAGTCTCAACGGAATTATTTTTATTTATTTAAAAGAAGTAGATAAGTAAGTTACTGTGTGATAAGTCTATACCTACACTATGATTTTTTTAGCAGGACATACAATACAATTATTTACTCTATTAGGTGCAGTTGCGTGAGAACTTTGTTGGTGAGGTGCGTGTGACGTAGGTACCTATGTAGGTGTTTCCAGCAATGCCCAATAGTGCGTAAAGTTGATTAATAGGTCTGCACGGCGCGATCTCGGTAGGTATACCTACACTAAATATACTTAGTAAGCCGCATAATCAATCTGCTGATTTCATAATGAGCCAATAATGTTCCCACTACTGGGACAAAAGCCTCCTCTCTGTGAGAGGGAGTGGGCCGTAATCCACCACGCGGCCCAGTACGAGTTGGTCTATCACATGTCTTTGAATATTCGGTTCAGGACATGGCGGTTTCCTCACGATGTTGTCCTTCACCGTTTTTAAAAGCAGTCGTGATGAAATAATTTACACAAAGTAGTTAAGCGCCTGTCGGGGTTCGAACACGACCTACAACTCGGTAAGTCGCGGCCGTTACCACTGGGCCACGACTGCATTCACTCATCTGTTGATCTGATGAGCCATTATTTTTACCATGATAATTACCTATCGTCGTTTCAGCCGATAGACGTCCACTGCTGGACATAGGCCTCCCCCAATTTTGGGGGGGGGGTTTGCCATAATCGCCACGCTTGGCAGGTGGGTTGGCGATCGCAGTATGGTATGATGGTGGAATAAATAGAGAACGCTGCTGGCCATTCTCCGGTAAGACCCTTAGTCGCCTTTGACGACACCCACGGGAATTAAGGGGTGGTGCAATTCTTTAAGTCCGGCACCACACAGACAAGAAATAACCAGATAATTACCTATAATATTATTTAAATATAATAATATTACTAATTCGAAAGTAACTCTGTCTGTCTGTATATCACGCATAAACCACTGAACGGATTTCGATAAAATTTGGCAGAGAGATAGATTGCATCCCGGGGAAGGACATAGGATGGTTTTTATCGACATACCTCGCGGGCGAAGCCGCGGGCGGAAGCTAGTTGAAAATAAGTTGAAAGGGCAAACAGCAATACCTAGTTCCATTACCATCTTGTTCCTAGTATTCTTTATAGTAATAAATAAAAAAGGCAGGCATAGTAGGCACATAGTATTTACACTATTATTACCGTATGCACCATTATTTTCGTGAAAAAAAGTGATCAAGTTATATATACCTATTATATAATTATAGGTACGGCGCACTTTTTGTTACAACAAATCACTTTATGCATCTGGAACTTGTAAACACCATTTCATTTGTCACTGTAACTATATTCTCTTGTACTTAGGTACTTATATCAAGCGCATGAGGCAATCAAGCGCATGAAACCATTTTAGTGAGTGCTTGAAGTCAAAGAAATTTTAATGCTTTAAATTCTTCAGAATGCTACCGGTCAGGTAAATAAACTATAAGTACCTATCTACGTTGTAAAATGACGGAAGAAATTACTTTTAGTCGCTACTCAGAACTGCAGTTCGATTTCAATGAAAATTTAATATCACTGCAGATGTTTAGTTGTTTTCCTAACCTAAATAGGTTAACCTATCTAGGTTTTTCCACCTGACGGACGTGGATTGGATCCCAAGCAGACACTTTAGGTACTTTGTATAAATGATTTTATCATCACTGCTCTCAAAACCGGTAGGTACGTGCTAGAATCAAAAATTCAAAGACATGTGACATCCGCCAGCCATCACTGGGCCTGCTTGGTGGATTATGGCCCACTCCCTCTCACATATAGTCCGACATTTAATTAGCTGCAGTAAAATTACACTTCTTTATAACTCATTTCGGACTGAGTTTAGAGACATGCATGTCAAATAAGTAGGTATGTTTCGTTTGTTACACTATTCTGTACTTGAAAAACAAGATTTGGTTGATGGCCGCGAAAAAACAAAAACACGCCAATTTCAGCCATTTAAGTAACACAAGCTGTCGTTTTACTGCAGCTAATTAAAATTCCGACTCAAGATGACTGTGTCCCAGCAGTTCCCAGCATTAAAGACTGATTATGACCTAACTACCTACTTTGGAATATGTTAACTTACGTTGACATCTACACAATAAAAATCTTAAATTCATTAAATTAGAGACAACGCACAGCCAAAACCCCTGAGTCTTGAAGTATGAAAATTAGCATGAGTTTGGACGTGACAGCTAAAGGATTTTTGAAAATACATCCCCTAGAGGGGTCAAATAGTGTCATTTTTGAAGTTGAAAACGTGAAAGTTGGCACTTAAACTTCAGCCGTGCTATTCTGTAAAAATATCACCGTGAAAACTTAGGTGAAGTGAGCTTAGAGCGAGCTGTCAAACCCTAGCTATCCCTAGCGTCAGGTGGAGTGAGAGCTCACTTCACTTATACTTTTCACGGTGAGATTTTTACAGAACTGCACTGCTGTTTATAAGTAAACTAGCGGTCCGCCCCAGCTTCGGACGGGTGCAATTTTCTTTCATAAAAACCTTGTCCTGGCAATACCGAACACAACAAAAAAATAATTATCCAATTTGGTGCAGTCATTCGGAAGTTATGCGCGTACAGACATTTCGGCGACTTTGTTTTATACCTACTTTATAAGAAGGATAAGGATAAAAGTTAGTTGTATCATTGTTTTTTGGAAACTCATAACTTAGGGCTCTTGGGAAGTTGCGGATGGGTAACCACATGTTATCGGGCACACGGCTTACGTACAGACGCCAGCACATCAAGCTACTACAATTTGTCAAATTTCTTTAATAGATTTTCAATTTTATCGCTAAAAGATAAGGTTCAAAGTTGATTGGGAAAATTTGACAGTTTCGGGTAGCTTGTTGTGCTGGCGTCTGTCCCTATACCTTCAACAATAATAACATATTTTGTGATCTACGCAAGCGCGCTTTGCTAATAACAAAAACGAGCACTCTCTAAACTTACTATAAGTATTCGGTTAATAAGTACCTACTTATTTAAAGGTTACCTAATAGCAGAAGGAGGTAAGGAAGTTTAATTTATTCGTCAGTTAAAGGCGACTTCGTGATTATGTCAAAAGATTAGGATAGGCAGCAACATCGCTGATAAAATTTTCTGATTAATTCATAAAAACCTGATTGTCAGTTTAATGTCCGGTATCAAGCTGCTAGCTTTTAATATTACATCCAGTTTATTAATATGGCACGAGTAACACAGAACACACGATAGACGCATTCCAATGTTTACAAGTGGCGCCCGAATGGGACTAGTGTTGATAAACAATATTTAAATGACGCGACATATTGTAGCTGTGCCATACATAATGATGATTAAAATGGTTTGTCTTATTTTATCTGTCATGCATTTTGATCTTATCTGTGTAATTGGAAGTTGCTATTGGCGCCCGACATGGTACCTGAAATACACGTATAGACAAGGACAAGACGATCGCCCATTACTAATTACTACTAGTTTTAAAAATAAACTTACTCACCAGTGTCTAAACAGATGCCCATATTCCATGAAGATGCGAATTAAATTCAAAGTCTTTCCACCAACAAACTTTACGACGCAGGGTCCGCAATAAAAAAATATTCTTAACTAATGTTTTTAATTGGCACTTTACAAATAAAATATACATCCAAAACACGCGTGTAGTTCCGTTGTCTACCGGCCACGGGCAATCACACGCGGCAATTAATAGTTTATCGATTGAAGGACGCGACCTTCGTGGACGAACCTCAAAACGAAACTAAACATTAAACTTTTTAACTTGAAAATTATCTCATCTTACAAAACTTTTAACTGATCGACTTGGTTTGAGTTATTCTGAAGTTGTGCCTTCGTGATAGCATTTCTGCGAGCGGTTTGAATCTTAATGGCATCGCGGGCCAACCGCTCCGTCGCAGTTCTCACACACGACTGAAAGTAACTCCTTCCCTCGCCGGCGCGACCAACAGAACACTGTTTGTCTCACTCTATTACATCATATTACCCGCGTGGGACGGGGACAGGTCATCACCTGAATTATTAAAACTGCGTCCCCCTCATTGAAACAAAGTAATTACAGTATTTAAAACTGCAAGACTTGCTCTTGCAGGTCGGCGATGATGACGATGTTTGCCTACTAAGAAACACGTTCGATTAGGGTCATGATAATGGTTCAGATCGACAGCCCCAAGGCGGTGCTATTTTATTCATGATCGTTACATTTACGATAATTGTCACGTTCAAAACTTTTGAATTCTATGAAAAATATGTTCTCAATTACTGGGTACGATCGGTAAATATTCGATACAGTAGAAGTTTGTGCTGGTCTGTAATTACCTTATTAATTTTTTATATAGTATGCTTCATCGACGGGTTCACGGCATCCAGTTTGTAGGGAAAAGTTTCGTTAGAGGTTTTTTTTTTGTTTAATATACAGTGTCCTTTCTGGTAAGTTTCTTTTCTTTTAATTTTTACCGACTTCAAACAAAAGGAGGTTATCAATTCGACACGTATGTATGTATGGCAAAAAACTAAAATTATAACCCAAAGACACCGACTTCCGAAATTAAAGTTATTTCATGATTTTGAGTTAATTTCTTTTTGAAGTCGGTTTAATTTTTTAAATTATTTTTTTATTTCACATACCTACACTTTATTTTCTGATAAGTTTCTTTTCTTTTAATTTTTTATTTATATTACAAGTAAATCATTTTCTTGTAACATTAGAAATGAAGGCAGTGATCAATTGGAAAAAAAAGAATTTGCTCTAATAAAATATTTCGTAATGGTGTTGAAAGTACTGCATTGTATGTACCTACGCCAACACATCAAGCTACTACAATCTGTCAAATTTCTTTAACAGATTTTCAGCTTTATCACTTATAGGGTTCAAAGTTGATTGAGAAAATTTTACAGTTTCGGGTCAACAATAAATAAAAAACATATTTTTATGAAACATTAAGTGTATATTTCGTTTGAAACACCTTTGCACGGTAAACTAGTGAGTGCAGAGATTCGGAACAGTAAGAAATTAAAAATAACAGATTCTATAATCACATTTCTTTATAAATTATATAAATATCAACCTTAAAACTAAGAGAGTAGGGTCTAAAGTTGTGTGATTGCTTCTAGAAATTAAGTACAACTTTGTACGATAAAGAATTATCATTTTGTGAAGTATTTTGTCTATTATATTATTGACCTATAAAAGAATACATATAATAATTACATTATTTACAGTTTTTGAAGTCACATAGTGCTTAACTTTAGGCTCTGGCATGAGTAAATTTTAATCTTAAAAAATCTTTAGTCTTCTATCTTACTATTATACTTAAGTTGATAATTCTGCGTGCTGTTCTCGACCTAAATATTGGTTTTAAAATATATCTAAGCAGTTTTTTTTTTGTCTAAACTGACTTTTACCAAAATAAATATGGTAAAAACAGTTTATTTTGTTTTAACAATATTTGTTTATTACTCATGCTTTTTTTATCTGTAGGACGTATGTTATGTGATAGAAGTATCTACAGCAAATTACTACACTGAAGTATTGTAAAACCCGAAAATAAATATAATAATATACACTAAGGGCTGATTTTTCAATCGACAGATAATTTTTATTCGTGAAATATAATTGACCTCTGACAGATTTTGTACGGAAGAACTGTCAAAAATTCAAAATTATTCCTCGGATAAACGTATCTGGCGTTGGAAAAATCAGCCCTAAGCAAAATTAAAAGATTATGTCATTTATTAAAATATAATATCCAGATATCCGGTCATTTCATATTGAATAAATAAAAATATACAGGATGTCAGGTACACCGATGCACTACCTGTTACCATGTGCTCGTGACATGATTCAGGATCCCCCAGCGTTCAAATTCTTAGTCGGTAATTTAAAAAAAAACTGCCCGTTACACACACACATTTATAACCCGCGAAAAATTTCAACCCCTGCTTTGAAATTCTTCGTGGGTTATAAATGTGTGTGTGTGTCCTGAAGCCATGGTAAAGGGTCACGCGTCCATGGCCACCTCGTGTAATATAAATTAATTTAAATGTCGACTTTTTCAATACTTCTATTATTAAGGTACATATGCTGCAAGAATTGTAGTGGTTTTAGAAACGTATGTGCTACCTCTAAATAAGCAGTGTTGATGACTTAGGGCCGATTTTTCCAACGCCAGATAATTTTATCCGACGAAAAATATTGAATTTTTGACAGTTCTTCCATACAAAAACTGTCAGACGTCAATTTTATTCCACGAATAAAAATTATAGTTCGATTGAAAAATTTGCCCTTAATCATAAATCATTACTTGATACTGCTGAACTATTGTATTCAATAATATAACTTACAGAGAAGCATGAAACTAAAACCACACGGTTTACGGTTAGGTTTGCACGTGCGTATTTTTAACTCGGCGATTTTTTTTTCGAACACTGGATTTTTTCGAAGCGCTGAGAGGCGCTCTGTTGGATTCTCAATACTCGGCTCAATACCGAGAGTTGAATATCAAGCGCGCGAAAACAAATCGCCACGATAAAAAATCGCCCGTGCTAACCTGGGCTTAGACCACGTTTAAGAGCTGTCAGTGTCATTAGATTTTATTTAATTTGAATTTATTTGATCATATACGTGTGCCACGTGTGCACACCCATTAATATGGGTGTTAGTTACCTGAAATAAATTAAATGAATTTATATACTTTTTGTGGAATATTAACACTTGACAGCTCTTGAACTTCATTTTCATGTGGTTGAAATTCGCACAAAATATTTCACATGGCAATTTTGTTATCAATAGTATTCCTAATACATAAAATATACTACATCAAGGATTATGTACATCGCAAGATTAGCTAACTAACATAACTCGAATGGAAGAACATGTTTACTTACACTAAATAAATGCGCATTTCTATATACAACAATAATTATACATAATATACAACTGTGTGAGTTGACACTTCTTATAATATTGTCTAATCTGACTACGTCTTTAATTAAAAAAATCTAGTATGTAAATAAGCGATAAATAAGTGAAATAAAGATTATATAAAAATAATAAATTGTTAGAAAAATAAATGAAAGAATCTTCGAAAAAATGATTTCATTTTTACTTACTAATTAAAAATTGCATTCTTGCAACAGTGTAAAATACTATTCCTTTGTCAGTTTAAAAAATGGAACAACTCAACCGTTTCACCAGAGAAGCAGAACGTTTTGAATGTAGCTCACTTCTCAATAATTGATACCGACCTCATAAACTCCATAATCTACCTAGAGGGAGGGGGACAGGGGTGGGTAGCTGCCCCCTTTACTTGGACCAAGAAATTCTTTATTTGCCCCTCCTAAGGCCAAAAGCCGGCCATGTCGCAATGGCCCAGTGTGACCACATTAGCTCAACATGCTAACAATATGTCAACTAAGACCACGACCTTTCGCATAACGACTTAACCTTAATAATCGTTCCAATTGTAACTCGTTATTGAATTTTATTTTACGTGCAACTTGAGCAAATAATGTTAGGGCATTTCTATTTGTGAACTGTTAAGTTTTTCTTACAAAAATAAATGTTACACAAGATAAGTACTCAAAAATGTTATACGTGGCGATTAGGTTATCACATTAAATAGTAAAGCGATTATTACAAGTTGTTATCAGTCTGATAGAATAAGAAAATACACAAATTTTTACAAAAAGTAGAAAACTGGATTTTTTAAACAAAATAACTAGGTACCGTAAAATTGACACGAAATAATAACCCTTGATAATAAGGCACTAGACGCACAGACGATGATTTTAACAATTTAACACAAACTTTATGGTATTGTTAACAAATAATCATAAATTAAGTTTAAGTTTAGGAAAACGAATTGTGTATTGTTTAAAATACGTAACATAGAACACGTGATTTCAATTAATGTAATAAACTAATCGCCACAGTGACACATAAAAAAACTTCTAAGTTGGTTGTTCTGGAAATAAAATATTAATTTTATATGCTGTCTTTTAAGCAAATGATATTCAAAGCATTTGTTTTTAACATTGTTATAATAAATTATTAGTGTATAATTGTGTCAGTATGCCTACTTTATATTTATTTTATTATGACTAACACAAACATTTAATTGATATGGTTAGATAATATGTGTAACAAAATAGTATTATCACTATCACTGACCATTTCGTGAATAATATAAGTACTGAATGAAAATTTAAAAAAATAAAAGTAATTAATAAAAATAAAATTATACTTAAGTAAAAAAAAAATATGAATAAAAAATTATAAGTAGCCAGTATCTTATATTAGGTTCTGAAACCATAAAAGAAATAAGAAAATAAGCAGAATTAGAAAACAAAGAAAGAAAGTATTAACACGGCGTGAGAGCCTAGGACTGAATTGACTTTTTTGCCATCTGGTATAGTTGTTGCATTTTAGCATAACAATTGACCCACCTACATTTTCAAGCATTTTTCCATTAACGTCCTGAATCAATATCCGTCGTGATCTTCAACATGTTCGAATAACGAAAAACCATAAATAGTTTATTGTTTGGGTTCGAACGAAGAGATATTATGGAAAGGACAATGACCGATATTGCCATGCAAGAACTATAGACATACACACACATATAATTAAAAAGTTTCAGTTTAAAATCGAGACACATTTACTGGATCCTTTCTACATTCGACGATCAGAGAATCAGAAATATTTCTACCATATTTTATTTATAATATCATGTAGGTACACAAGTCATTACTTACATTGGTCCAAGGATCAGTAGCGTCACCTAGCGGACAATATCTGCAACTTTAATTATTAAACACACAATAAAATAACAAATAAAACAATTGCGCACATTGAATAACATTAAAAAATTATAGAATTAAATTGAGATAACAAGTCGTTGGATGGACTTAAAAATATCACAATGTTTATTAAGTAATGTAAAATATTTAAAGAGTTAATTTCGTCACTGACAGATTAATAATGAATTAGGAAAATAATATCGTTAAAAAAATTATATTCTCTCAGTGACATAATTAGCTCAAGTATTTGTAGAATACAGAAGTAAAAACACAAATTTATATTATTTAATAATTTTCAGAACGTATTTTGAGCAGTGTTTCATTTACTAATATTTTTAAAATAGCTCAAACATGAAACCACTAACAGTGCAGTATTATAAATACAGTTATTTGAAGAAATTATGTTTTTACTTGTGTGTCTGACTGTACAATTTATTGCGGTTTAGTTTTACAGGTAACTTAATAAAATAAACAATATTGAATATCATCTGTGTACAAATAAATGTGCATTAAATAAAAATATATTTCACATCGAAATAACTATCGTCAATTTATTTACATAAACTATTATTAACTACGGGGTTATTCACTGTTTTTCGTTCGATTCGCATTTATTTTTACAAAGGGCTTTGAAGGCCCGTGGCGTACCTACCTGTCCGCCATCTTGAGTTTTTTCAAAATGGCGGCCACGCATGTAACCTGTTTATATCTATAGCTGACATCAGTACAAACAGAAATCATAATAATATTAACCTCCGTAGTGTCACGTTTCCGTTAAAAAAAATAACAAAATGGCGCGACAGTAATTATGGCCAGGCTCCATATAAAAATCTTCAATTCCCTTTATTATAAGATTTAAATGTCATTGCAATACAATGCAAAAAAATCTTACCGAAAAATGTCTTTTCATATCATAATTTTAGTGTGAGCAACGTAACAAATACATAGTGTCATTGGAAATTAAACCTAAATTCGATAAGTTAAGGAACTAAATCCTATAATTGTCTATTAAGTATTAAGGCCTACTTTTCTACTTACTAAATTTTAATTTCGTTACCTAAATTTATTAGAAGGCCTAAGTTTAAGACGAAAGCGTCAGGATAGCCCGCGAAATTAAAATTTTCTTACCTTTTTTGCAATTTTGCAGATCAGTATCAGATTGTATGTCAATCTAAATATGATTCGCGGCCGTAAATAGTAGATTGTTTGCCAAGGGAGCAAAGAACTATTTTGCAGGCGAGTGTTTCGCGCGTCTTTTACTTTATCATACAGCCTAGTGTGAATACAATGTTCCTGATTGATCTCTGTGGTGATTGGAACTTTTACTCACAATATCCACATTCCAAATTCAAATCAATCACTTTTAGTCCCTAGGGATTAAAGATCTATTTTAGTCCCTGTTTACGAAGAATCCACTAGCTCTTTTTGAATAGATGTGATAAAAAATATTTATTAATAGATTTAGGTATAATCTTTAAAATCATCAATACAACTCTCCAAGTTCATATTGAATTACTATTTCATGAAAACTTGACGTCTGATGCCAACTCTAATTCAAAGAGTTTCATTGCTGATTCTATTGATTGTAATTCTATAAAGCTACATTTGTTACAATCGCGAATCATATTTTAATCAACATGCAGCCTGGCACTGACCTGCAAATTGCAAAAAACGTAAATAAATTTGCTTTTCGCGGGCTACCTCAGCGCATTCCCCCTAAGTACCTAATAATATAATATTATCTATCTAGAACAAAGCTTTTGAGCGTGGGCAAACTTTTGGTGCATATATTCACTTGTGGCAAGTTTGTGGGCAAGAAAACTTCTTTATCACACTAACATTATAAAGGCAAAAGTTTCTGTGGGTGTTTATATGTTTATTACTTCTTCACGCTCAAACTGCTAGACCAATTTTGATAAAAATTTGTATGGAGGTAGCTGACACCCTGGATTAACATATAGGCTACTTTTTATTCCAATATTCCCACGTGATCGACACTTACACGGGTGAAACCGCAGGGCGCAGCTAGTTAGAATATAAAAGTGGAATTGCCATTTGTAAACAACCATTGTAGAGTTTAAAGGTTTTTTTTAATATTCCTGAATCCGACTCCAGACTATCGTTTTAGTTGATAACAAGAACATAATATAATAACAGCATATTATTGTTTCTCTGCAGGGCAAAGGCATCTTCTTATACAGAGAAGGCACGAGCATTGATTTCACACTTATATCTATACAGGGTTATTGGTAAAACATTAACAACCTCTTATGAGGTCATTGTACTCATCGTTATGAACAACTTTTGCTATGGGACCAAACCTGAAATCGAGAAAAAAATATAGCAGCTGTTCCTTAAATATTGACGAGTTATACGAACATAAATGCAGGGAACAGCTGTTTTTTTTTCGGGTTTTCAGGTTTGGTCCCATAGTAAAAGTTGTTCATAATGATGAGTATAATGACCTCTTAAGAGGTTGTTGGTGTATTTCCAATAACCCTGTATAATATCAAATTCAAAGTCCTGACTGACTGATATTATCAACGCACAGCCTAAGCCGCTGGTCCTAGAGACATGAAATTTGGAGGGTGTGTTCTTTGTGAAGAGTAGGTATCCACTAAGAAAGGGTTTTTAGAAATTCCACCGCTAAAGGGTGAATGGGGGGAAGGTGAAATTTCACGCGAGCGAAGTCGCGGGCAGAAGCTAGTTAACTATAAGTCCAGGTTTCCTCACGATGTTTTTCTGTCAAACATGTCAGTATGTCCAAGATAAATTCAGACAGTAAATATGAATTGAAAAAGTCACATTGGTAGTTCTGCCGTCCTTACGAAAAGTGCAATAACTCGAGTTTTGCCTCAAATTGAGTTAAGTACATATATGGAATCTGCAAAATGAGATCTAATATTCTATTCAGACACTTTTTACGTATCCATGACGTAGCTGGTTTTAATACTAAGCATAATATAGTCATGGAGATACAAACAAAACAAAAAAAAAATCTTTAACCGCGTTTTTCTCGAAATCAGGTTTAACCTAGTTATTGCACTTTTCGTTAAGACGACAGAGTTGCTTAGGTTTGAACCCACAACCTCGTGCATAAGAAGCTAGGCCTTAACCACTGCGCCATCACAACAAGAACAAACTTTACATTATTTTAACTGAAATTGTGAAAAATTAGGTCAGCCACTTAGCACAATTTTGTTCGACATCGTTCTGTCGCTCAGTTAGCTTTTAATTTTTAATACCACGCTCAAATTCAGCCGCAATATGACTATTTGCCCTACATTCCCTGTTCACAAATTATTACAACCAATGTCTTTACAAATATACTCTAACTCTGGAATGATCATTATAACGTAATTTAGTAAGAAGAGTGCGTACGGATATAATATCGTCAGAAAACTTATTTACTAATTAACAAAAAAATAATATTACACAAAATATAATATTTAAGTAGACACAATCTTGCCGGCAGATTAGGGAACAAAATATTAAGTCAATACAGCATGTTTTAGAACGAAGTGTTCATATTTATGGGGGGGGGGGAGATCATCAAACTGAACAACTAACTACATCGTAATCAGCCGACCCATTCATTTGGTGGGTTGAGTAGGTATTTAAGTTTTATATGGGAAATTTAGCCGTAGAACCGATGACAGTTGGTGAAGATGTGTTCTGAGTGGAGATCAGGAATCTTTACGGGCGTACTCCCCAGAGGAGGGTCCGGTGACGGACAGCCGCGGCAGGTTCACGGATGAGTGCTAACGCGTGCCCGTGTTCCCGCCGTAAGCGGCAGATGAGGACACCGTGGAATTTTAGTGGGTTAGAGTCCCACATAACTGCACTATCTCCCCGTGGTAGTGCAGAATGCATGAGCATTTCTCCATGATAAAAAAAAAGGTAGGTGGAGCGACGATCTTCGGAGGGTGGCTGGTAGCAGCAGGATGAGAGTTACCGAGAATCGAGCTGAATGGCGTGCAATTGGACAGGCCTATGTCCAGCAGTGGACTGCTGCAGACCGATAATGACGAAAAAGTATAACTTTTTTGCGATTACGATGATAGTCCCATGGAGGAAGTTGTTCAGTTTGATGGTCTAACACCACACTCTGAAATACGACCACACCTTTCCGCTACACGCTGTATAAAAATACCTCAATAAGGTACAGTGTGTCCATACCCTAACAACAACATACAATAAAGTACACTAAAGCTCATTTAGGCCGTATTTTCTCATAGAAATATATTTGTGCAACATTATTCGCTTCCTTTGCTAACAATTTTCTTTTTGCGAAGTTAAAATGTTCTAGAGCGAATTCGTATAGTTCGTTCTCCATCTTCCAGATTGGGGACTGCTGTATTTTATCTATGGTAAGTAGGTTAGGTTCTATCTTAGAGCTAGTTTGTCTTAGATGAGACTTGTTGCTGTTCATGTAGTATTCGGTGGCTCCCTTGAAGAAGCGAGGTAGTGTAGCCTCTAGTACGGTGATGAAGTCGAGCATTTGTTCTGTTACGCCCACTAGGAGATAGTGGTTGACTAGATTGTGTTTCGCTTGGTCTAAGGCCCATTGGTTGCCGGGTTTCCTAAAATAGAATGATTTTTGTCAATGTTTGTGTTGATTTTTTTATCATAATCTGTTATTTGTCAGAATATGGTACGTTATTATGGTCTTAAGATTAGTCAATGGTATCATTACAATCTGCCAAGTGTGGCGTGCTTATATTATGAGTTAGTCATGCAGTAGTACAGCATAATAAGGCATGTTCCCATAGCTGGGACACCTGTCGGTGAGAGAATGGGCCGTAATCCACCACACGGGATGACACATGTCTTCGAGGTTTCGGTTCTAGGACATGCCGGTTTCCTCACGATGTTTTCTTTCGCCGTTTTGAGAGCAGTGGTGATGAAATAAATTACAGAAAATAAAGCGCCTGTCTGGGTTCGAAATCACGAGTCATAAGTTAGGGCCACCACTACTCTTCACGTGTAATAACATTATTTGGGTAGGACACATCAAAACTATGTCGGTCCATGAATTGACAATAGAATAAAATAAAAAAGAATACTCTTTATTATGTACACCATATGAGCCACGATCAAGGAAACATAGATTTAATTACAGGAATATTCTTTTCAATGCTATTTGTTGTGTTAGGGTGTATTCACGTAAAACAAAACTGGTAACCGGCGTCGATATGGCAGCGCTTGTCGGCGTCGACCATCTCTGGTTGCCAATGCTTGTCGGCGCGAGCAGTTTTCATACTTTTGCCAAATAGCTGGGTTCACACCGGACGAGCCAGTGTGATCCAGCTCCAGTAGGGCGCGATCCAAATGCGTGGTCGGTGTGGACGTGTCGCGCGCGAACTGCGCACACGCGGTAGAGCGCGCGCTCTGTGGAGCTGCTGATCCGTGCGCTGTCGGTTTTATTACAATGCTCAAAGCGCGTCAGCCGTTTGGCGCGCTCGGTGTAACGGTGTGTGGATCGGGCTATCGGACAATATGGATAATTTGCAAAGTCGACGTCCAGGATCGCGGGCTTCCTAACACGGATCGTGCGAAAGAATCTCCAATTGACGTTTGGATCGTCCGGTGTAGACCCAGCTAAACAGCGCGGACCGTCGCCGATAAGCGCCGACAAGTTCCTATCAGATTAGTCGGCGACGTTCTACATGGATACACCCTAAGGCCGCTTTCACATATAGGCGACTTTAGCAGCGCGACATAATAAAAACAGAAGCGCACCAGCCGCGCGTCCGCTACGCTTCTGTTTTTATTATGAAATTCTGAATGGGTGACGGTCGCGCGACTGTCGCGCTGCTAAAGTCGCCTAAATGTGAAAGTCTTAGAATGTAGCCGTTATGACAGAGTATTCTTTTGTTTATCCTTGTAAAGCACAAGGTTAAACGCCTACCGTCATTTCCGTCATTAATCAAGATATCTGTGACTAAATTTCAAAGACTAATCAAATACTGCGCATTAATCTTTTGTGTCGCTAAAAATAACTGGACAAAGGGAGTGTATTGAGATGTAGATAAGATTACAAAGATATTATTTAACTCCTATTTGTTATCTCGAAAATTGCATGCAACTTTTATTCAACTATCTGCTGGTTATGAGTTCTTTTTACCCGGGACTTTGCTCTGCGATTTAAGGATATTGAATAATAAAGCTTATAATGAGAGCCATAAAGTACATATGAATATGCGAGCTCCAGCGCGCCCGACGAGTTGTTTGATGTCTACGTCAATGCTCGTACAACTTTGCACTTTATGCCAGTGATTATAAAGTGTATTAGGTATTTGATTTACGCAAAGTAAGGCCGTTTGTCCATCGTCACCGTCAACGTGATAATGGCGCCGAAGTAGCAGTACATACATTTACTTTCCCCGCGTGTCCACCGCACGTCCGTCACCCGCGCGCCAGGATCCCGGCCCCCGAATTTTCGAGTAGTTCGGCGCGGCCGCTAGAACTCGACCCGAGATTGTGACGCGTCGATGTGTCGGCAATACAAAACAAGTTCGATCTTGCCCACACACTGCCGTCACACCGGCGTCAGAATCAGAAGAGTTGTAAAAGGATTTTTGTTAAAGATACATACCAGCACTCGGCAGAATGCCCACAAAAGAAGGGTACTTGGAGCCACATGTTGTTGGGGTCACAGTCTGCCTGACCCCTCTCCACACACTCGTCGAAAGTCTGCGAATTGATAACAGAACATTATCTATCCTTCCTAGGTACTTTATTAGAAATTACGTCATGGCTTAGGTCAATGCGAAGATAACGGATAATAAGAGTTATTTAAGGCGTATTATAAAGGTTACTAGCTGCGCGCCGCGGCTTCACTCGCATAAGTGTCGATCCCGTGGGAATATCGTGATAAAAACTATCCTATGTCCTTTCCCGGGACTCAAACTATCTTTATACCTTTCATATAAATCGGTTCAGCGGTTTAAACGTGAAGAGGTAACAGACAGGCACACTTTCGCATTTATAATATTAGTATGGATATGGATTAAGCTTATAGGTTATGCTGTATTTCTGGATACGTACTTATAGGTTTTTTTTGAACTGTAAGTATTTGTTAATTTATTTCGTGTGGTGTAAGTTGGGGCCAGCTTCTAGTCTAACAGGATACAGGAGCTGAATCCCAGAATTTTACATGGACCGACTGCCATTTACAAAGTACTTAACTAAAATAAATAATAAGTAACTAAAGTATGTTTTAGGCTTCTAATTTACTCTTGATAAAGTTTTAGCAATTCAGATTAGATTTTAATTGGTCCTCTCATTAGTCTCAAGGCTATAGTAAAAAAAAAACTATGATACGGGATTTATTTTTAATGAGGAAAATAGCAAAATCGTTATTTTATTTAACACTAGCTGCGTCTCGCAGTTTCACCTACACAAGTCTCGATCCCGTGGGAATATCGGGATAAGAGTATCCTATGTCCTAAACCAGGTCATGGTCGACCCATTTTCGAAATTTCATCCAAATCCAAAAAAAGTAACAAACATTTTTTTTCTCTTTTTAATTTTTTTTTTTTTCTTTTTAGATATTACCAATACAAGGTGGGAAATCTTCAGATTTTGTCTTTTAGTTAGGTACATGCATCCGTCAAGGATTATAGGGGATTCTACCCGTCATCATACGAAAAAAATTTCGCTATGAAACACATTTCAGATTCTGAAAAAAAAATTGTTGTTATTTTTTTTTTATTAAATGTCATTTCAATGCATGAATGAATAGGTTTTTTTTGCAGTTGCTTAAATCGACACCCTGTGACCTGTATGAGTTTGTTAATAGGTTTGATTTCAAATCAAGCTGTATTTAAACTATTTTTCTTTTGGCTATTCTTACCAGAATTTTCTTTTTATCCTACTAATATTATAAATGTGAAATTGATAAACCATTTCCTCGAGTAACACATAGGATACTTCTTATATTTTTTTTTTTACTATAATAAATAATAATAACTCACCATTTTATCACCATGTTTTTTCCGCACCAAGTGTGGTCTGTAATTGTCACCGTTTCTTAAGAAATAATAGTACGACACTAGTCTATCCAGGGGTTTCCTTACTAAGTTAATAAATATAGGCTTCGTTGTGGCTCCCAACCTGGAATAAGAATTTTTTTTTAAATTAAATAAGTTTAAATCACATATTTTCTAAAAATGTTAATCAATCTTTGGACAAAAGTCTCTGTAAAACCTGACAGTAACTTGAAATTGAATGTGGCCTGAATTATTCTAAAGTGTTTCCATCTCATTACAAAACAAGTTCTAACTTTAGCCCAAGCCCAAACCTACAAGCCATTTATTATATATTTTGTATTTAATGTAATAAATTATGAAATGCCATACAATGTGGCAATGCAGCCTTTTAGCCACTTTTCCTGCTGATAGTGACGCGGACAAATTTTTGATGCCCTATGATTATTTCCCTTTTTTTCCATAAAGTTGTACTGTATAAAATAATATTATTTGGGCAGACTTTTCCAATGCCAGATAATTTTATCCGAGGAATAAGTTATAATTTT
Source organism: Mesoligia furuncula (assembly GCA_916614155.1). Taxonomy (NCBI): domain Eukaryota; kingdom Metazoa; phylum Arthropoda; class Insecta; order Lepidoptera; family Noctuidae; genus Mesoligia; species Mesoligia furuncula. The sequence goes on along the minus strand of OU744802.1, from coordinate 26,908,301 downwards.
TGACATTTCCTCCATACAAAATCTGCCAGACGTCAATTTTATTCCATGAATAAAAAATATCTGTTGATTGAAAAATCAACCCAAAGACTGTTAGCTTTTTAAATTAATAGATTAATATCTAAAATTAATTCGACAAGCATTACATTTTTAATACAAAATTACCAACTAACTTTAGCGTTGTCAGAATAAAGTTCGAAGATAAAAATGGCTCAATAGTAATAACAAAAATATTTTATAACCTGGGTCTAAAGATAAACCTTGTTTTGTTATAAGGCCGATAATGTGTTATAAAATATTAAAGTCAGGGACAAACCAAGTAACCTGACAACAGTCCGGAACACCCGGTAGGAAACCTTATACCAGGCTTGGCTACAATTTGCAGAAAACAATAACTAGCTATTTAATCTAGCCTATGAGCTATTTAATCTAGCCTATGAGTCAATTATTCAACTGTGTGTTACTGAGAGGTAATGTAGGTATTAGTACAACTTACATAGAATTACAAACATGTAGCATAGATCTTTATGTTTAATACTAACATGGTATGTATGTGCTCGTGAATACAAATTAATCCTACTTTACTACAGAAGCAGTAAATACTTATATGCTATGAATGCTAGCTGTGCCTGTGACTTCGTTTACATGCATGTCGGATAACAAATTGGATTTTATGAGATTTCATTTTTTTGCACAGAACCCGAATTCTTTTACTAAAATAAGGTACTTATAATATCAGCTATCTGCCAGTGAAAGTCCCCTCATAATCGGTCCAGCCATTTCGGAGATTAGTCGGAAAAAACATACAGACAGAAAAAAATTAAAAATATTGTTTTTTTTGTTATAAGTAGGTACCGTATGTATTAGAAATATTCATATGCATTTAGTAAAAAAACTGTTATTTTGAAATTACAAACAGACACCTCAATTTAATTTATTTGTATGTATAGATTTAGTTCTTGTTATAAAGTGACAGAATCTAGTCTGAAGAGTTAAAAGTAATTTTGAATTAAATAAATAATATTAAATAAATAGTTATCATGGAATACAATCAATATTAAGTATGTACCTATTACAGAATAATAATTCATGATTATTACAACAAACAGTCCCATAATTATGTGTGGTTTACTGAGAAGTCATTGCATAGTAGGATTTTCCTCATCCATGAAAGGAAATCATGGTTCTATTCTAAGGAAAACTACTGATTGTTGCAAAATTTCCAGATTCCCAAGTATCCTGAGGTTTTTAGAAGTTTCTTAAGATTTTTTGTTAGAAGAAATGGAAGAGGAGAAAGGTCAAAGATTCATAGCGTAGGAAACCGGTTTCTAGTGAGTTATAATGAATTCTTACTCACCGATCAAAGTTAAGGAAAGCCATATGACCGTGATACAGTGCTGGCTTCACCTCATCCCACTTGGAGACGTTCTGAGCAAACTTATACTGATTGTTCAGCGACATGATATGTCTGTTGGCAGTTATGTTGATATGTAACACTTTAAAGTTGTTCTTCTTACACAAGTCGTACGCTACACCCACGAAACTCGTCGATCCCGTCTTCGGGACCCTGTTGTATATCACCACAGTATCATCGTCACTTCTTTCTAAACTCTTCGGAAAAAACTGGCGAGATTCCGAGTGACTCTGTACCAACCTAAATTCTGAAAATTAAACACAAATTCTTACACCAAATTCCACTATAATAATTTTAAACACACCACAGATATTCCAGCTTACCTAGTTTTCGATAATTATCCTCTAAACGGGCGATTTCTGATTGAAAATAGAGGACAATAACAACAATAGTGCAGAGACAAGAAAACAGACATAGTTTGTTTACGTTGAACATATCGGTATGCGCCCCGGACCGTACAACTTCACGCCGAAATCAGCACTAGCGTAATTAACTCGCGTACATTATAAATAAACATTATTTGGGACACATAAAATGAAAAATAGTTCCTCGGACGACAAACGCCATGTAATAACATTCCATCACTTCATTAGAAATTTGTTAATATTGAACATTCTTTGTACTGTTCTCTTTCATTTCCGAATGTGACAGAAAAGGACAAGACTACATTAATGCTATTGATTGAGTACGCGAGCAAACGCAACTCAGACGTATTATGTCAACATTGATATGTCACAAATACAAAGTTTAATTTGCAGTTGTAAAAAATATTATGTGATAAAAATATCCCGCATTTTTACCTTAATCAAACGCAAAATAAATTGCTGGAATTTTAAGCTGTTCAACACTGACAGGAGAAACGTTTTATTTCATCTATAAAACTTTATCCAGCGTGAAATATGATTACATTGCTCTAGATTTTATAAAAATGTATTAATGCTGTCGTGAAAGCAATAAGTTAATGGAATATAACAACTTTTCAATATGTTTTCTAACGAATTTATAAAAAAAAAACTTTGAACGTGTCTCGCCTACCTCATCTTATTCTTGAAATACTGGAATTCTATGTGAAGGTAAGGAAGGGAATCCAAAGACATTATAAGTAAATATATTGTCCGCAATAAGCAACTTTCCTCTTTAAATATTCGTAATAAGTTAGATCCCAAGAAAGACAAAGGGGCAACGCTGCCGGCTACCCACGGTGTTAGCACGTGGTCAATGTCATGATTTCCAAATAGTAATAAGATTTATCGATTTCAAACACTAAATATAAAATTTTAAGTATTTGATTTGATTAAAATTTGTTTTGTATAGCGTAGTCATGAAGTTTAAAAGTATCTCATTTGACAGTTACCGCCAAAAGTACTGGTTTTATTTCTAACGGAACAGAATGGAAACATGATGTTTGGAGTGTCGTCTAGTTCCTACACAGACTAAGAAGAGAAATTACCTTTCCTAAGGCAGTTCTCCAAAAGGTTGTCTACAAGACGTTGTCAGTTTGTTAAAATGGCTACTCCAAGTTTGTACGTGTACACTATAAAATACATAAATATTTTTACTGAGCAGACGTTGTATCATTTCAGTAGAGTAGGTACACCTAGGTACCAAAATCAACTATAAATCCAAATCGACATGAAAGAAGAGATGACGAAGTAATTTAAAGCGTATCGTATTGTTATTGACGCAATCCGCAGTTCCGTGTGAGTTTTCAGTAACTAACTAATAATGCATCTACCGACCTACCGCACAACAATCAATGCGACATGGCAGGCGAGTCTAATTAAAATTGAGCCAATATTGTAGTCAATACCACCATGGTGTGCTGCTTCTAGGAAGGTCCGAAGGTAGGTAGGTTAGGTTTAGGTACCTTCTCACAACTTCCTTGATCTAACTTTCTTGGGTGGCACAAGACACAACTCAAACACACACACACGCGCATATTTTTTTCAGGCAGGTGCACATACTATTGTCTCTACTAGTGTCTGTGTGGTGCCGGACTTAAAGAATAGCACCACCCCATACTTCCCGTGGGTGTCGTAAAAGGCGACTAGGGGGCATAACTGAGAATGGGCAGCAGCGTTCTCTATCACCACCACCATACCATTATGGCAAACCCCCCCTTTTGGGGGAGGCCTATGTCCAGCAGTGGACGTCTTTCGGCTGAAATGATGATGACATACTATTAGTGTCCAAACACACTAGAATGCCGAAGGTACGCGACCGAAGTTCGACATGATTACGCCTGCCTCCTATTTTAATTACTGATGACACATTATGCCGAAATTACGTTGCGCTAGCATAGCGCTGATATAAAATCAGCCGTGGAACTTCTAGCATAGTGTGTTTGGATGGACACTTAAAGTTACACAAGATATTGGTAACCATTTGACATTGACATCGCACTTTTGTCGGAGCAGTAAAGACGATTTTCGTAGTGCAAGTGTCACCACTCCACTGATGTGCAGTTGACTGTACCTACCTACTTAGAGAGACGTGTCCCTCGGAAATTTTAATGGTCGTAAGCGGGACTGCTGGGCTTGGGTTTCGATTCCAAGGAGGCAGTGGCGGCCCTAGAATTTTTTTAAGTGGTGCAAAATCTTAACGTGGCGCCCTTCTAAGTAGGTACCATGTTCTTTTGATATACACACATCAAAAGTGTCTAGGGATCAACATATATTTTTGCAATAACTTTTCTCCTGATTGATATTAATTAAAATTTTCTTTAAGGATTCATCAAATAAAGTGTTTTCGTTTGTCACAGTAACGATAAACCAAGTCACCTTTGCATTAATAAAGAAATTTGCCATTTTCCTAATAAAGGGATTTTTGACATTTGAACCACTAACACAAAAGTTCGAAAAAAAGACTGAAATAACAGTTTTCTTTAAAATTTTATTGGGTAACTTAAACAATTAATAATCCGTGTTTCTACCGCGAACACTAACAACACAAGAACATCGGTTTGGCATACTCAAAATGAGTTCATCCAAATCACGCTGTGGAATGGCCGCCCATGTTCGTTGCAACAACAAAAAAAGGTCTTCTTGCGACTGGATACCCTCCATATTCGGCAGAGCTCTTCTCTGTAGCATATCCCATGCATGCTCAATCGGGTTCAAGTCTGGCGACTGAGCAGGCCAGGGCAGGACATTGATGTTAGCTGCGGCGAGAGTCTGTCTTACAACTCTTGCGGTGTGCGGTCGTGCATTATCATGCATTAACTGAAATAAGGGACCGATTTGCACTTGTAGAGGAACGATGACGTCTGATACAATCGTCTCAGCATAAATTTGAGCGTTGAGGTTGCCTCTGATCCAAATCAACTCAGTTCTTCCGCCGATCCAAATACCCGCCCATACCATGATGGTTCCACCACTATAAGGATGGACTTCCTGGCAGGATTTTAATCGCTGTTGGCGTCCAGGGGTTCTCCAGTGTCGTATACGTCTTGTATCCGGTCTCATACCAAAACGAGACTCATCAGAAAAGCACACGAAACGCCATTGTTCTTCTGCCCAATTTCTGTGTTCAAGAGCCCATTGATATCGAATCCTACGATTGTGCATTGCTATAGGTGGTACCCGTAGCGGTCTTCGGGAATGAAGGTTCACTTCATGCAAGCGGTTTCTGACTGTTTGGTCGCTAATTAAGTTCCCTGAAGAGTGATGAAGCCTCACGGCTAACATCATGGCGGTTATTGTTGGAGCTCTTCGAGTTAAGATTTGAATGTATCGGTCTTGTCTCCGTGTGGTGCAGCGATACCGTCCTCCATGGCGCTCAGCCACGGTACCAGTGCTTCGGTAACGTGTCCAAAGTCGACTGATAACACTCTGACTTGTATTCAGAGCTAAAGCCACAGTACGTTGCCGGGAACCAGCTTCTATCATTCCCACGGCTCTGAGCATTTCTTCCCTGCTTAAATGACGTCGCCGCTCCATAATAACGTTGGTTTTAATCAGTAGTAGGGAAACAGTAGCACTAATAATGTCTTCAATGCGTTGTATGTTTTTATAGGGAAAATATTGACAGCTGATTTTCATCTTTTACTCGAATTTGATTCACAGTTCCTGATTCAAATTATGAAATGCACCAAAAAGGATCCATATAAATTTATAAAATCATAAATTTATTACAAAGCCACATCTCAATCTCAAGAAATCCGCATAAAAATGCTTGATCCCTAGACACTTTTGATGTGTGTAGGTATGCATATACAGTTGCTTGCTTGCTTTTGCTTGCTTGTGAACGATCGGCTTTATAGTAAGTTACTATCATCAATGACTGATGGTGCCTGGGGCCCTAGTCTGCTATTTTTATAAATTCGTCATTCCAACACGATCCCACCACCATCCCATTGTCATTTTGCTAAAAGTTCGTAATCTGCTATATTCATAATGGTTGATCATTGGTCGGTCAGTGGCACAGAAATTATACGATACTCGTTACGAATTAAAAGCAATGACTGCACGGTAGGTCACGAATCAAAGAAACTGTCAAAATTTTAGCAGATTACCGCCTAAGTCAGTAATTCATTTTTCATTATGTACGAGATTACCATTCTATGCCATTTCTTTCAATGGAGTGTCAGTGGTTGACCATTGGAAAGTCATAACGACGCCATTATGTTAGTAAATTACCAAACTTGTCAAAATCAACAATTATGAAATCAATGACAGACCATTCTGACACTATTGTAATAGCAGACTTGAGGTCCTGGTGGTCGCATTTCGCACCGCCCTAGGACGGCTACTGCAAGGAGGCATGTTAGCTTCGTCCGTCATCGTAGCAGTCCGGAATCTTGATTTGTGGAGCCGAGGACTTTTGTTCATTGCTGAAAATGGAAATCAGTCCGTAGGTATTCCATTGTCAGCAATGGACGTTTGCAGGCTTTATTAAAACACTGGTACCTACTTAAATTCATTAAAATTTTGTATGATCGACGATTACGAATGTCAAAACAATAGTAGGTACTACCTACTTGATATTAAAGAATAATTTTTATTTTGAACACATAATCCGTTAGTGGGTCAACAACACGCTACAGCTTTGCTTCACCTCGGGAAACAAGGCGCGATATTATAGTAGGTAGGTATTTATTTAGAGAAATGCCGACGGCGACGACGGCCGAAACATGAAGAAGCTTGTGATCAATTTATTTATTGTCGGTCAGTTTTATGTGGGAAATATGGACAATACCTATTCCAAGGTGAATCCTTCATACAATATCTAACACCTCACTTCACCTCAGTGTCCAATGGCGCTTCGCCCCACGCAGCCGGGTGCGCGCGCAAAATAGCGCTGACATTAGTTTTCCCGCCAAAACTGGGTCACCGATCGGTCGCGTTCCAATTATTGCGCAAATTAATGATAACGTTCAGTTTATTAAACTGTTTGTTATTCTTATTTTATTTGAATGTACGCCGCGATGTCACATCTTTGGTAATTTACGATTTATTCATTCTTAGTTTTTCAACAATAGAAAATCAGTGCCGTTCACGGGATGAATAAAATAATGACATGGTAATCTTTCTTCTTGAGATAAAATCACACTTTTCTCTACAGTAACCAAAATAAATAAGTATATTAAGTAGTACTTACTACCTACTTAGATAATCTACTTTAGTGCCAGTTTTCTTGTAATCAAACAAACATAATCTCAATTCGCTTTTAAGTTTAATTTAATTATGCCGGAAAGGAGCCAACCAGTATCCTCAATGAAAACTGAACCTTGCAACATCCTAATAAGGTTTTACACCAAAAATAGTATTATGTGTGTATTTGGTCATACAAATGCATAGTTTATTGGTTCCTTTTCCGGTCATAATGCGATCTCAATTGAGTTTGCACGTGCTCTAAGCAATATCGATTGGTGCTATTAATGAATCGGTGTTACATTTCGATAATAAACTTCATGTGGAGCTGAACGATAGAGTTAAAAGGGGTTAATTTTGCTTACATTTGTAAACTTGGTCGATAACTCGATATTCTTGTAAAAGTGCTTTTTTTGGCTTCTGCTAAACATAATAAGCCTCTTTTTATGTCAGAAAGGCCAAACTATATTTTGAAAATCCTTTGGATAAAATTCGCGTCAAGTGCTTCTAGAAAAAGGACAAATAAAGTATTTAACCAAAGTAATTCGATACTGCCTTTATCTTGGTGGTCTGCCCCATTGGTCTCGTAGTAGCAAGGTACCATCTGAATGGTAAGAAGATACGTACCTATACGTGTTTTAATCCAAAAGGTAAATTATTCCCAATAATATCATCCTCCATTTACTAAAATCTATTAATAAACCAAATAATACCCTTGGCTTCCTTTCATAACTGGCAGTTGCAATCATGCGTGATGCATGTCCCGTCTAATTTCCTCGCTGAGGGATGAGACTCGTAACTAAAAGTTATTTCTGTTCAACCACCCCCGCTATTTCTCATTTCCTTTGCTTTTTAATTGATTTTTACGAGTTATTATGAGGTTTCATATAGATTAGGTATGTACGTAAGTACTTAAAATAATTGTGTAACATAATGTTATGGGGCATAAAGGACCTAAACACAAAAACCGGGCAAAAGCGAGTCGGACTCGCGCACCGAGGGTTCCGTACCAACATAATTATGTTTTTAAATGAAGTGAAGACAGTCCGTGTTTTTCTTTTTCGTTGCTCTACGTATAGGTTTAATCAAAGAGATTAGGACTGGTATTTTAACACAGACAAAAAAAAAATAACTGTAAAATCGCGGGTGAAACCGCGGGGCGCAGCTAGGCTAGTTATACATATATTCCAGGTTGGACAAGGGAGGGACACACCAATGAGGTTGAACTTTCAAAGCGAGCACTCCAAAATCCCCTTACTTAATGATTTGCGCAATGTGGCTTAGATAATCCCTGGCTCACCGTATTTATTTGTTCTCACTCTCAGCTGTAAGCGCAATCCTGCAATATTTTGCTCTTGTAATTGCCACTGATTCCTAAAAGCAAGTTCTGCTCTTCGTGAGCCTAATCTCTAGAGAACATTCATTGGTCATCCATTGAAGACTTTGTTAGCCCAACTGTCAGGACATTGGAACACAGCAAGGATTAGACGCATTACTTCGTTACATATGTTACGTTCGTCCCGTACATGTGCCAGTCGGATATCGCACGTCTTGCCGGGCGCACGTTTATTTATAACAACGCCCTTCGCGTTCGGGACGCTTTCGAAATATAGATCAAGTTTACAATCACTGTTATTTTAATACAAAACTTAGAGAAAACAATCGCAGAATAAGATGGCAGATTGATTTTTTAATAAACGTTCCATCGTAATAAATGTCGCGTTCAAATTAAACAATTATTTAAGTACTCAAATTGCTGAAAAAAAAATGGAAGTGGACCGTATTCTGTACATTTTCGGCAGCTTTACGCGCAAGAAGCAGGACAAGAGAAAATCTTTGGAGCAGCTTTCCCTAAGTGCTGGGAACAGTCCTCTCCACGCCAAGGGAACCCGTCGTCCGGTCAGCCAGAACCTGAACGTGGCTCCAAGAACTTCAGCATACAATGACGGGAGAAAGAGTAAGGTGAAGGAGTGGGACTGCGGGATTTGTAAGAAGGAGTTAGTGGAGCCGAGGCTTTTGGGATGCCTGCATAACTTCTGCACCAGATGTCTTCAAGGGCTGCATCAGGAAGGCGAATCAGAAGTGTGGAGCGAAGTTGACGGTGGTAAGTTTATTTCTCTACATTATGCATAGACTTAAATAATTTCTTATCTTCCTCTATCAAAGGCTTAGAGGGCTCTTAGAGTATTGAAAATACTGCATGCGTCTTTTTTATTTCTTTCTTCGTGTCTAGGCGTTAGCAAGAGCAATCCAAGCGATTATAGACTTAATCTACATGTCATGGTAAAAAGATTAGCAAGTATGCCAGGTGAAGGCTAAAGTCTGTGTGAAGGTGACTGTCCAAGGTGATCTAGAGGAACCTCGTTCGGACGGTTTCTATTATTCTGGCTCTAATAGATTTATTGCTTGATCCGCCCCATCTGATCCTTTGCCGCCCCAAAACGAGAGCACAGTGGTAACCCAGTGGTAACGGCCGCAACTTACAAGTAAAATGGTCGTAGGTTCGAACCCAGACGGATCTTTACTTTGTGTAAACGTATTTTCATCTCTCATACTCGGAAAGTAGTGTTTGTTTGATCCGAATAGCGGGTGGAAAACGCTGCTTCCCACCTTTGGGCGGGAAAGTCTCATAGTAATTGCTTCCCTCCCTAGGGCGGGAATGTAATTTAAAAATAGAACTAAATTTAGTTAGGTAGTCAGCTTAGTCAGACATACGACACCCTTAATTGATTATGTAAATGCTACCCATCAAATCTTATGAATGTGCGTTAATTAGGAGAGTTGGATAAAAAGCTCATATGTTAACGCCATTAAATCTTTCAGATTTAGCGCACAAGTTAATAATTTACCTTGAATAAATTCAACATACATAGGTACGATAATCACCATTTTGATGTCAGTTGTGGTCGAGGCTAAAAAACATAAAAATTGGGGATTTCGAACATCCTGACTTTACCATAATGGGGCTGTGAATATACATAATTTAATTATTTAACGAATTTATCCATAGTTTAAGGTAAATAAGTAGTGGTAATGAACTTTTTTTGATATCTAATGTCGAAGTTTCGCGCCAATCTTATGTGTTTACATTTTTACTTTTCACAAATTTCACACACATAGATGTAGATAAGATTTAAAATGTGACAAATGTTATTGATAATATTATAAACAACACGAAAATGCCCAGGTTTTAACGTAATATTCAAACACAGGTTCAATAATACGTATTAATCATTACCACTACCTACTCAATTTGTGTTCAAAATCGCCGACCATTATTGTTTTTTTTTTTATTGCAGTGATGTGTGAAAGCGATTATTCCAAACAATTTTTTTTTTAAATTTCGATTGACTCGAGTAATTAATATGATGAATGTATTCGATCCTACTTGAAAATAAAATAAAATTATTTTAAGCAATAAATACAATAAGCATTGTTTATAATAATGATTTATGCTTTTCTAATATCATTTCAATCTCTTCTAATATCATGTCAATAACAGACAGGCCAATAGGTACCTCATTTACTGAATTTCGCGCCGAAATGCTTCTATAATTGAATTTATATTCGGAATGCGATCGCTGTTTAAAAATATTTTAATTTATTGGACAATTATTTATTGTAGATTTTATTTTTGATACTTTCTAATAGTTTACTACAGAATTCCCAGTAAACATTTTTTAGGTAGGCTTACCAGAAGTTTTTTTGAGAATGATGATAATTAATTATTACTTCTATAGATTGGTTATTCTGCAAACACTTTACATTTCAATACATTTTGTTAGTTTAAAGAGTTTTTATTCAGTTTCTACAAATTATTTTTAATTTTTTAATTCCAAGTATCGATTAGGCTGTATGCAAGTTTTGAATCGAAATAGGAAAGTTGGGTCAGCACTAAAAAGTGTCACGTCGCAACACAATTTTTAGTAATTTTTATGAAGATTATCGTGTTTTCTAAGTATTTTATGAAAAATGGTAAAAGTAAGAATGCAGACAGAATGATAATAATACGGGGCCTAGTAAGCGGTACGGCCTGCGGTGGTGACACAGAATTTACTCATGTGGCGGTGACGTGGTGTGTTCCATACTTCAAATTTAAAAAAGACTAATGAATAGATTCATGTAATTATTATCAATAAATATTTTAGAAAAACTACTATTTTTTACTTTCCTTAAATTCGAAATGAAAAGTAGAGTGTTTAACGCGGGTGAAGTCATCAATTCCCACTCGGACTATAGCCGCCCTCGCTGCGCTCGGGCGTCTAAATGCCTCGTATGGGAATTGATTCCTTCCGACCCTTGTATAACAATCTACTATTCATCAGCGCTGCTCTCAAAACGATAAAGAAAAACATCGTGAGGAAACCGGCATATCCTAGAACCAAAAATTCGAATACATGTGACATCTACCAACCCGCACTGGGCCCGCGTGGTGGATTACGACCCACTCCCTCTCACCGAGAGGAGGCCTGTATCCCAGAAGTGGGGACATTATAGATTGATAATACTAATTCTTGTGATCCTTTGCCGCCCTAAAACCTCTAGGATCATCACCACAGTGCAAAGTTCAATTGAACATCTCACTTTTGGCACACATGCCAGAGTTTTGTGCGAACTTGATTGATCTTTCATGATGTAGCACGCGACCAATGCTTTTGTTATTCTCAGGTTCTCAAACTTTAACCTAATTAACTACATAACGGCAACCAATAAATGTCATCCAGGAATAGATTTATACGGTGTTTGATCCATTTTCTAGAGTCAATATGATTTGCAAACGGCTGTGTTGTATTTATGAACATTAAAACCATAATGAAGTCATTGTGTTAGAAAATAATTGCCAGGGCCGTATCTAGGGGTACCTATGGGACGGCTGTGAAAAAGTTTAGAGATACGATGTATCATAATTATAGTTAAGGTATCATTCTGTTCAGCGGATTTGTCCGAAAGGGTTACCGCTGGCCTGGAACCTATAGGGCTAAGGAAGGAAGGTCAATCAGAGTCTGAAACTCCCTTCCGCTCTGCCCAGAGCGGGAGAGGGTCATTTGATGATTTCCGACCCAAAAAAAAAAGTATCATTCTGTAGGTGCTTATCTGTCATGAGTATGATGTGATGGTGTTTATCAAAAATACCTTATTAGAATATTTGACACTTGCTTAAACGTTCGAATGGAACACACCAGCAATTATAACCAGCCGGTACTGCTAAAGGTAGGGCTACACAGATAGCCTCTACAGTACCTACCAACACTACCTACTACGATTTAAAAAAAAAAAATCTATACGAATATTGTACCCCCTGAGTACTCGATCAACTAAAGGGATTTTAAAGTTCCAATATAATTCAATTCAATGCAAGGTATTCAAGAGTTCAGCCATTGTCATGTGGTTAATTTTGTTTTTTAGGAATTTCAGGAGCATCCATCATAGATCGTATCGGTTTCGTTATTCATGAAAAACAAGGTTTCGAAACCGTAGAAAATCCTTCGATGAAATAAAGATTTGTTATTGTCTTTATACGATATTTACGTTTTCATAAACAATCGTGCTCGTTAAACTGTTTATGGTAGGTACCCTACTAATAAAATATTTCGAAGATCTATTCTTCAAACTACCACATCATTTAAACCCACATAGCTGTAGGCTATTAAATAATAATTATTTTGAGGACGCCTGTTTCTCGGACCACTATGAAAAAAACCTTTACACATCAGTTTTCCCTTTAAAAAACTTCTCACTGTATATTTTTGGGAGGCCATTTTGTATTGGCTTTAGTATTTACGTTAATAAAACGATATTTTAATGGTTTTGCTGCTGGTTAAGTGCGAGGGTGCATCTGAAGAAGCTATCAATGTAGTTATGGCCCATTAATGGATCAATACGAATAGGTAGGTCTATTTGCTAGTAAATGCCTATTTGTATTCTATTCGGCGGGTTATGAGCTGGCTAAATAGGTTTATCACGTGTGTGTTCTGTCAGCGTAAATTTATAAAGAAAATGTATTGTGTAGATTGCTCTGAACGCCTTTAAGCCGTTCTGCTGTCATTCGTGCCCGCCCAAAGTGCCAAGCCCGAAAGTCTGACAACCAGTCTAAGGGGGTATAGTATTACCCAATAACTGGGCTGTGAAGGTCAGATAGGCAGTCGCTCCATGTAAAATATTGGAACGCTGAACCCAAATCCAGCATAGTTGGTAAAAGGCTAAGCAGATGATGGGATTGCAAAATGGCGTTAGGTCCCTACCTAACCCCATTTTAGGTATATACAGGAAGATTTTTTTATTACCATCCAAATTTTTACAGGGTGTTCTACTCATGAATATGAACAACTTTCACTATGGGACCAACTTTGAAACCACGAAAAAAAACAGCTGTTTACAAAGTTACAATACTAACCTACCTACTTGACCAAAATGTATGAAACAGCTGATTTTTTTTTCGAGATTTCAGAGTTGGTCCCATAGTGAAAGTTGTTCTTATTCGTGGGTAAAAATTTGGATGGTGATAAAAAAATATTCCCGTGCAGGGATATCAATAGTCTTCTTTCTCTCTACCAGTTCCATCTTCAAGAAACGATAATAGGGACAGGTCAATCAAACAGTCTTCGAATTAAGTAGATGTTGAATGAATTTAGAGCGAATATTCCATCATCTGCTCGAAGAAGAGAAGATTAGCAAAAGGCAAAATAGGTTCAACTGCTCATGCCTATAAAAACAGAAAGGATTTTAGTAATCCTCACGCGCGTACACGCACATCATGATGACAATATTATTAATGTAGGTGTATCTTCCTACCTATTCAACATTAATCCATTACAAAATCACCACAAAAACTCATTCAAGTTTTTATCAGCCATTCCAAAATTCGACATTGTTGCCCGATTTTATACACATAGGTACATAGTGACAATGTATTTATGTACTAAAGACCACTCATGCTTGAAGTACGTTCGGACGATGGGAAGCCATACAATGGTCAGACTCCTGACCTAGCTACGTAATCCCATCATTGTCATCGAACGGCTGCTTTTATGTCAAGTAGAATGTGTCAGTTTGTACTTTTAGGCACTCGATGATATTATAGAGGCACCAGCTTGCCTAAAAAAAGAAAGACAAATATTTTATCTGGGACAGAAAATCTATCTGGAAAAGAAAAAAAAATGAACTTCCAAAAACCCCATGTTATTATTGTTGTTGTTTGTTTGTTGTTGTTATTTTATCCCTCAAAACTGTCTTTAACTTGGGTGCCCTGTCTCCTCAGATTATTTAATACAGTATTCTGAGACTTTGACGAACCAAAGGATTGTTAATTATGCAATACTAGAGACAGTTGTCTGTGTGGTGCGGGACTTAAAGAATAGCACCACCCCATACTTCCCGTGGGTGTCGTAAAAGGCGACTAAGGGGCGTACCGCAGAATGGGCAGCAGCGTTCTCTATGCATTCCACCACCATACCATACTGCGATCGCCAACCCGCCTGCCAAGCGTGGCGATTATGGCAAACCCCCCCAACTTGGGGGAGGCCTATGTCCAGCATTGGAAGTCTTTCGGCTGAAATGATGATGATGATGATGAATAGAGACAGGTTGAGACAGCCTATCCAACGAGCCTACCCATTAATATATTAGATAGTAAGTATGGGACTTGAACACTGGTATTTCGCCAGACCTAACTGTAAGGTCTTTAAGTTTCTGACGTAAATTGACGTAATTTTAGTAGGCATTTTTTTAATCACGTCTAAATGGAGTAGTGTCAGGCGCTGATTAATTTGACAGGACTAAACTAAAATTTATGTTCTGTCCTTTTTTTAATGAAATACCTAGAAAGAAAAAGATGCACTGAACTTAAATTTTGTTTAGTTTGTGAACAAGGGAATCGGAACCATAGAGTACCAAAAATATTTAAATAAGCACAACGATATTTAACTCAAGCAGATTAGCCAAGTTCAGAAACATCATAAAACACAAGAAACCTATGTTGGTATATTTGTTTCACAACATAAACAGACAAACAACACGGGAACAAGTAACGATAATGTATCTCGGCTATGTCTCATTGATTCAAACAGGAACTAAGCTAATGTGTTTCTAAATATAGGCCTGCCACCCGGTGCGGCGCGCTATGACAGGACTCACAAACAAACATACAGAAACTCCTACAATAGTTACGTTATCTCTACTCTCAGTTCGTTTCAATCGGGACTAGGTAATTTTTGGAACGAACCGCATCATCCCAATAGAATATTGAGTTTATTGATCCCAATCACCCGAATAGAATATTGAGTACTTACCTAACAAGAATAATACACCATCAGCTGTAATTTAATTTAGTTGCTAATCCCTTTTTGCAAACAAAACTATTCCACTTTTACCAGGCATTAGAGACCGCACGCGCGATTCTATTCGGGTCATGCGCTTGGTAAATAAAAAAACCGGCCAAGTGCGTGTCGGGCCACGCACAGGGTAGGGTTCCGTAGTAGCCCGTTATCACAATGTAGTACGATTCTGTTGTTCTTTATTCTGAATAGGTAAAAAAAAAAAAACATATTTTGGCTTTCAATGCAAGTCTTTACCCATTATAAACAAGCAACTACTTCATCTTAGTCACTTTAATTATCCAACACCCAAGTTCAACGACTATTACTGCTAAACTAATAAAGTTATCTTAACCGCTATACTTTTCCTTTAAAGTTCATGAAATGCACTATCATCGAGAATTTTTCCAGATTTTTCAAACCAGTAGTTTAGCTTTTAGAGGGGGGGGGACGCCCTACTGGAACAAAAATTTGCACTTTAAACTTTAATATTTCGTAAATGGAGCATTCATTCGAAAAATAATTTTAGCAACCCCTAAGCCATTTTAGAAGACCTATTCAACGATACCCCACACGATGGGGTAGATGATGAAAAAAATATTCATCCCCACTTCACATGTAGGGGAGCTACCCTAAAAAAAATATTTTCCAAAATTTTATTTTACCACTTTGTCGGCGTAACTGATATACGTACTCCTACAAAATTTCAGCTTTCTAGTGCTAACGGTCACAGAGATTAAGCGAGGACGGACAGACAGACGGACGGACAGACAGACATGGCGAAACTATAAGAGTTCCTAGTTGACTACGGAACCCTAAAAAACCGTTTCGTTGTCCCGTGCAGATAACCCTCTCTGCCTTACACTTCGGGGATTATGTTAACACTAGCAGCGCTCCGCGATTTCACCAGGATAAGTGTTCAAGTATCCGTCGCTAATTATCAGGCACCCTATATACTTCGTTCTACAAAAGGAAAAGCTCATCATAAAGCTTTTTGTTACAAAATATTATCCTAACAAGCATCTGAATCTCCATTACCATCATACAATCATGACTGATTCAACTTCTACTTCAAACGATGACGTATCTTCATACAGATCCACAACTCAAGAGTTCGTGGAATCATTACTTATTATTATACAAATGCTACAAATCCTCTTGACTTACTTATTGGTACAGTCAACCACACACCAGAAGGCCAATTCCCGTAATTAAAAACTTTCAAAATCTAGTCGCAATCTCATGTCATCGACAACTAGTGTTGCCGATTTGCGCGGGACGTCCCGATTTTCAGGGGTCTGGGGACGCGTCCCGATTTGTACCTCATCGGTACGCTAAATGTCCCGATTAATCAAAAAATGAAAAAAAAATCATAAAAAGAATGTATATTTACGCTACGTAACTTTTTTAATTTTTAACAAGGAACGCCATCTATTGGCTTTGGATATATTCAAATATTGAGAATTTCGAAACGGTGCAAAAAGACTTTAAAACCCCTTGTTTTTTTTTGTTTACTGTTCCGATCTGCAACCCTAAATCCCGATTTTTTTGACCTCATGTACCGATTTACAACAAATCGGACCTGGCAACACTATCGACAACCAATGTCAAAAACTTGTCAAAAATGTAGAGCAATTTGAGGTGTATTTTTGACAGATTGAGACAATCTGATGACTGTCAAGGTTCTTAAATTTATGAAAATTGCCCCTCTGCCAATGACAAATTAATAAATAAGCTGATCCTCTAAAAACTTTTTGTGCTTCTAGTTATGCACACTTTTTAAATCATTGAGCCTCAGTTTGTCTGACTGGCTTTTTCTCAGAGTTGGTAACTAAGCTAGGGCACCCCAACTAACCGGATTAGTTTAGGTTAGAACTGTGACTAACAGCGAGCGCGAGCCGAGCGAGCGAAGCGAATGGTGCCGCGACAGCGCGCAGCGGTCAGTGACTACATCGAAGTTGGTCGTAGTAACTTGGCTATTTAGTAGGTATTTTGGAACCCAAAATAGGAATTATTTAAGATTCACAAAAAGAGGCGCATTCATTATATAACTGTTCAAAAATATTTTTAGGAAAGCAAAATTATTTGTCTGTGTGGTGGCCGTACTTAAAGAATAGCACCTTACCCCGTGGGTGTCGCTTTTTACGACACCCACGGGAAGTATGAGGATACTTCCCGTGGGTGTCGTAAAAGGCGACTAAGGGGCGTACCGGAGAATGGGCAGCAGCGTTCTCTATGCATTCCACCACCATACCATAGTGCGATCGCCAACCCGCCTGCCAAGCGTGGCGCTTATGACAAACTCCCTCCCCCCCCTTTTGGGGGAGGCCTATGTCCAGCAGTGGACGTCTTTCGGCTGAAATGATGAAGATGATGATGAAAATTATTTAAGCTCGATAAAATACTTTGCGATTGACTGTACTTATGAAACATTTGAACCTTATGATTCGGCCTGAAGTATTAACAATAACAATGAGAAATTAAACAGACACCTCGAATTAATAAACAGAAAGTTTATTAGTGTTATCATTCACCGAATCATCTTTTATTAAGGCAGTGTATAAAATCAAAGTTGTGGTTTTTGTTTATAACGACCCAGATACACTGTTTTAAGTTTTGGAGTTTCATGCTTAACGTATTTCGTTCGCCACTTGTTTATTTTCGTATTTTTAGGAGCCTGTTATGTAATAAAGACAAAGGTGCTGGTTTCTATTCATCTGTATAAGTATAATAACAGCCGCACAAGTCGATCGATCAGGTTAAGCTACGCTTGTCGCGGTTAGCCTGTGGATAGGTGACCATCATTACAAACCGTGACCCCTCCGTGCCTCGGAAAGCACGTTAAGCCGTTGGTCCCGGCTGTCATTCGTGGATCTTTGACAGTCGTTACGGGTAGTCAGAAGCCCGAAAGTCTGACAACCAGTCTTACCAAGGGGTATCGTATTACCCAGTAACTGGGTTGTGGAGGTAAGATAGGCAGTCGCTCCATGTAAAATACTGGTACTCAGCTGTATCCGGTTAGACTGGAAGCTGACCCCAACATAGTTGGGAAAAGGCAGATGATGAAGTATTTAAACTACTGTGTACTACTAAATCCTAATTGCGTAACACGCTATCAATAACAACCTGTCGATCGATTCTGTAAAAGTCTTACCGTGAAAACTTAGGTGAAGTGAGTTTGTTTTTGCTAGAAATTGACACTATTGACAGCTCACTCCACGCTCACTTCACCTAAGTTTTCACGGTGAGATTTTTACAGAATAGTTTTTGCTAGAAATTGACACTATTGACAGCTCACTCCACACTCACTTCACCTAAGTTTTCACGGTGAGATTTTTACAGAATAGCACCGCTGGATCATTTTGAAGGATATTGCAAATACATTGCTTCAGTGATTATCAGTGATCGGAATAGGTAGAGCTATTTAAGTTCATTGACCGCAAACATTGATGTTAATATGGATATTCCACGGAATTCCGATTGATACTACGGGATTTTTACGGGATTTTATTGTCGCTAGAGTGACGCATCTGTTTTTGTCTTTTTCTGCGCCACTTGAATTCAATTCTTTACCAACAGTAACTTCGAAACTAAACTTAACTTCGTAACTAAAAGGGAATATCCATATTATTCTAACCTATGGCAAGTACATAAAACAGCTCTACCTATTCCGATCTATGGTGATTATGTTTGAAAATGTTGTCTGCTCTACCTATGCAATTGAACTTGTTGGACTGTCAAAATGACAGCCATTGCTACTGTTAGATACGCAGTTACCCCGCTGACTGAGTAGTTTAAGCTGAACTCAAAAGATACCTAACAAATTAAAGTACGTACCATTAATAACTACTTTGAAAATTAGAAACTAACTACACTCCTGATATTATCTTAGGAAATAATAATGACTAGATATTATAATTCAGGCATAAGGCACAGAACAGGAGGCCTAAAAAGGCCACTTTGGCAGAATCATAAAAGGATAACATTATGAATCATAATGGACAGTTAACTGTTAAGTTAATCGTATCAAATCCCATTGGTGAAGGGTTTTTCAGTTATTTTTTTTGTCTGTGCTAAAATAACAAGCAATCCAATCCAAATCGAATCCCAATCTCCTTGATTGTACCTACATAAGTGCTGTCTGTGTGGTGCCGGACTTAAAGAATACCACCACCCCTTACTTCCCGTGGGTGTCGTAAAAGGCGACTAAGGATCGTACCGGAGAATGGGCAGCAGCGTTCTCTATGTATTCCACCATCATACCATACTGCGATCGCCAACCCGCCTGCCAAGCGTGGCGATTATGGCAAACCCTCCCAAAATTGGGGGAGGCCTATGTCCAGCAGTAGACGTCTATCGGCTGAAACGACGAGTGCAGCGAAAAAAAGAAAAACACGGACTGTCTTCGCCATATGATTCATAATGTATTACAGTACGACACAACTTAGATGTAGCATCGGCAAAATTCGTAAAACCGATCACATCCGAACTGAGTGCACCTTCAAAATCACTAATCTTTATTATTGCTTTAGGAGAAATGATCTTTATGCAAACTCCATAAAAAAACTGAAACTCCTTTCTATTGGTTGTGTAAATCGGAAGTGATCGGTTTTACGATGCTACATATAAGATGTGTCGTACTGTACTTGTATGATTATGCCAAAGTAGCCTTTTAAGGCCCCCAGTTTGTTGTTCACAGGACCCAACCCATTAAAAAACAAAAATGTAAAGAATTACCTAGGGCCCTGATTTTCGTTGGACCCATTTTCCCTACCCCAAATCCGTCCCTGCAAAACTAGTTCATCGACACATTTCGCCTCACATTAATAGTCAGCTAATTTATTAATAGTAAATGAATCACACTACTCAATGTCAGAAGCTATAAGTACAAAATCTTCCGGCAAAGATAATATTCTCTGCCAAAAACTTTGACTCACCGAATAGCACTGAGATTGTAATTTTTCAACTCGACTTGGCCTAAAATCTATTCAAATCCTTTTTTTCACATGACGTTATTTCCACTGTAACAAATATCAACTTTATCCTAGTGTTAATTAAGTTGATTTCAGAATTACTACTGTATAATATCCATAGTAATATTATAAATTCGAAAGTAACTGTCTGCCTGTATGTTACCGTTTCACGCCTTAACCACTGAACGGATTTTGATAAAATTTGGTAGAGAGATAGATTGCATCCCGGGGAAGGACATAATATAGTTTTTATCGACGTACCTCGCGGGCGAAGCCGCGACCGGAAGCTAGTACTTATATACTCACGTCTTCTTTCCACGGGGTATGGCAGAAACTACAGAATGCCACCTGCTTCGATCCTTTCCTCCTTTTGCTAGCTTTAAATCAAAATAATTGAATAGTTCATAAAAATTATTGAAGATGTAAGGAAAACTGAACTTTATGTGTTAAGTTGCTTAAAAACACACATTACATTTTGTTTATACGTTTGGAAACTAAATTGCGCACGCAGTATAAAAGAGTTTTGTCATTTGTGTTTACGCGGGCTTAAAATGTTATTTCACCTGCGACAAATTGTTTTATATTTTTCTTTTTAATTTCATTGTCATGTATTTTCGTAGTTTGCTAAATTAGCTGCGCCCGTGACTCTGGCCGCAATGATTTTCGACGTAGAAATGTCGGTACCACAGATCATATATGTATTTAACGATCTGTGGTCTGTGGTATACCGCGCCGTTTGCCCGAATTTTTTTGCCCTAATATCATTTGCCATAATAGTCAACAGCCATAATATTATATGACGTAATATTCATTTGCCCTACTCTTATTTGCTATATTAGTCACGTGCTAGAAGCTTTGTTGTTTGTTTGAAGCTTTGTCATAATCATTGTAAGCCCTAATTATCACATGCCCTAATTATCACATGCCATAACTATCATATGCCATAACATCATTTGCCATCGACATCGACATCGATGGGTATGTAACGATTGTTATATTAGGAGAAACTGGATGCAATCGGGCCTTTAAGGCACCCCGACTCGGATAGGTTAGGTTAGAAGGGGATGGCGGGGTCGTTTGAGCGAGCGAAGCGAGCGAAGCGAGCGAATAGACCCCGCCATCCCCTTCGTGGTTATTTTTTTATAAACCACCCAGAAGTAGGAGCCCCGACCATGCATAGAATATTTTAAGGTTTTGGTTAGGTGCCATTTCAGTTAGGTTAGAACTGTGACCATTAAACTTAAAAGAGAAAAATAAATAAATTTATTCTTAATCTTATTATACCAAACATTACACACCCATCGACAGCGACAGCCCGAAAGCTAATAAGTAGATAGGTATTAGAATTAAAAACATTATTATGGCGTTTAAATATTTGTCTAATAATTGTTATGGCATTTAAATATTATGTCTAATAATCAATATGGCGTTTAAATATTGTCTAATCATTATTATGGCAATTAAAAATATGAAAAACAATACGTATGGCACTCGTATCTTATGGTAGGTATCTAAGTTTCGGGCTATTAAAAGTATCTCATAAATATGTACCTATGTATGTCTTTTAGGGCAAACAAACCATTCGGGAAAATGAAATTCGGGAAATGATGATTATGGTATCTTCGGGTAAACAATAGACCACCGTGGTCTGTACCTACCTTCTCTGTATCTTTCTCTGTGTCTACCAAGCTACCTGTCTGCACCTTTTAGTTTGGTGGTTAGTAACGCCAAGTAAATGGTCTCCACTTTTGCCCCGAATCCTTGCAACATGTCTTTTCCTTGTTGCAGGTTCAATCCAGCTGGACCCAGGTGGGTCTCGGTCAGGCTCTGGCGCTGGGTCTGCAGGCTCAGGGTATGAGAGCGACCTTCGTCACTCAGGGTCTGAGGGCAGCTGGGAGCAGAAACAGCAGCAACAACAACATAAATATGGAATATTGACAAGAAAGGTACTTACCTGTTGCATTGTTCAGGTGGGCTGTCTCCTGACCTAAATTTCCAGTCCATTCACTTTTATTATTATTATCTTGTAAGTATAAATAAAAATGGGGTGCGCCAAAGTTAACCTAAATTTTCAACTCCGATAATTGGAAATCCGAAAATGTTATTCCTAAAATTTTTCATCCTAACAATCACAATTCCTAACTACTCTGTCTCTAATGTTCATAATTCCGAAACATTCAACTTCATAATGTCAGTACGGTAGCAATAAACATCTATTATACTTTTATTTGTTTTCCTATATGTTCTCAACATAACCATCTTTTACACTATTATTCAAAGTCATATATTTTTTGTTTACATTTCTTCTTAAGATAGATTTTTTTTTGTTTAGATTTTATTTATAGCGGTAACCAACATAATATACAAAAGTAACACATTTGTAATGACAACGTAAGATGCAAGTGCGAGCGAAGCGAGCTCGGGACTTGGGGCACCCCGACTCGGACAGGTTAGTTTCGAAGGGGATGACGGGGGCTCGAGTGAGCGAGCAAAGCGAGCGAACGAGCCCCCGTCATCCCCTTCGTGTTAGGTTCCTTTAAACCCTGTAGACAGAAATAGGGGCCCCGCGAAGCGGGGCTCCGTCGACAACGCCTAACCACGTATTTTTGTAGATAAAAAAAAAACTTTGGGATCTCTTTTCTCGGCCCCTATGATATTGCAAACTTTGCGGTTTTCAAATTTACACTAAAAAGAGTCTATTCTATCCAAAAAAAATAGCTACTATCAAAAAGCGCCGGGTGTGGAAGTACTTACAGTGGTTCCATAGACACAATTCAGTACGTTATGTAAAGCATACCCCCAAATAATAATCATATCCTCAAATTAAAACTATAAATATCATCTTCTAATATTATGGTACCTAATTATGTTTAGGGATAAAAGCGTTATGATAAAAAACAGGAGGAGTTTAAATATGTTTACATTAATGATATTATTAATTACAATTTTCGGAAACATGAGTGTTATGAACATCACCGGTAGCACTACAAATAGTATGAATGAAAACTTTAGGATGAAAAATTTTAGGAAGACTGATCATTCGGATTACAAATCATTAGGAAGAACAATTTCGGGTAAAGAACTTGAGGTGAGCCCATAAAAATGAAATGCTGTTCTTTGATAAGCGCATCATTTGATAACGGCTGGACCGATATTGTTTTTTTTTTAATATTTTAAATTCTGGAAAATCTGACTAACTTTTTTCTACGGGACTTTCGTATGAACCGGACAACGTCTGTCTTCTATATCACACTAATATTATAAAGGCGAAAGTTTGTGAGTGTGTGTGTTTATAATATATGTTTGTTACATCTTCACGCTCAAACGGCTGGACCAATTTTGATAAAATTTGGTATGGAGGTAGCTAACACCCTGGATTAACATATAGGCTACTCTTTATCCCGATGTTCTTCTTATCAACACTTATGCGGGTAAAACCGCGGGGCGCGGCTAGTATTTAATACAAGTAGCAGCGCCCCGCGGTTTCACCCGCATAAGTGTCGATCCCGTGGGAATATCGGGATAAAAACTATCCTATGTCCTTTTCCGGGACTCAAACTATCTCTATACCAAATTTCATCTAAATCCGTTCAGCGCAGACAGAAACACTTTCGCTTTTATAATATTAGTATGGATTCAAAGTCCTGACTGACTGATATATCAACGCACAGCCTAAACCGCTAGTCCTAGAGACATTTGAAGGGTGTTTTTTTTGAAGAGTAGGTATCCACTAAGAAAGGGGTTTTCGAAATTCCACCCCTAAGGGGGTGAATGCGGGGAAGGTGAAATTTCACACGGACGAAATCGCGGGCAGAAGCTAGTTCTATTATAAATGTCTCTCTTTTGTCATGATCAGGTAAATCCATTAGCTTCACATATTAAGAACATGATTGCAGTAACAATCATGTTCTTATGTGAAGCTTACGAATCATCATCTCTCTACGCTTGCCAACGACTGCTAATGCCATCTCTGCTCTTCAATTCACCTCCTTTATTACAGGTATCAGGAAAAAGTGTCCAGTTCCTCCTCTGCCCGACCTGTGGGTATGAGACACAACTGCCTTTGGGAGGTATATCAGCTTTGCCTCTTAACTATGTGCTGCTTCGGAAGATGGCGGCTGCGCAGGACAGCGAGGGGGTCAACGTACTTTGTGATCTTTGCAACAGTGATAATAAGGTAGGAACCTTTGTGGCAACACAAACGCAGGATCCTCCAACGAAGTACCTGGGTGCAATTTTTTTAGCCTAACCTATTCACAAGCGTGAATGCTGAGCGTTCCTGGGTGCGATCACCAGGTTGGCACAGTGTTATTAGGTTTTTCCATTAGCTCAGCTACTTCTGAATTTGTGTCTGATAACCTTAGACTATAAGAAGCTAAGCTAAGTTAAGCTACTCTTTCCGTGGTTGGTCTGTGGGTGACCATCTTTACACACCGTGACCCCTCCGCGCCTCGGAAAGCACGTTAAGCCGATGGTCCCGGCTGTCATTCGTGGATCTTTGACAGTCGTTACGGGTAGTCAGAAGCCCGAAAGTCTGGCAACCAGTCTTATCAAGGGGTATCGTATTACCCAGTAATTCGGTTGTGGAGGTCAGATAGGCAGTCGCTCCGTGTAAAATACTGGTATTCAGCTGCATCTGATTAGCCTTTTTCCAACATAGTTGGGAAAAGGCTAGGCAGAAGAAGAAGAACCTTAGACTACAATTTTATAGTCTAGGCTTAGCTTTGGCGAAATGAGAGTTTACTATTTATGGTCAAATCAAATTAACTAGCGAAACTCTGCAGACGATGTCAGTAAAAGTGCAGCTCCACTCAAAACTTAAGGAGCTTGTAGCGGCATCAACAACGCCACAACATGCGAACAACGCGTCTTACTGACGTCACGCAAAATCCTGCATCTCGGAAGCAGAGTTTACCGCGCAACTAGCATAGATACAACGGCCCGACATGAATCATCCGGCAGTTGCCCGCCAGACACAACACCCGTCTGGTCGGAGGAAGGGAAGAGGGGAGGATCCCCCTTTTCTATGGAGGATGAGTGAACCTTACACCCTGTTCCTCATACCTCTATAAGCTCAACGTTTGGACGAACGAATTAGACGATGATTAGTTAATAAAAAAGCCCACGTCAAGATTTCATCAAGTATCGTCCTAGGTATATCGAGCATGCGTATTACAAATCTAAAACTAGTCAGACCCGGAAAAACTACTTATTAGTAGTAGAAGTATGGGACTGGTTTATTATAAACAACGTTATTTTTAGTACCTATATGCGAAACCTGAATATAGTTTGTTCGGAATAAGTAACTGAATCGATTCCAATAATTTTTACCCCATGTTATATTTTGTCTCAAAAATATTTAAAAAGGTTAAAAGTTGAACACCGAGCGGCACTAAGTAGGTTATTCAATCTCCGCGCCGAACGGTTAGGTACCTAGGTATTATTATCAATGAGCGCAAGACGGCGCGGCGCGAGCGGCGCGGGTGAGCATGTTTTTGTACGGACAAACAGGTAACTTAACAAGCTTATAGCTTTGTGATTTTTCATGATACAGTTTTGAAATTTTGTACCTACATAGATTCTTTACATTAAAATACTAGACACGTGTTTCGGGTTTCGCATATACTAAAAATAATGTTGTATATCATGATCGTAACAAAGGAACTACTGGCAAGGAACCCACAATTCTTTGTCTTCAAAGCTCAATAGAAATAGGTACCTACTCAATAACTTTTTTCTTTAAAAGTATTTTAAGATATTGAAACACGTGAAGGATCTCAACCGTGGACGAACGCTTCAAATGTGGGATTTCAACAAATTACCATTCGTTCCGTTCAGCTACATTTGACTTACAGAATGCTTGTATGATTGTATTTGAACTTATGTTCGGGACGTGTTTAAAAATCTTTTCGTTTCATTAAGCTTGATGACGCAGCCAAAGGATGTTTGGCTATTTTAGTAAATTCTAGTTTGCCTACACTGCACTATTTTGTATGATCTAATCCCTTTTCAGGGTTGACCAGTGCCGGATTAAGACTACTTACTTGATGCCCTAAGCAATCCACCCCTGAAGGCCCTCCTATCCACTAGTCGCCTCGTATTTTTCCAAAGCATCGACGAGCGATTTGTAAAGATTGGCGCACATCTCTAGAGTGACTTTTGGGTCTTGTAATATCTTGCTGACAAACAGCCTTGCCATTCATGTGCTAGCAAATACTGTTTCTGTGCTGTTTCTGCCTTATGGTGCCGAGACGTGATGCCCTAAGCAATTGCTTAATTTGATTATGGGTTAATCCGGCACTGGGGTTGACCCAAAGCATGGTGTTTGGGTTCGTAGTGTTAACTGTCTTCAACGGGAAGCAGCGGGGCAAGTGGCGTAACACATTATCAATCAGAATCGGTTTCAATTTGCTAGTTCAACACAATTCATTGCGTTATTTACGTGTTGAGCAGACAAAATTTTCGAACTTATGAAGCAATGAATGACTCATATTCCGACTGATAGTGTGTTATGCAATCAGGGGTGCAGGATCTATATTTCCAGCATTTCTTTACGGATTTCAGTCATTACTTTTGGGCTCCAATACAAAAACGCACTGCTTAGGTCAAGAAACTTTCTTTTTACAATAAAAACCATACTAACATACATACAATCATTCTGATTTTTTGTCAGATTATTCTACAAGCAACATACTAAATCAGTACTGTTTTAATTTTTTTGTCCAAACAATAGATTTTTTGCTTTATATTTTGCAATACATTACCAGCGTTGTGTCATCGCGCTTCTCGTTTCTTTTCTACGCAGTCCGACAGTGACTGCGCTTAGGTCATGTAAGCCCCTTAAGTCAAGGGCTACGTTAGTGCTGAGAATCTAAATTGTTAAAACTTAGGCTCCACCGTTCTTAGGTCATCATCTACCTAGCAGTAGCGGCCCTAGAGCGGTGCGAGCGGTGCTACGGCACCGGGCGCCGTATTGGGGGGCGCGGGCTGGTGTCTGATGGTCGCATTTCGGTTGATGTCAACCGAAATGCGACCATCAGACACCAGTCAACGAATAGTTGCTATTCGAGGACCGATGGTATATGATAGTTAGTACGGAAAGGTCCATATTGGAAAAAGCTTGTGCTGAATTGTAAATCAGTTTGACAGAGGCGCCACATTAAGATTTAGCACCATCATCATCTACCTATCCTTTTCCCAACTATGTTGGGGTCGGCTTCCAGTCTAACAGGATGCAGCTAAATGCCAGTATTTTACATAGAGCGACTGCCTATCTGAGTTCCACAAGCCAGTTACTGGGTAATACGATACCCCTTGGTAAGACTGGTTGTCAGACTTTCGGGCTTCTGACGACCCGTAAAGACTGTCAAAGATCCACGAATGACAGCCGGGACCAACGGCTTAACGTGCTTTCTGAGGCACGGAGGGGTCACGGTATGTAAAGATGGTCATAACCCATCCACAGACCAACCGCGGCAAGCGTAGCTTAACCTGATCGATCGACCTGTGCAGCTGTTATATACTTACCGACAAGCGTACTAAACTTCGCAGATGGGTGTCGATATTATCAATTATCATGATAAAACGAAACAGAACAGATTTTCTTAACGCAAAGTTCAAGTAACAAAACTACCAGCGGTCAATCACCCCCAAAAAAACATCAAAATAAATCATTTATCGCATGTATCGGTACCCGACACGTCTGCAAAATTTCTCTAGCTAATTTAATTTGACCCTGTATGTGTCTAGAATATACTTACATTTTTTTCACTATGTAAGTACCTATGTAAGTTTTTCACGATGTGTGTAAGTTTTTCACGATGTATGTAAGTTTTTAACGATGTATGTAAGTTTTTCACGATGTATGTAAGTTTTTCACGATTTATGTAAGTTTTTCACGATGTATGTAAGTTTTTCACGATGTATGTAAGTAGGCAATAGACACCAGTTCTTAAATGCTGCAAAATGCTGGTTAGACAGCATTTGTAAAAGAGATCTAAGCAAAAGTTGTCTGGCAGGCAGAAACCCGCTGCAGTCAATGCCTGGTCAGCATCTGTACATCATGCGGGGAGGCGCACGGCAGACAGAAGGCGACTGCCCGCCACTCGCTGCACCCACTGGACCCTGCACCCGTGAAGTACTGCAGCCAGCATCCGAAGGCTGATCTTAGTGTTTATTGCGCTACCTGTCAGCAGGTAAGTTTTATTGACAGCCGTGGCGAAAAAGCACGAGGTCTCTTACTCAACAATCAAAAGGCGACTGTTTTTCGCTTATCCACTGGACGAGGAGTTGCCATGTTGTATTGGCATGCAATTAATGTTGTTGAACTGTCAAAATGAAAGCGATTGCTACTGATAGTGTGTTACGCAATTACCCCGCTGATTATTCACTCGTTAAGGCTCCTTCAAACAGGCGCGACACGCGATAAAATCGCGCGCGACACAAAGGCAGCGCAAGTCGCACATCGAACGGTGCCTTTGCGTCGCGCGCGATTATATCGTATGACGCGCCTGTTTGTAGGGGCCTTTATTTAAAAGTGCAGATAGTTCAATATCTACAAAACATGCCAATGCTTTAGGTCATAAACGACCTGAGATTAGACCCAGAATCCAGCAACTACTACGCCAGCAGTCCAGCAGTCCTACGCAGACCGGGATGGCATGGCAAGGGATTTTGCCGTCAGTCAGCGCACACTAGCCGCTTAGATACCGCGGCAGTCCAGCGGCTTCCCAGCCTCTATCCCCGCCGCCTCACCCCGCGGTATGTCACAAAGAGCGCCGGAGTCCACGGCATGCCGTTGCCTACCGCAGGACGCCACGGCATCCCGCCACGGGAGCCCGTGGCGCGTCTTTCAATGCCGTGCAATGAAATCCCTTTCGATGCCACGGCATCATTTTAAAGCATAGCAATTTATGTCGTATTTCTATATCGATACGTTTGAATGTCCATTAGCAAAAATTTAAATCCCTTGCCATGCCGCCCCGGTCTGCGTAGGCCTTTATTATCTGAGTTGACCTGAGACATCGGCCGTAATTGCCATAAATACACACATCAAAAGTGTCTAGGGATCAACATATATTTTTTGCAATAACTTTTCTCCTGATTGATATTAATTAAAATTTTCTTTAAGGATTCATCAAATAAAGTGTTTTCGTTTGTCACAGTAACGATAAACCAAGTCACCTTTGCATTAATAAAGAAATTTGCCATTTTCCTAATAAAGGGATTTTTGACATTTGAACCACTAACACAAAAGTTCGAAAAAAAGACTGAAATAACAGTTTTCTTTAAAATTTTATTGGGTAACTTAAACAATTAATAATCCGTGTTTCTACCGCGAACACTAACAACACAAGAACATCGGTTTGGCATACTCAAAATGAGTTCATCCAAATCACGCTGTGGAATGGCCGCCCATGTTCGTTGCAACAACAAAAAAAGGTCTTCTTGCGACTGGATACCCTCCATATTCGGCAGAGCTCTTCTCTGTAGCATATCCCATGCATGCTCAATCGGGTTCAAGTCTGGCGACTGAGCAGGCCAGGGCAGGACATTGATGTTAGCTGCGGCGAGAGTCTGTCTTACAACTCTTGCGGTGTGCGGTCGTGCATTATCATGCATTAACTGAAATAAGGGACCGATTTGCACTTGTAGAGGAACGATGACGTCTGATACAATCGTCTCAGCATAAATTTGAGCGTTGAGGTTGCCTCTGATCCAAATCAACTCAGTTCTTCCGCCGATCCAAATACCCGCCCATACCATGATGGTTCCACCACTATAAGGATGGACTTCCTGGCAGGATTTTAATCGCTGTTGGCGTCCAGGGGTTCTCCAGTGTCGTATACGTCTTGTATCCGGTCTCATACCAAAACGAGACTCATCAGAAAAGCACACGAAACGCCATTGTTCTTCTGCCCAATTTCTGTGTTCAAGAGCCCATTGATATCGAATCCTACGATTGTGCATTGCTAAAGGTGGTACCCGTAGCGGTCTTCGGGAATGAAGGTTCACTTCATGCAAGCGGTTTCTGACTGTTTGGTCGCTAATTAAGTTCCCTGAAGAGTGATGAAGCCTCACGGCTAACATCATGGCGGTTATTGTTGGAGCTCTTCGAGTTAAGATTTGAATGTATCGGTCTTGTCTCCGTGTGGTGCAGCGATACCGTCCTCCATGGCGCTCAGCCACGGTACCAGTGCTTCGGTAACGTGTCCAAAGTCGACTGATAACACTCTGACTTGTATTCAGAGCTAAAGCCACAGTACGTTGCCGGGAACCAGCTTCTATCATTCCCACGGCTCTGAGCATTTCTTCCCTGCTTAAATGACGTCGCCGCTCCATAATAACGTTGGTTTTAATCAGTAGTAGGGAAACAGTAGCACTAATAATGTCTTCAATGCGTTGTATGTTTTTATAGGGAAAATATTGACAGCTGATTTTCATCTTTTACTCGAATTTGATTCACAGTTCCTGATTCAAATTATGAAATGCACCAAAAAGGATCCATATAAATTTATAAAATCATAAATTTATTACAAAGCCACATCTCAATCTCAAGAAATCCGCATAAAAATGCTTGATCCCTAGACACTTTTGATGTGTGTACATGTTATTTCCTAGGTGATATGCCGCGACTGCTGCCTCGTCTCACACAGCGGGCACGCGCTAGCCAACGCGTCACGAGCTGCCGCTGAGCGTGCTCGGTTGCTGCGCGACGCGGCTGAGCGCGCCAGGCTCGTGCCAGAGAACGTGGAGCGAGCTACCAGGAACCTTAGCACGCATGCCTATGAGATTGATGTGAGTTTAGAGCTGTTTGTAATTTTAATTTCAGTGCTAGCCAGTTTTTTCGACATAAACCATTTTCTCTTAAAAGAAACGTATAAACCGCCGATTTAGATGAAATTTGGTATAGATATAAGTTGAGTCCTGAGAAAGGTCATAAGGATACTTTTTATCCCGATATTCCCACAGGATCGAAACTTACGCGGGTGAAACCGCGGGGCGCTGTTAGTGATAAATAAGTATCGCTAAACTTATTATAAGTACAAATAACTTATTTATTTATCTATCCCCGAAAACCGGGACTGAGCCTGTCCCGCGCGGGACATTTAATTTTAGGCTAAAAGTCGAGACGTCCCGCCAAAACGCCGCGTTTTAGTTTGTGAATAATTTTATCACCACTGCTCTTAAAATGGTGAAGGAAAACTTCGTGAGGAAGCTGGTCAACGGAAATCGTTCTAGAACTAAATTATCGAAAAACAAAAAAAGAAACAATATTGTTTATTTGCATAAAATGTGGTAGGTACAGACGAAGTTTTAGAAACAATAAAAGCAGGTATATGATCGACTACAGTAAATAAAACCAGAAAAATATATGATATTCTTCAGGATATTGGTATGCTAGGTAGATATAGTGTGTTGAAAACATAATACAACTAATTTGATACGATAGAAATAAATCATGAAGATACCTCTAAAAACTTTCTTTTTACAATAAAAACCATACTAATATACATACAATCATTCTGATTTTTTGTCAGATTATTCTACAAGCAACATACTAAAATACTAGTGTTTTAATTTTTCAGTCCAAACAATAGATTTTTTGTAATTAAATAGTAGCTTCATATTTTGCAATAAATTACCAGCGTTGTGTCATCGTGCTTCTTTCTTTTCTATGCAGTCCGAAAGTGACCGCGCTGTAGGTCATGTAAGCCCCTTAATCTAGACTTACCTGTTCTTCCTTTAAGTGCCAAGCAGCCCGCGTGGAAAACGAAGTCCAAGAATGGGCAGTTCAGTACCGTCGCGCGGTTGACACACACACACGCACGCTATGCGCAAGCGCGGCGCGTGCGAGGGAGAGGCATCAACAACGGCTAGATCAGAAGAGTAGAGCGCTAGATGAGAGGGCCATGCATGCGGTTGATGCTGTGAGGTTTGCGGAGGAGGTAAGTGCATGACTTAAAATTATATCACTAAAAGGTTTTCTAAAACAAAATAATGACAATGTCTTCCTACAAGAATGAGAACTGGGGCTGTATTTTGAAACATTAAAAATTGTTACAGGTAGGTACCCTATTGTGCAATTCTGAAATAGGAATTCGTCTTTTTATGTAGATTGATCTGTCTATTTCTATCACACGACATAAACGACCCCTAAAAACTGCCTCTCACCTCCTAATTGCGAACTGGACCAATTGTGAATTGGACCAATTGCGAACTGGACCAATTGCGAACAGGACCAATTACAAACTGGACCAATTGCGAACTGGACTAATTGAGAATTGGACAGTTGGACATTTTGCGAATTGGACATAATGCGCCCAAACGCTTGAAACCTTGGGAATTTGGATATAGACAGTCCTTAGCGCA
Organism: Mesoligia furuncula; assembly: GCA_916614155.1. NCBI lineage: Eukaryota > Metazoa > Arthropoda > Insecta > Lepidoptera > Noctuidae > Mesoligia > Mesoligia furuncula. The sequence goes on along the minus strand of OU744802.1, from coordinate 26,875,642 downwards.
GTGTTGTTATGCACAGAACTTGATATATGTACAAGTAAACTTGATTTTGGGGATTCTGATTTCTGCGTAAAACTACATTTACCGAAATTTCTTGCTTCTATTCGACTGCTGAAGCGGTCAACAAAAGTAAGACTAGCATATTAGTCACTATGCAAAACTGTTTATCTCATCCGCAGCTCCTAGCAGAAGGCAAAGAAGACGAGCTCCTGTCCCTGTCGGGCCCCGTGCTGCGGCGCCTGGAGCGCGTGACGGAGCTGGCGCCGCTGGCGGAGGCGCCGCGCCTGGAGCTGCGCTTCGCGCCGCGCGCGCCCGCCACACACGACCCCACCATCTTCGGGAGGCTTCTGGCGCATGCGCCTGACCCTGATATGTGTGTGGTTAATACTGAAGGTGAGGGTTTGAGAAGCGCTTCTATTGTGGCTTGATGATTGTTAGACGAGAGCTCAGAGTGCCTTATTGGCCAACTAACGCGGCTACTATTATTATTTTTCCTCTTTTGATATTTTTCGGGACCCCCCAGTTTTTAATGCAATTATTATTATCCATTTGTGACTACGAGTACCCCAGGCTGTTGAATCTTTCTGTCAGCTTTTGCGATTGGACGAGATGCGATATTTAACAGCAGAAGGTACTCAATGTAGATTACCATTGTAACGCTAAGAAGCAGAATAAAACCAGGGTTACATTATTAAACACGTCTGACGTTCACTTTTTATATTTGAAGGTCTTCAAGATCTCCGAGTGGACTGTGAGCATGAAGTGACATTGGAACTGCGAGACTGTAACGGGGAACGCATTTGGTGTGGAGGAGAACAGGTGAGAAGTTTAACTAAATTTTCATGATTGGTCTAAAGATCTGTAACGTTACTGTTCGATGTAGACCCTATTTATTTATGTATCCACTTATTTCAGGCATCAAGGCACTTAAAAAACACATACAACATTATAACCATAATAATACAGCAAATGTAATACCTACCTATCTATGAGATATCTAAATTGTCACAGGCGCTTTGCAGATGGAGCACCTTTAGTTAAGAACGTTTACGCCGTACGGCATTTCATACAAACTTTCAAGCCCTTATTTTTCGAAATTAAGAAACCGATTTTAACGAAACTTCATACGCATAAGCAGGATACAAAGGTCTAAAAAGTTAGTAGAGAACATTTTCGAAATGTCTTATTTAAATAAAGATAACTGAAAATCTCTGTTTCTATGGAAAATTTAAAACCGGTCTAATTTAGCTGTAACACTATTTTTCGAAAATGTTCTCTACTAACTTTTTAGACTTTTGTATCTTGCTTATGCGTATGAAGTTTAATTAAAATCGGTTCATTCATTTCGAAAAACAAGGGCTTGAAAATTTGTATGAAATGCCGTACGGCGTAAACGCTCTATCAACTTTTTAAAAATTTCCTTTAAAAGTTGCCAGTTGCTACAACCAAATAATAGCCCGAGATGTGTACATGTAAACAGCTAGTTGCCAGTTGCTGCAATAGTTGCTCCATCTGCAAGGCGCATACGCAGCATGCTGAGAGTTTCTCCCTGTATGTGTATCCGATGCATTCAAGAGATACGAGCTGAATGTATAAGGGTAGAGAAAACTATTACTGTTTGTAATAAAACACAGAGAGAAAGTAAAAATAAAGATTTCACTTGTCTTTAAATAAAAAGAAAACAATGACGAGTTACTTTCATAAACGTTTTACAAAAGTTAAAAAAGTGACAATAAAAAGTGTGTTGCCACACCAAAAAAGAATATTTTTAAGGCACATTAATGTTGCACACATAAACATATAAAAAAATAAGAAAAAACAAAGATAACAAAAATATTTTTAATTTGATTCCAAATTACTTATTATAAATCAGTGCAATTACTTAATCACACGAATTTATAATAATTTAGAATAATATCAAAATAATATAACATTGTATTGAACAATTATCGTATAATCTTCTTGAATCCTAGGTGGCTGGTTACTTAAGACGCCGCGACTCAAGTGCTCGACCCAGCGTGGCTCGCGTGGAGGATAGTACTGATGGCAGCTACTCACTGTACTTCACTCCTCGCTCCCCTGGAGCATATCTAATGGCTGTCACTATCAACAACAAACCGATAAAGGTATCATGATGAACCTAAAGTCTATTCAAACTTCTGTTTCAAATTAATATTATTTCAAGTTAAACAAATATCAACTTTATTTTAATGGTAATTAAGTTGATTTCAGAGTGACTAACACAGCTAACACTATTGAAAAAAATGTTTGAAGTTGTAGCGTAAACTGATCTTTGTTGTGTAGGATTTAAAGTTATTTTTCCATAAACTCATATATTTGTTTACATTTTTGGCAAATAAAGCGCGAATGCGGATTACATTTTATATTTGTCATCACTGTTCACCAGTGCAGAGGCAGTCCACTCTACTAACAGCCACATAATAAAAAGTATTCGATATCCGTGGTTCTAGCCTACTAATGACCTAGCTATTACAATTAAAGCTATCACTACCCTTAAATGGGGGGGTGGGGGGGGGCTACTGCGCAGAGAGTAGTGAACTTCAGAGCCGCCATACAGTTGAATCGGCCTGTACATACTTCTACGCCATTAATTTTCATAAACTTGTACCCACCTACCACAGTTGTATGATGTAATCTGCATTAGCGATTTATTTGTTAAAAATGTAAACAAATACGAGTTTATGGAAAAACAACTTTAAATCCTACACAATAAAGTTCAGAAACATGAGTTTGAATTGACATTAGTTTAACTGTTGGTCACGTAGTCACAAGCGCGACTGCAGAGGTTCGATTCCCAAGTCGGGCAAAGTGTTAGGTAATACGGGCTGGTTTCCGCAACTCCACGTCAACGCGCGAAAGTGTTATAGGGTTTTTCCATTAACAATTTCTTAGTAACAGCCCGGAGTTTTGAAATCGGCGGAGTGATGCCCGCGTGTCGGAAAGCACGTGTCGCCGATGGTCCTGCGCCTGATCTCTCTCCGGTCGTGTCGAATTGCCGTCCCTGAGGATTAAGAGACTGAGGGAAGAGAGTGCACCTGTGTCTGCGCATTATACTTTTGCACTATAATATCTCCCGCGGTAAAGGCTAGTCTTTGTTGAGGTTGGAGAAGAATGAAAGAACTAGATGTCATGTGGTTGAATTGCCCCGACATCCCGATCTTACTTTGTCGAGCAAAACGACTGTCAAAAATGCCAAGACATCCTTTACGCGTACTGCAGGCCCAAAAATTCTGTCATTGTCCCCTACAGGGCAGTCCGTTCTCTTGCTGCGCCCGCGCAGGTGCGGCGCACTGGGGCACGTTCCACTGCTGCGCGTTCTGTTCGTCCGGCGGCAGGCGGGACGCGAGCTGCGGCTGCGGGGCCCGCATGCCTGGAGGGTATAAAGGTATGTGAGGAACGTGGAAGAAGTCCCAAATCCTAATGCTTTTTTAAAATCTTTGCTAAATTATGGCAAAGACAATTAAGAGCCCCATTATGGAGTGATAGTACTATTCATTTTGTAGAGCTTCATCTCTCTTTCGCATAGCAACAATGGAGATCAATCCATGAAAACACCTGCGCTAGTTTGGTTTGACCGGATGCATGTACAGACGCCAGCACATCAAGCTACTACAATCTGTCAAATTTCTTTAATAGATTTTCAACTTTATCGCTAAAGAATAAGGTTCAAAGTTTATTGGGAAAATTTGACAGTTTCGGGTAGCTTGATGTGCTGGCGTCTGTACATTGCACATACACGTAATAAGGATAAGACTGTTTAGTTTCAAAAATCACTCCGGTCGTTATAGGCGAGTAGATCTTGAGCCTATAGACAGCCAAACATTGTAGGTACGGATCGAAGAAGTCACACGCATCTGAAGGAAGAACTAACCTGTATGTTACCCTTGAAAGAGATCCGTCTGCGTTGTTTTAACCCATGTTAAACTGTCCCTCATGCTAAACCCGACCAGCTATAATGTCAGACAGTCAGTTTGCCAATTAATTCCAGGTTGCGGGCACGGGCACGCGGGCTGGCCGGGCACGCGCCACTGGTCGTGCTGCGGCGCCGCACGCCGCGACGCCGCGTGCACGCGCGCGCGCAGGCCGCAGACACAACTCTACCAGTTTTCCTTGTAAGCTTATAGGAAATTATATTTGATGTTGAAGTGTATGGGGTTGTTTTATTCGTATTTAACTGTCCCAGTTATCACAACTGGTATCAAGGTCCGCTGATAGCATTAAATGTATTTATGATCGTTCTGTTTCAGTCAATCTTTTGAAGATGATAGAGATAGAATTATGTTTTCAATATGTTTAGTGATTTGTGGAGCAGGACTCTTCCACGGTGGATCAAGAGCTAGAGAACCCGCTAGCAAAATACATCACATCGTTGTTTTGTATAAAGTCGACTACCCAAAGGACTACGTAAAATGAGTCTTTCAAAGAAGGTTAGGTAATTATTCACGATTTCTCTCTGTATATTAACTCCCTTACTAATAAACGTATTTCGAGTATATCAGATGAATAGTTACACACCGATTTCTCTCATTCAGTCGTCAGTAATTTGACTTTCGAAAGAAGACAAAGCGGTGTGTAACTATACAGACGCTATACAACGTTTATTATTATGGGGGTTTATAGGTTTAAGCATTATCTGAAATGCACACTACAACAACAACGACAAGTCGACCAAACCAGAAACCGCGAAAAAAAAATCTGCTGTTCCCTACATTTATGTTCGTATAACTCGTCAAAATTTAGGGAACAGCTGAATTTCTTTCGGGATTTCAGGTTTGGTCGCATAGCAAAAGTTTTACATAATGATGTGTACAATGACCTCTTAAGAGGTTAATGTTTTACCTATAACCCTGTATATTATAACCGCGTTGTTCTCCTGAAATCCGCAACGGATTTTCTTGAGGTTTTCACCATAATTTAGAGAATATATTCAGGAAGGTTAATGTTTATAATAAAGAAATCTAAATGTTATGTCAAATCGGTAAAAAACTGTGCGAAGCAGGGGTGGGTCGTTTGTTCAAAATAAAGCTACTTTTGCACCTACTCCAAGTTGTTGTCCAAAAAAGATGTTTGTGAAATAAAAAACAAAATACAATTAAATTACATTTTATTTAAAATTACAAACAAGAAAATTATTGCTATCTCATTACACTTTTACAACAATTATATCGATAAAACTCCATCAAAAAGGGACCTCCGTGACAAAAATATAAATATATTAACATTTATGGTCTATTTCACAACCTCTGGATAAGTTTCGGTTAGAATATCCCACAGATAATTGCATACCAATATTGTTCAATTTGTTTGATTATCTGGTAGATAAAGCCTATCCGGAGACTGTGGAATGGGCCCTTAACGTCTATGTGTTTCGTATTTGATTTAATTATATGATAAAAATTGATCCCGTATCTTTTGAAAACTTGTGGGAAGATTGAAGTTTAGACCATGTAGGGAACACACTGCATTAATAAAAAAAAAATCCCAATATTTATTCAATTGAAAGTCAACTTTGGTCTCTTGGTAATTAAGAATACAGTCGTGTACAGTGTTGTTCTTTTTTTTTTCATTTTTGCTTTTATACTTAGGACGGTAAACAAATGAAGTAAAACAACAATATTTTGAAAAACTAAGCCAAGCAACGATTTACTACTGAAGCAATATACTTAGCATGAGTATATATTTGTAACGGTATTTTTCAAATTATCACAGATAAATATCACATCTGCAAAATATATGTTTTTAAAATTAGAAGATCCCTCGTTTACATTTAAAATTAATTTATACTTAATACTATTTTGCATAAGAGTTAATATTTAATAGTACGTAGTGGATAAACGATTTAATGTTCATACAATATTAGACCTTAATGTGTAATTGCATTCAGTTAAAAATACTTGCAACTTTGCGGTATTAAAGTCAATTCACACGATTGTAATCTGTATGGACAAGACATAAGATACAATATTGTATGGACAGCCAAAACATAATTGGTTTTCATTTGATAAAAGAAAAACAAAAATAAAAAATATTATAAATATTGCCTTAATTATAATCCATTGAGTACCATTTTCTACACACAATCGCTAGGAAAAGTGTGTTAAGATTCATTTACACGGAGTTTCTCGCACGTTTTGTGGGGCAAATGTGCATAGACAATACTCGCCAAGCAATTCTCGCACTTATGTGTTAACAGTGAAGACTCACTGTCCGAAAGTAACTGATCCGTCAAAACTAGTGTTAAATTCAACACATCTCGAGAAAGACCGGTTCCTGGTAAAGTGGGACTACTTTGACGGAACAGCAGTAGGGTGTGATTGTGGAGCTATGTCACAAACCATGCTCCACCTCCTATCCTGCCCTCTGTGTCACAAAACATGCAGTCAAAATGACCTCTGTGCTGCCACTGACGACGCCGTGGAAGTAGCCAAGTTTTGGGCCAATCCATACTATAATATTATGAATTCTCTGTCTGTATGTTACCTTTTCACGCCTAAACCACTGAACGGATTTCCATAAAATTTGGCAGAGAGATAGATTGCATCCCAAGGAAGGACATAGGATAGTTTTTATCCCGATATTCCCACGGGATCGTCACTAAAGCGGGCGAAACCGCGGGGCGCAGCTGGTAAGATATAAAATTCAGTTGTGCCAACGACACGAAGATCACATCTCGAGTAGGACAATTGTCAAATTGTGTTGTCATTAATTCCCCTCCTGATTGAGATGTTCAGCTATACAGATCATCTGATAGTTTGACGTTTTGCTACATGAACATTATGCTAATTAGACTTTGCTTTTAGACGTTTCACATGTAGTTACTTAAACCTACGCTTGCCGCGGTTGATCCGTGGATGGGTGACCATCTTTACATACCGTGACCCCTCCGTGCCTCGGAAAGTACGTTAAGCCGTTGGTTGGTCCCGGCTGTCATTCGTGGATATTTGACAGTCGTTACAGGTAGTCAGAAGTCCGAAAATCTGACAACCAGTCTTATCAAGGGGTATCGTATTACCCAGGAATTGGGTGTTGGAGGTCAGATAGGCAGTCGCTCCATGTCAAATACTGGTATTCAGCTGCATCCGGTTAGACTGGAAGCCGACTCCAACATAGTTGGGAAAAGGCTAGGCAGATGATGATGATGAGTTACTTATACCTTCTGATCAGGAGGGATTCATTCTTAGTTCGGCCTCCGAACTAATCCCATTACCGTAGGTGATACGGAGTAGAAAGCCCCCATAACTTCGGTGAAAACAATTACGTGCTTAGGAACTAGACCCTCAGGGAGACTCCGTGTAAATGACCATTGAAAACGTCGAACAACAATTATCAATGGTTAATCCATATCAAATCAATAACATTCTGTCAAATTTCTTTAATAGATTTTCAACTTTATCGCTAAAGCATAAGGTTTAAGGTTGATTGGGAAAATTTGACAGTTTCGGGTGGCTTGATGTGCTGGCGTCTGTAAAAACTACACAAAAATGAGTAGCAGCCTCAAGATATTCATTTTCAATTAGTCCTTTAATCGCAGAATTGGAATCCCAATACTTTTAAAAATAAATAAAATTAATTAGTTTGTTTATTATCTAGATAAAGAACGGGGCTTTAAATTATGGTCCGAATTGATTTAACTACACCTTCGTCAAATACTTTTAGTTGGTATTTTATATCATATCTTATTCAAATAAAATGTCTTTGTCTGTGTGTCTGTTAGTATGTTTCACGAGAGCCATTTAACCAATTTTCGTAATTTTTGTTTTGATTACACACAGATATGTTATCTGGCTCATTAGTCTACAAGAACTGAGCCGTTGGTTAGTAAGAGTACGCACGACGATATATCAAGCTATACAATTCCAGTATAAGCTGACTTCTCATTGTACAAAAAGCCTATGCAATGAGAGGTCAGTTAAAACTGGATATGGATGGCGTCGTATGTACAGACGCCAGCACATGAAGTTACTACAATCTGTCAAATTTCTTTAATAGATTTTCAACTTTATCGCTAAAGCATAAGGTTCAAAGTTGATTGAGAAAATTTGACAGTTTCGGGTAGCTTGATGTGCTGGCGTCTGTACTTGGTGCTCATTCAGTACAGACTTCACAATATTTTAGAATTTGATTTTAGGTAGGAACTTGCGAGATAATACTCCCATTTACTTTCTCCGCCGATACTTAATAAACGTTTTGGGTAAGCGCAGACAGTTTTTCATTGATAATGAACTCTCAATACTAAAACATAGAGTTTAAAATAGCGTGCACGATATGACATAGATGATGAATTCATATTTTCTCCAAAATCTACTGTCTGCGCTGAATCCTAGGACTACTTGCAGCACAAATCATTAAATACGTTTAGAATTCAAAACACCGTTCTGTCTCTATCATTTCCATGAGATTGACAGAAACAGAACGACGTTTTAAGAGCGCGCGCGTGGCTTGTAGCACTTTACGTTTGACGCTAAACGCATTTAGTGATGTGTGGAGCAAGCGGGCCTAAGTGCCAACGAGACTGAACGAGTTCAGTGCATCTAAACAAAGTTTAAGAGCTGTCAGTGTCAATATTTCACAACAATTATGACACTGACAGCTCTTAAACGCGGTATAGATGTGCTCATCGCGTTCAGTTACATTGGTGAAATCCGTCCTTAGACCGTAAAAACAATAATATTAAATAGATATGTATTACTTGTGTCACAAGTGTTTACAAGCCGAGCGCGGGTACCGGGGTGTAGGACACAGGCGTGGGAGCGCACGCCTGTCGCACGCTCATCTCCCACGCGTCCAGCAGTTGGCCCACTGAGCAGCTTTTTGGTAATCTGTGGAAAATGAAATTCAAATCAAATCAAATCATTTATTTTTGCCAACATGGGTAGGGGTATAGAAGTTACATAATGTTTTAATAATGTTCTCCATGCTCTGCCGTCACATGAGCATGCAAAATTTACACATACATTACAATCTAATTTCAAAATATTATTACAAAATTATCAAATTGGAAAATCATTTTATCCGTATTTTCAATGTGAAGGAGTATTTAGTCAATATGTAATAAATGTCAGAGTAAATAGTCAATAAATAAAGTCCTAGTATAAATAATTGTTGAGAGTTTCACATGTCATTTCTATGATTGTAGATATACAATTATTATTTATGATTATTAATTATTGGCCATAAGGATTCCCTTTTAGATATTCCTTCACACTGTAATATACTTTATCAGTTAGAAATTCCTTTAGCTTCCGCTTAAATATGTGCGAGTTGTCAATGTCTGTAATACAACATGGCAATTTGTTATAAACCTTAGATGTCATGCAATATACACTGGAGTCCATTAAATGAGTTTTGCAGGGTACAGTCTGAACTTTATTTCTATATCTAGCACTTCGGAATTTTTCATACATATGCATATTACTTTTGACACGAAGTCGCACGAGAAATAAAACGTAATATAAGTACACGAAAATCACCAGGCTACGATTTAATAACAGGAGAAGTACTTCATAATCTCCCAAGAAAGGGTCTGGTTAAGTTAACGACCCTTATCAATTCTGCACTAAGGCTTAAATATGTTCCAGACTTATGGAAGGTGGCCGAAGTAATAATGATAGCTAAGCCAGGGAAACCGGCTAACGAAACATCATCTTATAGGCCTATTTCCTTGCTGCCAATCATGTCCAAGCTATTTGAAAAGCTGTTACTCAAACGGATTAAACCAATCATAGATAGTAAAAACATAATACCAGAGCACCAATTTGGTTTTCGAGAAAAACATTCTACCATCGATCAAGTGCATAGGATCACAAACGTAATAGAAAACGCCCTTGAAGACAAGAAAGTATGTTCTACTGTATTCCTAGACGTAGCGCAAGCGTTTGACAAAGTATGGCATGAAGGCCTTATACATAAACTGAAGAACCTGTTACCAAAGCAGTTTGCAGATATATTAGAATCCTACATTCTGGATAGAGTCTTTAGAATAAGACAAGAAGACGCCTACTCAGAACTGAAAGAAATTAAAGCTGGCGTACCGCAAGGAAGTGTGTTAGGTCCGGTCCTGTACCTACTATACACTTGCGATATTCCTGAATTAGACCAAAACACGATTGGGACCTTTGCTGATGATACAGCCATAATGGCTGTAGGAAACAGCCACGAAGAAGCAGTAGAAAAGGTACAAATCGCTGTAAATCAAGTTTATGACTGGACCAAAAAATGGAGGATTAAACTTGATGAATCGAAATCTGTTCACATAGATTTTACCAACAAAAAACAACAGTATTCTCCAGTTTACATTAATAATAAACAAGTTCCATACGAGAATACAGCCAAGTATCTCGGTATGACCCTTGACGCAAAGCTACGCTGGAAAGCCCACGTCAAGAAGAAAAAAGATGAACTCGACATCCGATTCAAAAGAATGCATTGGCTACTTGGAAGAAACTCCATGCTGTCCGTGCAAAATAAATTGTTGCTATACAGACAAGTCCTGATGCCAGTTTGGACTTATGGTATTCAGCTATGGGGCTGCACCAAACAGACCAATATATTAATTATACAACGATTCCAGAACAAAGTGTTAAGGGAAATTGTAAATGCACCTTGGTACATACGAAATGATGACCTCCACCGGGACCTAAAAGTTGAGTTCATCGAAAAAGTGATCCAGAAACTTGCAGAAGCTCACGAAAAGAGACTTCATCAGCATGTGAACGTCGAGGCAATCCAGCTTCTCGACCACACAAACATAGTTAGAAGACTAAAAAGAACAAAACCGTTCGAGCTAGTGTTTAGTGTTAGTGAATAGTGTAAAGTACAAAAGTGCGAAACAACACAAGAACGAAGTGTATTCGCCTTAATAGAGACAATAAGAAAAGTGCTATTGGACACATTCTTACTAAAGACAATTTTTAATAGTTTAGGTTATAATTAAATTACTTATTAGTCTATTTAAAAGGCTAGATTGTAATAAGATTAGGGTGCATCCTATTGTTGAACCCTAGGACAAGCGAAAAAAAAAAAAACTTTTGACAAAGACTGACATCTCTTAAATGAACAGGCTAGGTAAAGTGAGAATCTTAAGTTTTATGAAATATGATTCACAGCTATCTGTGGTCTTTAGTCTACACATTGCCCGTATGCACTTTTTTGGGCTTTAAATACAGACTCCCATTCCGTCGAGTTCCCCCAGAAAATTACACCATATCTCAGCGTGGACATCACGTATGCATGGTAAGCTGTTATAACAGTGGATAAATTTACAATTTTTGTGAGTATTTATAACATATAGGCATATTTATTTAATTTCAAGCAGACGGATTCCACATGTGATTTCCAATTTAAATTACAGTCAACATTTAAACCTAAGAATTTTGTTACATCGACTTCATTAATTTTTGTTCCAGCATAATTTATGTTTAAGTCTGTTGGTGGTTTAGTCTTGTTTCTAAAGATCATGAAATTAAATTTATGTAAATTAATTAGAAGGTTGTTTTTACTTAACCAATCTACAATGCGAACCAATGTGGTATTAATGTCATTTTCGAATGATGCATAATCTTTGTTGCAAAATATGACTGTACTATCGTCCGCAAAAAGAATCATCGGAAAGTCCACGGTTTTCGGAAAGTCGTTTATGTAAATTAAGAATAATAAGGGACCTAGGACACTGCCCTGGGGTACGCCATATATCACTTCTACGTAGTCTGAAACATGATCAGTTTCTCGCTTTTTATTAGAGCAGAATTTTGTTATTGATGTGGCTTGTTTCCTATTACTTAAATATGACATAATTAGATCCAAGGCGTTGCCGCGAATGCCATAAGCATAAAGCTTGTTTCTTAGTTTTTTTGTTTCATATGGTCTACATAGTCAAACTCTTTGGTTAAATCCATGTATAATGCACAAACAGGTACTTTTTTATCAACACTTTTAGTTACTGTTTCAAGAAATTTGTAGATTGCTTTATTAATATTTTTATTTATCCTAAAACCCATTTGTTCGTCGACTAAAATATTAAATTTTTCAAGGAATTGGTATAAGCTATTATAAATTATTTTTTCTAAAATTTTTGAACATACCGGTATGGTCAATTGGTCTGTAACATGACATATCGCCTTTATTATCCTTTTTAAACAATGGTTTAATGATAGTTTTTTTTAAAGTACTAGGGAAGTGACCATGCTCTATGCAGAGATTAAAAATATGACTAAGTACTGGAAATTGCTTAGACAACAATGTACAGGATACGAATTTGTGGGTATTGTTGAGTTTTTATATTAGTGGAGAGTTTATAGCCTGAGGTAATACCTGCCTGAGGTAGAAAATAATGTTTTCTTTGAAAAAGGAAAAGACTTAGTAAGTACCTACGTATTTAGTATACGGAAAGCTGATGGAGGAATGCTGTGATTTTAATAATGACCTAATGAGATGACTTTATGAATTTATTCATTTTTGAGACACTTTATTTTATCACTTTTTTATTGTGACAGTTGTTTTATTTGACTTTTATTATTTATTTTTTAATTTAATTTCTTGTACCATTTTAATCTGTGACAATATTATTATTATTTTATTTTTATGAATTGAATTTTAAATGACCTTTTATTGTTATATTTATTTCAATTATTAATTATAGCATGCTACTTTGTTGTGTCCATTTAACAAAGATCTTTTATAATAGATATGTGAATGCAATAAAGATTTGAATTTGATTGAACGGTGGTCAAGAAAACCAGGGCTGTCCAAAACCGTGTTGGGTTGATGATATCGATCGCCACGATGATATGGACGAGGGACGCATAGAACCGGAAAGTATGGCAGAAGGGGAGGTTTGTATCCAGCTGTAGGTGATTCCGGACTGAAATTATGATGATGAAGTACGTATTCGCTAGAAGTGGAAAAAATTAAAGATAAACTTAGTTGATGTACAGACGCTAGCACATCAACTTTGAACTTTATGTGTTAGCAATAAAGTTGAAAATCTATTAAAGAAATTTGACAAATTGTAGTAGCTTCATATGTTGGCGTCTGTACTAAATAATTACAGCTCGTTGGAACATGGAACGAGGAGTGATCACCACGCCATAGACTGAATCCTGATTTACATGGTACGATTTAATTGCCATACATAAGATGAAGCAAGAATAAGAGTTGCACCGTCTAAGCAGTGTTTAAACGACGCAAGTCATATTTTGCTTGCAGTGGCGTGCATTGCATAAAGGCATATAAGCAGTTCCTACCTCGACAAATCACCAAAAGCCTGTCAATTACATTTTAGTGTGTGTGCCCCACAGCTAAGAAACTCACAAAATTATCAAACTTAACAAAAAACAAAATCTTCATACAAACACGCGCGGCAGTAGGCAGTCGCCAGACAGCCTACTCGGCTCCCGTACTATTCGCACATTGTCATTGGTCTTTACTCGTTCAAGTTAATACGACGAAATTAAAAATACGTACGTCTCACGCCTAATACCATGACCTTCGACCTTCGCAATTTATCACCCTAAAGTAGGCCTACGCATAACCAACCGAGTATGAATGATAAAATCGTAATTCGTTCGTAATTTGGCCGTGTGAAGAAAAAAAGGGATGGATATTGAGGTCGCCGATAGTGAGGTAAAAATGAAAATCCAAGATGGTGGCTGTCATTTTTTTTTAAACTTTTCATCATGGGTGTCGTTTTTATGGTTTTCAAAGGCGCTAAAGCCGATAGTGATGTCAAAATGAATATCCAAGATGGCGGCTGTATTTTTTCTTCAATTTTTGTCATGGGTGTCGTTTTTATGATTATCTAGGGCGCTAAAGCCGATAGTGATGCCAAAATGAAAATCCAAAATGGCGGCTGTAATTTTTCGTCATGGGTGTCGTTTTCATGGTTTTCGAGGGTGCTGGAGCTAATAATAAAGCCAAAATGAAAATCCAAGTTGGCGGCTACGAAATTTTTAAAATTTTTCATCATGGGTGTTGTTTTCATAGTTTTCGAGGGTGCTGAAGTCAAAAGTAAGGTCAAAATGAAAGTCCAATATGGCGGCTGCGAACATTTTTAATATTTTTGTTATTGTCTCGTTTTCATGGTTTTCGAGGTTGCAGGAGCCGAAAATAAAGTTAAAATGAAAATCCAAGATCGCGGCTGAACTTTTTTTTGTTAATAGAGACTTTTGTTTTATGTTTCTGATTAGTGACTGCGTCTGCTTAGACTAGACCCTCTACCTTGCCTACCTATTCTGAAAATCAATGCACGCCACTGGTTCCTTGAATTTTATTGTATGCCACGGGCTAGAACCATGGATAGTGTTAGTCGCTCACTCGCTATTCAAAATTTGAATTAGTTGAGGAGTTTCTCACCTGGCGCATCTGGCGTCCATAGCCCTTTCCAGCCTGGCGAGGAAGGAGTCGGGCGCGTGGTGGCGCGCGGCGCGCGGCTTGAGGCGCTGCGGCGGGCGGCGCGGGTAGTCGCGCGGCACGCGCACGTGCACGCCCGCCACGCACGGCAGGCGCGGCTCGTCCAGCGCCGCCACCAGCGTGATGCAACCCGCGCCGCCGCCGCCCCACGACATGGGCTCCAGCGACACCTGCGGGGGGAGCCTATGTTATAGAAGTGCGCAGTGCTGCACGACCCCCGCCCTATTTCGAGTTAAACAAATATCAACTTTATATCGATGCTCATTAAGTTGATTTCAGAGTGACTAGCACTTTTGAAATAATTATAAAAATGTTTGAAGTTGTAGCGTAAACTTAACTTTATTGTGTACGAATTAAAGTTATTTTTCCAATAAATCCTATTTGTTTACATTTTGACAAATAAATCGCGAACGCAGATTAGGTGCTACACAGATTGGAGTACAGAAGTTATACCCCGACGACGCAGCTGTACGTATCCAGACTTCCCCACTCCACGAAGGTTTGAGAAGATCGTGGAGTACATGCGTGTAAAGACCAACTGGACTTTGAGGGTCGAGAAGTTGGAGTCGCGTCACAACACGAACTTCAAGACGTTCGTGGTGCGTGTTCCAACACATATCAAGTCAAGAAATTCCTCAAGGAAGAGTTCTGGCCGAATGGTGTTGTGTACCGCCGGTTTCGTGGCTGGCTACATGACACCAGTCAGCAAACACGACGCAGACACTTTGTGTGCAATAGTTTTTCATTTCAGCCGAAAGACGTCCACTGCTGGACATAGGCCTCCCCCTAAGGGAGGGGGGGGAGTTGCCATAATCGCCACGCTTGGCAGGCGGGTTGGCGATCGCAGTATGGTATGATGGTGGAATGCATAGAGAACGCTGCTGCCCATTCTCCGGTACGCCCCTTTTTTTTTTTTTTTTTTGTGTGGGAAATCATCAAATGACCCCTCCCGCTCTGGGCAGAGCGGAAGGGAGTGTCAGACTCTTACTGACTAAAACCCACCCGTGTTCCTTCAGTTGTCTGTGCCAGGGGCCACGGTATCTCTTTCGAACAACCCGCGACCCTGGCAGACATCGGCCCTAGCGGACCCCGTCAGTTGATGCTGACATCTCCTTGAGGCGCGCGTGGAACACAATGCGCCGTCGACCCGGGCCTGGTCCTTACCGGACGGCCAGCTGCCCATTGCTCGCCGTCCGCCAGCCCGCGCCTACGGTGGCCGGGAATCGGCTATCGATTCCCGACGCCCAGGGCGTCTCCTGCGGCGGCTAGGGGCGTGAGGGCGCAAGGATTGCCTCTCCCTCACGCGCTCCGCCTCCTCCTTCGCGAGCATCACTGCTTCGCAGAAGGAGGCGACAGCCTCCCATGCACTCTCGCTCCGTACCATGGCCCGGACTAGGGCCGGACGCGGGATTCGCCGCCGCCGATCGCCTCCGTGAGGACACGGCGGTGCTCTGCCCAAGCTGGGCAGATCTCCACCGTATGCTCCACCGTGCCCTCCGGGCGATCCACACAATGGTGACACCCGGGCGTTTCCTCCCGCCCTATTCTGAACAGGAACTTCCCGAATCAGCCGTGCCCGGTGAGGACCTGCGTTAGGCGGAAAGTGAGGACGCCGTGGCGCCTCCCTAGCCACTCCTCAAAGAGGGGACTTATCGCCGCAATTGTGGCGTGCCCAGCACTGGGTTGCGACAGTCGTACTCTCCATGTCGCCATGAGATCCCGCCGGAGCTTTGTCCGCTGCGCCGCGATTTCTCGCGGCAGCGGAGTTTCGGCCCGGCGTTTTACCTCCTCTCGCCACTCCCATATGTGGGCGAGGACTTTGGCCTCCAGATCCCATGGCGGCAATCCGGCAAGGAGGCTCGCTGCCTCCCCGGAGACCGTGCGGTATAGTTGCCGGCACGTAACTTGGCAAGAGTTTTTGTAGTGGGGGAAGTTTGCGCACGCACAATTTCATACATTTTTATATGCGCGAACTTCCCCCACTACGAAAATCTCTTGCCAAGTTACGTGCCGGTAATTGTAGCCCCGGACTAGCCGGATGGCCATGACCCTCTGGGACGCGTTCAACCGCCGGGCTGGTTGCCGCCTCAGTGAACGCGCCCACACCGGTGCTCCGTAAAGGGCCATGGACCGCACGACCCCCGCGTAGAGCCTCCGGCAGGAGGCGTTTGGACCCCCTAGATTGGGCCGGAGCCGTTTCAACGCAGCGCCGGCCCGCTCCAGTCTGGGAGCCAAACGTCTGAAGTGCTCCACGAAATTCCATCGGCTGTCGAGGACGAGTCCCAGGTACTTCATCGTCGACTCGACGCCGATGTGAACCCCTCCTACCGTTATTTGGGAACCCGACGGTGGCGCGATCCGAGGGCCATGAAAACACATGGCCTCGGACTTGTGCAGGGCCACCTCGAGTCCCAGTTGCCGGATCCTTTCAACGACTGTCGCAACCCCGTGTGTCGCTAGTTCCGCCGCCGCCTGGTGCGACCTCCCCTGCGCCAGGACCAGCGTGTCGTCAGCGTAGCAAACTACGCTGACGCCGCTAGGGAGGTCGGCGCGCAGCACCCAGTCGTACCCGATGTTCCACAGAGGCGGCCCCAGAACCGATCCCTGTGGGACACCGCACGACATCTCTCGCCGGTTCCACTCTCCCTGATGACCGGGGTAGATGACGGCCCTGTCAGTCAGATAGGCCTCGACCACGCGACAGAGGTAGGTCGGCATCCGGTGATACCGAAGTGCCTCCCTGATGCAACTCCAGGACAGGGTGCTGAAGGCATTGGCAATGTCTAGAGACACCGCCAAGACGACCCCACCACGGGCAACAGCATCCCCCGTCGTGAGGGCTCGTACGCGCATGACAGCGTCCACCTTAGAGCGCCCCCTGCGGAAGTCGAACTGGCCCTCCGCCAGGTCCGGTCCCACCCGCATCAGCTGCCCGACGAGGCGGTCTGCAATGACTCTTTCGAAGAGCTTGCCCACCTCGTCGAGCAGCACGATGGGCCGGTAAGCGGACGGAGAGTCCGCAGGGCGCCCCGGCTTCTTAATGAGGACCAGCTTCCCTGTCTTCCAACGTAGTGGAAACTGGCCCCTCTCCAGACATGCGCTTAGGAGCCCCCTCAGTCGAGGCCCGAGAGCCTCCATGGCCAGAACCCAGGCTTTCCCAGGTAAGCCGTCGGGTCCTGGGGCGGTATTTTTGGCATTCAGCCTACGTACCGCCACTCTCAACTCTACCTCGGTCACCTCCGGAGCATCGTCGTCGTCGTCGTCGGCAGTGTGGTCCGCATCGGGCACCGCAGGAGGCGGAGCCATGGGCGGGGGTGTATATTCCCCTCGCGAAGGGAACAGAGCGTCCACCACGTCCTCCACGAGCTGGGGCCGGAGACTCTGCGTCAGCTGGGGCGCCCATGGGCGGAGTTTATCCCGCACCATTTTGTAGGGGCGTCCCCACGGGTCCCGGTTCAGAGTCTCCAGCGACTCCTCGCGGGCCAGTCCCCTGGCCCGCAGGATCTCCGCTCGAAGGGCAGTTTTCGCCGCTCTGTACCCCTCGTACAGCTCCGCCTGAATGGCTTCCGTATCCGGAGGGCGGATACGGAGCCTGCGGTGCCTGGCGTACCGGCGCCGCGCAGCGACGCACGCTTCGCGCAGGGTCGTCAGCTCCGACGACCACCAGTACACCTGGCGCCAGGCGCGTCCTGGCTGGACCCGGGGCATTGCCACGTCACATATTTCGGACATGGCCTCCCGGAACCACTCCGCCTCGTCGTTGATGTCAGCAGGCCTGTCAGGTGGTGACACCCAGGCCTGCACGATCGAGGCTTCCAGGAGAAGCTCCCGGTCCAGCTGCTTCAGCGCCCACCGCGGACCACTCGGGGCCTGTCGGACTGGCGCGCTTGAGGTCTGGGCGGAGACGTCGAACCGGATGTACCGGTGGTCGGAGTAGGTCTCCACCCCCTCCATGACGCGCCAGTCGACGACCCCTTAGTCGCCTTTTACGACAACCACGGGAAGTATGGGTTGGTGCTATTCTTTGAGTCCGGCACCATACAGACAATAAAAGACGATAGTTTTTAGTGTACCTAAATATAATGTTGTATGTATTTATAGTATTTTTAAGCTATAATCATATTGTATTCTATGTGTTTATATGGGCCTTGATGCCTGAAATAAATGGATAAATAAATACGGGTGGCATCATTTCTAGAAAGTTAACTTAATTCATAATTCTGTTGCTCTTATACGAATTTCTTTGGAATCATTGTAATATATCTTTTTCTTCCATACTTCTGTAATAAAATGAGCTTACTTAGGTATAGGGTATTTTAAAAGGTGGTAAAGATTTTCCATTTATTATCAGGTGTGTGTAAGTTTCGTTGAAAGTCGGTTTTGAGAGTTTTTAATAGGAAAACAAAAAACTAAGGAAACAAGACGTTATTTATAATAATGAAATAAAATATTGAAGTCTCTACACAAAATAAAAGAACATGATTATCCTACCTTGAACCTTGAATCTAATCTGGCGATTTCCCCCTGCAGAACATCTGGAATTTCCAGAGGTGGCTCTTCCAATTTTGGGATCTTTTGGGGTGTCGGTAGATTCCTATAAAATACAAACATAATGTTATCATTATTCCCTAAAAGAGAGTTTTCACATTTGATAAGATGTAATTGGTCTTTAAAAATAACTCTGAAGGTAAATAAAGTATACCTACTTCTAGACCATGTGTCCTTAACCTTATTTTGCCCACCGCCCAGTTTGAGAATATATTTTCAACAATTTCAATCAATTTTTTTTACTTACCATCTTGTCGCGAATCTAACACAGCTATTGCCACGTTTATATTTTAACGTATATTATTACTAGCTTCCGCCCGCGGCTTCGCCCGCAAGGTATGTCAATAAAAATATCCCAAATTTTATCGAAATCCGTTCAGTGGTTTAGGCATGAACAGGTAACATAGAGACAGACAGAGTTACTTTCGAATTTATAATATTAGTATACAGGGTTGGTAAATAAGCGAAAAAAAATCAGCTGTTCCCTACATTTTGACGAGTTATACGAACATAAATGTAGGGAACAGCAGATTTTTTTTCGCGATTTCAGGTATGGTCCCATATTAAAATTTGTTCATAATGATGAGTACAATGACCTCTAGGAGGTTGTTAATGTTTTACCAATAACCCTGTATATTAGTATGGATACAGTCGTAAGAAAGGATATAATTTTCTCTAGGTCTTCTACTGCCCCCCAGAAAGCCGCCCACGAAGGGGCGTTATCGCCCACGTTGGGAAGCTACGTTCTAGACTATTCTAAGGTTGATAGATGTACCAATTTATGAGGTAAGATAAGCCTAGCTCATAGATTAACATATTATATAGTAAAAATATACCAGTAGTAGTTTTATCAATGACGGCAAACAAGGTATTTTGATCGGGTTATGGAAACGAATAATGATTATAATAGTCTTACCTCATTTCTGGTCCATTGAGTTGGTCGAGTGCTGACCCGAATGTGCGCTTGAGTGTGTGGTTAGCGAGCGGTGATTGTAAGCAGTTGTTCACCACCTCCAGTAGAGGATTGAAGATTTGTTCCTGAAGTACATAATTTATTTAGTCTTTTATGGCACATGGCGTCAGAAGACAAGAAAGAGTTTTTGAAATGGGAAAACAAATAAGAAAATTAAAGTATTAATTTTAGCGCGCGCCCGATCGCGATCCATTCATCGCAGAGGTCACAACATGAAGCAAGTTGGCAACGCGTTGAACTAGCGGTATTTACCTAATGTTGACCGTTCCTATGAAAGAAGGGCGCGCGACGACGATGCCACATCGCTTGCCTACGTTTATATTAAAGAATTATTCTTATTTTATCTTTAACTGGTTAATATGTAAAAATAATTTAAGTTTTTGGTTTTTATAATTTATATTATAAGTAAACATTTTTTTTTTTGACACGGCTATGTTCTCTGTATGACAAAGTAAACGCGATGTTATTAAAAATTTTACATTGCAAAAATCATAATAGAACATGGTTGCAAAAATGTCTTACGATGATGCAACAAGTAGCATACTATTAGGTCTTTACCTATGAAATTGCCGTTTTGTATGAAAAAATTTAAAACGAATTTTTTCATGTCTTTTTTATTTATATTAATCGAAGTAATCACCCATGCAATCAATGCATCTTTGCCAACGCAGTGGCAGTTTATTGATACCCTTCTTAAAGAAATCAGCTGGACGGGAGGCAACAAATTCTTCAAAGGCATTTGGCACTGCCTCTCGGGTTTTGAATTTTTTTCCCGCCAAGAAGTTATCCAAATTCTGGAAAAAGTAGTAGTCTGTAGGCGCAAGGTCTGGTGAGTAGGGCG
The DNA here is from genome assembly GCA_916614155.1 of Mesoligia furuncula. Taxonomy (NCBI): domain Eukaryota; kingdom Metazoa; phylum Arthropoda; class Insecta; order Lepidoptera; family Noctuidae; genus Mesoligia; species Mesoligia furuncula. The sequence continues at coordinate 26,854,856 of OU744802.1, read as the reverse complement.
GATGACGGAGAGCTTCCAACCCCAGTTCTTGCAACTTGGAGACCGTCTGCTGTGCAGTATGAGGTCGCGCGTTGTCGTGCATGAGCAGCGGAGACGAGCGATTGACCAATGCTGGTTGGAGATGTGCCAGCTTCTCCATCATTGTGTTCAGTTCTTTACAGTACACATCTGCAGTAATGCTCACCCCGTTTGGTAAGAAGCTGTGATGAATCACACCGGCGCTAGACCACCAAACAGTGACCATCACTTTTCTAGGGGTAAGTTTTCGTTTAGGGCATTGTTTAGGTGCTGAACCAGGATCCAACCAACTTGCTGGGCGCTTGCGGTTATCAAACAGAATCCATTTTTCATCGCAGGTAACAATGCGGTTCAAAATTCCTTCATTTGTGTGTCTGTTGAACAGTGCAAGGCACGTCTCGACGCGTACTTCGCGCTGGCGATCATTGAGTTCGTGGGGCACCCATTTGTCAAGCTTTTTTACCTTGCCAATATGACGCAAATGGACCAATATTGTTTTGACGCTAACGTCGAAAGCTGCTGCTAATTCAGCCGTAGATTGTGTATCATCAGCTTCCACAATCGCCTTTAATTCGTCATTGTCGACCAAAGTCTTCGGACGACCGCCAGGTTCATTTTTCAGGTCGAAATTTCCAGAACGGAAGCGAGCAAACCAATAACAGGTGGTGCGTTGGTTTGTAGTGTTAGCTCCGTAAACGTCGTTGATGTTGCGTGGCGCTTGTGCCGCGTTGCTGCCACGACGGTACTCATATTCCATAATTACTCGAATTTTTAACGTATCCATGATGACGAAAAGATTGAAATGCGATGAAAATGTAACACTAATCAATAAACAAACTACTTTGGAAAAAAAAATCCATGTTTTTAAAATAAAATTAATTTGAAATTAGAATTCTTAGCCAAACAAAAATTATTTTGATTTGAAATGGCCAGTACTGCAGAACGGCAATTTCATATTATTTTGCAAATTTTTACTATTTACTATTTTTTGTTTTAGGAATTTTAGGTAATAGTTAATTATAAGTACTTGAGTGAGATACCTAGATAGATTGCCCCTGGCATTAAGTCCGCCTTTGTACAGTTTTTACTTGTGCATAAAGTTTTAATAAATAAATAAATACCTGAGATACAGGTTTATTCCTAGTTCAGATAGAATCCAATCAGCAGGTCTACATTAGTTAGAATTTAATTTTCCTTGATTGTAATTAATGTAAATCCTATTTTTACTTTACTTTATACTTGAATAAAATTTTATTATTTATTATTATTATTAATTATTTCATACCTACTTCTAGTTTAAGGCCCTATTTTGTAAATATTTATGTAAGGGCTGATTTTTTAATCATCTGATAACTTTATTCGAGGAATAATTTTGAAATTTTGAGTTATTTCATACAAAAGCTCTCAAACGTCAATTATATTCCTCGAATAATAGTTATCTGGCGATGGAAAAATCATCCATTAATCCATTATTTCAATAAACAAAGTCAACGTATGTGCATCCCTTTCTTTAATGACATTCTTTACATTTTCTTTATAACACGTTGAATTAGATGTTTTAATTTGGCACACCTATTTTACCTTATGACCGCCACACGTCAAAAAATCAAAAACGTGCCCTCGGCGTCAAAGTCTGTCATGTAGTCGAACCGTGGCGTGCTGGGCACATTTTGGTTTTTCATTTACAGGGTTATTGGTAAAACATTAACAACCTCTTTGTACTCATCATTATGAACAACTTTTACTATGGGATCAAACCCAAAATTGCGAAAAAAAAATCTGGTGTTCCCTACAATTTGACGAGATAAGCGAACATAAATGTAGGGAACAGCTTTTTTTTTTTTGCGCGATTTCCGGGTTGGTCCCATAGTAAAAGTTGTTCATAATGATGAGTACAATGACCCCCTAGAGTTATGGGATATCCAAAAAAACACGTTGTATACATGACTGTGGCGGTCAAAAGGTTAATTTCATCCGGTAAGTATAACAAAACTGACGGCCAATACTTAAGAGCCTATGCTACCTCAAATGGCTTAGCATGATCCTCCGTTATGTCGACAATACCGCAGCATTAATTTTGAAATAAATATATGGTAAAGTTGAGGATTAATGCTAGGTACTATGTTAGACGAAAACACGATTCCATAAAATTTTCTCGATAGAAAAAAATTCCAAAGTTACCTCCAAACCGAACAATAAACCGCTGGTATTCAAAAAATACTTCATATTAGATCATGAAACTTTGCATACTAACTGAACTAACTATAAAAACAGGTCTTATGTTATTTAGTTTTTTTGAATTACCTTTATTTTCACCGTAAGAAGCAAATACCTAAACTATTGGCGCTGCCTTCCGCCCAGCACCGCACTCTGTTTCGCTCTTACACAGTCCGCGAGCAGAATCGTGCGAGCGAGATAAAGAGTGAACTTTAGCTGAGGTAGTATAGGCTCTTAAAGACGTTAAACATCTAGTTGCAATCTTGCAGTTTCATCCCAGTCACAATCATTGTCAGAAACTTGTCAAAAATGTAAGGAAAATAGAGTTATTTTTGACAGATTGAGACTAGACTGAACGTTCTTATAATTACGAGAATTTTCCCTCTTCTTTAGTATTGTTCGTTTCGACGAACAATACTAAAGAAGAGGGAAAATTCGTTGAGCTCTTCAAGTTCTGAGTTGAGCTGCACGATTTTCGACAAATGCGTGCACTGATTGGACAGGTCCGCTCAATCTGTGTGGTTCTTTCCTCAAAAGACCATTTCAGACACCAATCTACATGGTCTTCACACGATCTGACCACGATTTTGTCTGGACTTTAAAAGAGACTGTGACCTCTGAATTTGTTGTCAGATAGGAAACGCCGACCTCATCTAGTTAAAAAAAAATACACCACTAATTTTTAATTAGTACAAATACTTAAAGGGCTTATTAGAAAAGGTCTTATTATTATATATGTAAAGTCTCAATAAATAATATTCATAAACAGCAAAGTTATTAGCATTTGTTTAAATCCCAAAATGTCACTCAATTTATGGAATTATTGTACAGGCCATTCATAGCTCGGTCTCGCGTTCGCGTGATTTCGCTCGAACTTGCCCCGCCTCCAACAGCTGTTATCGTAATTGTAGGTAACTAAAACGCATCTTTAAGCTTTACGGTGGAAAACTAAGAAAAAGTAAAAAAGGCATTTATTCATTTCAAACTTTTCCTTCGTACTCGTACTTTAATTGGGCTTGGGACCATCAAAATTATCAACTTTTTTTACAATTAATTAATAAGAAAACAATTAGGTAACTAAAGTAAAAAGAAATCAAATTAAATTAAAGCTTCAAAACTTGTAAAAAAGGTAATTTTGGCGTATTTAAAAAGTTTGAATCAGCTGATATCAATAATTTACGTAGGTATTTACAAAACTTAAAAAACTTACAGGTATTTTAATTGTCCTTCGAAATGTCCACCACCATTATCAGTACAAAGACGGGCACGTTTATTTAAATGGTTTTTTAACGATAACAGTATGCTTCGCTCACTTTTCACTTCGTCAGATGCGTCCAATATGCGCTGTTTTAATTGTTATACACTTGTTGGCTCACTAACGTACACTCGTCGCTTAACTTCACTCCACAGAATAAAGTCCAATAGGTTCCACGTCCTTGGCTATTGGCCGGTGCGTGGAATAATGATCCATGGTCAAGTAAACGCTGGTAAGCAACTAAGCGTTCCCCACAGTCCGAACGTTCGGCTGGCGAGCATTTGGGTACTCATCTCTGTACATACTTACAGCGGCCATCGCGTTCACACCAGACAGCAAGTACTCACGGAACACAGCCGTATACTCCCGAGGTGAGAACTATTATGCCATCGCGACAGTAAAAACGTAAACAAATAATTTAGTTAAAAGAAGCATGCGCGCACTTCCGCTAACAAATTAGCACTGTCTAAATTCTCATGTCTGTGTCCTTGTTGCTCGCTCGATAAAGGATCGCTGGCGCAAAAAGGGGCGTGGCTTGAGCTTAGACGCGAGTTTGTCGAGACTATGAATGGCCATCGATTGAAAAGCACTGCGCGTAGTATTATCTAGTAGCAATTATTATGAATGATTGATTCTGTTATGAATTTACCAATTACGACCAATTTTCGTGGACAATTTTGGTATTTCATTTTTTTTACTTTTGTCTTCACAAATATGATTAGTAACGGGTAAGGATAGAGCCGATTTTTTTTTGTACTAATTAAAAAATAGTGGTGTATAATTGACGTGTAAAAGTGTTTGTACAAACCTACTTACAGAAAATAAATAATTTATCATTTATCTGATTTCACTTTGTATTACCTTCCCAGCGCTGGGTACGACGACTCCCTCACTGCGCTTAAAGTCCAGCTTCTCCAGCACAACCTCGCATTTGATGAGCGTCTCCAACGGCATGCGTTTGTTCGGGTTCGATAGTATGTCCAGTAGGTTCTTCATCTTCGTTAGCTTTTCAACGTCTGTGAATAAAGTGGAGAAGATATTATGGAAATACAATGACTTTTTCAATTTACACATAGACTTTCTCGGCCTTATTACAAAACAAGGATTATCTTTAGACCCAGGTTTAAATCTTCGAGTCATTTTTTAATTTAGAACTATAATCCGACAAAGTTGGAATATAGTTAATCCCGTTTTTACCCTTTGGTTACGGAACCCTAAAAACGTTTTACTACTCAGCATTCCACAAAGTACTCACTTTCTCCTTCACTGACCATCCGATGCACCATTCTCCTGAGAGGCTCGATGTACTTGGACAGCTGTCGCACCTTCTCCCTATAGGCCGCCTCCTCGCCCCCCGGAGAGGCCACGCTGGCCCCGACCGGCGTGTTGAGCGACGAAGATGGCGACGCCACCATGCCCATACCGACGCCCCTAGGCGACCAGTATTCACACAATAATAGCCGGAATTGTTATAAGGAATCACACAATAGAACCTCCTCGTTGTGAAGTCGGTTATTTACTAACCTAACCTTATCAATAAATGCGGAGTAAAGTTACAATCACTATATTATCTTCATAATAACCATACAACGCTACAAAGTTCTTTTGGGGCGTGGCAAAAATCGGAACTAACGCCGCCATTTTGTTTTGTAGACAGTTTCTGTTATAATTTCACAAATGTTTACCAACAACGCCCCCTTATCCATGTCATTCAGGTGACAAAAGATTCTTGTGCAAAATGTTTATCACACAAAGCGACGCGTGCTTTACTTGTGTTTACCAAGTGTACAACACGCTGTAAATACACAAGCGCAGCTCTCGGTACCGTCCGAAACAATGGCGATATTGGTAGTGCGTGTGTGTGTGCGAGTGTATTATGTGCGGACACTACTCGTCTTCACGCACACATTAACAGTGTATTTGTACACTTGCTTACCACAAATAAAGCGCGCGTCGTTTCGTGTGGAAAAACATACTATAGCAGTCTACATTTTTCGAGACGTTACTATAATTTACTCCACAATACTCCACATTCATCAATAAGAAGTGTCCTGTGCTGACACGGTATAGGTGACAGTGCAAATACAGGCACATGAAACTTTTTATCATCGTCTCTGTGATAACGGTATTTGCTGCGATGGATCGATTTAAATAGGTCAGAATGTAGATTATTTCAAGCGCCTAAAATACATCGATAGAAAGTTCCAATGACTAATCCAAGGCTGAACTTATTTTGTTTCATAGCAATCTCGAATCCAGACTATTGCATTATTTGTTTGTCATTTGATGGTAAGCAAAGGTTTGCCCTCCATATTGCACTTGCCATATATTTATCAAATAGCGATACTAATTTGAATATCAAACCTCTTTTTCTGGTCCTTCGAGCCTGATTAGAATATCGACCCAAAATTTTAGGTCTTATTTTTATCTTTAATTTCTCTCCAGCCAGTGCTCACTTTATATCATACATACCTCTGTGGTTGTTGGACGTGGTGTTGCAGATGCTGTGGGTTGGAGGGCGAAGGACTCCCGACGCTGCCGCAGGCGCCCAGGCCTCCTAGTGACGACATCGGTGACGTCATCGTAGCGCCCATTACACCTGGCATGAGCAATAGTTGTAGATATCATGGTTGGTTGGTGTTTTTTGGAGTAATTATTGGCATAGACTACACATTTTTTTTAATATAATGTCTAGTTGATGATTATTTTTATTAATTTTTAATGATTCTATAATGATTAGCTTCTATATTCATGATAGTAAAAAAAATAAAGTGATAAACAAATAACACAAACAAAATATTTGCTATTTAAAACTTGTCCAGCCCAAGAGATAATTTTATTAAAATTCAAAATATTACTACAATTACTACAAAAGTACTATTTAAATAGAACTTGACATAAACCTCAACGTTGTTCTCGGAAGAGCTTGAAAATCAATGTTGTAGATTGGCACTCAGCATACACTAGCTAGTCACTAGATCATCACCGTAATGCAACGATAATAACGAACAATAAACTAAAGAACCCGGCAATTACAGTAATAACGCAACTCATACGACACCGACTTATTATGTCTGATGATGCAACAATGTCAAAATTACCATCAACAGCCTTTCTCTATTTTGAGGATTGACTTTCCGTCTAACCAGGTGCAGCATGACAACAACAAAAATTGTTTTTTTTTTTTTTTGCAAAGCTGTCAGTATAAATAATATCTGTACAGAACCCTCGATACGGCTCTCATCTTGAGAAGGTCCTGTAACTGGAGCTCTAACCATCAGTAGCTTGCACCCTGCTCCTGACACCGGCTACTATTTTTTATATTTTTAAATGTTTTATAATATATATCTTTTTTTATTAAAGAAATGTACTTATTGTATTTTTAAATGTTTCAAAATGTATTTTATATGGAAAAAAATAAATAAACGAAATAACATCACTCACCCATAGGGCTGGGCCCGCCCATGTTAGGCGAGGGCGCGGATGGCGAGGGGCTTTGCCTCAGGAACTGCGCGGGCGGCGGTGCCCGCGTCGTCTGGTAAGCCCCGCCCAACATGCCGCCTACCTCCTGCTTGTTCCCCACGCCCACGCGTCCCATATGAAGCATGTTCAAGCCCACGATCTGGCTGTTGCCCATACCACCCACTGGAAGGAAATTATAACTTATATATAAGGAATAGAAACTTGTTGAACTAACAAAGAAATTATATGGTTCAATAACTGTTACAAACTTTCTTCATCATCATCTGCCTAGCCTTTTCCCAACTATGTTGGGGGTCGGTATCCAGTCTAACCGGATGCAGCTGAATACCAGTATTCAGCACTAGAAACAGTAATAGAAATGTTCTTGTGCTATATTCTCCAGATTGCAATAATATTAATTACTGGCAAGTTTGCTAAGAATGAACTCAATTTTGAATTGAGCTCCTTTCATCACAATACAGGGTGGCACAGACATCGACACACAAATAACCATGAACTCAGGACATTTACTGTAGACATTTACCGTCGGGTATAAAAAAACCGGCCAAGTGCGAGTCGGACTCGCACACAAGGGTTCCTTACAAGGCATAAAACGCCGAAAAAATGTTTCTTTTACACCCCTTTAAATTTTACCTTTATTTTATTTTTGTCATTTGCTGTTATAGCTGCAACAGAAATACATCATCTGTGAAAATTTCAAATGACTAGTTATCACGGTTCATGAGATACAGCCTGGTGACAGACAGACACACAGAGGAGTCTTAGTAATACGGCCCCTTTTTACCCTTTGGATACGGAACCCTAAAAACAGCTGTTTCATAGAAAAGTGCAAAGCCTATGCGGTCAAAATGTATCGAACATTTTTTAATAACCAACGAAACAATATGTCAACACAGGGGGTTTCAGAATCATGTACTGAATCTATGAATATACTGGTAATAGGTTGCGGGTCAATGTTCCTGCCAGTCTGTTCATTTTCGTCACACATCACAATATACTATGTGAATATTATTTATTTTGCGTACAGTTAAGATTTTAGAATAAATTGTTCTACTTTCTCGTTTCCTGTTTAGATGAGTAAGTCCTTAGATTTACCCTTGAAATGTGTATGAAGTAGTTATGGCTATGAGCCTAGAGCCTATAAGGCATACCATTTATAAATTACTTAGAAATTGTTTGGCAGTGAGTCACACCGATGCACACGGTTAGTTTGGCTACAACTTCTGATAATAACAGGAAAAAGAGTATTTAAACATATATGTAGTGTAACGAGTCTTTTAAGCCTGTTACATGATAGCGCATTTTTTGCTTTTCGTTTGCTATTCGCCTTGCTGTTTGTTAATCATGGTAGGGAGCTTATTCTTGATGCGTCATTACATCACTTTAGTAGTTCTGTTGATAACTTATCTCAACTAGAAATTTCAAATAGAAATGCTTATGCAGTTTCTCTTAATTCACTTAGTGATATTTTTGTTAAAGTTCAAGCTTACTTGTTAAAGGGGTATAAGCGTAATGCCGCTTATTATAATAAGGGTCGGAAAGTCATTTCTTTTGGTGTGGGTGATATGGTGTGGAGAAGAAGTTTTCTTCAATCTAATGCACAAGCATATTTTTCAGCTAAACTTGCACCTAAGTTTGTAAAATGTAAAATAACTGAAAAGGTTTCAGATAACGTTTATGTTTTGAAAGATTTAAATAAAGGTTCAGTGGGACGTTATCATGTTAAAGATATTATTAAATTTTAATTTAGTTTCCAAGTGTTAGTCTTGATTTTGATAATTTTGTTTGAAGGTCGCTTTTGACAGTGTGATGTACGAGAGGATGGATGATAGGTTATCGGAGATTTGAAAGATGTATGTTAGGTAACTTCTTATAAATTTGTTGAATTTGAGACATTCTAAAAATAAAACTTAGGTCATTCTGGTTAATTTAATACAATTTTTTTTTCACACCAAATATTTTTCGCATCGAAGGATCTTATTTTATGTTTTGTTTGTTTTTGTTGGATTGTCTAAGATCTTATTTTTCTTTTTTAAGGGTAACCTACCTGTTTATATTTTATTAAGATCTTATACAACCCTACAGTTCAGGTAATTTCTACCTTGAGGTTAAAAACTTGAATTCAATTTCAAGTTTTTGTAATCGTTTTTTCTCATAGTTTAAAATCATTCGATTTCCTCTTCGTCATAAATAGTAATCGATTTTTAAATCTATTTTGTGCTGTTCGTTGACAGAATTGTTTCTCATTTTTACTGAAGTTTCATTCTTTTTAATGATTGTTTTTGACTTTTTGTCATTTACATTTTTTTTTACTTTTATTTAATTCTTGAGATTTTGTCGTTTGACATTTTCAGAATTAATTTACACCTTAGAACTGTTAATATTAGAAAGGAATTTTCTTGTATATTGAGACCAGCAGCCTTCGGGTAATAAAATCGTTCAATAACTTTTATGTCGATTTTTATTGATACTCCCCGCTTGAAGATTAAAGGTTTCCAGTTCCCGCAGGTTAGTCTATCCTTGGCATAGTTTGGTGTGTACTCCAGGCGCCCGAATTTTCACTTCAACTTATTGTTTATTTATTTGGAGTACTCCACACACACATTTAATAATCCCATTTCATAATATACATTTTTATATCATTCATTCATTAAATTATTTTTTTTATTATTCCAGTAGATAGTTTCAACTTACCCATTTGTCCCGGCATTTGTCCTTGCATGTTGTTTGGTGTCATTTGTCCTCCCATGCCAACTTGGTTACAAGGCATCTGCCCCATACTATTTGACCCAGACATGGGTACTTGCATAGAATTGGGCATTGACATATTTGGCATCATCTGACCCTGCATGCCTCCAGCTAGTTGACTCTGCAACTGGCTGCCCATAGGATTGCCCATTCCTCCCATTCCACCAACCATGTTGTTCCCCATTTGTCCCTGGTTGCCCACCATTCCCATTGGTCCACCCAATTTGTTCTGTAACTGCATATTCATTTGAGGTCTTTGATTTAGCGTTTGAAGTAGATTTGTGGCAGTCTGAGCTTGTGGTCCTTGTGAAACAATTGGTCCTTGTTGCCCCATTTGGCCCTGCATGCCCCCCATTCCAGGGTTTGGCCCCATAACCCCTTGCTGCTGCATTTGACCTTGGGGGCCCATGTTCATCATTTGATTTCTTGATCCTTGTGATGCTAGGTTTTGGAGGGCATTGATTGGGTCTGGTGTGAGGCCACCCTGGTTGTTGGGGCCCTGTTGTTGCGGGCCTTGTGGGGCCTGGACTTGGGGATTGGGGCCAGGCTGGCCTTGATTGGGGCCCTGCATTTGCTGCTGTCCTTGATTTTGTTTGGATTGTGCTGAAATATTAAATAGTGCAACATCCTCAATGGTCATATTATTTCATAATGATTACATTAAAAAGGTCATATTAAAATACATTTATTTGATAAAATACTTCAGATAGCATTTACTTACACATTTCCCTCACATGCAGTATCAGTTTGGCTACCATGTTCATGTACTCCTCACGAGTCTTAGCCTTCATGAACACATGGTTCTCCATCTCACTGCTGTTCCGTGCCACTTGGACTCCAGAGCGCTGGATCACCTCCTCACTACAAAAATATAAAGTCTTTTAATCCTATTTCAATATTTATGAAATACTAGCTGACCCGGCAAATGTTGTTTTGCCATATAAATTATTTCTAACTGCCCGGCGCTACTTCGTTCGCATGGTGTCCTACCCCATACCCTTCCCTACCCCTACCCTACCCCTACCCTACTCCTATCCTACTCCTACCCTACTCCTAACCTACTCCTACCCTACTTCTACCCTACTCTTACCCTACTCCTACCCTACTCATAACCTACTCCTACCCTACTCCTTTAGGTAAAAAAAAAAGTATTAAAAAGAAAAAAAAAAGAACCGGATAAAAAGTATCCTATGTCCTTCTCCTGGTTCTAAGCTACCTTCCCACCACTTTTCAGCTGTAGCGAGTCTTTTAAGCCTGTTACATGATAGCGCCTTCTTTGCTTTAATTTGTAGGCAACATGGTGTTGCCATGTAAAAATTCATTTTTTTGAATCGGAATCGTGTAGTGGTCACACTGATTTTTTTCTTTTGATGCTGTCAGTTGATTTTGACAGGTCACTTTCCGACCCAAGTTTTGCATAGAATGGAGTAATTTGAGAGCTCCGAATTAAATCTTGAAGTGAATACTTCGATTGGACGGCATCTAGTCCTAATTATGTGGTAGCTGATTTACCCTTGTCGGCATCATAATGGGATTGCCCATATTTTTTAAAAGGTTGGTAAAATTCTTCGTGGTTTCATATTTGTCGCGTGGCTATTTTGATGGCAAACGTTAATAGTTTCCGATATTTGTTTCAGGATCTTTTAAACCTTATATATTTTGGATTAATTCATCTACTGATGTAAAAGCTTTTTTTTGGAAAAGAAACAGTGAGTTAATTTGTGTTTGGTCGTAGCCATTTCGATCACCATTTTTATCAACGCTGGACATCAGCTAACAGTTATTCATGTTTGATTTCAGCCGCGAGGCGTTTCTTCGTTTCTTCTTTCTTTTTATTTCAAGACTTAAATTTTTAACGCTAGCCCCTACCGACACATTTCATGGACCCCGCGAAGATCAAAATCACCAAAATGAGCTTGGTTTGCTTGTTCGGTTGTTAGTTTATTCGACGGAATGTGGTATGGTTTATAATACTTAACTTAAATTGACAAAAGTGCAATAATGACAGGACAAAAATTAATTTCTATTCCATCTTAGTTTTACACCTTAGAACTGTTAATATTAGAAAGAAATTTTCTTGTATATTGAGACCAGCAGCCTTCGGGTAATAAAATCGTTCAATAACTTTTATGCCGATTTTTATTGATACTCCCATTATCACTTGAAGATTAAAAGTTTCCAGTTCCCGCAGGTTAGTCTATCCTTGGCATGGTTTGGTGTGTGCTCCTGGCGCCCGAATTTTCACTTCTACTTATTGTTTATTTATTTGGAGTACAACACACACATTTAATAATCACATTTCATAATATACATTTATAATAACATCCATTCATTTAAATTATTTTTTTTTATTATTACACGGCCAAATCGGTTCAGCCGTTCTTGAGTTATAATTAGTGTAACTAACACGACTTTCTTTTATATTATATAGATTTAAAAGGGTCTTTTTCTCAGTGCTGTCTACCAGATAGATAAATAAAAGAACAATCACATTTGTAGGTAATTATCTGGCCAAATGTAGGTGAACTATAGGTACACCTCTGATCAGCCCTAAGACATGGCAGTTTCCTAATGATGTTTTCCTTCACCATTTTGATGAAGCATGAGCAATGAGCAGTGGTGATAAAATAATTTACACAAAGGCACCTGACTGGGTTCGAACCTACGACCCACAACTCGTAAGTCGTCGTTGCTACAGGGTCACCACTTAGGGTACTTTTTCTAAAGTGGATTTATTATTATGAGCCTGAAGTCAAAAAAAAAATCAAAATGTTTTATTTCACATAAACCTACATGGGCACTTATGAAACATCAGAAGCTAGGTGCACGGTTCCAATTGGTTGTTTCCTATGGAGAAGAACCGGCAAGAAACTCCATGGTTACTCTTTTTAAAAATAATTGGCTTTTACAATGTTTCCAGATTACAGTAGGTATGAGAGGACAGCGCAGGCCTGTCAACAAGTACCAAGTACTTGATAAAATGGAAAATGGTCTACAGATCTAAAGTCTATAAGGTCTACAAAGTCCTCACATTTACAAAATAAGAATCTATCAAAAGGATAAATAATAAAAAAAAAAATAATAATAAAAACCTACTAAAACCAAGTGTTATGATTCCCATTAAAGCCACTAATAAAGAGGTGAACATTTTCAATTGTCTGTATATAATGTCAAATAATAAAGAAATTATGTCAAAAAGTATATAATGTCAAATAATAAAGAAATCATGTCAAAAAGTATGTAAAAAAAAAAAAAAAAAATTAAACATCGTAATACATATATGTAGTATGTCCCATTGCAGGGCAAAGGCCTCCCTTCCATCTTTCCATTTTTTCCTGTCTCTTGCTATATCTGGCCAATCCTTTAGATAGGCGTCCAATTTGTCACGCCATCTTTTTCTGGGCCTACCGCATCGCCGATTCCTGTTATTCGGAATCCAGTCAGTGGCTACTTTTGCCCAATTCTGGTGCGACATGCGGCAGATGTGGCCTGCCCAATTCCACTTTAGTTTGGCTTTTTAGTGTGGATTTGGAAAAAGGAATTGTAATTTGGATTTCTTTTTTTTTTTTTTAACAACTAAATGTCTCAACAAGCTCCACATTGCATCTAGATTTGGCTAAAACCATAATTAAATATCTGAAATTGGGTTAATGGACCAGAGAGTGACTGGGTATACCCAAGGGAATTTTAAATAAGTATAAAAGTGTGAGTCATACTATTTTATGAGAATCAAGACAGAATTTCCTTATCATGTATATATTACTTGTATTGTTAGGCACTGTTAAACATCCCCATTTAGTGTATTATTATTATTTGAAAGGATAAAAGTGATTTATTTACCGAGATATATTGTCCCTATTTTCAGGATACTGTGTAGAAGGGAGCTGTTTATTAGCTAAAGATAGTACCATCTTTAGAATTTTTTCGCTAAATCAGATCGCTCCAAGAAGCGCTATTTGCAAAACAATGATGGATACGATGCAGAACACATTAAAACATTGTAGAACTTACATTTTCGACACCACACTCTGGCGGAAAGCCTGAGTTCTCCAATTATCGTCCGAAGCCATTGTGTTAAATTGTTTCAAATTATCCATACACTGTTAAAACCACTTTGAGTGAATGATGCCGCTTCTATTCTATCGACACATTTGTAATAAATTAAAACAATAAATTGATTCGTAAATACAAAGCGCTCGATAACGAAGCCAGCGCTTTGTTTTTTCCAAAAGAAGAGGAAAGAAAAAGACAGATAATCTTTGACGCACTTTGACGTTTTATCACTTTCTCGGACAGGACCACAGAGTATTAATTGACGCACTTTGACGTTTTCTCACTTTCTCAGACAGACCACAGAGTACTATAAAGATACTGAAAAGTACACTTGAATCACTGTATAAATCACTTTGATCTTTATCATCATTACAATAAGGCTGCTGTTGGTTTGCATTCTCGTCGTGATAAGTTTGCTATTTGGTTGCTGCTGTGAACGGACTTGTATTAACACAGATGAGGTATGTACTACACACTGACCTGTATTATACATGAGAGGACAGTAGTGGTATGTACCACAGCATAAACACAGCCATTATAATCTACCATTTGAAGCTATTTCAAGTTTTTTTCATCACTGTCAAATTAATTGCCAACATTAGACGTAACTTTAACGTCCAAAGTCACTGACCTCTAACATACAAGTACGCATGATAGAGGTCAGTGTCCAAAGTAGAATAGATAAAGTCACTTTCTTTCTTATGCAGAGGCACACTTGTTTTTTCAGCTCACTTTTGACATTAGCAGAGTAGTCGACATCGGCTTTAGTTGGGAATCGAACCCAACACAGCGCGTTGCACGGGATCTGCATGCGTCGGCAGCGTCGGATGACACTCCTTTCTTTAAAGTTAATATTGTAATTAAGAACGGCATTAAACCATTGCCCTTAAATACTTACAGTCCATTATTTTATTGCTCCCCGCGCTAACATTGAATCCGGCTCGAAGGACCAATGTTAGCACGGGGAGCAAAAAAAAAATTAATTTTAAAAATATAAAAACCCGACTGCGAAACTGAAAAGCTACAAACAAGCCCATTTTAAATTAAATAAAAGTTGGAAGCAGGCGGGACCCATTTGAATTTGAAGATATGATAAAAATGGTATGGGTCCCGCCTGCTTCCAACTTTTATTTAATTTAAAATGGGCTTGTTTGTAGCTTTTCAGTTTCGCAGTCGGGTTTTTTTATTTTTTAAATTAATTTTTTTATTTCCAGTTTTTTAGTTTACAAATGTGAAAGATTTCGCAAACGATTTAGTTCTTGGTACTTGTTTTTTACGTTTTGTCACTTCGAATTACTTTTAACCATATAAGTTATATATATTTTTGTAATCACCTTTTAAAACCCTTTATTTTGATACCCCACTCGATAGGTTTCGAGAATATTTTTTTTTTTTTTGAAAACATATTTCGCCATAAATCGGCCATTTTATTTTTTTTTCAATTTTAATATACCCAGTAGCACTCTCACAATTAAGACGAATCTAACGGCACCTCTCAAGCTGAAATCGATCAAGCCATTTAGGCAACAGAGCGTGCCAAAGAAATATACATACATACATACATACATACATACATACATACATACATACATACATACATACATACATACACTCGAAAAACATAACCCTCCTTCTGACGCAGTCGGGTAAAAATAAAATAGTTGGACTCGCTTCCACGGACTTCACCGCGACGGACGACACTCCTCTCTTTAACTTACTGTTTGACCGGAAAAGTTAATGTTGTAATTAAGAACGGCATTAAACCATTGCCCCGTACAGCCATTGCCATTGCCCATTTACAGCTTTGCTTACTATTTATTAAAAATATAATAGAATAATAGAAGCATGAGAAGCATTGACTCACAGACTACAATATAATGCAGATTGACTTTTAAATTACTAGCGAGCCATAGTAGATTTCTCATAATATTTTGTTATGGTTCTGGTCGAGAGGAGGGAAAGTATCAATAAAAAAATATAAAGTTTGTTAGGTACATACTATCCAAAATAACCCATTTTGGGCCCCAAGTCATCGGGGTCATAAATGATGCAGATGCAAACTTGCTACAAAGAAAGATGGGCAACCTACTATAAACACTACTACATGCTCGAAATATCATAAAATAACACCCATTCTAAGAAATGCAGTAACTTCATGTCGTATTTATGTTATTTTCATGTTTACATTTTTTATTAAATTGTATTTTACCTAACCTACTTAGATGTGCCACTTTTTAGTTTGTAAATTGCTCTGTACAACGCCTTGAATGTTGTGCATGTAATCCTAATCCTAACTAATATTTGTTTGATACTCTTTCACGCTAAAACGGCTGAAAGGATTTGGATGAATTTCGGCACAAAGTTAGACCATGACCTGGATAAGGACACAAGCTACTTTCATCCTGGATCGTAGACGAAGTCGCCAGCAACAGCTAGTCTTAAATAAATAAAAATAGTCGTATTATTATAATAATCTTTGAAAAATAGTTTCACGCATGCAAAGACAAGGGCTGCGCGACTCGCGACTCGTGAGTTCTTGTAGTGGGGACGCCGGACGCATTGCAAACACTGACACTGACATCGGTTGACATCATTGACATAAGAAAAGTCTCAATGGTTGACATTCGCCCCGCGTTCCGAATGGCGTCAAAAGCGATTTTAGCGCGAATCCGACCAACGCGCAACGTCACAAATAGTACTCAATAGTCCTTATATTTTGTGACTATTAGATTTGGTCGGATTCGCGGTATAATCGCTTTTGACGCAATTCGGAACGCGGGGTCGATGAAATGAAATGTCAATGTCATTCAAAATCTGTAAACAATTTTGTTGCATTAGCGCGCGGTAGCCGTATTTCGGCAGCTAAACTGAAAAGAAATCAAAATACTCCAGAATGGCTTCGTCGACAGTGTTACGAGTTAAACGGAGGCTTGAGGAGAACCCACAAGATACTCTGGTGCTCATGTGCAAACGAATTAAAACAGACAAGGAAGAAATATCACCATCGCTATTCGTGTTTCGGGAAACCGTTGATGATCAGGTAAACATTGTATGATTTGAACACGCATTAGTAGACTTGAACTAGAAGAACTGTCGGTGTGGTGGTCACCTTAGGACGACGATCTGTTCTTTTTTAATTCATAACGGAACGACTAACCTATCGCACGCTTATTATTATTTTCTTCATTATTCACAATATGTTTGTTCGGGTTTGTCTGATTAGTTTTGTACTAGAAGGGTTCCTCCTGCTTATGAGCTGTTGACATCAGCTCATGAATAAGAACCCTATGGCTATATTCCCTTGTATGGCTTATTTATATGCCTCTATGATATATGGCACCTACATCCACTGGTACCTTTGGAGGTGGATGGTGGTGATGGTGTATGGTGTGGTGGGGTGGATTCCTCTAGAAAAGTTACGGACTGTTCATCTTCAAGTTGATTTGATAGACTTTCTAAATATCCAAGATTTTATTGTGCTTACATCATGTTTCATAAACACATTCCTCTAATATTGTATGTATACTTACTTCGATCCTCTCCACATTCACAGGAACCCACACACGTCAAAAACTTACTGCCAAAGACAGATTTAAAACAGCAATCTTTGCCAAACATTGACACTATTATAGAAAAATTGAGGAAAGAACGCAAAGAGGTTTCAATAAAAAGTCGCTATGAAATAGTCAACTGTAGCCGAGGGCTGAAAGATGGTGAAAATGATGAGGATAACGAAGATGTACTGAATCTAATAGATCTACAGAAGACAGATGATAAAGATGGCAATGTTCAATATGCTTATGATCTGTATACTTGTTTTTTGAAACAAGAATTTGATATAAGCATGATTGATAACTTTGTTGGGTAAGCATATTATTATTTTATAAAATTTGATCAATGATTGAAAACCACAATGACCATGTTTTCACTGCTGCTTTTAAAATGGTGAAGGAAGACATTGTGAGGAAACCAGCATATCCTAGAACCGAAAATTTGTAGACATGTGACATCTACAACCTGCACTGAGCCCACGTGGTAGATTACATCCCACTCCCTCTTTAAGAGAGGAGGCCTGGGTCCCAGCGGTGTGAACATTATAGGCTGATTAGTTTAAGTAATTATCAATGATTCATATATTTTATGCCTTTCTCGAAAAGTTAGCGTGGATTAAATAAACCTATTTCCCAACAACAAAAATGCACTAACATATTGCAAAAAAGTTACCTGCTGTATGTTAACTTGCCATATATTTCTGTTTTTGAAATATTATTTCTTTTATAGATTTGAGGTTTTGCTAACCAAATTATACTATCAGTGTTATTCCAGAACCTTCCATAAAATAATTTAGGTCCCAAGATTGTACAAAGTGGCCTAAATGATAAATGATTTCATTTCTGTAAGTAGGCTTGTGTAAACACTTTTACACATCAATTATATTTTTAAAACTAGATGAGGTGGGCATTTTCTATCTTTTTTAAAGTCTAGACATAATTCTTAATGAAGAAAAAAAATTGTTGTTATTAACTTATTGCCTTAAAATTGCCTCAGGCATTAAGTCCGCCTTTGTACAGTATTTCTTTTACTAAAGTTTTAATAAATAAATAAACTTATTATATTTCCATTTCAGTGTCGAAACAGGGCTAGTCTTAGATTCTTATGACCCATCTCAAGATTCAGACAATGAAGCTGACGACGATGATGATTCTAATGATGAAAATAACTGGAGGAATGAATACCCTGACTCCGAACCAAGCAGTATAGAGATGGAAGATATGGTGAGAGCCATGGAGAGGGTGGATATTGGTAAGTGTGATCAAAATTCCTTTACCCATGAAGTCCCGAGTAATGACACTATTGATCATCTACAGTGTAACCTGGTTAAGTGGACCCTGGATATGTGACACGAATTGAAATACATCTGTTATTGGGAATAATGAAACCTTTATAACTGACAATGCTTTTGTTAGATATTTTCGATTTTTACCTCTATAATTGGGAATTTTAGTTCAATAGCCTGTGTTATAAGTAAGACAACTAATAATTATTTATTGTTTTAAAATGTGTGAATTGGTCTGGACATAAAATATGCATTTTTAATTGAACATTTTCACCTCAATAAATGAAAAACAGTACATTCCGACCTGTCTTAGCGAAGGCCTCTTTAAATAAGACAACTGTAATTTTAAACCTGACTATTTACGAAACTGGGTAAATGAAAAACCTCTTTGAGTGATTTCACTTATCCAGGTTACACCGTATTAAAAGTCCTTTATCTGATATTGAGTCCTCGGTTGATTTAAGGTCAATGAAGGCAATTAGCAAATGAAATACCCTTTATGAGAGACAATACCTAAGTAAATTCTAGTGCACCGTGGCAGTCAGCCTCTTTATCAACCTTGCTGAATGAGATACATAATAGTTGAGAAATACTGGATTTAAAAAAGTCTACATGGAGTTTTTTGCCCCGTTTTTCTCCATAGGGACTAACTACCCTTTGGAATGGGCAACTACCTTTATCTTTCTGATCCACGATGCGACACTCTTTTATATCAAAATATGGTTACAAAATATTAGTTACATTACATCATTCATGATGAAATTATGCATGTGAATGTTAGATATTAAAAAGATAAAAAAAAAAACAATTTAGATATTAAATTAAAATAACCTGTTAACTGACATTCCCTAATCAGCCACTGCCCCCAGGTTTTAATTCACACTGTGTATATTTCCAGAGGACGACCTGTCCAGCGATACAGGCGAAGACAAAATATATGATGACCCACCAGACTTATTCAATGAAGACGTCCAGAGGTACGGAGAAGCATATGCTAAATACAAAGCTAAAGTACTTTCAGAAAACCCTGATCTATCTGACAGTAGAAACCTAGTACATTGCACGAAGATTGAAGATGATCCAGGATATAAAAATGACAGCGATGATGGATTTTACTATGGAGAGGATGAGGATACGGAACAGTTTAAGGATCAATATAGAGAAGAAGAGTCATCAGATGATAATGGTGTAGATTGAGCTGGTTTAATCCGGTTTGCTAGTCATACAGCTGAATTCTGAAACGCTACTCAATTTTTTTAGTGTATATAACATATACATACTATCTCTGTTTCTTTCATGTGTATTGTAGCAACAGATAAGACTTTTAGGAACATTTTATTGTTATGTGCCGTTTGAAAGTCGGGGGTTAAATAAATATATATATTTTTACATTTTATGGGGTTTTTTATTTTTGTAAAGTAATTACATAATTGATTATACAAATTGGATGATATTCGAAATTTTGAATTTCAATTTTCATTTTTAATAGCTATTCTACGTAATGATGTTAATGGATACGGAAGCCTGCGTTAATTAAGTTTTTCATCAATAAATTACCTTCGAAAATATACATATTATACATCATCTCATTATTCCCTATTAGGGCAGACAGAGGTCTTCCACATTTCGCCAATAATATTGATGTAGGGGCGAGAACCTTAGAAAAAGTGTTGAATAACTAAATTAAGGCAGGTTTCCGTACGTAAGTATGAGTGAAAACTTATGATGATGATATTTTTCTTGCGTCAGTTAGTACATGAGCAAGTGTTCGAATTCGCTCAGATTCTCATGGTGCGGCATGATGAACGCCAGGCTTGAAGGCTTGTTCTCAGCTGAAACCATATAAAATGATTATTTGAATAACTCCTTCAACAGAAGAACAGGGGGCCTAAAAAGGCCACTTTGGCAGAATCATAAAAGGCGAAGACAGTTCGTGTTTTTCTTTTTTTCGCTGCACTAAGTACGGTAGATATAATCATCAAAGAGATTGGATTGGATTGATTGGTATTTTAGCACAGACAAAAAAAAAATACCAAAAAATCCTTTACCAATGGGATTTGATACGATTAACTTAACAGTTAGTTGTCCATTATGATTCATAATGTTATCCTTTTATGATTCTGCCAAAATGGCCTTTTTTGGCTCCCTGATCATTAGCAGCTTTAAACGGAGAGAAGTGGAAAGAGAGTAGGGAGGCCTTTGCTCTCCAGTGGGACATCACAGGATTCACAAGCTTTTACTAATCCATACTAATATTATAAATGCGAAAGTCTGTCTGTTCATTCTTCACGCTTAAACCGCTGAACCAATTTAGATGAAATTTGGTATAGAGATAGGTAGTTTGAGTCCCGGGAAAGGACATAGGATAGTTTTCATCCCGATATTCCCACGGGATCAACACTTATGCGGGTGAAACCGCGAGGAGTTGCTAGTACTTAATATTATACTAACATCATTTATTATTACTTTCAGATGACGTCAAACTGACAGTTCTCTAATTATCTTGTTCAGGTGCAGTCCATTCACAGTTATTTTACCACTGATGTTGTATCACTGTCAATACCACAGTGATCTTTATTGTCGTGGCAATAAGGTTGCTATTGGGTTGCTGCCATTGCCAAATCTGTCAAAATCACAATGATCTTTATTGTTGTTGCAATAAGGTTGCTTTTCGGTTGCTGCTGTCAGAGGTAAAATAACTGGCAACTTGGATTGTAGTATGGTCAATCAGTGGTAACAGTTTGACATTGAAGGACATGAATAAAGTTGGCGGTTGACAAATTGTCAACCTTACGTTTTTATTAATAAGGTTGAAAAGTGGCCAACAGCGAACATAATAAGTTATGTCACTCCTTACCCATCTCCTTGATATTCTCGATGATGCAAATGATCAGGATCATGTACATCGGCTTGCTGTTTACCTTCTGGAACACCCCATTCTCCAGTTCCACACCGGTGCACTGCAGCTGTATGCCTGTCTCCTCGATCACGTTGTTACTGAGAAGGAAAAGGAAATACTGTAAGGAAATTTATGTTTTTTAAGCCTGGAATACACTAGTGTATTCGAGGCTTAAAAAACATAAATTTATAATATATAGAAGGGGCAAATGAAGAAACATGTTGCGGAACATGTCCCTCAACAACTACGTGAAGTGTCCCGAGACAATTGTCGTGGAACAATTTTGCCGGCCACACTAGTCAGTGCTCATAGAAATGTCTCGAGGCGGGAGCAAGCAACATGCCCCCGCATGGGTCAGCGCAGACCGAACTGCAAAATGCTCGCGCATGGGCAACTACTGCTCGAATGCATACTCACACGAACACGCAGTCGGCTTGCTCGAGCATGGTCGAGCATCATATTTGGACGTAGGCATTCAATTTTGCGAAGTATGATAATAATCATAAGATATTTTTTTCAATAATCTCAGAAAATGCTCTGCTCTGTTCTGATCTTGGTGTGCGCTGACCCCATCACGTACAATGTTGCGGGGCATGTTGCAGGACACTATGCAACGTTGCAGCGTCACGTATATTGAGTGTTGCGCGTCATGTTGCGGGACAAAATGTTCCCTAGTGTATTCGAGGCTTAAATCATAATCAGCCTAATGTTCCCACTGCTGGGACACAGGCCTCCTCTTGTTGATGAGAGGGAGTGGGCCGTAATCAGCGGCGGCCCTAGAATTTCTTTAGGTGGTGCAGAATTTTACCCTGGCGCCCCTCTATGTACCATGTTCCTATGATATATGCATAATGCAGTTGCTTGCTTGCTTGTGTGGTCGAGGCGCTGAAATCAACCGAAATGCCACCACCAATGTTCGCATTTCGGTTTATTTCAGCGCCTCTCCCATAATGGCGCCGGGTGCCGTCACACCGCTCGCACCGATACTGGCCGTAATCCACCACGCGGGCCCAGTGCGGGTTAGGTAGAGGTCACATATCTTCGAAGTTACAGTTGTTTTAGGACATGCCGGTTTCGGTATGTAGGTATAGGTACTTACCTATTATTTGCAACAGCGACTGAAAGGGGGTCTGAAAAATTCGAAGTGGGACATGTGGGGTATCATAATAATATGAAAGAGCGCAGTTTGCACATTCTCAAACATTTTTTCTTTTTCTTTAGGGCGCAGTTTTCGACTTTTGATGAAAAATGTAAAAAAATACCGCCCCCCCCCCCCCCTTATGTCCGAAGTTTGCAAAGAGAAAAATCTGAAATAATTCTATGTGATAGAAGTTTATGTAAAGATTACAGGAAAAATAAAACGATGTCTCTAAGTAGCCACTTTTTCAGAAATCATCAATTAAAGTTACACTAGTTCCACTGTCGGTCAAGAGATGGCGCTGACCTAAAACTGCAATATTTTACACCGCAGCGCGCCGTGTTAAAATTCTCTAACGAATACCTATAATAGGCGTCGCCGATGAAAATTTAAAAACATGATGGTACGGAACCCTCGGTGCGCGAGTCCGACTCGCTCTTGTGCTCCGGTTTGTGTATGAGAATGCAGTAGGACTGTAATAGCTGGTATTATTATTAAGTAAATGATAATGCTGACCACCTGGTTAGTTTTGTGAGGTAAGAATCCCAAACTCCCCGGTCGTATCCCTGAAGACTGGTCACTTATTGAAGGTTTCGCTCCGAAAACAAACAAAACCACTCCGGGAGTGCCCACACAAGTGAAAACATTTTACAAACAGAATACTTTGCCATCACTTACTGACATATCGGATATACATTAAAACCGAGTACATCCCGAGGACAGCCGAACACATCCGAAGCGGGTATTTTTTTAATCGTCTTATAAACAAAACACGCGCGGTGTCGCTTACGGTTACAGTGGCGCGAGTTCAATGGTTTTTCCCATCTCAAAAAATGCCCAACGCGCATAAAGAAATTTTTTACTTCAAAAACCGGCCAAGTGCGTGTCGGGCCACGCACAGTGTAGGGTTCCATAGTAGCCCGTTATCACAATGTAGTACGATTCTGTTGTTCTTCATTCTGAATAGGTAAAAAAAATAAAAATAAAAAAAACACATTTTGTTTTTCAATGAAAGTCTTTACCCGTTATAAACAAGCAGCTACTTCAACTTAGTCACTTTAAAGAATTAATGCTAAGAATTTTGTATTAGGTACAAAATTATCTAACACCCAAGTTCAACGACTATTACTGCTAAACTAATAAAGTTATCTTAAATGCACTATCATCGTAAATTTTTCCAGATTTTTCAAGCCGGCAGTTTAGGTTTTAGAGGGGGGGGACGCTGGAACAAACATTGGCACTTTAAGGTTTAATATTTCGTAAATGGAGCATTAAATCGAAAAATAATTTTAGCAACCCCGAAGTCATTTTAGAAGACCTATTCAACGATACCCCACACGATGGGGTAGACGACGAAAACAATATTCATCCCCACTTCACATGTAGGGGAGCTGCCTTACCTATTTTATTTTATCACTTTGTCGGCGTAATTGATATACGCACTACTACAAAATTACAGCTTTCTAGTACTAACGGTCTCTTAGAAAAACCTCGGACAGACAGATAGACGGACATGACGAAACTATAAGGGTTCCTTGTAGGAACTACGGAACCCCAAAAAAGGTAAATTGGGGTCTAGGTCCTATTATCTATGTATTCCTAATCCTTGTTTACAAACTCACCCAATTTACTGCGTCACAGAAGAAGATGTTGGCAGTTATAGGTTCCATACTATCACTTACAATCAACTTAACCAGCTAAAAATCTTTTGTTGGTATCAAAATTAGAGAAATGATAGAAAGAAAAACTACCTAGAGGTTTTTAAAACTACATTAAGCAAAGGCAAAGAGGGTGACTACCGAGATGACGACTAGTAGAGAAGTATGGAAGAGAAACCGGCCAAGTGAGAGTCGGACTCGCACACGAAGGGTCCGTACCACAAGGCATAAAACGCCGAAAAAAAAGCCCTTTTATTTTATTTTTATTATTTGTTGTTATAGCGGCAACAGAAATACATCATCTGTGAAAATTTCAACCGTCTAGCTATCACGGTTCATGAGATGCAGCCTGGTGACAGAGAGACAGACGGACAGTGGAGTCTTAGTAATGGGCTCCCGTTTTTACCCTTTGGGTACGGAACCCTAAAAAGACATGCTGCGCCGACCCCAAATAAATTGTTATAAAGTCAGGAGAATGATTACTAAACAAAGGCAGTCTCACTTACAGCTTATCAACCATGGTCTGCCTGAAGGCAGGAGTTTTCCAGTAACTTGTTGGTTCGTAGTACGGCGTATCCGCCCCCGTCGACGACTTCACCTTCTCAATCGCCATCGCTTGCTCTCACAAACACTAACACAGACACAAGAAGCTACGAATAGTTCAAGAATCAATCAATTTACTGGGTATTTTAATAGGGAACGAAATATTCTTGTTTGGCAAATTTTCCTCTGCGTCACGTGACTCGGAGGCCGGAGACTATGGAAGGACCATTAATCAATAAGACGTGTTCGCGCCTGCGCTGTGACGCGTGCGGCCGGTGCACGGTATTAGCAAAGTGCAGTGCAGCGTAGTTATATTAAAACAAAAGAATATCGCAGTAATAACATCTTGGAATTAATTCGAAAAAAAAAAACGTAATAACTAGGTGATTTAGCTTGGTTCGTTTTGATGTTTTGAAGGACGTTTGGTTAAGTTTTTACCTTGTTTCCACTTGTTGAATATTTTTTCAAGGTGATAAACTGCAGCACTGCACTTCTTCGGCGTGTGCTCCCCTTCCACCGCCGCGTCCCGCCCGTGTCTCTAAAATGGAAGACTCGCGCAATTTTATTGCATTTTTTTTGCAATTTACGTAACCCATATACCTAATATCACGCCTTGTTACACCGAAGGGTTAGCCAGAGTTGTACAGACGCCAGCACATCAAGCTACCCGAAACTGTCAAATTCTCCCAATCAATTTTGAATCTTATGCTTTAGCGATAAAGTTGAAAATCTATTAAAGAAATTTGACAGATGAAATTTGACAGAAGAGACTGGCGTCTGTACCTAAAGCCTCCTCTACACGTCGTCAGATTCATCAGCAGATGGCCATCTGCGAATGCCTCCGCCGACGTGTAGACGGGGTAATTTGCTAGTCTGTGGTAGGTATTTAGCATCTGCCGACGTCAAATACCTACCACAGACTAGCAAATTACCCCGTCTACACGTCGGCGGAGGCATTCGCAGATGGCCATCTGCTGATGCATCGACGACGTGTAGAGGAGGCCCTCATTTCGTCAGTTAAGTTTAAGTCCCATGTAATAAGGGGTGAACCCAAATGACACACAATAATACTTAGTATATCGACCTACTACTAATAAATTGTACAAATCCGGTAGAAAGTGGGTACAGACGCCAGCATATCAAACTACTATAATCTGTCAAATTTCTTCAATAGATTTTCAACTTTATCGCCACAACCTAAGGTTCAAGGTTGATTGGGAAAATTTGACAGTTTCGGGTAGATTGATGTGCTGGTGTCTGTACCTTTTACATTATAAGCTTTTTATTTTTATTCTAGGTACAAAAACTATGACCTACGATTCGGTTTCTAGTCAAATTTCAGAGCAACCAAGTTTAAATGGTCGGTTTTCACTGTTTAATTATATTTTGTAGTGCCATGCCAGCAAGCCAGAGTCCACAGCGGCGAACAAGAAAATAAAAAACCTTACTTTCCACTTCCTGACTTTCCTCATTGAAATGCTTTCTTACTTTCTTCAGTTTATCAGTATTTGGGCTGAATGATGGGTTACTTGATAAATCATTATCTTTGGCATTGTAGCATTAGACGAATTTGAAGTGGACATAAAAGTGCACCTGATATGATGCCCTGAGGAACTCTCCCAGTTTTGTGTATGTATAGTTTTGAACTGCCCTCTACTTTGTCTCTACGTATTTAATCTCATAAGTAGTTCTTGTACCACCTCATAGATGGCGCTAGCAGTTTTATTTTAAGGGTTCGATTCATTCGGTCTTGTCTTGAATGCATAGAGAGCGGTGTTGTAGGGTAATTATATTTTTTTAAGACATAACATTGCTCCTGTATTCCCTGACGGGGTAGGCAAAGGTGTATAGTACTTCTGCAATTCGCCTGTTGTTTTATGAGCCTATTGACATCAACTGGGCGCAAAGAAGACTCTGGACTACTCAACAACCCAATAACAATCTGGCAGCCCTGGGGATTGAACCCAGGACTTTAAGTTTAGCAGTCTTACAACCAAAAGACCAATGAGCCACTCAAACTCAACTACAACTAAATCCATTACTCTCTGTGTTTGGGGGATGCGGCATTTGGTACAGACGCCAGCAAGCAAAGAGTAAAGTAAGTATGCCAGCAAGCTACTACAATCTGTCAAATTTCTTTAATAGATTTTCAACATTATCGCTAAAGCATAAGGTTCAAAGTTGATTGGAAAAAGATTGACAGTTTCGGGTAGCTTGATGTGCGCCCGTCTGTACATTATGTACAGTGTGACCAGTATATTTATAAATATTTCCCGGTAATTTTCATAAGAATGAGTTTTAGGGTAAGTACTTAAATAAAAAAGAATAAATAATATGTGATAAATAATTTATTGTCTGGCGGTATTTTTTACAATATCATTGTATGCCTACATCAGTTTACTTTTCATTAATTGTTATTATCACTTTAATTCAACGCCTTATTATAATAATGTTGCATTTTAAACATTGGTAGGTACAGAATGGATGTCTTAAATTATTTTGTAGACCGTTGTTTAACATTTATTTTTGCTGGCTGTAGCGAATTATAGTTATGGTGATTTTGGTGCAGTGTAGTTGTTATAGTTGTTTTGTTATTATTATTTATGGAATTCGAAATGAGATAACGTCGGATAGGCAGAAAAACAAAAATAAATGTTATCTATTACAAGCAGTTTTCGCACAACGGCTGGGTTTATTTAATTGATAGTTTTAATTAAAAATAATTTAAGACTTCCACTAAACATACGAAACAAATAAGGATTTTATTCGAGATGACGCCCCTACATTAAAAACTATGTTTTTACTGAGAACACAGTTATGGCACATAACATCAGATGCTGTGTTTCGTTATTTACTTTTTACATAAAATGTCATGATTTTTTTTACGTTTATCCTACTGATTGAAATTTCGTTTGCAGAAGTGACTTTGTTAGTGAATAAAATATACAGTAAGGTTTAAAAGCACCGTTTTATAATGGTGTAAATTATTTCAAATGATTAACTTTATGTAACATTTTCGCTTTAGGTTATTCGAGTAGTATTATTACCAATGACATACCTAATTTTAATTTTATTGATAGAGTTGTAAATTAAATTTCGGATTAACAAAATATATATTTCAAAGTCACTTCTGCCAACGACCGTCCACTAAATACGTCATAATGGAAGATCGACAACATTTTTTGTTTTGTACCTATATTTTTAATCGCAACACTGATTCGAGACTCATTCCTTTACAGACAGACAAAACATAAAAGTTACACAAATTACAATTATTATACGTAGGGAACAAGTCTTGTAGTCACTTAATCTACAACTATATTTAATGAGATAACTATAAATGCAAATTACGATTAATCTAGCGATGCTTTGGCATTGACAAAACATGGTATTTTACTGGGTGCCCAGTAAATCTTGACATCACTCGGTGGCAACGGCATGTGTCAACGATCTGTCAAATTCAGATTTTTTAAATGTTTAGTTCCTTTTTTCGCCACGTACCAAAATATACTGGGCACACAGTATTTTTTTAACACTTACGTTTTGATACTTTTAGTTCGGGAATGATAAATACTGTGGTTAGCCAGTTTGACACTGTTTATGAAGAAGAAAAATATAATTCTAAAATGTGAAATGTTTGCATTGTTGTAAATGTTATAATGAAGACTGATAAAAAGTTTTAAAATGAAAACTGAAAGTAGTTCTGTATTTGAGTTCAGTTAATGGAAAAGATTTTCGAGAAAAATATTAAGTCAATTTTAATACAGGTATCACGCCATTGATTCATAAAATATTAAAATTTATTTAATATTTTTCTCGAAAATATTTAATTTTCATCAGATAGAAAACCTTCTCCATTTCTTAGCGAATTAATTATTAATTTTATTATGTCATAAAAGCAACATTTTTTCGAGTGATGAGCACGATAAAGAAAATTGAATATTGCAGAACTTTTAGTAAAAAAACAGTTTGTAAAAATGACACTGGTAAATTAAACCGCATTATGGGATCAGCACCTGCTTTAGGGAGTAGATAAATTCGCCTAATAATTAATTAATATTAAACAAAAATTAACAACAAAATCGAACAATCACTTAGAACGAATGGTAATAATATTTAGTAATATCTTTACATATATTTACAATTTTGGTAATATTTTTTAACCGTATACTAATACAATGACGAAGTTTAACTTTTAACTAGGAAATTTACAATAACAGAGTAACAAAAACCTTATAGTACCTATTGAGGGCTTGTATGTATGTACATGAGCCAATATATTAAGAATTTTTAACTTTTTGTACTCAAACGAGTCCGTACTCATAACGGCTTGAACTCATTTCAGTAAAAAAAAAGTTTTGAAGGGTTAAGATACAACACATAATTAGCTTCAGTTACGCCATTGTTGTATGTTTATTAGTATACAACAAGACATACAAAGTCCTAATAATTTACATGATATAACGTGACGTAACGCAAGCTAACATTATATTCTTGATTTTTTATACTTTTTATAATTATAACATTGAATCGAAAATTTCAAACATCGATTTGGCATTGATATGCAGTACAAGTTTAATTTAATAATCATTTATTTATTGCACATTTAATTTAATTTTATTTCAAAACGAGAGGATACATTCTTATTCTAGAATAATTACAAGAAATTCCGATGAAGCAACATAAGCATTTAATATGTTTTTGCGAGCAATATTTTCAAAGTACATTTTGATATCAGCAGGACTTTCAGTTAATAGCCATGACGTGAGATTTCATCAAAACACCACTGTATAATGAATTATTTGTTAATAAACCTTTAAAATAAAACAGGGAACCATTTCAAAAGGTTGAACTTTGACAAGTCCGCTCTCTTTTCATTCCTGAATAACAGATGGCGCTAGTAGTTGTCATATCTTAAATTTGGATCAAGATTCTTGATGAAATACCAGCGACTATGGGTCATATCATTGCTTGCAATTCTCGCGTGTAACAGTTCAGGACGCCAAAGACCTAAGAATCAAATTCATAGCACAGGCGTGTCAGTAACCCTCGCAGGAGTAGGCAAGTTGTTATTAGCCGTCGCATCCTGATTATTAGCAGTACAGTAGAACTGCTTGTGAGCCTTATAGGTGTTCACGTACTTGAACGAAATGTCGCAAGACTTGCAATAGTTTGGAGTTTCTTCGAGTTCCGTGTCTGGTTCCTTTTTGATGTCGACTGTGGCTGCTGGAGGGACAGGAGAGGTCTGTTCCTCTTCAGGCTCGTCGGTAGCGTGGACGAGGCGAGCGTGTCGTACCACGTTGCCCCGGTATGTGGAGGTATAAGCGCAGCTGCCGCAGCGGTGGACCCGCTCGCCACCCACTGCTGGACTTGGGGAGGTCGCCTCACGGCTGTCCTCTTCTAGAACGCATGCGATGTAGCTCTCCTCCTGGAAAATGATGAATTGTTGGTTAATATTTGGATGTTTGAGGAGAGGAAATAAAGTAAAGGTCACCCTTTACTTACAAAACAATACTGGCAAATCAAATCAGACACTAGGTTTTATATTTTATTTAAAAAATTGGCAAATATCTATTTATTTTTGTGTAATGTGGCAATTCTTTCCATAACGTATTATTGAAATCCTTAAAACGGTCTTTCTTTTGGTGTTCCTCCCCACCCTAACAACCCCTACCCTAACAGATTAAAAAAGAAAGGTGTTTAATGATACGCGAACTGACCTGTAAATCTGCAGGCTTCTTGTTGTTGAAGTGCATGCGTATGTGCGTGCGCATGCCTCGCAGCGTATTGCCCCTGTACCGGCAGATGGTGCAGCGGAACGCCTTCACGCCGGCGTGCGCGTCCATGTGACGCTGCGCTGCCGCCGCCGTCGGTGACACCACGTCGCAGCATGGACACTTCCACCCTCCCTCCGACCCCGATGTAGGCCGCGGAGTTTCAGGTACGCTTCGAGGAGATCGAGTCTCCCGCTTAGTGCAGTAGAACGATTGATGAGTCGTCAGGTTATCCAGCGAACTGAAGTGGATCCCACACGCCAGGCAGATCAGCTGACGGTACTGTGGTGGTGGACCAGGCTCTGGAGGCGCGGGGCTCGCCCGCTCCTCCCCGCCTCCCGCCGAGCAGTAGTGCCGCTTGTGGATCCGGTAGTTCTCGTACTTACAAAACACGATATTACACTCTTTGCACTTAGAAACTCCCTGCTTCACAAGCACTTGGGGTGATGCCGCGGTAACTGGTAGTTCTGATGCGAGACGCAATGCTAGAGCGGGCGGCAGAATCGCAGGAGGAACTATTGGCGTGTATTTCTCTTCAGGAGGCGACGGCACACTCGGAGGTTTTGGAGTTGGCCCTCTAGAGTTCAATCTCCGTCGCTTTGGTGAACTTTCTGCGCTTGGTGATGAAGAACGTCGAGAGGGAGATGGCGTCCCTGGAGATCCTGGTAGTGAAGGAGCGCATACGATTTGCTCCGGAGTCGTAGACCGAAGTCTATTCTCTTTTTCATGTTCATCAGTCACCACAGACTCTGGCGTCCGTCGTACACTGAGATCCAGAGGGGTCGCACCATCTCTTGATTGTTCTCGGGGCCGATTGGCTGATTTTAAAACCTCATTTTCTTTTCCTTCCGCGTTCATATTTGATAAAGCCCGACTGATTGGTTGGAATGTTCCATTTGGTAACAGAAAACATGGCGTATCTGGGTCAGGCAGTGTCGTGCCTGGGAGAGTACTGGCGCCCCGTAATAACGAGTAGGGCACTATGAGAATCGGATTCGTGGGTAACGCGAGTGCGTACTGATTCTGGTTTTGTGCTGGAGGCGTGGCTCCAGGCGAGGGTGGCGCGGACCCTGACGTCGCAGAGCCACCCCGGGCCGCAGCTAAAGCCTGCTTCACAACTTGCCTTGTGCTGCAGTAGTGTTGTTTATGTGCTCGGTATGTTTTGATAGAGCTAAAGCGAATATCGCAATCGGCACAATAGCGGTCCTGTACTGGTGGCCCCTCCGTGACTTCACCGTTAGATGTCGGCGTCGGCGCTGGGGTTCCACTGCTGACCGGGGAAGAGGAATGCATCCTCATGTGTCGGTTTAAGCTAACTTTCTTGTCGGCACTATACGAGCAGTAAGTGCAAGCATATTGCTTGCCTGCAGGACGAGGAGTCTTTGCTTCACTGCTGGACTCATCTACAGCTGGATCGGACGCGGCATTCGGCTCGACTGGTTTCGGCAGTCTGTTTGAACAGTAATGTTCTTGATGGGCTTGCAAAGTACTGAGAGATGAGTACCGAATCCCGCACGGCTTGCATATGTAGCCGGGAGGACCAGTTGCAGGAAATAGCCCTGGGAAGGCGGCCGCCGTTAGGGCGAGGTAGTCTCTTGCTTGCGGCGCAGGTGGCGGCGGCGGAGACGGTGAGGGTGGCTCACGCTTGAGCGTTGTTGCCTGCGGGGCCAGCGCGGGGTCTGTGGCAAGGCTGGTGTTGAGGCGCAGGCGTGGTGGCGAGGCGGCAGGCGAGCCCCCTGAAGCAGGCGAAGCGCCCCCGCTGGAAGCGGGCCGCTCGCCCTCTGAGCTTGGTGTGCGAGGTTCTCCCGGCATCGCCTCGCTCTCGTTTCCCCATTCCTCGTCCTCACCTGAAAACAAAAACAATACAAGTCAGAATCTATTGACTGCGCAAGTGCGCACCTAAATGGAAAATGTGGGAGCAAAAAGAATGCATGCCATATCAACTCCTATTAGTGTTGTTAATAGCTGTGCGATGGTGAGTTGGCAGCGACGTTTCGCGATAGTCGTCACTCGTCACGTTTCGTCCCGTATCTGTCGACGTCAGTCAGATGGAGCCTCGCGAGTCGAGGCATACATTAGCGCTCCTAATTGAGACGTGGCCGCGCTATGTAAATGTCGCCGCGTGGGTGGGGCGCGCGCACCGGCCACTCGTCTTAACAAATGCGAGAAATGTGGACGAGATTAAGTTCGCGCACCCGGGACGGTTGATCCGTCATTACGGCCAATGCTCGTCCATCAATATCGTGAGCGGGCCCGCGGCCAAACAGAACAAAAACTTAACGGACCCCGTTGTAATTGGATCTGATTTCCAGAAAACGCTCGCTCACCTTCCTTTTTGAGCGACAACGATCTCTACCGAGCGAGGAATTAACCTATCTTTCGCGCAGCGATCTCGACTCAAAACGCCAATTAATGAGAGGCTCAACTTCATTCTCCTGGCCCTGTGAAGATCATTATATGGGCACGACAGCGAGATGGACGCGACGATTGGTTCGGCCGCGCACCGACCGCCATCTCGCGGTAACGAACACTGCTCGGATCGGATTGCGTTCGGGTCACGCTATCCTAGTGTGCGCGCGTTCCGATTGGTCATTACGATTGCTCGGTGACGCGCGATTGGCCGACTAATGCTGCCTTTATCTGGCAGCTTAATGCTAGCGTCATACCGAACGCGAGCTTATCGTGGTTCGTTAGTCGCGCTCCAGCTTCTGTTTTTCGCTAAATAAGTTATAAGCTTGTGATTGTTGGCTTGGCGAAAGGTTGTCCGGACAATCAGATAGATGGCGTGACTCGGTGTCGTTTATGCAGCGCTCGCGAACTGAACGTCGATTCGTTAAATGATATACATCTGTGCCCTTTGTCTTTATAAACATGTCATTGCGTTCGTACAAGAGAGAAACATGCGACTCATGTATTCGTTGAAACCTAGCCCGCATAGTTTTGACTAGAACTTCACAATGAGCTGGTGAGATTAGGTGTACCCTTTGACTGCGAAGTTGCCTCACGAATGCAAGAGAACAATGCATGTTGCGTTTTCTTGTATGAAAATTCATAGAATTAAATTCATTAAATGTTAAATGTTTGGTTGTAACAAGGCCGACCGGCGTCACACACGTGCCTACACACGTAGGGAAAAAACAAAGCGGCCATCTTGTTGAGGTTTTATCAGGTTTGAGATCAGGGTCCAATTAAAATAGTCGTGCATCAGTGGCGTCACAATCGCGGTGATACAAATCTGTGATTCTGACGCCCGTGAGCGATCACCTAGGTCCCCGCTACCACGGGCCAAGAATCATATCTCGATTGATAACTCACCGTAATCGCTGTGCACTCAAGACTATCTTGAGATAATAAAATAAATAAATATGGACGTTCATTAAATATTTGTTTAGGTACTGGTATACATGTAGCGTAAGTGAACGGTAGAATAATTTACGTTCTGACTTTGTCGAGTCCTTCACATGTCGTGGTTAATCTTCATAATGAAAAGTTCATCAAGTTACTTCGCATAACTTATTACGTACCTACATTTGTGAACTAGTAGTCACAAGCGCTACTGTTGAGCATGCAATCCTGGGATCAATTCCCGGGTAAAGTGTTAATGGGTTTTCCATCTGGGATTTCTCAGTAGCAGCCTGGAGTCTGGATTTATGCACGGTTGATGGCAATAGGTTTGTCCCCTATTGTATGGCACATATTACTATAACTGGCGAAATGTGGGGGGACATAGGTGCAAGTCTGCTCAACCGCCTGCGTGGAATACAGGCGTAATTTGCTAACTCTCCACCAAATGGACTCGCATTTTGTTTACGGAATATTATTTAACAGACCATCTTCATGTAGTAATATCGTAAGATTACAACGTGCTGAAACCAATCTTGAAATACCTTACGCATTCTTTTTGCACCCATTTTCCTGAGCTTTGTTATTCTATTGTATTTTTTTCTCATATTGTATTACTTTAGATTTAAAATCACCAGATGTGTTCGTTGAACTGCATTTGTTAATTTTCTAATAGGTACAGACGCCAGCACACCAAGCTACTACAATCTGTCAAATTTCTTTAATAGGTTTTCAACTTTATTACTAAAGCATACCTAAGGTTCAAAGTTGATTGGGAAAATTTTACAGTTTCGGGTAGCTTGATGTACTGGCGTCTGTACAGTCCGGCCGGCAGTCGAGAGAAAGCTTTCGTGTCAGTGCGACAATTCTAGTAGCTCATATAGATCAAATTTGCAAAACACGTACCTATTCGATTGTATGAAACTGACAACAAGAACGCATTCTATCGTCGACCGCACTGTAACATTTTCTATTCCTTAGCATTTATTGCCTCCACGAGCTTAAACCAGAGCCTACTGTGCATAAAGTCTAATATTTTAGGTATCCTGTAACATAAGAACCTCTCTCAATCCACCATCAAAACTCGCTCGTCAACACTCGCCATGCGACCGACATTCACCTTGAAATGAGCCGATTGTCCGATAACACGAGATAAAAACTGATTCATTGAATATTAATGTACCTACGTCTAAGTATTATTATTATCTTGTTCTGCATCGACGAACTGTCC
Organism: Mesoligia furuncula; assembly: GCA_916614155.1. Classification (NCBI taxonomy): domain Eukaryota; kingdom Metazoa; phylum Arthropoda; class Insecta; order Lepidoptera; family Noctuidae; genus Mesoligia; species Mesoligia furuncula. The sequence continues at coordinate 26,819,660 of OU744802.1, read as the reverse complement.
TTTTCCTTGGAATTTTTAATGAGACGGTAACTTTGTTTTATTTCGCTAGATGGCGGTAGTGGTAGCGTTTGTTGAACTTATGAAAAGTTGCATTTTCGGAAGCTGAAAATTAACACCACTCTTTCGATACTGCTGTTCATTTCATCTTCTCCAGTAAATGGTCATACCTATTACAAATTACAAAAACGTAGTTGTGCAAAGAGTTTTGAATTTCAGCGGGATAATTGCTTAACACACTATCAGTAGCAATGGGTTTCATTTTGACAGCTCATCAACATTCATTGCTTTGTTTACGTTGTTGAACAGACACATTTTTCAAACATATGAAGCAATGGATTAACAATATCCTTCAAAATTATTCAGATTGAGATTGATATTGTTTACGCAATTAGGGTGCAGATTTACAGTAAAGCTTCATGAAAAGTTGTTCATTAAAAGTTGTTAGTTGTTGTTGTAAGTTGTTGTTGTTGTTATTTTTAAGAGAAATCTAATTGATCTTAATCCGCAGCCTACAAAAAGTAAAAAGTTCTATTAGTTCTACTTGTTAAGCCCGACGAAGGTAGGTAAGTGATGCTCTTCACCTTCGTCCTGTGTTCCTGTCCTACGGAACAACGATTACTGCTCATGCACTTCAGTAACAAAGCTTCAAATAAAACTAAATACACATGATTAAAATGTCAATCAACTTAGACAAAAATCTTAACAAAAGCAATCTTTTCATCTGAACCAAAAACATTTACTTATCTACAAATTTTTTTTTTTTTTTATACATGTCGTCTTAACGTCACTACACAACATTATGGCCGCCATTACCAGTGTTGCCAGATTGAGAATAAAAAAAGCTACTAAAAAAGTTACTAACAAAGAGGTGAGTGACAAAGTCGGACGAGATTATCGTTCCACACATCTTGATTTATTTGTGTTTGTTGTGCTAGGGAGTGTGTACATCTATCATGCGTGTGGACTGCACGATAATATCATAGGTGTTTAATACTAACAGTCGGAATGAATTGAATGGAGCTGATGTTCTGTAACTCATTTCGCGATATTTAAAGATAAAGTTTCCAAACTGTGTATTGTTGTCATGTTTTTTGTTCTTAGAAGCTAGTTATAATAACTTTTTGCTAGATTGAAGACTGAAATCTGAGATTGGTAAAAGAATTAAAGTTTCATTAAATTAAATTTCGGTTACTTGTCTTTATCTTGATTGCTTTAGAATGGCTAGAGATGCCATGTCAGGTGCAAACAGTGTTAAAGATTGAAAGTTTTTATAGAGGAAGCTGGTTCGGAAAAGTTAAAAAAAAATACTTAAATCAGTGCTTTACTAAAAAAGAAATGCTCAAAATGCCATAACATCATCACGCTACAGGCGTGACAGTAGTTTTATTTATGTCCCATGTAACAGGGAGAGAGCCTGTTGCCATCAACAGAGCACAAACTCACTCCGGGCTGATACTGAGAAGTTCCAGATGGAAAACTCATTATCATCACTCGACCCGGGAATCGAATCCAGGGCCTCGTGCTCGACCGACGAGGTAGTTCAAAAGAATCGTGTTATAACTCTTCGCCACTAGTAAGTTAGTAAAGAGCCCTATAATAAGAAATCAGCAGCAGCAGTAGCATCTAACCCCATTCCAGCTCATTACTTTACAAAACCATAACAAACCCATTGAATACAATTTCCAAAGACTCACAGCCACGCTATTTACACATAAAAAATATTCTCAAGTACATATCAAGGTGGTGATCTTCTGCAAGTGTCCGGCAGGATGAACGTCGTGCGTCACGATCGGACGCGCATTAACATATCGCCGGTTCGATTCCGCTATCGTTACGCCCTATGCTGTGCTGAGTCTGACTGTGGGACAAGTGTCCGTTTCGTTTACGATACGATATTTGTGCTTCGTTTGCTGGTTGATTTGTTGAGTGGGAATGGCTGGACGTTTGCAAAGATAGATATTTATGGATGTAAGTATGTTTTGAGACTCAAGAAGATAATGAGCATTCAAATAATGATAGTCAGCTGACACTTGACAACCCTGGACCCTTAGTAACTTTGATACAGAGGGATTTCTCTAAGGTAGTCTAGTAAGTTGGACGAATAGAGGATGTAAACACGTAAAGTTCAATACTGAAATTATTCAATTTTCCTCAAGCCAATTTCATCAATCACTATCGCCGCCATCAATTAATTACAATCCAAGCGGAGAATCCAACAAAAAATTAATCTGCATTGCAATGGAGACGTGTCTAGCAAAAACGTTGGTAAGTAAGCGTAGTACGTAGTAGATAAACATTTCCTTGTGGTGTCCACGTCCTGCCTCATGACGAATAAATCTAGATGTCCACGCGGTCGGCGATAACAGTAACGTACAGCCGCGATGTTGGTATGAGACCGCGATAAATGTTGCCACGCTTAGTTCGTTATCTTCGGTGTTGCTCGAGGAAAAAATATCAAGTTCTACCGTAGAAATTAGTTTATGGTTTCTTAGAGAATTTTGTGCAAAAAGCACTTCACATTGTACAATCATCTAAGAAGCTGTTTTGTTTAATTTTGCATTGAGTTAAATTGAATTACCATTTTCATAATTTTTCTAATCTTAGATAAAGTGAAAAACATTCAACAAGCAGTCTATTGATGGCTTCCAAAGAGGCCAAAGTCCTTTTAAAAGCCCTATGGCAAAAACATACAATTCTTCCGTTAAAAAAAGATTATAAACACTCGGAACTCAAGTACGTAAAGTACACGTTTATACAATATTAATTACACACTTTAATTAACCCAGTTTTACGTGCTAACTAAATATCGTCAAAGCCACCCCTTGCCGGCAAACGAGTGCTTGTAATCGTATAGCGAAATCTCAACCTCCGTGTATGATTGATGTAGGATTTAATATTCATGAGGTGTTGCCACATGTGTGAGGAGGTGGTTTGGTAGGTTTGATATGGTATTTTGGCAACTCTGGACAGTATGCAAACGCTTGCATCTTTAGAGACAGTGATCAGCCTGTGACCAGACCAGAAGGTGACTCCTACCTAAGCATGGTTTTTGGAAGGCTGGATTTCCATGTTGCCTACATTTCGCCCTATACACTTCTAACAGCACTTACCTATATATATACGGGTCTTCATAACTTCACATTTACCGATGATAGATAATAGATAAAAATATCTAATAATAGCCTATCTGGCAGATCAACATTGTTTCGACACGTATCCGAGTCATTAAAGTTTAACATATTAACAATCTTGTGTAGGTACAAGATTTGGAGCTAACCATGTTATCGCCCGAACGATCACTTTATCTCACTTTCACATCTCAAGTCTTCGGGATGTGTAAACTTAAAATGTTGCATTCAGTGCCGTTTTATTGCGTTAACATTATATCAGTGAGCATTGGTCGTGGCAATCACCACAGTTCTATAAAGTTCAAGGAAAACATCTTGAAGAAACCGTCATGTCCTTGAAACAAAAACTCCAAGACTTGACACCTACCAACTACCATTAAGGCCAACTGCTGACAGAATAAGTAAGCTGAAGTGGCAATGGGCCGGCCATATTAGCAGTAGAACCGATGATCGTTGGTGAAGACGTGTTCTTGTGTGAAGACCGCGAATCGGCAATCGTAAGGTAGGACGCCCTCACTCCCTCAGTTTAGGTGGAGCGAGGGTGGATGGGTTGGTGGGATGCAGCTGGATGAGTTGCTGAGAATCGAGCTAAGTGGCGTGGAATTGAAGAGGCCTATGTCCAGTAGTGGACTGCTGTAGGCTGTTGAAGACGGTGACTCCCTCTCAGAGAGGCCTCTCACCAGCAGCCTTTACTGGGACTATAGCCACCTCTCTGCAAGAGAAAGATTGAGTGCTGATTTTGGAGGCCAAGTAACACTAAATATAGATTTGGAAACCTCATTATTTAAATAGAAAAAAGTACTACCTTAGGGGTTTTAATATGAGGCCTAATTGCCAGTCAATTTCAAAGTCGGTAGCGGTAATTTTACATACAAAATTATAGCTGACCGACTTTAAGTGCCTCGCATTTAGAGCTCATATTAAGCCCTTAGGGCTCCTTTTAACACTGTCAGAAATGAGTTACGTTTACTGGCGTACAGGTTAAGTTCCCAAATATGAAATAAAAGGACTTTTATGAACTATATATTAAAGAGAATAGAAGCATTAGATGTAGTGACAGAAATCTTTGTAAATACGTATGTATCAGAATGGACAGACTACTCTACTGTTTGGCATAATCAGCCTAAACTCTGTTCAAACTTATTTCTCAAAATAATATTATTTTAAGTTAAACAAATATCAACTTTGGAGGAAATGCGCCCGGTCTTTTCTCCATAGAAACGATCTCGCCTGTTTTCTTTCTGTTTAATTAATGACCATAAAGCAAATATTTTTTACAGAATAATAAATATTCACTACTTGCATGTCTCTATGTTTTCCTTTTTAGGGTTCCGTACCCAAAGGGTAAAAACGGGACCCTATTACTAAGACTTCGCTGTCTGTCCGTCTGTCCGTCTGTCCGTCTGTCTGTCACCAGGCTGTATCTCAAGAACCGCGATAGCTAAAGAGTTGAAATTTTCACAGATGATGTATTTCTGTTGCCGCTATAACAACAAATACTAAAAACAAAATAAAATAAATATTTAAGGGGGGCTCCCATACAACAAACGCGATTTTTTTGCTCTTTTTTGCTCGATATCAAAAATGGCAACAGGTAGGCACTTGAAATATTCACAAAATACTCAATTGTATTTAAACTTTAATAATAAATATTAAAATTAAAATAAAATAAATATTTAAGGGGGGCTACCATACAACAAACATGTTTTTTTCGGCGTTTTTGCCTTGTGGTACGGAACCCTTCGTGTGCGAGTCCGACTCGCACTTGGCCAGTTTTTGATGATACATTATTTTATAAGCACTACCCTCAAAAAATGCCGATCAAATTTGTACATTAGCGTACAGATTTGACACAATTAATGAAAAAAGAAAAACATAGGGACACAGTATAATCCTTCTTATCCAGTCTATGAAATATCTTTTAAATTGGTCCAATAGGAGGAGGAAAGAGGCGCGAGCCAAACCTCGAATTATGACTTTTGACCGCATTTCCTTTTAAGTTGATTTCAGAGTGACTAGCACTATTGAAAAAGTTATAAAAATGTTTGAAGTTGTAGCGTAAACTGAACTTTAAAGTGTGGAATTTAAAGTTATTTTTCCATTAATTCACATTTGTTTACATTTTTGGCAAATAAATCTCCAATGCAGATTATATTGTACCCAATACTGGGACACAGGCCTCCTCTCGGTCAGTGGGCTGTAATCCACCACGCGGGTCTAGTACGGCCCTTATTATATCAGTAGGGAAATCTAGGCGTGGTGGACAGTTATGGCGTCATATCATCACGCCACTCTCCTCTTAGTGACCAATATCAAAAACTCATAGTAGGACTTACCCCTTTGATACTTCAAAGCTCAAGTAAAATGACAAAAAACCACATCCACTCTTTCCTACCTCCCGGGGTGTGCGTATTTAAAAACACAAGTAAGTACCCTCGATCGATGTAGATATGACTGAGGAAATTAAACATTTCACAAGTAATTGCTTCTTTTGCTTTCTTTGTATTATGAGTTCTTTTGACCGTAATAAAAAAAGTGTTACTTTTTTTGTAATGTTGCAGAATGATTCTGGTAGAATCATGGTCGCATTAATTGCTTATGGAGGTTAAGTTGCGCTGGTTGGGCTTGGATGGGTGACCGTTTAAGGAGATGGAAGTTCTTGGACTTTAAAGAGTCAGCAAGAGGGAGAAATTTTTAGTAATGGTTAGTTTGAAAATGTTACTTAATTTTCTAGACCAGAAGATCACATAGGCACCCTGAATTCTTTGAACAGGTAGATAGAGGTGCTCTGTCGTACACCCACAGTTGTCGATAACGGTTTTAGATCCCATTACGATAAGAAGTGAGCTTATCGCTACAAATCAAGCTCATTGGCAGTTCATCTTGGGCTCTAACTGTGATTTTAACAGTCTAACGTATTTTTCTTTAGCAAACATTGTTACCAATTTTTAGTAACTTAGTTTGAACTTTGAACCTAAACTCAAAAGCAACCGACTTACTTATTATGTAGTCATTATATGTTCCAGCTTTAAAAAAATGCAACATGCTGGTCTTTCTACAGTAAGAAATGTTAATTGTGTTTTAAATATTACGTACGAATGACATTAATAATCCGTATGACATTACCTTAGTGTAATAGTGATTGCCAGCGCAAAAATAAAAATGGTAGTTATACTTATTACTAAATAATATCAGGGCCAGGGCTCTGTTATGATTACTTGATTAGTATGGGAGGAAACCTATGGAGTAATTAATTAGATGTATACAGCAACGGGTAAGTTCTAGTTTACATTCTGAAACATAAGAGTCATTACAGTTTCATTGCTTTTATGTTGGTGAAATATGGGTGTAGGTGCAATTCAGCCTTACCCTTCGTGGGATACAGGCGTGATGATAAGTTATGTTACTTTTAATATCAAGATGAAACTATAGTATTACCCAGTAACTGGGTTGTGGAGGTCAGAAAGGCAATCGCTCCTTGTACAGTTACAGGTTGTCAGAAGCCCGAAAGTGTGACAACCAGTCTTACCAAGGAGTTTCGTATTAGCCAGTAACTGGATTGTGGAGGTCAGATCGGCAGTCGCTCTATGTAAAATACTGGTACACAGCTGCATCCGGTTAGACTGGAAGCCGACACCAACATAGTTGGAAAAAAGTTAGGCAGATCGCACCTTTAGAATTATAGAGACCTAATTTGAAATTTGAAGATTTCAACTTTGACTCATAAAATTACCTTGCACGACCATCTTCGTCGAATATTAATAAAACATAGAAATTTAGTTTAGACAACTCTGACATATCTAACAAGACTGACATATTAAGTCTCTGTCTTATTAAGATTCGATGAAGATGGTCGTGCAAGGTAATTTTATTACTCAAAGTTGAAAATTAAATCTTTATATTTCGAATTAGGTCTCTATAATTTTAAAGGTGCGAGATGATGAATATCAAGATGAAGATTAGAACCATTTACCTACTTACGTTTCTTAAAGTCAATTAAGTAAGCACTTAAAAGTAGTTACTTATTACTTGTGTAGAGAGTAACAGGTGAACCATTTGTGACTATAAACCACTCTCCATTCAACCTCATAATCAATGCATTGATTTTAATTGCAGGCCCTTCTGAATTGTCAAGGAATTGGTCAGTCATGAAGTTGAAGCTAGTTGCCCATCCGTACCTATGGAGAAGAACGGGCAAGAAGCTCCATGGACGCTCAAATACGTAAGCTAACAATCACCTCCAATCAGGAAGGAAATCCCCACAACGATAACTTTTTGCCCCAAGATTCTTGCAAATCTTTTAACATCGTGCATGTAAACAATTTAAATTTCCTAATATACCACTCGTATGTCCTCTCGACATGCAATCTGCAGTCGCAGAAACATTAAAAAACTCTTTAACACACAAAAAAGTCTAATTCTGATAGGCGCGGGTCTATTACCGTGGCACGCCGTAACTCAGAAACAAGTAAACACGGCAGTCTCGACATTTGCATAACTATCGAGTTTTTAAATCTATGCAAAACGCGACGATACGTTGCACGGGCTCACGAGTCGACCCCCCCACCGCGCCTTCAGTAAAAACACATGCGATTTCATAATACGTCCCCCCATAACTCCACGTGTGCCACGTTTTGATTAATAACCCAGGATTACGGTGGACGAGATTATAATATAATTTGAATACACACTTTTAATAACAATGCTGGTAATAACATCGCGAAATTGATGATAAAGTGATAATACACATAAATAAACAGCTTAAAAGTTGCGTCCACGCATCGCTGGAGGCGTCAAAAGTAGGCGGTACTTATGATGAATAACGTGACGGAATCCGACGTCCAATCGGATCGATCTCGATTTTAATTATACGAATCGAGAACATCGAGACGCCTATAGATCGAATATTAATATGTCGATTGCGCACGCGGCGATATCAACAGCCTGGCCTTTGATTCCGCCGTTCGAATTTCGAATGCGTAATTTGATTTGAGTCCGCGACATTCCGCGAAACAGATGCACACGATAACGGTCTTCCGCAAAAGATTCAAGATAGTTATTGCCAACTGAGAAAAATAAAAGCACAATTTATAACTGCTAGCATCGAGTGATCTTGATTTTAGTTTATTTGCATTCCGTGGACGTACTGTCTGTATTTTATTCATGTGAACATGACAGTGCGACGGGCCTATACGTAATAAAAGAAAACGAATTAAATATAAACTAACAAAGCATTGTTACAGTGAAACGGTCACGTCAAACCGATCCATTTCCTTTTTGTATTACAGCACAATCTCGATGTCGATAGGATCTAGCGGTCGCAGCACGCCTACGACACGAAAATAATTAACTCGGTCCACCGTCAAACATCATGTTTAACATCGACTACTCCCATACCAATTACTACCGACAATCGATCCACTCACAAAAACAGGCGCCCAACACTAGCCCCGACTGGTTTAAAAAAAAAAAGAACTTGGCCGAGGCTCGTCGCCCGAGTACGTGTTAACGAGCGTTTGATGGATCGCGCTACAATCTAATACCGATGTTCTTAGCACTATTACAATTTTCATGAACCTACACACGGTTTTTATGACACTTTATTACCTGACACCCTTCATAACATACGACTGTGTATCCAAGCGCAACCGGACAATAACAGATCCCAGATAAATCGAAAGAAATCAATTGAATTCATGAATAAATCGCATAAACTTGTCCCGCACTGTTATCAACGCGACATAATATTTTTTACAGCTGTTTCATAAATGCGAGAAAGCGACGCACGAGGACGCGGCGGTATTTATTTTTTTAATAAATTCACGTTTAATCGGTATCCGGTATCTTTCAAATTGCTAGCGAGGCCCGAGAGATGGAATCGATAGGGGGCCCCACAATGTAAATTATATAATTAAAGAAAACTCGTGATTGCGATCGAATACTTATACGATGTTAATCGAATAACGTGACTTTTATCGGCGATTGCGTCAAATTACTGCTCAAATTGCCGTTTAAAAAAAATAAAGAGTAGTGTTGCAAGCGCAAAGGGGTAAAGGGATAAAAATCGGTTTGTTTCTTAAAATAAAAAGTGTGCGGTGTCGTTTGGATCGCGGGCGGGCGAACGCGTTGGAGATTTGAAAATTAGCATTTTTGTCGAATAACTCTGTGGCGGTGCCTCGCTGAGCACAGTGAGCACCCGATACCGACGAGCTGGCCGAATCTCAGCTTTTTTACACTTTTTAACAGGATTGGACTTTAAAATATTTCTCTATTCTTTGGCAATCACTTGTTTTATGAGCTAGGAATGGAACTGTGCACAACTTTACAGTTTTGATGGTTAACCAACCAACCAACCAAAACAAACGAGGTTAATAAATCAAACCTAGGAGGATGTGATGCTATCAGGCCTGGATTTATTTTTGAATAAAGAGATGGTATTAAAAATAATGCTACAATAGCTGATTGATAATGTAGGAAGTAGTAAGCTTGTTCCACTTTTTCTTTGAAATGAGATCCAGCTGACATTAGGTACTGAAAAATACCTATGTTGTGAGGAAGCAGAACTAAGATGTACAAGAATTGTTATATTAGTTTAAATAAGCTGATAGAATTTACTTGGTTGTGTGTTGGTTACCGTTGCAGGATTCTCCCCTAGAAGGCAAACTCGAAACTGAACTCGTGTGCATGCCACATCCAGCTTCACATCTAATAGAGAATCACCAATAACCAACCGACTTAAAAATGAAGCAAAAACACAGCTCTAAAAATCGTTGACCCTTTATCTTTTGTACCAGCTCTCATTGGGCGAGTAGAAATTTATGTCGCCGAGTAATCCGGGCCCATTTGTATAGATAATTTTTATTATTGCCATCTCCCCGAGCCGGCCGCGGCCGATAAATGCCGAACGAAAGAGTTCGTAATGACAATTTAAATAAGGAAGACGTATTCGTTTCGAACGATAACCGGGATTTGAATTTAGGAAATTTGTAAGTGGTAACTTTTGAATAGGGCTGTGTATAGTTTGGTATAATTGGTATAAAATACGATAATGTCGAGACTTGTCCTTGTTTTAATTTTTAGATAGTGAATCCAATAAAGCATATTATTAGTTATTAATGATATTCAATTAAGCATATTATTAGTGATTAATGAAATTCAGTTTTGGTCAAATCTTTACAGCTGGTTCTCTATTAAATAAATACATAATGACATTTGACAGATGTCACTTTTATTTCACTTCATATAAAATGGATGATTATTTACTGCATATTTTCGCTCATAAAATTTTATTGTTTCAACAACACGAGAAACCATTACAATACCAAACCAATAACCCTACCAGACAACAAACTAAGCGTGTAAACTATTTTTAACATGGCCACACCGAGTTTATCGGCTCCCGCTCTTATGTCCGCGTTATCTCGGCCAGTGCATTAGTCTTCGATAATACAACGATAAAAACAGATCGGCCGGCGCCATGCTCGATACAGATTGTATTTAGTCGATTTAAAAGAAAAAAGAATCGATTCAACCCCGATAAAGATGTTATGGCGTGTTTTCGTAGTCGAGTGACTTAATTGTGGATTCCTTTGCTATGTTTACGTGGGATACATTTTGTGATTAAAAATGTTTTAAGCAGATGCTCTGTTTTATATCTGGGTTTACTATATTTAGATAATGCAGGTTAAGTGGTTGCCGAAGGAATGATCGGTATTCTGTGTATTAGAATAGTTTTACTAATTTTTTAAACATGTTTTACTAATTTTTATAAGTATAATATCGGCTCATTATGGATATGGATATAATTAAAAGTACTGGCAGCATGCGTTTAAAATAAAGCTTTTGACTTTTAAACTAGTTAACCATTATTTGAATGAAATCCAGATATTTTTTAAACACTTGTACTTTAGATTTAAGCTGCAATAAAATATAAGTAAATCGTTTTTTTTGTCATTGTGATTTCAAGCTGTATTAAGTAATTTACAGTTTAACGTTTACCAGAAGTACAAGACTGGAATAATGAATGAGGCATTTTAAGAATTTCAAATCTGGAATGCTAAGGACTGTAAAACTGTTAATATCTAGAATAAATTAACTGCGCCTACGACAAGGTGGACGCTCTGTGCTCTTAGCGTATTAAAGATAACACGAATCCAGCGAGACAAAAAATAATTAAGTATAATGGTGTTATCCTTTATAACGACTTGCTTCTAAATCGGTCGACTTAACATTATCCTATTAGGTCACAACACTACCCTTACAAAATGGCGGTCTAATTTCCCACCAAAATTAATAACCCGCATCGCTCGTGTCGTTTTTCATCAACCTCATTTTAGTGGGTTTATTATTTATCGTGTTTTCCTCAAAACATCATTTACACCGCTTTCATAACGCCGACGCACGTTGAAAGACTGAAAATTTTGTCTATTCGACAAAATAGTGCGATAACTGTGCTAATGACGCCATCACGGTCGCTATTTTCCCGCAGCCATTTTGAATTTGTAACGTTTTGTTTGTTAAGTTGCGTTGTGTGTACCTAATAGTATGAAAAGGTTTAGGGTCCTAGATAATGGGGTGTGCACATCAGTTTTTGTTGAAAGGTCCCCATGCCCTTTTACCAAAACGTATAAAACAATATTAGTTGGCGTTTTCCTTTCACGTTCAAATAAATCCAAAGCAAAACGATCGAAACATCGATACAGTTTATGATTTACAAGACAGTGGACATTAAAAAACAAAGCTTATTCAACATTCGAAAAATAAAACAACAATGAGATCGCACGGGCTGAGTTTGAGCGCCGAAAGTTGAATACAATCCCTTGCACAGTGGGCCGAAAGCGATCCAGATCTGGCTATCGGGATCTCAGTTTGTTCTCACATCATTACCCGCGCCGACGGCTACAAATTTACATCCAACACAATGGCTATCCACCATCGAGACATCATTAAGGTGATGCCGATAGCGCCAGCATAGCCGCGGAACAAATGCCCTAAAGACCCTCAACCTTCTACTCAAATAAGAACCTTATGAAAAAGGCACATAAAATCCGGTTTAGCGCTGGTCAAACTGGCGGTTACGCGGGAAAAGCCGCTCAGCCGTAATGACGGAACGTCATATAAGTTAGAATGGAGCGAGCGATTATGAGCGCAAGTATGAACGCTTGTAGAGTCGAATTTAAATTGTTAGCACGGGATTACAAGGCTGGAGGGACGGTTTAGGAAAGGATCAGTTTGAGCCGAAGCCTGGGGCTATCGCGGCCGCACAATGGAACTTATAATATGGGTGATTGCGGAAAAATTGATAATAAGAATTTTGTACGCAAATCGTGGATTTTGTACAACTTTTTTCTTTCCTTCAGTATTGTTTTTTGACGTTCCTGCTGATGTTTTATCATTTATGGCAATAAAATCCTTTTGAATCAACAAGTGGTAGGTATGCATTTATTTAAAAAATAAAACCCAAAAAATCGACAAGGAGAAACGCAAACAATGCTAAGTAAATAAATGTTACATTATTATCGTATGTAAAAGATTTTATATCTGAGTTAGGACATATCAACGCTGGCGTTTGCATACAATACTCGGTTCGTTACGCGACACGATTGACGCGCGATCACCGCGCGATTTGTGTCGCCGCTGTGACGCGCGACCGACGCCTTATCGCGTCATCTTGCCCGCCCTAATTTGCTTCGTGCTTTATTCAGCACCTGTTTAGTTATTGTCTGCATTTTAAAATTTACTGTTTTATTATAACTGTATTTTTGCGTGGATGGAATAATTTATTGAGTGTGTCAGTCAAGGGACGGGGGATTGAAGGGTGGGATATAAGTAGGTAGGTACTTAATTGGAAATGACCTCTAGCTAACAGCAGAACAGACAGACTGACATTTAAAATAATTAACGAACTTATTATCTAATAAACATATAATAAAACTAGCTTCTGCCCGTGACTTCGTCAGTGTGAAATTTCACCCTCCCTCCATTCACCATTTCTTCTTTCCCTTCTTAGCGGATCCAACTCTTCACAAAGAACACACCCTCCAAATTTCATGTCTCTAAGACCAGCGGTTTCGGCTGTGCGTTGATATATGAGTCAGGACTTGGAATTTTATATAAGTGTATAGATAGATAGATACGAATATTTTTCGTCTGATTGTCTGGATATATGTTCCGGATTGGCGGAAAAACGGTTGAACGGATTTGGATGTTTAGCACACATACTATGGTTTATAACCTGGATTAACACATACACACTTTTAATCCCGGTAGTAGGTAAGTTCCCGTGTGCTATTTTCCGACATCCACGCAGACAAAACCGCGGGCAAAAGCTAGCGTAACAATAAATCACATTAAGTATATGAAAGTTTTAATTATGTTAGTTTAACGCTATTGTAAAAGTAGACGTCCCGTCACGCCATATTTATTATGCTAACGATCATTTGTTCATAATCTCATATCGCGATCATACGTATTAAAACAATCCAAATAATTACACAGAGCCCTCCAAATCCTACATTGATTAATATCAAAGAATCGCGAAACAATAACGAGATCGCGCTGACGAAAAACAAGGGAACAATCGACGAACATCGTACCTATATGAATGTATAGAGATAAGTAAAACATGGCTACCGTACAAAAATAGCTGAGATAACACCGCGATAGCATCTGTAAACAATGGTACTGGTATCCACGCTCTCATTAGCCAGCCTTGTCGACTCGACGCGGGAAATTGTGCAATTCCGCGGGAATCCGCCGTATCGAGTATCGATAGGCGATTTGTAATCGATCGAGTCTTGTGCGATCGCCCATCACTAGCGGTTGCTTTTTTTATTAGTCTGTTTTGAACCCATGTTGTTTGTTCGTTGTTTCTATAAATTATTTCTATATTTTTCCTTTCAAGATGGTAATTGAATTACTATCGTCATTTGCCTAGCCTTTTCCCAACTATTTTAGGGACGGCTTCCAGTGTAACCGGCTGCAGCTGAATACCAGTCTTTTACACATAGCTACTGCCTCCACAACCCAGTTACTGGGTAACACGATACCCCTTGATAAGACTGATTGTCAGACTTTCGGGCTTCTGACAACCCGTAACGACTGTCAAAGAGATCCACGAATGACAGCCGGGACCAAACGGCTTAATGTGCTTTCCGAGATATGGATATGAAACGGACGGTCACCCACAGACCGTCTAGCGTTGCTTAACCTGGAAGATCGAATTTCAATTCAAATTCGAAATTCAAACGGTTCCCGCCTGCTCCCAACAGTTTTTTTTAACTTAAGTTCTTTACCGCAGTCGGTTTTTTTTATTTTTTTTTATTACTTTTTTTATTTCTAGCTTCAATTCAATATTCGAATATTTTGCCACAAGATTGAATTACTACTTTTAATAAATGTTCAAAGCTAGATTAAATGGATTCCATAATAAAACCATTGACTAATTTATAGCCTCACTTAAAATAAGTAGGTAGGTAATTCAGTATAATAATTAAATATAGCCCTAATTAATATGAAAAACGTCGACATCTGATTATATAAGGAAATGAATTTAGATGTCCGAAGTTACGTCTAAAAATATCGATTTTATTATTTCTTGACATTTGATACGTTAATAATTCTATTCGACGGCTTGCGAATAAGTTTATGGACACCACTTGTGCCGTTACACACTTATCTCGTTAGATTAATATTTAGATAAGGTAATTTATGTTTAATTAAATAATTGTTATTAATGTCACTTTTAATTCTTTACTGTTAGAACTTGAAATTTATTAGCATAGCCGTCTTGGATTCTTTCAACAGGTCGGCGCGGCGCTAAAATGAGGGTTGTAATTGGTTTTCAAATTAATTTGCTTTGTCTATTATTTATGTAATATGACATTGGAGATAATTTATAGACCTAGGCTTGGCACGAGAAGGTGCGTCACTAGAGCTTTATAAAAAAAAAAAGTCGGGCATTATATCCACAGTGTTGGTATTACAATATATTTATTTTGATAGTGAAAAATTTCAGCTTGTCTGGTTATGACTTTTTAAATATTCAAATATTGATTTAAATTACACTAGACATTAAAAATAGCTTTATGATCTTCTATAAAAATAACCCCGCGGGATAATTGCGTATTACACTAACAGACATTTTGACAATTGACAGTTCAGACATTCAGACATTTTGACAATTCAATAACATTCATTCCGTTATTTATGTTGTTGAGCAGACAAATGTTTCGAACATGTGAAGCAATGGATTAGCAATACCTATCCTTCAAAATTATAGATTGTAATTAGGGAACATGTTAAAAAACTCTGAAAATATTCGTCCACCCTTGACCGTTCCCAAAGCCTCATTTACACGATGCAAATTTCTCGCCTGTATATAGTAGGTATACTCACAATAAAAAAGCATTGTCTAAACCTTAGAGTAAGAAAGCTATAGAGCATCGGGTAGCGTGGAGACAAAAAACTAACCTAACTAACATGAGCTACATAAGTAGCTGCCTTTAAAAAAACTGGCACGCATTGAGAGACGGAAATAGTATAGCTTTATCCTTTTCTGTAACTTATAATAACTCAATACTTTATCCCTTTCTTGTGGAAATGAAATGGAGCTACCCGCCGTCTATACTTTTCTTTGTCTACGGTCTAAATATTGTTTAAACGATGCAACTTTAATTGTTGCTTCAACTTAGTCTGCAAACACACGAGCGGCTGTCGTGAACAAACGTGCCGCACGTGTTTACGCACACTTATAGTATGCCAACATCACCTGCCTAGCCTTTTCCCAACTATGTTGGGGTCGGCTTCCAGTCTAACCGGATGCAGCTGAATACCAGTATATTACATGGAGCGACTGCCTATCTGACCTCCACAACCCAGTTACTGGGTAATACGATACCTCTTGGTAAGACCGGTTGTCAAACTTTCGGGCTTCTGACTACCCGTAACGACTGCCAAAGATCCACGAATGACAGCCGAGACCAACGGCTTTACGTGCTTTCCGAGGCACGGAGGGCTCACGGTATGTAAAGATCACCCATCCACAGACCAACCGCGGCAAGCTAGCTTAACCTGACAGATCGACCTGTGCGGCTGTTATTATTTACTTATAGTATGTCATAGGCAATTGTCATAGGCAATAACGCAGCATGTAAATCGTGACATCTACCAACCCGCACTGGGCCCGCGTGGTGGCTTACGGCCCACTCCCTCTGACATAGAGGATGCCTGTGTCCCAGCAGTGGACACATTATAGGCTGATTATGCAGCTGGTTAGAAAAAGCTGCGCTTTTGAAAGCGCCGCATGGCATCTGATTAACTTTTATTTTCTGCATTCTTGCATAATTTTTGGCACAGAATAAAAATGTTTATGTATCAGAAGATAACTATCAGGAATTTCGGATTTCAAAATGATCTTCGTTAAATCGGATATATATACGAAATGTAGATAAGATGCATAATCTGCTTAAGCAATGTTGATTTAAATATCGGAATACGCTACGAAATCTAAATAACTAAAACGTAGGTATTTTTTATTAATTTTTAACAATTAATAATAATAATATGGGGAATTCGGGAAGCCTTTCCCCGTTTTTAGACGACATGTCTATCAAATATGCCCAATAAAAACAAAAATTCCTCAAGTAGCAAAAAGATCATGATCGCAAAAAAAAAAATGAAATAGCAAGACTTTCGGTACAAAAATGGCCCAAATTTCAGGGACCTTAATAACTTACAACAAGCTCAAACATTCGCAGCCAACATTTTAAAAATAAACCGCACCATCAACATACAAACATGTTAAAAACCGCACCATCAAATAAATCCGCAACGAATGGCGTTTAAAAACGCACAAACCTAGCAAATCGACTACAAATCTGCACAATGCCACCTCACTATAAATATCTTAGGCCATACAGCGGATAAATCTCCAGAAAGACACTTTGAAGTTTTCATACCGTCTATGTAAACCCTATCTTAACAACATAAGGTTTAAAATCCCTTGGCTTGGTTTGGGTTTGGAGTAGGGATGTCAACGATATTTCGCGAGGGCAATTAGGGGCGTCCATGCTGAGTTGTAGCGAAGAGATTGTTGGCAAATGTATTGCACGATGTGCGTGCGAGTTGATGTGTTACAGACCTGTTAAAAATGCTTGGGTGGTTAAAAAACCTTTTCATGTCTCATACTCGGAAAGTAGTGCTTGTTTGATCCGAATAGCGGGTGGAAAACGCTGCTTCCCACCCTTGGGCGGGAAATACTCATAGTAATTGCTTCCCTCCCTAGGGCGGGAATGAAATTTGAATATAGAACTAAATTTAGTTAGGTAGTCAGCTCAGTCAGACCATACGACACCCTTAATTGTATATGTAAATAATTATTATGCTACCCATCAAATCTTATGAATGTGCGTTAATTAGGAGAGTTGGATAAAAAGCTCATATGTTAACGCCATTAAATCTTTCATATTTAGCGCAGAAGTTAATAATTTACCTTGAATAAATTCAACATACATAGGTACGATAATCGCCATTTTGATGTCAGTTGTGGTCGAGGCTAAAAAACGTAAAAATTGGGTTTTCGAACATCCTGACTTTATCATACATATATGGGGCTGTCAATATACATCATTTAATTATTTGACGAATTTATCCATAGTTAAAGGTAAATAAGTAGTGGTAATGAAGTTTTTTTGATATCTAATGTCGAAGTTTCGCGCCAATCGTGTGTGTTTACATTTTTACTTTTCACGAATTTCACACACACAGATGTAGATAAGATTTAAAATGTAACAAATGTTATTGATAATGTTATAAACAACACGAAAATGCCCAGGTTTTAACGTAATATTCAAACACAGGTTCAATAATACGTATTAATCATTACCACTACTCAATTTGTGTTCAAAATCGCCGACCATTATTGTTTTTTTTTTTATTGCAATGATGTGTGAAAGCGATTATTCCAAACAATTTTTTTTTTAAATTTCAATTGACTCGAGTAATTAATATGACGAATGTAATCGATATTTGAAAATAAAATAAAATTATTTTAAGCAATAAATACAATAAGCATTGCTTATAATAATGATTTATGCTTTTCTAATATCATTATAATCTCTTCTAATATCATGTCAATAACAGACAGACAATTGGTACCTCATTTACTGAATTTCGCGCCGAAATGCTTTTATAATTTAATTTATATTCGGAATGCGCTCGCTGCTTAAAATGATTTTAATTTATTGGACAATTATTTATTGTGGATTTTATTTTTGATACTTTCTAATAGTTTACAACAGAATTCCCAGTAAACATTTTTTAGGTAGGCTTACCAGAAGTTTTTTTGAGAATGATGATAATTAATTAATTCTATAGATTGGATATTCTGCAAGAGTTTTTATTCAGTTTCTACAATTTTTTTCATTTTTTTATTGCGAGTATCGATTAGGCTGTATGCAAGTTTTGAATCGAAATAAGAAAGTTGGGTGGACGGTCAGCACTAAAAAGTGTCACGTCGCAACACAATTTTTAGTAAATTTTATCAAGATTATCGTGTTTTCTAAGTAATTTATGAAAAATGGTAAAAGTAAGAATGCAGACAGAATGATAATAATACGGGCCCTAGTAAGCGGGAATCTAGTCATGTGGCGGTGACGTGGTGTGTTCCATACTTCAAATTTAAAAAAGACTAATAAGTAGGTACCTATTATTCATGTAATTATTATCAATAAATATTTTAGAAAAACTACTATTTTTGACTTTCCTTAAATTCGAAATGAAAAGTAGAGTGTTTAACGCGGGTGAAAGTCATCAATTCCCACTCGGACTATAGCCGCCCTCGCTGCGCTCGGGCGTCTAAATGCCTCGTATGGGAATTGATTCCTTCCGACCCTTGTATAACAATCTACTATTGTTTTCATAGTTATGTTTTCAGGCAGTTGAGAAAGTTGTTACGCGTAGAAATTTGATAGAATAAAGAATAAAGGTTTTGACACACTTGGTCCTTTACTGCTTTAGCTTCTGTCCGCGACTGCATCGTCGTGAAATTTCTTATCTTAACTTAAAATTATATCCTATGATATTTGGCAAATCTGTAGCTTCCCATCAGTGAAAGAATTTTTGGAATCGGATCAGTTCCGAAGATTAGCCCCTATATACAAACTCACACATTATTACCTCTTTTTAATGTTATAGTATATATTAATATAGATAATGGATCGTAAATTGTTTAAACAAACTTTATTTTGCTTTGGTTTGATGCATTGATCATTCAATAACCTTAAATAATTCAACAATGCCTAAAAAACTCAAGAAAGCTGATTTGAATCCTCAAGTTACTCCTTAAAACGCGCAAAAACTTTAACAAACATAATACGCATTTCATTGTCACTAAAGCATTTAATTACGTATTTATTTACTTCTATAAATATTAATATAAACCGCTATTTATTATCTAGATCGCATCTTACATAGGAGACGATTTAATTTAAATCATATGTACATAATTTAACCATAAGGAATTAAGGTTATACTCACGAAACGACTTGAGTTTTTATAGCATTGTTATTAAGGACGAAAAGATGGTTCCTTCGATTGGATTTAAAGTAATTGATTGGTGATGAATGTATAATATATTGATTTGGTAGAACGTGGCAGTATAATCATGTTAACGCGTTTGACATTAATTGATTGATCGTCAAGACATTATTACACCTATAAAGTTATAGGCAATCTATTAAGGAATTAATAGAATATACTAAGTGATTTTTAGTCTGTTATAATAGGAAAATTAAAAGTAAATTCCATGTTTTTAAAAAGTAGACATTTTAATTGTATTTTTTTTTCTTCTTTCGCAACTTAGCTGTTGTTGACTAATCTGCCAGCGTCACGGCATTGAAAACTTTATTGAGAGAGTCAAACAAAAGTATTGGTCAATGCTACGTCAATTTTAATAATATTTATGTTTAAAGGCAATAAAAAAAGCATTGATTTGCCTTGATGTAGACGGTTCTCTATCTAGGTAGGTGCAACAGAAAAATTTATACGATGACCCCTTACCTTGCTACATTGCAAAAGAACCTAACCCCGTATTCGGCTCCTCGAAATATTGTTCAAGAAAATTTCAACTCGTGATCGACAACTTCTCTTTCATTGAATGGCATTTAGTATAGTCAAGGCTTCACGGAAACGACCTAGAATAGAGCTTAGTGTTATTTTGTAAAAATCTCACGTTGTAGTAGTGAGTTTGACATGACCTGCCGGTTTATTCTATACAAATCTCACCGTGAAAACTTAGGTGGAGTGAGCTGTCAGTCCACCTGATTGATTGACTATTGACAGCTCACTTCTCCTAAGTTTTCATGGTGAGATTACATTTACAGAATCGGCTGTCAATCTCTAAAGTCAGGTGGTATGACGGTTCACTTCTAAGTAGCTAACTTAATCTAAATTTTCACGGTCAGATTTTTACAGATTAAACGGGCAGAGTTCAATTTCAATACCCTATAAAATTTACCACATTAAACGTCAGGCTTATTCCTAATTCCATCTTTTATAAAACCGAGTTTTGACTGATGGTATCATTACACCGCGTTGACCTGTCTTCGCTTACGAATCGAAATTCGCGATCGTCGCCGCGATAATGCGGATGACAATAAACGGACAGCCGCGCGATATTCTGCCGCGATACACGATGTGTGGTCACCCTTACTTTTTACACGATTCCCGATTGTATTGTGTTATGGATAGGGTTTACGATTATTTTTTATTGATTTATTAGATTTTGATGTTTTTGATCATGTGTGGCAAAAAAACTAAGAAAAGTGAAGGCAATCTTTTAAGAGATTTTAATTTAAATATTTTTGAATATACGAGTACCTAGGTACTTTGAACTAGAACCGTAAACTTATTATTGAAAAAAAAAACAATTAAGTAATAAGCGTTTCCGATAAAAAATCTACATAATTAAGAAAAGATCTAGATTCCACATTAATTAACTTAGGGTTGATTTTTCTATCGCCAGATAACTTTTATTCCAGGAATAAAATTGACGTTTGACAGTTTTTTGTATGAATTAACTGTCAAAATTTCAAAAATATTCGCCGAATAAAGTTATCAGATGATTCAAATTGCCATATAAAAAAATCTGAAAACCATTTCTTGATCTGGTAACCCTAGTTATGAATCGATATTTATTTCGGCTTTCCATCCCGCGTTTTTATGCGTCGGTTATACTGTTAAAATTGAATGGACTTTAAGGATTAATGTTACATTATGCTGTAAGCAGTATTCTCTGACTATTGGCCGAAGTGAATTTAAAACGCATTTTGTAGTCGTTAGGCACTTGTCCAGTTCGGTTACATTATGCAGAATGGTCGGTTAGTATGCACGTTACCTTACATGGCGGTGTTTATCTCGTCCGTTTGTTGGTGTACTTACCTGAAAACAAAATGGATGGTCAGTTTGACGGTGGTAACACTTAGATCTATAGGATCTGTGGTGTTTTAGTAACATTACCAGGCTCTCAGACATGTGTTGAAAAATGTAGTTACCTACCTATAGCTTTTCAGCGATACTCTTTTGGCGGTAAAAGTAAAAACTGGCCAAGTGCGAGTCGGACTTGCACACGAAGCAAGGGTTCCGTACCACAAGGCAAAAACGTCGAGAAAAACACGTTTGTTGTATGGGAGCCCCCTTAAATATTTATTTTATTCTGTTTTTAGTAGTTGTTGTTATAGCGGCAACAGAAATACATCTGTGAAAATTTCAACTGTCTAGCTATCACGGTTCACGAGATACACCCTGGTGACAGACGGACAGACGGATAGTGGAGTCTTAGTAATAGGGTCCGTTTTTACCCTTTGGGTACGGAACCCTAAAAAATAATTCTTTCCTGAAGTCATCCCTTGGATATAGCGTTGTCATATTGATTTATAACCTATATAAACATGATTTTCATTAGGTAAGTAAGTACTATGACTTCTGAGTAACCTACTTATGTCACTATACTTTTATTTCAGGGCTACGAAAGCCTTCCTACCTACGTATTTTTAATATCATTAGTTGTTAAAACCCAATGGCTTTAGCAACTAATGATATTAAAAATACCACTAACAACTAGGTATAACTAACTACCCAAAGTCATGACCCACTTCCAAACTTTAAACTACCGTCAAAAAAACAACCAACACGGCACACAAATACGTCAAAGTTTGCACCCTGTCACATAATGTCACCTTAACATTAGCCGTATATCATAAGGCCTCGACCAGAGTGAACGCGCGGTTACTAGAGCGGCAGCGGGAGCGACTAGGTGCCCGCAGCGCATCGCGAGCACAGATCACGGGTCCTCATCGCGGATAGATATTGTCTGTGTTCCCTTCCACATAAAACCCGTCTGCCTTCAAAGCAAGAGTGAACGCCGTCTTCTGGGCACGCTCGTTCCATCATAGACCTCATCCATCGCTTTTCATCAGACGTGATCGAGGTCAGGAGCAGGCCAATTCAGAAGTAAAAAAAAACAGTGGCACTCCGGGAGTGCCGCCAAAAGTGAAAACAAAACACGAACAGAATACTTTGCCGTCACTCACTGACATATCGGTCATACATTAAAACGAGTTTTTCCGGTCTGGTCCCTGAACCCCCCTCTCAAACTCTCAAATTTAGGACACAAATTAACAATAAGCAATTTCTAAAATATGTTATTAACATAAAATAAGTAAGTATAACATTTTATTTTCATAATAATTATTTGGCAAGGTTAATTAATTAAGTTCAATTGTGGCATACAATGGATTCAGTTTTATTTGTTAAAAACGCGCTTTCCGTAACACCTCCTAAAGCTCCTCACTCTGTCCTCATCCCTAGACATGAGGAAGTGGAAATAGATCCTTATCGACACGCACTGCGTCCTCTGTGTGTCAATAAAAGTACCTACGTTTGTCAACGCACACTATTCATGACATTTTATTGGGTATTATGTGAAATATTCAGTCAGGGTGGGGAATGTATGAGAATTGAGGCTATTTGAATGTGAAGTGTGTTTGGATGCATTCTGGGGAAGTTGTTTGTCAGTTTAGAGAGTTTTGTTGAATTTACAGACGCCAGCACATCAAGCTACTACAATCTGTCAAATTTCTTTAATAGATTTTCAACTTTATCGCTAAAGCATTAGGTTCAAGGTTGATTGGGACTATTTGACAGTTTCGGGTAGCTTGGCGGATATTCAAATATTAATTTAGAGCTGTTCAAGTTTTATATTTTTAAGGTGGACATAGGTATTGCAGCAGTTATAGCATGCTGTAGCTGCTGGTAGATACGTGTAGGTGCTTTTTTGCAAGCTGGATGAAAGTTGCTGTTTGAGTTGAATGGCGTGCGATAGGAGGGTTATGTCCAGCAGTGGACCGTTGTAGGCTGATGATAATGATTTTGTAGTGGTATCTACAACGCCACATGCGAACAACGCGTCATACTGACGTCACGCAAAATCCTGCATCGCGCAAGCAGAGTTTACCGCGCAACTAGCATAGATACAACGACCCGACATGAATCATCGGGCGGTTGCCCGCCAGACACAACGCCCGTCTGGTCGGAGGATCCTCACTTTAGAGTATGAGTGAACTTTACACCCTGATCCTCATACCTCTATAATTTCAATTCTAAACTCGGCAGCTATTGAGAACTTTGCACCCAGTCACGGGGCCATATTCGACCGCAAACAGAGACAAATCCACAGACAAACAGGAACACATCTCGAATTATTTATTTGAATGGTCTTCAGGGCAGGTCTAAATTAAATAATGATAAGGTGTCAAGTATCAAAGAAGCTAACAGTTTATAGATCAAGATTTAGACTAATTTACTACACTCTGACCTCCATAAAAATAACTCTAACCTAATATTAAATAAGAATAAAACGATTAAATGAATCTTATTACCAAATTAAGGTGTCATCGGATTACATAAGATGTTGAGTAATAAATACCAATATATTGTTGCTGATGCCGTTTCTAAACGAATGTTATAGCGTGATGAAACTAAAAACTATTCGTATTTACATCTGAAACTCGTTTAATAAGATTTCTTCGATGACAGAGAAATATGAGCGGTTTTCCGAATGGTCCAAGTTAGAAGAAAAAGCGTATGAAATGAAATTGCTCGACATCTGGGGGCCTAAAAAGGCCACTTTGGCAGAACAAGGACAGTTAACTGTTAAGTTAACCGTATCAAATCCCATTGGTGAAGCATTTTTCAGTTATATTTTTTCTTGTCTGTGCTAAAATACCAATCAATCCAATCCAAATCCAATCCCAATCTCTTTGATTATACCTACGTAGTGCAGCGAAAAAAAGAAAAACACGGACTGTCTTCGCCATATTACGATTAATAATGTTATCCTTTTATGATTCTGCCAAAGTGGCCTTTTTAGGCCCCCTGACCATTTGCAAGCCTTGATTGTTTTAGGTTAGCCGACACTGTCGCACTGCTGAGCAAAAGGTCCCCAAATCCTTCCAGGCATCCTTTTCTAGAGCCACCTCGATCCAACCCTTGCGGTACGCGTCTAAGTCGTCTCTCTCTACCCCTTCCTATTTTACTAGTGGCTCCCCGCGGTTTCACCCGCGTAAATGTCGAGCCCGTAGGAATATTGGGATAAAAAGTAGCCTATATGTTAATCCAGGGTGTCAGCTACCTCCAAACAAATTTTATCAAAATTGGTCTAGCCGTTTGAGCGTGAAGTAGTAATAAATATATAAACACACCCCCACACACTCATAAACTTTCGCTTTTATAATATAGAGATATTTACTTTTACAAACTTGAGTAAACAATTAACAAGTTTGTGCAATACATATTTAAACATAGTAGCTACAAAAGTTAGTGAGGTACAAAAAAATTCAGAGAAGTTAGTCACCAAAGTTCATTTTCTTCTTTTAGTTTAGATTTTTTCTAAAAGGTACATTGCTCAAAAAGAGATTTTTGGGTGGAATGATTCTAAAATGTAAAAAAAATTCAAAGAAGTTAGTCTCCAAAGTTCATTTTCTTCTTTTAATTTAGATTTTTTCTAAAAGGTACATTGCTCAGAAGGAGTTTTTTTGGTGGAATGATTCTAAAATGTTTTTGTATTTTCTGGCCTAATGGCATTTCCGATTTTTAATTTTTCTTACTTATTTTTATCTCATGCCTTCCACCACTGTCAAAAGGGCGCACTATCACTTTCTCAGCAAGGTTGTACGCATCGCGTGCTCACTATCACGCTTATCACGCCATCGAAGCACGCAACTGACACGCATTGTCATGCGTGACGCGTGACGTGACTGGCGTGTCAACGCACCTTATTTTCAGGCTTTTTACATACTTGATGCGTATGTGCGACGATCAATCAGACAGGAGTTGAGTTGTCAGAAACTGTGTTGCATGTTTATTTTGTTTTGGGTCGAAAATCGAGGTTAGTTCCTTGGAGGTTTGGTCTTTGTGATCGAGAAAGATCTGTTATGATAGGATGCAATAAGGATAAGAGTGTTTCGAAATCATTTTTCTGGTTCATTGCTTTGACAAAATGTGCCTTAAATTGGTCATCATTGGCGTTGATATGGAGAGGAGACTTCGAAAAAGACAGTTTTGTTTGAAAGTAGAAAAACGGTAAGCGCTGCAAATCTTTGGTTCCTAATGTATTTCTGTCTACAGTTAAAAACATCCAACAACATCCATCTACATTTTCGTTTAGACAGACAGGGCCCTGTTTTTAACCGAGGAAGGTGCACCAAAGTATATTTGAAAATAGAGGTTCTTGATTAGTAGTTTTTTTTTTGTGGTTCGAGCAACTGTAGTTCTCGTCCACAAGGCAGGCCGAATGAATACCAACATTGATAGTCAATATCTACCAGCCATAATTTATTAGTGATAGTAGGTAAGGTATCGTCTACACTAACGAAATCCTTTGACATACCCACATATGCACAGCATCCTCCACAATATTTAGTATCTGGCAGCGTATTTAAGCTCACAGAGGTTACAAAGCAAGGCGTGGGTGCTAGATACACATCTAGGCATTGTCCACGTCTGCGCCCCTGGTCTCAGCTAATAGATTTGCGTATCAAGCCGCCCTGGCTAGCCAATTTATATGTACGTACAAGATATAGCCGAATTAAATGATGTTTTGGTTGTGGTTATGTTAGTTAAATACGTACCAGGAATACAGGGTTATTGGTAAAACATGAACAACCTCTTAAGAGGGCATTGTACTCATCATTATGAACAACTTTTAGCTGTTCCCTACATTTTGACGAGTTAAACGAACATAAATGTAGGAAACAGCAGATTTTTTTTTGCGATTTCGGGTTTGGTCCCATAGTAAAAGTTGTTCATAATGATGTGTATAATGACCTCTTAAGAGGTTGTTCATGTTTTACCAATAACCCTGTCTATTGAGACGGGGAATCAACTAAATTAAAATAATTAACATAAACATATTTTTTGAAAAACGAAAAAAAAAAGCGCCTGTAAGTGGGCACATTTCAGTCTATTGCATTTTCTGTTTTCAAGTAACGATTTTTTTCAATTATGATATTATAATAAATAATAATCAGTACTAACTCATTCTTGATATTATTGAAGATTTTTACCCCTGTTTTCAACGTAGCTCAAAAAAAAAAAGTCCTAGAGTCGAGATTTCAGACAAACGTCGTAACAGTTACTATACTTACCATTTATAGTTCTCATACAATAATTATAATCTCCTTTTTAACCCACCGCACAGTTCTCAAACATAATTAGAACGCGAACAAAATAGGCCTGTATATATTAATTAAGCATGCATCCATATCGCGGCACGGTATAAACAGGCTTGCCAGGCACACCCAATACTTATCTGTTTTGATAATAAACTATGGTAACTGAATTACCATATTATACTGTCACATTTTCAGCTGAGTAACTGGTTGAAAAATGAGGTTTTTGATAATGTTTTGTAAGCCTGTTGTTTCGAGGAAAGTAACAACCTTAATGTTTTGTTAACTTTATCGAGAATCGAATTTTATAATTAATGTATTACTCAAAGTAATTAAGTCAATTTAGAAAAAAATAATAGAGGTTGAGTTTAAGAAAATAATAGTCTGTTGCAAACGCCTTGGTTGTGGTTTTTTATATAAATTATATTCTTTTTTTTATTGTTTCTTCTTGAATAGCTGTCAAACTCAAACGGCCTTATTACAAAACAAGATTTATCTTTAGCCCTAGTTTTAAACCGTCCAGCCATTTTTAAATTTCGAACTATAATCCAACGAAGCTGAAGTTCTTATTACAAAAACTGACGTTAAACCCGAGTCTAAGTTGTCAATTTTGCATTAAGAACTTTACGTTTGTCGGAATAAAGTTCAAAATTAAGTAACTGGCTCGAAGGTTTAGGCTAGGTCTAAAATTAGATCTCGTTTTGTAATAAGACGGAAAAGGTTTGGTTTGTTCTTCCAATTTTGTTTATTTTTTTCTTACTTAACTCCTTTTATCACACTGAGCTTTATTTTTATTTCATTCCGCCAACCACACATACACACCTACATACAGTTCATGTCCATCGCCTTCGGGCTTTTTTGTTAGTTACCATTTTTTCTCAACGATAGTTGATTAGGAGATCATTTTAGATTTAGGGCTATTTTTTCAATAGTCAGATATCTCTTAACTGAACAGTAAATATTGCCGCTTGATAGCTTTTGTATCCATACTAATATTCATCATCTGCCTAGCCTTTTCCCAACTATGTTGGGGTCGGCTTCCAGTCTAACCGGATGCACCTGAATACCAGTATTTTACATGCAGCGACTGCCTATCTGACCTCCACAACCCAGTTACTGGGTAATACGATACCCCTTTTGGTAAGACTGGTTGTCAGACTTTCGGGCTTCTGACTATCCGTAACGACTGTCAAAGATCCACAAATGACAGCCGGGACCAACGGCTTAACGTGCTTTCCGAGGCACGGAGGGGTCTCGGAATGTAAAGATGGTCACCCATCCACAGACCAACCGCAGCAAGCGTAGCTTAACCTGATCGATCGACCTGTGCGGCTGTTATTATTTAGCCACGGGCCCCCCATACTAATATTATAAATTCGAAAGTAACTCTGTCTGTCTATCTGTCTGTCTGTCTGTCTGTATGTTACCTTTTCACGCCTAAACCACTGAACGGATTTCGATAAAATTTGGCAGAGAGATAGATTGCAACCCCGGGGAAGGACATAGGATAGTTTTTATCGGTATACCTCGCGAGCGAAGCCGCGGGCGGAAGCTAGTAGAAAATAATTATGTCAAACTGTCATAATAAATTCTTCAGGTAGGTACAAGTTATCTGACCATTTATCAGCCCTTAGATTGATATTTTTGGCGCAGAAGGGATTAAAAAAGACACGATTAGAAAGAAATAGTGTAACTTTTCAATCGAAATCCTAACTTCCTAACTAATATTCTATATACCTTTTCACGCCTAAACCACTGAACCCATCATCCTGAAATTTTGCATATAAGTACGTTGTTAGGTGTACAGAAACGGACATAGGGTACCTACCTTTCATCCCGAAAAAAAGTGCTGTTCCCGAGGAAAACAACAATAACGTTATTACGACAATAGATGGCACCACGTGTCTTTCGAATCATGATTGAATTATTATTAAATTAATAATTAAGTAATTTAATTATTTTTCTATAAAGTGCAGAAAAACAGTAACTCTTACACTGTTTAAATAAACCAACAGGGAAATGTTCTTGATTCAGCCTTTCCCCGCCACTTAGTTATCATTAAATATGTATCAAGCATATCTATAAAATATGGACTTAAAAGATAGCAGATCGCAATAAGTTATCAAGTTTAAATGTGGCAATAGTGCATAATAGGTAAGCGTTATCATGAAAGATCGGAAGCCATTTTCCGCCCTATAAGTAAAGCCTTTCAAATAACATGGAGGGTTGAGCAACCGATTTAAATAAGTTGAGTTTTACGTCTTAATTGTTTAAAAATTTCAATTTTGAAACAGTTAAAAGATTGTTTAGTCACAATTTCGCAAGGGTGTGGATATGAGTTGCACTTTATTGATAACGTAAAAGACGACTTGTAAGTTAGTCGAAAGCTTACTTGTCCTAGAGCTACTAAGACTAATTTTTTAAACTATGAGTATTGAATATTCCACAAGTGCTTATAAAATATCTAAAAGTATACTTGAGAGCAGCAGATGAAAATCTGCGTCAAGTGGTAGGTACCTAGTACCTTTTTTTCACTAAAACCACCCCGGTGATCACCATCAGCACATAGGGGTGGTCCCGGTTCCTCTTAAAAGACCAATTCCGGAACCCCCCCGAGGTGAGTACCTAGTGTTGCCATCAGACATAATGCTGAGCTGAGGCCTTTGTGGCATAACTTAAAAAAATACTTTTTAAGGCTTTTTATTTGTATATTTCCAGTTAACGCATATTTTTTAATTTTTTTATGTACTCACATAAAAAATCAGAAGATTCTGTGTTGTCAAATGATATTTATTATATAACAGACATTAACCTCTTTATTCATAAACGTTGCTAAAAGTAAAGTAGTGATTAGAGACTGTTTAACTATACATTTTTGACATTTGCACGTCACTTAACTTTAATCATCATCATCATCATATGCCTAGCCTTTTCCCAACTATGTTGGGGTCGGCTTCCAGTCTAACCGGATGCAGCTGAATAATAGTATTTTACATGGAATGACTGCCTATCTGACCTCCACAACCCAGTTACTGGGTAATACGATACCCCTTGGTAGGACTGCAATGGTTGTCAGACTTTCGGGCTTCTGACTACCCGTAACGACTGTCAAAGATCCACGAATGACAGCCGGGACCAACGGCTTAACGGTCTCGGTATGTAAAGATGGTCACCCATCCACAGACCAATAGCGGCAAGCGTAGCTTAACCTGATCTTATTATTTAGCTACGGGCGGCCTCACTTAACGTTAATCATTTTTTATAAATAAACCCCCTTTTGGGGAACAATAAACATTTTCACCAATCACCAATCGCCACATCGAGCTCACACAGCCAATCACCTCGCGAGCTCGCTCATACAGCTTGCAAATAGCCTCATATCGGCCAGTCGCGTTTATTTTTAACGAGTACATGATTGAGTGTGATGGTTGCCGAGTGGCTCCTATCTCCGGCTAAAAGCCCCGTATCTAAGACATCTGGAATGGGCAACACGTGTTTAGATAAGACTGGTCTAGACTGCTCCGATGTCTAGGTTATGTTTGATTTATTTGTCGATGGCAGGATGGTATGAGAAAACCGATTTGATGGTAGTTGTCATGGATAGCATGTGCGGTGAGGAAAGCGTTTTGAGAATTTCTATTTGATGTGTGAACTTTTTTAGGCGCACTTTGTGACTCGCGTATACTCTGCTCTAGTCGTTTTCATTTATATCGTGTGCTCATAGCACACACCCCCTTTTATTGGGTTTATTTAATGTTGTTCCTGTTTTAGTTTTTAAGTCAGGGATTAGTGAAAAAAAAAAAAGATAAAGAGTGAAGAGAGAAAAAAAGTGTAGAGAGAGTTATAAAGAGTATTCTATTCTATTCTATTATTGGCATGGAATAACGACACGTGTAAATGCAAGGTTTTTGCAATGTTTTCCGGGATTAGTCCTCCTAACGGTTATAATGGAAGAAATAATTCGAGATTACCTTTTTTATCCCAACAGTGGGATAAAGCAGTGCAGGGTGACAGTAACCAGAAAGCAACATATTAAACCCAAATATAAAAAAGTAAAAATCTCTTTAATTAAAGCAGATGTTTACGTAAGAATAGATCTTGTATCACAGTATCCAAAGACACCCATGATTAATTTATTTAACACTACCTATGCGCCGCGGTTTCACCCGCATAAGTTTCGGTCCCGTGGGAGTATCGGGATAAAAAGTAAACTATGTGTTAATCTAGGGTGTCAGCTACCTCCATACAAAATTCTATCGGAATTGGTCCAGCCGTTTGTGCGTGAAGAAGTAACAAACATACAAACACACTTACAAACTTTCGCCTTTGTAATATTAGTGCGAAAGTGTGAATACTGTGAATTAGTGTCATAGTGTGATAAGTGTTATTAAGTAATATTTCACAAAAAAGTGTGCTAGTGTCAATTATTTCATCGCCACTGCTCTCAAAACGGTGAAGGAAAACATCGTGGGGAAACCGGCCCGTCCTAGAACCAAAAAATCGAAAACATGTGACATCCGCCAACCCGCACTGGGCCCGTGTTGTGGATTATGGCCCACTCCCTCTTAAAGAGGAGGCCTGTGTCCCAGAAGTGGCAACATTATATTATGATGGTCATCATGTTATTATTAGGTTTTTAATATGTATTAGTTTATTATTGTATAAGATTATTTTGTGTATTTTACCTATGGGCCTTAGTTACCTGATAATAAAATGAAAATTATTATTACTGACTGATTATATATTCTTTCACATGCAAATAAACTAAAAATATACGAAATTGAAAAATATTTCAGACTCCAAAGCTTTAATAACAGAACGAGCGTTAACTTTCTTAAGAGGAATAAGCCAAACATACCTAGGTAATTAGAAGAAAAAAGTCTACCATAGATAAAAATGTTCTTATAACCATAGTAAGCAACGGGCAATGGATGGGCATGGAGCCTTCCATTTTTTCCAAAAGTTATGATCCAGGCACAAAGCTAGTCATAAATTAAGACGGTGCAGATATACCGCATAAATCTGGTGTATCGGCCAATAGGCGATCGCTATCACCCCCTTACACCCCTATTCCACCCCCCAATGGGGGCGCACTTTCGTTATCCTGCACACGTAGTGCAGCTGAGAATTAATATCTAGATATTTTGGACATTGATAATGTTCTTGTGAACGGAGGAGATAAATGGAATCGTGTTGCAGGTATTGCATGCTTAAGTGGAAAATCCAGGTTATAATATTATATATGGAGAAGTGTCACTATGTAAACATTCATGGATTGACTTTGATGACCAGAGAAGCACCTAGCTTGATAACTACAGAGATACCTATTATAGGTTTTCATTCTCTGACTAGGTTTTGCCAAAGGCTTCGCCCGCGTGTGTGTTGGAAATTATCTCACAGGAACGTATTACCGAGATAAAAAGGGTTCTATGTATTATTAAGGTTATAAACTATCCGTGTGCCAAATGTCATACAAATCCGTTCAGCCGTTTTGGCGTGGTTGAGTAACAAACATCCAAACATTTATTACTTACATTTATAATATTAGTAGGATAATGAGATTTAAAAAGCTTTACAGCAGGGAGTCGCAGAGCAAGCCTAGTCCTTGTTCTAAAATCTGGGTGGACAGCATATCTAAGCAATTATATCTTATAGCCGAGTACCTTTTATAGCTAAGTCGAAATCAATTTGTAGTTGACTTATGTTACCGCACAGTCAAATAGGCTCCGGCGCAGTTCATTTCAAGAAACATTGTCTCTATTAATATTATCTCTAAAACAATATTCACAAACAATTCGCTATAACTTGTCCGTATCGAGTATCTAAATCTCTGAATATGACAAAGCAACAAATTTCCACACTTCAATCTGTGTGCGCGTGGGCATAATCGCGAACATCTACGAGCGAGGCCGAAGCCGCCCGACGCGACCCGAGTGAGCCCGAACCTATCGCCGAGTGTGTCCTGTGCTATCTGACGGACGTGGGTGGCCGATCTATCTGAAATGCCAAGTTGAAGGGAATGTGAATTTGACGGTCAAATGGCCGGCTTGATAACTTGCGGCTATTTATTTAAGGCTAGCAACCCGTGGGCCACTTAACTTAAGGACGTGAAGTAAGGAAAATGCGTGGTGAGTCGTTAAACTGTGTCGAGCTTAAAAGTAGCTGTAGCAGTCAGCAATAGGTGCAAATTACCAATCTTGCCTTTACCTTAAACGGAAAGAACATTTTTGATGCACATAACCTCCAAAGAAAAAACTTGCGCGGGAAAATGTTTGCAGTTGACGTTGACAGAACCATTTTTTCAAACCATAAAGAAAGAGGGGACAAGATATTTTTGGCAACAGCCAGCCTTACAACAGAACCTGAAAAGGTTCCTATTCAATACAAATGTAAAGAAAATATCCCACAAGATTATGATGCTGGTTATTTTTAACGCTAAGCGGATGACCAGACATACAGATAGGCATCGTTTGTTAGAGTGAGCTAATCGATTCGCAGGCAAGCCCTTATCTCACGGTACATATAAAACTGAATGCGGTCTTATCGCGAGATTTCGGGATGGAATGTACATTGTGAGATACGATACGGTTTTTATACGCTTTTATGTAGTTGTTTGGGAATTTGGAGGGCTATCAGAGTGAAGCTGTTCTTCTCGGGTGTCGACAACAGCTTTAAGAGAATCAAATAATGTCATAGGGAGATTAGCCAGTTCAAAAGTTGGGAACGGGATAGCAATGCAAATCATGCGACTACCGTACTTCGGTTTCGACAAAATTGTGTTGAATTAAGGAAAGATCATGGACTGAAATTGACAAAGTTACCAGAAGACGTTAAGAACTAAGTAATTCCAGACACAGGAAGGCTCCCTGCTTGCTCAAATATCCACTCACGCCAAAATGTCTTTCTTACTAATATCGTATCGCATCAAGAAACGGACACACACAGCACATAGTCAGGCACAAACAAATCAAACATTGCCTTTTTCTTAATATCTCTCATATCTGCTTGAAGAATTTATTGCCTAATTACCAGCCGTTATTGTTCTGTATATTATTTATATATTGGACCGGTTCACGTTTTTATTGAGCGAGATAAGTTCAGATTTTAATGGTAATGGGAGACACGTAAATGGGATAAGGATTGCCTTAAGAGCGCCGATTACAGAGATATGGCGAGTTCTCGTGAAAAACTTAGTCGATTCTTTTTTTAGGATGGTTCGTCTGGCTTTTGTCATGTGGATATATTGTAGGTGCTGTAATGGCTTTGTGATTGATCACTTTTGGGCATTGCTACACTGAGAGTAGGAATGGCTCCCATTTTGACAGTTCAACATTCATTGCGTTGTTGACCAGACAAATTCGAACATAATGAAGTAGGGTTGATGAGGAAGTGGTTATTAGGAAGAGGATGCGGATCAGGAACTGTTAGAAATACGTTTTGAGGAAGTGGATAAGGATGAGGATACGAGGAGGAGGAAGAGGATGAGGAAGAGGATGCGCAAGAGGAAGATAGAACCTGTGATTTCGAATTGATTTTATTAACCTAATTCATATTTTTATCTTCGAGCTTCGAGCAAAAGACGGATATTACTTTTATTTAGGTGGGTACATTGAATACGTCAACAACACTTCCTCATAAATTCCTCTTTATTAATGAGGATGTGGAAGAGGATAAGGAATATTATATGTCTGATTTTGGGGATGTAGAAGAGGATGAGGAATCGCTAAAAAATGAGGAACTTCCGCATCATGAGGGTGAGGTAGAGGAATCCTTATCAACCCTAATATGAAGCAATGGATTAGCAATATCCTTTAAAATGATTCAAATTGTGATTGACAGTGACGCAATAAGGGTGCAGTGCTGAGCGAGAAAAACATTAATTTTATTGTTCCCGTCAAACTTTTCCTTGTGCGAATTTTCGCTACTAAGAACAAAATGACAATTTAAAAATAATAAATAATCGCTGCTAAATCTAGACGACATCTTAATTATTTTCATTGAGCTGCAAAACCGTAAAACAAAATAATAAAAAGCAATAGTAAACTTTATCTGATATAAAATATTGGGAAGGGTTCGCTAGATAAGACTAAATTAATAAGCTAATTACGACATACCACTGAAATATAGTCTATGATTATTTTTCTTTAATGGGAGAGATGTGCACGCAGATTGTGTTGGTTTCTTTTTGTCATAACGATAGATAGTGCTAAGCGTCGTCTCGTCTTTCCAAGATAAGGCTACTTACTGTTTAATTAGGGTCCCTATCATGCCATAAGTGGCGTTTTATACAGCAATTTGCTGTCCAGTATACACGACAGAATCCTATTTATAATCTGTGGTCGTATAAAAGGCGGGATTATTGTGGGATGACGTGTCTATGGTTGCATACATAATCTGTGCGATCGCTGTGTTTTGATTTGAATAAGAAACTTATGAAGCTTTTTAGATTAAATAAATGAGTCTACTTATGGTTGTTTGTAATAAGTTCTTGAAGCTAATATAATTATTATCCTGATTGACAGGCGTGTATATGATAGAACAATTTACCGTTGCGTTTGTCTATGATCTACACTACATTTAAGTTTTTAATGTAGCTAATAAAACTTTTAGTCGTATAACGTATTCTAAAAAAATGTAGAGTAAAACATCCGTAAACTGTAATTTTATAAAACATTTCAAATCTCATAACGTACTAAAAGTTGAAATATTTCTTTATTCTGTTAAATATAAGTCTGTTCACGTCCAATACTCATGTAGGTGTATGTAATGCTGTATTTAATTGACGTTTCGCACTGTAGAATTGAGACAGGCACTTAGCAAATGTAACATTTCTATCTGCCTTATGATACCTTTATGTTTAGCGGCATTTAGGCCGCAACTTTAAAAGTGGTATGTTAAGCCATAAGGCGCCACTCTAGTTTTAAAAATGTGTGTGGTCATGTGAAGTACAATTTACATAAAAGTAGGGTACTTATTAAGGCCTAGCTAGCGATAAGCGATACCATAGTATTTCAATTCCAAAAAACATACTTACCTAATATTTTTTCACCTTAACAATTTCTAAAATACTGCAATAACCAATTACAAGTTCATGATATGCAAAGACTCATAACATCACAGCAATACAATAAAAATAAACAAAAGCCAAACCATCAATTTAAAAATAGAACAACACTAAACACCCGCAGGCCACAGATAACCCAAAAATCGCGCCATAAAACATGCGAAACGCGTCACTTTCCGAAAACATGTTACAAAGCATGTTGACTTGACCTCAAGCATTAAAAGGCTTGGGAGTGTGAAGTTTAAACAGGCTATAGGTAGTCTGAAATAAAACGCGACAAACGCCGGGTGGTGGGTGCTGATAACGGGAGGCGAGCGTCGAGCCGCGTCGCGCCGCCCGCCGTGCCGCGTCGCGTAGTGTTGCCACATTCAACGTTTTTATGTTGCTCTATGGATTTTAGTTTGGTTTTAGAATGTTGTTGCTGTTTGTTTATTGGTGGAGTTTGTTTATTGAAGTACGAGGACTGGGTTATAAAAATGTTTGGATTTAGAAGTGCCGTTGAGAAGTTTTCGCTGAGAATTCAGCAATTTACTGAGGCCTGTTTAATGGTATTTATAGATATTAAGGCGGATATTTATGAAGCAATGTTATACGGATGTTTTGTGAAAAACATAAGTATTTTGTAAACCTATCTACTACGTTGGGAAACGTTTTTAATATCGTGGAATATATTAAAATTACAAAAAAAAACAATTTAAACTATATTTATCACGATTCAGAGACACACTACAAAATCAAATCCTAACTTGTAAAAGAAAAAAAAAACTCAACAAATAAATATTATTTTCTACACTGGCAACCCGTTCGCCGAGTGATGGATGCAGCACACTGATAACACCCTTTTGACTTAAACGCGCGGCCAAAAGGTAAACACACCTCGAAATAACTCCACATTGTTATAATCTCTCTTTTTTATAAATAATACTCAAGATTGTGAGTGTTTTAAGTTATCTACATTCACTTTACCTAAAGATATTAATGAAAGTTTTGTAATTAAAAACTAGAATGGACTTACGTGTGCCATGCCCTTCCCGTCGCCTTCTCATGTTGTGCCTTTGTCTATTATTAATATTAGAGTCCTTTAGACTTATAATAGATAATAATAAAATATTATGAGGTAACTGTTTTTCGACACATAATTTCTGAAAATCTAACGTGTGACATATCTTCCTCAACAATGCTACTATACCTACCCTTGTCTACCTATCTCTATTATATTATTTACTAGCTTCCGCCCGCGACTCCGTCCGCGCGGATGTCGGTCTTCGCGTGGATGGTTTATTTCTCCATTTTGAGTAACTCTGACAATGACATCTTATAAATATCTATTGGACCCAAATACGGCTAAGCCTATAATAATTAAGGAGATCCCTCTATTGAGCTACTGCTGTTGAGCTCGCGTTCTGTAGTAAGTATTTTTTTCATAGTAATTCCGACCTTGATAAGTAGCATGTAGCAGTAAATTACTGACAATGACGAAAAGTTTGCAATAATAAAAAAGTGATCGTGACAATGCGACAGAAAGTTAATTGAGAGCTTCAGCATACACAACATTGTTAGTGAGCTCGTCCGGAATATGAACATGAAGATTTCTTGGACTGCTCACATGGGAAAGAGCTACGTAAAGTTGCCCGTGTGAAAAACAACTCGCGGTAAGATCTACGCCAGCAACTCCTAGGGTCTGACCTTGAGCCTTATTTATTGTCATGGCGTAACACAAAGCTACAGGGAACTGTATTCTCTTAAATTGAAATGGAAAATTATCCACTACGGGTAATGCAACGTGTGTTCGCGGTTCTACAGAACAACGTCTATGAATAAAACCGAAAAATAAGATTTTTTTTTTTTCTACGTATTTTTCCAGGATAAAAAGTATCCTATTTTATGCCCAGGATAATAAGGTATAATTATACCAAGTTTCATCGAAATCGAACCGTTAGTTTTTAC
The DNA here is from genome assembly GCA_916614155.1 of Mesoligia furuncula. Taxonomy (NCBI): domain Eukaryota; kingdom Metazoa; phylum Arthropoda; class Insecta; order Lepidoptera; family Noctuidae; genus Mesoligia; species Mesoligia furuncula. The sequence goes on along the minus strand of OU744802.1, from coordinate 26,781,795 downwards.
GTGATGCCTGCATATACAGACAGACAGACAGACAGACAGACAGACAGACAGACAAAAATTTTTTTAATCACATATTTGGGTTTGGTATCGATCCAGCAACACCCCCCGCTATTTATTTTTTCAATATTTTCAATGTACAGAATTGACCCTTCTACAGATTTATTATATGTATAGATTAAGCTACCTAAGTAGCTAGATAGTATAAAACTATGTAAGGATAAAATAAAATATGGAAGTAGGTAATTCTTTTCTGCTCCTTATTAAGAAAATAAAATCATGGTGTTACTTTTGTTTTTGCATTGATTGAACCGAAAGGTTCATATTTTCGAGGCGATAGTAAAAGTGAAAATATGTTATTATGTTAGATAAGTTGGGCCTCCACGCCAATCGCGGTACCATAATAGTTTTCACTTTAAAAATATAAAGTATGTTGGGGTAAGATCGGCGACTGGTATAGGTATGACCGTATGAGTCAAATTCCCACCTAAAGAGGCAATGTTTTTAAAGCAGTAATACCACTTTGGCAGAATTATAAAAGGATAACATTATTAATCATCGAAGGCGAAGACAGTCCGCGTTTTTCATTTTTTCGCTGCACTACAATAAAGAAATAATCAAAGAGATTGGGATTGGACTGATTGGTATTTTTACTACCAAAAAAAAAAACTTGAAAATCCTTCCCCAATGGGATTTGATACGATTAACTTAACAGTTAATTTTAAAGTTCATTATGATTCATAATGTTATTCCTCTATGATTCTGCCAAAGTGGCCTTTTTAGGCCCCCTTAGCAAAATTTAATTTTGCAGGCAAAGAATTTGATTTCTACGGTCTTACCCCAGTTGCCAAAAAAAATTAAGAGACATTACCACCTAAAAACAAAACCAACACTTCAAATCTAACACACACACACTCCAAGAACACACACATAAAATTTTACACAACTTGATATTTGCACGAGTCCACGTGGTATAGTAAAATAACGAGTTGGGCGTGCGGCGCTGTGATAAGGGCGGGCGGCACCCGAGTGATGTATAGAGCGATAGACTGGTGCTGGGCGGCAAGATAACCTGCCATTGAGGCAGTGCGTGATTGACTACTGCCTCCAGAAATTATACTAGGATTTATGGCTGTCTGGGTAGATTGAGGGCTTGAAGGATGGGATGAGAAGAAAATTGATGTGGAATTTTGTGTGTATTTTTTTGAAATGTGTTTTCTAGTTTAAAACTAATTTAAGAAAACCGGTCAAGTTCGAGTTGGAATCGCACACGAAGGTTTCTGTACCTTTTAATTTAATTTTTATTATTTGTTGTTATAGCGGCAATAGACATATTATGTGAATTTTCAACTGTCTACCTATTACGGTTCATAGATTTAGCTCGCTGACAGACAGACGGACGGACCGACGCGCGACGGACGGACAGCGGAGGTTTAGTAATAGGAAAGAATAGGGGTGTAGGAAAGAATATTACAAAAAAAAAAAATTGTTATCTTTGACATAGTTTATCTACGTCAACGATAAAATTTGATGATAAAATGTTTCATGAGTAACATAGCTTCTGAATGAAAGACAAGCTTTCGGTGTTAATACCAAAAAATCAAATAAAATTTTGACATAGACTGCAAACTCAGTTATTTTCAAGACGCTCATACTGCGTTACAAACTCTCAATCGAACCTAATGGTTTTCTTTTGACAGTTCAAAATTGATATTTTTCCAAAATCTTTTCAAAAAGTTTTTCGACAAATTTAACTGTGAAACTAAAAATAAACCATATTGTGATTATAGAGAGTATACTTCGCAATTAGGCTATTTGACAAACATTCTCTCGACAGCCGGACAGGTTAAAAGTACAAGTTTTAAGACAACTTCTTTGTGCTTTCACGTGATAGATCTCGTCAACTAGTTTTAAATTAAACGGCCTTCACTTTTCAAAAGATATAATATTTAACATTTTTAATTCTAGATCGTTTATATTAACATTAATTTGGCCATTATTCAGATTGGACGATACTGCGATCGCTTTTACGACGCGTAAAAAAAGCGCGGCTTTGGTGAATAGTAGATAGTGATTGTTATCGTAACATTATTAATTTATTTTTGGTGTCTAAAATATGGGCTAAAATCAGCCGTCTTTGTCAGTGTATACATACCAAGGGCCTTTAGAGATACCCATAGGTAAGCTTGCAAATTATGTTTTTGTAGTTTCTTCCACGGAAAAAAATACCGGGCAAATTCCTCACATGGCCTGTAGCCCCACTTCGAATTTTTCAGACCCCCTTTCAGTCCCTGTTGCAAAAATATACATATATTTTTATTTCTTTCTTTTTTGCAAAATAATTGGGCAAACGTCATTTACAACTATTCCAAATTTCAAGTTGATAGCATTTGCAGTTCGTGAGATATCCAGTTGTGACAGACAGACAGACAGACAGAGTATCACCATAAAGGTTCCGTTTTACCAATTTGGTACGGAACCCTAAAAACGAGTGTCACGCGTTTTTTGAAAATTGTGCGTATCCGATAAATACCCCTCATAAGATGGCTTTTTATCCATCTCTTTACATCTACTTATAAAAATACGCCTATATTTTCCAAAACGACAGAAGTGTGGTAGTAAGGTACAGCACCCGCCGGTTACCAAATATTTTAGCAGTCCCGCATTAGGTATAGATATTAGGGATGATCCTAATATGTACAGACAGGGAAACTGATTTTAGCAAGTTGAATACTACCTGGGATTGTCCGTATATTAGGAACACAACTGTCGTATGAAATGTCTTTATATAACACTGCAATTTAACGTACTGTGTAAATTTTGTAGTCATAATATTTACCAACATTACTTACATTCAAACCAGTTAAAATTCAGAACAACCAGTTTGGCACACATAGCATAACAGCTGATTTTGGGTTCAAAAAACTCATAATGCATTTATTAAATTATACAGATTCACACGAAATCTAATCGTTTAATCTATGAACTTCTTATCTTGGAAATATCCTCCGGAAATGGACCGGCCCTATCAAAATTAAAAGTGATCTTAAGAAGTTAAAAAAAATAGATTTAAGGCACACTTTCACTAACCAGAAGTTATTGCTTATCTACTTAAATATGTTACATGTGGATTTTATATTTTTTTGTGGATTAAGTTATTTATTTTACTTTCGATCGGGAGTTATCGAAGTAGAGTCATCTACTAATATATATGTATAGCAGCTTCACAAAAAAAAAACGCGTTTGACGCGGTTTTTTTTTTGTGAAGTCACTGTTTTTGCGTCATCTCTTTTCAAAAGATGCCTGATGTTTTTCTACGTAATTCAACATTTGGCTGAGACTAACCTGTGAATTTTCTGGTCAGAAAGTTGAAGCGTCAATACCCTACGAACCAAGCAGACTAGCGAGCAAGAACCCCCCCCGCTTTTGATCTCTGTCCGTTGCAGTATTGTCGTAAACCCACTCTTGGTACAAGCATTTCGAAAGTAACTCTGTCTGTCTGTCGCTCTGTGTTACCTTTTCACGCCTAAAACACTGAACAGATTTCGATAAAATTTGGCAGATAGATAGATTGCATCCTGGGGAAGGACCTAGGATAGTTTTTATTGACATACCTTGCGGGCGAAGCCGCGGGCAGAAGCTAGTTGAAAATAAGTTGAAAGGGCAAACAGCAATACCTAGTTCCACTACCATCTTGTTCCTAGTATTCTTTACTCGTATGTATAAAACATTACATAATCAGCCTATAATGTTCCCACTGCTGTTCCCTCTCTTCGAGGGGGAGTGGGCTGTAAACCAACACGCGGGCCCAGTGCGGGTTGGCAGATATCACATGTCTTCGTTTTTTTGGTTCTGGGACAAGCCGGTTTCCTCACGATGTAATAATTTTTTGACAGCAGTGGTGATGAAAGAAATTACACATCCTTTACCGTTTTGACAGCAGTGGTGATGAAAGAAATTACACAAAGTAAACTGCCCGTCTGGGTTCGAACCTACGACCTACAACACGTCAGTCAGGGCAGTTACCACTGGGGCACGACTGCTCCCGAATATCTCATACTGTGGTAAAAATATTAACCAGGCAGCTAGGATCTAGCAGAGCTGACTGCCGAAGGAGCAAGGAACGTGCAAGCAGCACCCTAATTAATCTCAATCTGTTTGATTTGGAACCTTGCGGTGGTAGGGCTAACGCCCGCCTGGTTTGCGACCACCCTCCCACCGGTGTCCGGCGTCAAGCAGCCTACTGTGTTCCGTCGATGCATGGGAGTTCCAGTGTCATAGGCATCTTCTGGGCACGTTCGTTCCATCATAGACCTCATCCATCGCAGGCGTGATCGAGGTCAAAAGCGGGCCCATTCAACAAAAAAAAAGGAAGGATGTAGCTAATACATTGCTCCGTATATTCGAAAAAAACCGGGCAAGAGCGAGTCGGACTCGCGCACCGAGGGTTCCGTAACATCCGGGTTTATGCATATGGTTTATGTTTATGAAATTAAATGTCTTTTTTATTTTTAAGTTGATTGAATGAATGGTAAATTGCGGTTTACGATTTATGACGTATTAAAAAAAAACTACTTACTAGATCTCGTTCAAACCAATTTTCGGTGGTAGTTTACATGGTAATGTACATCATATATTTTTTTTAGTTTTATCATTCTCTTATTTTAGAAGTTACAGGCCCCCCCCCCCCTGTAACTTTGGACACACATTTTACCACTTTGGAAGTGTCTCTCGCGCAAACTATTCAGTTTAGAAAAAAATGATATATAATTTTTGAAGACCCCATAGATACCCCACACGTATGGGTTTGATGAAAAAAAAATGTTGAGTTTCGGTTTTAAGTATGGGGAACCCTAAAATTTATTGTTTTTTTTTCTATTTTTGTGTGAAAATCTTAATGCGGTTCACAGAATACATCTACTTACCACGTTTCAACAGTATAGTTCTTATAGTTTCGGAGAAAAGTGGCTGTGACATACGGACGGACAGACAGACAGACGGACAGACAGACAGACATGACGAATCTATAAGGGTTCCGTTTTTGCCATTTGGCTACGGAACCCTAAAAACATCTGCTCAGCAATGTACCTAAATAACGCAATGGATGTTATTGAACTGTCAAAATGAAAGCCTACCGATAGTGTGTTACGCAATAACCCAAGAATATTAATTAGTAATACACAACACACATTGGTAGCAATAAAAGCAATACAAATCAAAGAGCACGAACACTCCCCAATGACTCATTGGCCGTCAATTAGCCACAATATGTTAATACCATTTAGTACACGCGCCTAACATTATCTCATAATAAAGCATTGACATTTTGCTCCAGATAAGCCCTAAGGAGTCATCACAGATATGTATTTAAATCATACTTGGATTTCGTCTCTCACGAAGGGCTGTTATCTTAAAAAGCACTCTCTGTTATCTGGGCAGGCGCAATCTCACATATTATGTGCCTATATCCTTTGTAAAGGCTGGGGCATACAAGCTTTGGAGACTTGTTAAGGCTTTAGGAGACTGTTTTTGTGTACTAAGGCATGTTTTTAGTCTATTGATATTCTTCGTCTTCATTCTCCTGCCTTTATTACAATTTATTTGGGGATGGAGCACGTTAAGCCGTTGGTCCCGGCTGTCATTCGTGGATCTTCGACAGTCGCTACGGGTAGTCAGATGCCCGAAAGTCTGACAACCCGCCTTACTGGGTTGTGGAGGTCAGATCGGCAGTCGCTCCATGTAAAATACTGGTATTCAGCTGCATCTGGTTAGACTGGAAGCCGACCCCAACATAGTTGGGAAAGACTAGGGGTTGGCTCAACATGTCCTTTTCTTGATTTATTCCGGTCTGATAATTAAAATCAACTTCGAACAACTCCACTTCAATGCGTCATTTCCCATCAACACACATTTAAAATCAACTTCGAACAACTCCACTTCAATGCGTCACTTCCCATCAACACACATTTAAAATCAACTTCGAACAACTCCACGTCAATGCGTCACTTCCCATCATCACACATTTAAAATCAACTTCGAACAACTCCACTTCAATGCGTCACTTCCCATATCAACATACATTTAAAATCAACTTCGAACAACTCCACTTCAATACGTCATTTCCCATCAACACACATTTAATATCAACCTCGAACAACTCCACTTCAATGCGTCACTTCCCATATCAACATACATTTAAAATCAACTTCGAACAACTCCACTTCAATACGTCATTTCCCATCAACACACATTTAATATCAACCTCGAACAACTCCACTTCAATGCGTCACTTCCCATCAACACACATTTAAAATCAACCTCGAACAACTCCACTTCAATGCGTCACTTCCCATAAACACACATTTAAAATCAACTTCGAACAACTCCACGTCAATGCGTCACTTCCCATAAACACACATTTAAAATCAACGTTCACAACCACAAAGGCTCCTTCCCACTGTAAACTCAGCTCTAAAATCGCAGAGTGATTCATTTGTCTCACAGTTATCCGAATGTTTTAAGTTTTCACAGATAGCTGTGGATGGGGGCACTAAATTAATGCTTCGGCGTTAGCTGACTATCACATAGATAAAGTATGTGTCGCTTAGGCGCTGAGGAATGTGAGTAATTAAGTTACGGGTATGTTTAATAGGATTTTGTTTGGTTTAAGATGATTTTTCTTAGGTAGAGTTGCAAGGTATCAGATCTATTCTTGTCTTTCTGGATGTTAAGTTGATATTAAAAGTGATAACTCGCGAAGTTTCCCTGTATTCAGTAGATTTTTGGTTGCTTTTGTATTTTTAACGAAAAAAAAAATGTGTTCATATGCAATTTTGTTGATGGACAGCGGCCTTATTCTATAACATTGCCATTGTTGCGATGTAATTGTCATCATCTGATCGTCACAGAACCGGTTGAAGTGGCGGTGTTTGGGGGAGGTCTATGTCCAGCATCATTTCGGCTGAAATGATGATGATGAAGATCGTCTTTTCAAATGACAGTCTTCATGTCAAAATGAAAGCCACTGATAAATACTGATAGATTTTGATCGTTTTTAATTACCTTCTGTTTTTTACTGCCATTTCCCGAAAGAGATTATTTAAAAGGCTTTTAAGAAATATCGTCAACGGATAGCCTTCAGGGTATGTTAATACCAAAATCAGCTGCTCATGATGTTGTGACTAAAATTCGAAAGAAAACGAGAGTGGACCCATTAAGTTCTTATCGTGACTAAAACATCGCGATATGAGACACATTTATTTTGACATAACCGTATATTAACACAGCCTTTTAATTAATGAGACATTTATATATCAGATAGTTTTTAATTGTAGACTCAAGATCCATATGATAAATTCGAAAGTAACTCTGTCTGTCTGTATGTTACCTTTCACGCCTAAACCACTGAACGGATTTAGATAAAATTTGGCAGAGAGATAGATTGCATCCCGGGGAAAGACATAATATAGTTTTTATCGACATACCTCGCGGGCGAAGCCGCGGGCGGAAGCTAGTGTTAAGATAAATGACAGATGTATTTTCAGAATGTGACAAACAACAGCTGACAAACACCATGACAGTTAAAAACCAGAGAAGAACGCACAATGATTTTATTTTTATTCGAAATTTGAAGTTATATTTAATTCATTCTAAAACACAGGATAGTACAAACCTAGAACTTCAAATTCAAATCGGAATCTCATCTCAGTGATAATAGTCAATGACAAAATTATAATTATAAAATAGGTTTTTTGTAAATGAAAGGTTTTTTGACAGATTGAAACTTGAGATAATTACAATGCGAAGTAATCAATCTGCCTATACATATATAGCCTTTTCCCAACTATGTTGGGTTCAGTTTCCAGTCTAACCGAATGCAACTGAATACCAGTATTTTACATGGAGCGACTGCCTATCTGACCTCCACGACCCAGTTGCTGGGTAGTAAGAATAAACAAAACGTAAAGTTTGATATCCAGTCTTCCCAACAGGTATCGTATTATATAATGCCCCTTTGCAAAAGACTGGTTGTCAGACTTCCGGACTTCTGGCTACCTGTAACCACTGTTAATTGAATGACAAGTGGGACCAATTCCTTAGCGTGCTCTCCGAGGCACAGAGGGGTTTCGGTATGTAATGGATGGTCACCCATCCAACCGTGGCAGGCGTAGCTTAACCTGATCGATCTGTGCGGCTGTTATTACGGCCACGAGCCCCTCAGCTCTATCCACCTACCGAAAGAAGTCAAGTTACATCATCTAAGATATGATAAGTATCCCACGTCATCGACACCCGACCACATTTGCAAATAGCCGAGTATTCTCAGTAAAACAATGTTATCTCACGTTCGTAGCGTTAGCGGAACATTGGCGCGACATCCCCGCCACATTAGACAGAAACTAACATAACAGTTTAATTACAAGTGCATCTAAACCGTATTAGTTGCAATGTAGGCGGGGCTGGGTGTAAGACATAAGCGAGGAGAGTTTTCCAACTCAAACTCAAAGCATTTATTTCAATTAAACCATTTACAGGCAATTTTGAATTGTCAAGAAGTCGGTCAGTCAGAAAATATGAAGCTAGTTTCCCATCCCAAAGGTACCTATGGAGAAGAACGGGCAAGAAACTCCATGGACACTCTTTTAAATTTTTAACCATCTGACCTCAGCAAGGGTCAGATTGTTCTCACATTCAAGGGTCGGATTGACTTAGGATGCTATGTGAAGATAGAAGAATTGTAGAGCGTTATAGCCAACTATTTCGAACAAAACACTGTCGAATTGACAAAAGGCTAAAGTAATTCTTCAAAGCTGCCTTTTCCAAAATATTTGGCAACCATTTCAGAATGAAAAAGAGCCGAATTTATTAACGACATTTGAGGGTTGCTGCAAAAAAATTGTAAGTTTGTCGAATGATCCGCGTATATTGAAACTTTACAGGAAGTATGATTTTGTTTTATTTTTATTTTATTTATTTGGCTCACCAACAAATGAATACACTAATACAAAGATATGAGGTACAGACACCAGCACATCAAGCTACTCGAAACTGTCAAATTTTCCCAATCAACTTTGAACCTTTATGCTTTAGCGATAAAGTTGAAAATCTATTAAATAAATTTGACAGATTGTAGCAGCTTAATGTGCTGGCGTCTGTGCATCCAATAGACTTCTAGACTAGTGCACCAATTTCTTACAGGTTTTCGAATTGTTTTGAGAACATTATATTAAAGAAAGAAAGAAAGGAAATACATTTATTTAACACAGACTAAAAGACACACAATACACCAGATTGTCAGATAATAGTCGTACATCAGATAAAAACAAAAATAATGATAAAAATAAAAATGCAAAGTCCAATGTAAGAAATTAGCAGGAATGTGTGCCTCACGGCTGCGCCAAAAAGGTCCTATTAAATATTTCTTCCAGCATAGTTTTATGACTACTAAGCCATCCTATGGTACCCGCTGCCACTCCACACTTGCACCAAACCAAGTTAGAACAACTTTTGGTGTTTCGTATTGGATCTTGCGAAGTTGGTCGTATCGGCAAACGTATCGTTGTCGATGTCTTGAGCACTGTAAACGGTTGCAAATACAATGTACCACGTTATGGTTGTTAGTGCTTTTGTGAATACAACTAGATTATCATAGTAATCTTGATTACATAGAAAACTTTGATTAGGTATCAAAAGAATGAGAGATTAACCCCTTGTATGTCGTAATTACAGACACAATTAAAAAGCCATTGTGTCTCGCGTAGATCTACGTTCCGGCATAGTAGGTAAGGGTTAAAAAACTGACCAGGCTTATTTTAATTAAATCCTAGTTTCTGCTCGCGACTTTGTCCGTGTAAATTTTCTTGGTCCCCTGACCCATCTCGTCTCTTACTGCCTTTTCTGACTTTCTTTCCCTTTTTTTGGCTCTTAAGGGCCCTAAGCGTGATGTTAAATATCCAATAGCCTCCCTCAAGAATTCGGCTATCAAACGCAAAAAGATTTTTTCAAATCCGACTGGTAGTTCCAGAGATTACCCCCTGGGACATACAAACTTACAAACAAATTAAATAACAACTAAATAAATGACTTAAAAGACTGATGAACAAAAAGAAAAAAAAAAGTTTAAAATGTGGTTAAACGCATTTTTTTTCTTTGTTTAGGTTAAATCATTTTATTAGTACCATTGTAGACATTCCATAAAAGGTGTAATAAAAATTGTAAGCCATTTAATTATAGGACTGAAATACCCCATTATAAAAGAAGAGATTCCTAACACTACCGTTCATCATAGAAATAAAAACTTCGAACCGCCATTCCCGTTACGGAAAGAGCAAAAAGCTAAAATTACTGATCAGAATCTTCGCACAGCCCAATGTATCATAGCTGGTTTTATCTCCTGGGCTTATCCGGGTACATTGTGGATGAAAAATGTTGAGCAGCTTAGAGTGCAGTTTGAAATTTTATACGTCCAAGATCTGGGCTGTATCTAGATGCACTGCACTTCCCTCCAAAACTTTTACTTGGCCAGCCAGTGTTGCTAGCGTTGCAGGTTCACGATGTCCCGGAAAAAATGGAGGTAGATTATTTAGAAATATTTTATCGACAAAAAACTTGCACTCTCAAGGCTTTTTGTTAGCAATACTTATGGCAATATCCAGATTAAATTTAGCCTAAAATAACTACAATGATTAGATATTTAGTTATGTTGGTTGGTTTAGTCATATTGGTGCAATTCACAACTTCTGATTTTCCCAGTTTTAATATTATTTTAACATGGCAATCCCGATAAACTACCTTACAACTGGCAACACTAGCCAAGATACAGCGCCCTGATATATTCGAGCGTGATACCAACTTCAGAACGCGGATGCTTCAGATTTCGCCGAATTGTTCTGAATTTTAAAGTAAATAAGCTAGTTTGATAGATAACGCTGCGAGATACCAGATAGTTGGTTTAGATTACCTCTGGTTTTACAAAGTTTCGAAATTGTTGTAGCATTTTTGTTTTAGGTTAGTTTTAGCTTAGATAGGACCTAACTGCACTTTATTATTCGTAGAATATTTAAGTTCGTGATGGTTAGGATGATATTTCAGTGAAAGCAGTAGGGTAACGGCCCTGACTTACAAGTTGTAGATCGTGGGTTCGAACCTACTACTAAATTTCATCACCACTGCTCTCAAAACGGTGAAGAAAAACATCGCGAGGAAACCGGCATGTCCTAGAACCAAAAAATACATGTGACATCTACCAAAATAACGTAGATTATATATATTGTAAAAACACCAAGAACCTCTTAAGAGGTAATTGTACTCATCATTATGTATAACTTTTCGCGGAAAAAAATCAGCTGTTCCATACATTCTGACGAGTTATACGAACATAAAGTAGGGAAACAGCTGATTTTTTTCACGATTTCAGGTTTGGACCCATAGTAAAAGTTGTTCATAATGATGAGTACAATGACCGCTTAAGAGGTTGTTGGTGTTTTTCCAATAACCCTGTATATAGCAGAGGGAGTGCCCTGTGCCCCCTCCAGTAGGGGGTATATTATTGGCTGATTATGAAAAGGTGTTAATGATTTACAAAAGTACTAAACTTCACAGTTAGGACTTAAAAGGCTTTATAGGTAGTAGGCTTTATAGCCGTAAAAGGTGCAAAAATATAAATAAAAACATGTTTCCTATCCCACTTATTTAGCATAAATTACATTAAAAATATCAACAACTTCATCTATTTTATACTTTAGTTTAGGTTTTAAGTAAATATCAAATAACTAAAAAAAGCTACTTATTACAATCTTCCCTCAAGTCGTAAAAGTTATGTATATCAGAGAACAATTTATAGCCGGTGTCAAACAAGTTTTTAATGCACACAATAGTTGTAAAGGCTATGAGGCTATAAGGCTAATAACTTAAGTTTTATCTGCTCGTAAAACCGGGATACGAGAGCATCTCTATTAAGGTGATCATGTTTATAGAAAAACTTAATTTTGTTTTAAGATTTGAGTGTTAATAGCACGGTAAAATTATGTATTTAAATTGGATTAAGCGACCAAATTAAGTCTTGAAAATAAAAGTGAATCAATTTATTTGGACCGTGTATGATTCTCATTACATACGAAGTAATTCGTTCTTTGTTTTTCTTATATATTTTGTTGGTTATGTTTATTCTTCTTCTATTTAATAAAAATCTTAAATTCACTGACAGACATCGCATAACCCTAAAACCGCTGGTTTTAGAAACTTGAAATTTTGCACGAGAGTTCCATATACAGGGTTATTGGTAAAACATTAACAAAGAAGTTGTTAACAGGGTTATTGATAAAACATTAACAAAGAGGTTGTTAATGTTTTACCAATAAGCCTGTATATGGAATTCTCGTGCAAAATTTCAAGTTTCTAAAATCAGTGGTTTTAGGGCTGTGCGTTGTCTGTCAGTGAATTAAAAAAATTTATGTTACCTTTTCACGCCTAAACTACTGAACGGATTTCGATATAATTTGGCAGAGAGATAGATTTCATCCCGGGGAAGGACATAGGATAGTTTTATCGACATACCTCGCGGGCGAAGCCGCGGGCGGAAGCTAGTAAGGAAATATTTTGGAAAAGTCAGCCCCTATTGGTGTTAAATAGGACATGAAAGTTTATAAGGAAGTGCATGATTAGGCATTGGCGATAGGCAATCCATGCGCACACTTTGAAACTCTGCGTTTCAGGTTTATGTGGGCATTTGAAGCGATATTCATAAAAATGACCCTGAAATCAGAATTGGTGGATTAATTTAGAATTTGAATAGGTACCATAATGTTTTGTTCGATAATAACAACACAGGAGATAAAGAATACATTAAAATAAATTAAAGTCAGCTAAAGATAACGACAGAAAAACAGCAATAAAAACGAAAATAACACAAATTGCCTGAAGATGCACCTTACATTGCCAGCTCATAAAAACAATTTAAGTTATAGTCTTGCAAATAATAAAGGCACAAATAAATAACAAGTATAGTCAAACATGCGGGCAAATTGTTGAAATGTATCATTTTAATGGACAATGTCTAATATTTAGATACGATCTAAATCACAATATCTAGCCATTTTGAATGCCTCTAAAATTGTGTGTCTGACATTGGGTATTCCCAATTGAAGGACACTTTAGTATTGTTCATGATTGTGTATTGACTCTGTTTTTGTAGGAGTTTAAGTACAATACAGCATAATCAGCCTTAACTTAACTTAACGTTCCCACTGCTGGGACACCGGCTTCCTCTCTTCATGAGGAAGTGGGCTATAATCTACCACGCGGGCCCAGTGCATGCTGAGCGATGGCCGTTTTGGGTAGATGTGACGCATACTTTCTCCCAAATTGTTATTTTGTTTTTGTTTGTGTTTTTATTTTTATGCGTCATGTTTGCCTCAAATAATTGTATTTTCTTTCTTTCTTTTCTTTCTTTCCCTTTTCTTTGTTTCTTTCCCTTTTCTTTCTTTCTTTTCTTTCTTTCCCTTTTCTTTGTTTCTTTCCCTTTTCTTTCTTTCTTTTCTTTCTTTCCCTTTTCTTTGTTTCTTTCCCTTTTCTTTGTTTCTTTCCTTTTTCGTTCTTTCTTTCTTTCTTTTTCTTTCAGTGCGGGTTGGTAGATGTCATATGTCTTCGAATTGTTGGTTCTAGGTTAACATGCCGAGAGCACTGATTGCCCAGTGGTCGGGGCCCGACTTTGTAGGACGTGGATTCGAACCCAGATACGGGCTTTCCTTTGTGTGAACTATGTCATCACCTCTGCACTCAAAACGGTGAAGAAATACAATAAAGAGTGGAGGATAATTGTCATATTTGCAAAATGAAAAAAAATCAACAACACCGCTACAAAATTTCATCATAATCTGTTCAGTAGGCTTAGCCGTGGTAAGTTACTAAACAGTTAGACACGTTGCATGTTCATGGACATGTTGTTGTGTGCATTGAGTCTCCAATAGTGATGGTTCCTAGGTACGCAGTACTCACCCTGGGAATTCACTTTTCAATGGGTAATCTTTCAGCATGGCATGAGCTAATTCTCTAACACTACATGTCGTTGTAGTTATAGGCCGACCGCTTAACTGGGATGTTGCCTGAGGTAGCAGCGCGGTGCGGGAGGGGTGTGGTGACGTGATGCGAGAGCTCAGTGATTCGTCAACTTGTGACAACTATCACCCCTCCCGCACCGCGCAGCTACCTCAGGCAATGTCTCACTTAAGGTGAATGGATAGTGGTAGACCGCGAAATTCAAATTTTCTTACGTTTTTTGCAATTTGCAGGTCAGTGTCAGATTGTATCTTGATCAAAATATGATTTGCGACAATATTATGTACACATTTAGAAAATTATAATCATTAGAATCATTAATATATCTTTCTAAGTTAGATTTCTACCACCAACCACCAATCTCTTATGGAAAAGAGTTAATGGTAGAAATCTAACTGAGAAAGATGTATTATTGATTCTAATGATTATAATTATCTAAATATGTACCTGTTATTGTCGCGAAACATATTTTGATCAAGATAAAACCTGACACTGACCTGCAAATTGCAAAAAACTTAACAAAATTTGAATGTCGCGGTCTCAACTACCCCTTCACCTTAAGCGGTCGGCCTATAGCCCGCACACGTATGGTTTTGCTGCCAGTATCTAGTACCCAGTCTTACCAAGGGGTATTGTGTTACCCAATACCTAACTGGGTTGTGGAGGTCAGATTGGCAGTCGCTCCATGTGAAATTCTGGTAACCATGTACATGAGCCAACCCCGACGTAGTTACGAAAAGGCTAGCAAGATTGATTGACTTAGTACTGTGAAGGTCTACACTGGACCTCCACAGTTCAGTAATTAAAAAACCGTAGACTTGGAATTATTATATTGTTAAAAAGAACTTTATAGCTTCAAGGTAATTATATCAATCCTATCTGTTGAACCAAAAACACCATATTATAATATTTGACACACGCTTGAATCTTCGAATAGAACATTATATCCAGCCAGACCTTTCTGCTAAAGGCCGGAACACATAAGACACTACAATACCTACATGACAGCATCGCAGGACTTCTTAAGACTAAATAAAAGAGCAACAGCATCAAAGATAACTTTAATATAGTCGCCGATCGCTGAACAAATTTACGAGGACCACGGCGCGGCCATTTTAGAAAGTTCGACCACTCCATACAATGGCGGAGGAAGTTACCTCTACTAACGGCGTCGTTACGCCCGCTAACGCCCGTTAACAGCCGTTAACGTACGTTATCAGCGATACAGGGCGGGCGGAAGATCACCTGAGGCTAACGCCCCGCCCGCCCTAATGCATCCGCACTTATTTATTCCCCTGTTAGGCGGCCGATATGTTTCCTGAGATTTTTATCTACGGAACCCAGGTAGGGTCAGTAAGAGTTCCATAATATTGTTTTTCTGGATTTTAAATGTTGTTGTAAATGTTTACTGTGTGTACTTCCGCAGAGTTAAGCGTCTTCAATTAAATTTGATGCGCTGTGTCAGCCATTTTTGTTTGAGGATGGAAGAAAAAGTTGTGTCATTTTCATAAGAGTTAATGGGATACGTGGGCTATTAGTCCTTTGGATTGCTATATGGTAAAAGCTGATGAATTTTAATGCGACAAGGCAAGACTGCTGTCAAGAGATCTATCAATACTCAAACCCAACAGTAGGCGTTACTACTTCGTCGTTTTGAACTTAAGCTCCTAGTGCCACATGGGAAAGACCTCAATTCTAGCCCTATTTTGAAATGAAATGAAATTTTAAATGAAATGAAATGAAATGAAATTTTAAATTTAAAGAAATGTAATTTTAAATGAAATGAAATGAAATTTTAAATGGTCGTGTTTTTTTAAACGGTTTCTAAAACAATTCGCTAAAACTGGCATTCAAAATTATTAATTACATGAATTAAATAAATGAAGCTAATAAAATTGGTACATAGATCATAGTTATTAAATTTAAATGTCAGGTATTTGTCAAATTGTAATAGTAATATGTCAGTGTGAATCTTTAAAGTCTAAAACTCGTTCACAGAATAGAATGATTTTTCTATATGCCATTCGCTGTTTCAAATCGATTTATTGGCAGTTCCCTATACGATTTTGGTAGGGTTATAATTATTATTATATCTTCTTCCTCTCAAACGTCCATACTAATATTATAAATGCGAAAGTGTGTCTGTCTGTCTGTTACCTCTTCACGCTTAAACCACAGAACCGATTTAGATAAAATTTAGTATAGAGATTGCCTGAGTCTCGGAAAAGGACATAGGGTAGTTGCTATCACGGTACTCCCACGGGATCGACACTTATGCGGGTGAAACCGCGGGGCGCTGTTAGTTCTTTATAAATATTTAAGTTAAAGGCGCCATCGACACCCATCTTCAAGCTCTTACAGTGTGACTACCAATAGCTACTTCTAACCCATATACACAATGTCTCATTACATTTCTATAACATCATCGTCTTCATCCTCTGCCTAAGTTTCCTGTCTAACTGGATGCAGCTAAGTACCAGAATTTTACATGGAGCGACTGCCTATCTGAGCTCCTAAATTCCACAGCCCAGTTACTGGGTAACTTGATACCCCTTTGTAAGATTGGTTGTCGGACTTTCTGGCTTCTGACTACCTTTAACGACTGTCAAAGATCTACAACAGCCAAACAAAGATTGCATTTCTATAACAGAGAGGCAATTCCCGTAATTTATATCGTATTATATTAAGAACGTTCACAGTCTGGGGACCTAAAAAGGGCACTTTGGAGAATCATAAAAGGATAACATTATGAATCGTAATATGGCGAGGACAGCCCGTGTTTTTCTTTTTTTCGCTGCACTACGTAGGGTATAATCAAAGAGACTGTGGTTGGATTTGAACAACACAGAGAAAAAAGTAACTAAAAAATGATTCACCAATGGGACTTGATACGATTAACTTAACAGTTAACTGTCCATTATGTTATCCTTTTATGATTCTGCCAAAGTGGTCTTTTTAGGCCCCCTGATCTGTCTCAATCTGTCTTAAAATCCTCTTATTTCCCTAGATTGTTGACAAGTTTTTGACATTGTTTGTCGCTAAAATGAGATCGCCACTAGATTTTGTACGTTACGGAAATTGGCCATCTCATCATCTGCCTAGCCTTTTCCCAACTATGTTGGGGTCGGCTTCCAGTCTAACCGGATGCAGCTGAATACCAAACCCATAGTCCAAATTTTTATATTTCCATATCCTGCAATAGTCCACCAACCGGGGGTTATCCTTGGGTGCACTTGCATAGCGCATACAGGGATAATCGTCGGTTGGTGCCGCATTTCATTAAAATTTCCTAAGGGGCCTCTGCGAGTTGGCTTCGGCCCCTCGTACGCCTTCCAAAGGACCGGGACCCCAAGGTTCCGAGATGTATAAATAAATAATAATAATAATATTAATAAATAATAATCATTTTGGTAAATTGGCCATCTGAAAAGTCTAAATCCAAAATCTGGCAAGACCTACATTTCTCTCTCTTCAATTCAAAACCCATAAGAAAACTACAAAACTACTCTCCATAATTCAACTACAACTACTACTACACACAAGATAAAGCGCGCACTATCAGAACATTAGCAAGCGTACCTGAGTCGATATATATTCAATTAGAGCTGGGCGGGCGGCGATACCATCAGGGCGGGCGGATACTAACACCTTTTAATTTCGTGGTAACTGGTTGCTGGAGGCTTTGTTTGTATTTGAGTTATAGTTTTAAGGAAAGGTTTGTTACAGTTGTAGTTTTAGATGGATTTTGATTTTTAACCGACTTCAAGAAAAGAAAGAGGTCATGTTTTGGCTGGATTCTAAGAACAAGACTATGTCAATTATATTTTATTATGAGACCGACTGACATGCTAAAAAGTTGGAGTATTAACTTTTTGGGTACAAAAGTATGTAGTTTTTATCCCCAAATATTTATTTCATTCAATACCGGAAAACCGATACCGGTGCCGGCTGTCATTCTTCATGTCGCCGGCTGTTATACGTCATCTTTGACAGTCGTTACGGGTAGTCAGATGCCCGAAAGTCTGACAACCAGTCTTACCAAGGGGTATCGTAGTAGGTACCCAGTTATTGGGTTGTGGAGGTCAGATAGGCAGTCGCTCCATGTAAAATACTGGTATTCAGCTGCATCTGGTTAGACTGAAAGCCGACCCCAACATAGTTGGGAAAAGGCTAGGCAGATGATGATGATGACCGGAAAAATCAGACTATATCCATATTAATATCTATTATAAATTCGAAAGAAACTCTGTCTGTCTGTCTGTATGTATGTTACCTTTTCACGCCTAAACCAATGAACGGATTTCGATAAAATTTGCAAGAGAGATAGATTGCATCCTGGGGAAGGATATAGGATAGTTTTTATCGACATAGCTTGCGGGCGAAGCCGCGGGCGGAAGTTATTTTATAAACTTTACTGAGATTTCAGAACGCGGCATTTATTTCGCAAATTGTAAGTAAACATGTAAGTACTGAATTTTACCTTACAATGGTTTGAGTCGTCTCGTCTTTGTCTTGTCTCTTTTTGTACTTACCTGAAAAGAAATAAAAATAGGTTAGTTTTATGTAAATACTTCGTACCGCCTCAGAATTTTTTTTGTGAACTTTTCCAATGTTTTAATAGTTATTCTCCTATTCGGGGCGGAGACAAATCCAACAAATCAAAGGTCATATAATCGGTCCAGCCGTTCATCACAGTAATATTATAAAGGCAAAAGCTTGTGAGTGTGTGTGTTTATGTTTGTTACTTCTTCACGCTCAAACGGCTGGACCAATTTTGATAAAATTTTGTATGGAGGTAGCTGACACCCTGGATTAACATATAAGCTACTTTTTATCCCGACATTTCTACGGGATCGATATTTACGCGAGTGAAACCGCGGGGCACAGCTAGTGATTTATAAATGGTGTAACTAACCGACTTTGTTTTATTTATATAGATTTTCTTTATATCGAATCACAATTCTTCAAACCTTCAATTCTTCAAAACTTATCCCAATTTATTTGGGATCGACGAAACATGTCTTTTTCTTCCATAGGTACTTCTCTATTACTCGTCATCTCGGCAGTCTCGGTTTCTTAAATATCGAATATGAAGACAAAATCATTATCATAATGCAAATATCATAATCAACTAAAGCAATAGACAGAAAAATCCAGACAAAAATTCAATCTAAAAAAACAGTGGCACTCCGGGAGTGCCGAAAAGAAGTGAAAACAAAACACAAACAGAATACTTTGCCATCTCTCACTGATATATCGGATATACCTACATTAAAACCGAGTACATCCCGAGGACAGCCGAACACATCCGAAGCGGGTATTTTTTAAATCGTCTTATAAACAAAACAAGCGCGGTGTCGCTTACGGTAACAGTGGCGCGAGTTCAATGGTTTTTTCCCATCTCAAAAAATGCGCAACGCGCCTAAAGAAGTTTTCACTTTAAAAAAAACTCCTTTTTACCCGACTGCGTCAGAAGGAGGGTTATGTTTTTCGAGTGTATGTATGTACACACATCAAAAGTGTCTAGGGATCAAGCATTTTTATGCGGATTTCTTGAGATTGAGATGTGGCTTTGTAATAAATTTATGATTTTATAAATTTATATGGATCCTTTTTGGTGCATTTCATAATTTGAATCAGGAACTGTGAATCAAATTCGAGTAAAAGATGAAAATCAGCTGTCAATATTTTCCCTATAAAAACATACAACGCATTGAAGACATTATTAGTGCTACTGTTTCCCTACTACTGATTAAAACCAACGTTATTATGGAGCGGCGACGTCATTTAAGCAGGGAAGAAATGCTCAGAGCCGTGGGAATGATAGAAGCTGGTTCCCGGCAACGTACTGTGGCTTTAGCTCTGAATACAAGTCAGAGTGTTATCAGTCGACTTTGGACACGTTACCGAAGCACTGGTACCGTGGCTGAGCGCCATGGAGGACGGTATCGCTGCACCACACGGAGACAAGACCGATACATTCAAATCTTAACTCGAAGAGCTCCAACAATAACCGCCATGATGTTAGCCGTGAGGCTTCATCACTCTTCAGGGAACTTAATTAGCGACCAAACAGTCAGAAACCGCTTGCATGAAGTGAACCTTCATTCCCGAAGACCGCTACGGGTACCACCTATAGCAATGCACAATCGTAGGATTCGATATCAATGGGCTCTTGAACACAGAAATTGGGCAGAAGAACAATGGCGTTTCGTGTGCTTTTCTGATGAGTCTCGTTTTGGTATGAGACCGGATACAAGACGTATACGACACTGGAGAACCCCTGGACGCCAACAGCGATTAAAATCCTGCCAGGAAGTCCATCCTTATAGTGGTGGAACCATCATGGTGTGGGCGGGTATTTGGATCGGCGGAAGAACTGAGTTGATTTGGATCAGAGGCAACCTCAACGCTCAAATTTATGCTGAGACGATTGTATCAGACGTCATCGTTCCTCTACAAGTGCAAATCGGTCCCTTATTTCAGTTAATGCATGATAATGCACGACCGCACACCGCAAGAGTTGTAAGACAGACTCTCGCCGCAGCTAACATCAATGTCCTGCCCTGGCCTGCTCAGTCGCCAGACTTGAACCCGATTGAGCATGCATGGGATATGCTACAGAGAAGAGCTCTGCCGAATATGGAGGGTATCCAGTCTCAAGAAGACCTTTTTTTGTTGTTGCAACGAACATGGGCGGCCATTCCACAGCGTGATTTGGATGAACTCATTTTGAGTATGCCAAACCGATGTTCTTGTGTTGTTAGTGTTCGCGGTAGAAACACGGATTATTAATTGTTTAAGTTACCCAATAAAATTTTAAAGAAAACTGTTATTTCAGTCTTTTTTTCGAACTTTTGTGTTAGTGGTTCAAATGTCAAAAATCCCTTTATTAGGAAAATGGCAAATTTCTTTATTAATGCAAAGGTGACTTGGTTTATCGTTACTGTGACAAACGAAAACACTTTATTTGATGAATCCTTAAAGAAAATTTTAATTAATATCAATCAGGAGAAAAGTTATTGCAAAAATATATGTTGATCCCTAGACACTTTTGATGTGTGTATATTATATTTCTTTGGCACGCTCTGTAGCCTAAACGGCTTGATCGATTTCAGCTTGAGAGGTGCCATTAGATTCGTCTTAATTGTGAGAGTGACACTGGGTATATAAAAAAAAAATTAAAATGGCCGATTTTTTGCGCAATATTAAGTCTTCAAAAAATTTTTTTTTTCTCAAAGCCTATCGAGTGGGGTATCAAAATAAAGGGTTTTAAAAGGTGATTACAAAAATATATACAAATTATACGGTTAAAAGTAATTCGAAGTGAAAAATCGTAAAAAACTCGTACCAAGAATTAAATCGTCTGCGAAGTTTTTCACATTTATTTTGTAAACCAAAAAGGTGGAAATAAAAAAAGATGGGCTTGTTTTTAGCTTTTCAGTTTTTTACCGCAGTCGGGTTTTTTATTTTTTTAAATAACTTTTTTTTAAATAATCAATCGTCCTCGATTTGACAGCTGCCACTACAAAAAGAAAGAGAGAAAGAACAGAAAGTACATCTCAACAAATTGCACTGAGACGGACACGGCACTCACTCCAATTAACATTAAGTGTTGATTGCACTGGATTCATATGTTAATACAGATAACGCGCCAACTGCTCAGCATGCAATCTGTCAAACTGAGTGGGTATACTGTTGCTTATTTGGTATGTGGTTTCGAGTTTACAGAGAATTGATAGGATATGAATAAGTACGTATGTTGTGGCGGCATCTACATTGCCACATGAGAACTACGTATCGCACTGACGTCACGCAAAAATTCTGCATCGCGCTAGCAGAGTTTACCGCTCAACTAGCATAACGTCCCGACATTAACCGTCGGACAGTTGCCCACCGTCTGGTCGGAGGATCCTCCCTTTTCTATGGAGGATGGCACTCCCGGAGTGCTACTGTTTTTTATTTAAGAGGAGGCTCTGGGGTTTTCAAGTACGCATTGCTTAGAAGTTACTAACACGCATGGAGCAAGCACGGTGATGAATACCGAAGAAGGGACTCGAATCTTCGGTATAATAAGATTCTTTTGCCCTGCAGAAAAATTATTCAACAAATATACCGTCAAAGGTCTCCGTGAAAACGTTTAATTTATTTCCGAAACGACTTTATTTAAAAGCCGCGTCTCTTAACTTAAAGTTTGTCTTTCTAAAGCCTTCAGAGTCGAAGCCGTGACTTCAAGCCAGACTTAAAGATTACAGGAACTCATTTATTTTTTAATACGCTTTAAAACGATTTTACTTACTAATATTTTATAGAGGAAAGTGAGGAAGGAGGCTTTTATAGATGAATACATTATGGCTTCATTTAAAATTACAGTTTGGTTTTGTAGTAATCTATGGCGACAAAATAATCTTTTGTTGTTATTTTCGCACTATTTTTAAATTGTGTTGATGTGTGTTGTGGTCCCAGTGCCGGTTGGTACATGTTACGTGTCTTCCGCGGCGATCGGAATGGACCTCTCGCTCCCCGGCTTGGTCAACGCAATGCTGGGGGATGAGGGGTCCTGGGCGGCAGTCGCCTCCTTCTGCAACACGTCATGTCCCAGAAGGAGGCGGCGGAACGCGCGCGGGAGGAAGACCCTCTCGCGGCGCCGCTCCGAAGGCGGAGGAGGGGTCGAAGAAGACGTCAGTATGACAGTCATCTCCGACTCCTCCCAGGTGGAAGCCAGCAGGCGACGGGTGCGGGGGCACCCTCGCCTGTATTGCACAGGCTTCCACGAGTGCCGGACGGTAATGGCCAGGTGTTCCCGGCCATTCCCGTAGCCCCCCAGCCGGGGGGACATGCGGGGCCCGCCAGATAGGCGGGCATGCGCCGGGGGTGTTGTGGACGCAAAGACTGAGCCGGATTCCCATGACCCCCCCATCAAGGCGATGAGGGAACACTGCTGAGTTTTAGTGGGTATACTGCCACTCTGGCAGGGAGTCCCACATACTCCGTCTCGTACCCCGACGAGCGGAGATGCGTAATGTCATATCTCAGCGACAAAAAAAAAAAATGTTACGTGTCTTCGAATTTTTTTATACTAGGACATGTCGGTTTCCTCACGACCTTTTCTTTCACCGTTTTGAGAGCAGTGGTGATGAAATTATTTACACAAAGTAAAGCGCCTGGGTTTTGAACCCACGACCGACACTCGTAAGTCGGGGCCGATATAACTAGGCCACTACTGCTCAGTCCTTATATAGGAATCCATTTTCTTTTTCCAGTTTCCATTTTTGCCAACTGCCACGCAAGACTTAATCCATCTACTAAACCATCCTACAGACAAACCTTAAGACCTTCAAACACCTGACATACTGTTCGTGTTATCTCGCGATAAAAACGCAACTACGACGTGACGTGTGGCGCTGGCAGAACAAACGTCGTTACTGCGTTACTAAATAAATCGTTAGCGGCGCGTGAGCCAGCCTCGAGATACGGCACGTAGCGGGAGGAGGTAGGGCGCTGGATGTGGCAGCGAAATTTGGGCTGCAAATATGTTTGGTGCGTAACAGAAGCTTCTATGACGATAAAGAAGAACACTATCTTTCCACTTTATCATAGTTGTGTATGTATTTATTATTTTGATTGCGTTAAATTTATTAAAATTCTAGTGATATTTATGTATGTAAGTATATTCTCATATCACTTGTTTTGTTTTTAGATTTTATGTATTTTTTTTTTTGTCTCCTTTACTCTTTTGCACGCTGTCTACATCTCTCTATTTATTGTCCTATCGCAGGTATGCTGGAAGAGATTTCTTATGAAATAAGCATCACCTTTGTACCTATTTTTCTGTTCTGTTTTTTTCTTGTCTGTTTATATATGTGTATAAGTACATAAATGGTAAAATAAATATAAAAATAAATAAGAACCATTGCTAGAATGATTTCTCCCAAATTCCTGACAATTTCAAATCTCCGAGGTTCGTGCAGCTTGGATGACCCGTGTACAGAGGCAGAAGCAGTCAGTCTCAGGTACCTATTACGTAAACGTCAAGTACTCGTCATATTGTAACAAGTAGTTAAACGAAAGGCAGAATAGAATAGTATAGAAATACTCTTTATTATGTACACCATAAATATTACAGATATAAATGTTGAAATTTTACAAGGGGTGACACAATGGGCGGTCTAAAGTCTAGGCAGGTCTAAAATTAGCCAAGACATTGAAGGACAGGCGACGAAAATCATATTGGGTTAGAAATCAACCCAACCGTTATATCTCTTGCAAAAAGGGATACTGTTAACAGCTCATATTAATAAGCGCATTTCTTTAATGAGCCTGTCACATCGAATATTATTGCAAGTATACAACAAGTTGAACTTATGAGCGTACCTACAAAACACTGTCACATCCAGTCCCTCCCTATCTATATCCGTGCCCAACCTAAAACCGTGTCGGTTACCAAACAAACTAAAACTCGGAATTATTAGTGTTTTTCGTATTGTAGACTGTCTAACGTTGTGCTACTGTGTACTGTGTGCTGTGTACACTTGTTGAGTTACTGGCATTTAATGTATCGCTACCATTTGTACTGTGGTGGGAGAGATATAGGTGTGCTGTGCCTAGTGTTCAGAAATTCAGTTAATTTTGTGAGGAGTAAATAAGAACTTGGAATATTCATGGGGTTTATTTATACACATTTTACTTAAGGTAAGCAGACAAATCAATCTGCTGAGCCCTTTTTCCCAACTATGTTGGGGTCGGCTTCCAGTCTAACCGAAAGCAGCTGATTACCAGTGTTTTACATGGAGCGACTGCCTATCTGACCTCTACAACTCAGTTACTGGGTAACACGATACCCCTTGGTAGGACTGGTTGTCAGACTTTCGGGCTTCTGACTACCCGTAACGACTGTCAAAGATCCACGAATGACAGCCGGGAGCAACGGCTTAACGTGCTTTCCGAGGCGTGGAGGGGTCTCGGTATGTAAAGATGGTCACCCATCCACAGAGCTACCGCGGCCGGCAAGCGTAACTTAACCTGATCGACCGACCTGTGCGGCTGTTATTATTTAGCCATGGGCCCCTCAGCAATTGGCAATCTTCAGTCTACTTATAGTCACGTAATGATGTGGGCTATCTCTCTGCCTCTACCACACAAGAGCAAGCGTGATACACCTACAAGCGTTATCTTGCTAAAGAATACAGAACACAATATCGTATGCCCGCGGGTGCATTGCCGCGAAACTTAATTACAATTAACATAGAGATAACGGGAAGAAGCGATGTAGTTTGTGCTATCAAATTATATCATTTCTTATAACTTACATGGGTAGGGGACGAGGGTATCTTAAGTGCTTTAAAGTGGCTATAGCGCAGTGGTGGCGTGGACTTTTAAGTGAGAGGTCGTGAGTTCGACCTCTTCTCGTTGCATTGTTGGTTGACCCACTCTTTTGAACATAGCATTACGCATGTGTTCCCTGAAAAGGATAAGCAGAGCTGTGATAGTGCACCTACATGTTGCCAGGCTTATAACCTGACCAAGATTATGTCTGGACTTAGTAGTCTGTGTGGTACCGGACTTAAAGAATAGCACCACCCCTTATTTCCCGTGGGTGTCGTAAAAGGCGACTAAGGGTCTTACCGGAGAATGGGCAACAGCGTTCTCTATGCATTCCACCGTCATGACCATACAGCGATCGCCAACGCGCCTGCCAAGCGTGGCGATTATGGCAAACCCCCCCCCAAATTGGGGGAGGCCTATGTCCAGCAGTGGACGTCTATCGGCTGAAATGATGATGATGATGAAGATTATGTCTGGACTTTAAAAGAGACTTCGACCTCTGAGTTTGTTTCGAACTTTCTTCTCAGAGTAGGTAGTCAGATAGGAAACGTTGACCTTATCTAGTTTTAAAAAAAAACATGATTGACGTGTAAAAGTGTTTGTTTGTACATACTTGCAAAAAAAAAAACAATTATCATTTATCATAGGTCACCCGAATTAAGACAAATAGAGAATTTGGGCTGATTCGGAGAACTTCCTAATGGAAAAATCCAATAAGTCTTCTTCATAGGAAACGACCAATTCATACCGTGCACCTAGCTTCTGACGTTTCACAAGTGCCCATGTAGGTTTATGTAAATTAAAATATTTTGAATTTGAATTTTCATCTTGGAATGGAACCCGGGACTCCTAAAGTCCTAACTCAGCAATTGCACTCTTAATCACTAGACCTTCAACAGATGAAGGTATGCCTATGTTTCTATTTTCTATATCTGCTATTCTGATGATATTATCGAAGCAATTCTAGCCCACACAGGAACGCGCCTGAAGGCAAGTTTGCGCGTATTTAGCTTAATAAAGATAATTGTCTTGCATGCAAGCTCTCAAGCACTGCGAGGGCGTACTTCCACCCTTTGTCTCGTAAATATCTTGCGTATATCTCTGAAACGACTTCAGACCTTATCTTGGAGCCATTTCAATTCAATTTCGATTGGAACGTAGTTGTTCTTATGTCTTTTTGTATTGGTGTTAAGAATTGATATTTAAAACAATTGCAGTGGATTTTAGATTTTGTTGCTTTTGTTTTTGGGTTGGTTTTTAGTTGTACAGTTTTGTTGCAATAGATATCATTGTTTCACAATTGAGATGTGAGCAGAGATGTTGGTTTCCTATAAGTAGGTATCAGCTATTCTTAGTTTGTTGATCAATTGTTATGATTCTATTTACAGTTACGACATGAAATTAATACATCGTGCAAAGGATAGAAAGGTTATTTAATAGTGGTAAAGTCTGGTTGAAAATATTTTTGGGTTTTGGAATTTAACAATTCAAAAGACGCATTAACAATTCAAAAGTGCTTGTAAATGGTTTAATTGAAATAAATGCTTTGAGTTTAAGTTTATGCGCTGGGAACCTCTAACATATTCATAAAAAAACTACTGTCTGAAAGAAAGTATGTATAAAAAACTATAGTGGATTAAATCGATCCTAATCAACATAAAAACTTCGCAAATTCTTTAAAAAAGTTACAAAATACAACTCAAAACCACTTCAATATTCACCTCAACTCAAGATAAACATCCAAATTTTTAACAAAATAAACATGAAAACATTCACACATCGCGTTAGAAAAGTTAAAGCGGCTGGGGCGGGCTGATAGGCGGCGATACCGGCTGGGCGCGCGCGATAACTCCCGCCCGCCCTGCGACGCAAGACACTGCATCTGTTAGACGCAGCCGTCCCAGTTGTGACTACAATTTCAGATGTTTAACGGGATATCTCCTATCAACATTGAAGATATTTTTATAATTTAATGTGAAAAAAATACTCTGGACTTTATAACGAGTAACATCTATTTATATCCTGTCGCATTTCTTTAGAAAATACTAAAATATAGGATGCTTTTTATAATGTTAAGATGATAATTGTAAATGGTGAAAACTTCTGATTAGAGAGCCTATGAGATATTCTGATAGTAATAATGAAAAAATGTGCGTATTTTTAACAAGTTGGGCTAGCTGTTAGGTCGCGATAACTCCCGCCCGCCCTGCGACGCAAGACACTGCATCTGTTAGACGCAGCCGTCTGAACTGTGACTACGATTTGAGATGTTTAACGGGACATTATAGTATTCGAAATGTTAAGATATTATCGTGTGTACAATTTATTTTTTAAGTTCGGGATATTTGGTAGCGTACTTTCGAGTGCAATATGTGTTAATGACAGATGTGGCCTTTTAAAAATACAAGGGTATAATTAAAATCATAAATGATTGAGGATGAGTTAGTCTATAAGGTTAACCGATGAAAAAATATAAAAATATTAAATCATGGACATGTACTTGGGCGGATTGATAACTAACTCCCGCCCTGCGACGCAAGACACTGCATCTGTTAGACGCAACCGTCTGTTTGATAGTGACAACCAATTCCAATATTTCGAGGACATTACTGATGTTGCTTTGTATTGGTTAGAATTTGTTTAAACTATATTTTGCATATTTCTAGCTGAAATAGCATAAAGTATGGGTTTTAAAGTTGGCAACTTAAACTTTTAATTTTCACCCAGAGAATAAATTAATATTACAAATTGCTGCTGAATTTCAGATCCATATTATTAAGATAGATTCATATTTACACAAGAGAATATTAGTAAATTGTTACTTTTTTACACCGTTCACAGGTTGCAATGCATGACATTAGTGCATCACTTAGCTGCCTCGGCTTACTTTAATAATTTTATTTTTACATTGTGTTTTCTTACTATTTGCTGTACTCTGGACGCTTTTAACGCGTACGTCTTTTTACATCTTTCTCACATATAATTGTAAACTCAACATTAATGATGTAAGTAACTAATATTTTCGTAAAAATATAATTTAAAAGAGTGTCCATGGAGTTTTTTGCCCTTTCTTCTCCATAGGTACCTACGCTTTAGAATGGGCAACTCGCTTCATATTTTTTGACTGACCGACTTCTTGACAATTCAAAAGTGCCTGTAAATGGTTTAATTGAAATAAATGTTTTGAGTTTGAGTGTTACACAGCATATAAATATACTTTCCGTACATAAAATCAAGAACATCTTCTTGACTAACCACAATCGCATGTCAATCTAAAATTATATGCACATGTCCCTGTTTTCCCTACAGCATGGTATCCGTACCCGGGGGGCGAGGCGTCCAAGCAGGGCAGGCGACCCGTTATCGCCTTCAAACACCCGCCGTATCGCAGGCAACATTGTATCTCCTGGGTTTTGTGATCCTCTGCACTACTCTATGAATTTTGATAAAGATTTGTGGCTACCTAAGATAATGTTTGTATTGTGGTTGAAATTTGTAAAGACGGAGTTGAGGTGCAGTTATTATTAATATCTTTTTTATTAGGACGCAAAGAGATGATATATTTTTGTGGTTAAGATAATTAGGATGCGATAGTTAAGTGATTAATGTGATTATACAAGGTTTAAAAACATGGTTTTTGTGTTTGAGAACGTCAACTAGAATCAATTCTACTTTATTGTAAATTTGATATTCAAGTGTCTTTTATGTGCCTCATTGAAATAAATGCTTTGACTTTAACATTCCGATCTATTATCACACTAATATTATAAAGGCGAAAGTTTGCGAGTGTGTGTGTGAGTGTGTGTGTGTGTTTATATGTTTGTTACTTCTTCACGCTCAAACGGCTGGACCGATTTTGATAAAATTTTGTATGGAGGTAGCTGACACCCTGGATTAATATATAGGCTACTTTTTATCCCGATATTCCCAAGGGATCGACACTTACGCGGGTGTAACCGCGGGGCGCAGCTAGTATATATATATATAAATTTCATTGTAAAAACTTAGGTTAAGTGACAAGAAGTCCGTAACTAAAAAAGGGTCAAAATCTAGTCGGAATCCTTCCTCAGCGACAATCAACGTTAAAAACTTGTCAAGAATTTAGGGATTTTAGAGGTACTTTTGACAGATTAGACATACTGTGATAAGGGGGCCTAAAAAGGCCACTTTGGCAGAATCATAATAATCATTAATCATAATATGGCGAAGACAGCCCGTGTTTTTCTTTTTTTTCGCTGCACTACGTAGGTATAATCAAAAAGATTGGGATTGTATTTGAATTGGATTGATTGGTATTTTAGCACAGACAAAAAAAAAATAACTGAAAAATTCTTCACCTTGGATTTGATGCGATTAACTTAATAGTTAACTGTCCATTATGATACATAATGTTATCCTTTTATGATTCTGCCAAAGTGGCCTTTTTAGAACCCCCGACTAAATGATAAATGATTTTATTTTGTAAGTAGGTTTGTACAAACACTTTTACACGTCAATCATGTTTTTTTAAAAACTAGATGAAGTCGGCGTTTCCTATCTGACTACTCTGAGAAGAAAGGCCGAAACAAACTCAGAGGTCACAGTCTCTTTTAAAGTCCAGACATAATCTTGGTCAGGTTATATGAAGACCATGTAAATCGATTGACTGTGAACGACTGTGAACGTTTTTGAAATTACGAGAATTGCGCCTCTGTTATTAAAAAAATCCCTAGCATCAGCTGCAATGACAAGTCACTTCAAGCTGACTTGATCACTTCACCTAAGTTTACACGGTCTCATCGTGTAAACTTAGGTTTTTACAGAACAGACTGGCAGATTTTCATTCAACCCTACGACCCTACATAACATTGAACATTTGAACCACCTATCAATCTTAAATACTAAACACAAATAAATCTCTATTAACCTAACCCCACAAAAAGTGAATTTAGACCACCCCTAACCCCAAAACCGCATAAACCCGCAACATTCACGAATCAAGAACATTTATTTAGTTTATTTTCGCCGCGGCAACCCTACTCGTGCGATATCGGGAGTGCAGCCGCGCGATAACGTGCGACACAGCGCTATATGTCGCGCCGCGCCGGTCCGATTCACGCAGATAATGTACGAGCCGTAAACGGATCGGAGCGTTTGAAAGAAATTGATATGAAGTGCATGTTTTAAAGTCTGGAGGAGTTTATAGCTGATTGCTGGTTTCGTGTTTTATCGATATTGGAGAGTCGGTGTTGTGAGAGGAAAGTTATCGATGAAATGTGATAACAAATACTTTGATCTGTTGTGATGGAAATTTATAGTGAAGTTATGTTATTTCTTAAGACAACAATGTCGCAGTTTATGCTCGTATGATTTTCAGAAACGTTCTGAAGTTTAGTATAAAGTTGCTATTTTTATGTGCTTTTATTGGAGCTTCACAAAATGTTACGGACGATTAATCGATAAACTCACAAGCTAGATTCCCAAAGGGTTTGGTTAAGTCTTACTGTACTCGACACAGAGAGAGAAGGTATAATGTACAGCTAGTACTTTGATTGATGATGTTGGCACTTTTCCAAAGAATTATCATATAACAAGAAAAATACAACTACTCACATTAGAGAAAGCTTTACTCCAGAAAGTCATCATCTGCCCAGCCTTTTCTCAACTACGCTGGGGTCGGCTTCCAGTCTAATTAAACCGGATGCAGCGGAATACCAGTATTTTACATGAAGCGACTGCCTATCTGACCTCCACAACCCAGTAACTGGGTAATACGATACCCCTTGGTAAGACTGAACCTCCATTCCAGAAAGTAGAAAATAAAAATACCTATAGGTACCCAACGCTATGGCTACGCAAATTCACTGCTCAAAAATATTAAACTACCAAACCTCAATTAATCAAATTGATGCTCCTGCTCACTCGAAAAAGACACTCCCCAAAACCATCAATACTCCTTTCACTCTAAAAACCAACTCCATCATACAAACTCACATCACAAACACACCCGATCGAGAGTGGTTATTTAAATGTGGTTATTAATTTTATACCCTAAGTACTGGACCGTTGGGTTTACGAGGCAGGGTGCACAGAGCGTTCGGAAGTGGATATTAAATCGTTTTATTAGTCGTCGCCGTCGCGTTGTGTGGCCCAAGATGGGGGGTACAGCGGGGAGATTCGCAATGATGCTGTGGCGGCAGAAATGGGAACAAAGCTATGTGAGTCTTTGATATTTTGGTACTAAAGCTACGTTTCCTAGAAGTGCGTTATTAGCAGCCGTCATGGAAATCTGTCATTTTCAACAGCACTTGATATTAAGGTGTCAAAAAAAGCTCTGTGACTGCTTTCTTAGAAAACCTAAGCTTAAGGGACGGAGGACATGCTGGTCCACACATTTTGAGATTAAAATACTGAATTTAGATCAAAATGAGGTCAAGGTTACATTATTGTCTGAAGTCAAGTAAGGCAAGACTTGGAAGTATAAGTCGGATGCCCGAGTACTTTGTGCTCTATACATTAATAAATTATTAGTCCAATGCAGTCCTTATCTGATCTATCTGAGGACCAAACTTAAAAAATAAAATAATCATTAGTGCGGCTCCTTCCTGTCGTCCATTTCCACTATCGATAAAGACGAAAGAAAACCGGTTTTCCACAAATAAGACGCACATTAAACATTACAAAATCAACATAAAATAAACTAAATAGCCAAAAGCCTCATATTCGGCAAAAACAGTACGCAAAAATTAAAAATATACATAGTTTAACGATACATAGAACTAAATAAGTAACAAGCACCATCCCAAACTGATTTCAAAAAACTTTCTACTCTATTTTCCACCCCACTTGGACCAGCCAACTAGTGTGGTGTGAAATATAGGCGAGTCGAGCGAGCCTTATCGTTCGAGCGCACGCCGCGCTATCGGCGCAGCCGCCGATAACTGCTCGATCTATGTGCGTGATGCATGTGGCTGTGCATTACTTACTACTGCTAGAACCCTGGTAGCTAGCACTACAAATTGCTAACGTGTATTGGAGCAAATTCTGTGTTGTAAGCTTTGTAAGAACACGGAAGATTTGGTTTTCCGGTTTGAGTGAATCTTGGGACGCGAATGATGATAAGCTTTTAAATTTACGTTTGCATATATTTGTAAGAAGTCTAATGACGTTAGTCAGTACCTCTTTGAAATGCCTCCCTGTTATATGACATACCATTCGTATCGGGGAGTCACTACTTAGATGTTAAAAAATCAAAACCGTTACCCGTTGAAATATGGGGGAGGTTAGTGTCCAACAGTAAGCTGACAAGAAAATTTAGATAATAATGCGACCTGTTATTACAGAGCACACACCACGCTTATATCCTCTTTACGTTTAGGTGGAGGTATGGCGTTATTTTGGTGATACAGTTTCAAATGACGCTTAGCAACTAAGAATTTCCACTATCACACACAAACAATAAATTGTTTCCGTTGCAACAGAGCGATCACGTGTACCTCATAGATTATGATGCACTTCCTAATTTAACCTGTCGAACGCGTGCTGTAAACCCTGGCTAATGAGACGGAGTATCTAACGTCGGTTGGCTGCGCGTACTATCGCTAAATTGCCTGCTAACAAGAGCTTTGTAGGGGTTAACCGACTCTGTGATCCGGCTTCCGATTTGAACATAGAGGTGACAATGTCTGGAATAGGATGGTCCAAGGATGATACAATTGTTTGGAGATAAATTAGAATGTGGGAGCTTTACAGGGTGGCGTTCACAACGACGGGCAAACTATAACCATGTTCAGCACATGATTCTACAACTCGCAGTAATTTTTCGCAAAAAAAACAGCTGCGATATACAAAAGTGCAATACCTCCACTGTCAAAATGTATGAAACAGCAATTTTTTTTTAATAACTGGGGAATTTCAACGTATGGGAATTCAGAATCATATACTGAATACGGTGAAACGGTGACAGGCTGGGCGTCGATGTTCTTGCTACCCTCTAGAATTAGAAATTCGATGGGACAGGGGTTATTGGTAAAAGATTAAAGGGTACAAAACGGAACCCTATTACTAAGACTTCGCTGTCTGTCCGTCTGTCTGTCTGTCTGTCACCAGGCTGTATCTCAAGAACCGCGATAGCTAGACATTTGAAATTTTCACAGATGATGTATTTCTGTTGCCGCTATAACAACAAATACTTAAAACAAAATAAAATAAATATTTAAGGGGGGCTCTCATACAACAAACGCGATTTTTTTTGCCCTTTTTTGCTCGATAATCGATATCAAAAATGGCAACAGGTAGGCACTTGAAATATTCACAAAATACTCAGTTGTATTTTAACTTTAATAATAAATAATAAAATTAAAATAAAAAAAATATTTAAGGGGGGCTCCCATACAACAAACATGTTTTTTTCGGCGTTTTTGCCTTGTGGTAGGGAAACCCTTCGTGTGCGAGTCCGACTCGCACTTGGCCAGTTTTTTTTAACCTCTTAAGAGGTCATTGTACTACTCATCATTATGAACAACTTTTACTATGGGGCCAAACAAAAAATCGCAAAAGAAAAATCTGCTGTTCCCTACATTTTTGTTCATAATGATGAGTACAATGACCTCTTAAGAGGTTGTTAATGTGTTACCAATAACTGAGTGAGGGACTGCAATAAGGTGGATGATGATGATGATAATGTAAAATTAAAGGTTAGTTTAGTTGTAGGTTTGCACAAACACTTCAGATTCAGATTCAGATTTATTTATTTGCCAACAATGTAGGTACAGGTATAAGATGGTACATCACTAAATGTTTCCGCTACATTCTACCTACTACTACTACCTCCTTCCGACTTCCTTCTACCTTCTTCCTCTTTCCTTTCCTTCCTCCTTCTACTTCTTCCTTCTACTTTTACACGTCAATCATGTTTAAAAAACTAGATGATGTCGGTTTTCTATTTGACTAGTCTGAGATGAAAGGCCGAAACAAACTCAGAGGTCAGATTTTCTTTTAAAGTCCAGACATAATCTTGGTCAGAAGACCATGTAGATCGATGTCTGAGATGGTCTTTAGAGAAAAGAATCACACCGATTGAAAGGACCTGTCCAGTCAGTGCACGCATTTGTCAAAAATCGTGCAGCTCAATTTAAAACATAAGGAGCTCAACGATTCGACAAACAATACCAAAGTTCAAAAGTGCAAAAAGAACATTTGGGTAGGCCACATAAATTACTCAAACTGCCAAAAACTAACAGAACGGAAAGAAATGAGCTTTGCGAACTTTGCGTAGAAGGCTGCGTAGTAAGATTTTTTAGGAACCAAATGGTGACATGAGGCGAGTGTGAGTGAGAGAGAACGTGCGCGAAAGTTCTTAGTGTCTATGTTCAGGCCCGCCAAGTTACGTCGATCGTATTGTACTTAGTGTCTATGTTCAGGCTCGCCAAGTTACGTCGATCGTATTGTACTTAGTGTCTATGTTCAGGCTCGCCAAGTTACGTCGGTCGTATTGTACTTAGTGTCTATGTTCAGGCTCGCCAAGTTACGTCGATCGTATTGTACTTAGTGTCTATGTTCAGGCTCGCCAAGTTACGTCGATCGTATTGTACTTAGTGTCTATGTTCAGGCTCGCCAAGTTACGTCGGTCGTATTGTACTTAGTGTCTATGTTCAGGCTCGCCAAGTTACGTCGATCGTATTGTACTTAGTGTCTATGTTCAGGCTCGCCAAGTTACGTCGATCGTATTGTACTTAGTGTCTATGTTCAGGCTCGCCAAGTTACGTCGGTCGTATTGTACTTAGTGTCTATGTTCAGGCTCGCCAAGTTACGTCGATCGTATTGTACTTAGTGTCTATGTTCAGGCTCGCCAAGTTACGTCGATCGTATTGTACTTAGTGTCTATGTTCAGGCTCGCCAAGTTACGTCGATCGTATTGTACTTAGTGTCTATGTTCAGGCTCGCCAAGTTACGTCGGTCGTATTGTACTTAGTGTCTATGTTCAGGCTCGCCAAGTTACGTCGATCGTATTGTACTTAGTGTCTATGTTCAGGCTCGCCAAGTTACGTCGATCGTATTGTACTTAGTGTCTATGTTCAGGCTCGCCAAGTTACGTCGATCGTATTGTACTTAGTGTCTATGTTCAGGCTCGCCAAGTTACGTCGATCGTATTGTACTTAGTGTCTATGTTCAGGCTCGCCAAGTTACGTCGGTCGTATTGTACTTAGTGTCTATGTTCAGGCTCGCCAAGTTACGTCGGTCGTATTGTACTTAGTGTCTATGTTCAGGCTCGCCAAGTTACGTCGATCGTATTGTACTTAGTGTCTATGTTCAGGCTCGCCAAGTTACGTCGGTCGTATTGTACTTAGTGTCTATGTTCAGGCTCGCCAAGTTACGTCGATCGTATTGTACTTAGTGTCTATGTTCAGGCTCGCCAAGTTACGTCGATCGTATTGTACTTAGTGTCTATGTTCAGGCTCGCCAAGTTACGTCGGTCGTATTGTACTTAGTGTCTATGTTCAGGCTCGCCAAGTTACGTCGATCGTATTGTACTTAGTGTCTATGTTCAGGCTCGCCAAGTTACGTCGATCGTATTGTACTTAGTGTCTATGTTCAGGCTCGCCAAGTTCCGTCGATCGTATTGTACTTAGTGTCTATGTTCAGGCTCGCCAAGTTACGTCGGTCGTATTGTACTTAGTGTCTATGTTCAGGCTCGCCAAGTTACGTCGATCGTATTGTACTTAGTGTCTATGTTCAGGCTCGCCAAGTTACGTCGATCGTATTGTACTTAGTGTCTATGTTCAGGCTCGCCAAGTTACGTCGGTCGTATTGTACTTAGTGTCTATGTTCAGGCTCGCCAAGTTACGTCGGTCGTATTGTACTTTGCATACTATTGCATAGAATCAAGTTCTTTTGACTTCTGTGTTGCTGGTGAGTTTGTTGCGCAACTTTTTCTTCTTTAAAGCTAAAGCACTAAGAAGTGGTGAATGACGGGCGTTTTGGGAAACCGTCGTATGTATAAGTTCAAAAAGTGTTGATTTTTAGCCTAGTTTGAACAAATAAGTTTTGATTTTAGTTAAGTAAATTAAGATATCTTGTCATATAGATTTTAGGTAGAGATGCATCATTGATGTTACTTCTTTAAATTTAATTGATTAAGATGACTGCCTGTTCCGTAAATTACCTTTATCGGATAAAAATCACCGAAACTTGACGATTTAAGCCTAACTTATATAACACAAATTTAATATTCCTCTATGTGAGGCCTACAAATCTTATGCTTTACCGGGTCATCAGTGTAGCCAGGGCCCGCCCATTCACACGCCTAAAAACATAAGAATATAAATATACATTTTATGTAAATTCGGCCTATGTATCTGTTACGATCTCCACATAGATTACCACTCTGATCACAATCGCATCGAATTCTGTTCAATAAAATATAGAATTACGTTCTAATTTAATAAATTTTATTTAGAATGGGTTTTGGAGACGGAAAAATAAAATGCTGTGTGGTGCCGGACTTAAAGAATTGCACCACCCCTTACTTCCCGTGGGTGTCGTAAAAGGCGACTAAGGGTCTTACCGGAGAATGGGCAGCAGCGTTCTCTATTTATTCCACCATCATACCATACTGCGATCGCCAACCCGCCTGCCAAGCGTGGCGATTATGGCAAACCCCCCCAAAATTGGGGGAGGCCCGACGGAGGAAGAAACGACGGAGTCGGCATATTGTTTTGCCAACTGTTGTCGACAGAAAATATGATATTCTTTAAGAAAAAATTAACACCTTTTTAATTTTAAAATAGTGCATTAATTAATTTGACTGCGGTACGGCGTAGCTTCATCATCATCATTTCAGCCGAAAGACGTCCACTGCTGGACATAGGCCTCCCCATAATCGCCACGCTTGGCAGGCGGGTTGGCGATCGCAGTATAGCTTATTGTTTTTGGATTCTGAGATAAATATCTTAATTTTTGATCTTGGGAGATATGAATAACAGATTTTAATTGGTATTTTTATGCAGTTTTAAGGTAATTAACGATTTTATTTAAATTTATATGAATAACGAGCAATGCAGGGGGCAATGGCTCTCATTTTGACAGTTCAACAACATTCATTACGTTATTCAAGTTCTTAAGCAGACAAATTTTTCGAACATTTATGTAGCTATGGATTAGCTATATCCTTCAAAATTATTCAGATTCAGTTCTAAATGAGGATCAAACAACAAAAACTTTATAAAACTACGTAGGTATACCCGGACCATAACATACATAATTTAATTTATGATATATTCAACACAAGCGATATAAGGCCGTCCATTCACGACACAATAAACAGCTACCCACGACGCGACATTGTCGTGTCATTCTGCTAAATATCGCGCGCGTACCGCGTGTAATCGCGGCGGAGGATCGCGCGACGCGCGGCCACCCCGCGCGGCGATATCGCGATAACGGACGCGCGTTACACCGATGTGAATGTTCGTGTGAAAAGTCAAGCAAGTACCTAGATGGTATTTGTCTTGAACAATCTCACAGTAATGCAGCTGGAGGTCGCGAATGAAACAAAATAGTAATTTACAAAAAGTAAAAAAAGAGATGACACTGGCAAATTCTTTTAAGATTTTGACTTTTCACAATTTTATTCTAGTCAATTAATTCTTGGTCTTATTACTAAAACAGATCAAATATGATATGGGGACCAAAATAAAACGAATAAAACCGAGAGGAATAAATTGATATTAATAAATCTAATCATAGATATCCGTGAATCTAATCAATACAATAATGCATTCAGGGTGTTGATGGGGTTGCCCCGGTACTGCAGCGCATCAGGGATGTTCGCTGAAGCTCACGTGGACTGTTTCTACGCGGTGATGCGGAAGCGGTGTGCGTCCTTGGTCCGTAGGGTGCGGGGCAGCGCCAACAGCATCCTGTCTATGATAGCAAGTAGGCT
The DNA here is from genome assembly GCA_916614155.1 of Mesoligia furuncula. Lineage (NCBI taxonomy): Eukaryota > Metazoa > Arthropoda > Insecta > Lepidoptera > Noctuidae > Mesoligia > Mesoligia furuncula. Next base: position 26,743,496 of record OU744802.1, on the reverse strand, counting down.
TGATTGTGCGTTTGTGAACCATTGCTGCAAGGTTTCGGCTGGGCCTGTCACCGTGCAGCAGTGATGTCACAATCTGTTTTTGTGTTTTTGTTTTTGTATGTGTATTACTAACATAGTTTGTAAGTATATTGTTACTAACACTATGAGTCTTGTTGCTCGAAATAAAATATTATTATTATTAATACACTCTACAGTCCTAACTATGATAGTAAGAATGGAACACCACTTTTTCGAATACTTATACTTAAATAAAATAACAAATATATTTTACAAAGCTACTGTGTAACATACGGCCGTTGCACATAAACTTTGCCGAGAAACCTTCCAAATCCATTCTTAAGACGACTGCCTATAGTTCATTTTCCATTACCCTCATTCTAGGGAGTCTGTAGGTTTGGGAGAACCTGAAGATTTGCTCGTTCCTAGAACTGAGGCCTCACCGCACGACCTCTTGATAAGGCTAGCAGAATATAATATTTATATAGGATTTCACTAAACGTGTTTAAAATTGAGTAATAAGCATGAGAGAAAGGTGATGTTTGTTTGTAAGAAAAGTTTTGTAGTGTTTTTAGTAGTAGCCCGGAGCCTCGATTATACATATATGGGACTTATATACTGCTCAAATGTGACTGTTCTATGGCCCTCTGCCTACCTTTTCTGGGATGCAGGCGTGAAGTCACGTAAAGTACAGACGCCAGCACATCAAGCTACTACTTCGATTATCTTTACCAAATTGACTTCCATCTTGTCTGTATAGTTTCAAATTTCAACTGTCATTATTTCGCAGTTTTATGAAATGGCTATCACACGGCAAATTGACGTAGTGTGTCAATTTGGTAAACAAAAAGTTTCGCTTACTGGTTAATAGGCATTTGGTATGTGTGATTGTTTATTTTTTGTTACTTACACCTTTGTACCGATTTCCAGTTTAAGACTAAGTACTACTAAGTGGTTTATTAAGTGGTTTGTTTTGGTTTATTAAGCTCCGCTAATGAGACACAATTGATTTTCTATTGAATCGTAACACATAGGTTAATGCCTTTTTAAAGGTATTGATTGATCCACAACATATTCACCACAGGAAATACAATATGGTGGATGCTCTCATGATGTGTGATCAGGAGGCTTAAAAAGGCCACTTTGGAGAATCATAAAAGGATAACATTATGAATTATAATATGGCGAAGACAGTCCGTGTTTTTCTTTTTTTCGCTGCACTACGTAGGTACAATCAAAGAGATTGGGATTGGATTTGGATTTGATTGATTGGATTTTAGCACAGACAAAAAAAAACTGAAAAATGCTTCACCAATGGGATTTGATACGATTAACTTAACAGTTAACTGTCCATTATCTTTTATGATTTGCCAAAGTAGCCTTTTTAGGCCCCCAGTAGGTTTCACAGTAAGGTTTAAGATATTTTGAGTATATAAACAGCTTGTTCAAAAACTTCTGTAACCTATATTTCGAAGACTTTACTCCATTCCAATGTTGCAATGCCTATTCGCTGTCCATTACTTGTTGGGAAGAGGTCGCGGCCGTAATGAGCCTAGATAGCGCGCAATGGACGCGGAACGCCATCTGATTGTGGCAACAGGTGTCTAATGTGCTAATGTCTACAGTTTACCTTTCTGCAGTTTGTGGGACAACAAAGTTTTCTTGCTGTTTGAGGGTAGGCAGATAAATTTATGAGTTTTAAGGAGCGACTGGTAGTGGCTATGGGGTGGCATTGGGGCAAAATGCCACGGGCCCCCAGCCAGAGGGGGCCCCCGGCCCGAGAGGGCCATGAGCACAGGAGGATCCTAACATAACGACAGAAGCAGTCAGGTTTTAAATTTTGTAGGGGAAAATATGAAATGTACCCGATTCGGATGTGTCCGGCTGTCCTCGGGATGTACTCAGTTTTAATGTATAACCGATATGTCAGTGAGTGATGGCAAAGTATTCTGTTTGTGTTTTGTTTTCACTTCTGCCGGCACTCCCGGAGTGTTACTGTTTTTTTAGGGTTCCGTACCCAAAGGGTAAAAACGGGACCCTATTACTATGACTTCGCTGTCTGTCCGTCTGTCTGTCACCAGGCTGTATCTCAAGAACCGCGATAGCTACAGTTGAAATTTTCACAAATTATGTATTGCCGCTATAACAACAAATTAAAAACAAAATAAAATGAATATTTAAGGGGGGCTCCCATACAACAAACGGGTTTTTTTCGGCGTTTTCGCCTTGTGGTACGGAACCCTTCGTGTGCGAGTCCGACTCGCACTTGGCCAGTTTTTTTTAAATTGTGTTACTTATGATTCCTACCTTGTAGTCTGCTGAGACACTGGAGTGTAAAACTGTGTTATTCGCACTCGCGAAAAATACTGACTTATACGATGCGCGCACTGTGTGTATAAAGCGCATTTTCTACCATTTTGACGTAATTCTGACGTCCGCTCTTTTATATGGAGGTTGTCAATCCTTATTATTAATGATCAGTGGTTCGGAGGACAGGTGCTGCCATCCACATAAGTCCTGAGACTCACATAACTTCCACTTTTCCATCAGATCTTATTCAACGATATCAATATAAAATATTTTTTGCTACAACAATACATTGTATTAAAATCATCGATAGCAAGTGACAAAGAAAAGCTCATTTCGCTAGTCGCGCCACAGTGGGGCGACGATCGCGCGATACTGTATGACGGACGGGCGAGATTGCGCGGGCGCATGCAGGGTGGCCATACACTGACCACATTTCCTTGCGCAGTTAACTGAGGACTGAGGGATTTATTTTAAGGCGCATTTGTTTAGTAATATAAATGGTGAGGTTCCGGATTTTTATTTTAAAGATGGGTTACCTATGTTTTTTATTTATTTCAAGGAGTGTCAATTGGCAGATGTGTGAAAGGATGGTATGGTTAGAAAGGATCTCCTTTCTAGCGACTACTGAAATGATGACAACTAGAAAAGTTTTGAAAGAAATGGACATGTTTCGTCGTCCCGAAATAAATTGATATAAGTGCAGGAGAATGATGTGTATGTCAATTGGCAAAGTATTTAATTAACTTTGGTGTTGTATAAAAGTGTGAAGAACTCCTCTTACCAAGTACCAAACTTGGTAACAGGTATGTTTGAATGATCATAATTAATTTGACACACCATGTTATGAATTCCTTGAGTGCCACAACGGGCTTCATAAACCCAGCCCAATTAACAAGATTTAAAATATAATATTAATTTAATTTCCATTCAATAACATAATTAAGTAGCAACACTAAAAAGTTTCGTCTTAAAACAGCGACAAGAATCCGAAGGGCGCACAAAGTCAACACACGCAAAGAATTTTTAATGCTAGCCACTTATTAACATTATACTGGCCACCCTATCAGAACAATGACGCGATAAACTCGCGGCAATATTTTAAAATCGATGTTTTTATGAATCGATAATTTGTTCGGTGCGTTTCGGCGCGACGTTTCGCGAGCCTATAGATTCTTATCTCGATGTCACAACGCTTTGTTTCGATTCGACCCCAACATCGTCCATGTTTCGCTTGAAATGTGTTTCTTGCTAACGTACGAAATGATACTATCTCAGGCAGTGCTGCAACTTTATTCGAGTCGTTTCGAAATTGAAATCTTATTCGAATTTGACTCTTCTTGCTCCGTGATAGGAGTTTGGGCGTGTTTTCGGGGGTGTTTGGGTAAGTTTGTGGTCGTGTATCTGTCCTCTTCATATGCATGCCAGGCTGTCTGGCTTCAGGTGTGTCCGATGGTTAATATTTGATACTTTCTTGTTCGGGAGAGGTCCCGAGAATGCAGTGTGCCGTCATTATGCTGAATGGTGGTGGTTGTTCGTTACATTTCAAAGTTTCTTTCTCGTTGGAATGCGGGGTGTTAATTGATGTTTTGGCATTGGAGCCACATGATAGTATGTCGAAGAAAGTGGGTGAATTTTGGCTTAAGTTTGCTTAAGTTTGCTTAATATTACACTTTCTACTTTGCCTGGTCCTGCTCTTCAACTAACTTCGGCGTCAACTTTGATGTGGAAAAATATTTGCGAAGAATATTTTAAATATTTTTAGTGCCATTGAACCTGATCCTATCCTAGATAATATCAAAAGAATCGGCGAAATATAAAAAGAATGAATAAATCGAATATGCGAGAAATTCCTTCCTCGTATTTCAAAAACATTTCCATCACGTGGGCGTCTAGAGTCCGAATAAATAAACCACAATCTGGTCATCGAGATACGCAAGATAAAATAGATTTCGAATAATAATTTATGCGAACTAGCTGGCGAACGAATAAATAAAAATGGAGACATAATAATATGGCTATCAGTAGGATGCCAAAATTGGTCGCGTTGTGCGGGCTTCCTTAGTTGATAAGCATGTTCCTAAAATGGTATATCGATACTGGAAATATGAAATAACGTAAGGGACAAAACTAACATTTTCAGGAGAGCAAAAATAAGATATGTTTCTTAAAAAACTGGCTATAATTTTTTAACTATATGATTTATGTAAAAAGTGTCTAGGACAAAGTTTCTTAGATTTCTTCATTCTTTGCAGCTAAACTAGTTAAAAATCAATAAAGCCTACAGTTTCAATGATAGCATGTCCCTTACGTTAAATAATAATGAATACGAGTGATATACGTTTACAAAATTTTAGATGTAAATAAACGGCATTGATGTATGGGACACTTAAGGAAATAAACATTTAGAGTTTTTCAAAGTAAAGGTCTCTTAATGGTACACTCTATATTGTTAATGCTGTTAACAAAATTATAAAAAATAGAATTTTATACATTCGTGACCTACTATACCTATGTAATACAGTTTAAAACTACTTGCTGACTCATAGGGATAAAAAATAAACGAATAAAATAGATCAAAACTTTTATTTGTGCTCACTAATCCTCTTTTATAAACGCAATTTAGGTACTCTCAAAAATTATGTTAAGTATAACATTATTAAATTCTGTTTTAAATCACAATAAAAAAATTGCTATTTTGGCAGCTTACTAAAATTAGACTCACTGTCCCAAAAGAAAAATAAATTTTACTTAAAAATTAAACAAAATCAACAAATCGGTCTTCTTATGTAAATAGTAATCATTAAACATAAAAAAATAACTTCTTCCTCAATAGAAAGCCTACAGTTAAATTGAAAAAGTCTCAAAAATTAGTCATTATCTTTACCAGTCTCATCATCGTCGATGTCATTGAGTCTATCTTTAAGTATACTCTTATTAGGAAGATTCAAATATTCATTGTGAAACCTATTTGGAATTATACCATTGTCACATATTTTTTTGAGATCTTTAAACTTTGGAACTGAAATTGGGAGTCTTTCCTTATACAGAAATAGTAAGCTGTCTATGCTACTGGGCACAGCTAGATTTCTGGTACTTTCTAATTCGGATTGATCATTCTTTGCAAGGCCCTTGCCCTTTCCTTTACCCTTCACTGTCCTTCGAAATCGAATCGTTTGTATATTCGCAGAACGTTCCAAAAAATATGTTAACATTGAGAAAATTTAAAAGGAACTTGATTCCAGGGGGGTCACAACTGTGTTATTCTATTGTGATACTGTACGGGGCAGAATAAAAACAAAGTGATTTTCTCAATGTTAACATATTTTTTGGAACGTTTTGCGAATATACAAACGATTCAAATAAATTACTTATTAGCTGGACATACATACATGCCAGTAGATAGCATGCATGCTATCATTGAAAGGGAGGTTAAACCTTGTTTGTTTTTGTAAAATGTAATTTAAAAAGAGTGTCCATGGAGTTTCTTGCCCGTTCTTCTCCATAGGTACCTACGCTTTGGAATGGGCAACTAGCTTCATATTTTTATGACTGACCGACTTCTTGACAATTCAAAAGTGCCTGTTAAAGGTTTAATTGAAATAAATGCTTTGAGTTTGAGTTTGAGTTTGAGTAAAAAACTGATTGTTTGGGGACCTTCCCAGTGGCCATCATTGATGGAATCAGCCAGAAAAAGACCTCATGCTTATCGAGTGACTGTGTTACGACATCAGGATTTCTTTGATTTCAATGATTTTGCTGAATCAGTTTTTACTCCTGCTACTCTCAAAAACAAAGACGTGCATTTCAAGAAAATTCGAATATGTACATTTCAAAAATCGAACTTAAAGATAGTGGAAGTAAAATATACGATGTTAGAGGATGTTACTACTCACAAAATAGAACGCTGCAAAGAAATGCAAACTGGAAGAAGGACAGTGAAGGGTAAAGGAAAGGGCAAGGGCCTTGCAAAGAATGATCAATCTGAATTAGAAAGTACCAGAAATCTAGCTGTGCCCAGTAGCATAGACAGCTTACCATTTCTGTTTAAGGAAAGACTGCCAATTTCAGTTCCAAAGTTTAAAGATCTCAAAAAAATATGTGACAATGGTATAATTCCAAAGAGGTTTCACAATGAATATTTGAATCTTCCTAATAAGAGTATAATTAAAGATAGGCTCAATGACACCGACGATGATGTGACTGATAAAGATAATGACTAATTTTTGAGACTTTTTCAATTTAACTGTAGGCTTTCTATTGAGGAAGAAGTTATTTTTTTTATGTTTAATGATTACTATTTACATAAGAAGACCGATTTGTTGATTTTGTTTAATTTTTAAGTAAAATTTATTTTTCTTTTGGGACAGTGAGTCTAATTTTAGTAAGCTGCCAAAATAGCTATTTTTTTATTGTGATTTAAAACAGAATTTAATAATGTTATACTTAACATAATTTTTGAGAGTACCTAAATTGCGTTTATAAAAGAGGATTAGTGAGCACAAATAAAAGTTTTGATCTATTTTATTCGTTTATTTTTGATCCCTATGAGTCAGCAAGTATTAAACTGTATTACATAGGCATAGTAGGTCATAAATGTATAAAATTCTATTTTTTATATTTGTTAACAGCATTAACAATATAGAGTGTACCATTAAGAGACCTTTACTTTGAAAAACTCTAAATGTTTATTTCCTTAAGTGTCCCATACATCAATGCCGTTTATTTACATCTAAAATTTTGTAAACGTATATCACTCGTATTCACTATTATTTAACGTAAGGCGCACAGCTACCAACGCAACGGCTAAAAAGCACACACAGCTTTTTGAAATCGACAGCGTCTCTGTCAGGAAACCCGGCCGACGCCCGTTGCAAACTGTGGCAGGATACTCTTCCCCCTCCTACTCACTACCTACCACCAAAGGAGCATCTCCCTGCAGGGTGTAACCTTCCGTGGCCCACTTGGAAGTCTCTGAACCGTCTCCGGACACAAGTAGGAAGATGTAAGTTCAACCTGGTAAAGTGGGGCTACCTTGACGGAACAGCAGAAGGGTGTGATTGCGGAGCTGTGTCACAAACCATGCTCCACCTCCTATCCTGCCTTCTGTGTCCCAAAACATGCAGTCAAAGTGACCTCTGCGCTGCCACTGACAACGCCGTGGAAGTGGCAAAGTTTTGGGAAAGCAAGATCTAAAATACAGTCGTGCCAGCGACACGAAGAAGAAGAACGTAAGGGACATGCTATCTTTGAAACTGTAGGCTTTATTGATTTTTAACTAGTTTAGCTGCAAAGAATGAAGAAATCTAAGAAACTTTGCCCTAGACACTTCTTACATAAAACATATAGTTAAAAAATTATAGCCAGTTTTGTAAGAAAAATATCTTATTTTTGTTCTCCTGAAAACCTTAGTTTTGTCCCTTACGTTATTTCATATTTCCAGTATAGATGTGTTAAAATAGCTGTTTTAACACATCGATAAAAGACATGTGCGTTCAAACCTTCTCTGGGAACACTAATGTATAAGACAATAATAAAACATCTCAAATTATGGAATAACTTAGGTGACCTGTTGTAAAATGTACTGGATTTTGATTTAATGTAAATACCAAATACTGTGAGTAAAGAGACTTACATTAGTTTTTATAAAAATATTAATTTAAATGTCATATACAGCCAGTTTCTAGAAAAAATATGGTCTAGGCCTACGGAAAATATGTGATGTAAAAGACATTTTTTTTAAGATATCGAGATTTTAAATATACCAATCGATAGAGCAAAAAATTCCGAATCCAACGATATATATAACTCATTTTCGACAAAATGTCCCTTACGTTATTTCATATTTCCAGTATCGATATTTTAATGTCTCGAGAACATTGGAATCATTATCTTGGGTTCTTGGATACTTTGTTACAGGTAGAGGTGGAAGAAGGCTGTGTACTTAGAAGACCAGATGACGGAGAAGCAGATTATAGAAAACTCAACAACTCAACTGTACATACAGTGAGATTGTGATTTGTAAGGAGTGAATATTTATTTTTTGGGTGTACGAGGTGTCATATAATTCAAAATAAAATCAATAGTTCAAAGCCCTAATAACAATCTCTGCATTATTTAAACTGAGACCAAAATAAATGCCACTTCAAACCACATTTTGAAATTAATATCAAAAGATAGCTGAGAAATTGAGAATCAGCACTTTTCGAACGTCAAAAACATTTTTGATTTGCATATTCCTCATCATTTAGGTGATCTACCGGCAAGATAAAGTGCCCGTGGTCCACCCAGGTGAACTAAGCAGGTGGACCACGACCGAATCCCGAAATTACATAAAACAGTCTCCCAAAACGGCCGAACTTCACCACTTCAAGAAGTGGCCCAACCAACTCCCCAGCAGCTGTCTGTTCGGTTAGAAATCACAAATTAGCCGTTCTTCGACAACAGACATTTAAATTCGCAGTTAATAGAAACTACCTATAGATACATATCTTGAAATGATTACAGGGTTTTTCGTTCAGCTACTCCATATCCGACTTAAACTCATGGTTACAAGTGGGTCCAATTCTTTTTCCTATCGATATAAACTCAATAAATAATGCCTATAGAGGGGGTAGATCATTCATACATGATGATTCCCGAGATAATCAGTGTCCGTTAAAAGGTTACCTACCCTGTGTGTGTGAGTGTTGGGGTGTGTGCGTGTGTGTGTGGGCGTATCGGGACAGGATCTTAATTTACAATAGCGTTCTTTGTACCATGTGTGCTGATGACAGATGTGGAGGATGATTGAAGTATCGGTTGTTGTTTTAGTGGTGATGTAGGTGCCTATGTACTTTATAGGGTATCTATGTATATAGCCTTACCTTTTATAATGCAGACTGGCTATTATTGAGCGCGAGTTCCATTCGAACGTTCAAGCAAGTGTCAAATATTTTTATTAAGAGCGTTTACGCGGTACGGCATTTCATACAAACTTTCAAACCCTTATTTTTCGAAATGAAAGAACCGATTTTAATGAAACTTCATACGCATAAGCAGGATACAAAGGTCTAAAAAGTTAGTAGAAAACATTTTCGAAATATCTTATTTAAAAAAAGATAACTGGAAATCTCTGTTTCTATGAAAAATAAAAAATCGGTCTAATCTGGCTGTAACACAATTTTTCGAAAATGTTTTCTACTAACTTTTTAGACCTTTGTATCCTGCTTATGCGTATGAAGTTTCATTAAAATCGGTTCCTTCATTTCGAAAATTAAGGGCTTGAAAGTTTGTATGAAATGCCGTTCGACGTAAACGCTCTTAAGTATTTTTGTTTAGTGGAGTCGGCTAGTCTTAACGTGGTAATGTAAAGTCTTACTATCATCAATATATTCTGGAGAAATCCTATCGCTGTTTAACTTCTAGCCTCTATAGCCTCTTCTAGCCTCTTAGGTACTTTATGCTGGTTAGGTTGGCCAAATATTGGGCAACCGTTTTGTAGGTAGGTACTTCAAACTTATTTATAATATTGATCCGAAAAACGGTTAGAAAGACTGAAAATATATTATTTTCAGATGAGTGCCGCGACATCGCGGCAGGCCGAGACGGAGATGGCGGGAGGACCTGGACTCCTTTAATAAAGATGGTCCTTGGCAGCTCTGGACAGAGAGAGGTAGAAAGAGAGAGCCTTTTGCCCAGCAGTGGGACATTAATGGCTAATAATAGTAATAAGAGTGAGGATATGAAGGAACACTGTTTACAATCGAAGCTCAAATTCCTGAAAGAAATGTACAAGTTACCTGTTGTAAAATTAAAAAAAATACTTACAACGTTCTTGCTCTAAAGAAGTTGATAACGAAAGCCGCATAGCCTATCGTGACACTAAGCACGAGGCGAGTTACTTGGTGTCACTTCATTAACTCCAGACATAGCTCACCGAAGAAGCCTATCATATCGCAAGCAATCCATATACCTCTACTGACATTATAACCCGGTATACCTTTTTCACAGATAAAACCTAACTTCCTCTTAAAAAGAAATGCAAAAAAGTCCGACTCCACCACACGGCTAACTAACGTTTAACAAAGATTAATGCTGCCCGATATATCATTCGCGACACGGAGAGGTGCGCGAACTTTCAACGATAAACTTTTTAAAGACTCAACTTGCTACAGCTTTTATATCGCCCTGAAAAATTGTGTATCTCAGGCCCTGCCCTGTGGCGACGAGATAAAAGGAAAAAATCGCCCGAACCGTATTTGTTAAAGTGGAGTAGATATTTGTCATGGGGATGCGCAAACTTTAGTAATTGCTCTCTGGGAACCTGATTGTCGGATCGTTGATACCAACTAGATGTTTTTTTTATTGCTCATTTTCAACGCTGTGTATTTAGGTCGTTTCTGTTTATTGTACAGATTTAAGGAGTGTTTAAGTTTTATAGTCGTTGTAAAGTCATTTGAAGTTGGTGTAGGTTAGAAATCAGACTAATTTGTTTTATTAGGAGATAAGCAATAAAATGTTTAGGAGTGGTTTTAATAAAAGTGATCAAACCAGTAACGTCTTGATGTTATCAGGGCCGTTGGATTTAGGAATACTGACATGTTTTATTGAATTTTCTCTTGTTTTGTTTTGTTTAGAAAATTCCGTTAGCCACAGCAGTTTCTTTGAAATAATGGAAATAGGTACCTATTTTTTATTAATTAGTGACCTTTTCAGCTTCGAATTCACAAAAAAATATTACAAAAACTAAAGCAATATTTACTCCCCCAGATTACACAATTAAATATGCCCAAAAGCTCGTCATATCTCCGCGATGTGTCTCGACAAAGTGACTTTATTAAACTTTTTTTTACCATTTTTTGCGAGTTCCGAGTACGTTCCGCGGATAAATTGTCGTGCGATAAGTCAGCGGGCTAAACGAGGTTAATACATTAAACTGAGTTTAAGCACAGTTCAGGTTAACTTGTTGGTGCCTGCGGGCAGGCCTCGTTGATGGACTGGTTATAACAGTAAAGAAATGTGGTCTGAAACAGTTGGACAGGTTGGGTTTAAAATGCAGTCACCAAGGGGTGTTTTTTTCTTAAAAGATTTGTAACGTCAGACTTTTTATAAGTGAAGATTAGGTTTTCTGATCAAAATACTTAGGTATTTTTCGATTTATTTTAATTGGAGTTTCACTTGCTTTTAAAGCTGTTTTTCAGTAGTTCTCCGGTACTTAAATATACATTGGCTTCATTACAAGACGAAAGCCACCGAGGGCTAAAATCAAGACTTAATTCAAGCAATCGCAGCCATAAATCTTCCCGAAAACGGCTTCCAATTAAAAAAATGATACCACAAGAAGAATCAGCGAAAACTCGAAAGAAATCCTTTCGGTAGCAATCCTATCTAAAAATATGAAAATGTATGTAAAGCCGGCCACAGATGCGGCGACAATAAATCGTCCGACATTCGGTATCGGTGCGTCATTAGCACCAGAAGTAATTGTTCAGATTTGTCTTGCGGTCGACCGGGGAGTGGGACACTTTATCTGGCCTTTTGACAAGATGTGGGCTGCGAAGATTAGCTGGCAAGTGTTCTTTACGGGATGGGGTAGGTAGGTACCTACAATTTTCGGGTAGATGTTAGAAGTGTTAGGAATAAGGCTGTTATATGGAGGCCATGTGATGGAAGGGAAAGAATCCATAGTGATCCCTAAATATGTTGGGAAAAGGTTTGTGTGAACATTATTTAGGTCTATGGATATATGTATAATATGAATAAGAAGTAAGGCTTGTGGATAAGTAATACCAGCTGCACGGATCGATCGATCAGGTTAAGCTACTCTTGCCGCGGTTGTTCCGTGGATGGGTGACCATCTTTACATACCAAGACCTCTCCGTGCCTCGGAAAGCACGTTAAGCTGTTGGTCCCGGATGTCATTCGTGAATCTTTGACAGTCGTTACGGGTCGTCAGAAGCCCGAAAGTCTGTCAACCAGTCTTACCAAGGGGTATCGTATTACCCAGCAACTAGGTTGTGGAGGTCAGATAGGCAGTCGTTCCATGTAAAATACTGGTATTCAGCTGCATCCGGTTAGACTGGAAGCCGACCCCAACATAGTTGGGAAAAGGCTAGACAGATGATGGAGTATGAACTTTCTTAAAGGTAATTATGCATATCTTCATTTAAAAGGATCTCCACGTGATGCGATACTTAAATGATCGTCTGGAGTATCCTGGGTGCCTACCCAGGATAGATGATGGCTACCTAGCCATCATCTTACTGACAGGTAAATAAAATTATTATCATACTAACAGCGTCCCGCGGTTTCACTCGCGTAATATTCGTTGCCGTGGGAATATCGGGATAAAAACTATTCTATGTCCTTTCCCGGGACTCAAACTATCTCTGTACAAAATTTCATCTAAATCGGTTCAGCGGTGTAACTCATCGAATGCCGTAATTAGAGACACAATAGAAAGACAATTGCTTATGTCGAACTGTGTAACTTAAGACATTCAAAAGGTTAAGCGTGACACACTTTCGCATTTATAATGTAAAGTAATGTAATAATATTCATTGTCTTTCGCGTAATGTCTAAACGGGAAGACTTGTGCTTTCTGACGACTATTGTTTCCTTTTTTTTGTTTCCTTAAGCTGTAACTCTTCCATGATGTAATAAATAAATAATATTAGTATGTGTAGACGAGACGAGAGGAAAAATCTTTCTTGAACTAAGTGAAAGAAATTCAGTAATATTTCTGAATTTACATATAAAAGTCAGATTTTTGGAGCCTCATCTCCAAAGAGAACTTTATGGCAAGCTGTACCTAACAGTTTGGGATAACCGCATTAACCGGCCAATGTGCGATGTCACCGACGATTTGTGACGTCACTATCTCAAAGCACTGTAATCTTACGGAATTAACTTACAGAGACGATACATTCGGGACTCTTGGACAAAAGTGAGGAATCTGTGCTTTTTATTAGTCATCATCTGTCAAGCCTTTTCCCAACTATGTTGGGGTCGGCTTCCAGTCTAACCGGATGAGGCTGAATACCAGTATTTTACATGGAGCGACTGCCTATCTGTCCTCCACAATCCAGTTACTGGGTAATACGAAACCCCTTGGTAAGACTGGTCGCATGACTTTCGGGCTGTGATGTCAAAGATCTACAAATGTCAGCTAGGACCAACGGCTTAACGTGTTTTCCGAGGCACGGAGTGGTATGTTATGGATGGTCATTGGTCACCCATCCATGGACCGGCTTGTGCAAGTGTTGCTTAACCTTGAAGATCAACTGTGCGGCTGTTATTATACAGCCGCGAGTCCCAACACATTAAAACCGAAATTCGATAAAAAGCACACATTATTCACCTCAAAATCGGTAGCACTTTACAATATTTAACACACGCGATTTTTTTAAATAAATATAAAAAAATTCATAACAAACGACTTACTTACTAATGTTTCCTGTCATACGTCTTGTTTGGCGACGGTTTATTCTTTATACATACCTACTTATAAAAGCCTGAACCTGTGTTTGTATATTACGTTACGTTTATACTTGGACATTTTCTTGTTCTTCATAGTATTTTTTCACATTTTAAGGTGAATTGGTAGTTGAGACCGCGAAATTCAATTTTTTTTTACGTTTTTTGCAATTTGCAGGTCAGTGTCAGGTTGTATCTTGATCAAAATATGATTCACGACACTAACAGGTACATATTTAGAGAATTATAATCATTAGAATCATTAATACATCTTTCTAAGATTATAATTCTCTAAATATGTGCCTGTTATTGTCGCGAATCATATTTTGATCAAGATACAATCTGACACTGACCTGTGAATTGCAAAAAACGTAAGAACATTTTAATTTCGCGGTCTCAACTACCCATTCACTGAATCGTACTTACATGAACCAAATCGTAATTACCTACATGTGTTTCTGAACTTGTAAAAAGTAAAAATGTAAACACGATGGCGCAAAATTTCGACTTTGGATATAAAAAAAAACTCCATTAACTTGAACAATAGATGAATTCGTCGAATAATTAAATGATGTATTTTTCACTGGCCGTGTAGTGAAGTTTGCATGTTCGAAATCCACTCAAAAAAGCCTTGACTGCCACACCACTGTCATCAAAATGGCGATTATTGCATACAGACTTGGATTTTGGCACAAACATTTTATTTAAATAAAAATTTATAATACTCACTAAGACTCACATGCTAATGTTTCCTGCCATATATCTTGTTTGGCGTGGGTTTCGTTATATATGACATAACATACCTATACTAATGACGTCTGCGTCTATGATGTATGTGTAATCGAACTTACCTGTGAAGAAAAAAAAAAGAAATAAGTAAGATATTTTGCGAGGAGAAATTATTTATGGGGTATTTAGGGGAGTCCCACATGAACCAAATATAGTAGGTACATAGGTGTACATAAAAATGTGTTGGTTTATTTATAACTTTGCGGAAAGTTAAGCCGTAGGTCCCGGCTGTTATTCTTGGATCTTTGACAGATGTTACGGGTCGTCAGAAGCCTGAAAGTCTGACAACCAGTCTTTCCAAGGGGTATCGTGTTACCCAGTAACTGGGTTGTGGAGTTCAGATAGGCAGTCGCTCCTTGTAAAATACTGGTATTTAGTTGCATCCGGTTAGACTGGAAGCCGAACCCAACATAGTCGGGAAACGTCTAGGCAGATGGATTTGACTTATTAGCCGACTTCAAAAAGGAGGAGGTTCTCAATTCGTCGGAACCTTTTTTTTTTTTTTTTTAAATAATCTATTCCTTGTCTGTGTGGTGCCGGACTTAAAGAATAGCACCACCCCATACTTCCCGTGGGTGTCGTAAAAGGCGACTAAGGGGCGTACCGGAGAATGGGCAGCAGCGTTCTCTATGCATTCCACCACCATACCATACTGCGATCGCCAACCCGCCTGCCAAGCGTGGCGATTATGGCAAACCCCCCTTTTGGGGGAGGCCTATGTCCAGCAGTGGCCGTCTTTCGGCTGAAATGATGATGATGATGATGAATCTATTCCTAACGACTTATTCCACAATCCACGGCCACTATAAATTAGGAATGCAGTTTAAAAAAACAACGAATCTTAATCTACAAATTAGAATTACACATTGTACACTTATCTAAAACTGGCTTAATAAATTATTTCATTTTAGTCATTTCGCACACGTGTCAGTCGTTCTACATAATGCCCAGGATACTGTTGACAATAAGAGTGCTTGAATTTGTCAAGAAGCAACAACCGCACGCGTCTACGCTTGTCGCTTCCTGCTTTTTGATTTTTATCTACTTTAGCCTAAATTTAGACAATTAAATCTTTAGTGTTCTGATAAATAACTAATAAAAAACCGGCCAAGTGCGAGTCAGACTCGCTCACGAAGGGTTCCGTACCACAAGGCATGGAACGCCGAAAAAAACGTTTCTTTTATACCCCTTTAAATTTTAACTTTATTTTATTTTTTGTTGTTATAGCGGCAACAGAAATACATCATCTGTGAAAATTTCAACTGTCTAGCTATCACGGTTCATGAGATACAGCCTGGTGATAGACAGACAGACGGGCAGTGGAGTCTTAGTAATAGGGTCCCGTTTTTACCCTTTGGGTACGGAACCCTAAAAAATAGATAAATCTATACTATTAAACCTGAAGAGTTTGTTTGTTTTAACGCCCTATCTCTGAAACTACCGGTCGGATTTGAAAAAATCTTTTTGCATTTCATAGCCCAATTCTTGAGAAAGGCTATAGGCTACTTAACATCACGCTATGACCCTTAGTAGCCGAGCAGTAAGAAAAAAGTCAGAAAGACCGCTAAGCGAAAACGCGGCCAGGCGATGTAACGCGTCGGGGAAACAAGAAATTTCACGCGGACAAAGTCACGGGCAGAAGCTAGTATCTAATAAATTCTAACTATAAAAGTTAGCATTTATTAGTTATTTATCTAGATTTGGAGATATGCAATTCTTGAGGTTAGACGAGAATATTTTTATGTAACTTTCGCCTTTATAATATTAGTGTGATGTTAGAGGTCCCAACTTTTAAGTAGGTATTTGTATTTATGATTTCAAATACGCCGAATAACAGTACAATCTTACAGATACCATCTAGGACCATATTAACTAAGGATAATTCCAACAAACATTCAAGCTGGTAGGATCACAAAAATCTATACGAAAACAAATAATTCACGTTTATCGATCGGTAATAAATCGAGTCGGGAGCTTTAATGATATTTAACGAGAGTAGATTCCACTGATAAACCTATATAGTTAGTATTTTTCGAATTTCTCATTCGAATCGAGAATCGATTTTCCTAATCGATTAGTAAGTATTCGTATTCGGGTGGGCCGTAACTGTGATATAAGTGACAGACATATTGTTTCTCGACCAGCTTGTTAGGCATTCCAATCGAATTCAAACCGATTGGGAACAAAAATGTAGATTTTAAAATTGGATATCAAATATTTTATTACATTATTAAATAGGTACGTATTTTTTAATCGAATTTATTGCGTTGTATCAAGTTTCTACGCTACTGTTTGATGTTCATATTTATAAATCAAATGGTTAAACAAATTATAGCAGTGATGGGAATTTTCCCATTTGGTTTCATATTAGTTAAATTAATAATATTGGTTTAAGAAATACCTAATAGATAGATATACTTAACATATTTCATTCATATAATAGAATAGTCTACTGTTTATACACCATAAGTGTTACAGATAACTATAAATTATAGAAATATACACCGTGTTCCGGACGATATACATAAACTTCGACCAGATGTTCAGACCATGGAAATAAGCATTTTTCATTATGGACACATTAATGAATTCTTATTTTTTGTTAATTTTCATACAAACTAAATACCTTGACGTAAATCACCCGATGTGCATGCCTCTTTATCCGAATTGCCAACGACGTATTTTCATTCATAAAATTTAGCGGGCTGAAACTTGTCAAAACTAAGTTAAGGACCTTTCATACTGCATAGCTCAAAAGAATTTAATTAAATGAAATTACAAATATCTTTGTAACGAAGCCTTTTTAAGTTTAAGTACTACTTCCTTTGTTAGATTTAATTTGTCAAAGCTATAGAAGCCAGACACGAAGAATCGCACAGTCAAGAGTCATCTTGCCTCCCAGATAAGCAGTAGACAGTATAACAACAACACACTATCAGATGTCTCAGCAGCCTCCAGATATAGCCAGACACGTATAATCACACAGTCAAGAGTCACCTTGCCTCCCAGATAAGCCGTAGACAGCATAACAACAACACAGCATCAGATGTCTTAGCAGCCTCCAGATATAGCCAGACACGTATAATCACACAGTCAAGAGTCACCTTGCCTCCCAGATAAGCCGTAGACAGCATAACAACAACACAGCATCAGATGTCTTAGCAGCCTCCAGATATAGCCAGACACGTATAATCACCAGTGGTCGGAGTAGATAAAGCTGTTTTTGCTACTTGCGACATGCGGACATAACATGGATTTATGCCAAATATTTCCCGGAATCCCTGGAATTCTCCGCCCGCTGTACTGTACCTGTGTGTGTAAGTGAGATAGCTAATACTTTAGACGTTTTAAGATAGAAAGAGACAAAAATAAGCGACGAAAACAGCGCGTACGACGGGTTGGCAACATGGAGCATAAACATATAAAAATAAAAGAGAAATAAATTGCTTTGTTAGAGAAAGACAGAAAACATTTTCTAAATATTAACTACAAGAAAAATAGTATGTATAGGTAATTAAAAATGTGATCAATAAAAATTTCTTCTCTCTGTTTAAATAAAAAAAAAATTATAAAACTCTTTACATCCTTTTTTATTCTGTATTGTGTAGGCATTTAATATTTCCTTGTGCAATAAAGTACGGTATATTTAGTATTGTTTCTAACAGTTTTACTTAATTAATTCATATTTCACGAAGCTACCTCTAAAAACATTCCAGGATCCCTGTGTGTGTATATAAGTAATACCCGACCACTGATAATCACACAGCCAAGAGTCATCTTGCCTCCCAGATAAGCAGTAGACAGTATAACAACAACACACCATCAGATGTCTCAGCAGTCTCCAGATATAGCCAGACTCGTATAATCACACAGCCAAGAGTCATCTTGCCTCCCAGATAAGCAGTAGACAGTATAACAACAACACACCATCAGATGTCTCAGCAGTCTCCAGATATAGCCAGACTCGTATAATCACACAGCCAAGAGTCATCTTGCCTCCCACATAAGCAGTAGACAGCATAATAACAACACACCATCAGATGTCTCAGCAGCCTCCAGATATAGCCAGACACGTATAATCACACAGCCAAGAGTCATCTTGCCTCCCAGATAAGCAGTAGACTGTATAACAACAACACACCATCAGATGTCTCAGCAGCCTCCAGATATAGCCAGACACATATAATCAGTCGGTAAAGAGTCATCTTGCCTTCCAGTCAAGCTGTAGACAGCATAACATCAACACACCATCAGATGTCTCAGCATTCTCCAGATATAGCCAGGCACGTGTAATCACACAGTCAAGAGTCTCTTTGCCTCCCAGATAAGCTGTAGACAGCATAACAACAACATACCTTCAGATGTCTCAGCAGCCTCTAGATATAGCCAGACACGAAGAATCGCACAGACAAGAGTCACCTTGCCTCCCAGATAAGCAGAAGACAGCATAGCAACACACCATCAGATGTCTCAGCAGCCTCCAGATAAAGCCAGACACGTGTAATCACACAGTCAAGAGTCACCTTGCCTCCTAGATAAGCCGTAGACAGCATAACAACAACACACCATCCGATGTGTCAGCAGCCTCTAGATATAGCCAGACACGAAGAATCGCACAGACAAGAGTCACCTTGCCTCCCAGATAAGCAGAAGACAGCATAGCAACACACCATCAGATGTCTCAGCAGCCTCCAGATAAAGCCAGACACGTGTAATCACACAGTCAAGAGTCACCTTGCCTCCCAGATAAGCCGTAGACAGCATAACAACAACACACCATCAGATGTCTCAGCAGCCTCCAGATATAGCCAAACACGTATAATTACACAGTCAAGAGTCATCTTGCCTCGCAGATAAGCTGTAGATTCACTAAAGCTTTTCTCCCTTAAAGATGTACACGATAATACACGAACGCTTAAAACTCATGTGAATTGGAACGGTGACATTTCATGGTTTTATCTCTAAGGCACGAATTACAGGTTAATTGGAATACATTGGTTTTGTACAATTAGATGCAGATGTGATCTTAGTAGAGGACGAGGATACTTTAAGTGAAGCAGAGGATTGGTTTTGGATTATTCTGTGTTTTAGGAATTAATTTAAAGGGAGTGGAATAAGTGGTCGAACTTGTGAAGGTTAATAGAGGAGTTGTTTTTAAAGACAAATAAAAAACGAAGTCTCATTTTGTTAACAGTATTTTTTGTTTGGTTTCGCAATGTTATTTAATATCGCATTATTTATAAACATATTAATTACTATTTTTATGGACAAGTCACGTTGCAATATAGGTAGAACTGATTTACATCTGTCACCTCACACATAAAGGGGCAATTCTAGTAATTTCAAGAGCGTTCACAGTCTGATCTCAGTCTCAGTTTGTCAAAATTATCTTTAATTTCCGTACATTTTGACAAGTTTTTGACATTTGTTAAATGTATTTTCTTTTTTTTTATCTTCGAAAATTGTTACAAAAAGGTAAAAATGACACTTGAAGATGTCAACAGGACCAAATTTGTTTATGAGTATTTTTATAAGCGAAGTTACAGCTGCGTGAATATTATTTAAATACTTGATACAAATCTTTACAGTTCATAATATCAAGTTTTAAAAGTGAAAACGATTCGGACATTAATTACATCACGCACACTGATCACACCACACACATGGGAATCCCACACTAAACTCAAGAAATGACCACAAACACACGGTGATGTTATCAACGCCATTTTATACGTCACAGGTCCCTTTATAGATCCTATCTCAACCAGTCTGTATTTTAATAACCTCAAAGGTGTCAAATTAACCAAACATTGTGTGACAATTATTAATTTTTAAACTGTTACATCCATTGAGAACAAAATTAACGGATATAAAGTAAGGATTAACATCGATGGGAATTATTCTCATCATAATCGCTACGACATCTTGTTCGCGTTTTATTACTAGAGTAAGTAATCGATATTTGAACATTACAATCGAATTAATCTAACGAAGAATCGATTCGGAAACGGATATTTTGTAAGTAACGCTTTCGGCGATCGGAATCAGAGTTTTGATCGAAGTATCGGTGTAAAATTACATTTATGCCACCTGATCTGGTTGCCATAAAAAGGTGTAAGTAGGTTCAGTAAAAAAATGTGTAGGATGCGTTTAGTTTGACTTGATTGGGTTGGTGTAACCGATGAAGAAAATTACCGTAATGCAACTAGTAATCTGTGTTTGGTTCTTATATCAATAACAGAGAGTTATAATTACTATTTGTGTTTATCTTGGAAATTACCGACATTGGTGCAAGAAAAACATCCTGAGGAAGTTTTGTTTAACCATACATTTTTGTCTTTTAAAAGTCCCTTAACTTTAATCATCCATACTAATATTATAAATGCGAAAGTGTGTCTGTCTGTCACCTCTTCACGCTTAAACCTCTGAACCGATTTAGATGAAATTTAGTATAGAGATAGTTTGAGTACCAGGAAAGGACATAGGATAGTTTTTATCCCGATATTCTCACGGGATCGACAACAGAAATACATCAACTGTGAAAATTGCAACTATCACGGTTCATGAGATACAGTCTGGTGACAGACAGACAGACAGACGGACAGTGGAGTCTTAGTAATAGGGTCCCGATTTTACCCTTTGGGTACGGAACCCTAAAAACATTTACGTCGCATGCTTTGTCTGGATGCACCTCTAAGCAGACGGTAGGTAATACAGGAACCGGTTCCTATATTACCGTCTGCTTTAGGTTTTACCCGTTACAAAGGACCGGTCGTTGGTTACGGGTAGAACCTTGTGTAACATAACATCACGCCTGTATTCCCTGAATGGTTAGACAGAGGAGTACCTATGGTACCTACACCCAAATTTAATCAGTTATTTTTAAGTCCTACGTAATAGGCTACTAAGAAATTCTTGATGGAAAAACCCAATAACACATTGTCCTTATTTTTTTTTGTCCGGGGAGGGATGTCGGGGAGTGTGGGATTTTTACCTCACTAAAACCACCCCGGTGATCACCATCAACACATAGGGGTGGTCCGAAACGAACCCAGAGCCTTATGATCAGTAGCACTTGCGACCAGTAGAACAACGAGGTGTAACGCAACCATAATGAAACCAATATGTTACACATCAGATTCGTCACAAAAAACTTAGACATATTACATTGCGAGCGATAAGATTATTTTAACAATATTATAGTTAAAAATGTTACTACTGTTATGTAAGATAAGATAAGTATAATTTGATTAAAATACCAATTTTTATGACATTAGAAATAATTGATTACTTATAAGATATTTAATGCAATTAATTTAGATAGTGATATCTTTGCGTTGTCATTGATTAAATATTGATTGTAGACACTAGACATATATTTATCATAATTATATTTTTGAATTCAGATTTCAGACGTAACGTCATTGGGGTTTTTCCTTATTTAGACTACGTCAATCTTTTAATGACCTAATTGCTGATTAATTTATTTGAATGCAAATTTAAATTAGGCTATAAATAATTTGAAAACAAAAATGTGTTGGTTTCCGAATTGATAATTTATTTCAACAAGAGAGTTTGTCTATACATTTGTATTAATAGCTAAAAAGCTAAAAACATAGTGACTAGAATCTAGAAAAACTCCTTTGAGAGCTTAGTTACTAAAAAAACTGGCCAAGTGCGAGTCGGACTCGCACACGAAGGGTTCCGTACCACAAGGCAAAAACGCCGAAAAAAAACATGTTTTTGTTTTTAGTATTTGTTGTTATAGCGGCAACATAAATACATACTTTGTGAAAATTTCAACAGTCTAGCTATCGCGGTTCTTGAGATACAGCCTGGTGACAGACAGACGGACAGACGGACAGACAGCGAAGTAATAGGGTTCCGTTTTTACCCTATGGGTACGGAACCCTAAAAAATACCACGAATAAACTAATTTGAACTAACTAAGGGTTTGGCATTTTTTACACAGACTTTTCATAACATATTATTATGAGTTTCCTTTTTCCGGCATCGTACCGGCGCGGTCGTACCTTAATAACCTATGTTTTTGATTGGCTGGTTATTAGGCTTACATACAAAATTATTTTTCTCGATCAGTATAATATAATTATACATAATTATAGGTATGATAAATCATACTGATCTACAAAAATAATTTCGGTGGAGATTATTTTTTTACAGCATGACTGTTCATGAATGAATTTTCTTAGATAACACGCAAATATCTCAAAACATTATCATCACTATAAGAAGGTCCTGTTTAAGTGTATCAAGGCTGAAAGCACGGTCATACCTGGGGGCCTATATAGGCCACTTTGGCAGAATCATAAAAGGATAACATTATGAATCATAATGGACAGTTAACTCGTATCAAATCCCATTGGTGAACGATTTTTCAGTTATTTTTTTTTTGTCTGTCTAAAATACTAATCAATCCAATCTAAGTCCAATCCTAATCTCTTTGATTATACCTACTGCAGCATTAACAAATCCTGCATTATTTTTTTGGTCATCAAGCCTTCTTGGAGTTGATATTCAACCTCGTTTTTAATACAGGCCATGTATTACTTAGTTTTTTTCATATTACGAATCGTTGATTCCTCAGATGGCATTTTTTATGGTGCAAAACTTGACTTGAAAGAAATCTGTTGACGTGAAAGATTATATTTTTTTCTTCTCGATCTGAACGCCTAAATCTCGTGATTTTTATGTATCTGAAAGTGTTTTTGTATTATCTTGGTTCCTCGCTAGAAGACGTTTCTTAAAAGTCTCCACTGCTGATGGAAAATAAGTTCTTTTCCTTATTCATTGATTAAGGCCCGAACTCAAGAGCAAGCCGATACACTCGGCTCCACCCCGGCACCCAGTCGCTTGCCAATAAGTTTTCCATCCTGAAATTCCCCGGAGCAACAGCCGATTCGTAGGTACCGAATACGCAAGAACTGAGCCGTGCTGAGCCATTTTCGCCGGTCGTGATCGCCAAAGGACAGGAGCCTGCTTTAAACAGATATTTTTATTTCTCCCCTATTCTTGTATTACGTTGTATGTTTTGATTTTTTTTATTTTAACTGTAATACGGCGGGTGTGATACCTTAGCTATTTTTGCGGACCTTTTTAAGCACGCGTACGGATTGAAATTGATTGCAATCACGTTTTAAATTCGTCGCGTTATCAAATTTTAATTTTTTTTTTGGTACAATCCCTAGGTATTCCTTCCAATTTTCACGTCACAGATTCCCAAATTATTTTGTCATCATTTTTTACCTGTACCTATATTATTTTATTTTCTTTTTTTATAATCAATATTTGGATTTTTTTAAAAACAAATTAAACGTAATAATTAGCGAAAAGTGTTTGTTTCTGTCCATTTTCGCTACAAAATGGCGCCCGAAGTAAAAGTAAGTAATTTTATTGATTTTAATTACTGAATTAACCTTTTTTTTGTCGGGAGGGGGTGGTTGCTCCTTCCGAGCAAATAATATTTCATTTCTGTATGTTTACAGGTTCATCAAGAACAGAAATACAAGAATTTTTCTCCTTCTGTCAAACAAGATCGTTGCTATGGTTACCAGAGATATGCTGTGATTGACAACTTCGGTTAACCCTTCTATTGCTGATGGTGTTCTTTATTACAATGTGCTATGTTGTGATGCAATATAAATAATAATTTTGTAGAACCATAAAACATATAAAACGATTTTATTTCTTCCCTTTAAATACATCTTTATCCTGGGTTTTATTCCACTCCTTAGTTAAAAGTAGTTAGTGTCCTGTAGTGTGTGTTTGGTGTGCGAATGATTTAGGCTTCGTGGCTAAGGTAAGCGTTGATTTTGCACGGTTGTCTGCTAGATTCTATTTGTCTTTTTTGTGATTCTAGCCCACCTGTATCTACGTATTTGTTTTTTGGTGCAGATGGTTTACTAGTTTCAATTTGTTTTTTTTCTTTGAATTCTTAGCCCAGTTGTTCCTGTAATGTCACGTCGTCGTACCATTCCTCTATCAGCCATATTACTCGTTAACTAACACTTTCATGCTACATGGAATCTGACCCGTATATTTGTTAGTTTTGCCTTTACAGAGGCAGTTGAGGGTTATTTTTTGAGGTTGACTGACTTTTTCTAATTAAGTTCTTTCATCATTTTAGCAAATTTGCGTGTTCCAATTTTGTTTGATCTAGTGGTGTACTACCATGGCAGAAGAAGAATATTCTATTCGCGAGACGCCGCGACATAGGAGTCCCATTATCTCTAGACCTCCCCCAATACCTCCTCCTATACCTCCTAGGCCATCTTGTTCCTCTTCTTCGTCAATAATCCCTTCCCCGAAAAGATCCGAAGATCATCAATCGTTTAAAAAACAATTTTCCCTTTTAAAATGGAGGCTTAGTTATTCTGGCGATTCGTGTGTACGTGAATTTTTCACAAGCCTCGAAGAACATAAAGAAGCTGATGATATTTCTGATTGTTACCTCCTAAAACGGTTCCATGAAGTGCTATCTGGAATTGCTTTGCAATATTTTAGGTCAGTTCGTCGACCAGAATTAACCTATCTCGAGGTTAAGCAGGCTTTTTTTGGTATGTTTGGATCCGTAGACTTTGAATTCAAAACGGAACATGAAGTCAGAAATCTCAAACAAAAATCGGACCAATCAGTAAGAGAATTTGTTATCCGCGTTACTTATTTAAACCAAACTCTACGCAAGCCTATTGATGAATCTAATCTTCTGGATATTATAACTCATAACATGCATCATCGTTATTTCCCTTGTTTATCTATACATAGATTTACCGATTTCAATACACTAATCGAAACGGTAACTCATTTTGAAAGTTACTTACAAAAATCTGTAAAAACAGTTTCGAGTATAAATAAACCATCCCAACAAAGCACTAGTCTTAACGGAACCCAACTTTGTTCAAATTGTGAACAAACTCAACAATGTTGGAAATGCAATAAAACCGGTCATTCTCATCGTTTTTGCCCAGATTTCCCCGGTATAGTGTGTTTCAAATGCCGTACTCCTGGTTTTATTACTCGTGATTGCCCTAAGTGTAACCCAAAAAAATGTATAACTTGCCGGCGGCACGTCTCTCTCCGTACAGTGTCACCGGTGATTAAATCTAATTCAACAGATAATCGACCTTTTATTGAAATAATATTGCGTGATCGTTTGGTTAAGGCACTTCTTGACTCAGGCGCTCAAATGTCTCTTATTAGTGATAGTCTGATTCAGGATTTTGGTGTCCGGTTGAAGTCAGATAATTCACATTCTCGTGTTATTTCTGCTGATAACTCGCCTATCGATATTCTTGGTACTGTTTATCTTCCGGTTAAGTTCAATGGAACGACCTTTGACCATGAGTTTTTAGTAGCTCGTTGTATGTCTTCTTCTGTTATTTTAGGTATTGAATTTTGGAACAAATTTGGTTTAACATCAGTTTTTAGTAGGGCTTTCAATAAAAATATTAAAGGTAACATGTACCTTTCTTCTGTAAAGCATTCCCCTTCCCAACCTTCCTGTTTAAGTGAGGTACGTTATATACATCCTCGCAACGTTCTAACACCTGACCAAGAGAAAGGTTTACAACAGGTGATCGATGAGTTTGAGGAAATCTCGTCAGACAATATTGGTCTTGGTAGGACTACTTGGCTCTCTCACAAAATAATTACAACTGGACAGCCAATTAGACAGAGGTTTTACCCTCTCTCTCCTGTTAAATTAAAGATTCTTAACGAAGAAATAGATAAGATGTTAGAAGTCGGAGTAATTCGTCCTTCTCGTTCTCCGTGGGCTAGTCCGGTGGTAATGGTCACCAAGAAAGATGGTTCTGTTCGCTTCTGCGTCGATAGCAGGAAATTGAACAGCGTTACCATTAGGGATTCTTATCCTCTCCCTCGCATACAGGATATTCTTGATAATCTTCGTGGTGCTAGATACATTAGTTCGCTCGATTTTAGGAGTGCTTTTTGGCAGATTCCTCTTGCGGATAAGGAGAGTTGTGAGAAGACCGCTTTCATAGTTCCTCAACGAGGTTTATTTGAATTCGTTAGGATGCCATTTGGACTCACAAATGCAGCTTCAGAGATGCAACGTCTTACAGATATGATTGTTAATTTCGAATTTACCTCAACTAGCGATGACTGCGTCTTTGGATATGTTGATGATTTAATTTTGATTTCTAAAGACTTTAATAGTCATCTCGCTCTCCTCAGAAAGGTACGGAACCGTCTCAAGGAAGCTGGTTTGTCGATTAACCTTAATAAATGTGAGTTCTGTAAGAGTGAATTAAAGTATTTGGGGTACATTGTTAACGAAAAGGGTTTACAGACTGATTCTAGTAAACTCGATGCTATTAGGGATTATCCTACTCCTACCACCGCAAAGTCTTTGCGCGGCTTCATCGGTATGTGTTCCTATTATAGACGTTTCGTTGAAGGTTTTTCTTCTATAATTGCTCCTCTCACTTCCCTTATAGGAAAAAGGAAGGGTCGTGATCCTATCAGTTGGGATGACGATGCCGAACATGCATTTATGAAACTAAAGGAGGCTTTAATGAACACACCTGTGATGGCTTGTCCTGACTTTTCTAAGCCATTCATTTTACAGTGTGATGCTTCAGCTGTTGGTCTTGGTTCAGTTCTTTCACAAAAGATTGATAATATTGAGCATCCTATTGCTTATTACTCGCGGCTTTTTTCCAAAGCAGAACGCAATTATAGTACAACCGAACGGGAACTTTTGGCTGTTCTTGATTCTATAAAGCATTTTCGTTGTTATTTAGATGGAATCAAGTTTACTGTTATAACAGATCATATGGCTTTAAAATGGCTTCTTACTTTAAACAATCCCTCTGGCCGTTTAGCTAGATGGGCTACTGTTATTTCTCAATATACCTTTGACATCGTTCACCGCAAAGGTTCGCAGCACGTCGTTCCAGATGCACTTTCTAGGATTTATGCAAGTCCTATTTCTTTCGATCAAGGTCCCGAGCATACCACCGATAGATGGTATAAAAAGGTTTATTTAGGGGCACGCGATTCACCCCAAATGTTTCCTGCTTACGCCATACAGAACGGCGTACTTTTAAGACGCATGCCTATCACCAGTCCCTTATCTTCTGATCCATGGCGCGTAGTTTTACCGGTGGAGAAGATTCCACTCGCTATTTGGGAGGTACACAATAGCTTCCCATCTATACATCCTGGCGTTACGAAGTCATATCTTAAGATAAAAGAGACATTTTACTGGCCGAACATGTTTCGTGACGTTGCCGAGATCTTAAGGCAATGTGAGGTTTGTAAAGCTTATAAAATAGCAAATACTCAACCTCGTGGCCAGATGTGCTATCCGAAGGACGTTTCCATGCCTCTACAGTCAATCTCTATTGATGTCATTGGTCCGTTGCCCGTTGCTTACTATGGTTATAAGTATATTTTATCTATGGTTGACGTTTTTTCAAAGTACATTTGGCTTGTACCTCTAAAAAAGGTCAACGCTTGTTCTGTTATTAAAGCCCTGGAGTCAGAAATATTTTTTAATTTCGGAGTTCCGCGTAGTATTCTCTGCGATAACGCAACAGTTTTCCGCAGTAATCAGTTTTTAAACTTTCTAAGATCATTTCACATAGAGTCTCCGACCTATACTCCCTATTATACGCCTCAGGCGAATACTGTCGAGCGTTATAATCAAAGCGTGGTTACATGTTTAGGTATCTTGGTTGGTGAGAATCAAAGAAATTGGTCAAGAATGTTGCATAAAGTTAAACTTTACCTCAACTCATGTATTAATTTAGCCACAGGTTTCTCACCAAACTTCCTGATGTTTGGTAGAGAAGTTATCATAGTTCCTACACGTACTAATAGTCAGACTCAAGGTGTAAATTTAGCTGAAAGTCGGACTCGGTACGCTTCGAACTTATCATCATTAGCAGAGGTTTATGCGAAAGTCGCTGATAATCTTTCTATGGCTTTCCTCCGTAATTCACGAGCTTATAACTCGCATCGTTCAGACGTCACGTTGAATGTTGGTGACATTGTATGGAGAAAGAATTTTTCCAGATCTTCTGGTGATGATTATTTTTCCGGGAAGTTAGCTCCTCGTTTTATTAAATGCCGTGTGACTAGAGTTATTTCTAGAACCACTTATGAACTTCATGATTTTGATTCCCCCCATTCTGGTAGATATCATATCAAAGATATTCTTAAATAATTCCTCTGTAATTTCAAAACTTCTAATCCTATTAATTTTTTTTCCATTCGGAATGTTCCATTCCAATTATTGTTATGCTTTTCACCCCTTTTAATTTCCTTAATATTTAATAAAATAAAAAAGCTCATTCATAAATGTCTATTTAATAAAAACATTAACTGCGTCATCTAGTTGTTTCTAATTGAAACTACTTGTTTACAACTTCTCTGTTATGTCAATGCTTATAAGTTCCGTTTTTTCCCGCAGATGTCGTTACGACTGTCATACTCATAATGACATAATGACAGCACTTAGTGTTGGGATACGGACGATTAACACGTATCGATAATTTAGTTTAGTGCAGAGACATTGTCGATGTACTCTTATCGATAAATCACAATAATTATACGGTTTACAATTTTCTTTTTCCCTTCTTTTGTTTATCATTGCTATTATTGATTACCTACCCTCTTTCTATTTATAAGAAGCAAGCATAAGCTTCTTATTTCTTCGAACTTCTTTGACTAACAGTCCTTGTTCTTGTCTTTGACTAACAGTCCTTTGTTCGGCTTTAGTTCTATATTAGATTTAAGGTTCTTTTTTTGATTTCAAGTCTTTTGTTTGACTTAAGTTCTTTGGTTGTTTTATGTAGTCTCTTTCATTAGTCCTTTCTCCGACTTAGTCGTTAATTTAACTTTTGTCGTTACTTTTACCCTTGAGTTATATTTCATTGGGATCCTTTTTTACTTAGGTCTTAAGTCTTTAGCTTTTAAGTTAGGCTAGTCTTATTAGTTTTCTTACTTTCTTTCTAGATTTAGTCAACGCGTCTGCAGCTTGCACTGATAACGTTTTTATTGAAGTCCGGATTTCGTATTTATTCAGTATCTGCTGCACTTCGATGTCGTTTATTTAGGTTTAATTTCGATTTCTTATCTTATCGTCTTGATATTTAGGCTAAGTTAGTTTATTCCTTACAGGGTTCTTATACCTCTGAATATTTTTTTTTCTTTCCTCTCCCTCACCTAATCCTTTTTTTTTTTTTTCTTTCCTCTCCCTCACCTAATCCTTTTTTTTTTTTTGGAAAGGGGGTACTGCAGCATTAACAAATCCTGCATTATTTTTTTGGTCATCAAGCCTTCTTGGAGTTGATATTCAACCTCGTTTTTAATACAGGCCATGTATTACTTAGTTTTTTTCATATTACGAATCGTTGATTCCTCAGATGGCATTTTTTATGGTGCAAAACTTGACTTGAAAGAAATCTGTTGACGTGAAAGATTATATTTTTTTCTTCTCGATCTGAACGCCTAAATCTCGTGATTTTTATGTATCTGAAAGTGTTTTTGTATTATCTTGGTTCCTCGCTAGAAGACGTTTCTTAAAAGTCTCCACTGCTGATGGAAAATAAGTTCTTTTCCTTATTCATTGATTAAGGCCCGAACTCAAGAGCAAGCCGATACACTCGGCTCCACCCCGGCACCCAGTCGCTTGCCAATAAGTTTTCCATCCTGAAATTCCCCGGAGCAACAGCCGATTCGTAGGTACCGAATACGCAAGAACTGAGCCGTGCTGAGCCATTTTCGCCGGTCGTGATCGCCAAAGGACAGGAGCCTGCTTTAAACAGATATTTTTATTTCTCCCCTATTCTTGTATTACGTTGTATGTTTTGATTTTTTTTATTTTAACTGTAATACGGCGGGTGTGATACCTTAGCTATTTTTGCGGACCTTTTTAAGCACGCGTACGGATTGAAATTGATTGCAATCACGTTTTAAATTCGTCGCGTTATCAAATTTTAATTTTTTTTTTGGTACAATCCCTAGGTATTCCTTCCAATTTTCACGTCACAGATTCCCAAATTATTTTGTCATCATTTTTTACCTGTACCTATATTATTTTATTTTCTTTTTTTATAATCAATATTTGGATTTTTTTAAAAACAAATTAAACGTAATAATTAGCGAAAAGTGTTTGTTTCTGTCCATTTTCGCTACACTACGTAGTGCAGCGAAAAAATAAAAACACGGACAGTCTTTGCCATAATATTCATAGGCCCCCTGAACACCAAAACATGACAGTCATGAACTTTGTTTTACTTAAAAAAAAATAGACAGAATATTAGAAGCTCCGTATATGCAGGTAGGTAAGTATGTCTTATCACAAATAGGTAGAGGTAGCCTTTTAGACTCGAACATTATCAGACACTAGAACGACCAACAGAATAAAAGCAAACCTCGAAAGTCTATAACTAGAAATAACTCATAACACTAGTTATTGATTGAAAACAAAACATCACGTAACTAGTAACGCGTTGGTTATCGGTAAAGGGGGTGAAGGAGGGGAGGTAGTATGGCGGGGAGGGGTAGAGATAAGAAAGAAATCGACCTTATCGTGCGGTAACACGCGAAAATCGGTAAAGTGCATGCTGCGGGCGGTTGGTGCCAATGTTGGTGGCGAATGTTTGTGGAACTGTTGAATGGAATGTCATGCGTAACCTAATGTTCAAGAAGGAAATAATTTGGACAAAGACGAGAATTTGTCTAACTTCAAACGTCACACTAATGTGGATGAGTGATAATAAAAAACAACCGACTTCCAAAAAACACTTCAAAGTGAAAAACAACTTTAATTTCGGAAGTTGGTGTCTTTGGATCCGTATTTTAGTTTTTTGCCCCCGACTTCCGAAATTAGAGTTATTTTTCACTTTGTAGTGTTTTTTGTAAGTCGTTTGTTTTTTTTTTTTGTAAAAATGTTTTTATTTTTTATTTTTTTTTGTGTTTTGGGTCAGTTTGTAATTTATCTAAGTTACAATAGCCTAATGTCAACTGCTCATCACCTTTTACAAAATATTGCTTTTCCCGATGCAGGGACCTTAATTGTTCAGAAGTTCTCCTAGTAAGAACCAGGAGAATGAGCTGATTGAGAAGTTACCATCAGTTCTACTTCACCATATGCATTGTAACGAAATGGCTTAATTGCTTATTGCATAAATTGCTTAGCAACTACATTAAAGTACCTAATCGAATCGCAACCCATGAAATACTTATTATTGAGTAGTTCCGATGGCCATCTGTGGTCTTCATCATCAGCTCCACTACACCAAATGGTGCTATCCGACAGAAAATGCTCGAGTTACTGTAAAAAATACCCAAATCGCTATAGGTGTGCCTATAAAATTTGAGGGTTTCCCTTGATTTCCATAGGATTCCCTCATCAGATTCCGACTTGGTGACAATGGGAATACCTCGAGATCGTAACCTTTCAAAAAAAAAAAAAAAATTTTTTTAAATAGGTCCACAATTGACGAAGAAGTCGATGAACATACATAAAAAAAAACATACATAAAGTCGAACATATTATAACCTCCTCCTTTTTGGAAGTCGGTTAATGAAATGGGCAATGGCAATGCTGCCAGCCATCTGGGCACATTTCCCGTTGACAGCGATTTTTGATGCCCTATGATATTTTACCCTTGTTTTGTACATCATACGTACTAGAAATGACATTGCACTATTTAAATATTAAGTTCATTAATTTAATGTAGGGCTGATAACTTTTATTCCATCGCCAGGTAACTTTTATTCGCGGAATAAAATTGACGTTTGACAGTTCTTGTATGAAGAACTGTCAAAATTTCAAAATTATTCCTCGAATAAAGTTACCAGATGATTGAAGAATCATCCCAACTTCAGATTAAGAAATAATAAAATGTCGAAAAACTATTAAAAATTAAATCCACATTATCAAGTCAAGCATTGCCATTTTATTTGACCACAATATTATTAAAACAACAATAATAAAAATACTGCCTCGATGGTCTAGTGGTCGGAATCGCCACCACTAGACCATCGAGGCTCCATGCTGAGTCTGAGGTCTTGGATTCGATACCTAGGTCAGGCAAAGTGTTATTGAGTTTTTCTTTCTGGAATTGGAACTGGTAACTGGATTCTGGATTTGTACCCAGTAGAAGGTAATAAATAGGCTTGCCCCCTGTTACAGCAAAATGTGGTTGTGCCATAGGTGCCCCTACCCAACTTTTCGGCAATACGAGACGTGATGTTACGTGCCATTTATTGGCAGACATCGGCACCAACATCAGTTTGTACCAACATTGGCCCCAATATTGGCGAAATGTTTGCTGATAAGAGCCCGTACATCTGTTATCTATTGCCACTGAAATAATTTTACATGTGAAGATAAAAATAAAGTGTAAATATACAATAAATTGTTTGATATAGGCTATCTTCGCTCTCGGTTATCTTTTAGGCGCAGAATAGGAATTCAAACAACAAGATTAAGTACTGCATAATTTTGTACAATAAAAGTATGGAATAGAGGGTAGTTTTATTTTTAATTTTGATCATGGGATTAAGAGCGGTTCTGCACTACATCCGATCCGAATCCGAGAAATGCCGGTCCGAAGTGACCATAGTCCTATTTGTATGAGGGGTTGCACACTAGAACCGAACTCTATCCGTTCGAATTTAGAACATTCCCAACTCGGATTACAGTGGATTCGGATCGGATGTAGTGCAGAACCGCTCTAAGTCAGAATGCAAGATTAGCTTTCGAAATCATTATGTGAACTTGCATTAATTAGGTAACTTTTCTAATTAATTATATTAAATAAGAGTAAGAAAAAACAATATTTCAGCAAGCTTGGATTTTTCTATGCACGAGATCTTTTGTCTTTATAAAATGCTAAATCAATTATGAATTTGTTTAATAGGGAATTCATGTAAGTACCTACTTAACTGATGGGCAATTTGATAAAAACATTTTAATCCAAAACGTGTCGGTGTACAGACGCCAGCACATCAAGTTGCAACAATCTGTCAAATTTCTTTAATCGATTTTCAACTTTATCGTTAAAGCTTAAGGTTCAAAGTTGATTGGGAAAATTTGACAGTTTCGGGTAACTTAATTTGCTGGCGTCTGTACACACTAAGGCAGAACTCTGCCTAACACTTCAGGAAATTACAAGCTTGCTGTTAGTAACCCTAAAATCGAATTAAAACTAGGCTAGAAAAAATGTGGTAGTAATCTTCAAAAGATTATATCTCGAAATAATTATTTTCTGAAGGACCTGTAATCCGATAGCTTGTGTTGATAAGTTCTGAGCAAATCTTAGATATTTTATTTTCAATCTACACAGTAGGTAGTGATAACGTATTTATTTTCTATCACAGCTTTACAAATCTTATGTTTTTCAAGTAGGTAAAGTAATCTATTATTAATATTTTTTAAAGCTAGATTTATGACGTCAATAGTTTTCTAACTGATAATCAATTTTATCGTCTGTCAGCTATGTCGTTTCTGTCCAATTACGATAGCTACCTAATTCATAAATAATAATCTTGTTTTTACGCTTCTTTTTAATTAAATAATTTTTTAAATTTCGAACAAGCAAGCAGTACCTAACCAGTTCCACAAAAAAAAGTTTTGAAATCAAATTTAATTATACATAGGTTTTGAAAATCGAAGATAAAATATTCCATGATTCTGAATTCAAAAATACAAAAAATGTTACAAACCGCCAATAAGTCCCGTCCATACCGCACAGTGGTTCAAGTATAATCACATGCACAGTGTTTTGCCTCGGCAATCTAGCGCGTACTAACTGCTTTCGTCCAAGCGCGACTCTTATCGTTGAAAAAACCGATAAAAACCGATAAAAAGTTAATCGAGCGCGATTTTTACGATTTTTATCAAACGACATGCTGGATTACACAGTCTGATAGCAATCACAATTATTGTAGGAGCACTGTGTAGATGATTATCTTGACACCCGATAGTGGGATGGGTAGAATATTATTTTTTTTTGTGATTATTGAAATCTGATAGCAACTGTTCGAGGCGTCCATTGGGGTATTAGTATGAAGAAAGCTGCTCGAAACTCAAATTTAATAATTTCAAAATCAGAACGTTGTAATGCGTTTTGGGAGTAGTGTAACTAATGACGCGTCAAACGGCAGCCATTTTGAGATGTTATTTTAGGCGGTAAATTGACAGCGTTAGTCGGAATCTGGTCATTGTTTACGTTGCACGTTGCAGTTTTCGGCGCTTTGAAAAACACGTACTTTTAGTCCACCTATAAGTCAGTGCTACTTTGATTGAGAGGAGGATTTTAATATGGATA
Source organism: Mesoligia furuncula (assembly GCA_916614155.1). Taxonomy (NCBI): domain Eukaryota; kingdom Metazoa; phylum Arthropoda; class Insecta; order Lepidoptera; family Noctuidae; genus Mesoligia; species Mesoligia furuncula. Next base: position 26,708,616 of record OU744802.1, on the reverse strand, counting down.
TTGAAAATAAAGGTATGTAGTCCATTTTTAGCCATATACTTTAATTTAAAACATAATGTTTAGGCTTTTGTGATCTGTGAAAATTAATGATAAATTTTTTTTTTTTTGCTATATTTTTGTTACAAATTGGTAAATTAGTTATGTTTCCGAGTCTGTCCGAGTAAAAATTGAAATAGAATATGAATATAGACTATATTAGGAAGTAATTTGAAAAGTAAAAAGTAGCGGAAGTTTGGCGTTTTATTTACTACGATTTTTTTTAATATGAGGTATCACAAAGTGTGGATTGTATCATTATTGAGTGTTTTTCTTGTTATAGGTGACTCGAGGGAAATAAAGACGTTTACCAAACAATATTTATATGACATTGTGCTTCAATGTCCTGTTAAACAAATTGACAAGAAACTTGAATATTTGGAAGACCATTTGTTTGAAATCACCAGATGTGAACGTCATATCCTGAAGCATAAACTGTCTTATTTTAAATCAGATTTTAAAAGTAAATGGATGGCTGCCCACAAGAAAAGAGACGTATTTGAAAAGAAGAATGGTACTTGGTTACAAGGTGTTATCGCTTTGCCAATGATGACGTCATCTTTACCACGTGCAGGCGGTCGGCCTAATAAACCATTCGTAGAATCTAGCGACTGCACGAAAAGGAAAAAAACTAAAGATTTACGAGAACGTGCAGATCCACAGCAGCTAACATTTGCAGCACAAATGAGCTTGAGAGCCACTGGCAATGTAGATGCTTCAAATATTATAAAGGACATTATGAAATCGCCAACCAGGGCATCAAAATTCCGCAAACGTATTACTAAACCATATCATATTCCGCAATTATCACCAACAGAAGCATTATCTATGTTTGTGGAGGGAGATTTAACGAGGAGACAATATAATATCGTAAGAAATGTTGACAAACAGCGCTTTCCTTGTTACTCATTACTTCAAAAGGCAAAGCAGCAATGCTATCCGAAAGCTGATGCATTTCGTGTAACATCCACATGCGCAGAAGTGAAATTGCAAGATGTTCTGGACCACACTTGTTCCCGTTTATGCCAATACCTAGACGAAGTTTTTGAAGAATGCAGTGAAGAAGAACGATCTAACTTAGACCTTATTCACAAATGGGGTTGCGATGGATCCCAGCAGAGTCAGTTCAAACAGAAATTTGAAAACACAACAGATTCAGATGCTAATATCTTCCAGAGCTCCTTCGTTCCACTTAGATTACAAACAAAAGAGGGCAAAATATTGCGGCAAAATCCAGTGCCATCCTCCCCCCGATATTGTAGGCCCATAAGAATCAGGTATATTCATGAAACAACGGATGTGACCAAGGATGAAATCAACTATGTAGACAGTCAAATAAAAGATCTACAAAAGAGTAGAGTACCTTTTAAAAATGGACCTGATCTTGAAGTGGAACACAAACCTTTATTTACCATGGTTGATGGGAAAATATGTAACGCGGCTACTAACACAGCATCTACAATGCGGTGCTACTTGTGTGGGCTGACTTCAAAAAGTTTTAATGACCTATCAAAGAAAAAAGATGTGAACCCAGAATCGCTATCATTGGGGATATCCGTTCTCCATGCAAAAATACGGTTGTTCGAGTCAATCCTTCATTTGTCATACAAGATTCCAACTGGAAAATGGCAAACTAGATCTGACGAAGATAAAAAGACTGTAACCAAGACAAAAAAACTAATTCAAGATAAATTCAGACAGGAAATGGGTCTTTTAGTAGATATTCCAAAAGCTGGGTTCGGAAGCACGAACGATGGGAATTCTGCCCGAAGATTTTTTCAAAACCCTAAATTGACCAGTGAAATTACTGGAGTTGACGAAACCTTAATTTACAGATTAAAGATTATATTGGAGGCAATATCAAGTGGCCATGAAATTAATGTTGCTAAATTTGAAATATTTACATGCGAAACAGCTCAATTATACGTAAGTTTATATAGCTGGCATCCAATGACACCAACCATGCACAAAATTTTAGTGCATGGTGGTCAAATCATTTCACATGCCTTGTTACCAATCGGGCAACTATCAGAGGAGGCTGCCGAAGCCCGGAATAAGCACTTTCGCACATACAGGCTTGGGTTCGCAAGAAAATTTTCCCGAGAGGCATGCAATAAAGACGTTATACACAGATTACTGTTGAGCTCAGACCCTCTTTTAACAAGTATACGTCCATTGCCAAGAAAATCAACGAGACCGTTTTCGAAAGAAACGATCGATCTTCTTCTGCCATCCAAATCTGCAACAACTTCAAGGCAAGAAAGTTCAGAAAGTGAAAATGAAGACGATGAATCAAATGAAGAGAGCTCGTGTGACGAATCATAATTATTTTTTAGTGTAGCATAATATTATTTTTTAATAAACATCCAGTTTTCAATTAATTTTTAGTTTTATTTAAGTTTCTAACACTAAAACAAGCTTAGGTAACGGTTTTACTGACCTATTACTATAAAAAGAGTTTTGATCAACTTTTGATGTCTAATACCCCTATGTGGCGTCATTGATAATGTTATGTATTTTAGAATCGGTTTTACCTATCAAATTTTGGCGGTTTGTTGATTTGCGTGGAAAGTGAAACTGCGTAAGCGCACAATCTTGTACCTACAGGGAGTTAGCGCGGTAGCTGACTTGAAGTCAATCGTCATGATATGACAGAAAATTGCCTATGTATGAGATTAAAAATTGATTAAATTGCCCTGACGACTCGGTTACTTTTATACACAAGTTATATTAAAACTTGTAAAAATACCCAACGCTACGACGACGCGCAACGCTCGAGTTTCGAATTACGTGCACCTCCTAGTTATCTAAGTTTTTTTATTAACAGTTCTCTCTGGCAAGGAGTATGAAATTAAAAGCATTATCGTCTCTAAACTATTGAAAAAAAAGGCAACAGATATGTAAATAATTTCTTTTAAAAAAAAAACTTTGAAAAAAAAAACTCTGTGTTCTTTGTGCACGTTACTGCAAAAAGAAACCAGAGTTTTTTTTAAGTTTTTCCATAATCATAAACGTTGCTTACAGTTAGGGACGGTTTCACCATACATTTTTGACGTTTGAACGTCATCATCATCAGCCAATAGGAATCACTGCTGGACATAGGCCTCTCTCATTGCGCGCCAAGAATGAACGTCATTTAAGTTTAATCATCCATACTAATATTATAAATTCAGAAAGTAACTCTGTCTGTCTGTCTGTATGATACTTTTTCATGCCTAAACTACTAAATGGATTTCGATAAAACTTGACAGAGAGATAGATTGCATCCCGGGGAGAGCCATAGGATAGATTTTATCAACATACCTCGCGGGCGAAGCCGCGGGCGGAAGCTAGTCGTTTATAAATAAACCCCTAAATGAGGTTGCATTTGCTTATTAAATACTTTTACCTCTCTACCTATAACTAGTGGGTAAATTGGCTTAGATATAGGCACTACTATCGCACATTAATAGTGCCATAGAAACAGCGATAAGTAAGTATTAAAAAGAAACTGTATAAACAATTAGGTGTAAAGTTAATTAATCTAGAAGATAGTTACGTATGTAGTTTAGTTCGTGCGTCATGGTAAATGTCACGCGATAATAAAAATAATTGAAATCAATGGTTTTTTTTAACAAAAAACCGTACAATTTTACAGCAAAATTTTTATTGCACAGCAAATGAAAATATATTCACAAATAAAAAACATTTTATTCTCAAAGTTCTTAGCAGTCACGCGATAGTAAAAATTATTGAAGTAAATTGTTTTTTTTTTAATAAAAATTTTATAGCGCAGCAAATAAAAATGTTTAAGTACAACAAAAAAAAAACATTTTATTCTCAAAGGTCTTACAGATAACAAAATTCAATAAGAGTATTCAAACAGAACAAAAAACGTAAATAAAACCTACATCAGTTCGCCTATACGCAACATTAGTTTAAAAAATTGCACGGTGATAGCTAGTGTCGCACTGTGGTGCGAAGCTTATCTCGTGGGGACAAAAGAATTTTTGACGACTGAGCAAACATAATGTAGCGCGGATCGCGATCGGAATCTGTTCGGACAGGTGACGTGTGACGATACAGTGCCCGTAGAAAAACACATATATTTTATTCCCAAATAATATATTTTACGGTGAAAAAAATGTTTGATATTTAATGAAGAGCTTGTAGTTTCCACTGCTAGATGTGTACCGCTAAGCTAATTATATCACGCACCGGTTGTCAAAAACCATAAAAAACAAAAACAAATTAAAAATGTCGACTCCATGGTGGCTTTCAATAACCTTCTTTATGTTGTTCTGAACTCTAGTGCGAATGGTGCCGCTATCACACATAACAGTCGAAAAGTTTTTCAACTCTATACAGAATGGCGCGGCTTAGCACGACGGTGACGAGACGGCGACAGGTACGTAGGTAAATACGTGGATATCTCGCAGCCACCTGCCGCACACTGATACGTCACTCATGTAAGTTTTCTTCCCGTTTCCGCGAATTATCGAATAGAAGTTGAAATTGGAATTTCGCGCGGTTTTTTGCTAGGTCGGAGCGCGGTTGGCGCACTGTGCGATGTCTCTCAGCGATATTGTCATTCAAGTTTTGGATGAATTTTAATATATAAAGTATCCTTTATTTCCTTCTCGGTGTAAGTTGATACTTAATCGTGTGTCACTCATCTTATTGAATGTTCGGGCTTCGCTCCGGGTTGGTTAGGTTTTATCAATACACTTACACAGGTATTCATGCATTACTAATGCGAGCGATTTATGGGCGTTGATAAGGTTAAAAGATGTTAATATTGTGTTTAGGTTGGTAGGTACCTAAGTGATGAACCGGTTTTTAAAGATATTGCGTGTTAGAATTTTGTAATTTCGTAGAAAGGGTAAGTCAATAGGGTAATGATGAGTGAGATACCGCATTTACACATTCGTGCGAATAGCAAGGCGAATGGCGAGGCGAATAACGAACACGCATATAATATATAATATTATTATTATACACGCATATAATATTATATATTATAATATATAATATTATATGCGTGTTCTTTATTCGCCTCGCGATTCGCACGAATGTGTAAATGCGGTAAGAGAGAGAGAGAAGGCAAACGATGATACTGTATCTAGAGGATAAAGGAAATATCTACCAACCAGGACCCAAATTGCGTAACACACTACCAATTATAATCTGAATAATTTTGAAGGATATATCCATTGCTTCACATGTTCTAAAAAATTGTCTGCTCAACAATGTAAATAACGCAATGAATTTTGTTGAATTGTCAAAATGCTACTGATAGTGTGTTACGCAGTTACCCCGCTGGAACCCAAAAAATCGAGGGTAGGTAGAAGAGGCAAGGCTTCAAGCCAAAGTCTATTCCTCAGTAAATGGCCGTTAATTTGCTCCGTACATCGCTCCCATATAATATGCGATGCGATAATAGACTCGTCTACTCGATGGACTTTCATTTCCGCGCGCACGTCCCTCGATAACAAAGAAGTGTTGACATATTTAGAACAAGCCTGAAATCGAACTGGCTGCCAGTGCGGCCGGCAGCAGCCGACAGCCGTCACCACTGCCAACATTGCCAACTAACGCGAGATTTTAATTTTCGAATCCATCGTCGCTGACGCGCGCCCTTTTGTTGCCAACGTCACAACCCGATTGGTTCCTTCGCCATTTTTTTAAACTGTCAAAGTCGGATGACGTATGTCAGAGGATTGAGTTGATTGATTTGGAATTGGAGTTTCGACAGCTCCGACGATGATGCTCGTCCGTCTTTTTTCGTTGTGTCTTTCGCGATTCATATTCCAATCCAAATCCTGTTTAAATAATATCTATGTTTTTTCTTCTATAAGTTTTCGCTCGCAGTGTTATTGGTTTAGAAACGCTCTTATCTCCAAGAGGCTGAAAGTCTGACTCAAAGCTTTCACCTGCGTTCAAAATTGGACGAAAATTGAAAAATATGAATAGATTTCTGGCGTAGCGCGCCTTCTATCGTATCGGTGGTTGCCGTCCACCGTCCGTCACTATCTATATTCCACACGAGCGCTCTCGATACTCGCTTCCTCGATACACCTACTCGATTAAAATAAGAATATTTTAAGGCACAACACTATTGTGAGGCTCACAGACCTTCCGAGAAAGGTTGTAAGCTGATATCGTATTCAAAAAGTTGTGAATACTTCTTTACACGTGTTTTTCTGTTGGCATAAGCATTATTTTAGTAGGTAAGTCTTATTGAAAGTCCATTATGAATCAACCATAATTATTTACATAATTTCGAATGAATCCATTTGTCTTGTCATTATCACCTTTGCGTGTCAAAATATGTCTTTAGAAGGACTTTTACATCAAATAAACAGAAAATTAATTTGTAAAATCGTTTACGGAAAAATACTAATAGAAATAAAGAAGTGCAAACACGGGACGGCAAACTAAAACAAAGCCGTCGAGACACTTAATCGAAATAGAGGTGCGCAATAATCCAACATGGCGTCTGCAATTCGACTGCAGATGCAATTGTCACGGGCCGATGGGCTCGCTCCCGCTCCTTCTGTTTTTACTCGATTGCTCGATTACTCTATTCTCGTTTTTCGTCGTGCCCGACTAGCGATACCGTTCCTACACTGAGACCTGTCATATCGCCTTTGTTCGACGTGTACCGAAAAAATAGCAAAAAACGAGATAAAAAGTCTCTCCCTAGCAAATTGGGCGTCTCTGTTATAAACAACAGAGGTGGAATGTAACGATAGCGAACAATAAATGTCCGATCCGTTTGTACGATGTGAATTTGTTGATTGTTTCGGCTCACCGGTGCTTTGTCAACGGTAGTTTTGGCGCGCTCTCCAACTGTCACTTTGACGTTTCAACTTTTTTTTAAACAGGTCTCTTTTTTTTCGATGGCTACCCATTTAAGGGGAAAGGTTATCAAGCCTACTTTTAAAATGTTATGACTGCTTTTTATACTTTTTGTTTATTTAAATATTTGAATTTCTGAGTGACAATTCTTTACTGTGACTGCTATCACGATTGCTATTTGTTTTTTACGTTATAATGGTCCACTCTTTAGTCTTTGCAAGATTCCCATCGGAAAGTAATGCATTGTTCCCTTTTATATTCCTTCGCAATATCCAGAAAGCAAATAGAACGAATTCTAAAATGATGGATTGTAGTAATTAGCATACTGCATAGTTCCTACTTTTTGTATGCAGGTTAAATTTTAATAGGTATATTGGGCGGGCCGTTATCTCAGGGAGTTGGGGTGTTGGGGGTGTCAGGGTGTGCCGGGGGGTGTTCGATATGAATCACCAGGAGTAATGGCTGCAATATCACGTAGTGCAGTTTGTCAACTGGTTGTAGCCTCCCAGTCGCATAGATAATACAGAGATTGTGCCTGCAAGAGATACGCTTGTTCTCAATAGTAATGGCTGGTGTTGCCAGGCTAAAATTTTCGTTCACATTCATGTAAATCATGTTAGAATAGATTAGATATTTTCTCATAATAAATTAGACGGAAACCACACCCGGGAAACGAAAGTTGTATTATTAGTCTTTGCGGCTGAGGTTCCATTCAGTGTACTCAGACTGAAAACTCATCAAGTATCCAACTTTTTTACAGGGACATTAAAATACCCGTCTAATTAATAAAAAGAATCAGCATTGCCATATAACGTGGCAATGCTGCCAGCCTTTTGGGCACGTTTCCTGTTGACAGCGATGCGGACGAATTTTTTGATGCCCTTTGATTATTTCCCCTCCTTTTTATATACTTGTACATATTATTATTATTATTTTAAGGCTGTTAGCTTTTTAAATTATGTAAACACTATAAATAAATACCAATTAATAAAATTATGATGAAATAAAATATTGGTTACAGAAGAAACACGTGCATGAAGATCTTCTAAGGCACTTTTACACTGAACATTTCCTGGTCAATATTTAAAAACTAGATGGCGCCAGTGTTGTCAGTCTGACTGTCTGAATGATGTATTCCTTTGCTGACTCCAGAGATCAAGTAATACTTTTCATAGTTGATGTTTATTCAACTGAAGTCCAGAGAGGTCTAGGTATAAGAATACTTATTATAGGTAGCTAACGCACACGTGAGCATTACGAGCAATCAGGACCACTCAAAATTAAACAAACTGTCTTCTTCAATCATACCCAACAATAGCGAACTCCCACAAAAAGATTTCACCCTGTATCAATATCCTCTTGAACGGGCTTGGAAAGAGCAAGTTCCGATACAATCATTCACAAGTATCATCATCCCAGTGGCTCAAGAGGGTGAGCGCGGGTAATCTGCGTTCGGGAGACGATCGGTTCTAAGAGGCTGGTCGACAATTAGTACTGGCGATGAATTAGATCGAGGAGTATCACGTTCTGCTGGGTTAGGTGGATGATATGGTGAGGGTATTACTTTGCGTTGTGAGAGGTTTTAGTCATATTTTAAGTGGAAAAGTGAGACTGGTGAACCTGTTTGATGCCTAAGCAGATTGGATTAATTCAGATCGGATCGTTAAAAATATATTGCGGAAAAAAAATAGGGCGACGGTCTTCAGTTGTTTCTTAAACCAACGACGGATACTTCTGAAATGATAAAAATTGTGGGTCACTATAACAGATGGAATTTGTGTGGGGTGGATTCCAGTCATAGGGTCTAAGAAACTGAGCAAAAGTTGTCACAATATCGTTAATTATTGACAATGTGTTTGCTGCTAGCCGGCTTAATTAAAACATTATTCATTAATACTGCAACTGATAAAAAAACTATTAGGTACAGTTATTTTAAAACTGAACAACAAAGTATACAGCCTAGATACACTACCAATTAGTCACCACACTGCCTGCAAGATTTCACATACCCATATAAGTACTTCGTCAACCTCTAATTGCATGTAATGTAACATTCATTCTACAATCGATAACGCGCGATCGAGTAACTCGCTAACTCGATTAATATCTCGATTAGATCCTGCGCTTGCGCAACGGTCGGAACAAATGTTAGGATATTCCCACGCTGTTGTGTACCTAGCTTTAAGTTTAGTGTTACTTAATAACGGTGTTTTAGTTAGAAAACTCGTGATTATCATTTTAGAACCTGTGGAGAATTCTGTTTTATCGCGGTAAGGAATCGCGTAAGAATTGGTGGAATTCGGGTCTGGGATTTTGTGAAATAAAATGGCGTAGTTGGCAAACAGGCTGGCCGTTCCCACTGCTGGGACACAGGCCTCCTCTCTGTGAGAGAGAGTGGGCAGTAATCCACCACGCGGGCCCAGAGAGGCACCCGAATTGCGTAACACAATCTCAATCGGAATCTGAATAATTTTGAAGCAAACTGCTAATTCATCACACTAATATTATAAAGGCGAAAGTTTGTGAGTGTGTGTGTGTGTGTTTATATGTTTGTTACTTCTTCACGCTCAAACGGCTGGACCGATTTTGATAAAATTTTGTATGGAGGTAGCTGACACCCTGGATTAACATATAGGCTACTTTATATCCCGACATTCCCACGGGAGCGACATTTACGCGGGTGAAACCGAGTGGCACAGCTAGTTGCTTCATAAGTACGAATTTGTCTACTCAACAAATAAATATCGCAATTAATGATGTTGAACTGTCAAAATGAAATCGATTCCGATTGACAATGTGCTACGCAATTGCCCCGAAAAAAAAACAGTGGCATTCCAGGAGTGCCGACAGAAGTGAAAATTTGAAAAAGCATAGTAATTTTATAAACATATTTGAAGGTAATTCTCCTCAAAGAAAATGTAAAGCGCGTTGATGTCTTTATAATGGCCAAAACTTAAAACAGAGTTGTACGGTTACGGTAACAGTGTTGCGACGTCAATGGTTTTTTCCCCATCTTACAAAATGCCCAACGCGACTAAAAAGGTTTTCACTTCAAAAGGAAAAGAAGGTTGGTGGATGTCGCAGGTCTTCGAATTTGTGGAACATTAAACCGCTACCGGTAACAACAAGTTTGACCGAAGTCAACCTGAGACAAAGTTGAAATACATGTTATAGACATGTAATTTCAACGGTTGAATATGGTTCTTCGACGAGCCCATCCATCATCATCATCTATGCCTTTTCCCAACTATGTTGGGGTCGGCTTCCAGTCTAACCGGATGCAGCTGGATACCAGTATTTTACATGGAGCGACTGCCTATCTGACCTCCACAACCCAGTTACTGGGTAATATGATACCCCTTGGTAAGACCGATTGTCAGACTTTCGGGCTTCTGACTACCCGTAACGACTGTCAAAGATCCACGAATGACAGCCGGGACCAACGGCTTAAGGTGCTTTCCGAGGGGTCTCGGTATGTAAAGATGGTCACCATCCACAGACCAACTGCAGCAAGCGTAGCTTAACCTGATCGATCGACATGTGCGGCTGTCATTATTTAGCCACGGGCTTTCAAAAACCAGCAGGAAATTGTTAATTTTGTCAGAAGACCTCACCATGTTCTTAAGATTCATGCTGACCTACCGAACATAGCTTCATAAGAGATACCCTGCTCCCTTCCTATGTATAAAAACGAGCCTAAAGATAATGCTTGTGTATGAAAATCATAAATCGGTCTATCTCTTTCCCTCGTTAAAGTGTGAGTAGGATGGCGGTAAAAGCGCGAGAGTGGCTAATCTACCATCACGTGCGCCACGATGGGGCTTCAGCGCTTTTGAAACGTTTGCCTTTTGCGGTATCTGAGAGAGTACCTACCTACCTATGTGGATGTAGGTACATTTTGTACTTGTAGATCCTTCTCTTCATCTGAGTATTGCATAATCCTAATTGATGTTGACGGGGCAAGATTAGCATCATCAATTCATCAGCAAGAATGATCAATATTTCTCCATATTAAGAAAATAAATAAATTGTTTTGCAGGAGCTAAATAACAGTTAACATGGGAAAAGCATTTCCAATAAATTATGTTTGAAACAAGAGCGAGAAACAGCTAAGTATATTTATTTTTGTTTAAAAAAATAGTATTCTTCAAGAGGCTAAGAGCTTCTCCATAAAAATAAATAATATCGGCCACTTGATTTAATTATTAAAAGTGAAAATTGTGTTACCTCGACTGACTCTCTGGATATAAGGTGTTTGAGGACTTACCTGGAAATAACAAAACAAATGATTTAGTACAAATAACAATTAACGCACAAAGAAATAAACTATTGTTTGATTTAGAATACACCACATTATAAAATGAAACACGCCACAATTCAATATCACCTACCACTGTTTGTCTCTGCATCACCCAAAGGTTGACTGGTAGAAAATGCATTTAGTCTGCCTCGGTACATTTGTGTGCTTAAAGTATTAAATAAATAATAAAATGTAGGAACCAAACTTTCCCAGCAAGACTGATCAATCCATAAACAAATTCATACATACAAACTTTTTAATAATAACCTCTCAAAGATAAACAATACGTAAATCAAGGGAACGGTAAAAGAGAACATAGAAATATCCGATCGGTGCAAGAAACGTAATAAATACGAAGTTTACGAGAACAAATGCAATGAATCAAAAACAAAACAATGCGATTATCCCTGCGTTGTAGTGTTAGTGGGGGGTGCACGTTGTGACCTGACAGCGGGAACTGGGACATATGGAAGAACCGTCAAGTATGCACTAATTAGTATTCGTAGTACTCTTCATTCAGTTTTGGACGGCCGGTGGTTGAATTATTAAGAAAAAAAAAGATTTGGACTAATAAGCAATTCATGACTACTTTTGTTAGCTTGGGTCTTACCTGTTAAAACAAATGTATGTGTTAATGAATAAAATAAATAAATAGTTGAGAACCCCCTCCTCTTTTTACAAGTCAGTTAAAAAGGAGGTGTTTCTTTTTTCACGAATACGATTACTTTCGGTGAGCTATGCAGACAACAATTTAGTTGCGTTTGAGAGCTCAAAATCAACATTCCTGCTCCTTTCAAAGTTGGTTGTCTACAATTTTCCTGAGGAAATTTATTTACAGGCTCCTGAGTACTTTTATTAAATTGAATGTGATCGGCCGAGGTTCAGTTTGCAAGAAAATCAATTTTCGTGCGAAACGTCTACTCAGACTCAAAGCATTTATTTCAATTAAACCATTTACAGGCACTTTTGAACTGTCAAGAAGTCGGTCAGTCAGAAAATATGAAGCTAGTTGCCCATTCCAAAGCATAGTAGGTACCTATGGAGAAGAACGGGCAAGAAACTCCATACTTTTGCTAAGCCCTGCATCAGACGATTGAACATACACTTTCTAAGTAGATAACACAACCGTCTCTCTAGTACTAATTAGAAAGGGTCGATCATGTCCATCGTTTCTGCTCCGAGGGTGTCAGCTGCCTTCAATATGGACCACGCTCCGCATTGTACCACACGCCACAGCCCACATCTTGCGTCGCCCATAAGTTCGACAAGAGGCGAGCTCAGGAAATGAAGCGGGCCCGGGAGAAGCCGATAAATCCAACACCACACAAAGAACTTGGCACTTCTTGCGTCTTTATTAACTTGCGACAAATTGTCTAGCAATAATTAAGTTTACGAATATGTTACTGAGGAAGTGACAGAGCGATGCACTTTCGAAGTCTGTTAATTTTTGAGAAACTTAAGTTTTTTGAAGATGGAGACAAATATTGAGCGCCATTTAGTAAACCAACGAAAAGAACTTGAAACTCCATTGCGACAAATTGACGCCGATTCCCTTGTTCACAAACTTAACTAAATTTAAATTCAGTGCATTTTTTTCTTTCTATTTCATTATGAAAAGGACAAAAGATAAATATTAGTTTAGTCGAGATTAAAAAATTGGCTATTAAAAATACGTCAATTTACTTCAGGCGCTGATTAATTTGACAGGACTAAACTAATATTTATCTTCTCTCCTTTTCTTAATGAAATAGAAAGAAAAAGATGCACTGAACTTAAATTTAGTTTAGCTTGTGAACAAGGGTATCGGCGCAAATGTCTAGGAAACTATTAAATGTAAGGATTTGGATCTAAGAAACAACAGCGCAATGCACTTTTGAAGTCTTTCTCAAAAGAGAGAAGGCCTGTGGCCCAGCAGTGGGAATATTAAAGGCTTAACATGTTTATATTAGAGACCTGAAGATTAGAGAACTGTGTGCTGAAGTGGTGAAATCACTAATATAGTTTCTTGCCAAGAATGTTCGTGTCCTCGGCTAGTACTAGGCTTGTCAAAGCCTGATGAAGTCACAACTGTTGTAATTGAATGACAATCAAATAATTTCGTACTAGACGCACAATTTATAAACACTTCAAAATGCAACTATAAAGATCTGAAATACTCTTTTCAATCTCCATCAAGAGTTTTTTGGTTCAATTCAAAGTTACCTACTACTTAAAGGTAACTTATTAGATAGCAACAAAAGATATAAAAAGAAAAGCTGTTAAGGCTGCGCCGTTTGTTTGGTTATTTCTAATATATTTCTAATATCATAGTGGCCACTATTTTCCGTTTTAGTGATTATAATAAAACTAAACAATCTAAAACTACAGTTTATAATAATATTAACGTATAATCTTGTGGAGCACAACTTAATGTGCTTATTTTCTGCATTTTCGTCGTAAAATAAAAGAAATAACCAAACAAACGATGAGGGCGCCACTTGGCGGCCTTAAACAGATTAATCAAATTATCGTTCACACATGACAAAACATCTTATAATAACTAACTTCTGAATCAATATACAAGAAAGTATGACTATTGTTAGTCAAGCGAGAGTGTCACAATCTTTTAATTAAATAAAACAAATGATTGAACAGTAAACAAGTAAAGTTATTCAAGTGTTATTAACTTAAAACGGGTTCCTTGTTATAAAGCATGTTGAGACTAGCGTTAATCCGCGGTGTGGTTTACTTTTGTTTGGTTAATCGTGAGTTAGGTAAAAAAGTGGTGTTTTTTATTTCATTGAAATTAAGTTTGGTAAGTAAGTGGACAAATTGGTGAGAGAAAAAAGTGTACGATATATGTATTTTCAATTGAGTTACAAGAATTGCAATTATCCTAAAAAAAAATTGATAAATGTTTTAGTGGTTTTTGATCAATTTAGTAAAACAAATTAGAAAGCTTCACATAACGGTTTAGACTACATTGTTGTTCAGACGCCAGCACATGAAGCTATCCGAAACTGTAAAATTTTCACAATCAACTTTGAACCTAATGCTTTGGCGATAAAGTTGAAAATCTATTAAAGAAATTTGACAGATTGTAGTAGCTTGAGGTGCTGGCGTGTGTACATTAATTCCAATGAGAATAACATGAGCTGTATTTCAACAGTACTCGTATCTATCTACGACTATTATTGTAATATTCTCCAAAGTAATAAGGAGTATATCGAAGAGAAACAAAAACAAACCATCTATCCAGTAACTACATCATCCAAATATAACCTATTTGTATTCAAAAACGATCGCTTATTGTAAACATTTGTGCTTTAAACGGTACAGTCAACGTTGTTCCATCTCTTTCAGGAAATTACCACAGTTCCCAGCGGATTATTGCAAAATAAGATATTGTTCACTCAATCTGTTCACTCGTTCGTTGCTCGTTCACTTCATTCGTTTGAATGATGCGCCTTTGTTTCGAAATTTGAATTTGTAAGTTGCGATCCGTTATTAGATTGGCTAAACTGCTAAAGGTTGGTTTCAATTTTGTTTATCTTTTAAATGTTTAATCAATTGTAATGGGAATAAGGTTTTTGATGTGTAATATCCTATTATCTGTTAGCTGTTTATTTGAATAGAAAGTTTTGTTTGTTTAATCAAAGAGGTGGAATTTCTTGCCCATTCTTCTCCACACGAAACTATTGTTTAGAAGGCGCAATGAGTGAATTAATTTTTTTTGTAAATTTTTTGTTCGAAAGTGCCTATTTGAAATAAATAATTTGACTTTACTTTGATTAAATCGCTGTAGAATTTGAAATATTCTGAATTACACGTCACTTTTACAGTAATTTCCTTCGAAGTTTCCATGAAAAAATTTACACCATCGGACCCCTCGATCACTTGACCAAAACACAACACCACGAAAAAAGGTTTTTTTCTTCATGTTGCAAAACTTTTTTATGGAAAACGATATCAAAGATAAATAGCCATGAAATGTTAGAAGGAAATAAATAAACATGCTTGGCACAGTGACGGACGGACGGACGGAATAGGAAATTGCGGAGCCAGATCGCGGGATCTTTGTCAACGCGACAATACACTAATGTTATTCAATATTTTGTTGTATTTTATTCGCTACATGTTTTTCGGACTGACTGTATCTTTTTTTTAGAGGAATGTTATTTTAGATACTTAGTCATATGTTTTTTTTTTACAGCAATGATGGCCCAGTGGTAACGGCACCGACTTACGAGTTGTAGGTCGTGGGTTCTGATCCAGACAGGCGCTTTACTTTGTGTGAATTAATTCATCACCACTGCTCTCAAAACGGCGAAGGAAAACATCGTGAGGATGAGTTATTCCGGTCTGATCCCCTCAACCCTTCACCCCTCCCCTCCTCGATCCCCTGCTAGTTTTCTCCTGTTTTATTCACTATAAACTTTCTCATTCCGAAGTCCTAGAACAGAAAAATTCAAGTCCTAGAACGAAAAATTCGAAGACATGTGACATCTATTAACCAGCACTGTACCAGTACAGACTTCATCATCATCATCATTTCAGCCGAAAGACGTCCACTGCTCGACATAGGCCTCCGCCAAAAGGGGGGGGGTTTGCCATAATCGCCACGCTTGGCAGGCGGGTTGGCGATCGCAGTATGGTTTGGTGGTGGAATGCATAGAGAATGTTGCTGCCCATTCTCCGGTACGCCCCTTAGTCGCCTTTTACGACACCCACGGGAAGTATGGGGTGGTGCTATTCTTTACAGACTAGTACAGACTTACAATAAAATTAATTATTTATATTTTTTAATTATTTATCATTTAAAATGCCTGCTTGGATTCTTAAGGTGCTGCCACACTGCTGTTTAAAAATGTTTACTAACATAACCTAACATGAAAACCTTTCTGATTTCTGAAAAGCTTTTTGATTAAATGTATATTAGATCACAATGTTAGAAAATGTTTGTAAACATTTTTTAACAGCAGTGTGACAGCACTTGTACCTAAGACCGCGCCTAATAAGTTGTAACACATTAGGCGGGCCGTTACCACACACACCAAGGGCCACCACAGCTCCTTTTGACTTGTCACAAGTTACTGTTAAAACCAATATATACAGGGCTATTGGTAAAACATTAACAACCTCTTAAGAGGTCATTGTACCTACTCATCATTATGAACACCTTTTACTATAGGAGCAAACCTGAAATCGCGAAAAAAAAATCAGCTGTTCCCTACATTTATGTTCGTGTAACTCGTCAAAATGTAGGGAACAGAATGATTTTTTTTTCGCGATTTCAGGTTTGGTTCCGTAGTAAAAGTTGTTCATAGTGATGAGTACAATGACCTCTTAAAAGATTGTTAATGTTTTACCAATAACCCTGTATGTTTTCAAGATTTTTTAACTTAAAGTTTTTGTAGACCTATTTAAGGCACTTTCTATTCACTCTACAGGTGTCGCAAGAATTATCAATGAAAAAGACAATACTAAGCAACCACCTGTGAATTTACTACTTATTAAAATGATACAAATAATCTAATCATCATTTATTCCGTTCTCGAAAAGAATATTGTAAATAAGTACCGATTTAAATTCATGTTTATTGCCTTTATATACTTGTATAAGACATGTGATATGAGCCAACCCACACTGGGCCCGCGTGGTGGAGTACGGCCCACTCCCTCTCAATGAAAGAGGGGGGCCTGTGTATCAGCAGTTTAGTTGGAACATTATTTATTTATTTTATTTTAGGAAAGCTTACAGACTAATAACATTATAGTAACAAAAATATATAACTAAATTGCTAATTACAAGCCTCCACAGATAGATACAAAAAATATATATATATTAGTTCCCTAGTACAAA
Organism: Mesoligia furuncula; assembly: GCA_916614155.1. NCBI lineage: Eukaryota > Metazoa > Arthropoda > Insecta > Lepidoptera > Noctuidae > Mesoligia > Mesoligia furuncula. Next base: position 26,691,599 of record OU744802.1, on the reverse strand, counting down.
ATAATGTAACAAATTAAACAAACAAACTACGATCAAATTATTGAATATTAATTTCAAAAGTTGGTTAATTTTATTTAATTGTTTATAATTTAAGCTAACTTGTAAAATAAACGGTTTAAGAGCAAGAAGGTGCCTCCTGTACAAAAAATGGCTTTGCCAATAATTTTCTAACTGTGCTTGCATTGGTGCAGAATAGATCAATACCGGGTTCACAAGAAACTTCGTTAAAACTGCGACTGGCTCTTGGAAAGTATCCATTACGCCTATAATTAGTGTTCGCAAAAGGTACATGTAAGAGTGGTCGCTGTCGCAGTCCCATCTGATTAGTGCGTAACGTTAATTTTGAAACAAGTTCAGGACAGTCGATTGAACCATTTGCGATATTAAACAAGTAGCATACATCACTAATATGACGTCTACGGTCAAGTGGTAGAAAATGGTACCTCCTGCATCGGTGAGTGTAATCAACAGACACTTGCTTTGCCCTGTAATCAAGGTACTTAAGAAATTTTCTCTGGATGCCCTCAATACGAGACTTGTAGATCCCGTATTGAGGGTTCCAGACTTGTGATGCATACTCAAGGTGGCTGCTTATATTATATATTATATGCTCATCAAGCATTATGCTTAAGGTACTATTTGAAACCGAGCTGCCAACTGCAACTGCCGACAGCAACTGCAGCGACTGCATCGGCCGACACGAGCCACTGCACGAGCCAGACACGAGCGAGGTATGAGCCGCTGCACGTGCTGTCGACAGTTCAGTAGGCAAGCATGTTTTTTTCTTTCTTTATTATAATTTTTAATGATTTCTTTGATGAACCCCATGAAAACAGTGTAATCTGTCGTTAACTTTTTAGGACCTAAACGCAAAAAACGGAAGTTTTAGAAACAATAAAAGTATATGATCGACTACAGCAAACTAAATAAGAAATATATATGATATTTTTTCAGGATATATGCTAGGTAGATAGTGTGTTGAAAACATAATACAACTAATTTGATACGTTAGAAAAAAATCATGAAGATACCTCTAAAATTTCGATTTACAATAAAAACCATACTAATATAAGTTTTGTCAGATTATTCTACAAGCAACATAGCTAAAACGCTAGTGTTTTATTTTTTTTGTCCAAACAATAGATTTTTTGTAATTAAATAATTGCTTCATATTTTGCAATAAATTACCAGCGTTGTGTCATCGCACTTCACTTTTCTTTCTTTTCTAAGTAGCCCGACAGTGACCGCGCTTTAGGTCATGTAAGCCCCTTAACCAACTATTATTTATTTAATGTAAAAATTAAATAAACAAATGCCAACCGGCTGGACCACCTACAAAAGCGGAAATATCAACAAAAACATTTTTATTCATATAAAAATTAAAATTAAAGTAAACGTCAACCAGATAAACAGCTAAAAAAGCGTCAATATCAATGATAATATTTCTATTTACTTTAGATGAGAATGTCATTTATTTTTCAGTATAATAAATTACAGTACCTACGTTATGATCCTAATATTAGACAGCTAAAAGTAAAATGCCACTCGGCTAGACGACCAAAAAAAAGTCACAATATATATTTGCAAACCACACATATCCGTACATAAAGGCTACCCGTCATAACTTACATAGCACACAAGATTTTAATATTACGATAAGGCCGGGACGATCGCAGATGTATGCGTTGTCACGACACCCGCCAATATCCGACTGAGAATTGAAATATCTGACCCATCCACCCAACCCTAGCACATCCCTAGTCACCCCGAGCTTGCATGTGGTTGTATTTAATTATTTTATGTATGTTTGTATGTTGTGAGGAATCTTGGGGGATAGTAAAGGGGTTGGGAAATTGAGATGGAGACTGATAGTTTATGTTTTCTATGTGGATTTGTTTTTAATATTTTATAAGTGTGAATAGTGCGGAAAATACAGTATTCAATGCAATAGTTTGCGTTTCAAATTAAGGTTCTATTTTCATGAAGGCTCGTTTCACAGCCAGACAAGAATTATATTAATCCAATAATTTTTTTTTTTCGTTCTTGATATACATGAAAAAAGTAAAAAACAGTACATACCTATATAAAATGTTTGTAGGAACAGCTTGGGCATGAGCTTGGCATGTAGGTATTGTGTATGTAATGTATTAGATTTTCAACTTTATCGCTAACGCATAAGGTTTAAAGTTGATTCGGAAAATTTGACAGTTTCGGATAGCTTGATGTGCTGGCGTCTGTACATACGTGCAACCTCAGATTCGCAGAAACTGCAATTTGACAGTCCGTGTAAATTCACAGATTTCCATAAGCGTATGAATTTTACGGAATTTTCAGTCAAGTTTCAAAAAGTTAAAAGAAAAAAAGGAAAACTCACAATTATTATACGCACAAAACAGTAAAACCTTTATAAGGTAGTGCTGCTACCCTATGACGGGTAAACCCTTTAGGTAGTGGCAACTATTTTGCCACCATGATTTTTATTACTTTTATGGCTACTATTCTAATTTAATAATTATTGATTTAATTTTAGTCGTAGGCAAATAGGATTCTGACTGTTTTGCGGTTTTCCCAGTCCAGACTTTTCATAGTTAACTATTTTGATCACAGATAAGTAACATTTACGTACAGTCAACAAAAGAGATAAGTATATGCAGGATCGTCGGATACAGTTGAAGTTTAGTAACAAATCGATGGATGTTCTCGAATAAAAATTTATTTTATTAATAGAAAACAAACAGCTCATTTATCTAATTAAATTTCAGTCGACAACATCCATCGGTTTCTTACTGAACTTCAACTATATCCGACCGATCCTGCATACTTATCTCTTTTGTTGACTGTACTTAGTTACTAAGACAAAAAAAAACACGCAACACGGAAATTAATTGACAAGCAACTTAAATTGCCCGTTTATTGAATTTACAACCGTCACCGGTTTTTTGACAGTTGGCTAAAACATGTTAAATTAATCGTAATCAGCCTATTAATGTTCCCACTGCTGGGACACAGGCCTCCTCTCTGTGAGAGGGAGTGGGCCGTAATCCACCACGCGGGCCCAGTGCGGATTGGTAGATGTCACATATCGTCGAATTTTTGGTTCTAGGACATGCCGGTTTCCTCACGATGTTTTCCTTCACCGTTTTGAGAGCAGTGATGATGAAATAATTTACACACAAAGTAAAGTGCCTGTCTGGGTTCGAACCTACGACCTACATCTCGTAAGTCGCGGCCGATACCACTGGGCCACCACTGCTCTCAAAATTCTGTTAAATTAATGTAGGGTGTCAATTTGCTTATTAATTTATTTCCCTGGCTGTGCAATCGCACATGGTAACCTAAGAATATGTAACGTTAACATCAGCGATATCTTTGTTTGTCTGTCCGTGTGTGGGTCGCTATCAATGCATCGCTGATTCACATTGTTGACTCACTATTATAACAACTGACAGCAACACTGCTCTTAGTCATCTAGTTTTATGTTTAACTATCATTTTTTATCTGTCTTGTACCGGGATTTGATTAGAGAAACGTTACTTTAAAAGGAAGTAGGTACATACTTATTTAGATTTTTTGAAATTCATATTATGTTCTTCCTAAGTTTATCTTGGACATCGCTGACATCGGTGAAGGGAAAAAATCGTGAGGAAACCTGGACTTATCCTTACATAGTATAAAACAAACTCGCCGAAATGTCTGTACGCGCATAACTTCCGAATGACTGCACCAAATTGGATAATTCTTTATTGTGTTCGATTTTGCCAGGACAAGGTTTTTATGAAAGAAAATTTCGAAAATTAAAAAAAATTATTGCATCCGTCCGAAGCTGAGGCGGGCCGCTAGTCTATATCACACTAATATTATAAAGGCGAAAGTTTGTGAGTGAGTATGTTTATATGTTTGTTACTTCTTCACGCTCAACGGCTGGACCAATTTTGATAAAATTTTGTATGGCTAACACCCTGGATACCTATCTGGAAGTAGCCTATATATATCCAGATTCTGGAAATATATAGGCTACTTTTTATCCCGATATTCCCACGGGATCGACATTTACACGAGTGAAACCGCGGGGCGCAGCTAGTAATGTTGTATAAAATCCAAAGTCCTGACTGACTGATATATCAACGCACAGCCTAAACCGCTGGTCCCAGACATGATTTTTGGAGGGTGTGTTCTTTGTGAAGAGTAGGTAAAAATCACTAAGAAAGGGTTTTCCGAAATTCCACCCCTAAGAGGGTAAATGGGGGCAGGGTGAAATTTCACGCGGGATAATATAAGTTTGAAATCGCCATCCCGTCTTGAGCAAGCATCTTCATCAATGCTCGTGCCTTCTTTTTAAGAGAAGGAGCCTTTGCCCTGCAGTGGCACAAACATAGGCTGGTATTATTATTAAAAAAAAAAAAATGATTTAAAAAACTATTTGGTAAATTGTTATTATCATCATCCAACCCTTACCCTTATTGAAGTGAAAACTTGTTTAGGCGCGTTGATAATTTTTTGAGACGGGAAAAAACCATTGAACTCGCGCCACTGTTACCGTAAGCGACACCGCGCATGTTTTGTTTATAAGACGATTTAAAAAAATACTCGCTTCGGATGTATTCGGCTGTCCTCGGAATGTACTCGGGTTTTAATGTATATCCGATATGTCAGTGAGTGATGGCAAAGTATTCTGTTTGTGTTTTGTTTTCACTTCGGTCGGCACTCCCGGAGTGCCACTGTTTTTTTTTTTATTTTACGGAGGATTTTATCTTCTTCCGTACACTTATTTCCCATATTATTTACCCCCATTGAACCTGGCCTTATGAACTTCATCCATCGATAAATTCATCATCATCATCATCATTTCAGCCGAAAGACGTCCACTGCTGGACATAGGCCTCCCCCAAAAGGGGGGGGGGGTTTGCCATAATCGCCACGCTTGGCAGGCGGGTTGGCGATCGCAGTATGGTATGGTGGTGGAATGCATAGAGAACGCTGCTGCCCATTCTCCAGTACGCCCCTTAGTCGCCTTTTACGACACCCACGGGAAGTATGGGGTGGTGCTATTCTTTAAGTCCGGCACCACACAGACAACTTCGATAAATTAATCCATCGATATTTTGTTTTCCCTATACTCCTAAATTCATCTACATTCATGTCAGTGGTGGTACATGGAGCAATTTAAAAGGCTCAATCCATCTGCCTAGCCTTTTCCCAACTATGTTGGGGTCGACTTCCAGTCCCCACGATAAGATTAGTTGTCAGACTTTCGGGCTTCTGAGGACCTGTAACGACTGTCAAATGTCCTCGAATGACAACCGGGACCAACGTGCTTTTCGAGGCACGGAGTAAAGATGGTCACCCATCCACGGATCACCCGCGGCAAGTGTAGCTTAACCTGATCAATAGATCCGTGCGGCTGTTATTAGTAAGCTACAAGCTCCCTGCAATTTAAAAGGCTATGGACATTAATTTAATTCCTGTTTCTTGTCTCCACCTCCTTATAAATCTGACAAATATTCCTCACATTATGACACAGCTCCTCGTAATTATTCACTCCTGGTACATGCAACAGTGAAAGATACCGCATTCCGATGACACGCACCGTCTGTACACCGTCTAGCCGCTTCGCAATGGCTATCTGCGCGTACGCAGCCTGCTTTCGCGCCAACACACCCTTTTTATAACCAGGGCATCGTAAAAACCATGTCCTCTCCATTGGATTTTCAACCTTGAATGTAATAATTAGAGTGCAATATTGACTGCAGGGAAGGAATACAGTTTAAACGAGTAACTAACCTCAGTGCAAGTCATTTGAAATTGGAATCGAATGCAATCCATGCAGGAAGGTTTTTGTGTAAGCACAGCAACTGATTTTGGACTCGATTCCTGTTGCCGTAGGATTGGTTTTTCTTTGAACCGGGTTTGTGATTGTGTTCTTTAGGCGTCGGTTCAGTTAGTGTTGCAAAAGGTGAGTTCACACGTGCAAAGACTGACCAATTCTGCAAATCGATGCGATCGGCGATCGGTAACGGAACCAGATGCGTGTGAGTGGACTTTTTTAAGTGATTCATAGCGTTTTCAAGGTACGGCGCGGCAAACAGGTGGCAAGAACTGCCTAAGTGAATTGTTATGCCATTTTTTGATATGTATTATTTATTTATTTATTTCAGGCGACGCAGGCCCATAGATAAATACCTTAACCTAAACATACACATTTTTATTATAATTAAATAGAACTTCACTACACTAGCTTGTTCTTGTGCTGTTCTGTGGTAGGTACTTGTCCGCGGAAGCGACGGAACACCACGTCCTGCGGCCAGAAGTCTTCTTCCATGACGAGCGACGGGCAGATAACAATTCGGCACGCGCACCACAAACGCCTTGAAGTTGACGTTGCGGTACGACTCCAGTAACTGCACCCTCGGCGTGTACCTCGTCTACCTCGTCTCGTCGTCTGTATTATGCCACTGTGACATCTTAGCACTTCGCGAATTCAAGCTGACCAAATCTTTGATCAGCTGCAATGTAGGTGTTGCTACCGTTACCGATAAAAATATGTCTATTCACAACACGTTTATTTTTGGTCTGCTACTTATTTGCTTATGTAAAAAAAGTCATCATTGGTATTTTGGCCGTGAAAAACGGCAATTTGCCAGCCAAAAGTATATCGTAGCAACAGCAAAGACCTACTTCCACTCCTTCCACCTTTCGGGAGCCCGCGCCCCCTTCAATTGAAGAAGGACTTCTTCAATTTTCTCTCTAAACTCATTACGCCGAAGGTACGCGACCGAAGTTCGGCATGATTACGCTTGCAATGCTATTTGAATGACTGACGACACATTATGCCTATAATTACATTATTTACTATAATTTTTCACTATATCTGTGGTTTAATTTGAGGGGCTCATGGCTAAATAATAACAGCCGCACAGGTCGATCTATCAGGTTAAGCTACGCTTGCCGCGGTTGATCTGTGGATGAGTGACCAACTTTACATACCGAGACCCCTCCGTGCCTCGGAAAGCACGTTAAGCCGTTGGTTCCGGCTGTCATTCGTGGATCTTTGACAGTCGTTACGGGTAATCAGAAGCCCGAAAGTCAGACAACCAGTCTTACTAAGGGGTATTGTATTACCCAGTAACTAGGTTGTGGAGGTCAGATGGGCAGCCGCTAAATGTAAAATACTGGTATTCAGCTGCATCCGGTTAGACAGCAAGCCGACCCTAACATAGTTGTGAAAAGGCTGGGCAGATGATGATCTGTGGTTTAATTTAACGACTTTCATCTGACCTCCTAATTCCAGTATCTTTAGGTCAGGCCCCAAAATGCAACAAGAAACATTAAATTTTTGCGTTTAGTTCTAGTTCCTTAAACCGAGTGTATAGACTTGTATTCTACAGTTTGTACTCATTGTTAATGACTGCGAAGTGATAACAGACCGATAGTAAGATAGTGTAAAGTAAATATTTTGCATATTTAAATGCCTAAGGCTTTGTACTGAAGGACAAAGAAACTATGGTATTAATAGTTTACAACCAATATCGCTACTAAAATTAACATAACATGTCGACTGTTACGAAAGGGTTAGGCAAAGGTGTACCTATAATACCTAGTAGGTACAGACGCCAGCACATCAAGCTACCCGAAACTGTAAAATTTTCCCAATCAACGTTGAACCATATGCTGTAGCGATAAAGTTGAAAATCTATTAATGAAATTTTGTCAGATTGTAGTAGTTTGATGTGCTGGCTGGTTCTGAACATCCAGATTTCGCCAATTATAGGTGTATTTAAGTCCCTTGTTGTTGAGGGCGAGCCTATTGTCATAAACCGGGCACTAATCCAGGTTCCGGACGGCTACGGAGAAATTCGACATGGAACAACCCTATGACACTTTGCCCGACCCACGAATCGATCCCAGGATCTCATGTTCAGCAGTAGCGCTTGTGATCAACGAGGCAGCCCGTACTAAATGTTTGTAGATATACTTGTTAACTAGCTTCTGTCCGCGACTTCGTCCGCGTGACGGCCCCCGTCCGATCGCGTCGTATCTCATCGCTTGCCCGTGTTATTACTTCGTTTGACTTTTTAGGGTTCCGTAGTTCCTAAGGAACCCTTATGGTTTCGTCATGTCCGTCTGTCTGTCTGTCCGAGGTTTTGCTAAGAGACCGTTAGCACTAGAAAGCTGTAATTTTGTAGGAGTGTGTATAGTGTATACCAATTAAGCCAACAAAGTGGTAAAACAATATTTTGGAAAATATTTTTTTTTAGGATAGCTCCCCTACTAGTGAAGTGGGGATGAATATTTTTTTCGTCGTCTACCCCACCGTGTGCCTATCGTTGAATAGGTCTTCTAAAATGACTAGGGGGTTGCTTAAATTATTTTTCGATTTAATGCTCCATTTACGAAATATTAAACTTTAAAATGCAAATTTTTGTTCCAGTAGGGCGTCCCCCCCCCCCCCTCTAAAAGCTAAACTACAGACTTGAAAAATCTGGAAAAATTCAGGATGATAGTGCATTTCATGAACTTTTAAAAAAAAGTATAGCGGTTAAGATAACTTTATTAGTTTAGCAGTAATAGTCGTTGAACTTGGGTGTTGGATAATTTTGTACCAAATACAAAATCCTTAGCATTAAACCTATAGGTAACTAACTATACCTATAGGATTAATGCTAAGGATTTTGTATTTGGTACAAAACATACCTACACCTTAGTCACTAGACTAAGATGAAGTAGTTGCTTGTTTATAACGGGTAAAGACTTGGATTGAAAAACGAAATATGTTTCTTATATTTTTTTTATATTCAGAATAAAGCACAACAGAATCGTACTACATTGTGATAACGGGCTACTACGGAACCCTACACTGTGCGTGGCCCGACACGCACTTGGCCGGTTTTTATAATATTAGTATAGTATAGATTTATCAGACATTAACGGCTGAAGGGTTTTGGAAGAAATTGGACACAGAGACAAATTTTGTTAAATTGACACAAGGCTAAAATCACCCTCCCACCGGAGTCCGGCGTCAAGCAGCCTGCTGTGTTTCGTCGATGCGTGGGAGTTCCAGTGCCTTAGGTATCTTCTGGGCACGATAGTTCCATCATAGACCTCATCCATCGCCTTTTCAGCAATACAAAAAAAGTAAAATTATTCGAAGTAAATTGTCAAGCCCCTTGTAAGTCAATGTTGGACCGGTGTAGGGTGACAGGAACCAGAGGACCTAGAGTCCTAGACAAAATGACATTCTATCAGCGATAGCGATGATGGAAAGAAAAAAATTGTATTGGATTGACATGAGCTCCCGAAAAGCTTGTGCCAAACCTTTTGAAAGTCGTTGTAGAAATGAGAAAAGTCTTGAAAGCGATTGCTACTCGTATAACCCTCTTTACTTCTTCTTCTTAGCGTGTCGATAGCAATCTAAATGGACTGGGCCCAGAATTCGGCTACTTGTTTGGCGCCATCACCAGCGTCCATCAGTTCCTGTAACGTGCAGCTGACAGGACACGCAGGACACGATATTAAGTGTCCCATCGTTTGTGGAACAGCACCACATTTACACTCCGAGGCGGAGTCGTCTATGAATCTCCACCTGAACAGGTTTTCCTAGCTTCGGCCAATCTGGGTCCTGAGTCTGTTTAAAGACTTCCAGGATACCCAGGGTAACTCATGTCAAGGTGGGAGGTCTTCAGCGGGTGGGACGAACGGTTTGGGTACTGACGAACGGTTTTATTAATTTCTAGTTGATTTAATGGTTTTATTTAAGTGGCTTAAATGACCTAAAGCGCGGTCACTGTCGGACTGCATAGAAAAGAAAGAGAAGCGCGATGACACAACGCTGGTAATTTATTGCAAAATACGAAGCAATTATTTAATTACAAAAAATCTATTGTTTGGACTAAAAAATTAAAACAGTAGTATTTTAGTATGTTGCTTGTAGAATAATCTGACAAACAATCAGAATGATTGTATGTATATTACTATGGTTTTTATTGTAAAAAGAAAGTTTTTAGAGATATCTTCATGATTTTTTTCCATCGTACCAAATTAGTTGTATTATGTTTTCAACCTACCTACCTTACACTATCTACCTAGCATATATCCTGAAGAATATCATATATTTTTCTGATTTTGTTTACTGTAGTCGATCACATACTTTTATTGTTTCTAAAACTTGCGTTTTTTTGTGTTTAGGTCCTGTAAGCCCCTTAAGTGAATGCAAAATATGGCAGATGTTTGTTTGATGTTTTTTTTTTTTGGTTTTTATATTTGTTTTGTTTTTTTGGGGCTGCCTCAATTTATGTATGACACAACACAATGTTTAAATTGAAATATATATTTTATTTTATGTGACTAAAAGTTAAAAGTAAGTAAGTAAGTAAGTGACTAAAGTAAGTTTTTAAAGTTGTACCTATTATCCAAGGACCTTAAGTTGACTAACTGAGCTCATCAGATGTAGCAATTGTATACTTAGGAGATAGGTAAATGATAGATAAATAGAGATTACAAAGCAAACGAGTTTTTAAAAAGACAAAAGTATGTCTGAGAACGACGATTAGATTAAAATCTAGATTAAAATAGTTTTTAATTGTTATTAGACAGACAAAAGTCAAGGATTATTGTCTAATGTCTTTTATTTTTTGCAGAGATTCAACGTTAATGGCCTATTCAGGTTAATTTTATCTAGATTTAGTTTTAAGTACAAGTTTTTAAATAATAGAACCTAGATAATGCCTTAAGACGTCTAAGGGCTGATTTTTCAATAGTCAAATAATTTTAATCTGAAGAATAATTATGACAGTTTGGCATATTTTCTATACGAAAACTGTCACACCGCAATATTTATTCTTCAGATAAAAGTTATCTGACTACTGGAAACTCAGCCCTTGGTCATCCAAATATATGCATCTTCAACAATAAGTTTCACGAGAAAAGATACAAAGAAATTTAGAAACAGATTTCTAGAAACAGAAGACGAAGCTTGGGCAGCACCCGCAGTATCAAATACTTATAAACCAATAATCAATCTATCTAGCCTTTTATTTATCTATTTATTTCAGGCGACGCAGGCCCATACATAAATACCTTAACCTAAACATACATTATTCTTATTATAAAACAGTACTTCACTAGCTTTCCCAACAATGTTGGGGACTTTTTGGGCTTCTGACTACCCGTAACGACTGTCAAAGATCTATGAAAGACAGCGGAATCAAATATAAAGCAAAGGACGAAATAATATTTTCAATGATCTGCTGAACACACAGTTATTTGGGCTGAAAATCCTAAATATACCTAACTATACATAGCTTTATAAGTGCGCAAGAAGTAACAACCAATACACGTAACGTAATTCAATAGGAATCACGTTAGAACTACAAACGAACTATCCACTAAACAGTTACTAACAAAGTTGTTTCCACAACTGACAAACAACTGGAAGCGTCTAAACGGACAGTCTCAATTATTTTTCCATCTATACATCATGGCGTGGACGCCATATTTCAAATAGACACAGCCAGTTTCACTGACTAACTTCCCACAATGCATAAGGAAGGGAATAATTTTAATTGGCACACAATAAAATATGGTGAGTCCGTTGCAGTATCGATTACGGGCCGCTCTGTCGATGGTTTCGCTAGTGATGGGAACGAGTCGGTAATTTAGTTCTTTTCTGCTTTGATTTTGTCGAGAATAGTGTGTGTTCGTTGTTAGTGATGTAGTCTTGTCTTGTCGATGGTTTGGAAGTTTTACATAATTAAATGTTAAGATGTAATGAATCTGGCAACGTCAGCTTTTTGCTGTAATTAACAATTAAAAAGGATTGGAAAAATAATTTCATCTTTTTAACACAGCGCACTTTATCAAAATGCAATCGAGAATCGACCGGAATCCAACACATTAATTTGCAAATGCCCTTAATGAACCATCAAAATCATTGCCGAATACCCCTTCAATTACACCGAAAATGGCTTTATTACGAAATTTAAATACCCAATAATTCCCAAAAGAAAAAAGTCCCCCCTCCCGTCAATATAGCGTGCGCGGGCGCCGATGGCAGAACCGATTGCACTCGCAGGTGCGACCACGATCGCCACATTCGTGACAATATAATTGTACCGCATACCTCACTCCTCGTCCCTTAATTTATACCTAATAGTGAGATAATCTTATACTTTTTCAACACGTCTCATTTACATTTTAAACCTTTATCTTTTGGTACAGTCGGTTGTAAAACTTATGAAGCAGTTTTACTGGTCCGTTTTAGTGTTCTTATTTTGCGGTTTTAAGATGTCTTTAGGGAGATGAATCGTTGTTATAATGTGGCAATTAAGTTAAAGGACTTTTTCGTGGCATACTCACTTGTCCAATTTAGCATTTTTCAGTAACTGCACCAAAAACCATTGTCTTATTAATGTTTTTCAGACGATCTTCTCAGAAGTAGCTCACCATCATCTGCCAGCCTTTTCCCAACTCTGTTGGGTTCGGCTTCCAGTCTAACCGGATGCAGCTGAATACCAGTATTTTACATGGAGCGCCTATCTGACCGCCACAACCCAGTTACTGGGTAATACGATACCCCTTGGTAAGACTGGTTGTCAGACTTTCGCGTTTCTGACTACCCGTAACGACTGTCAAAGATCCACGAATGACCGCCGGGACCAACGTTAACGTGCTTTCCGAGACACGGAGGGGTCTCGGTCTGTAAAGATGGTCACCCATCCACAGACCAACCGCGGCAAGCGTAGCTTAACCTGATCCATCGACCTGTGCGGCAGTTATTAATTAGCCACGGGCCCCTCTCACATCTCACGTCTCAGGAGTACCTATATTGTTAAATTAATATACATATCTCTGCAGTTGTTTTCTCTAAACAAATGCCGTCACCATTTAAAGATTTAAGTTGCTTGTGTCTTGTTGCTTGTGTTGTGTGTGTGTTGCTTGTGTAAGGTCAAATTAAATTAACTAGCGGAACTATATCTAAATACGATAAAACAAAAATAAAAAACATTTGATGTTTTTTTTTAGGAGTCAATGACCGCTGGTAGTTTTGTTACTTGCAGTATGAGTTGAGAAAATAATAATAAATGCTTTATCGTGTTCAGATATCGGTACTAATCACGTCTGTGAAATTTACACAAAAAACAACTGATTTATTAAACTGATATTTCACTATCCGCTGTGGATGACCCCACAAAAAAAATCATTAAATTAATTTCTTTATTTTAACAGTCTTCAAAAAAGGAGGAGGTTCTCTTTTTTCATGTAACTATGTTCGGGCATAACTCCGTCATATATGACGGATTTGCTAAATTATTTTTTGTTCGAAAGACGTTTATTCCGAAATGGTCCAACTTTTGGTTTAATATTCACATATCGATACCCTTAGTAGTCGGGCATAACTCCGTCATTTATATGACGGATTTGCTAAATTATTTTTTGTTCGAAAGAGGTTTATTCCGAAATGGTCCAACTTTTGGTTTAATGTTCACATATCGATACCCTTAGGAGTTTCACTAGCTAATTATAGCTATATAGCATAAAGCTATAAATATCTATATTTCTTTTGGCTATGATATAGAGCTCAAAATCTCAAGAGATCATAATGATTCAACTATGCAACTAAAATCCCTAAAACTTTATGACTTAACAATTTGTTCCTCCTCTATCCATGTTCACGCCTGCAGACACTTTCCTCATGATATTTCCGTGTACTTGTACCAGCGTATTTATATTCGATGTATCACCCCGTCGCCTTCGAACACTATAGCAATATATTTCTAACTTAGCCCTTACTTCACGCTCTTGCGCAGTGCGATAAAAAGTGATTTTATCATTTTTGTTGGGTAACGATTGGTACTAAATTATCATTGTTCCTTTCGCAAAATCAACTGATAAAGATCGATCGATCTGCGAAGTGAAGCAGCGTTTGTCTCAATGAAGTAGCTATATATTTTGAAAGGGTTCGACAACGGTAAGAAATTCTAACAGCCAATATCCCAAGCTTAGGATATTTACTTGGTAGGTATTCCTAGATCAGTTATCGGTACAGAAAAGAGCACGGTAATCAAACCGAGAAACCCGGAACTGATAGGCCTTGAAGCTAGAATTTGGGATGACTACTAAACCAACTCACTCACGTCATACTTTGAATCATCTCTCTAATCTCCACACTGGAATTCGTACCCCGAGCCTCGAGATACAGATTAACTGTCTAGTTTGGGGCTCACTGGTAAGTTTTGTAACCTTTCATTACGTAATATTTAAAGCTACTCATGTCGTCTCAATTTGCTGTTAAACTATGAACCTGCTTACTGTATTACCTGGACAATAAATATTTTATATACCCGCTTACTAATCACACCGATTTCTCTCTTTCAGTCGTCAGTAATTTGATTTTCGAAAGAAGAAGCGTTGTGCGCACAGACGCTATACAACGTTATTTCTACTCTATATTCGCACCTGGTTGAATATCTCAATTATCGTCAATAATTACTTAACTATCTATCAGCCCGTCTTATTCAGTTACGGAAGGTATAAATCATATATATTTGTTATTTTCAGAGATTGCGCGTTGATATCTAATCTATCTTTTCTAATAATTGAAACTCCCAATCCAAAACAGACTCTCCATTAAAGAATACTGTGGGGTTATTGCGTAACACACTCTTATCGGTAGCAATGGGTTTCATTTTGACAGTTTAACATCATTCATTGCGTTATTTACGTTGTTGAGTAGACAAATTTTTCGAAATTATGAATGGATTAGCAATAATATGCTTAAATCTTTTTCAGATTGAGATCGATAGTGTGTTACGCAATAATTATAAAATTAAATTTTAAATTGTAAATTATAAAATTAAATTTTAAATTATAAATTTTGAATAGTTAATTATTATGAAATCATCAATACCAATCTTGCCGATCTTTCAGAACTGATTCAATTAGTAACCTTGTATAGTGTTTGGGTCACCAAGATACAGGCTGTGCCTAGTTTGGGACCCACTGTTAAATCGGTCTAAGTTTTCTCTTGGTTAGAACTGAATGCTAATACTTGTATGTTTGTGAACATGTGTAAGTTTTTAATAAATTAATCTGAATTTGAATTTGAATTAGGGTGCTGGATACCTACTTGCTATCATTATAATTTTTTGGCCTACATTGTCTCCCACTACTGGGCAATGGATTCGTCTTTTTCCTTCCAACCCTCTTATTTTGTGCGATCTCTGGCCATGTTGGCCCCGCAAACATGATAAGATCGTCACACCACCTTCGCCGCGGTGTATCTCGATGGCGAAGTCCGACTTCGCCGTCAAATGACGATCTCGAATTTTTTACACCTATTTATAAAATTTCGGCCGTAACGGATCTACCTACCGTAATACTATTAAAGTTTTTATTACTTTTAAAATATCGTTATGTCAAGAATATTAATAATTCGTAGGTGTACTAAAGTTACTGATTTCGTTATCTTGGTTTTAATTACAGTTTAGCCTCAAATATATGGTAATAAGCTATGGTGATGATTTTTTTATTGTTGAAGCGACTTTTTACGATTAATTTGATTATCTCGATTTTGCCTTCTCAAGGTTTAGTTACTGTGTAAGGATTAGGTTACTTATATGAAAAAAGTATATTTTGAATTTATATAGGTAAAGTTTACTTCTGAAGCTGTTAATTTTGAAGAAATTTAATATTGTCTCCTAACAAATCGTCCTGTCCATAAAATCAAAATCAACGGCCATTTATTCAAACTAGGCTGAGATTCAGCACTTTTCAAATTTACACATGACAGTCCCCAAAACGCGCCCATCACCACTTCCTAGTGCATATGCACATAAATCTTCCAAGATGAATTTAAAAAAAAAATGCTGAATAGCTCCTTTGTTCCTGTCAAGTCTGATTGATCAGTACATCAACTGTCAAAGCTAATGTTATCTTACCTTTAGCTGTTATGACTAAATGACCAAACAACTACATAATGACAAGAAGATTCCAGTGGTTATAGATATATCTGATTCTGTATCACTGTCAATATTACAGTGATCTTTAATCTCGTGACAATAAGGTTGGGTTGCAGCTGTTATAGGTAAAATACTGTAAAAGGACTGTAACTGATGGCAAAGCAACTTTTCAAATGAATTTAATATTTTCAAAAATTCATTCCTTCCCTCCTTTTTTCAAAATCCTTTTCTATTTCACAGGCCAGACTGTCCTCGATAGTCCCATACCCGGGGTGGGGGGTACAATAATGATATTACGGCGCGATCGCAGCGGCCGATAGGCGCGCCGTGTGCCGATCTATCGACTCACGCGCACCTTTACGTTTATATTTCACTCTCAACGGGCGTGAGTGTTGCGCTTGTAAACCCAACCGATTTAATTGGCGGGAATGGTCGTTGTTTTAGAGAAATTGTTTGAGTTTTTTTTTTTTCTTTTTGTAGGGTAGATTTGTGTTTGTGGTCAACATTTGGCTCGTGACTGGTGGTTGTCGGAATAGACAAGATGATTTTGGGGTTTTTGATTTCTGAAAATATGAAGAAAATAATGTCTTTGTGAGGCATACGAGGGTCATTCAATAAATACTTAGCCTACAAAAAGTAAACGAAAATTTTGGAAAAGTGGTAATTTATTTTTCAACATAGTCTCCTTTTAGTTCGATTCACTTAGCCCAGCGATGCTCCAACTTTTTTAACCCGTCCGAAAAATAGTTTTTGTCAAACTCTGCAAAATAGGCCTCCGTGGCGGCGATGACCTCCTCATTTGATCCATATCTATTCCCGGCGAGAGATTTTTTCAGATTAGGAAACAGAAAGAAGTCACAAGGGGCCAAATCTGGAGAATACGGTGGATGGGGCAGCAATTCGTAGCGTAATTCGACCAATTTGGCCATGGCAACGGCAGACGTGTGAACCGGTGCGTTGTCGTGGTGAAACAGCACTTTTTTCTTCGCCAGATGGGGTCGTTTTTTTTTAATTCGGCGTCGAATCGGGCCAATAAATCGGCATAGTAAAGCCCTGTAATTGTTTTACCCTTCTCGAGGTAATCGATGTAGATCACACCTTGTGAATCCCAGAAAATGGTGGCCATAACTTTTCCGGCCGATTTTACAGTTTTCGCCTTCTTTGGAGCACGTTCCCCGGTCTGGATGCATTGTTTTGATTGCTCCTTGGTCTCTGGTGTATACCAGTGGATCCAGGTTTCATCGACGGTCACAAAACGACGCAAAAACGCCGCTGGATTCCGCTTAAATAGCGCCAAACACGTCTCCGATGTGGTCTCACGGTTGCACTTGTTTTCCGGTGTGAGTAAACGCGGCACCCATCGCGCCGACAGCTTTCTCATGCCGAGTTCCTCGTGGAGAATATGATGCACTGTTCCTTCTGAAATGCCTACAGTCTCAGCTAGCTCCCGAACCTTCAATCGGCGATCTGCCAATACGAGATCATTGATTTTTTTAATGTTTTCCTCCGTAGCAGCTGTTTTCGGTGCACCTGGACGTGGTTCATCAAAAACCGACGTACGGCCACGTGCGAACTCGTTGAACCAATTCTTGACGGTGGCCATCGATGGAGAAGAGTCACCGTACACAGCATCCAAGCGCTCATTGATTTCGATTGCGCGATTTCCCTTCCAAAAATAGGAATCGAATCACCGAACGATATTGTTCTTTTTCCATTTTTGTAAAACCGATCGATACGTTCGCTTCCATAAGTTGTCAAATTAAAACAAATGAAGGGATTGGAATGAAAATTTGAAAAAAAAAAATTAAAAAAGAATGTGCTACACTGTGGTAAGACTCTTTTGAAACTACAGCGCCCTCTGGCGATGAGGCTAGGTACTTATTGAATGCACCTCGTAGCTTTTCGGATTTATTTTTTTGTGCAAACCACCTTACTTGACCTTACCACAATTAGCTCAAATATGAGCTTTTGCTTTAAGAATATAACAGCTCAGATTTCCTAAAATGTACTACTAAAAGAACGTGCTACACACGTACGTACTACATCTTCATCATCGTTTAAAAGGCACAACAACGAGAGAAATTTCAGATGAACCTATTGCAACAAAAACACCTACACAGCCACACTGGACCAGGCAACCTAATCCCTTACACTCAGACAGGGCCACCTATGAGTGGCCTATCTAGCAATGAGCGCTCCTCGCGTGCCCAATAAATCGTAGCCGTGGACATGCGTACAAATTGGCCCGATGCGATCGCGACAAGACGGAGACTCGCTTGTCTTGCCCCTTGTTAACGCCTCGGGAAGATTGCATGCGATTTTATTGTCGCACCTAAGAACGTGAGCGCGCCCACGTTTTGTGAGCCTTGTATTATAAAGTCGTTCGTCTGTTGTTTTTGAGAGAAATTGCGGTGTGTTAGGATTGAACGAAGTATTGTTGGAGGAGAGGATTTTGTTTTTGCTTTTGTGGTTAGCAATGGTTATAATAGATACTCTTCTTTGTTTTAGGTTTACTTGGGTTGCCATCACAACTCTGCGGTGCATTACCTAATATTCAGAGAATCACCAAGCCAAAGATGCGGCAAGCCTCAGAACAAAAAATGTGGCTAAGCAAAGGTGACACGCGGGATTGTCCGAAAGGGTTACCGCTGCCCCGAAACATAAAGGGCTAAGGAAGGAACACGGGTGAGTTTTAGTCAGTAAGAGTCTGACTCTGCCTTCCGCTCCACCCAGAGCGGGAGAGGGGGTCATTTGATGATTTCTCATCCGCAAAAAAAAAGCAAAGGTGACACCTAGGCCGTAACGGTTTGTAATGCAATCGAAAAACGGTTCACTTACAGTAAATAATGGGTTTTTAAATAGGTTGCGTTCACCGAGCTTTAACGTCTTCAGCACAAGTTTTTTTTTACCGAATATTTGGACTCTATCGACACACCCGAATCTCTTATTGGACCAACAAGAAGTATAAGTACTTCTTCTAGGTCGTAGTGACTACGAACAAGCAAGTGAATTACATAGTCTATGGGCGATTCTCTAGAATTTGTCTCTTGCAATTTTATTGTATCACTAGCTTTCACCTCGCCCGCGAGGTATGTCGAGAAAAACTATCCTATGTCCTTCCTGGGATGCAATCTATCTCTCTGCCAAATTTTATCGAAATCCGTTTAGTGGTTTAGGCGTGAAAAGGTAACATGCAGGCAGACAGAGAGACAGACAGAGTTACTTTTGAATTTATAATATTAGTATGGATTGTATCATTCTACTATTAAGCAGCCGTTTTTTGTAAAAAAAGAAAAGGACGCCATATTTTACAACTGCAAACAGAAACAAGGCATTGTTGAAACACTACTATAAAACACACACCCCCATTTAACATAAGCGTAATGGTTGGCTAGCGATAAGGACGGCGACGTTTCCGGGAGCGATTCGATAACGACGCGATAGCGATACGACGCCGGATTGCGAACGTGTGCTGTGGTAATTAACGTATTGTTTAGTTTTTAAGTTTTAAATGTTTTTTGGAGCAGTGGTGGCACTGGTGGCCCAGTGGTATCGGCCGCGACTTACGATTTTATAGGTACGGCCTATAAACTCGTTCAAACCCAGACAGGCGCTTTACTTTGTGTAACATCACCACTGCTCTCAAAACGGTGAAGGAAAACATCGTGAGGAAATCGGCATGTCCTAGAACCAAAAAATTCGAAGACATGTGATATCTACCAACCCGCACTGGGCTCACGTGGTAGATTACAGCCCTCTCCCTCTCATAGAGAGGAGGCCTGTGTCCCAGTAGTGGGAACTTTATAGGCTGATTATATTATGTTAATGCTTTATTGAGTAAGTTTTGAAATAAATGTTTAGATGCCAACAAAAATAAAGTGACAATCAAAAGGTAAATCGAAACTTAACCAATAATTTACACCTCGTCATCATTCTCCTGCCCTTATCCCAATTTTATTTACGGTCGGTGCAACATGTATTTTTCGTCCATACTTATCTATTAGTCATCATCGCAGTAGTCACTCCCTCTCTAACCATATCAATTTTCAAATAGCCTTTATTAGCAATCTTACAAACTAGTTTAACAATATATTTAAATTAAAAGTTTAGACATCCGAAATCCCATGATTGCTTTGCTCTTTAGCACAGGCCTCCCCCAGGCTTTTCCATAGCTCACGATCGTGAGTTTTTCTCCTCCATGTCCCTCCCGCAAAAGTTTCAGGTCGTCTTCCCATCTTTGAAATGGTCTTCCTCTTTTCCTCTTTCCTTCTCTGGGATACCATTCTGTCACATCTCGGGCCCAACTTTCGTTTCTACCCCTGATGACATGACCTGCCCACTTGTATGCAAGTCATGTCTAACCATATCATCTTTCAATAAATTACACCTACATAATTTAATCATGTCCAAAATCATCGCCTGAATTTAATTTCGATGAGTCAGATTCTATCGATCTTGGCCATTCATTATGGGTAGTCGAAAGGCTGAAAGTCTGACCAGCAGTCTTACCAAGGGGTATCGTATTACCCAGTAACTGGGTTATGAGTGTCAGATGGGCAGTCACTCCGTGTAAAGTACTGGTATTCAACTGCATCCGGTTGGAGTAGAAGTCGACCCCAATATAGTTGGGAAAAGATGGGAGAATCTGTAATATCATCATCATCTGCCTATGATGATGATGTGACAGATTCTATCGATAAATAGTGATGGGACGAACTTTCCTAAAGCACTTGAGTAACTTACAACTTACTTAAGAATTACAAAATGCAACAATTAATAAGGATAACGCTTCGTTTTTAACCAACTTCTAAAAAGGAGGAGGTCCTCAATCCAGATGTATATAGGTATTCTTTATTTATTTAATACTTCAAGCACATAAATGTACAGAGGCGGACTTAATGCCATAGGCATTAAGTTAATTTCGGAAGTCGGTGTCAATAAAAACGAAAATGTGGAACCAACGACACCAACTTCCGAAAAAAGTTATATTTCACTTTGTAGTGTTTTTTTGTAAAAAAAAATTATTGTACGTAAGAAACTAAGAATCAGGTATAAATAAACAATTTATATTCGTGACGCTCCGAGGCCTAAGTAAGTCGTGATATTTATTATATTATTATAGAAAACAATAACCACATGCTAATTTCATACATTATACCAACATTTAATTAAATTACAGCTAAATATTCTAATTATACGCAATATATATTCAGTAAAAAATTAAAAGAGTGAGACATGTTAGATTTATATGCTCAGAGCACGATACTCGTAAAAAATCAATCTATTCATTTAGGCAATAAAATTGTTATTTGCATGCGAAAAAGATCGAAGACGAACAAGAAACAAGCGATAATCAATTTTAAATTGTTGAGATAAGGTTTATTTTTGGATTATAAATAATGTGACCCGGATGCGAAAGATGCTTCGATAGAAATAAATGCACTAACATTGAGAGTATTTACGTAAACCTGTGTTCGTTGATCGCATAAAAATTGCGACACACCCAAAACTACAAAGAGAATTTAATAACAAAAAAAAAATTAGAATACCTATTTTACTGCCTTAATCATCAATATAAACCTCTTAGTTCATATAATCCTATTGTTTGATATATATTTAATGAAATAGTCAATAGTAGAATCATATTTTGTTCAACATACAACCCAGCACTGACGTGCAAATTGCAAAAGAATAAAAAAATTGAATTTCGCGGTCGCTATTCACATAGATAACCAATATATTAAAGTAACCACCCCATATTGAGCTAACATGATTGTCACATCTACTATTTGATAGGCTAATCAGTTAGTTCTAGTCACATAGGGGCAAGACGCTATCGTGGCGTGGCGCATCACGGCGATACCGCCCCTATGGCGTCGTCGTAGATAAAAAACAATTATACACTGTGTTTTGTTGTGTGCTGGATAAGTAGCAGTTTAGTGTTGCTTTTATGATAGTGAAGTGATGCAAGTTGGAATAATTGTAGTACAAATACTTCTCTCTCAAAACGGTGAAGGAAAACATCGTGAGGAAACGGCATGTCCTAGAACTAAAAATTCGAAGATATATGACATCTAAGTACGACGGTCAACTCGCACTGGGCCCGTGTTGTGGATTACAGCCCACACCCTCTCACCGACAGGAGGCCAGTGTCCCAGCAGTGGGAACATTAGGCTGATTATGTATGTGTGTATGTGAACATATAATTTAACTTTAGTGATTCTGTATGAATTTTCCAAAGTTAATCCTTGATTTTGATCTTACAGGGTGCAAACTGCAAAATTACCTTGTAAGATCAAAATCAAGGTGTGGGCTGTAATCCACAACACGGGCCCAGTAACTGATTGGGGGTTCAAAATAAAAAAAATTGCATGCAGGCTATAATTAACTAGGTTTTGAAACTGCCAGAATTGAAAAACTGATGGGAGTCTGAATCTTAGTCGAGAAAATTAGAGGAAATGCACTGTTAATACCAAAGGTTACCTACAACATAGGAAAGTTTAGATTTTCACAAACACTTTTTAGGGTAAGAAAATAAGGGTTGAGGACTATTTATATTATCATTTTATCTTCCAAATAAAATTTCATGAAAATTCATTTCCACTCAATTTAACAACACCTGAAGAAATATTTCGAAAAAAACAAAAAAAAAAAACTAATAAATATTCCTCCCACGTAAACCTATTATAAAAAGTCATTAAAACTAGATTCTGGCAAGCGATTAGAGACAAAAACCTTTTTGAAAAGATACAGGCATGTTCTGGAGTGGGGCTTTTATCGCGCCGAAGAATCGGTCTATATCGCGCGGGCGAATCTCGCAGCGATCGGGCGCGTTTTGGGCGATAAAACACCCCCTCCCCCCACCACGCGGCTCGCTAGACGCCTTTTCGACGTAGAATGTAACTGTTGGTATTGTTGTATTTTTTTGGTGATCGGTACATTTTTAACCGACTTCAAAAAAGGAGGAGGTTCTCAATTCGTCGGTATGTTTTTTTTTTTTTTTTTTTTTTTGTGTGTTTGTTACGCGATTACTCCGCCAATTGTAGACCGATTTCCAAAATTCTTTTTCTGTTCGAAAGGAGATACTTCTGAAGTGGTCCCATAGTCACCAAGACAGGATCTGATGATTGGATCCTGGAGAAATCGAGGGCAACCCTCAAATTTTATTGGCCCACACATCGTTTTTCGCAAATCTAATGAAGTAATTTAAGTACTTGCGTATGGTGATCATCATCTCATGTAGCTGAGCTGATGATGGAAGGTACAACTCCTTAATAGTAAGGAGTAGGCATCGACTGATTTAGCTACTCTATTGATTTAGTTACTGATTTTGTAGTTTGCCATTTTGGTCTCGTGATCATCAGGTCAGGAGGTGATGGACTAACCACAGACGATAGAAATCTTCAAAAAACGACCGCACATGTCTCGCGATTGTTTGTGTATGCATTAGTTTACGCCATACCATAACATAACAAAATTACGCCAGTTCGCTTTTAAGGGCGCTTTTAAATTGTAACAATAATACAGTAAAGGTGTAATTTATTATTGATACATCTACATTTTTTAAACAGGAAAACAAAGTTTCCGAGGGTGACTGCCGGGCGGAAAGCTAGTCATATAATTTACTTAAAACCAACCTAGTTGTTAGAAAGATTACGCAACCGGGCCATTTCTGTTAAAGCTCTCTCATCGTGGGGTCGATTTAAAAGCTTATTTGCATCCAAATCGCATAAGGCGATACCGTCTAAAGTTTTGACACGACTAAGGGCTACATATATTTGCCCTTTTGCAAAGTTCTTCTTGCCCAAATCGATCACCGCTTTATCTAGGGTTGTGCCCTGAAGTTTGTGGACAGTCACGGCCCAGCTTAAAATGAGCGGTAGCATTCTACGTTCGACATCACCATATCCTCTTTGCGCTTGGAATGTTGTGCAAACAGGGGAGATTGCTACGCACCCGTCTTCATCTTTTACGCCATACCATAACATAACAAAATTACGCCAGTTCGCTTTTAAGGGCGCTTTTAAATTGTAACAATAATACAGTAAAGGTGTAATTTATTATTGATACATCTACATTTTTTAAACAGGAAAACAAAGTTTCCGAGGGTGACTGCCGGGCGGAAAGCTAGTCATATAATTTACTTAAAACCAACCTAGTTGTTAGAAAGATTACGCAACCGGGCCATTTCTGTTAAAGCTCTCTCATCGTGGGGTCGATTTAAAAGCTTATTTGCATCCAAATCGCATAAGGCGATACCGTCTAAAGTTTTGACACGACTAAGGGCTACATATATTTGCCCTTTTGCAAAGTTCTTCTTGCCCAAATCGATCACCGCTTTATCTAGGGTTGTGCCCTGAAGTTTGTGGACAGTCACGGCCCAGCTTAAAATGAGCGGTAGCATTCTACGTTCGACATCACCATATCCTCTTTGCGCTTGGAATGTTGTGCAAACAGGGGAGATTGCTACGCACCCGTCTTCATCTTTTAAGCGTTGGCCTACAGATGGGTCATCAAATTTAATATGGACAGATTCAGGCAACTCACCTTCCTCCAGTTGGTCTCTTCGTAGGGCAGGCCATTTAATACTCTTAATAAGGCCCATGGCACCATTAACGAGCCCATCAGATACAGAAATATTACGCCTTAACATGACTCGAGATTCAATACCCAACTTGATAACTGATAAGAAACCACCGCAGTTATTAATATCTTTAGGAATAACATTATCGGGTGGTTTTCTACCATAGGTTGCCGCCTCGCGAGACTCATCTACAGCCATTATAGTGTACATGCGGTACGTCTTTGCATTTTCAGCGGTAATTTTTTCATTATATGAGTCAACTTGTCTAACAGTAGGGAATATACGGACAACAACACCATCGGCAAAATCTCCTGACAAAGGCACGTGTCGCCGCTCACAAAGCAATTGTAGCTGAGCTGTCGTTAGTTCTCCAACCCGCAAGCTATTCAAGAGGTCAATGAACTCAACATCATTTCGCTGTCGCATATTTATTGAAAGTTCACAAAATGAGAATTGCTGCCATAAGTTGATTTCAGCTGAAAACCATGTCGGTTGAATAAAACACCAATGCCCTTTTACCGGTGGGAGTTGAAGTATATCACCAAAAAGCAATATATTAATCCCGCCAAACAATTTGTCATTATTTTTGAATTCTTGGAGACGCAGGTGAATAATTCGCAAATTTTCATATGATACCATAGAGATCTCATCTATGATTAACCAGTTTATATGGCGCCATTTAAGTCTTTCATTTTCTAGCTTTTGCCCAGTAATTTTTTTGTATGTCATGGTATTTCCTTTTTCAATCGGAAGTGAGAATATAGAGTGCAATGTTTTGCCAAATATTTGACGTGCGGCTACTCCTGTTAGGGATCCCACTTCAATTAATTTGGCCTTGAGCAATATGTCAACTGTAGGTGCATAACACCGTTTAATATGTTCGACGAGTAATTTCAAGACGAAAGACTTTCCACTTCCCGCACCACCAGTGATGAATAATAATAATTGGTTTGCTTGTCCCTGTAAGTCACTTTCCACAGCTGCAGAAACTTTTTGGAAAAGATCTCTCTGTTGAACGTTTAGACCTCGAATATTCCCTAAGAAGACTTCATCAGCCATTGCACATCTTTCGCATACATCTTCACAATAATTGTCATCGATATTCACGATCTGTTCACCGCCACATATCAATGGACGATCGACATCTTGAGTGTCACGGGCAGCGTTAAGCGCGACTGCTTGGGCGAGAGCTTGTTGTATCATTTGTTCTGCGTGAGCAAACTCTTCTGCGCTTACATTACGATGTAATGGTCGAAGTTCTCTTTGTCGCCTAATGAAACAATCTTCGGCGGTTTCTTCTTCAAGTAAAAGATCACTCTCATTGCGAAATGGTATGTGACATACTATCAAGCTGTAGTAATAAGCTTCTTTGTCACTGTTTAATGTGAAATATCGTGTACGCAATACTGCAGACTTATTTCTTATACGCATCCGCGTGTTATCTCTTAGTCGTATAAATCTTGCTAGCGTTACATCTTCACCCCTTAGTTCTTCATCGCCATCGTCTTCATCCCATGTAAAGCTAGACACCGTTTCGAAGCGCACAGCGAATTCAGCGAGGCTTAAGTCTTCCAGTTCGTCTGGGCGTAATATATACCGGTCAAAAATGTTGTTGTAAACTGATGTATCATCACTGTCAAATCGTAGAAGTCGAAAACGTTCAGTTGGCTTACAACTGTTAATGAAGACAGTTTTACGGGAAGACATTTTGAGC
This sequence comes from Mesoligia furuncula, assembly GCA_916614155.1. NCBI lineage: Eukaryota > Metazoa > Arthropoda > Insecta > Lepidoptera > Noctuidae > Mesoligia > Mesoligia furuncula. Next base: position 26,665,348 of record OU744802.1, on the reverse strand, counting down.
GGTAAGTGACACAATCTATATGCGCATTCTGGAGCACTTACAAGGCGTTGAGATAGAATGGCCATTGAGACTGCAAATAACTGTTTCCATACAGGACCACCTTGCCTCTTAGCCTTCGTAATGGCTTCTCGTACAACTTCACCTGTGTCATGGGGTTCGCATTTACTTGCGTATTTAGCCACATAGTACGCAACTGCTGTTACATTACCGCACGGTTGTACATCTATGTTTCCTTTCCATAGTTTCAGTAGAGTAGGATTGTAATTGTTCACCATAGTTTCGTCTGCAGTTCGTTTCAAACAACAAAATCGTCCATTATTAGATAATACTTCATCAGGACCTAAGCAAACTGTAGTCTCGTATGCGGGCCTTGGGAAACCAAAGCGACAATTACTATTGTTGTTGTTGCGGTTTTTGTAACAGGTGGCAGTGTGTTTGTGTATTTGCACGTCTTCAATTAATTTCTGCAATAAAGGGTCATTGCGCATTAAGGAGCATGAAACAACCTTTTCGATAACTTCGATGCCTTCAGGAGTCGAAAAATCTGGGATGTTATCACACCACATCAACATATGAAGGTGTGGACTTCCACGATTTTGAAACTCGATTCTATACCAAAAGTCCACAACTGAACCACCCAAGCAGTCTGGATCAAGTTTGAGGAATCTCATTAGAGCGTTCACGCGAACCGTAAATTGTCGAGAGACAACCACGGGATATTTTTGTACCAAATGTAGACGCTCGGGGAAAGACAGGCTCTCTGTTTCATTTACATCACGACCATCTGCGATAAGTAAGGCTTTGATCATGTCCGGCCAGTTAAGATCGTTGCAAGAAAACGTCAAAAACCACGTAGGAGGCCCTAAACTTCGAACCATTGCAGTAAGTTCAGAACAACATTTCTGCCAATAAGACGCTGACCCTCTAATATTACGCATAGTAAGATGCATATTATCTATGAGTCCTCGAGGTGTCTGATCGTTCTGGCCTTGACGCATCCTGCATGATACAGACACACTGGATTTAGCTCGATAATACTCAACTACGGAAAGAGCAAAAAACAAATAGTCGTTTCGATTGAAACGCTTGTCGAGGCTCATTATTCTACTTTGAAAGTAATCCAAAGGAGTAATCTGAACATCTCTTATCTCACCAAAGCCATTTTTACCATCAGGAAAAAGACAATACCACGCAAGCTCTTCCGTTCGTCGTTCTCGATCCATATTTAATGGTGGCGCTGTTTTTCTTGTAATGTCAGCTAATCTCATTTCGTTATTGGTCATAGTTTCATGGAGATTCAAAGAAACAACACTTTCTAGATTAGGGACCGCTTCGTCTATGCTACGGAGCATACTTGTTGTTTCAATTATTGTGGTAATTGGTTCAAATTGTGATATTGACCTTTCTTGTTCTGAAGCTGAGATTGGTCGAGATGTTTGTTGAGAAGTGCTGTCATTTTCTAGTATAGAAATTGTATATGTTGGACTCTCTGACTGAAAACTTCCTAACCAATTATTTGATATTTTTAAATTGTCTCTATGTATTCTTCTTTGTTTCTGACCTGACTTTGCTTGAAACATGTGTCGAGGAGTATCATTTTCTGATGTAGTCATCGTGTATGTAGGACTTTCCAATTGAATTGTTGTTGACTGCTCCTGATTCTCTGACGTAATTCTGCTAATTTCGGCCTCATTCTCTGGTGTTATAACCAAAGCAGTTAATGAGTACACATTGAGAAAGATATTATCCTGGGCCGTCACTTTAGTCGTCGGCGTAAACAAATTTCGTCGCAGTATGCCATGTAATTCATCTACATTTTTAAATTTAATGCAACAGGCAGCACCACGTCTTGGAGCTTTAGCTCCCTTAGGCCCACGTGCATGTGAATCAAACAGCCAATATCTATAAGCATCCGTTTCATCGTTATGGTATACAGCCACAGTCATAGAATTTGCAGTAAGCAGTCCGCAACAATTTTCTCTGAAAAACAATGTCAAAGCATTTTTTAGGTTAGGGAACCCTTCAAGACTTTGATCTGTGTCTAAATGACCGTTATAATTGGTGTCAGAAACTGAGATATTAATTTTCTTCCTGTTGTATAATATTTGACGAGCAAGATCACTCGCGGCAAGATATTCAGGGTTAACTTCTCCTATTGCAGGGGCCAGTCTGGAAGCAATGGACTCACGGTAGAGTTTGTCTCCGAGGATTACTATATAATCAATGTCACTCTTTGACCATTGACTTGCCTCGTCTGTACAAAACGCTGCACATGCTACAGCTGCTACAGCAGTGCATTGTTTACCACGAGATTGCAAATCAAATCTTAAATCGGCTTGATGAAACGATCCGTGTAGTATGGAAATATCTTCATTTATATTCACGTAGTTGTTTTGAAGAGTAGATTGTAACTCCATAGACTCACCATTACTCGTAGGCTCTTCACAAATTTGTACAATTTCAGATAAGTCAATAACATTCTCGAAATGGGGTCTTATATCTCTATAGAGTACATTGTGTGACATTAACCAGGTTAGAGCTTGATACAATCTGTTCATATCCACAATAAACTCTTGGGAGCGTTGCAGGTTTTCGAGACTTTCCACAATCAAAACTAATCCTATTTGGTTTGGCATAAGTGGCAGTTGTTCAGCGATTTCGACAACGTCTTTTGCAAATAAAGTAACTTGTCCCTTGCACCAATCTTGTGAGAAACGGTTTTGTAGCTTCATTATTTTAAGAAACGGCACAACACGGCATAAAAAACGTTCTTCCAATTTTGTTAAATTAGCTAGCTCCTGAGGTATAGGCGTGACTGTCATTTTATTCCAGAAAGCTGCTGGTGGAATTTTTCGTTTCCTTATATTATTTTGACAGCGTGAGCATGTTACGATTTCACCCAGACGCACCAATTCTTCGGGTATTAACGTACTATACATAGCAGTACGTAAATTACGGCGTTGTGGTGGATACAATGCTTTATAACAAATAGCACATGGCAATTCAGCGAAAATGTTAATAGCCTGTTCAAAACCATTTACTGATGATACCTCCCTACGATTACGACTAGCTTGTCGCATAATATCTAATCGAGTCGCTCTGGATTCGGCAGATTCATTAGATAGACGCTCATATTGCACGTGAAGACGTCGGGAACTTTGCTCCTCGGTTTCGTTTGATAAGCGATCCTGAATCAATCCGAGACGATGAGAACGTTGCTCTTCGGTTTCGTGACACAAGCGTTCATGAATTAAACCGAGACGATGAGCACGTTGCTTCTCGGTCTCGTGAGACAAACGTTCATGAATTAAACCAAGACGATGAGCACGTTGCTTCTCGGTCTCGTGAGACAAACGTTCATGAATTAAACCCAGACGATGAGAACGTTGCTCCTCAGTCTCGTGAGACAAACGTTCATGAATTAAACCCAAACGATGAGTACGTTGCTCCTCGGTCTCGTGAGACAAACGTTCATGTATTAAACCCAGACGATGAACACGTTGCTCCTCGGTTTCGTGAGACAAACGTTCACGAATCAAACTGAGCCGCTGAGCATGACTTTCTGGACTTTCATTAAGCCTTGATAATTTCATGTTTGCTCTCTTCTGAGAAAGTCTATACGCTCGCTGCTCATCACTCTCATTTGATATGTTTCTAGTATTTCTTTCCCTACTTTTCTTTAAACGTTCTTCCCTTTCGTCGTTACTTTCTTCCAAACGGCGCTGTCTCATTTGAGCAGCGCGTTTACTTGGCCTACCCATATTAAACAAAACGAATTTTCTTTCTATTAACAATTGAAAAAGAAATCCAAAACTATGAATTACGTACAAACTTACACTAAAAACTAGAAAATAAAATTATTTTTAAAAAAAAAACAAAAACCGACTTCAACAACCTAATAAACACTAAACACTTAAAAATAATATTAAATTGAAAAAATTTAATCAAGAATTATTAACCTAAATAACCTTACCTAACTTTAATCTACACTATATTTTACAATTTAACAGTTTTTGGAGTCGGTGCCAAGCCCGCACTCACAAAATATTAACCTAAAAAAGATACTATAGTAGCAAAAAAAATTAACAGACTCAACAAAACAAACTGAAAAAAAAATTACAACACAAAACAGAATATCAACAGAAGACGGGAGTTGTTTTTGTTCGGAAAGTGGCGCGCTCTTGCGGACGAAATGTGAAACTCGAAAGTAATACAATTTGATCTTCATAGGTTTCTAGGTAACGAAACCATATCGCGATTCAAAAAACGGTACAACGCCATCTATCGAGCGCTGACTAAAACTTTTAACAGCTTTGTTAAAACATCAGTACCTAATAATATGATAGTAATACACTCTCGTAAACTATTGTAATAATAAAAATTAAGGGAAAATATTCTATGGCCCTATTAGATAGATACACTTGGCTTGGCACCGACTCCAAAAACTGTTAAATTGTAAAATATAGTGTAGATTAAAGTTAGGTAAGGTTATTTAGGTTAATAATTCTTGATTAAATTTTTTCAATTTAATATTATTTTTAAGTGTTTAGTGTTTATTAGGTTGTTGAAGTCGGTTTTTGTTTTTTTTTTAAAAATAATTTTTCGTTGTAAAGTTTTCTGAAGTTTAGTTTGACAGTAGAGATGTCACGGTGTATTTTTAAAATAGATGTTTCTCAGAGTGTGTTGTAACCTTCGATCAATAATAGGTTGTAACCGAATCTCTGTGATCTGTTGAAGGGCTTATAGCAATACTAGGCTTATACTTCGGCATTGCTTTCATTGTATTGTAGATAGACTAATGTAGTTTTATTACTGTTCGTAGTACCTACTTATCTACGTTAGATCATCAGTGCGCTGGTACAACCAATACTTATATTTTATCTCATTAAAAGTTATCCCCCAAGAGACTAATATCATTAATAATTCATTTTATAACACTTTCTAATGAATTACAAATTATCTCATATTAAAATCAGAATCTTATCACATTGAGCATAATTTCAGTCACTTAATTAGTTTTTAACTGCACCTCAGTCGATATTATAATAAAATAAAATAAGATCTAAATTCATTATAATTTACACACACAGCTATTTTCATACGAAATTATCTAGTCACTAAATCACAGATGGTGTGATAACATTCTCTCCTATAATTACCGTCCCCCTCTCACACCGAAGCGCGCGTCGTCCTACCGGCAACACACCCCGCTTATCGCGATGTGGCGTCGCGCGTCGCGGCGTTTCTTATCAGTCGCCCGCTCTCCATCTTAGATTACGATCCGTTGTAATAAATGGAAGGTGGATTCGAGCGTGACGGTGTGATACGCGGACGTGTGATGTCGCGAGCTCTGTTGGGTGGGATAACTTCACGTGTGTTTTCTTCCCAAAATATTTTAGGAAAGTGACCTTTCTGTAGGTACTGACCTTTTTGTAAAACTGTGAAAAGTCCCCATCTACATAATACGTAAGTACAGCTGTAGATACAAATGCATTTCCACAGTTTTAAAAACCTAGGTAGGTAGGTATTTACAAGAACTGAGCGAAGTAAACAAAACTTGAACTCAAAAATAACCATTCACAGAAAAAATCTTTATCACTAACAACTTTCACAGTTCCGTCAACGTCATCTGGCATCGAACTCGCGACCTTTCCGTAGCCCCGCCCCCTGCGATCTGGAATCAATTAGCGTGCGCGTGAGACGGCCGGCCCACGGCGCGGCGCGGCCGCATAAATTGATGCTAAACGAGATTGACCCCGAAACGGGGATTATTAAACGTACGACTGTGCTGAGAGCGAATTTTGTTGTGAAAACATTTCACTTTGGATGACAGAATAGTAGTTTTTTTAATTTGTGTGGAAAATGGAAAACGTACCTACAGATTTTTTTTCCTTCGCTTCTTATCAATAAAAAAAAGTACCTGCAGTAGCACTGGTTTTTCTAAATCGTTGAATGCAAGGGTTAGAGATTTCTGTCTTTTGTATATTTAACACTAAAATCTAGCTTGTATATTCCTTCATAGGCATTTCATAGGCCCAGGAAGAGGTGGCGAGATGACCTGGACTCGTACCGCTAGGGTTGTATTGCTCCATAAAAGGATGCCTGGAAGGATTTGTGGGAAGCTTTTGCTCAGCAGTTGGACAGAGTACGCTAACTAAGGTATATTTTTAATTATAAACTGTTTATCAATCAGTCAATCATTTACTTAATTATTAACAGTTTTTTTTGCAATCAATCAATAGTCTTTATTTGTATACATAGGTTACAACAACAGTTTGCAAGATGTTTTCTTTTAAAAGAAAATCGGATTAGATCGGATTGGATTGGATCGGTATCTAATCCGATTTTCTTTTAAAAGAAAATTCTGATCTAAAATCGCCTCTACAACTTCACACATTATGAACCTATTAATAAGTTTATATCCATAGTTAATTGTCTAATCTGAGTTAATAAGTTTGCACACAAACGCAGTGCATGGTGTATAAGGGCGAGCCTGCACTATCGTCATGATGTCGGATAGCATGATGTAGGTCCCGTATTTCAACACCAACTGGCTATGGGTTCCCAGGAACTATAAGTTCTATAGTGTGTTGATATTCAAGTACCTTTGTGTGCAGAGAAAAGTAGTGGAAGGGAGTTTTCAGTGTAGGCGGAAATGGCACTTGATGAAAATATTAAAAATAAAAGGTATTATTTTACTGTTCATATTAATGAACAATAAAATAATAATTTTAATTGTCTGTTAGTTTATGGCAAAGATCAGAATTTATTAAAATTGTAATTTTTTTTTGGTATCGTTGCTACTAGTGTTGCACGACACAATTATTGCAGATACCGATACCACTGCAACAAGATTAAACGTTTGGGTAATACCGCCAAATGTCGACTAGTTTTGAAAAACAACTTGATGTTTTAAAAGAGCAATAATAATAGCAATATTTTGGATCACAAACCTTCAAGGTGCTTACAAAAAGAGATCACTTAGATAATACAACGGCGCAGCGGTGTAGATATAAGCTCCTGATAACAGCTTCGATTCCCCGGCTGAGCGATGTTTTCGTTAGATAATTTTATTATTTCGGTGGAAAAAATATAGTTTTAAAGTTAAACAATGGCATTGTTGTAGGAATTAATTTTGTTGATAATTTATCTTTCATATAAACTGATAGAAATCGGGTCAGAAATTTAAAATTAAATAACTTTACGAAGACGTTTTTTAATACCTACTTGAGACAGCTGGATAAGAGCTCTTACACACCATGTTTTTTTAGGCGCCGTCGACGCGCGTTTCGCTATCGCCCGTTGTTGGCGTTGCTAAACTTGAAAAAGGCAGATTACTTGTGATTGCATCACTGCAAACTCACGAGAAACGCGCTACAGATGTGGTGTGTAAGAGCTCTAAGTAGACTTTAGTTTGTGAATGTATTGTATTGAATTAAACATTTAATTATCACTCAAGTCATAAATAAATATTAAATAATATTTCATTTTAATAATAGCTATTTAAATAATACAAACCATTTCTGGTTTAATGCTACAAAATAAACATGGATCTGTATTAAGACTCTATGTATAAATAAATAATAATAACAAAATAAGTCCGCCTCTGTACATTTATGTGCTTGAAGTATTAAATTAATAAATAAATAAATAATAAAATAAATAAATAAGTGATGTAACGTCTACCGTTACCTAACAATTAAGTAATTATATTATAATTGGTATTAGCTATTTATAAATATCTATCGACCCGCACTGGGCCCGCGTGGTGGATTACGGCCCTCTCCCTCTCACCTAGAGGAGGCCTGTGTCCCAACATTATAGGCTGATTATGATTTTTAAATAAATAATAGATGTATATTCGAATTAACTTAATTTTAGCAAAAGCATTTCTGCATATATCACGCCATTGTTTATGTTTTTTTCCAACGTAAACTAGGCTATGCCTATTGACTACCTATATATACATCGTAATGAAAAACATATTATTGACGAATACTTTACTATCTCTAAATAATGTTAACTTTGGTAAGTCCCACTATCATAATATTTACGCAAATATAATTTTTCCAAAGACTGTAAATGTTCTTAATTCTTATTCGTAGAACCGATAAAACTAAATTACACTGTTAGGTATTTTGCTAATTAAAAGTAAACAAAGTTAATATCATAATATACCAGAACGCTTATCTCGGAGGAAATATAACATACTTCCAGGAGCGATAAGGAGTTTGCATAATTGATATGCTGAGACCGAAAAATTCGGTATCGGTATCAGTGTGGAGGGCATCCTTTTAGGTATATTTTTAATTGGTATGATCAATATAGCTTCTTTTGTGTCTATTTTATTGTGTTAATTCAAACAACAGGACACAATATTTCTTTAAAAACATATTTTTTGTTTTTAATAAGATCTTTAATTAATGTAGCATCATGGGAACTTATTCATAGTGGTACCGATTCTTATTTGATTGCATTCTAAGTATAATTACCTAAATAATCAATGCATTAGCTTATCTTATTGATTATAAATACGGATAGGTAATTTAATATACAGTTTTTTTTTTGGTCTTTAAAAATGGCATCTCTTTATTATTGATACCAAGAAGGCTTGAACTTTTCCCACAAAAATTGTGGTATTGGTATTTAAAATTAAAAGAAAAAGTTTATTTCCTACGCCACATACATATTTTACATAATTATTAACAGTTGAACTAAAATATAAGTAATCTCATTTGCCACGCCATTTAAAAAAGTAAGTACCTAAATTAGTTTGTTTATCTCTAATTATTTTTTAATGAGATACAATTAATTCCATATGTTAATTATTGTCGGTCTAAAATTATATGTTACTATTAGCATTGAGTGAATTTACATGGATATGGCTTGATGTTAAGAGGGAACAGGGCGTGCGATTCTCCATACAAATGTATTCCCCTTTTTTCTTCATATAATGCCTCTAGAGCATTTTTTTTCATAATATCAAGGTCTGCTGTAAACACGTCCCTGTCGTTTTCTTTTTTTCAGCAACTAATCAGTAAAGAAAATATGATCCTCCAAAAATTACAAAAAATGCAGCAAAAAAAAAAATGCTGCAAATATTTACCGCCGTGATTAGAGTCCTCTAATCACGAGACAAATTAGAAAAGTTTAAAAAAAAAATATAGGAACCTAAACATATATGTACTCTTTCTTAAAATTGAATCGGCTCAGTTTTCGAGGAGAAAAAAGGGGAATACGAAACATCGATCTCGTCAAAATTTTTGTGATCATTTCGGTCTGAGCTGCAGCTGTCCCTATCACACACTACGGGGGTAGACTTGAGGTAAGGCGACGGCAAAAGTTTCTTCAAACACCTATTTTTCAAATTCTCTTAATAATTATGAATAATCATAATATGTGATTTCTTGAGCTGTAGAAACGATTAAATATAATATAACTTTTCAGCTACAGTGAACAGAGCTAGTTTTTAAAATATATGTCATTTTTATATGGTAATCAGTGAGATGGGTTAGTTTAATAGAGTAAACACGGTGACTCCTATAGTATACTCGTACGTAGGTACGCAGAGTAGGCATTAGCAGTAAGATCAAGGCAAAGTTGGTACAGGGGCGGACTGCCTTGGTCGACAGACATTCGAATGCAATTTCATAAATAACTTTAATAAAATAAGTTTATTTTTTTATTTGTTTCTTTAGTGGGCTACCGACGTAATACAGCCAGATGTATTCATTTATGTATACATAATTTTTGTTTCTAAACAAATCTACATTCCAAAGTTGTGTCACTTGACATTTTTTAAACTGAATTGCTTATTCAGTTATTTCAAATGGTTGTTCGTGGGTGGTAAAAATACTCTTTCTAATAAGATAGTCTATTAGGTATATGCCATTGGCAATAAATAACTCGCTATTTCTTAAATGAAAGATAAACTGATAAATGATAATTAAAATTGACTACAACTGACTCCTGTTGTTCGTGAAAGGCAAACTCATTAAAAAACTTAATAGCAGACCTATCTAATACCTACTGAATTTAAAACAAAAGAGCGACGATCAATAAAAACGAAACAAAACTCAGAACGAACGATTAAAATTTAAAAACGTGACCTCTCAAACACCCTGTAGGAATTTAAAAAGAATCACACCCCACATTATCACATAGTAACACACATTAACATTCTCTTTCTCCCTCTCTCACCCACACAGACGTACAATTTGATAATGAACGTGGAATCAGAACAGAGATAACATTTCTCCCTCGCCTTATCAGCGGGATCGGGAGGCTGGGTCCCATTGAGTGGAACACACGTCATTTTTATCGTAAGCCACGACTGTCTAAGTGTAGGACTGATGGATAGTTGTTTGTTTTTGAGATAGTAATAATGCTATTATGAACCAGTAGCAGCTGTTGTTTATTAAAAATTCGGAAGGATTTCCTTGGTTTTTATTCTTAGTAATTTTCAGTACCTATTTAATCAATCGACTATGAGGAATACTGTTTAAAAAGTTTAAAAAAAGCGTTAAACATGTGAGTATTAATGAATCCAAACAACGTTAATAAAATAAAAACATTTAGGAAGTAGATATTAATACTTCAATCATAAATCCGATCCTAAAACTGACAGTCGGACTGCGTTATACCGATGAAGCAACGAGATACAACTCTAACGAAACATACACAAACTATTTAGACATAGTTGACATTGACAGGAGCTGTCAAAATAGGAACATGCCTCACGAGTTCGGTATTTAAAAATGGGATGTCGTTGCAATGTGATTTGGTATCGGCTTTAGATTGGTATCTAGTTTTTGTAAAGTCACATCACTATTTTGTTAGAAGGTTTTGATTCAAATGTAACTAAACTGAGAGCTGGATGAGGAACATGTTTGAACATGTTTTTATTTAAAAATATCTTGTTTAAAATACCAAAGTCGACCAAAGACCAATTAATTCATATTTTAATCCCTTCAAATACACGTAGGTACCTACGTGTATTTGAAGGGATTAAAACACCAAAAAAATTGCACAGACCATTAATATTCTAACATGAGCCCGCAATGCTGTTCAAATCATGAAAATCTAAGTAACTCACAGTAATTACATTTTATCAATGATTTACATTCGTTCATGTTCTGATAATGTATCTTCTACAGGGCAATAAAAATCCTATATAATACATTAGTAACACTGTTAAGGCTATCAGACAAGAGATAAAAACCGACCAATGTTAACGACAGACTTATCGCGAATTCGGAGAAAACTGCTATCATACTATAGCTTTGTGTCCAAAATGTATTTATTTGTTTTCATTTTTGAACGAACTTGGCTGCTATTTTTGTTTTTCTTGCTCGTGTAGGCTGGTTGAGATGACTTAGCACGTCATTTACTTGAGTCTTTTGGGATTTAAAAATGTTTGATCCCTGTTCAGTGTTATATTATATTTACAGCTACATCTGGACTCTTGTACCCACAGTATTGATAAAGTACGGAGTTCATTCACCCCAAAAGTAACCTCAAATTAACACTGCAAATTTATTTACAATTGATTTTAAGTATTTTTAAGTACCTAAATGTAAACAGTTTACAGTTGGTTAGAATGATTTTCTAAACAATATCACAGGTGAAGGCTTTTTGGACCCAATTTTTCATTATAAAGTGCAGTTTCAACCCACTTTAATAACGTTTTAAGTGTTTTTAATACCTCATTGACACTAATTGGTACTCCGGTTATCCCGATCATTGATAAAACCGGGTTATACGTCCACATGTAAATTCCAAGAATGTTGTTTTATCTAATGTCAACAAACACAAAAGCATACTGTTTTCCTTGAAATCAATGCGTTCTAGAGACTTGTTTACGTTCTATACTAAAGAATACACCATTATTATACAAGACACCTCTACCTAGTTATTATAATAACCTCATTAAGAATTAACTGCAATATTGTTTTGTATTTTTTCAGCATCTAAGGAATTGCCAGGCGGATCTCGTTGATTTCTCCCACAAAATTGTAGATTTTACCTCCAACTTTATGTCAAGTAAGTATTAGTAAACTTCTTGCTACAGCATCAGGGGGTTGAGCAACGAGTAAAAATGTCAAAGTTTAATAGATAACGATAGTAGAACGAGGTAGTAACAACAGTACTTAATTCTTATTTGATACAACATTTCATTCAATACGCTCAGGATAGATGCCTCTAATCGGTATCGGTATCTATTCTCGAGATATTTCATTGATACCATCGCAGATTGAATAGACAGGGAGCCAGCTATAGAATACGCGAATGGAATGGAACTGAAGACATTAAAAGGACTTTAAAACTATTGGAAAGTTCATAATAATAAGAAAAACAAAGCATTATAGACACTCAGCCACACCGACCGATATGTAAACAAATCTTACACATTGTTTTGAAGTCGACAGCGCCACCTGGCGGCGGGTCCCCGGCCGCCACTTCCAGCTGCTTCAGATACCGCAACCACAATAACATAATATCCACAACACAGCACTATTTTTTGGTATTTATTTTGTGTATATTTGTGCGCGCGACATTTCAACCGTCATACTTTTGCCGCGTAAAGTGAGTGACTGGCCCGGCGAGCCGAACGCCCCTCCCCGCACACACGCGCGCCGCGTCTGCACGCTGCCGCACACACACGCAGCCGATCCCTTATCAGGTTGGTTTAACTAGCAATGGCTGGCCCCAGATGCTATCACTCCGGGCTCGCGGTAACGTTGCATTGAAAGATAAGAGTCAGCGATATTATCGCTCTTTGAATAAACTTGTATAAAATGTCAAATAAAAAAGCTGCGCGCCATACACGTCGGTCTAGCGGCGATTTTTTTGATACCCCTGGGATGTCGGAAGTCAGACAAGGTTTATGATTTCGAGAATTTGTTATGGGCTCTCAGAAATGTGGAAGTTCTGGTGTTTTTATTGCCAACGTTATCGAAGTTAAGTCTCTGGACACATTTATAAGTTGAAAAGAAATTGGTCCTTATATTTTTTTAATTTTGCTGTCCATACTTACGTAGTTGATAAGGAATATCATATTTATTGACATTATTATAAGTCGGGACTTACCTGAAAAGAAAAAAATAAAACATTAATACAAATTAAAAAAAAGCAAAACTATGGGAAATCAAGTTACTAATTGTCAATTAATATTCTTATTTTACAGAACCAAATTCTAATCCTAAAAATAACGTGTTACCAGACTACAATTACGAAGCAGTGACAACTGGCAACACAAACACGTGACGGACAAAAAGTGACATTGAGGAAAACTTCTCAATGTGGGTCAGCAACTGAATGCAGGTCCACATAGTTCTGAATCTATTTCGTTTGACATTTAACAGTCTTCACGCGTAGATCACCTTCTAGGGTTCCATCAAATACAACTATACGAATAACATTCGTGTGCTGAATATAGGGGGCCTCTCTATATCGATATAACGATAGTACTTTTCGAATATGGACTTTTGAAAGCCTTTTTTGGCTCTGCCATCCATTTTGGACACACTTTACTGGTCCATTGACCAGATATATTAAGTGCTTCGATGACCTTTTTATAAGAAAGGAAGTAACTTGACTTTGAAATCTGTTTAGTGTGAACTTTGGTATTTACTAGCGGGAAAACACGTTTGCAAGATCACTAGCAATATGAGCTTGGTCAATATGATCTAACACATGGTCAATACTGGTATTCAGCTGCATCCGGTTAGACTGGAAGCCGACCCCAACATAGTTGGGAAAGGCTAGGGATGACATGGTCAATACAAAACTGTGTCCTTTTAATTGTGGGTCCTATTTTCCTTCCTTTTGTATATTATACTTGAGTTATTGAATACATCTGTTTAAAAAAACCTTGCTGAACCCTTCACTAAGATTTTTTCTGTACAATAATTACACAAATGTAATATACCTACAGGAACAACAATAATAAAACAGACCTCTATTTTTTTAAGTGTATTTATAACTATATTTTAAGCCACAATATTATCAAATCTATCCAAGTCTCCCATAATTTAAAACAAACACAGCTAGTTTTTGCTCATTGTACATTTAACCGCATATATGGCACAAGTGCGCGCACGCAGTTAATAGCAGTCTAAGATTCGGTGCTGATCCAACGATAGCTGCCAAGGTTATGATTTACTTGATACGGACGCAGGTGGCTGAACGGTAGTGAGGAGAAATATTGGGAACAGAAACGCCATTCCGGGATATATTCTTCATTAAGTTATTTTTTTTAAAAGTTTGCAACTGCATTGACGATTTTTGGCACTCTCGAATGGACCAACAATTTTGACCTAACAAGTCTGACTTTTTTGTTTGAATATTGTTGTCGTCTAGTGATGGCAAACAATATTGTTGAGAATTTTGATAGTTTCGGGTAGCTTGATGTGCTGGCGTCTGTACCTATCGGGGATTTTTGTGATGTCAACTTATCGAAATGAATGAACTGTACTTTAAGATAGCAGGGTTTCATTACAGCAAGGGGAAACCCTATCGGGGCAGCAGGAGGCACATGATGATCGTATTTAGAGTAGACGAGAAATTGTTTTTTTGAGAGATAAATTCTGTCTTCAAACTCTTGCCAGTAGTTATTATCATAAACATCTTTTAGTACCTTAAGACTTATGAGGCAGCCTTCTCCTTCTCGTATTAATTCCTTATCCCACAGTAAGTTCTACCTTCTATTTTTTCACTGATATTTGTCCCGTGCAACACAGCACTTGGCACCACTCTACACACACAAGGGCGACGCTTGTGTGCGATCCCCGTCTGAGATTGTGTTTATCTCACATCTCGTATGCAACGTTCATTTACATAAAAACTATTATTTTTTCGACCATGCCTTTATCTTTTATCATCGATTAACTTTTTGTTGTACTGTGTGCTTTAATAAGTCATAGTTTTGTAAGGTTTTACGTAGGATTATTATTTTGTTTTGTTACATCAAACAATGTTTTATTTTCATGCCTTTTTTTTGTCAAATTCTGTCTCAAATTCTTAACAGTAACTTTGACTTCAAAAAATGTATCGACAAGAAGCTTCTGGGGTTTCTACATTACAAATCATCTTTAAAACTCTAACAGCCCTGATTAAGAAGCTCCCTCATAAATCACATTCACAACCGATCTCTGACGGATAATACTCGAACCATAGTAACCACACAAGGTACGCAGATTGTTGATTGCACTATGACGTTATCAATGCAAGTGGATGCTACTGCTCATTCACTTGATGCAATCCCTTTCAAAACCGATGCTACTGATTCTTTCGCCAACGATGTGGATGATAGTGATGACGGTGATTCACCTAATGTAGTCAATAATGATGATTTCACCTGATGAACGCCTAATATTTTATTTCCTCGAAGCTTTGAAATGTTTTTTAAAGTAACATTATTTCATTTAAGGCCCAAACTATCATCTGATACTGATTCAGCTTCAATCAAATTTCGAATCACATCACAAATTGAAATAAAACCATATCCTTTAAAAAACCAGGGCACAGGGCTCCGAAACACAAATCAAACGGCTACCGCTAAGTACATCATATCTACTCGAAAATTCATAAAAGAAAGCCCAGTCTGATAGGCGGTCGGCGCCAGCCATATGTGTTGATAAGTCCCAGAATAAATCAACCCGTCTCGGTGCCTAGTGATAAGGGAAGATAAAACATTAATCAGTATTGGTCGAAGTTAATGGATTCTTAATGCGGCGGTCTTCATGTGGACGAGGAGTTTTTGAAGTCCTTGATTTGTTGTGTGAATTTTGTTAAGTGTTTTAGCGCCTTTTTTGGACGACCTTTGATAGTTGGGAGTCTGTGATAAAGAGTTAAAGTCAAAACGACGAGGCGGCGCGCGACGACCATTAAGATCTCGTTTTTACCAGGATTTTTCAATTTTTAAGTCGTTTCGAGATCAGATTTTGGTTGGCGGTTGTTTTTTTGTTTTTGAGAATTTTGTTGTTAATGTAACTGTAATACACACATAACATAACACCACGCCTATATTCCTCTCAGTTAAGCAGTAGTGTATATAAAGTACAGCCACATTTCGCCAATTATGTTTGGGAATCATACCCAAGACCCAATTTTTGTATCGCATAAAAGCTATTGGCAGCTTTTATGCGAAGCAAAGCAAGAACATAACAGTTGTTTTCGAAACTCAGCACAAGGACAACGTGAAGCAGCTTAGTTGCTGCAAAAAGTGGTCAATCTGCTAGAAAAAAAACCCAAAAAATAAAATAAAACTTATAACTTTGCTAGTGGCTGAATCACAATCGTTCTTACTGATGAGCATTTGTATTTTTAAAACTACTTCCCAGTTTGTCTGACCATCTAGATTGTTATCAAAGTGAGCTACTGTATTCATAATTTTTATCTCCATAACATTATTACCGGTTACAATTGTGTAAAATTAAATTTACATAATGACTTTTAATTGTAACCTTGTTGTCTGCAATTTTAACTTTCAATGTATTTTATTGTTTAAATAATTATAGCTATATGTACGGAAGATTGTATGGTCCAGCCAATTAAATAAAAAACTAAGATTTTTAGGCTAGAAACAGTTAAAGTAGGCAATAAAGATAAGATTTTTGGTTAGGAAGAAAATAAAAACTAGAATAATCGTTGCACATGACACAGATAATTTTGATGATGAGACACTAACGGCTCACGCAGACAGTTCCCATGAAGTTTGCATAGAAATAATTCTACTAGAGTCGCAACGCGCTGTCGCGTCGCGCCTGTCTGTGGCAGCCTTAAACTGCATAGTGTATAGCACTTTCAAACAAGATCCTCCAACAGATTGTAAACCTCTAGGTTGTTAAAGAAATTCATACTCATGGCAAACGTCAAACAATTCAACTCCCTGTTCACATACCTAAATCACATCACACTAATATTATAAAGGCGAAAGTTTGTGAGTGTGTGTTTATATGTTTGTTACTTCTTCACGCTCAAACGGCTGGACCAATTTTGATAAAATTTTGTATGGAGGTAGCTGACACCCTGGATTAATATATAGGCTACTTTTTATCCCGATATTCCCACGGGATCGACAATTACGCGGGTGAAACCGCGGGGCGCAGCTAGTGATTGATAAAGAAAAGCCATTCTGTCTACCACATTTTATCCTGACCACAAGCACCCAAAATAAACCGCAAAATATAACCACAAACACAGGTAACGAAACGTATCGAGTTTGATGCGTTTCGTTTCGTCGATGGAGCGATAGGCGGTCAATCGATACGCTATCAGCACCATCTGGCCTCCCCCCACGGTCCCCACAGGTTCTGGGTTGTGGTAATGGTAGCAAAAGATATAAGTATTTACTACATTTTATGATCTGTTTATGTGACTAGGTGTTCTTAAACGATGGTTATTTATTTATTTATTTATTTATTTAATACTTCAAGCACATAAATGTACAGAGGCGGACTTAATGCCATAGGCATTTTCTACCAGTCAACCTTTGGGTGATGCAGAGACAAAGAGTGGTAGGTGCAATCAAGAACATTGAGGAATAAATATTTTAAATATAAAAATACGCATATACCTATTAAAACTATGAATATAATATATACCTAATTACATATAAATATAAGAACAAATAAATATAAATAAATACATGAATATACTTACTAAAAAGAAATAAGACAAACAATGAGAAAATATTACCGTTGTGATGATACTGCCAGCTTCTTGCGAATGTGCTCGCGAGCCTTAACTTTAAAAGATAATCGGTTGGTTTAATGGTTAGGCATGAATCTTGATTCCAAGCTGTCAGATTTAACTGAAATCTAATTTGAAATTTGGATTTATGCTTGGTCATCCTTGACGAATTCTCACCACAACAAAAACTCTTCAGAGGTAGAAGAAGGAGTACAAGTGTTTTCGCCCTTAGTATTGTCCTTAACCCAATCATGACAATTTTTACTGAGTACATAGTATTAATCATACTATGTATATCATATCCTTCTCTCGTTTTTGGTCGATTCAGGTTTGTATCTTCACTTCCTACTTCCTTAATACTTAATATGTCAACTTATTTCCATTGACCAAGTTCAAAATTAAATTGGCAAACAAAAAAATTAAACTTTAACTTTTTTTCCTATCGCTATAACATTTATGTGATGGTGAGATGGTGCTGATAATCGGCCAATCAAATTACCAGCGGGGTCACCACGCCTGCAAGCTTCCTCTGTAAGGTGTGATGATTAACCAAAGGATTCAAACAGGACGATAAAGGAGGTCTTTAGTCCAAGTAGAGGCAGTAGAAAGTACCTACTTGGAAATGTGCGATGAATTGCAATGGTTCCCGAATACAAAATCAAAATCATTTTTTAAATTTAGGTTTACAGTACTTTTTGATCGTCAAAATAACATAAGACAAAGTCCCCCCAAAACGCCCGCTCTTCACCACTTCCTATCGTTTTAGCTGAAAAGAAGCGACGACGCAACAAAATCTACAGCATACGCTTTAGAAGAAACCTTAGGTATATGGCTTTTCTATCGTGGATGCATTGACAGACACAAATCTCAGGTGCACAAACACCCAAGAAAGAAATATCTGCAGACTATACAAACATTTGATAAGGAAATCAAACCCCTGACGCGTAGTCTAGAAGCCAATAGCTCAGTCACCGCGCCTATTGTTGCTATATTTAAATTAAATCATTTTGTACTTCATTTTGATGTCCCTTCAAGCTCATATACAAATTCCACGAACCGCATTTTTGTAATACATTGCCCAAGACACCTTGAGTGTGTAATCTGATCTCACCACATTGATTCACAGCAGATGTAATATTTTTTATTCTGTTTCGGCCCTGATTAGATCTAAGGTAAGATTGTGTTTCTAATAAAGTCTGTTAAATAAGAAGGGCAAAGGTACATGGTCACAAAATATAAAGAACTCATTATAATACTGAATATTATAAGGTCTCTTTCGGCAGTAAAAGATAGGCCACCCATCTGTCCACAGGTGGGTGGCATTTCTGCTAAAGGATTTTGTTAAGAGAAAAAATTACTACTGCATAAATGAAAAATAAAAACAAAATATACCTAATGCAACAAGTTGTTAACAATGCTGTTGACAAGCGTACTGATAATGGAAACATCTCTATGACTGATCCTGATCATTGTAGTATGCTTCGCATAATTATTATCGTGCCAGCTTTGTTCAAAGACAGTTAGTCAGCGTCAATTACAAACTGATGCACTTGAACCCAATGGATCAATCCACTGATAGGTCAACTGACACGTCTCTCAAGCGTAAAACGACCTACCTTATTAGTACCAATAGATTCTAATAGGACAACTTGATCAGTTGTCTGCCTTTCTGGTTAACTTATACTTATATGCTAATTACCAATTAATGTAGAATAAGTTATTATGACTCATAGCTTAACACCTGTCTTATTGGGTCAAATATAGAATCGAAGAACGAGACGATACCCATGAGTAAAACTTACTAAATCGAGACGTTATTGATTTCGACACACCAGCAACTTCACGAGGAAACTATAAATGATCATTGATAAGATCTAAATATTATTGGCACATAGTACAAATCACAGGACATAATAATGTTAGAGTCGCTTGGACCTTTATTGTTAATGATTATGATGAACTTGAAAATGTTGGTAACCTTAAAGACTTTGGTGTTGGAGGTCAACAAACGGTGGAAGCTTTGGCGACACTGAAAAAACCAAAGAAATACTTACAAGTGATGACGTAAAAGCGCCGTATGACGATTTATTATCAATGCCAACAATAAAAATTTCAAAAGAACTTAAATATAGAGTGATAAAGTTCATAATCTCTGCGCTCTTTCAACAACAGTACCCAACTCATCTTTTAACGTTCGCTAGCCTACCCGAAAAGCACATAAAACTGAAAACACACACAGTGGCCATCATAACCGCTGCTGAGACGGCCCATATTGCATTGTGAGGCTAATTGGATTGAGATGCTTATCTGTTGAACCGATAAAATGGCGCAGATAACATTCTGTAGTGACTTATTAAGGCCGTTCCCAGAATAATATTAGATCGCACGATACGCGCTGTGTGTTCGTACCGATAGCAGCGGACGAAACAGTTTTTGGTTAGGTTAGAATTTTTTTCGTCTAGTTGGATTTTTTTTTTGTGTTAGTACTTGTGTTGTGTTATGTAAATTATCTTTGTGTGTGATTTCATGGTGGTGGTTCGTTTAAAAGATTGGAGTTGAAGAACATTACATGGCTTTTGAAATTGATTCTTCTATAGTAGTATAATAGATTCTTCATGCATGCCATGTTCATAAATTTTATGAACGTTTGTTCTAAAAAAATTTATTGTTTCTATCTGATTCTTTTGATCTCTAAAAACCTCAAACAATTAACTGCATAACTAGGCTTTTTATGTACTGATGAAATCACAAAACTTCCTGGCCAGCAGGAAAAATGTGCCTCAAAACGAAACACAGACAACATAGCCACGAATTCACGATTACAAGTAAGCCTAAATCCACCAGTCCATAAAAAAGAAGCAGAAACCAATTAGGTCACATCTCCCCCACTTATCTGCGAACCCTACTTTGCTATCAGCGATCAGAACAACGGATCGCGTTGTGTAGTTTTTGCGAAATTGGTCCCGATCGAGTGTTATTCGCTCGTGTTGATTCCCTGGAACACTGCATGTATCGCAGACTCAATCTGTGACAACCTTCGGACCCTGGACGTGAGTCATCAGGATGAACTGTCTTAGGAATTTGCCTCGATTTGGTACTTTTTGCCAAAACTTATTTTATGTTCGCGAAGTAGATGCAAGTTACAATTACTATGAACCATAATTATGTGGTTCATGGGAAAGATAAAGGTTATTACTATCTTATAATGTTAAAATTTCATCGTACTGTTGGTAGGCAGTGACGACTTGCAGAAGATCGCGGGGAAGACCTGGATGGGACTAGAACAGACTAGGGAAGCATGGCACTAAAGAGAGGAAGCCTATAGTCAGCAGTGGGTGGAACAAGGCTACCAAAGATGATGATGAGTGTTGAAAGTTTTAAAGTAAAAATCATCACACTCAAACCACTAATAAAGATGCTTCATGTTTTGAAGGTTTCTTAAGAACATGTGTAAAGTTTTAGACGTCATTTCACTTCGCCAAGCCTCGATTGAAGCAAAGGTCGGTCCAGTAAGAGGTCATGCGTACGAGACCCGGCCGTTGCACTATTGACGTAAACC
This sequence comes from Mesoligia furuncula, assembly GCA_916614155.1. Lineage (NCBI taxonomy): Eukaryota > Metazoa > Arthropoda > Insecta > Lepidoptera > Noctuidae > Mesoligia > Mesoligia furuncula. The sequence continues at coordinate 26,644,095 of OU744802.1, read as the reverse complement.
CACTCTTATCATTAGCATAACTTGGTTTGAGGAGGTCACGGGATTATTAGCAAGGAATGTCGACAATATAAATATAGAATTTCAGCAATATATGCAAAAACTATATATGAAAAAGGGGCTTTACTCTTCAAGTCGTCGGCATAGTTTGTGACCGGAGATCTACAAAATAATGATGATGACCACGTGACCGTCTGCATGATAATTAAGCAGTAGTCGCAGAAGTGTGGTGTGGTAATATGGCACAACGTTAGTGTCTTTCCTAATACCCAATAGGTAAGGTATCATATTTGCTGCAAACAATACAGCATTCAATTGCTCCAAAACATCTGTTGCCATTTTTTTCTCACCAATACTATCTCATCTATCTAGACCAAACGACTCAATAAAAATACAATAATTATCTCAAAGACATCTTAAGCAGCATTCTCAACAATATTTACAATGATAACTTAGTTATTAATAGCGATGCTTTAATAAAATTAATACCATATCGTGACCGCAGCGATGTAGATAAAGATCATTTTGAAAAAAAGGTGCATAAACTTTAATTAGAGAAGCGAGATCCATTTGAACGATAAAACGTATCGTTCTGATACACCTTGTTGTCTGGCTGTGTTACTTATTACGTGTATAATGGTAATAGCACCTGTGTACGCTTATGTTAATAATAATTTGATAAAATAATCATGTTTCATCTGCATCTGGTGTAGCTTATAAGTTTTGAACAAGAGCTTTTGGTGTAAGTCAAAAATTGTGTAATTGCATTGGACAAATGGTTGACTGTATCGAACAATATCATCATCATCATCAGCTCCTGAATGCTGATCATATGCTTCACTTTTCATGTGCCAATCCCCATGCTCCGGTGCCAGCCTCATCGAGGTTCTAACCGCGATGGTAACAACAACGCCGTCCGCCCATCTCGCCGCCGGACGACCGACACTTCATCTCCCAGTCCTTGTACGCCACTCAGTCACTCACTACCTTACTCAACCTGTCATCACTGCGCTTTGTTAGGCATATTGAACTGAAGTGCCATATATCAAACCGTTTTTGTATTAATTGCTGTCATTCGTCAAAAATATTTTTATTTTCTTTTACCATAAATATTCTTTTAATCGTGAATGTCGGTAAATGTAAGAAAGTATGTTTTTTTTTTAAAGATAGTAGAACTATACTCAACAGCAATGGGTACAACAAGGGTGTTTTAAAAATTGTGATGAAATGCTATAGAATAACTGTAAGAACCTGTTTTAACCGACTTCAAAAAAAGGAGGAGGTTCTCAATTCGGTTGTATTTCTTAAAATGTTTTTGGAATTTTTTTATGTTACCTCATTACGCCGTCATACGTATATACCGATTTGGAAAATTCTTTTTTTATTTAAAAGGATATAACTTCCAAATTGGTCCCATTTTTATCAAAATCCAGTTCTGAGATGGAATCCATGAGGAATAATTGAGGGAACTCTTCAAATGTTATAGGCACACCTATAGCGATATAGTAACTCGTGCATTTGCTCTCGGAAACCACCATTTGGTGAACTGGAACTGATGAAGAAGACCACAGATGGCCACCGGAACTACTCAATAATAAGTATTTCACGGGTTGCGATTCGATTATTTTAATATGGTTGCTAAGCAATTTATGCTCGTCACAATGCGAATGGTGAAATAGAGCTGATGGTGGAATATCAGGAGAACTCCTCAACAATTAACGTCCCTGCATCGGGAAAAGCAATATTTTGTAAAAGGCGATAAGCAAGTTGACATTAGGCTATTGTAACTTAGACACATTATAAACGTCTGTTTATAATGTGTCTAAGTTAAAAGTTTTTATTTCGCGCTTTTTATTGGGTCTCCAATAAAAAGCGAGAAATAAAAACTTTGTAACAAAAACAAAACCGACTTGCAAAAAAAACTCTACAAAGTGAAAAATAACTTTAATTTCGGAAGTCGGTGGCAAAAACTAAAATACAGATCCAAAGACATCCGAAATTAAAGTTTGTTTTCACTTTGTATTGTTTTTTGGAAGTCGTTTTTTTTAAGTTTTTTAAATTACGCAGTGAACCCAACGTTAATAACGTTAGCAAATCTGATGCACAAACAAGGTCTAGGTTCAGGTTCAGGTTTATAAAGATGAGAAAGCTAAGGAAGAATGACGGATAATAAAAAAACAAATGAATATAAATTCTTGTCACTCTATCAATTAGATCGATCTCTGTAGACGGGAAGAATGTAGTAGTTTTTGCTACAAAATGACAATTAAAAGACAAAGTGGCTACGACAGTTAGTAAAGGCTAGATTCGTCTGGTACAGACATTTAAATGTAAATGCAACACAATAGGCAGGATGTTGATTGCCTCGATGGTCTAGCAAACGTAAGCAATATTTCTGAGTGTGGGGGTTCAAGGTTCGTTCGATCCTCAAGTTCGGAAAGTGTTGATAAAACTAGAGTAAATTTAATACGAGCGCGGAGTCACAAATACACAAATTCGATTGATTAATCGAACCAAATGAACAGCGGTATTAACTTTATAGACCTGTAAAACTTGTGGGACGTAAATAATTTACGATACGTAATACTAATTGCCTCAATCAACTTATACTTGGCCGATTTTCATTGATAACCATCTGTCAATTCCAATCACCATATACAAACATAAATTATTATAGAGATACGATCAAAATGTGTTAAAATCAATAAATCTAAGCCCGAAAACGTATGCAAATGAATTAAAATAAAGAATGTGAGTATCGACTTGTGAGCTTGAAAATAAAGGCTCGGCTACGATATCACACATCGGCAAAGTGATGAAGAAGATTTTGAATTACGATAAGCAATAGAAACTGTACATGTTATAATTTATTAATGAATGATGAAAACGATTAAGGAAGGAAGTTGTTAAAACTATCCTAACAAACAAATCTGGTCGTTTAAAAAGTAATGCGTGGTCATACATTAAAAAAATATATATACGCGTCGACTTGAGAACCTCCTCCGTTTTTTCATCGGGCTTCCCTTACATGACCTAAAGCGCGGTCACTGTCGGACTGCATAGAAAAGAAAGAGAAGCGCGATGCCACAACGCTGGTAATTTATTGCAAAATATGAAGAAATTATTTAATTACAAAAAATGTATTGTTTGGACGAAAAAATTAAAACAGTTTTTTGTATGTTGCTTGTAGAATAGTCTGACAAAAAAAAAAGAATGGTTGATGTATATTCGTATGGTTTTTATTGTAAAAATAAAGTTTTAAGAGGTATCTTCATGATTTTTTTCTTTCGTATCAAATTAGTTGTATCTGGGGGCACAGGAGTCACACTGTCTCCTAAGATACAGGACTACCTAGTCCTGTATCTTAGGAGACAGTGTGAGGCCATACAGGGCGGTAAGTCATGTAGGTATAGCGGCAGCCAGGGTGTTTAGCGTGAGGGTGGTAAAGTAATACATTTGTGTGCCGGTGTGTAAATGTGTTTGAGTGTAAGTGTGTGAGTGAGTGACCACAAGGATGTGTAGGTGTATGAGTGGCGAGTGTGGGAGTGTGCGAAAACATGGGACTTAAATATGGGTGTACTATAAGTATACCCCTACCTATCTCTCCCTTTGGTGAATAGAGGCGTGATGTTATGTCATGTTATGAATAACAACGTTAACTTTGCAAATAATTATAAGGTAAACCTTTTCCACTTTTTTCCACTTTTAATCAGAAATACCTAATGAATTGTGTATCAGTCACTCACAACAACGTCATATAGTGTTCATTTGCCTTATTTTTGTTTTTAAATCATGTGTGTTTATCGAAGCCGCGTGAGGCTATTCAATTTGAAACAAAAGACTTTTTATCAGTTATATGCTCAAAATATTCAAGTGATTCAGTTAAAGTGGTGGTAGAATGAGTCAGTTCTTCAAACCGCTTGACATTTTTCGTCTATACATACCTAAATTTAATAATCTAGTAGCCTTTTACCAGCTTTGTTAAAATTATATCATTATAAGCTGCGCCCCGCAGTTTCACCCGCATAAGTGTCGATCCTGTGGGAATATCGGGATAAAAAGTATTCTATGTGTTATTCTGATGTATAAGCTATATTACTGTAAAGTTTCATCAAAATCCGTTCAGTAGTTTTTGCGTGAAAGAGTAACAAACATGCATCCATACATCCTCACAAACCTTTGCGTTTATAATATTAGTAGAATCTTGATACTGAACCGAACCAAAAGGAGCATGTAAGAATCTTAGCTGCTGGCATTCTGTGATTTCTGCCTACACCGATGGGAAGGTCTGAGTTTACGAAGTTTATGAAGTTATTCCAGTAGGATGATAAAATACGGTTGAATATCATATTATAAGTATCTCTATATCTCTGTAAGAGCAATTGTGGCCGAGTGGTAATGGCCGCGACATACGAGTTGTAGGTCGTAGGTTCGAACCTAGACAGGCTCTTTACTTTATGTAAATCATCACCACTGCTCTCAAAACGGTGAAGGAAAACATCGTGAGGAAACCGGCATGCTGTCCGCCCTTAAAGTTGTCTGTCTTGTTGGTCAGTTCTGTTTTGACAAAATAGCTGGACTTATGGATCCAATGTATCCTCCAGAACGTTCAAATAATAATATTATTGACTGTGCAAGTCACCCCCTGCCATTTTATCCGTGTATATACATATAAAACATTGATCAGGTAGAGGTCATAGTTCTTCCATAGTTTTTTTTAATTGCTGAATTGGCCCGCTCTTGACCTTGATCAAGCCTGATGGAAAACGATGGATGAGGTTTATGATGGAACGAGCGTGCCCAGAAGATGCCTAAGGCACTGGAACTCCCACGCATCGACGAAACACAGCAGGCTGCCTGGCGTCGGACTCCGTTGGGAGGGTGGTCGTAAACCAGGCGGGCGTTAGCCCTACCACCGCAAGGGAAGAATTTGCGAGTCAAATAAGGTGTTGGGTGTGACTGTCCAGGATGCGCCGAGCGTGTTGGTTCAGTTGAGTTACTGGCGGAACAAATTGCGCTACACGCACGTTCTTGGTAACCAATTCACTTTAGCCACCCAAACCCATAGTCCAACTTTTTATTTTTCCATATCCTGCAATAGTCCTACACCAATCGGGGGTTATCCTTGGGTGCACTTGCAAAGTGCATATATAGGGATAATCGGCGGTTGGTGCCGCATTTCATTAAAATTTCCTAAGGACCTCTGCGAGTTGGCTTCGGCCCCCCGTATGCCTTCCAAAGGACCGGGACCCCATGGTCCCGAGATATGTAAAATAAAAAATAATAATAATAGTGTGCTAATTTTCAGACTGTGGCAGTTCACTGGCCTTGCAATCATCATCATCATCATCAACATAGGCAGCCTTGTGCCACCCACTGGTGAGTACAGGCTTCCTCCCTTTTGTGCCATACTTACCTGGTCTGTATGAGTGTCATTCAGGTTTTTATGAACGGGTCAGCGGGATTGTCCGAAAGGGTTACCGCTGGCCCGGAACGTAAAGGGCTAAGGAAGGAACACGGGTGGGTTTTAGTCAGTAAGAGTCTGATACTCCCTTCCGCTCAGCTCAGAGCAGGAGCGGTCATTTGATGATTTCCCAACCAAGAAAAAAAAAAAGAAGAGAGAAAGAAAGAAAAAGTATTTATTGCGACTCGTACAGGAAGATCAAAAACTAAACTAAACACAGTAAAATAAAAATCCAAGTTATATAAAAAAAAGTAACAAAAGGAAAATGAAACAGAAAGTCCTATACGAGGCCAAAAGGCTCCTATCTCAGCATGATGCTGCGACAGTATGACAATCAAGCCCCACAATAGTAACACGACTCCTTTTTGTATCTGCTAATCTTGTCACCTTTGTTCATATTTCGTATAATAAGCAGTAATCGGGCGATCGAGTGAATCATTAAACACCCGATAGAGGGCGGAGGTGACGCGTCGCCCACTGTGGCCGCGTGGACACGAGCAAGTTATGAGCGATGAGCGTTTAGTATCGATGAACTAGAGTTTAGAAGCTACAAAAACCAAACGGACCGATAAATATGGTATGCTATGTACTGACAAAAAGTTTGTAGTGTGTTTTTAATAGGAGAACCCTAATAAACTATAAATAAGTAATGAATTATACCGAAACTAATAATATAAACAGTATTCAAATTAATTGGGTGTGTCAACGAGGAATGCGGTACTACCTACAATTAAAATTGACCCATAAATTATAGTTGCCAGAACAACTTTTTGTGGATTAATTTTTATTTTAATAGTGATCTTTGACAAGCGATACTTGTAGACAGAAGCACAAAAGTCTGACAGCTAGTCTTACCAAAGGGTATCGTGTTACCTAGTAATTAGGATGTCGAGGTCAGATAGTCACTCCATTAAAATACTAGCATCTATCTGCTTTCGGTTATACTGGAAGACAAGTCCAACATAGTTTGGAAACGCCTAGGCAGATATATAGTGAACTGACTATACTTACCCTGTTGTGTTTAATCTTTATATATAAAAGTCCTGACTGACTGATATAACAAGGCACAGCCTGAACCGCTGGTCCTAGAGACATGAAATTTGGAGGGTGTTCTTTGTGAAGAGTAGGTACCCACTAAGAAATGGTTTCGAAATTCCACCCATAAGAGGGTGAATGTGGGGAGGGTGAAATTCCACGCGGACGAAGTCGACGAGACGATTTAGATAATGAACATAAAAGTAGAAAAATCAAGTAGATAAATACAGCAAATTAGCTCCCGTTTCACTTAGACCAACACAAAAACTAACCACAGCTATCTCCCTAATCGCGATCGCTCATAACTAAAGGCACGGCTACACGAGCAACACACGGTCGATTTCATCCTTTGTTGTGCACAAGAAAAATGGCCGAACACTATCGAGCGACGATACTATTACTTTAAACAAGATCCCCGCTCCCGATAGTTAACTGAGAGGAACATACATAAGCGTTGGACACTGACGTAGACTGCGGAGAATTAGAATTATTTACTAGGATTTGTTGTTTATGTTTTTCTTGCATTTGTAGTTAGTTAACAACACATTTTCAGCGTTGTGGTTCCAGAATTTGATATGGATACCAACAAAATTGAGTAAAAATGGTTTGGGTTCTTCAAGGAGTTATTCTGGGACCGGCAATAAAATAAGTTAAAACAGGAAAAACGGTTTTAAAATTTAACTGTCATTTAAAATATTTGAAAGTCTCATGAAATCATTATTTGTATTCAATAATTTGTGAAACAACAGCTTCTTCATAATTCAACAACGATTTTGAACAACGGAATAATCAACTACAAGATTTCTATCTGTCTCCAATTCTCTACAGCAAGAACCATTAAAACAGATCTACAACCACACCTCACTATCAATTCTAAGGGCCAAACAATCCGAATAACTTAATAGGCGTCTCATAATACAGGTCTCACGTTGGGTGGGCTCAAGCAGCACTCATTTGTCAACCGAGCCCGCTACCACGATACGCGTCACAGTCCTTTGTGTAGAGATAGCTATCGCAAGAACAATGCCTCCTAGTGTTTATACCTCCAAACCGTTTAACACATTTGTTATAAGGTCAGAAATGTTAAATTGTTAAGATCAGGTTACGTTAGATTTGGTTGTAGTTAAGGTAGGAGGGTGGAACAATTGTCATTTGTATGGAATACACGACTACAGGACCGAATTTTACACGTATCAATGTAAGGACGTTGAAAGAACTTTTACAAATTTTCAATAAGATTCTGAACATATATCAACTAACTAAGGTTTTATAGTTTAGCAGGAGATTTGCCCAGAGTTAAAAAAAGGACATTTTATAAGAATGAAGATTTTAATGCTATTCCATCTCAAAACCATTTATTTGCTGAGACAGTACCTCCTATTGAAAGAAAAATCAATAAATCTCAACGGCCCAGAATTGAACTTACGACCCCAAGCTCCACTTTCTTCACCACCAAGCTACAAACCTGTCGCAACCAATAAACAAGAAAATAATGGTGACAATCGCCCAGATCGAATATCGATACGTCGGTCGTACCGTTTAGTGTTTCAAACGTTAAACAATGAACTATTTGTTACGACAAATACAACCTTAAACAACTCCCCAACTATAAACTAACAAGTGAAGAAACAATTCTATATCCATCACTCTTTTTGGTCTCATTTCAAATACAGAACAACTTGTGTAGCCGTCAATGTAACCGATACAAATCGGTGCGCTCGGATTTATCTGCGTTTGTTAGTAGATGCTCTCGCGCCGACTGTGCCGGTAGTCTTGGATTTTTTATCTTCTATCCTTCTCTCTCTCGCGTTAGTTCGTGTTATATAGTGTTACGCCCTTTTTCCAGACGATCGATAATATTGTCCTACGAGACTTTTATTAGATCACTATCAGTCCAAACTGTCAGTTTATTAAAACTTTCGTGTTTTGTGTTCTTAACGTTTGTCTTGTTTGTTTTAGTGTTTTCTTGTTTTGTTTTACGATTGGTAATAAGTTTTTTATGGCATAATTATTGTGAGTCTCTCTGAAATTAATGGTTATTGTGTAATTTATCAAGTTACATATTGTGTCTTCATTGAAAATTTTATTGAATGTTAGTACCACCATAACTTCAGGCTGTGTTCGTGTGGTCTTGAATGCTTACGAGATAGAATTTCATCACTTGAAAGTTGTGGGATGTGAGTGAAGTTTATGTATATGTTGTATTTTTAAAGGTGTGTAAATAGATATCACAAGAAACGACCACAAATTTGCTTAGATAAATCTAGAGTTTAAATAAAGAAAGTAAAACCCAAACAAAGCAAGAACAGTTGATGTCAACAAAATGGTTGCAACGGCTTTAGAAATTCTAAGGATCATCTTCAATCAGTCCATCAAGTTGCAAAAGTTTTACAAAAATGCCTCTGCTGCATCATAATCAGATCATTCTTCCATTCCACCCATAAAAACCACAGATACGCCTAACAAGAAACTTCCATATCTCATCGTCTAGACAATTTATTTTTAGCTGCAACATAAAACGTAAATATATCTCCCCATACCTATCAAAAGATACCACGATATATAGCACCAGTAATCTACAGACTACTGCTATCTCAGCATCTCCTATCTAACTCAACTTATCGGCTGTAACGACCGGCCAGCTTATCACAAACGTGCTTTAAAAGCTTTTTTCGTGAATTAAAATTTTTAAGCTGAAACTCGTGTGCAGATAGCCTTAGATTAATGACGTCAGATTGCAGATTTCGGATGAGCAAAATATGGCGGATAGGAATCTAGGTAATAACAGTTTTTGTTGTTGTGTTTACGAGATTTTTGGGGTCAGGGGTTTTGAAGAAGGCTGGGAAGAGAATTGAGGAACTGGAGTTGGAGATAATTATTCTGGTATTTGGTTAAACATTGACTCTAATGATTCTATTAAATCTGCTAAAGTACTAATATATTAGACTGGGTGACCATGGCTCTCTATAATTATATAGATTTGTAATTAAGTCGTATGTAGATTTCATATGTCTAATATATTTCTACTACAGCAGATTTAATAGAACCATTAGAGGCAATCTTTAACTAAAAACCAGCATAATTATCTCTCTTTTAGAAAGCTTCTGTAATCTGAAGGAGTGAAGCTTATGACACAAGAAAGTCGCACTTGTTAACATAATATTTAAGATCAAGATTGTTTTAACTTGCTGAAGATGACCACAATTTATTTGATCTACAAAGGGCCACCTTTTAACAGCAGCATGGGACTCTTCAATCCTAACACTTTCGCAAACTGAAGTCACGAAAGCTCCCGAAGACAGCCGAAGCTCTCCGATCCTAACAACCCCAAATACATTAGGTTGGCGCCAAACCCGTCAACTGCAGATACACTATCAAGGAATTAAATTATTATCTTATCGTATAAAAGCAGACCTCCTCGGTATTGAGAGCTTATCAGATATTTTTGAGAGTCACATTTTTTATTGACGCTTTCAAGTTCCGTTTCGTTCTGGAATTTGAATATATATAATACTACCAGCGCCCCGCGGTTTCACCCGCATAAGTGTCGATCTCGTGGGAATACCGGGATAAAAACTATCCTATGCCCTTCCCCGGGACGCAATCTATCTCTCTGCCAAATTTTATCGAAATCAGTGGTTTAGGCATGAAAAGGTAACATACAGACAGACAGGGTTACTTTCGAATTTATAATATTAGTAAGGATAATACGAGTGTATTTTTGTCCCACTGCAGGGCAAATACCTCTTCTCATACAGAGAAGACACGAGCATTGAGCACCACGCTTCCTTAAGACAACGATGGCCATTTAGGAGTTAAATATCAACTTCTGAGTTGAGCTGCACGATTTTTGACAAATGCGTGCACTGATTGGACAGGTCCACTCAATCTGTGTGGGTCTTTTCTCAAAAGACCATTTCAGACATCAATCTACATGGTCTTCACACGATCTGACCGAGATTTTGTCTGGACTTTAAAAGAGACTGTGACCTCTGAGTTTGTTTCGGCCTTTCTTTTCAGAATAGTCAGATAGGAAACGCCGACCTCATCTAGTTTAAAAAAAATATCATTGACGTGTAAAAGTGTTTGTACAAACCTACTTACAGAAAGAAATCATTTATCATTTATCATAACTATAAAATGTAGGTTTCCTCAGAATGCTTTCCTGCATTAATGTCAGTAATATCTAAAAATCATAAAAAACTGCAAATAAAAGAAAACTCTAAAGAAGAAATTTCAAAAATATTCGTCTGTTAAGAAAAGCAAAGGGTTTAGCAACCGTTAGGCTATCCAAAATGAAATAATTAAAATAGTCAAAAATTTTATCAGACGGAAAAATATATATACATATACATATGTCACCTTAGCAAAACCTGCTTCTTTTAGGAACCTCAGGGGGAATCCCACGTCTCAAATCTAGAATCACTTAAACCACACTTTACTTAGAACCGAGTCTGATAACTCCTATCTACCACAAAATACAGGGAAACCCCACACATATCTGCATACTTAATTAGCACGAATCGTAAAATAGCATAAGTTTTTCGCAACTTTTTTTGGCACAAGTAAATGGGTGCCATAGATTGGCGCATTTTGGCACAGAACCCCTCGATGCCGGCGCGTTAACCCTCAGACTGATAGTTTATTGTGCAATATTTATACGGGACGATTATCGTAAACTTTTCGATTTTGTATTATATCATTTATTTGTATTTTAAGTAGAGTTGTTAGTAGGTGTATGTGTCTGTGTCGCTTGTCTCGTTTCGTAGCAAAATATACATCTGAAATATAAAAGTGTAAATGCACACGTTTTCCAATAAGGCAAAGAACATTGAGAGCAGTGGTGACCCAGTGTAAACGGACGCGACTTACGAGTTTATAGGTCGTAGGTTCGAACCCTGACAGGCGCTTTATTTTGTGTAAATTATTAAATTTTCATCACCACTGTTCTCAAAATGGTGAAGGAAAACATCGTAAGGACATGTGACATCTACCAACCCGCACTAGACCCGCGTGGTGGATTACGGCCCACTCCCTCTCACATAGGAAAGGCCGTGTCCCAGCAGTGGGAGCATTGTATGTATGTTATGTAATAATATACATTATGTATGTATGTTATGTATGCAAAGCATTCTCAAAATTTTTAGACATCCTAGCAGTTGTTATATCTTGTACTAAAACTTCTGAAGAAGAACCTTTAAAATAAATCCAAGAGAAGGGCTATTGGATGTTAACAAAGTCTGAAATATATTATACTAGCTGCGCCGCGCGGTTTCACCCGCGTAAGTGTCGATCCCGTGGGAATAATAACATAAAAAGTAGCCTATATGTTAATCCAGGGTGTCAGCTACCTCCATAGAAAATTTCATCCTACAAAATTTCATTTCATATAAACACACACACACTCACAAACTTTCGTCTTTATAATATTAGTGTGACTTTACAATATCTAAGCTTACATGCAAATAACTATTTTTAATAGTATATCTACAATTCATGAAACCATGTCGAAAAACTTTATATCACCGTCACATCGAAACTTTGTAAGGAAAAAGGTAATAGCAAGAACATTAGAGTAATATTCTTGTGTCGTATCGTGATGGTATCGTAAACTACTGCCAACTAATGCCTTACTTTACATGTCACATTTACATAGCAGTTTTCAAGAACACTACTGTCGAATCAACGCTAACTATTCAGTTTAAGTTATGAGCGCGAGCGAAAATTGTTCCTTTATATTTTTCCCCTTGAAGATTTGACTTGACAAGTAATAATGTCGCAAGATTTGTTAGACAACAGCTTTGGACCAGCTTCAAAATCAGAAAAAAATACACTTAAGCTGCGTTTCCACCAGAGATGAGCGAGGATGCGTGGCGAGGGATGTGTGTAAAACTAACCAATACCAACGCTAACTTAGTTCAAACTTTGAAATTGAAGCTATGTTATTGGTTGGTTTCACACACATTCTTCGCTACGCATCCTCGCTCATCTCTGGTGGAAAGGTAGCCTTAAGCAAATTATGATGACTTAGAGGTGTTTATGGGAGATTGGCCGGAAAAGGTAAACACACAGGGAAGAGAGGACAGCAGGGAGACGTTTGTCCAGCAGTGGGACAATACAGGTTGGAAATTTTGCAGAAGAGAACTGTAGAGTATCAGGTGTCGAGTTTAGTCGCAAAAAAAATCCAGAAAAAAAAAAATCATTCCATCTATCGATTTGTTGGTCTTCCCCGACTAAAACAGGGAACTAACACACTAAACAGAGACTAATGCAGAGATTCTAATTTCTAACTGATACTGAAGTATGGAAGAAGACATGCTGCGTTGGCCCCAAATACATCGAGACAAAATACAGGATGATTCATGTTATGTTATCCATGTCCCGCTCGCCGCTCAAGCCTCGACCCACACAACCTATAGCGTATTTTAGTGCCCAAAATGGCAAATTACATACAAGAAAATAGTGCAGTAGCATTAAAGTATTAACATTTTTATGGCCCATACATTCAGTGTAAGCGTTGCGCAGAACAATTGATGGGCGAGAAAATACGGATTTAATGCATTTTTCCGCTGTAATAGGTTCAACTGGTGATTAGGAGATTATACAGTTTTAAAACAGGAAATATGGGGTACGGTAGGATAGGTGGAATGTTTTATTTTAATGTAGGATTGTAATACTATAATTTTTCGGATGAACGAAGAAGCCCCCTCGTGTAGGGTAGTTTGTTCCGCCAGTTACTCAATGAACCAAGTGCTCGGCGCATCCCGGACAGTCACACCCAACACCTTATTTGACTGGCCAATTCTCCCCTTGCGGTGGTAGGGCTAACGCCCGCCTGGTGCTGCGGACGGAGAGTAATGGGTAGCTCACCGTCCGATCAGGACCAGGCCCGTGCCAAACGGCGCCGGAATCAAGGAAGGGGGCCGAAGCCTGCCGGGTCAGCGGGATTGTCCGAAAGGGTTACCGCTGGCCCGGAACACAAAGGGCTAAGGAAGGAACACTGGTGGGTTTTAGTCAGTAAGAGTCAGACACTCCCTTCCGCTCCACCCAGAGCGGGAAGGGTCTGATGATTTCCCACCCAGAGAAAAAAAGGCACTGGAACTCCCACGCATCAATGAACACAGCAGGCTGCTTGACGGCGGACTCCTGTGGGACGGTGGGCAAACCAGGCGGGCGTTAGCCCTACCACCACAAAGGAAGAATTGGCCAGTCAAATAAGGTGTGACTGTCCAGGATGCGCCGAACGCTCGGTTCAGTTGAGTAACTAGCGGAACAAACTGCGCTACACGAGGAGGCTTCTTCATGCTTCCCAAAAAACTTTGACTTTAACTTAGCGCTTTCGAACACTAGACTGACGTGGCGCTGACAGTAACTTATTTATAGTAACTAATGATTAGATACAATACTCTTTTACCTTCCTTCTTTTTAGGGTTCCGTACCCAAATGGTAAAAACGGAACCCTATTACTAAGACTTCGCCGTCTGTCCGTCCGTCCGTCTGTCTGTCACCAGGCTGTATCTCAAGAACCGCGATAACTAGACAGTTGCAATTTTCACAAATTATGTATTTCTGTTGCCGCTATAACAACAAATAAGTACTAAAAACAAAATAAAATGAATATTTAAGAGGGGCTCCCATACAACAAACGTGTTTTTTTTCGGCGTTTTTGCCTTGTGGTACGGAAACCTTCGTGTGCGATTCCGACTCGCACTTGGCCAGTTTTTTTTTCTTTATTTTCCTCTCGTTCTTTTTTCCTTTCTCTCTTTTTAGATTGATCGTTACAACCTTCACATATTACGAACTTTTACAGCCATGCAATAAAAACAGCTGTTGTTGACATTTCTTTTACGACAAATTAACTTCGTATCACCTTTGAAAAAGTTGTACAGTTTTTTATCTCTCAGATAGACACTATCCAACATTACGACCGTCGTTTTATACACATGTAATTTATTATTATTTATTATTGTGTGTCAAGGAAAAACGGTGGTAAGCAATAAATAGGTACGCCTGTATATCTGACGGATATTATATGTTGTTGATGTACCTATCTGTGTGGACATACGGTAGGTAAGAATGGCTAGCAACAATCCTACTTAAGGCTGATTTTACCAAAGTCAGATAACTTTTATCCGTGGAATAAAATAGACATCTGCTCTGCATCTGCATCTCTCAACTAGCTTTATATTTTCTGACTGACCGACTTCTTGATAATTCAAAAGTGCATGTTAATGGTTTAATTGAAATAAATGCTTTGAGTTTGAGTTTGAATTTTGACAGTTTTTCATACTATTTAGAAAGTATGAAAAACAATCAAAACTTCAAAATTTATTCTCAGTATAAGACTTATTCTATGTATAAAAGTTTAGTGGAATGCGACCTTTAATGTTTTAAATGTGAAAGTTTGTATATTCGGATGTATGTTACTCAATCACGCAAAAACGGCTGAAGGAATTTGGACAAAATTTAGCACACATATAGTTTACTATTAATATATAGGGTAGGTACGTTTTTTTCCTAGTATTACGTCCCTATGGGATAATTTCCGACTTCCACGCGGGCGAAGCTGCGAGAAAAAACTAGTTAATATTAAAAAAATTACGTCCAAGTACAGACGCCAGCACATCAAGCTACCCGAAACTGTCAAATTTTCCCAATCAACTTTGAACCTAATACTTTAGCGATAAAGTTGAAAATCTATTAAAGAAATTAGACAGAGTAGCTTGATGTGCTGGCGTCTGTACCTTTTGGTTATTTTGCTCCTGAAAAGCGAAAAGTGTTTGCTTGCCTTATCTATGTTTGTAGCGGCAGAAAATGAAGCAAAATACCGACTGGTAGTTAATGTTACTTTAAAACTTAGTAACAAAATAATAAATGATAGCATAATCATGAATCGTAAGTTCCATTTTTTTTCATGCAATCCATTTACTTTTTTTTTCAAATCCTCGGTTACCTACTAAGTATGTAAATTATAAAAAACTTCGCGTGTTTCTTAACAACTAGTTGCTGTAAAAATCAGTTTCAAATGGCACTAATTACTGCAGTGGACATTTTGATTACAAGTGTTTATGCACTGTGTGTGTGTTTAGGCATAGATTTTTTTTGTCTAATCATTTCGTCATTCTTAGATACACACCATATGTTTGTTAACTCTTTGTGTATCCTGAGTATTTATTTATTGAAAAGGACACCAACAGCATATACATTTAACATTGGTTTACTTAGGAAAGGTATTACTGCTTATGTACATACAAATTATAGTTGAACATAAAATTAAAAGAAAGAAGACATTGGACTAAAAGTAATATCTATATATATATAATTTAAAGTCCTGACTGACTGATATATCAATGCACAGCATAAACCTCTGGTCCTAGAGACATGAAATTTGGAGGGTGTGTTCTTTGTGAAGAGTAGGTAACCACTTAGAAAGGGTTTTTCGAAATTCCTCCCCTATCGCGGGCAGAAGCTAGTTTAAAATATTATCAGTCAGAGACAGTTAAAAAGAGCTGATTTAACTTAGTGCCCCTTTAAATCAGTAAAGTAACGTCAATTTAAGCAAATTAAAACGCTAATTCCATGCTTTATCATCCAAATTTATATTATAAATTAAAAAAAATTGAATATTTCAAACTAAAATTAAAAGTAATTTATTCAAACCAGGCTGAAAATCAGCACTTTTTGGACGTCAAAATTACATAAGACTGCAGTCCCCCAAAACGCCCCCCCTTCACCACTTCCTGGTGCTGGGGAGAAAAAGTGGCGCAAAAAAATCAACAACAGCACAGCTGTCTGTTCAGTTCAGACTATTTTTGTCCATATTTAAATTAAATTATCCTTAATCCATCCTTGTCCACAAACATGTCCCCCAACCGCGAGCTCCGTATAACACGCAACACAAACTTACAACAATGGCTTCCCGATAAGCTGTATACTTATAAAATAATTGGTCTACGATAATTCTAATTAGCGTGCCGATATTATCGATATCTTGCACCCAGAGCAAGCCAACAGGAAACCCTGATAGTGGCCTTATTTATTAACACTTTAAACACGCTTAACTTACAAGCTGTGGAGACAAATAAAGTCAACCGTGTATTTTATAGTTAACTGGCTTCCACCCACGGCTTCGCCCGCGAGGTATGTCGATAAAAACTATCCTACGTCCTTCCCCGGGATACAATCTATCTCTCTGCCAAATTTTATCGAAATCCGTTCAGTGGTTTAAGCGTGAAAAGGTTTTGAATTTATAATATTAGTATAGTATAGTATGGATGTTTTAGGCAGGCAATTCTGAAGGAAAATTGGTACAGTCGCCAGCACATCAAGCTACCCGAAACTGTCAAATTTTCTCAATCAATTTTGAACCTTACGCTTTGGCAATAAAATTGAAAATCTTTTAAAGAAATTTGACAGATTGTAATGGCGTCTGTACTAGGCTTTTTATGTAATCACCACATATAATATTCCCCCTGCTGGGACACAGGCCTCCTCTCGGTGAGAGTGAGTGGGCCGTAATCCACCACGCGGGCCCAGTGCGGGTTGATAGATTTCACATGTCTTCGAATTTTTGGTACTAGGACATGCCGGTTTCCTCACGATGTTTTCCTTCACCGTTTTGAGAGTGATGAAATAATTTACACAAAGTAAAGCGACTGAAGTGGTACTTGGCGGGTCACACTTATAGGATGCATCTAGACAGATGGGCTAAGATCGTCACACAGTGGGTGACTGAAGACGGGCGTCGCCACCGAGGCAGGCCTAAGAAACGCTGGCGTGACGATTTAGACTCGTTCCTGACCGACTGAACGGAGAAGGCACAGTATAAGGAAATGTGGAAGGAAATGGGGGAGGCATTTGCCCAGCAGTGGGACAGAACAGGCTTAACTAAAAAAAAAAAGCGACTGACTGGGTTCGAACCTACGACCTACAACTCGTAAGGCTGTAATAACAACCACATAATACCTACCTGCGTTCTATAATACAAGTGCAAGTCCAGTCCTCCACAAAACCGTTTCAGAAGCTTCTACTAAAAGATAAAAACTATTTATACTCCTCATAGCCGATATCAGGCTACCGATAGCCGTTTTATAGCCGAGTCGCTGACAAACAGATAGTGCCAAGGTAAACAGTTATTGATCATCGGTAAAATTTGTTATGACTACCCTCCTGGTGGCCCTTGAAGATCGGGCTTAGTTGTAGAAAGTTTCTGTGACAAGCTGCATAGGTTTTAAGTGCAGTTTTAGGAGCTAGTAAATGGGAAAGTAGAGTAGTAAGTAAAGTTTTTTTTTTTTATTCATCTATTTTTTTGCTGCCAGTCTTTTGGGCACGTTTCCTGTTGACAGCAATGTGGATGAATTTTTTGATGCCCTTTGATTATTTCCCCTCCTTTTTATATACTTGTACAAATGTACATATTATTATTTTAATACTGTTAGCTTTTAAAATTATAAATACTGTAAGTAGTAGTAATTTTAAAATACTAGTGTATAAAGTAAAATATATTTTTACGGAAAAAAAAAATTATTCAAAGAATCAGAACTTTATAAATGTCAAAATATCTTAAGACAGTCCCCCAAACCACCCGCTCGTCACCTCTTCCTTGTGAAGAAGAAGTGGCCCAACCAACTCCTGTGCCGCACAGCTATCTGTTCAATTAGAAAAACTTGATTCTATACAAAAGTAATTAATATTAGTCAACATCAGTAACAATCCGGAGTTTGAAAGTGGGCGGTGTGATACCCCCGTGCCGCAGAATGTATGTTAAGTCGTTTGTCCTGCGCCTGATCTCTCTCCGGTCGTGTCGGATTGCGTGCCGACCCACATCGGACTATGAGAGTGAGATAATATGTCCCGCGTAGATGGCTAGTCTCCGTTGAGATCGGCGGTCATGGCTAAAATTCAGTCTGAAGGAAATAGTCCCCATAAAGGTGGATAACAATGTCTTCAAGTAAGTATCTCGCCACAGTCTTTTATAATGCTTCAAAATGACTCAATTATCAGCCATCCAACTCTGCTGACCCTTCCACAATACAGACGAGAAACTAATGTTATCAACATAAATAATAATGATAAAAAGCTCCGTAAATCGCAACGAAACGGTGATAACCATCAGCTGGATTTATACCGCATAGATAAGAGTACTGGTAGAGATAGGGCGCGCTCTATGTGGGTAGTTCGCTTTGTATTTTTATAGTTACAGCTTGAAAGCGCTTTTTAGAGCTGGAAGTCCGATAAGACGCTGATGTTATCATTGTTTTTAAGTATAAAGTCCGAAGTGGGTGTTTGTTGAAAGTGTTGTTGACGTGGATCGATACGTAAATTTTATGATGCCTAATGGTATTGTCACCTTGAAAAACTTGTTTCATGTTTATTGAAAGGTGTTTGAAATATCATAGGATTGAAGTATCAGAGGTGACTGTCAGAGGCGGGTTGAATCGTTTGGTTTGGATTGTAGAAATGAGCTAAACGCCATTTAAATGAACTATCTAAGACGTAGGAAGAAAATCTAAGAACGCCATGAATTGGCGTCTTATGCTTAGATTTCTCTTCTCTTGTATAGTTGTATACAAGCGATTAACCCCTAGGTCAGTCATAATCATCACACTAATATTATAAAGGCGAAAGTTTGTGAGTGTGTGTGTGAGTGTGTGTGTGTGTTTATATGTTTGTTACTTCTTCACGCTCAAACGGCTGGACCAATTTTGATAAAATTTTGTATGGAGGTAGCTGACACCCTGGATTAACATATAGGCTACTTTTTATCCCGATATTCCCACGGGATCGACAATTACGCGGGTGAAACCGCGGGGCGCAGCTAGTCCCTGATAATTACAACTGTGTGGGGCATGGACAGTTGAACTGAAGATCGACTTGAAGAACGACCTTTGTGAACTTATGGCAGAAAATAATAATGGATAAATAATAGTAATTTTGAAGTCGTGTTTGTACAATTACGACTTCTAAATTACCCCATAACCAAACAAAGCTTACAATTTTAACCATTTTTATTACAACCTAAAGAAAAACCCCAGAATAAATCCACCTATCAATCTCCAAACAAAATACAATACAAAATTGAAGTCAACATGAAGAAATAACGAAAAGTCCTTGATAAGAATTTATATACGGGAGCGATAAGGCTGGGCGGGCGGGCGATAAGCGGCCGCGGGCTTTGATAACGCGCCGCCCGCCCTACAGATGTTATCTGTGATTAAATAGCTCGCGTTATCAGTAGCGGGAGTCGACGATCTTGGGAGGTACAGAGTAGTTTTCCGGGACAGAGGTGATTTTATTTTGAGATTGACAAGTATTACTCTCCTCAAATATTTGGGAAAATGTGATGGGATATCTTGAGCTTACAAATAATTTTAAGGACTACCTTAAAAATACCATAACAAAATACCATGCTTTTGTAACCATAAAAAATCTATAGTATCATCTCTCCCTCAAACAGAGAAAATTAGCAAAATTTATTGTAATGCTGCAATGGACCGTAGCAATATGGATGTAATTAGAAGTTAGGTTCATAAAAAACGCAAAAAAAAATAAGTGAAACAAAAAAGCTATGACGAAAAGAGTCAAATATTAATGTGACCTGATTTATCAGGATTTCGGGTCAGAAGTAACAGCTGTAATTCTTTTGATTTTTCAGTTTATAAGTACATTTTTACAATTTCAACCCCTTATTTCCCTTTAACTTTTCATTGATTACCCCCAAAGTACCCCGCTACCTCTGTCCCAAACTACTCTACACAAAATATGAATACGCAGCGTTGTCGGTACGAATCCGTCAAACAGATGAGATAAGACGGACGTGAACTTTTGCTGTGTTTGTAACGTACCACCCCCCTTACCCCCCGTCTTCAACCCCTCGACTTGGTGCCCCCTTCACCCCCTCGACACTTACATATATTTAGAAGTTGGTGTGTGTGATGATAATGTCTAGAAGTGCCGCTTTTCAAATAAAAATAAGTTTCGAAAGTTTCTTTAGTAATCTGTGCTTTAGAGGGGGTAGATTTTGACAGTTTATTTTGAGTTTAATGAGGTGATAAGTTAATGTTGTCGTATTTTAGTCACCATAAATCCAGTTGTGTTTCGGTGTATGTGTAGATGATAATGAAAAGTGGGTCCGACTGATTTCGTTGATTCGTCATCCGGGAGTAACGTGAAAATGATATTGTTACGACCTTTCTTTATTTATAGAAAAAACTACTTGACTCGGCGAACTTCATACCGCCATCGAAATCTGTCAGTCCGTTCATCTCGAGAACGGACTGACAGATTTCGATGGCGGTATGAAGTTCAAAAAAACCGTTCCATACAAAATGTATGAGAAAATGAATTATCTTAATTTTTTTTTTCGTGAGTTTTAATAGTTATTCTGCTATTCGGGGCGGAGACAAATCCAACAAATCAAAGATCATCAAAATCGGTCCAGCCGTTTTTGAGTAGTGTAACTAACCAGCGCTCTGTCTCGTATAGGGTCTTAGCTTTATGCTGAGCGATGGCCGTTTTGCGTAGATGTGACGCATACTTTCTCCCAAATTGTTATTTTGTTTTATTTTTTGTTGTGTCTTTATTTTTATGCGTCATGTTTGCCGCAAATAAACGTATTTTCTTTCTTTCTTTCTAACCCGACTTTGTTTTATATACAGGGTCATTGTTAAAACATTGACAACCTCTTAAGAGGTCATTGTACGCATCATTATGAACAACTTTTACTACGGGAACAAACCTGAAATCGTGAAAAAAAACAGCTGTTCCCTACATTTATGATCGTATAACTCGTCAAAATGTACGGAACAGCTGATTTTTTTTCGCGTAAAAGTTGTTCATAATGATGAGTAGTATATAGATATGGTATGAAAGTCCTTACAGTTAGTTGCTTTACCTCTTACAGTTAATGATATTTATATTTGGCATCGATACTAAAAAGACAGTTAATGATTTGGCGTCTAGTCTCCAACTATTTTACAAAAAGAGTTCTAACGGGGCTCAAGAAAGTCTTAACACTTCGTAGTTTAAACTTTAGCTTACCACTAACCTGATTTTTTTTTCAATTGCCTCTAAACTCGAATGGTCGCTTACTTGCGCAGAACATAATGGCATCAGATGACCTACTTACCTGAAAGAAAAAAGCGAAATTAAATTACATTATAATATCACTAGCTTCTGCCCGCGACTTCGTTCGCATGGAATTTCCTCTTATAATTTCGAAAATGTATGCTTATGATTTTTATCATTTATTTAGATATAAATAAGTATTCGGGCCAATTTTTTAGTTTAGCTCAAAGGGATCAGATTTTTCAAATAAACTGTAGATATCCCAGCTTTTTACCCCCCAGGAGAGTAATTTTGAAAAATCGTTTGGGTTGTGTTCATAACTTGACTCAAAGACCCATACCCATTTACGAGTTAATGGAAGCAAGCAGTAGAATTTTCCACCTTCGTAGGAGTCAATTTTTGAAAAACCCTAAATCACTTTTTTTAAGTATTTTTTGTTTTAGTAGTACCGAGTTTCGAGTTAATCCGACAGCGGGTTAAATATTTATCTTTATTATTTACTGACCCAAATATTGCCAAGTTTCTAATTTATTAACCAAATGAATAAGATTTTTTATATAAACTGTATCCCCTCTTTCTATCCCCTAGGGGTGGAATTTCTAAACATAATCTAGATTATTTATACCAATTTTCCAGTTAATCAAGCCTCGTAATAAAATTCTGGCCTGTGAAATTGACTACCCCTCTTCACCCCATTAGTGGTAGATTTTCGAAAAACCCTGAACCACTTTATTATTTATTTTGGTCTTAGATAGGTACTGAGTTTCGAGTTAATTGGAGCGCGCATTAAAATTTTTCCATACAAAATTTGACACCCCAAATCTCTACTTTGGGTTAGTTTATAATTCCAAAAAAAATCGAACTTTATAAGTATTTGTGCCAAGTTTCAAGTCCAAATTTATTTGTACCATTTTTTTTGAGTTTATCAAGGCACTCATTAAAATCCCCTTATAAATCGAATTACCACTTTTTGTCCCATCAGGGGTCAATAATTTTCGAAAACCCCATACACTTACTATTGATTCTTCATCTGCCTAGCCTTTTCCCAACTATGTTGGGGTCGGCTTCCAGTCCAACGGGATGCAGCTGAGTACCAGTATTTTACATGGAGTGACTGCTTACCTGACCTCCACAACCCAAATACGATACCCCTTGATAAAACTGGTTGTCAAACTTTCGGGCTTCTGACCACCCCTAGCGACTGTCAAAGATCCACGAATGACAGCCGGTACCAACGGCTTAGCGTGCTTTTCGAGGCACGGAGAGGTCACGGTATGTAAAGATGGACACCTATCCACAGACCAACTGCGGCAAGCGTAGCCTGCGTAACCTGATCGATCGATCTGTACGGCTGTTATTATTGATTATTTTCTGTCAAAAGTATTAATAATGAGTTTCGAGTAAATCGGACCGCGCGTTACAATTTTTCCACACAAACTTTAACACCCCAACACAAGGGGTGTTGGGTTGTTTTGATAAACAAATAATGATAAACTTTATTACTTGCTTAGGCAAGTATTCTTGCCAAGTTTATTAACCAAATGAATAAGATTTTTCTTATAAACTGTACCTATCCCCGTTTTTCACCCCCACAGGGGTGGAATTTCGTAAAATTGTTTGGGATGTGTTCATTACTCGACACAAAGATTGTTTATACCAATTTTCGAGTTAATCAAGCCACGCAGTTAGTCTTCCCCTATAAAATTAACTTTTCACCCCGTTAGGGGTAAATTTTCGAAAAACGATGATACACGTTATTCTTTATTTTCGGTCATAAGTATAAATCCTGAGTTTCGAGTTAATTGGACCACGCGTTAAAATTCTTCCATACAAACTTTGACACCTCCCAATCCCCCTCCAGGGGGTAGTTTAAAAAAAAAGGCAAACTTCATAATTTATTTAGATAAGTATTCGTGCCAAGTTTCATGGTTATTAACTCAAGGAATAAGATTTTTCATACAAACCAAATCCCCTCTTTTCACCCCTTAAAGGTTAAATTTCCAAAAACCCCTTCTTAGTGGATATCTACTCTTCACAAAGAACACACCCTCCAAAATTAATTCCTCTACCCAGCGGTACCGACCAGCGTTTTCGGCTGTGCGTTGATATAACAGTCAGTCAGGACAAAATCATCCCCCTTTTCATCCCCTTAATGGATGAAATTTTAACAACACCGTTGTGTTAGCTTCCAATCATAAGCCTAGATAATAAATTTTGTGATTTTTACGTTGAAAATTAATGACTTTCTATACACAACTTCATCCCCCTTTTTAACCCTTCGGGGGTGGAATTATCAAAAACGCTGAGACACGTATAAATTAATTTTCAATTGTCAGCCTAAATACAAAATTAGAAGATCCTAACTTCAAAACTGTCGGACTTTCATATAAACTTCCATCCCCTATTTTAACCCTTTAGGGGTTGAATTCCCAAAAATCCTTTCTTAGTGGATATTTACTCTTCACAAAGAACACACCTTCTAAGTTTCAAGTCTCTAGGTCCAGCGGTTTGGGCTGTGCGTTGATATATCAGTCAGTCAGTCAATCAGTCAGTCAGGACTTTGAATTTTATATATATAGATTACTAGGTGACGGTGGGTTGACCTGCGATTGACCTGATAGCGTTAACTTATAAGCTACAGCGGGTTAAAATGATGGACCTATGATAGCGATTCTACGCATCCTTCGTAATCATCTCCTCGGAATTTAAACGGTGTTAAAGTGTGAAGCCGAGATGTAAATTACAGTGTGCAGTCACTTCAGTGAGGTTTAAAGCAAAATTAAGAGGAAAGCGGTCCGGTATTCATGTCAGAAAAAAACAATAACTACGCCAAAAAGCAAAATGTAGGGATATGGCAGTGGTAGATATCACACTAATACTATAAAGGCGAAAGTTTGTGAGTGTGTGTGTATGTGTGTTTATATGTTTGTTACTTCTT
Organism: Mesoligia furuncula; assembly: GCA_916614155.1. Taxonomy (NCBI): domain Eukaryota; kingdom Metazoa; phylum Arthropoda; class Insecta; order Lepidoptera; family Noctuidae; genus Mesoligia; species Mesoligia furuncula. Next base: position 26,619,595 of record OU744802.1, on the reverse strand, counting down.
CACGCTCAAACGGCTGGACCAATTTTGATAAAATTTTGTATGTAGGTAGCGGACACCCTGGATTAACATATAGGTTATTTTTTATCCCGATATTCCCACGGGATCAAAACTTATGCGGGTGAAACCGCGGGGCGCAGCTAGTAAATTATATCGTAGAAAATATTTGGACTAGTGTCATTAACCAGGGAGAAAACAGAGGAATACGTTAGTATGGAATGAACTCTATGAACGATTTATTCCGGTCTGATCCCCTGAACCCTCCACCCTCCCTCCTCGATCCCCTGCTAGTTCGTCGTCTCGTCGACCACGTGATAAGTTCATATCATGGTAATGTCCTAGCATAAATATGAGACATAATATGTATAGTCCAATGGAAGGTTACAGATTTTTGATCCATGACTATTTTCTTTTAGCTATTTCAAACCCAATCAATAGGAGAAGACCAAAGAAACGAAAGATGAACAGTGTGAAAGTATGATATGGTTTGAAAGGGAGTGACTACCGAGATGACGATCGATAGAAAAGTATGGAAGAAGGAGATATTGTTTCTCCGCTTATGAACCCCGCTTCCGCTTATCATCTACACCGCTTCCCCCCATATTAGCGCACAAAGTTTATACGTATGCACTGTTGAAAAAAATCTGCGGTATTATGCAAAGCAGTATTATCGTGGCATCTAGAGTGGACTGCACACGCGGTGTGGCATGTTCTGTGTTCAAGGAACATGGCTCAACCGGGTTTTTTTTTGCAAATGTGTTATTGATTGTAGGTTATGATGCAGATTGTGATAGTTTGATAGTTCGTTTTTTGCTCAAGAATATCGATTTTTTGGTTTTTAGATTTTTTTTTTTTAAAGAAGATCATTCTGTATCTGCGAAGCTGTTGTTATATGTATGTCAATAAATAATTTATATCACTGTAGGTCAATTAAATTTACGTAGCGACGGAAGGCCTCAAGGTGGTCCGGCAACCTTGTGAAGGCCGCAGGAACCCTTTGGTTGCGAGAAGCATAGAACCAGGAAGGGAAGTGGAGGTGCTTGGTCTGGTCCGGTCAAAGGGGAGGTGATCTTTCGGGTGAAATGATGATGATGATGATATTAAATTTACACAAAGTAAAGCGCCTGTCAGGGTTCGAACTTACTACGTACATCTCGTCCACTGCTCTCAGAACGGTGAAGGATAACATCGAGAGAAAAACGAAATGTCCTAGATCCAAAAATTTCGAAGACATGTGACATCTACCAACCCGCACTGGGCCCGCGTGGCAGATTACAGCGCACTCCCTCTCACCGAGAGGGGTGAGAGGAGCCCAGGGCTGTGTTCCAGCAGTTGGGAACATTATAGGCTGATCATATACTGTACATTTAGGACATGGATAGACTCTGTGAACGATGATATGGCTAGAAAGGGGGTACCGAGATGATGACTAATACAGAAGTATGGAAGAATACCCAAAGAAATGGGGATGAAGGCAGGAGAATGATGAATGATGATTTAGGTCATGTGCAGTAAAACCAATTGTGAGCAAGGCTAGGCAGCCTTGCCTAGGTAGGTAGGTAAGCTGGTTGCTGGTCTTGGTGAGATTCGGTAAATCATTAGGACAACCTAAAAATCGTAATGCTGCTAATGATTAATCTATTGTTAGCATCCGCCGTCAGCCTAAAACGTTCCCACTGCTGGGACACAGGCCTCCTCTCTGTGAAAAGGAGTGGGCCGTAATCCACCACGCGGGCCCAGTGCGGGTTGGTAGATGTCACATGTCTTCGATTGTTTTGTTCTAGGTCATGCCGGTTTCCTCACGATGTTTTCCGTCAGAGTTTTAGTTTTGAGAGCAATACTGACGATGTTATTTACACTAAGTAAAGCGCCTGTTTGAGTTCGAACCTACGACCTCCAACTCGTAAGTCGCGGCCGTTACCATTGGGCCACCAGTGCTCTCAATGTATTGTTGATTGTAACTTATTAGTAACTAGCTGCGCCCCGTGGTTTCAGCCGCATAAGTTTCGATCCCATGGGAATATCAAGATAAAAGTAGCCTACATGTTAACGCGAGGTGTCAGCTACCCCCATACAAAATTTTATCAAAATTGGTCGAGCCGTTTGAGCGTAAAGAAGTAACAAATATATAAACACACCCTCACTCGCAAATTTTCGCCTATATACTATTAGTGCGATTAATTTAGGAGTATGGAAGGACCGTGGTAGGTGGCGTTCTGAAGATTCTGCCTACCAACATGGAAAGAAGGTGCGAGTTTATATTCACGTGTAAAATTGTAACTTGTGGCTAAGTAACAACAGCCCCACGGGTCGATCAATCAGGTTAAGCTACGCTTGCCGCGGTTGACCCGTGGTTGGGTGACCATCTTTACATACCAAGAACCCTCCGTGCCTCGGAAAGCAAGTTAAGTCGTTGGGCCCGGCTGTCAATCGTGGATCTTTGACAGTCGTCATGGTTCGTCAGAAGCCCGAAAGTCTGACGAGCAGTCTTACCAAAGGGTTTCGTTTTTCCCAGTAATTGGGTTGTTGAGGTCAGATAGGCAGATGATGATGTAAAATACTGGTACTCAGCTGCATTCGGTTAGACCGGAAGCCGACCCCAACATAGTTGGGAACAGGCTAGGCAGATGATGATGATGATGTATGATTGTAACTTGAGTGAGCCCATTGATGTTACAGGTTGCTTCCAAAAGTATACGAGAGTAAGCCATTCTAAAAACTACACTCTGAATTTCTTCGTTCTCTTATTCCCCAAACACTAATCGAACGAACGGTTTCAATAATCCTTCGACAAAATAAAACCTTGTGCTCACAGCACTATAACACGACTAGTACAATCGCAGCACCCCTAGGCAGCGTATCGGTCGGGCCGCGCGGCCAAAACTCTCCTTATCTCGGTCACTTTTCACGTTTTTCACCAATCCAGCCGCGCCAGAATAGGACGGTGCCAGATCTCGCGATATGAGCTTTATTGAAGCGGCTTATATAACGTTGTCTAGTTATAATTGTACGTTTTAACTTTGTATTGGGTTGTTCTGATTATGTGTGGTGTCTTTGACGACCTTAAAAACCCTTTTAAGTTACCCAGTTACCCAACTGAAGCAGTGGAAGGCGGAGAATCATTTGCTGTAGTGAATCTTGGGGGAGGACTATGTTCAGCATTGGACTCTGATAATCTGAGTTGATAATGGGGTCGTTTGTTACAGTAAAACATCGAGAATCGTATCGAGAGCCACGATCAATCTAACTACAATAGTATGCTTCTGATGTCTGCCTTCCTCAACCCAATGAATGTGAACATTACACATACAAATGGAGTACAGCGATCACACCATACGGAAATTCCGTCAATAATCTTATCATTGAATATTATAAATGGTCAGAGGTACTGAAAACAGTCCCGAAATGGGTTCAAGGAAAAAAACCTATAAAAGTAATACAATTGCAGTTACTCATAATTTTTTTGTTTAGCAACAAGCTAATGAGAGCATAGAAATTAAGGAAAAAATAAATTAATTGACGTGTAATTATGAACATAATTTATGAGCAAATTCAAGGAACACTTTGCGAACTGCAATATTGACTTTATTTCTGAAATACACGATTACGCGTGCACTGACTGGATAGGTCCACTCAAATATGTGTGGTTCTTTCCTTATTCAGAGCGTTTAAGACGTACGACATTTCAAAGGCCTTGTTTTTCGAAATGAAAAAACCCATTTTAATGAAACTTCATACCCATAAGCAAGATACAAAGGTCTAAAAAGTTAGTAAAGAAGATTTTCTAAACGTCTTATTTAAAAAAAGATAACTGGAAATCTCTGTTTCTATGGAAAATTTAAAATCAGTCTAATTTAGCTGTAGCACTATTTTTCGAAAATGTTCTTAACTAACTTTTTAGACCTTTGTATCCTACTTACTCGTATACGTATGAAGTTTCATTAAAATCGGTTCGTTCATTCCGAAAAACAAGGGCTTGAAAGTTTGTATGAAATTCTTTACGTCGTCGTAAAGACCATTTCAGACACTAATCTACATAGTTCTCTTCTCCACGTCCTCCGGACTTTAAAAGAGACTGTGACCATTAAGTTTAATTCGGTCTTTCTTCTCAGATCTACGACAGGACACAGCCTACACCGATTTAAAAAAGTATTGACGTGTAAAAATTGTATTGTATAAACCTTCTTAAAGAAGTGAAGATCAGTAGTGTAGTGTGAGTGTGTAGTGTCCGCGTGAAATTTTTGTTCCACTGACACACGATTTATGCTCGCCTCCCAATGATCCTAGCGTCATAACCTAAAGCCAGTCTCTGTCGGACTGCATAGAAAAGAAAGACAAGCGCGATGACACAATACTGGTAATTTATTGCAAAATATGAAGCAATTATTTAACCAAAAAAAATCTATTGTTTGGACTAAAAAATTAAAACACTAGTGTTTTAGTATGTTGCTTGTAGAATAATCTGACAAATCAGAATGATTGTATGTAAATTAGTATGGTTTTTATTTTAAAAAGAAAGTTTTTAGAGGTATCTTCATGATTTTTTCTATCGTATCAAATTAGTTGTATTGTTTTCAACACACTATCTACCTAGCATATATCCTGAAGAATATCATATTATTTTCTAATTTTGTTCACTGTAGTCGATCATATAGGTACTTTTATAGTTTCTAAAACTTGCGTTTTTTGCGTTTAGGTCCTGTAAGCCCCTTAAATATCCTATAGCCTTCCTCAAGAATTGGTCTATTAAACGCAAAAATAATTTTCCAAATCCGACCAGCAGTTCCAGAGAATAGCGCATTCAAACAAACTCTTCAGCTTTATTACTACCCCGTTACCAATAAACGCATTATATCAGATGAATAGTTTTCACACCGATTTCTCTCTTTCAGTCGTCAGTAATTTAACTTTCGAAAGAAGAAGACAAAGCGTTGTGTAACTATACAGACGCTATACAACGTATATTAGTAAGAGGCTTAGTATATAGCTAGATTTTCTCACGGGATCGACATTTACCCGCGTAAATGTCGATCCCGTGAGAATATCGGGATAAAAAGTAGCCTATATGATAATGCAGGGTGTCAGCTACCTCCATACAAAATTTCATCAAAATTGATCCAGCCGTTTGAGCGTGAAGAAGTAATAAACACACACACACCCACACTCACAAAATTTCGCCATTATAATAATTATAATAGTGTGATTATTTCCTGAAGCCGCATGCAACCTAAATTCAGCAACTCAATTTGAGCGATGCCAACTACAGACGTTTGCCCGTGCCTCAGTTGTATGATAACGCCAATCTTTATCACACACACAACCTCCTACCACCACAACCGTGACGGTTAAATACACAAAGCCAAGGTTCTCCACAAATTCAGCCTTGTTTTAATTGTCACAGGTGCGATACTGCTATCGCTTGCCTTCGATCCTGCGACTGCTCATTAACCGATAGTTATTCACTTAGTTAACAATGCCGTACGTGATAACTGCTGTACAGATAAACAGCACGTGTATACCTCTGTAATTAGTTTTATTGGAAGGTGTGTACTTGTTGTAGGTAGGATGGGTAAGGTAAGATAGTTGCGAGTCTTATCTTTTTGGAAGAGTTTGTGATCATCATCTGCCTAGCCTTTTCCCAACTATGTTGGGGTCGGCTTCCAGTCTAACCGGATGCAGCTGAATACCAGTATTTTACATGGAGCGACTGCCTATCTGACCTCCACAACCCAGTACTGGGTAATACGGTACCCCTTGGTAAGACTGGTTGTCAGACTTTCCGGCTTCTGACTAGCCGTAACGACTGTCGAAGATCCACGAATGAGAGCCGGGAAAAATGGTTTAACGTGCTTTCCGAGGCACGGAGGGGTCTCGGTATGTAAAGATGGTCACCCATCCACAGACCAACCGCGGCAAGCGTAGCTTAACCTGATCGATCGACCTACGTGGCTGTTATTATTTAGCCACGGGCCCCTCTTGTTGAAGAAGAAAGATTTTGTGATCTGGGAAGTTAAAAGGCTCAAAAGTGTCGCTAGGATACTTAATACAAATGCCAAAGATTTGAGTGAGTTTGAATTTGTACATTTATGTATCGCCTCCGTCTCATACCTAATCTGCATTCGCAATTTATTTGCCAAAAATGTAAACAAATATGGGTTTATGGAAAAATAACTTTAAATCCTACAAAATAAAGTTCAGTTTACGCTACAACTTCAAACATTTTTATAACTTTTTCAATAGTGCTAGTCGCTCTGACACTCTTAATTGACATTAAAATAAAGTGGATATTTGTTTAACTTGAAATAATATTAATTTGAAACATACGTTTGATTAGACTTTACATTTAGAGCTCACGCCTTCTTTCCATGGGTGTAGGCAGAAACTACAGAACGCCCCAACGATCCTTACATACTCGTGTTGCCTCGTTTACGTTCATACATAGACGCGAGAAGGCCTGATGTTACAGATAGCGCCATCCACGAAGACAAGCCCCTCTTCTTCCTAATCGCTTACACTACAAGTGTGCAACATTCCGCTAGTGTTTTAGTTTTGTCGATACACAGTAATTACTTATTAGTGGGTAATTAGTGTGTATCAAAAAAACTAAAACACTAGCGGAATTAACTAGCGATAACCACTAGCGATTAGTAGGAAGAGTGGGGCGCGTCTTCGTGGATGGCACTATATAAGCTGACAAACTTTAAGAGGTGCTTTAGACCATAGAACTGAACAATTTTCACTATGGGACCAATTCTGAAATTACGAAAAAAAAATCCGCTGTTTCATACATTTTTGTCAAGTAGGTATTGATTGAACTTATGTATTAAACAGCTGATTTTTTTTCGCGATTTCAGATTTGGTCCCATAGTAAAAGTTGTTCTTAATGAGGAGTACAATGACCTCTTAAGAGGTTGGTTAATGTTTTACCAATAACCCTGTATTGATACTTTCCAGTGAACTGTGATAGTTTTCATGAGCAGCCAAGCCCTGAAAAACCGTCATGACAATAGTTTGTACACTTTCTGTCCAAGTACCCAACTAGAGCTTTAGTGCGATTCTGTAACTGTCTCACCGTGAAAACTAAGGTGAAGTGAGCGTGGAGTGAGCTGTCAGTGTCATCCCACCTGTTACTAGGGATTGACCACACATTTGCAATCATAATCGAGATTTAAAAAATATTTTTATGCTAATTCTATTGATCATTTTATTTAATTTCAAAGCTAGCATTTTAGTTGTCAAAACATTACTATTTTGTGGGGTTTTAAAATAAAATAGCCTAGATAATAGTACATTATGATTGTAAATGTTTGCTTGGTCAATCCCTAGCATCAATGGGATGACACTGACAGCTCACTCCACGCAACTTTTCACGGTGAGATTTTTACAGAATCGACCGGCTGTTCTTTAGGCAACATAAAAAGTGCTGTAGCGGATCAATCTGATAACAGGCATTACGGACTTCTAGAGTTTCTTGTTGCTGCAGGGGTCAGACTCACAAATGCGGTTGAAGATTTGATCATCTCTGGTTTAACCCATAGAACGTAGATCTACGCGAGACACAATGGCTTTTTAATTATGTCTGTAATTACGGCATACAAGCGGTTAAACGACTGCCTTACATAACATAACAATCACGTCTGATTTCCCCGAATCTTGGGGCAGATGTGTACCCATAGTAACACCCGCGTTTCGCCAGTTAATACAATAATAATAATAGGGTGCGAATCTATTGCCATCAACAGCGCATAAATCCAGGCTGCTACTGAGAAACGACTGACTTACTACCCCCTATCAAACAGCATATCGAAGTTACAACCCCTTACACCGCCCTGACCAAAAATCTAAACACTCCTTCCACAGTTAGTGGAAAACTGTGCAAAATCTCGCAAGTATGGCTCGTATTAACTTACACATGAAATATATTCAATCTGCGACTTCACGATAAGGCCCTCCACCCACCATCCCCCGGGGAGGATCTCCCCCTGAAGCTAAGCCGGATGCGAGGATGATTTTTGACGGTCACTGCGTATGTGCTTTTTTTTATTTTTGTTTCTTTTTTGTATGTGCGGTTGGTATTGTTTTTTTCTTAGATAAAGGGTGATCTTCACGAGAGAGGGTTTTAATTTTCTAGGGTTTGGTAAACTTATACTAAGTAATTATTTGCTTTTTGAATAACATCCCTGTCTCAATCCATTTCTTTCACCAAAAATAAATGGTGGCGCCTAACACCAAATACTTGGGCGGAAATATTAAATTGTTTGCGTTTATCCCAGACGCAGGGAGCTGGTTCAATTAAATAGTGGACTGTATAATGCGGGGGTGAAAAGTACGTGGGTAGGTCTGACTTTGCAAAATACGACACGAATTAGGACGACGAAAATTTTACATGGACAAAGGAATTTGGCAGGAAAATGCAACACCACTGACCTGTAGATTCACCATCAATCCTCCACGTCGGCCGGCAGAAGGTTCGACTTTGCTGGATCAGAACAACGCACGAGAGGTCGCACAGATGCCTTTCACAGCATAAACACGCACTTTTCGTAGTGTTCCAGATAATAGTTCGTAAAATGCTTCGCAACAGTTCGCAACCGTAAATTGGCAATTAATTAACAAGGGAGCATGTCATGGACCACTGCTCACGCGGCAAGAGCGAACCATTTCTTTAGAATGCTAATGCTTGTACAAAGCTGCATATAATTGCGTAATACACTATCAGTAGCAATGGCTTCCATTTTGACAGTTCAACAACATTCATTGCGGTATTTACGTTGTTGAGCAGACAAATTTTTCGAACATATGAAGCAATGGATTAGCAATAACCTCCAAAATGATGTTTTACGCAATTAGGGTGCTGTTTTTAGGTTCACAGTAACACTATCTGTATTTTTTTTAACAAGACCGCGTTAATGCCTGCTACTGATACCCTTGTTAGATTTCAGTGTATACTAAAACTATTAGAAAGACGAATCCAAGGTGCATTCAGGAATCGATGAACCTCGAATAAATAAAAATAAAACTATAAAAAAAATGCTGGGCACAGGGCCTTGCAGCAGTGATGTCACAATCTGCGGTGCTATTCTGTAAAAATCTCACCGTGAAAACTTAGGTGAAGTGAGCGTGTAGTGAGCTGTCAATAGTGTCAATTCCTAGCAAAAACAAACTCACTTCACTGAAGTTTTCACGGTGAGATTTTTACAGAATCGACCCGCTGTTTCTTGTTTTGTCTTTGTAAGTGTATTACTAACATAGTTCGTAAGTATATTGTTACTAACACTATAGCCCGGAATACACATGCCTGTAACTTGCACAAAAGTATGCAAGTAGCCGGCATACCAGTATGGTATTCACCAATCAGAAGTTGTTATGGCACACGGCATGCAAGCTGATTGGTGAATACCATAATGACATGCAAGCTACTTGCATACTTTTGTGCCAGCTACCAGCTTGTGTATCCTTAGCATTAGAGTCCTGTTGCTTGAAATAAATGATTATTATTATTATTAAAAACCTTTATCAACACCATCATTTCCAAACACAACACTATAAAAACCTTATCACATCGACAAAAACTTCTCACTTCATTACTTTAAAATTCACGAGCGTCACTATACAGTAATAACAAAGAGGTGGCGGCCCTGGATCGTGATAATAAAATTATTATTATTCGTACTATCAGACCCGCCACCCGGCGATGTTATCGGCGCTATCTCGCAGCGCCAAGCGACGCTTCACCCCCTTCAGCGAGGAGTAGGGATGGGAAATGCATGTATCGATATAGTGTATAATAAATTTTGTTTTTTTATTGGGTGTTTGTTTGATTACGGGGTCATGATAGGTTCAGAGGCAAGGAATATACTGCTCTCTAACGAGAGAGTAATGGAGTAAGTTCTACTGGTTTTATTTGTTAGATTGTTTCTGTGTTTTTTAGACTTGCATTATGAAGTGTATGTAAGTATCTATGATTTCTTTCAACTTAAATCATATCTAGAACCGGGGTTGACGCTAGATGTCGGGACATCTAGCGTCAAACTTAGACGGTTTAAAAAATAACCTATGACACGATCATTAAGTTTATTATTAAGTTGTCTGTACGGTTGTCTCATATTCATCAATAAAGAATCATGCAATTGAGTAGCATCATTAATACGCCAGAACCATACATTTATCGAAACAAAAAAAAATGCTTTTGACAATACTCAAATCTTAACCCTCTTTTCAAGAACCAGCATCGACACTTCACACACCCCAACCCAAGTCTTACAAACAAACGCTATCGATATCAGCCCGTCACTAGGGGTGTAACCTGCCTTATTCCGGATAAGAATAAATACAGTGGCTCTCCGGCGGAATGTGCTAATACATCCTTATCGACTGACACCCCTACACACGCCGACGGGTTTATTTGTACCATATAGCAAGGACTTTTAATTGGGATTTTTTGAGTTTTGGTGTTAAAATTACATACATAAGGAAAGTTCTGAAGTGGTGTAGTGAATGGATGTGGAAAGTGACTAAGCAGTCGAAAAAAAACAGTGGAACCCGGGGAGTGCCGACAAAAGTGAAAACAAAACACAAACAGAATACTTTGCTGTCACTCACTGACATATCGGATATACATTAAAACCGAGTACATCCCTAGGACAGCCGAACACATCCGAAGCGAGTATTTTTTAACTGTCAACACGCGCGATGTCGTCGCTTACGGTAACAGTGGCGCGAGTTCAATGGTTTTTTCCCATCTCAAAGAATGCCCAACGTGCCTGAAGAAGGTTTGACTTCAGAAATATAATACCAATCTATTATTGTCCCACTGGAGGCCTCTTCTGTTCCAGAGAAGGCATGAGCATTGATCACCACGCTTGCTCAAGACGGGCTGGCGATCTCAAATGGCTTTGAAGGTCCATGGCATACCTACCTGTCAGTGACCACGAGACCAAAAGGGCAGTCTAAGTACGTACAATGTACCTATGGTAAAAGTGCGCAGTGCTGCACACCCCCACCCTATTTCAAGTTAAACAAATATCAACTTTATTTCAATGACAATTAAGTTGATTTCAGAGTGACTAGCACTGTTGAAAAAGTTATAAAAATGTTTGAAGTTGTAGCGTAAACTGAACTTTATCGTGTAGGAATTAAAGTTATTTTTCTATTACTTAATTCATATTTGTTTACATTTTTGGCAAATAAACGGCGAACGCAGATTACAGTATATTTGCAGAGCCTTTCAATTAATACATTTGACAGTAATCGATATGTAACGAACGCGGAACCGATACGCGATAAAAACAAAAGGAGTCGGTTCGAGGTCGATTCCGTTTCCTGGTACGATAGTTACGATATTCAGCACTCTGTCCTCGTTTTGTCCTTTGATAGTCACATTACTGATGTGTTAAGTACATGGTTATTTACTGATTAAAGTAACTATGGTGGCACCTTTAATGTTATATCTTTTTTCAACCGGTTTCTGAAAAAAAAGGGGCTAAAGAGGGGCAATTCCCGAATTTTTAAGAACGTCCTCATTCTAATCTCAGTCTCTTCATCACCTGCCTAGCCTTTTCCCAGCTGGGGTCGGCTTCCAGTCTAACCGGATGCAGCTGAATACCAGTATGTTACAAGGAGCGACTGCCTATCTGACCTCCACAACCCAGTTAGTGGGTAATACGATACCCCTTGGTAAGACTGGTTGTCTGACTTTCGGGAAGCTACCCGTAACGACTGTCAAAGATCCACGAATGACAGCCGGGACCAACGGCTTTACGTGCTTTCCGAGGCACGGAGGGGTCATGGTATGTAAAGATACCACATCCACAGACCAACCGCGGCAAGCATAGCTTAACCTGATCGACCGACCTGTGCGGCTGTTATTATTTAGCCATGGTCCCCTATCTAATCTCAGTCTCAATCGGTCGAAAATGCTATCAATTTACCTACATTTTTGACAAGTATAATATGACATTGATTGTTGAAAATATTGCGACTTGAATTTGAACGGTTTTTAAGTGCAAGAATTGGCCTTCAGATGTTTTCGAGTTCTATTTTTTTTTTTATACGTATTTATTTGTTTTGCTGTGTTGTCTCCACAGATTAATGGTCCTGTAATTGATAGTGAAAATTGAAAATGTCACAAAAGATTAGGTGACAGCTGGTCGGCGGCGGCGGCGGCGCGTGAGCCGTTGCCCGGAATATTACTAAGCCTGGGTTGCATCATCTTACTTTAACTTTAACAAACGTCAAAAGTCTGTCAAACTGCATACAAAAATCACCAGATAAGGTTAAAGTTACGGTTAAAGTTAGATGATGCAACTCAGCCTAAGTATTTTATAAATAATAATAATAATAAGTTTATGTAAATTATTTTGTCATTTTTATCATATGCAGCACCGGTTGATGTCATAACTTTAACGCTGGCTGTCGCTGCCAAAACCAGCGCTGGAGCTCTGTTTCGCATAGGGTCGTAGCACTCGTAGCATTAGGTATGCTGAGCGTTGGCCGTTTTGCGACATGTGACGCATATTTTCGCCAATTTGATCAAATAAACGTATTTCTTTCTTTCTTCTTTTAACTAAAGTAAAATATTTTTTAACGAACTTGATAGGATGATTCGAGAATAAAAAGGCACAAGTGACACTTTCGTGTCAAACAAAAAGGGAGGAGTGCCGACAAAAGTGAAAACAAAACACAAACAGAATACTTTGCCATCACTGACATATCGGATATACATTAAAACCGAGTACATCTCGAGGACAGCCGAACTCATCCGAAGCGGTGTCGGTTACGGTAACAGTGCAGTGGCGCGAGTTCAATAGTTTTTTCCCCTCCCCAAAAAATGCTCAACGCGCAGAAGTTTTCACTTCAAAAATTCAACTAATTTTTTAAAATTATTTACTCAATTTCTCATAAATTAACATCAGTTAACGCTTTAATGATAAATAGCACACCTGAATTAATAACCATATGATATGGGTACGTCTTGTGATGAGGGTGGTGAAGGCATACATTTTTACCTCCATGTTTGTTAGTGATAATTAAATTGATTGTATCTAGGCCTGGCCGGGGCCGATAAACTCTGTTTGGTGTGTACGCACCGGGTACACATCAAGCTATGTATACCTACATAACCAGTATAAGCTGACTTCTGATTTACGAGAAACCGATATTTATTTATTTCATTAACAATTTTTACATTGTGTCAAAATGTATTATATTTAGATCTAATAAAAACATAAGAAGTAACATAAAAATAAAAAAAATAATAAAAAATATTATGGATACCTCCTACATGAGTGACAAGTTTTAAAACAATCTTCGTTAAATATGGAAAAACCACTAAATAGTTATTTATAAATAAAATAAAATTCAATTTACCAATACAAATTTTGCAGTGGACGTCTTTCGGCTGAAATGGTGATGATGAATACAAATTTAATGACAAAAGAGAGAAAAAAAAATATTATGTCAATAAAATTAAAAAAAGGTTTATACTTAGTTATAATATAAAATATAATTTATAACAGTCTAGTTATACACATCATTGAGAAACTCATAAAGTGTATAATAGCATTTTTCTATCAGGATGGACTTTAGCTGGTTCATAAACTGACTTAAATTATAAATGGACTTCAATTGTAATGGCAGTTTATTAAACAATTTAATTGAGCTTGCAGCATGACTAACTACTTTCGAATGCGGTAGAATCGTAAGTATATTATAGGTCCTTAAGCCTTGTAGCTTCCCGCTTACAATGCGAACTCAGCTAAAACTGGGGATTGTATAGCTTGATGTATAGCCGTGTGTACTGTTGAAGTGAAAATTTAGTATTATTAAGGTATTTTAATTATACTGCCTTAGGTCTAGTAATTGCAAAAGCTACTACTTAGCACAAGGTCCTGGGTTCGATTCTCAGGTCGGGCAAAGTGTTAGGTACCATTCAAGTATTACGTAAGCAGATTTTTTGCAATTATTAACCCCTTCATCAACAAAAGTAAGCAAAGCGCTTGCCCCCATGCTTACGTAAACATTGGTACAAGCATTTTCCAATGTGTTTTCGTTTCTTTATTAATAATAATAATAATATATATTATTATTAATATAATATTTATTAATATATTATTTTTTTATTTATATATTATATATATTATTTTTATTGATTCATGAGCAGCAGTTATGTGTTTCGTTTTGAAGCATAGACAAGTAGGGTTGCAATTTGTGTTCAAACCAACATAGACTAAAGTTGAAAATCCAAAAAAGTTAAAAAGAAACATGCACACAAAACAAACACGACGCAAAAAATAAAAACACAAACAAAAAAAACAAAACAAAATAACAATTTGGGAGAAAGTAGATATGCGTCACATCTACGCAAAACGGCCATCGCTCACTGCTCAGCATAATGCTAAGACCCTAAAAAAAATCTGCTGACGTAACTACCATCCAGACGTACAGAAATTTCACGCGGACGAAGTCGTGGGCAGAAGCTAGTTGAATATAATGATATTGGTGCCTATTCTGTTGTTTACAAACAAAGCCAAAGTCAAAGTAAGTATTTATTCCAAATAGGCACATAAAAGGCACTTTTGAATGTCCAAAATTACAATAAAAGAGAATTGATTCTAGTCGCCCCTTCCAAAAGGTAGTTTTCGTATGGAGAAGAATGGGCAAGAAACTCCACCGTTACCTACTCTTTTAAAATGTTTTACAATATTTTGCATAAATTAATTATATAAATAGGTATGTGAAGACGATGCACCTAAAATAAAATTACTATACCACAATAGGTAAAAGAAATAAAAATGAAAAACTAAACTAAATTGAAGTTCAATGCATCTTTTTCTTTCTATTTCATTAAGAAAAGGACAGAATTTTTAGTTTAGTCCTGTCAAATTAATCAGCGCCTGAAGTAAGTTGGCGTAATATTAGTAGGCAAGTTTTTAATCACGTCTAAACTTGTATGGAGTAGTGTCAGGCGCTGATTAATTTGACAGGACTAAACTAAAATTTATCTTCTGTCCTTTTCTTAATGAAATAGAAAGAAAAAGATGCACTGAACTTAAATTTAGTTTAGTTTGTGAACAAGGGAATCGGCTCCATAAAATGTTCTATAATTTATAGAACACTAGCTGCGCCCCGCGGTTTCACCGTAAATGTCGACCCCGTGGGAATATCGGGATAAAAAGTAGCCTATATGTTAATCCAGGGTGTCAGCTACCTCCGTACAAAATTTTATCAAAATTGGTCCAGCCGTTTGAGCGTGAAGAAGTAACAAACATATAAACACACACACACACACTCACACACACACTTACAAAATTTCGCCTTTATAATATTATTGTGATTTCTCTAAAAGTAGTGATGAAAAACTACTGTGTCGACAAAATCAAAATCTACACTAACCGTTCCTTTATTTTCAAAAAATATGTTTCTGTTATACATAAACCCGCCTTTTTCCTAAAATCGCGAAAACAAAATCAGCTGTTCCCTACGTTCGCATAATTCGTCAAAATGCAACAGCAGATGTTTTTTTCGCGATTGCAGCTTTGGTCCCATAGTAAAAGTTGTTCATAATGATGAGTACAATCTCCCATTTCGGTTTGTCGCATGTTTTAAATTTTAACCTGTATAGAAAGGGGTGAGCAGAAACTATAGAACGCCAACTTTCTTTGAATAAGAACTACACCCATTTTTTGATATCAATGACTAAACCCATGTTAAAACGTTTTAAATTGACATGTAATTTAATCGTTGACTAGCGTATATTTTTGCGATAAAATAATTATTTCTGAGCACAATCGATCTACAAGCAACAATCGATAAAAAATCAACAAAAAACTAAAACGTGCAACAGACATTTAACAACGAAATTACCTGATAGATAATACACCTATTCATCAAACACACCCAAATTCCAACCTTACACCCTTATTTCACCGTCCACATTACCTTGTCAGGACATCCTATACATCTCTAGGGTAACCTCAATTGAATTCCAACCTTATGTTGCACAACATACAGTTCATATCACCTTGTTAGGTTAATTTTGCCTGTTGCTTCGGCGGATATTGCCACGCTCTATCACCTCCCTAGCGCCCTCTAGTGAGAATTACCTTGTAATTCGCCAAATTACCCACTGGTTCTTGTAATTAAATACTTTTCTTTGCGTTACCTTTGAGCTGATAAGGATTTTTGACCTGTTTTGGACCGGAAATGGAGGAGATTCTAAGTTTAATAGGCTAGACTCGAGAGTAGGACATTTTAATGAGGCATGAAGTGCTTGATCTGTGGGGATCTTGATCTATCGGTATCAATGAATTTCATTTTGACAGTTCAACAACATTCATTGCGCTTTTACGTTGTTGAGCAGACACATTTTTCGAACATATGAAGCAACTAGCTTTTGCCCGCGGCTTCGCTCGCATTAAGTATTATTAAAAAAAACTAATACATTTACATCCGCCATCATCCCTTATTTTATCCCCATGGGGGTTGAATTTATCAAAATCCTTTCTTAGGGGATGCCTACGTCATAGTAACTATATGCATGCAAAGTCTCAGCCCGATGGGTTTAAAATTGACAAAGTTTCATACAAATTTCATCTCCTATTTTATCCCCTTGCGGGTAGAATTTATCAAAATCCTTTCTTAGAGGATGTCTACGTCGTAGTAGCTATATACATGCAAAGTCTCAGCCCGATCGGTTTAAAATTGACAGTTTCATACAAACTTTCATCCCCTATTTTATCCCCTTGGGGGTAGAATTTATCAAAATCCTTTCTTAGCGGATGCCTACGTCATAACATCTACCTGCATGCCAAATTTCAGCCCGATCCCTCCAGTGGTTTGGGCTGTGCGTTGATAGATCACTATGTCAGTCAGTCACCTTTGAGTTTTATATATTTAGAAGATGGATTTGCAATTTTTGTTCAAAATTATTCAGATTCTGAATTATAGCGTGTTGCGCACTAAGGGTGCTTTTGAGGATGGGAAATCATCAAAGGACCCCTCCCGCTCTGGGCGGAGCGGAAGGGAGTGTCAGACTCTTACTGACTAAAACCCACCCGTGTTCCTTCCTTAGCCCTTTATGCTCCGGGCCAGCGGTACCCCTTTCGGACAATCCCGCTGACGTGCTGAATGTGTTGATTTGGTAATTATGGAGATGGGCAATGAAACTATACAAGTTTTGAGACGATTACGAAAATGAAATGTAATGTAATAAGAAAGTACCTAGGACAAACTGTCCAGTTAGGTAGGTCTGACTTCGAGAAAGAGGTTAATCGACGAATCCGACTCGGCTGAGCAGCGTTCGGGAAGCTACGCAATATCTTCTCGTCCCACATACCGCAGTGTCTCAAGACGAAAGTCTTTGACCAGTGCGTGTTGCCAGTGATGACTTATGGCACTGAAACGTGGTCGCTCATAATGGGCCTTATAAGAAGGCTAAAAGTCACCCAAAGGACAATGGAGAGGGCTATGCTTGGAGTTTCCCTGCGTGATCGAATCAGGAATGAGGAGATCCGCAGGAGAACCAAGGTAACCGACATAGCCCGAAGAATTGCCAAACTTAAGTGGCAGTGGGCAGGGCACATTGCTCGCAGAACAGATGGCCGATGGGGTCGAAAGGTTCTGGAGTGGCGACCGCGTACCGGAAGACGCAGCGTTGGAAGGCCTCCCACAAGGTGGACCGACGACCTTGTGAAGGCCGCAGGAACCCGTTGGATGCGGGAAGCACAGGACCGGTCGAAGTGGAGGTGCTTGGGGGAGGCCTATGGACATAGGCCTCCCCCAAGCACCTCCGAAGCAGTGGACGTCTTTCGGCTGAAATGATGATGAAAGTCAGCTTTCTAATCCAACCTTTAAAGATCTTTCATGAACTTTGCCTTTGTTGCGAGATCTCAATCTTATTAAACCAAAATATCAGTATCTCTACATACTCTAACAGCTCATACAGCCCACAAAACACCCCAAACCCAAGCAAAACCACGTCGCGAACCTAGTGTGGGGTAATAAACAACCCCAAGTTCACTTTTAAACGTTATCTCTCGGTTGCAAGCCACCCCGCGTCCACCCCCTTACGCCCCGTCTGATAAACAGATATGAAGCATTTGATGTATGTAATAATGTAATTTTGTATGAAAATTGTCTTGACTAAGTACGTAAGTGCCTACTATTAATAAATACATGGGTGTATTTGTGGATTTTGTGGTGTTAAGGGGCTTACATGACCTAAAGCGCGGTCACTGTCGGACTGCATAGAAAAGAAAGAGAAGCGCGATGACGCAACGCTGGTAATTTATTGCAAAATATGAAGCAATTATTTAATTACAAAAAATCTATTGTTTGGACTAAAAAATTAAAACACTAGTATTTTAGTATGTTGCTTGTAGAATAATCTGACAAAAAATCAGAATGGTTGTATGTAAATTAGTATGGCCCTCCCAAAATTGGGGGAGGCCTATGTCCAGCAGTGGACGTCTATCGGCTGAAACGACGAAATTAGTATGGTTTTCATTGTAAAAATAAAGATTTTAGATGTACCTTAATGATTTTTTTCTTTCGTATCAATTTAGTTGTATTATGTTTTCAACACACTATCTACCTAGTATATATCCTGAAGAATATCATATATTTTTCTGATTTTTTTTACTGTAGTCGATCATATACTTTTATTGTTTCTAAAACTTGCGTTTTTTGTGTTTAGGCCCTGTAAGCCCCTTAATAGGTTGTAAATATAATTATTGATTGATGAGAAATCGAAACAATAAGATGGTATGACCTACCCAGCTGTGTAAATGTGTGTATTAATAGAAGAAATGCGTGAGTGTATGTTTCTGTGTATGTATTTTTTTTTGTCTGTGTGGTGCCGGACTTAAAGAATAGCACCACCCCATACTTCCCGTGGGTGTCGTAAAAGGCGACTAAGGAGCGTACCGGAGAATGGGCAGCAGCGTTCTCTATGCATTCCACCATCATACCATACTGCGATCGCCAACCCGCCTGCCAAGCGTGGCTATTATGGCAACCCCCTCCCCTTTTGGGGGAGGCCTATGTCCAGCAGTGGACGTCTTTCGGCTGAAATGATGATGATGATGATATTTTTTTTTACTATTTTTTTAAATTAGGACTACAATAAATATTTTTTTATTAGGTATTTATTTATTATAAGCTCAGCAGTACCTAGGATTGCGGAGGCTGAATACGAAAATAATCGTGTGCAAATATTATGGGTAGGGTGTCGCTTAGCTCTCTTCCTCCTCTTATTTTCAATGGTACCGTCACACCTATTACCCCTACTGTGAAAGATCTCGGTATGCATCTTGACTCTACACTTACCTGGCAACGCCAGGTCTCTAGTGTTAGTCAAAGGGTCAACGGTACTCTGCGATCCCTGTATCGTCTGAGGAACTTTTTGCCCGCTAAGACGAAAACCACTTTAATTACTTCGATTTTCCCTATAATCGACTATGCTGACGTGTGCTACTTTGACTTGAACACGGTTTTGCTGGATAAGCTCGACAGATTACTCAACAATGGTATCCGGTTCATATTCAATTTTTCGGCGCTACATTTAACATGGAAAAGTAGTTATTGTGACATAACTGTAATAGTTAGACATATGGTATCGCGGACTTTTTTGTAGATATTTCCTCTATAAAACTGTAGTACATCACTTTGCTCTATTGTCAATAGTTTTCGCAGCGTACGCGATATAAGGTTTTTTTTTTGGTATTTTTTTCACACCTTGGGTTACATTATCGAAGTTTTCATACGGACCCCTAACCTTTTGAAAATATTATATCGCCTATGTTCATCAGGGATAATGTAGAATTCTAATGGTAAAAGAATTTTTCAAATCAGTCCAGTATATTCGAAGCCTATTCAATTCAAACAAACAAACAAATCTTTCCTCTTTATAATATTAGTGTAGATTTCTAATTAATATATGCCTGCGCCCCGCGGTTTAACCCGCATAAGTTTCGATCCCGCGGGAATATCAGGATAAAAACTATCTTAAGTCCTTTCCCGGGACTCAAACTATCTCTAAATTAAATTAATTTAAATTTCATCTAAATCGGTTCAGCGGTTTGAGCGTGAACAGGTAACAGACACACTTTCGCATTTATAATATTAGTATGGAATTGTTTCGGTATAAAAATCAGCGTTCTATGTGTCACTAAAGATATATTATACATACTAAGAAATATTACGATCACCAAAAACTTTTATCACCTTCCCAAGTCTACTCCACAAGAAAACTCAACAACTTGAGCATACATCACAACAAGTACCTAGTAATCCTGTTATCAACCGTCACGCTCAATTGAGCTCATAACGAGACACCTTTAAACACGTTTGCGAAGCCCCGACTTTTTATCTCGTAATCGTCAAAACACGGACATTTTGCTGCTCAATGATTACGCCATAATACTGTTTAACGTATGCTAAGTGTGTTTTTGGTGTAGTGGAAGGAAAAGTGAACTAAAATATATAGTTAAATGTATGACTGAATTGAATTACGATACCTACAGGTGATTGTGTATCCTGTAAAGGTATTATGGGTCAAATGCGAAGCCCATTGAGTTACCAATCCCCATTTTTTTTCCATAGCTTTTTTTTGCGGTTGGGAAACCATCAAATGAAGAATGAAATGAATCATCCCCTTCCGCTCTGGGTGGCGCGGAAGGGAGTGTCAGACTCTAGCTGACTAAAACCCACACGTGTTCCTTCCTTAGCCTTTTATTTTCCGGGCCAGCGGTGACCCTTTCGGACAATCCCGCTGACTCGGCAGGCTTCGGCCTTAACGCCCTTCAACTGATGCTGACATTCTCTTTTTCATCGCGTGGAACACGTACGCGCCGTCCAGCACAGTCCTTGTCGTGATCGGACGGTGAGTTACCCATTAGTCTCCGCCCGCAGGCCCGCGCCTACGGTGGCCGGGAGTCGTCGTACGGCTCCTGACTCCCGGAGCGTCTCCCGCGGTGGCTGGGACGGGAAGCTCTCTCCCTGAGCCTTCCCGCCACCTCCTTCGCTAGCATGACTGCTTCGCAGAAGGAGGTGACTGCCTCCCACTCCCTCTCTCTCCGGTCCATGGCTTGAACTTGGTGAACCAGGGCCGGACGCGAGAGGTCGCCGCCGCTGCCGTTCCATGGCGAACTCTTTCTTTGAAAATTGCAAGAGTTGTTTCTGTTTTATAGAGAGAAAGCCGTATGACACACACACAAATGGAGGCTTATAAAATTATGATCTTTCTGGAGTTGGAATTTGGTACAGATAATGACTTTTGGTTAAGACTTCTTTTACATGAAAATTATGAAAATACCTACAAACGCAGTATTTTTAGATGTAGGTAAGTAATCATGCAGAAGAGCTTAGGTTCCAAGTTTAACTCACTCGAAAGTTCGTTTTTAGGGTTCTGTACCTAAAGGGTAAAAACGGGACCCTATTTCTACTGTCCGTCTGTCACCAGGCTATCTCATGAATCGTGATAGATGGACAGTTGAAATTTTCACATATGATGTATTTCTGTTGCCGCTATAACAACAAATACTAAAAACAGAATAAAATAAATATATAAGGGAGGCTCCCATACAACAAACGATGTTTTAGATGTAAATAATCATGCAGAAGAGCTTAGGTTCCAAGTTTAACTCACTCAAAATGGCGACAATGACGTCACAATAGAAAATGTTAAGCAACAAACTGCAACAGCAATTGCTTGCAGTATTTAGTAATCTATTACAGTTAGTATAGATAAGGATTTGTAACTTTATGCGCAATGACATCCACGATAACTTTGTAATCTAGATTTCATTGTAATCCATGTTTAGTAAGTATTAACTAAGTTTAAGTTGCGGTAATGTTACAAGAACTGACAGGAGGCACGTAATTATCAATTTTGGATTGTAAGACAAGACAAATAGCTGATTTTTGAATAATAACAGCCGCACAGGTCGATCGATCAGGTTAAGCTACGCTTGCCGCGGTCTGTCTGTGGATGGGTAACCATCTTTACATACCGTGACCCCTCCGTGTCTCGGAAAGCACGTTACGCCGTAGGTCCCGGCTGTCATTCGTGGATCGTGGATCTTTGACAGTCGTTACGGGTAGTCAGAAGCCCGAAAATCTGACAACCAGTCTTACCAAGGGGTATCGTATTACCCAGTAACTGGGTTGTGGAGGTCAGATAGGCAGTCGCTCCATGTAAAATACTAGTATTCAGCTGTATCCGGTTAGACTGATTTAAAAAAAAAACGTATTATTTGATGAAAACTTCTTTATAAATCCCAAATGTTTCAAATGCCACAAAATAAAATTTAATTTGGATTTATTATGTAAATACACAACTTCGTCTGCGCGGACTTCAGAATTGGGTCCAGAAGTATCCTATGTGTTGATTCAGGTTATAAACTATTTGTATGCCAAATTTCACTCAAATCCGTTTAGCCATTTTTGTGTGATTGAGTTACAAGCACCCAAACATACAAATTTTCACATTTATTGTTATTATAGTAGGATTGAACTTGAGTTTTCCTGCAAAGGATTTTTCAAAAGAAGGGAAGATGTCTTTTCCATCTGAAATCGTAATTCAATTACATAGAAGGAATTAAAAAAATCATCATCATCATCATCATTTCAGCCGAAAGACGTCCACTGCTGGACATAGGCCTCCCCCAAGCACGTCCACTTCGACCGGTTCTGTGCTTCTCGCATCCAACGGGTTCCTGCGGCCTTCACAAAGTCGTCGATCCACCTTGTGGGAGGCCTTCCAACGCTACGTCTTCCGGTACGCGGTCGCCACTCCAGAACCTTTCGGCCCCATCGGCCATCTGTTCTGCGAGCAATGTGCCCTGCCCACTACCACTTTTTGGCAATTCTTCGGGCTATGCCTGTTACCTTGGTCCTCCTGCGGATTTCTTCATTTCTGATTCGATTACGCTGGGAAATTCCAAGCATAGCCCTCTCCATTGCCCTTTGGGTGACTTTCAGCCTTCTTATAAGGCCAATTGTGACCACGTTTCAGTGCCAAAAAAAAAAACAGTAACACTTCGGGAGTGCCCACCGTGAAAACTTGAACAATTACTTGTGTATTTATTGAATCGTCTTATATATAAAACACAAACAGAATACTTTGCTATTACTCACTGACTCCTTATGTGCGGCACTGCTGTGACAGACAAGTTAACTATAGTGTCGCTCGTAAGAGACTTCTGTAGTGAATTAGAACAGACTATTTGTATTATTTTTGATTTGATTTACTTATTTAATTTAATTAATTTAATTTGTGTGTTGATGTTGTATTTATATTGTATTTATTCGTTTGTATTTATTGATGTGTTTTTGTATTAAAAGATGTTTTCTGATATGGGTTATGTGGTACCTGAAATAAATGAAATTATTATTATTATTATTATTACTGACATATCGGATATACATCCGACAGCCGAACACATCCGAATGTAGCGCGGTGTCGGTTACGGTAACAGTGTCGCGAGTTCAATGGTATTTTCCCCATCTCAAAAAAAGCCCAAATGTGCCTAAAGAAATTTTCACTTTAAAAAAAACTTAACGAAAAAAAATCTTCAAACCTTTCTCCAAGATTATCACTTGTACCACACACACACCCATGAAAAACACCTAAAAAAGCCTATTACAGGCGTTCCATAAACCTCCATTCACCTAAGCCTATTCAAAAATTCACTCGAGTGATTTTAAAAACGTCCTTATTCTGTAAAGGTGCGATATAGCCGAGTTTATCGTCACGCGCAATTTGGCGAGACCGACCGGCTCGTTCGAACTAACGAGCCACATCTACATCGCTGATAGCACGCTTTGTGATCGTAAACTGTTGGCGCACTGTTTTATAGAATAGGTACCTATGTTTCTTGTCAATTGAGTGGTTTTAACGTGGTTATTGGGATTTTTCAAGGGCTATTTTTCAGTTTTTGTGATCTCATTTGGTACTGCAACTTAAATTATATGTAGGTAATGGCGCTGATTCTGTTGTTCACAAACTAAACTAAATTTAAGTTCATGCATCTTTTTCTTTTTATTTCATTAAGAAAAGGATAGAAAATAAACATTAGTTTAGTCCCGTCAAATTAAGATACTCCTTAGACAATTTAGGCGAGATTAAAAAACTGGCTATTAAAAGTACGTCAATTTACGTCAGGCGCTGACTAATTTGATAGGACTAAACTAATATTTATCTTCTGTCCTTTTCGTAATGAAATAGAAAGAAAAAGATGCCTGAACTTAAATTTAGTTTAGTTTGTGAACAACAGAATCGGCGCCATTGTCAAACAAAAAAATCTCCAAAATACATACTCACACCTTCTTTCTATAGAATAGGTATATGTTTCTTGTCAATTGAGTGGTTTTAACGTGGTTATTGGGATTTTAAGGCTTTCTTTCAGTTTTTGTGATCTCATTTCGCACTGATACTTACATTTTATGTAATTTCAAACCAAAAAATCTCCGAAATACATACATACACACAAACTCACACCTTCTTTCCATGAGG
This sequence comes from Mesoligia furuncula, assembly GCA_916614155.1. Lineage (NCBI taxonomy): Eukaryota > Metazoa > Arthropoda > Insecta > Lepidoptera > Noctuidae > Mesoligia > Mesoligia furuncula. Next base: position 26,595,084 of record OU744802.1, on the reverse strand, counting down.
GTAAGTAGACACTACAGAACGCCACCTGCAACTATCCTTACATAGGTACTCCTTTTGCTCAGATTCAGCTACTTTCTCTAATAGAGATATGAGGAACAGGGTGTAAAGTTCACTCATGCTCTATAGAAAAGAGAGGATCCTCCGGGTGTTGAGTCTGGCGGGCAACTGCCCGATAATTCATGTCGGGCCGTTGTATCTGTGCTAGATGCGCGGTAAACTCTGCTTGCGAGATGCAGGATTTTGCGTGACGTCAGTATGACGCGTTGTTCGCATGTGGCGTTGTAGATTTCGCTACACTCTCATTATATTGTAACAATTTTTATTGATTGCGCGAACACACAAAAACTTTTCATTTAAATACCGTCTCATTTTAAACTATCAGCCGTGTTGAGAGGATAAATGAAAAGCGACTAACAAGAGATATGTACAAGGCAGATGTCCTAGAAGGACTTAGTGACTTACCTCCGATTTTTTTTCCTTTATTTATTTATAGAGGGTTTTAATCTAGACATATTATGCCACCCTCATCGTTACAAATCGACTTTACATACTGCTACATAACTAAAAATTATCTTACACTACCTCTGTGACGAATACCAATATTTACGAGCCTGTACAGCATGCTGACTGCTTCCGAAGCAGGAGCAGCAAGGACGTTAGCAAATCAAGCTACTACAATCTGTCAAATTTCTTTAAGACATTTTCAATTTTATCGCTAAAGCATAAGGTTCAAAGTTGATTGGAAAAATTTGACAGTTTCGGGTAGCTTGATGTGCTTGGCGTCTAGTCTGTACATACCCCAGTCTCGAACACACTACTAAATACTACAAATAAATCGCGCCTTTCCGGCTCATTCCGGACACACTCCATGATGATATGATAAACGTCTTCAATCAAGTTGCATTCCACACAATTTGTTGACTCAACTTTACCCATTAGGCGTGCAAATTTATTTAAGGGTCCGGAGCGAAGTCGCAGAGCTGTTAGGTATGATTCAGATAGACAGTGCCAATATGGGAAGGCAGACGCCTTCCCATATTGGCACTGTCTATCCACATACTTTTACTTATCTCCGAAATAATAAGTCAAAATAACGTTAAGAGCGTTTACGCCGTACGGCATTTCATACAAACTTTCAAGCCCTTGTTTTTCGAAATGAATGAACCGATTTTAATGAAACTTCATACGCATAAGCAGGATACAAAGGTCTAAAAAGTTACCTAAGAACATTTTCGAAAAATAGTGTTACAGCCAAATTAGATCGATTTTAAATTTTCTATAGAAACAAAGATTTCCAGTTATCTTTTTTGTTGAAATGTTTTGTTTTGTGAAAATGTTATTACTTAAGTAACTTTTTAGACCTTTGTATCCTGCTTATTCGTACGAAGGTTCATTAAAATCGGTTCATGCATTCCGAAAATCAAGGGCATGAAAGTTTGAATGAAAAGCCGTACGTTGTAAACGCTCTTAACTCATTTCAAAATCCAACAATTTGAATCCCTCACATACCTCGAATATTTGACCAACCCTCCATCGATACAAACCCTATCGCGCTACGTCGCAGAACAAGAAATATTTCATACGAGATTACTTGTGAGAAGGGCATACAGATTGATCGCAGGTGACATTATCGTGGTGATAGCCGCGCGGCCGCGACTGGCTGGCGAGAAAACGAGTTCCGATCGAGCAACGATAGTAATTGATACCTGACGCGTGATCGGGAATCGAGAATCGATTCCGACAATCGTTTTGACGTGAATCGGCAGCGTTGAATTTCTTGGTGATTGATTTGTATGTAAATCGATTCAATGGTAGCCGTTTGAATTTTATTTGGAGTTTGATGTGATGTAGTTGTCAGTGTTGTCACATTGTTTTTGGACAATGAAAAATGTACAGACGCCAGCACATCAAGCTGCTACAATTCTGTCAGATTTCTTAAACAGGTTTTCAACTTTATCGCTAAAGCATGAGGGTCAAAGTTGATTGGGAAACTTTTACAGTTTCGGTCTTTAATGATAGTTTAAATCTCTGATTTAAACATAATCTTTAAAGCGAAAAACGTAACGTCATGCGTAACGTTACGTCGTGCGTAGCGTTACGTAATGTCATTATTCTCCCTGAAGGGTTGCGGAGAGGTGTACCTACAGTAAAATATTATTAAGTCTCTTTTAAGTGCAGGAATCCGTTGGATGCGGGAAGCACAGAACCGCTCAAAGTGGAGGTGCTTGGGGGAGGCCTGTGTCCAGCAGTGGTCGTCTTTCGGCTGAAATTATGATGTGCAAACGATTTGACATGAATTTGTATTTTGTAGTATTATATTTTCCTAATGGTTACTTAATTAAAAATATTATAATATCTTTAAAATTTTAATTACTGGCAGCATTGCCACGTTGTATGATTTTATTATGTAATTTCTATATTAAATCTAGCAGCCATGAAAACAGTATGTTATTCTTCATTACCTATCTTTAAGAGTAAACTAGTCGCGAGCTCGAACTCACTGGTGGTCATGGCCAAAAAGCACGCTGTCGCGCCTAGCTTCATGTCTGACAGAGCTAGTATCAGTGATGAGCAGTTAGATACTAGTCTACACGCACAGCGTCTAGTTCTCACGCACAGAAACACCGTTCCAAACTGAAAGGCGCGTAAAAAAAATCGAAAAGTGCTTTGGGAAATCGAGTTTTATGAAAAAACCACTGAATTTTTAAATAAAGCTTAATAATAAACAATTTTAAATAAAGCTTATTAAACTCTTCGATAACTGAGCTTTGTCGGTACGGACTTGATTTTGAAGATGTTACAGTTCTGTTATTCCTTATTTACACCCAAAGTTACAAGAAAAACTAATCTTTGTTCGCTCATATATTTTTAATAGCCACAGCCACAGTTGACAGATTTTTTAGTCGGTAGCTTTTTTAATAGTTTTTTTTTTCTGTTTCCTTACAGACAAAATTAATAATAAGTCAAAAAAATATCAATCTTAACTTTGGATGCACAATATCAAACAGTGAAGTAATACTCTCCCGAAATTTCTATGGAAATATATCGACTAGTGGCACCTTAAGGGACTACATGACCTAAAGCGTCACTGTCAGACTGCATAGAAAAGAAAAAGAAGCGCGATGACACAACGCTGGTAATTTATTGCAAAATATGAAGCAATAATCTATTTACAAAAAATCTATTGGTTGGACTAAAAAATTAAAACGCTAATAGTGCTTTAGTATGTTGCTTGTAGGATAAATCTGACAAAACAACAAAATGATTGTATGTATATTAGTATGGTTTTTATTGTAAAAAGAAAGTTTTTAGTGGTATCTTCATGATTTTTTTCTATCGTATCAAATTAGGTATATTATGTTTTCAACGTACTATCTACCTAGTCGTCGCCTACTGTAGTCGATCATAATTATACTTTTATTGATAAATGATAAATGATTTATTTTCTGTAAGTAGGTTTTTACAAACACTTTTACACGTCATCATATTTTTTAAAACTAGATGTGGTCGGCGTTTCCTATCTGACTACTCTGAGAAGAAAGGCCGAAACAAACTCAGAGGTCACAGTCTCTTTTAAAGTCCAGACAAAATCTTGGTCAGATCGTGTGAAGACCATGTAGATTGATGTCTGAAATGGTCTTTTGAGGAAAGAACCACACAGATTGAGCGGACCTGTCCAATCAGTGCACGCATTTGTCAAAAATCGTGCAGCTCGACTCAGAAATGAGGAGCTCAACGATTCGACGAACAATACCAAAGAAAGGACATTTGGGTAGGCCGCGTAAATTACTCAAACTGCCAGATCATGATTAAAACTAAGAAGGAACACAGAAAAAAAAAATGACCCACATAGTCCTCACATTCACAATAATTAAATGAAAAGAAAAAAAAAAAAAAAATACTTTACAAAGTAAATATTCATGTCATTGTCTAAATAAAATTCATCAATGTCAAGGTGTATATAAAAATCCGGACATAATCTTTGAGGACCATGTAGATTAGTGTCTGAAAAGATCTTTTGAGGAAAGAACCATACAGATTGAGTGGACCTGTCCAGTCAGTGCACGCATTTGTCAGTAACCGTGCAGCTCAACTCAGAACTTCAGGAGCTCAACGATTCGACGAACAATACCAAAGACAGGACATTTGGGTAGGCCGCATAAACTACTCAAACTGCCAGACCACGATTAAAATGTAAACAATGACCCACATAGTCCTCACATTCACAATAATTAAAATAATATAATACTTTATACAGTAAATGTACATGTCATTGTGTAAATAAATAGATACTTAAAAAAAAAAAAGAAAATATTAAAGTGTAAAAATTGCAAAATAACATTCACTGTCTAAACCTATTGGAGCAGCTCAATCCCAAGCCTTTTTGTCCTCAATATAGTCTTTTACAGTATAATAGGCTTTCTGGCATAGTTTTCGCTTTATAAAAGCTTTGAATTTATTTAGGCTTAGTTCTTGAATGTGGCTAGGAAGTTTATTATAAAAATGTATACATTGGCATCTAAACGAGCCACCTATTTTCTTGAGCCTTGTTGTAGGAACAACAAATTTGTGTTTGTTCCTAGTATTTATGTTATGGATATCACTGTATTTTTTAAACAGATTAATATTTTTATGTGCATACAAAAGATTATCATAAATGTACTGAGAAGGCACAGTCATTATATTAATCTCTTTAAATTTGTCTCTGAGGGAGTGTCTAGGACTTAATTTATAAATAGAACGAATTGCCCTTTTTTGTAAAATAAAAATTGTCTGAATATCGGCGGCATTTCCCCACAACAGAATACCGTACGACATCACACTATGAAAATAACTAAAGTAAACTAAACGGGCTGTCTCTAAATCAGTCAAATCACGAATTTTCCTAACGGCGTATGCTGCAGAGCTAAGCTTTTTTGACAATTTATCTATATGGGGGCCCCATTGAAGCTTGGCATCCAACGTTATGCCTAAGAATACTGTGGTATCTTCGGGTTTTAACTCTTCATCCTTAATGAGAACACTAGTTTCTACTTGTCTAACGTGGGGTATCGTAAACTTAATACATTTCGTTTTTTTTCCGTTAAGAAGTAGGTTATTGACATTAAACCAGTTAACTACTTTTGCAAGGGCGTTATTTACATTGTCAGTAACCAGCTGGTGACGTTTGATTTTAAACAAAAGAGAAGTGTCATCTGCAAACAACACTATATCATGATTATCCTTTATGAGGTACGGCAAGTCATTGATATAAATAAGGAACAAGAAAGGACCAAGAATTGAGCCCTGGGGGACCCCCATTCTTACTACAGATCCGGGTGACCTTTTTCCGTTAACATCAACTCTCTGAATCCTATCACTCAAGTAAGAAGTAAGAAGATCCAGAGAGGCGTTCCGGATTCCGTAGTGGTGCAGTTTCCTGATTAATGTTTTATGAAGAACACAATCGAATGCCTTGGACAAATCGCAAAAGACGCCCAAGGCATCGCATTTGTCCTCCCATGCATTATAAATATGTCCTAAAAGTTCAACTCCTGCATCGGTAGTCGAACGACCCCTTGTAAAACCGAACTGTTTATTATGCAGTAATTTATTTTTATTAAAAAATCTTTGCAATTGATTCAAAATAAGTTTTTCAAAAATTTTACTAAAGGTAGGTAGTACTGAAATAGGTCGATAATTAGTAGGGTCTGATGTACTACCCGATTTAAACAACGGTATTATTTTACTGTTTTTCATAAGATCAGGAAACTCACCACCGTCAATACAATTATTAAATATAACAGCTAAAGTAGGTGCTACAATGTTTATAATCGACTTAGCAACATCCACAGAATTACCCCATAGATCTGCGGTCTTTTTAACATTTAACGTGTGAAAGGTTTTAATTATATCGTTACAGGTTACATATTCAAAGTGAAATTCAGAATCACAAACTGAAACGTTTTCTTTAAGTAAAGACTCTGCGGCAGCGGGTGATGAGTTAAGAGATTTAGTAGTTGATACTGGAATCTCTGCAAAGAAATTTTCAAAGGCCGCGGCGACTTGAGAATCTGATTTAATTATATTGTCATCAATAGCAAGGCTGTAGTCACTACTTCGGGTGCATGACCTTCCCGTTTCGCTATTAATGACATTCCAAGTCGTTTTAATAATGTTGATACTATTTTTAATTTTTGAACTCAAATAACGTGACTTGGCAATACTACAAACTTTTTTAAATATTTTAGAATAATTCTTAACATATAAATTAAATTCAGCAGTGTTTATACAAATCTAATGAAAATTACAAATCTAATCAAATATTGCTTATAAAACTTGCGTTTTTTTGCGTTTAGGACCTGTAAGCCCCTTAAAAGCACATAAAAGCTGCGCTCGAAATAACATATTAAGTAACTTCGAGATAATACAGACGAGACATTTCATCTGAATTCCCAATTCCCTTAAGAGATAACGCCTTATCTACGAATTACGAATACATAAGTACCTACTGTTTATCTTAAGAGCTGATTTTGAAGGATTTTTGTTAGCAATGTAAACATTAAATTCAGAAAAGCATAAAGTAAATAAAGTAAGGGACTGCGATATAGGATAATTTGATTGATTAATGATATTAATTGTTACGTATATGTATAACTTCTCACGTTATTTTACGTTCGATTTAGTGTCAAACGAACAAATCAAAGTACCTATTAAAAAAGTCATTGTTCCACATGATGCTAGGGAAAGCCACTATTGACAGCTTATTTCACCTAATTTTTCAACAGTGAGATTAATACAGGTGATCTATTCTGTAAATATGTCACCCAACTTAGGTGAAGAGAGCTGTCATTTCACCTGATGCTAGGAATTGACACTATTGACAGCTCACTTCACCTGTTTACACGGTGAGACTATTACAGCCAACCTATTCTGTAAATATGTCACCCAACTTTGGTGAAGTGAGCTGTCGTTTCACCTGATGCTAGGGATTGGCACCATTGACAGCTCATTTCACCTAAGTTTACACGGTGAGATTATTACAGCCAACCTATTCTGTAAATATGTCACCCAACTTAGGTGAATTGAGCTGTCATTTCACCTGATACTAGGGATTGACACTATTGACAGCTCATTTCACCTAAGTTTAAACGGTGAGATTATTACAGTCAAACTATTCTGTAAATATGTCACCCAAATTAGGTGAAGTGAGCCGTCATTTCACCTGATGTTAGGGATTAACACTATTGACAGCTCACTTCACCTAAGTTGGGTGACATATTTACAGAATAGGTTTCCAAAATCAGTGGATAAGGACAGCCATAGGCATCAGTTAGGTATACGTACTAACCATACTAACATAATTTTAGGTACACTTTTCTGTTACTAACACACTAACAGTTTATGATTTTTGTTATTTTGTGTTTATAATTATGTAACTTATATGGAGATAATCTGAAATAAATAATAATAATATCACCTGTTGCTAGAGTTTGCCACTATTGACAGCTCATTTCACCTAAGTTTTGAACAGTGAGATTAATACAGCAAACCTATTCTGTAAATGTCACCCAACTGAGGTGAAGTTAGCTGTCATTTCACCTGATACTAGGAATTGACACTATTGACAGCTCATTTCACCTAAGTTCACACGGTGAGATTATTACAGCCAAACTATTCTGTAAATATGCTAGGAATTAACACTATTGACAGCTCACTTCACGCTCACTTCACCTAAGTTTTCACGGTGAGATTTTTACAGATTACACCGACAGAATAGATCAGCTGCGGTTGTTGTTGTAATGTGTGTTATAATTATCGAAGGGAACCCTCCCTCGGTCTCAAATAAAAACTGCAATCATGACTGAACAACCATCTTTTCCTTATCTGTATCCTCATGATCTGCAGTTCTCACCTCATGGGGAAAAGGATAAATAATTTAGTATGATCCCCGGGAGGAGATAGCCCGTCAGAACAAAGGTAGGGCGCTATCGCGAGCAGCAGCCTTCCCCCGCCCGCCCTCCGAGCGTGTGCCCATTTTAACGTACGATACGTCACGAGATTTTTATTTGCACCCTTTTAAATAAGTACCTAGTAGTTACTGGTGATATTGAGATAAGTTAGTGTTTTATTTAGGTATCAGTAAATAATTTTAAGTATAGTAACTATTTACCCTAATAAACAAAATGTTGATTTATTCTCAAAATAGGGATAATTTTAAATATATTTTTGTCATTGATTTATGACAAGTACCTAAATTTTAGATCTGTACCTGCAATTCCAATAATTCGATACGAAATACTACTGTCATAAAACTTGTTTTCCTTAATTCTAAATCGAGAAATAACTACCTCCCAAAAGTATGTCAGTGGCGTAGCAGGTTTCTGCCTAACTCATTGTTAAAATAAATAATAATATGACTTGTAAACTCTACCTAATCTAGTTGACATTTAAGTCGGTTTCTGAGTTTTATTTTATTTCTACATGTGCCTCTGTTATGTTTGTCAACTAACTCCTAACTTTATATAACAATAATTTTTATTTGTAGACGTTTTATTTCAAAAATATGCTAAGGAATATCGTTCATTTCTTCATTCATTTTTTTTTTACTCATAAAGTAAAAAAAAACCGTTCCGAAAATGGCGGCTTGCCCTTTTCATTTAACTGACTATTAAACCATTTTCAACTTGACGTTTAAAAAAAACTCTTAAAGCTCCTCCGTATGATGGAAATGCTCCCACTCGACTGAGGGTGAGCAAAACTCAAGGTAAATGAATCTCTTATGAAAATGTGATACAATGTATTACCTACCGATAGCCGGCGAGATAAGCAGATGATTGAGCGAATGGAAGACGGGTCGACTGCCACCGAAAGGAACGCTCAGCGGAAAAAATAGTATAGCTATAGTTGATGTAAGAGGTGGGCTTAATATTTGATGGAGTCGATAATTATTTTTGCTGGTGGTGTTGATAGTGGACCAAGGGGTATTGGGGTTCGATTCCAAAGGGGGGTAAGTATAAGGTAGTGTCAGGAGTTTTTAATTTTAAGGTATTTGTAATAGTAAAACTATGAAGTTAAAGTAAGTAAGTTAAGGTAAATGACAGTTAGAAGGACATAAAAGCAAAAAATGTATTCAATACGTACGATAAATTATTTAAAGTGGGAAATCCAGGTAACTACTTATTTATAATGGCAATGTCTGATTTTATCGAAAAGGAGCAAAAGCTTAAAAGTTTTTTTTATAGGTAATTCTAGGTAATATTCATTGTCGTTGAACGAATTTTTATATTAATTTATGGACTATCTTACCTAACCACCTATAATAACATCACTGACAACTGGCCCAGCGTCCTACCCATAAATAGATCCAGTCACCATCTAATCATGTCCCCAGCAAATCAAAAATCAACCGCAAAGTCGGAACTATTATCTATTACCAGACAATTACACCGATCGGAGATCTTTAGCCCCCTGATACCGGGAGGCGTCGGGGGTGAAACTGGGGGGTGAAAGCGGGCTGAATGGGGGTGAAAGTGGGGGTGTTATCAGCGATTTTCGCGCCATTACCCGTCGCGATACAGTCGGCACTCTATGCACAACGCGTTAAGTTTCAATCTAATTGATGTAGCACAGGTAGGCTTGAGTCAAGTAGCTTTTCATGTCCATCTAAGTTATTTATGGTCGTTTAAGTTAGTTAGGAGTGTGACAACTGTGACAAGCGGGGTTGGTACGGTTTTGGTAAGCGTTTTTGATGTGATTTGGGGGAGTTAAAGTGTTTTGAAAGTGTTTTCTTGCTTGTAGTCGTTCTAATTCGGTATATTTGCTGATACTTCTGCAAGATTAACATTTATTATCTGAGGTCAGATAGGCAGTCGCTCCATGTAAAGTACTGGTATTCAGCTGCATCCGGTTAGACTGGAAGCCGAGCTCAACATAGTTGGGAAAAGGCTAGGCAGATGATGATGACTTTTAGAAGATTAAGTGCTAATTGGGCATCGGATTTAACGGATATTTTAAATAATTATTCATTCCGATTTAACTTCAGGAACCTAATACTTATCAAGCCGACATTTTGACGAGTTATACGAACATAAATGTAGGGAACAGCAGATTTTTTTCTCGATCTCAGGTTTGGTCCCATAGTAAGTAAAAGTTGTTCATAATGATGAGTACAATGACCTCTCAAGAAGTTGTTAATGTTTTACCAATAGCCCTGTATATTGGTAAGCTAGTATAAATGAACACTAAAACTGACATAAAATAAAAACACAAGACGAAACAGCACACCTATTAGAAACAGATCGACACAGCCACTGATAAGCACCTGCTTATCAGTAACATTACAGTGCATTGATAACACAGTACAGTAGTGCAACTAAGTAATGTAACGTCTGATGGCGCACCGATAGGGCACGCCTGCCTAAATGCGTTTAAACTTGTTGATTCACTGCTATACTTAACTCAACTATGTAGTGTAGACGAGTAGTTTTGCACACTGTATGTGGTTTTGATAGAATCAGCTAGAACTTATAGCATAATTGTGGTTTGATTTCCTTTTGAAGAAGGATTCCTTTTGATGCAAGTTGATCGGGAACATTTTACAGTTTCGGATAGCTTAAGCTATATTTAAGTAGTAATCCCTAGTGTGAAAGACTATAGAGTACTGTGAAGGTCCAGATGGGACCTCCACAGTTTAAATAAAAGAATGTAGACTTGGAATTATTATATTTATAAAAGAAGACAACAAACAACAGTTCAACGTTATTTCTGGCACACAATCTATTGAACAAAAACATCATATTTAAATATTTGACACATGCTTGAACGTTCGAATCGAACACACCAACAATTATATTCAGCCTGTATTTCTAAAGGTAGGGCTTCACAACCAGCCTCTATAGTACCTATCGTCGTTTCAGCCGATAGACGTCCACTGCAGGACATAGGCCTCCCCCAATTTTGGGAGGGTTTGCCATAATCGCCACGCTTGGCAGGCGGGTTGGCGATCGCAGTATGGTATGATGGTGGAACACATAGAGAACGCTGCTGCCCATTCTCCGGTACGATCCTTAGTCGCCTTTTACGACACCCACGGGAAGTAAGGGGTGGTGATATTCTTTAAGTCCGGCACCACACAGACACGTTTATAGTATCTATAAATACATTAAATTAAAAAAAGTTTATTTAAAATAGTGTAATTTAAGTTTCTTGCTCGTCCTTCTCCACACTTCTTCCAAACGTAGATCTATAGCTGCTGTAGCTTCAACTTTCAGGCTAACTGACCGACTCTTTGACAATTCAAAAGTGCCTGTAAATAAAAATTGAAACAAATAAACACTTTCAGTTTCAGTCTGTAGGGTCAGGGAAAACAAACAAAACCTACAAACATTCTAGCCTACCTATACTTGTTTTTCAGATTATTATAAAGGGGAGTCCCCTTTATAATAATCCCTTTCCCACTTTGATTCCAATTTTATCAATAATCTCAACAACATTAAACGCATCCATATTTCCTCAGCCTACGGAAAAAGACACATAGAAACATATCCAGACTACTAAACAAACAAAAAACAACATTATTTTTAGTACTGCGTAACCCGAAACACGTGTCTAGTATTTTTATGTAAAGAATTTATGTACAACATTTCAAACTGTATCATGAAACATCACCAAGTTATAAGCTTGTTAAGTTACCTGTTTATCCGTACAAAAACATGGTCATCAGTGCCGATCGCGTCGCGCCGTCTTGCGCTCATTGATAATAGTACCTAGGTACCTAACGGTTCGGCGCGAAGATTGGATAACCTACTTAGTGTCGCTCGGTGTCCAACTGTTATCCTTTTTTAAATATTTTTGCGACAAAATATAACATGGGGTAACAATTATTCGAATCGATTCAGATACTGAACACACTTTAATCAGGTTTCGCATATACTAAAAATAACGATGCATATTAACACGTTCGTGGACGGTCTCAGTTTGAATTGTGTTCTAAAATGACACAATAAATTGCCATACAAATATATTTGGCGTTTAAATACGTTGTATTGTTTGTTATTAGATGTTTAAAAGTCAATATGACAGAAACGTTCTATCACGTCATCGTTTGAATGTACTAGTGATAATAGCATAATCTAAATACTTATGATGTTTATTTGTCTGCAAATATTACGATTCGCCACTCCCGCGCTGATGGAACGCGCGCACCTCGCTACCGTGACACTGCCGCTCTGAGTGTAGTAGGGACGCAAGAGGCCCGGGGGACGTATAATCACGGTGTGCGTATGTGATTAGTGTCGCCGCACATTATCAACAGCACATTTTTGAAACGGTGAAAATCAAAGTTCACGTGACAGTAAAGTTTTGAGTTTTCGATATGTTGTGACACAAGGTACAATTTAACGAATTTTTGCTTTAAAATTCAACGGATATCAACGTTCTGCCGTAAATAATATTCTGTTTTTGAACGTCATCATACGTTGTGCCGTATCAAAATCTCAAATCATGACGTGCAATTTCGTTCTGCCCGCGAAAGTGTTAAACAACAGTGTTATTTCAATTACTAAGCTGCATTGCGTCATTAAATTACTTAAAATAGTTATCGTCCATTATTTATCACTGTGACTGGCAGACGCAATTCAATATATTGAGTCATTATCTATATTTGTAGCTCAATATCAGTGTCCGTCTGAGGCGACTTGCTACTGAAATGCTGTTGAGATTTCGATTCGGTTTTATCGGGGGATAAAGGCCTTTCAGTGTTTATGTAAGTGGGTGGGTGTCGTAAGAGTATTGACCTTTGCTTGTATACAGAGTTATTTTAAACTAGCTTGCCCCACGGTTTCCCCCGCATAAGTTTCGATCCCGTGGGAATATCGGGATAAAAGTAGTCTATATATTGTTAATCCAGGGTGTCAGCTAGCGGGAGGAAACGCCCGTGTGTCACCATTGCCAGGATCGCCCAGAGGACACGGTGGAGCACTCGGCGGAGGTCTGCCCCGCATGGGCAGAGCACCGCCGTGTCCTCGTAGAGGCTATCGGCAGCGGCGGCGACCTCTCACGTCCGGCCCTGGTGCAAACCATGGTCCGGGGCGAGAGGGAGTGGGAGGCAGTCACCTCCTTCTGCGAAGGAGTCATGCTAGCGAAGGAGGTGGCGGGACGGCTCAGGGAAAGAGCCTCCCGTCCCAGCCGCCGCGGGAGACGCTCCGGGCGTCGGGACTTCGGGAGCTGCGTGACGACTCCCGGACACCGTAGGCGCGGGCCTGCGGGCGGAGAGTAATGGGTAGCTCACCGTCCGATCAGGACCAGGCCCGTGCCGGACGGCGCGTACGTGTTCCACGCGTGCCTCAAAGAGATGTCAGCATCGAGGAGGGGCCCCCTTAGGGCTGAAGCCTGCCGGGTCAGCGGGATTGTCCGAAAGGGTTACCGCTGGCCCGGAACATAAAGGACAAAGGAAGGAACACTGGTGGGTTTTAGTCAGTAAGAGTCTGACACTCCCTTCCGCTCCACCCAGAGCGGGAGGAGTCATTTGATGATTTCGCATCCAAAAAAAAAAAAAAGGGTGTCAGCGATCTCCATACAAAATTTTATCAAAATTGGTCCAGCCAGTCGTTTGAGCGTGAAGAAGTAATAAACATATAACACACACTCACACAAACTTTCGCCTTTATAATATTAGTGTGATTGGCTAGCTAAACTCCGCAGATATAGTTACCGGCACGGATCTTGAGTGCTCGGCGGTAGAGTGGGGATCGCTTTGCGTATCGTATACTTATGGCAAAATAAAACATAATATTATATAATAATAATATTATTATTATCATAATCACTGTACGACAATATATATACCCCGCTCCCGCGCCTCACTTCATCCCACCAAAGGGACCCAATAACTCACTTTTGCGCAGGTGAAGGTCAGCGCTCAAGATCCGTGCCGATAATTGTACGATGAGTACCGATATCTAAACACGATAAAATTTTATACAATTAGATTTGATTTTTTTTTTGGGAGGTCAACGGAGTGTGTGAGTGTGTGTGTGTGAGGGTGTGTTTATATGTTTGTTACTTCTTCACGCTCAAACGGCTGGACTAATTTAAAAAAAAAAATATGGAGGTAGCTGACACCCTGACCGACAGTTACACGGGTGAAACCGCAGGGCGCAGCTGGTACCCAATAAAACTGTTTTTTCAAGTTTAGCGACTACACTAACTGCGGTCAATGACAACTATCGATACCTGCCCATCACGTTTGCGGAGTTTCGCTACCTAATTTAATTTGACCCTGTGTAAGTGGCTAGGTGTCGTGGGAGTATTGACCTTTGCCAATTGCTTATATAGAATTATGCGGTCTGTGGCTTTAAATATTCCGTAAAGGAATGAGTATTGTTCCAGTACACTTCGTTTAATCACCACGTAATGGTCATCTCAGAAAATTAAGTCCTAATTTCCTCATCGGATATCTGCCAGCGTTTTGTTTGATTTTGAATACCCTACTGGGTCATTTGCCTAGCCTTTTCCCAACTATGTTGGGGTCGGCTTTCAGTCTAACCGGATGCAGCTAAATACCAGTATTTTACATTGCCTATCTGACCTCCACAATCCATTTACTGGATAATACGGTACCCCTTGGTAAAACTAATTGTCAGACTTTCGGGCTTCTGACGACCTTTAACGACTGTCAAAAATCCACAAATGACAGCGGTGACCAACGACTTAACGTGCTTTCCAAAGCACGGAAGAGTGGGTCTTGGTATAATAAAATGGTCATCTATCCATGGACCAACCGCGGCAAGAGTAGTACCACAGGTAGTACCGTGCGGCCGTTGTTACTTAGCCACAAGCCTGGTACTGGTGTAAGAAGGTACGTTATGAAACATCATCTAAGATGATAAGAGCGGAAACAATCAGCATCTTTTATGCCCTCTACGTTGTTTTCTTTTCGAATAAGTATACTCTGAACTGGTTTAGTAACAGCTACTTCGCAACATTACATAAAAATACGCAGTGATTGAAAAATAATCTTACATGTTATTAACACCACTGACAACCAACACCATATTCAAACTGTAATCCTTATCTCTCACCTCATCAAAGTATCCAGAAACATCTATAAAACTGGAGTGATCCGGAAAACTGCGGTTCAAACTGGTTATGATGTACTTATCGGAACGTACAGGTGTTTAATGCAAACTGTCTTGTAGTCGCCATCTTGGTAAAGAGATGTGGCGACAAATTTTATTGTAATAGATGCTATGGAGATGGTACCAAAGGGTAGTGTACCACAGAATGGACAGTACAGTTTCCCTTGTAATAGCTTTACCACTCGGACAATATTTCCCTAGCAAAAACTTCACTAAGGTTGAAACTACGTAGCTGTAACATAGACAAATAGACCTTGTCGTTTTCTGACATGCAAGTGTCACTTCGGATGATAAAGCAGCAATTACTCAGTATGTTTGCAAAACGGGTGCCCTTTCTATAACCCATTGGTAATCGTGGGCATCTACTTAATTTAGGTAACTATTGGAAACATCTCCACTTTCAGAACTCTTGCTAAAGTTACTGAAATGATAATTAATCGAAGGTGGTTTTTGATACACGGAAGGATGAACAATCCTTTTGTCGTTTACGGCAACTAAAGACAGGAGAAGAAGAGTTGATTCCGTTCTTTGCCTGAAACCTTTGCCTAAAAAATGCTTATGTAAATTCATCATCTGCCTGCCTTTTCCCAACTTTGTTGGGGTCGACTTCCAGTCTAACCGGATGCAGCTGAATACCAGTATTTTACATGGAGCGACTAATCTGAGCTCCACAACCCAGTTACTGGGACTGGTTGTCAGACTTTCGGGTTCTGACTACCCGTAACGACTGTCAAAGATCCACGAATGACAGCCGAGACCAACAGCTTAACGTGCTTTTCGAGGCACGAAGGGGTCTCGGTATGTAAAGATGGTCATCCATCCACAGACCAACCGCGTTAACTTGATCGATCGACCTGTGCGGCTGTTATTATTTAGCCACGGGCCCCTTAAAATGCTTATGTACGTATAATGTTGATTTATAAACGATGATCGATTGAAGTAAACGTCAAAGACGTATGGTTAAGTAGTCGCTAATTACTACTTAACTTTAAGCAACATTTATGAATAAAGGGATCAATGTATAACACAACCAACTATTAAATTATTATAATAGGTAGCTGCTTAAAATAGAAATGCTTTAATTTAAGAAGTAACAGTCGAGCTGAAATCTTGTCGTAAAGTTTTATATTTCTTTAAATAGACTCTAATAAATTAATAAATAACTCTCAAGTACATGGCATTCTTAAGACAATAGGGAGATAAAACCAGAGTCTGTTTATCGCCGAGAAGATAGAAATAGGCAGAATAATCTTATCTTTATCTTATCAGTCAGCACAGTCTTAACAGATGGCTGATATCGCTGATACGATTGTAAATATTTACCTTTACTATCAAGATTTTGTTTAAATTTAGTTGAAGAGACTTTAGATAATAAGATTCTTTGGAACATATTAGGTGCGCGATTCAAACTTTATGGCGGCTCTAAAGTGCGCTATACGCTGCGCGGTACCTCACCCCTCACCCCCTTTTTTTTGCGTATGGGAAATCATCAAATGAGGTCCCGCTCTGGGTGGAGCGGAAGGGAGTGTCAGACTCTTACTGACCAAAACACACCCGTGTTCCTTCCTTAGCCCTTTATGTTCCGGGGCAGCGGTAACCCTTTCGGACATTCCCGCTGACCTTCTGATTCTTCGGCCATGTCGGGCCCCTTCAGTTAGACTAACATCTCTTTGAGGCGCGCCTGGAACACGTACGCGCCGTCCGGCACGGGCCTGGTCCTGATCGGACGGTGAGCTACCCATTACTCTCCGTCCGCAGACCCGGGCCTACGGTAGCCGGGAGTCGTCACGCGGCCCCCGACGCCCGGAGCGTCTCCTGCGGCGGCTGGGATGGGAGGCTCTCTCCCTTAGCCATCCCGCCACCTCCTTCGCAAAAATGACTGCTTCGCAGAAGGAGGTGACTGCCTCTCACTCCGGACCATGGCTTGCAACAGGGCCGGACGCGAGAGGTCGTCGCCGCTGCCGATCGCCTCTACGAGGACACGGCAGTACCTCACCCCTTACTCCTGCTGACAGGTGAATTTGGTACTGCGCACCGACTCGCCTCATGTTCCAATCCGCCATAAAGTTTGAATCGGGCAGTACCATCGAGGAAACGAGTTATTCCGTCCTGATCCCTTGAACCCCCTACCTCCACCCCCCACCTCGATCCCCTGCTTGTTCGTCTTCTGTTTTAATCTTTGTCTTATCCACTATAAACTTTCTCGGTAAACTTACACCTGCCCAATTTGAAAACAAAATCCCGTGCACACGATGACCACATCTGTTAGCAAGCGTTACTATAGCGGCCAAGCGCTGCAAGCAAGAATAGCCCTTACGGTGTATAGATGTAAGTTTCGAAACTTACATCTGCCCAATTTCAAAACAAAATCCCGTGCACACGATGACCACACCTGTTAGCAAGCGTGCCTATAGTGGCCGAGTGCTCCAAGCAAGAATAGCCCTTACGGTGTAAAGACGTAAGTTTCCTCGACATAGGATCACGCATTTTGCTGTGGCGCAGCTTGGGAGTGGCCTATGTCCAGCAGTGGGCTGCGATAGGTTGAGTTGATTGATTGATTGATGCATTTTGTTTCAAAGGATTCGGCAGTGGTGTAGTTTAATTTTTTTTTTCTTGTTCCGATGTATTAGGGGGGCGAGCCTTTTGCCATTTTCCGAGAAACCCTATTTAAAATTGTCTTATGAATTACCCAGTATGTAACACTTTGCCCAACCTGAGAATCGAACTCGCCTCATAATCACAGAACCACTCTTGCGACCACTAGGCTAAGGATGGGAAGATATATCATAGATACCTATGTTTATTTCGATTTTCAATGTCAACGAATATCCATTCTTATCAATTTATTAAATGTTTTATCAAAAAAAGAAATGAAGTATTTTTATTCAACTGCATCTCACAATTGAGTGTATATTTGATTTATTTGACATCCAATTATTTCTATCAGTGTAATTCAATTTCGAAGGCTATAAATGACGCTATGAAGTTGACGATGCGACATCGTCATTTCAATAGCAATAATTAAGTTCTATTAAGGCTACGCCGACCGCCTAGTGGCGCCCTCATCGTTTGTTTGGTTATTTCTTTTATTTTAGAATGAAAATGCAGAAATTTTGCACGTTAATCACTAAAACGGAAAATAGTGGCCACCATTATCCGTTTTAGTGATTATAATAAAACTAAACAGTGCAAAACTACCTTTTATAATAATACTAGCTGCGTCCCGCGGTTTCACCCGCGTGAATGTCGATCCCGTGAAAATATCGGGATAAAAAGTAGCTTATATGTTAATCCAGGGCGTCAGCTATCTCTATACAAAATTTTATCAAAATTGGTCCAGCCGTTTGAGCGTGAAAAAGTAACAAACATATAAACACACACACACACACTCACACAGTCACAAACTTTCGCCTTTATAATATTAGTGTGATTAACGTATAATCTTGTAGAGCACAACTTATCGTGCTTAATTTCTGCATTTTCATTCTAAAATAAAAGAAATAAGCAAACAAACGATGAGGGCGCCACTGCGCGGTCGGCGTTTGGTCGGCGCCCTCTTAAGTAATCTATGTTTTTTTTTATATTCTCTATAAGTAATTTATGGTTTTACTTAACGATAGTTGAGTAAATTTAACTGTCAAACAACTTTGGTTTTATTTATTGTTCGTCAACAGCTTTTTTAATAGTTTTTAGCTGCATAACAAGTAGTAAAATTAGTTAAAGTTGTGTGTGTGTTTATATGTTTGTTACTCCTTCACGCTCAAACGGCTGGACCAATTTTGATAAAATTTGGTATGGAGGTGGCTGACACCCTGGATTAACATATAGGCTACTTTTTATCCCGATATTCCCACGGGATAGAAACTTATGTGTGTGAAACAGCGGAGCGCAGCTAGTAGATGTATAAGAAACCTGAAGAGTTTGTTTGAGCGCGCTAATCTCTGGAACTACCAGTCGGACTTAAGAGTCCTATTACGGATCGTAAACGCAAATCAAATTATTTCGATCGGCGTACACGAGTCGATAATAGTAGCGATCTCCGGACGATTGCGCGTCAAAAATTCGGCGACAGGTCCTACCTCGTCAAGCGCTTGCGCGGGAATCAGCGGGAATGAGGGGCGCGCCGAATTTACGCAGAATATATAGCATTTTAACTTTATTTATTGCAATTTTGTTTTATTAAATTGAGAAACGAAAACTAATGAAACGTATTCATTGTAGATTGAAGTTTTATATAATATTAGTTTATTTGATAAAGTTGCGTTAATTTGGAGTGTAATGGACGCTGAATCAAGACATTTATTGCTTAAATTAGGCTTTCTTTACGATTTTATCCATAAAAACTCAAGGAATTTAAAGGAATTCTAGAACTCCAATAAACAAGTAAAACATTCAAAGTATCTTTTTATAATTTTAGCATTTATAAGAATTGAATGTAACAATGTGAATTTGAGCGTCAAAGTTCCATCACCAACGGTTTTTCTTGCAAACTGTGTTCGTAAAATATTTATAGTAAATTACACGAAAAGAAAAATGAAAATGTGTAACTGCAACTTACAAGAAAGAGAATAGTACTATCGTTATTCTTAAACAAATAATTAAAATATCTTGCAACTGCTGAAAATTACAGCGTCAAAAATCATGAATTTGCGTAAAAAATGTAACAGGGCTCTTATAAAAATATTTCTGCTGTTAATAGACCAATTCTTGACAAAGGTTATAGGAATCATTCCACTCTGCCCCACCGAGCCGCCCCACTGGTGGGGCAAAGTAGAATGCCTAAAATTTTGCAGTGAAATCTGACTAATTCGATTTATTGGGGCAGATTCCACTACTCTAAAATCTTGTTGTATTCTGCCCCCACTAGGGTTGTATAGTTAAGTGGCTATTTATCATCACGATACGACCTATCGGAGCTGAGCAAAAATAATGTCATCAAAGAAATATAAGAGAACACGATGTGATAGCGCGGGCATGTGATGCGATGCGATGGGGTGGGTAACACGCTGTTAAAGTGGCGGGAAAAGCCAGTACCTACTTATCATAAGTGACATATCGACTGTGAACTGGCAACCGGTCCTATCTCAATTTTTTGAAGATTTCACTTTTTAATGCCATTTTATACCATTTAATACTCCACATCGTTGCAAGAAATCCTAATTCAAATACATTTAAATTTGGCGCCAGAATTGGCTTCATTCAACTTGTACTAACTTCAACGCGCAGTGAATGCTTTTGTGTTTTTTCTTCATTCTGTAAAGTTGTCAAAATTGAGATAGTACCGGTTGCCAGTTCACAGTCGATATACCAACCCCCATTGGGCCCGTGTGGTGGACACGGCCCACTCCCACTCACAGAGGGGAGGCCTGTGTCCCAGCAGTGGGAACATATTAAAGGCTGATTGTGCTATTCAACGCTATATTTATTTAATACTTCAAGCACATAAATGTACAGTCACGAGCAAAAGTATGTATACACTTGGCTTTATTCAAAGGCGATTTTCTCCTTTATTTTTGAATGAAATTTTATATTAGGAGGAACATAGTATTTTCGAACCCATAGGTATATGTAAATTGTCGTATTTCAACGTTGCTTTCGTTATTTCGTGAAAAAATCGTAATTTAAAATTGCCAAGTGTTGACATATTGGTGCTCGTGACTGTACAGAGGCGGACTAAGGCGATTATCACACTGCCACGCACCACGCTGCATGTTGCGTGACTGCGTGTTTTAACGTTACTTGTAAGTATCTCCGTTTGTATAGAAAACACGCACAGTCCAACACACTGAAAACGCAACCACGCGCGTTCATGCGGATCACGCGCATACACGCGGAGAAATATGCACCCCCGCGCGTAGGTGCGGGGCGAGACGCAATTATATGGCACACCGAATCCCGCAGTGCCGCGCGTGATTTTGAATTTGCGTGACGTGTGTGACAGAGAACGGCGAATAAATGAGAGCCGCCGTGCGTGAATCTACAAAACGCACCTACGCGCGTGAGTGCGCAAAAAACCCGCACGATGATGCAGATCTGCACTCCCGCAGGAACGCGCGTAGGTGCGTCGACACGCAATATGCAGCATGATGCGGGGCAGTGTGAAAACCGCCTTAATGCCATAGGCATTTTCTACCAGTCAACCTATAATAATAACCTGCTTTAAACTTAAGATACTGTTGACAGACGGGCAAATCATTAGACTGTGTCTTTACTATAACTTTAAGCAGTCCCCTCTGTATAATTTTTATTAATTTTACTTTATGTTCAAGTTAGTATCGAAGGCACTAAACGTTTATCTCAAATGCAAATTTAAATTTTAGCGATGTAAACTCAATCGATAGCCGATACGTCGGTTACAACACTACAATGTTGTAAAGTGATGTTTCTTGTGTTAAAGACACGTCGTTTACAAGTGATAGGTACTTTGTTTTTATTAATGATGAATTGTAGAGTGGTGCGGTGACTCGAAAATTTGTTTTTATGCTCTAAACTAGCCGCACTCCGCGGTTTTACCCGCATAAGTGTCGATCCCGTGGGAATATCGGGATAAAAAGGGACCTATGTCTTAATCCTGGTTATAAACTATCTGTGTGCCAAACGGCTAAACGGATTTGGATTAACCAAATCCGTTTAGCCGTTTGTGTGTGATGGAGTAACAAACATACAAACACACTCTTAGTGTGATAATTCTGTTAATCAACATGGTGATTGGGTATCGAATGTAACTGTCTTTTCACAGAGCAGGCAGCAGGTAGCAGGGTCTTCATTTTAATTAATGTTTGGTCGGTTATTTAAAAAAAATTGCTGTTCAATTGTTCATACATTTTGGCCGCGTAGGTACATCTTGGGACCTAAAAAGGCCACTTTGGCAGAATCATAAAATGATAACACAATGGACAGTTAACTGTTAAGTTAATCGTATCAAATCCCATTGGTGAAGAATTTTTCGGTTATTTTTGTTTGTCTGTGCTAAAATACCAATCAATCCAATCGAAATCCAATCCCAATCTCTTTGATTATACTGTCTTCGCCATAGGTACTAAGATACATTATGTTATCGTTTTATGATTCTCCAAAGTGGCCCTTTTAGGCCCCCTGTAGGAAACAGCTATTTTTTTTTTAAATAACCCACGAAAAATTAAGCGCACTGGTGTTCAGGATCATGTATTCAATCCATGGTAACTGATTGTGCGTCGTTTTTCTGTCACCTTGTATTCTATGTTCTATTAGTCCGTCAAGTGGACCATTGTGCGTGGGCCATGGTGGCCGTCGGTAGTTATTCCAACCAGCCCACCTCCCTCCAGAAGCTCATTAAGTCTCCTGGTCTGTTGAGAACATCTGTGTAAGATCTGGGTGTCCCGATGGTTTCTGACCTAATCTGGGTGACGCCTGTGCACTCAAATAGCACATGCGCAACGGTTTCATCAGCCTCATGCAAAACCTCGAGGGGACTGTCCGTTATGCCTATTGTATGGAAGTGTTTGTTCAGCGAGCAGTGTCCCGTGATGGTCCCCGTCACCAGGCGCAGGGCTTTCCTGTCCAGGCGTAGCAAACTTCTGGTTAGCTTGTCATCTGATGATGGCATGGCTCCCTTGGACTGCTTGCAACCCGGCGACGACGTCCACCAGCTCTCTGCTTGTGTGTGGGTGTGCTCCTGTAGCCACCTGAGTAGTTGATTGAAGGATCCCCTTCAATCAACTACTCAGGTGGCTACAGGAGCACACCCATCATGCCCATCCGGGCATGACAGGTTCCGGTCCACAGACTGACGTACTGGATGCCCTTCTGGCCAGCTCGTCAGTTGCGTCGTTGCCTAGCGATCCACTGTGTCCTTTTATCCATTGTAGTGTCACTGTATTGCGGTTCGATACAGTTACCCGTTTAAGCGCATTGTGACATTCTAGTATTAGATTCGATGTGATGCACTTTTTTTCCTAGGGATGTCACCTTGTAATATAAGACCACGAACTCCTGACGAACTTACTTTCTAAATCCAAAACTTGGTTTAAAGCTAGGTGGTCTGCGTATAAACCAGATTGTTTATAACACTTCATACAGTGTTCACTGGTCTAGAAATACCTAAAATACGATCCTAAAAACCTTATCAAAAACACGAACAAAAATGATCTACAATCTAAAAGTTATGGCACAAAATCCGCCACAGCCGGGAATCGAACCGGCAACAAAGGCGACGACACCTCCGCCCTTATATTTATTGCAAATTATGAGCGTTATCCGCCGATCTCCAGCACTCGATAATGGACTTCATACGGACGTTAGGATAGCGTGGATAAGACAGACGGGTGACTGTACTAATGTTTTTTGAAGGGAAGGGACGAATCCAAAACAATTAAACCAAATTCAATTGGTTTAATTTAAATAAATTTTAAATTAAACCAATTGAATTTGGTTTAATTATCATCATATATAGTCTTAACTCTAAAAATGTCGTAATTTTGATGAATTGTTAATAGAGGATTAACAGTTTTGGGGTTAACATTTTTTAAGGGGAGTTTTGTTTGAAAGGCAACCCATAGTTTGGTAGTCACCGTCCTATCTGTTTTGGTATACATTCAGATTTATTAATAAATACACTTGAAATAAATTTAAAATTACACGCACTTTTGAATTGTCTAGGAGTCGGTCAGTCAGAAAGACAACTCTAGTTAAGCGTATTAGATGCTTAAAAAGAACGGTTAAGGAACTCCATGAGCACGTTGAATTAAAATACTGTTGGCTTAAGTTGGTGTAGTTTTATGACGGTTTATAAATACATGAGATGAGTTCGTTTTTGGACCATAACTGGCGAAATGTGGGTGTATATTTTATTATTATAGATACACCTCTGCCTAAACATTCGGAGATCCCATGGGTCATGTTAATTATGTTATGTAAAAACATCTGTTCCCTACATTTTGACGAGTTATACGAACTTAAATGTAGGGAACAGCTGATTTTTTTTTCGCGATTTCAGGTTCGGTCCCATAGTAAAAGTTGTTCATAATGATGAGTAATTGAGTCCAATGACCTCTGTACGAAGAGGTTATTGGTGTTTTTCCAATAACCCTGTACAGAAGATTAGGTATTCAGGAATATAAACTCTTTCATACTTTTAAAGTATAGGTATATTGTGTAAACTAGATTGACAAGCAAGCCAACCTGCATGTTTTTCGACATTAGACACCGGGTACGAGCCTGAAAAAAACAACCCTGGGGCCAAAATTTCCAAACCAAATCTGTCAAAAACTCACAACGGAGAGACCATTGCAACGTTTGGTAATTAGTAGACTTGCCCCCCTGTTTTAATTCCCATGTAAAATTAACCAGACAAATTAATCGACCGACTGATCCTCCCTAATCCAACGGGCTCGGCCACCTCAAAGCTATTGACAGAGGCGGCGTAACGTTGATACCAGCTGATTTATTCGCCATTACACCGGCCTTAACTGATCAGTAGATTATTGCGATTTTTATTCAACCCCTAACGACCAAACGCTAAATGTCTGCTGAATGGCGTACAGGTGATTATATTGTGCTTCTTTTGAGTTGGTTTGTCTATTAGTGGCTATGCTAAATCTATGAGAAAAACTTGTTAGATTAAGGGTACTAGAGGACCTAAACGCAAAAAACGCAAGTTTTATGATGCCTAAAAGTATATGATCGACTACAGTAAACAAAGACCAGAGGGACCAGAGGGACCTAAAAGACGTGCAATGAAGAGAAACGTGGGGGAAATAGCCACAGCAACATGACACAGCAAACACAACTATCCGTCATATCCGTGGATCAGCTCATCATCTCATCTGCCTAGCCTTTTCCCAACTATGTTGGGGTCGGCTTCCAGTCTAACCGGATGCAGCTGAATACCAGTATTTTACATGGAGCGACTGCCTATCTGACCTCCACAACCCAGTTACTGGGTAGTACGATACGCCTTGGTAAAACTGGTTGTCAGACTTCGGGCTTCTGACAACCCGTAAAGACTGTCAAAGATCCACGAATGACAGCCAGGACCAACGGCTTAACGTGCTTACCGAGGCACGGAGGGGTATCGGTATGTTAAGATAGTCACCCATCCACAGACCAACCGCGGCAAGCGTAGCTTAACCTGATCGATCGACCTGTGCGGCTGTTATTACTTAGCCACGGGCCCCACATCCGTGGATCAGCTATAAAACAGTAATTCCTTATCCAGTAATTGTCACAGAAAACCCAAAACCAGGCCAGGGGTGTCGCTAGCCATAGTTTCTATAAATAGTCATGAAGTACTAGCAAACGGGACCACACGTGAACAATAACTCTTTTCTCGTATCGTAATGTGAGTTGCACACATTTCTCAACGGTTGATAAAAATAAACGAGTCAAAACACGTTATCAATGCTAGGTAATGTTCATTATGTTCTTAGAATGTGTGCTACTGCGCGCTGTTTGTTAGTTGGTGGTTAGCGGGTAAGCAGAATTGGAGGTTTTAAGGGGCCAAATTAGGCAAAGTATACAGACGCCAGCACATCAAGCAACTACAATCTGTCACATTTCTTAAATAGATTTTCAACTTTATCGATAAAGCATAAGCTTCAAAGTTGATTGGGAAAATTTGATAGTTTTGGGTAGCTTGATATGCTGTCGTGTGTAGAGACTGAGAATGTTATCAAGCGAAATGATGTTTATAATATTTAATTGTCTAATCAGAGCATACCCCACATGCCGGAGTGCCCTAAGTGTCCGTTCAACTGCACCTTAGACGACTTAAAGAATGCTACTATAATAATACTAACAATATAAAATATCGAAGAGGAGTATTATCGACAAGAAAACAAGAAGAATATTTAATTTTATGTAATCTCTTGGTTACCCACCACAGTCCGCCGAATAAGGACAGTAAAGGGAAACCTAAGGGGCTAAATGACATTATATCATCTGTAACGATGATGGAAAATTCTAAAATATATTTGATCCACATGAGCTACCGAAAAGCTTATGTCAATCCTGTTGAAAGTCGTATATACCTACGGGGTTATTGGTAAAATATTAACAACCTCTTAAGAGGTCATTGTACTCATCATTATGAACAACTTTTACTATGGGACTAAACCTGAAATCGCGAAAAAAAAATCAGCTGTTCCCTAAATTTATTTTCATATAACTCGTCAAAATGTAGGGAACAGCTGATTTTTTTTCGCGATTTTGTGAGTACAACGACCTCTTAAAAGGTTGTTAGTGTTTTACCAATAACCCTGTATAAATACAGTATCGCTTTTAAAGCAATTGCTTAAACTAATTACGCAATGAGCAAGCATGTCTATTAGTTTTCGTTACCAAATAAACGACGAGGTATTTGCCCTGCTGTGTCAGTGGCAATTGCCAGGTGAATTTGAAATTACAGAAAAAACAAGGTTTATCCAACCGCAATGGGTATGGTTAAGAAAACCATCATAATTACTCTAGAAAACATGCCACGGCCATTTTATAGTTTTGTGTGGCGACCCTAGCCCGATATTTGCGACAATTAACTTTAAGTAATAGCGTTCTTTGATATAATTTATATTATAATTGGTTACCTGTTCAGGTCAGTTTTGTATGAGTTACCAAGAAACTGTGTGGTGCCGGACTTAAAGAATAGGTACCACCAACCCATACTTCCCGTGGGTGTCGTAAAAGGCGACTAAGGGGCGTACCGGAGAATGGGCAGCAGCGTTCTCTATGCATTCCACCACCATACCATACTGCGATCGCCAACCCGCCTGCCAAGCGTGGCGATTATGGCAAACCCCCCCCCTTTTGGGGGAGGCCTATGTCCAGCAGTGGACGTCTTTCGGTTGAAATGATGACCAAGAAACTCACAATTCTACCAGAAAACGAGGCAAAAACATCAGCATCTTGATAGGGCATGTCACCTTAAATAGCTAATTAAGTGGCATATTTACAAATAAGCTCGGTCGATAGTAACTTTCTCTTTATCAGCCAATAACAACTTTATCGGGGACAATGCACTATCGGCTGCAAGTTGCATCGCGGTGTAGGGCTGTGCAAGCCAGGATTTTGAGAGGGAGTGGTTTTTTCCATGACGACAATATTCTAGGATAATGGGGGTACTTTTATGAAAGTTTTATATATACCTTGCGATTTTAATAAATAACAAATGGCTGCCTAGGCTACAATTACACTAAACTTATAAAGGCGAAAGTTTGTGTGTGTGTGTTTATGTGTTTGTTACTTCTTCACGCTCAAACAGCTGGACCAATTTTGATCAAATTTGGTATGCAGGTAGCTGACACCCTAGATTAACGTATAGGCTACTTTTTATCCCGATATTCCTACGGGATTGAAACGTATGCGGGTGAAACCGCGGGGCGCAGCTAGTACCTTTATAATTAAGGTAGAGAGCTAACGTACCTAACCTAAGAGCCTCACCAAGCCAGTTGCTGCACTAACAACGTACAAGACAAGACTTAGCAAGAAAGGTCTACCGGTCCCTCAGAAAAATAAATAGAATAATTTAAATAAGTGTCAAAATGTTGGCCTTAATTAGAATTGCCTTAAACTTGACTAAGATATTTCTCTCCAATATCAACAAAAGGGCCTTTATATTCTCCTTTTGATTTACTATTGTAATTGTACCACCAACCAAACCAACCAAAGAAACACAACCCCAAAACCAATCCAACCATACCAAACCAACCACCAATTTCGAAACCAATCTCTCTCAACCAATCACCAACCAACCAACTAACAAATTCCAACCACCAATCACCAATCAACCCAACCCCACCACCAACCATTACCGCCAAACCACCAATTCCACCAATTGGTCTCTTACCGAAATAAAATGCATCTTAAAAACTGCATTTCGCACTCGCCACCCCTGCATATCTAGCGAAAGTGCACGTCGTCGATATCGAACAATGTGACTCGGACGATAGCGTAACGTGATCGCGGCGTTATCGCGGCGCTATCGCAGCGTTATCGCGGCGACTCGGATACCGTGCAGTTGTTTGTACTAGTACTGCGCTTTGAATACAGTGTAGGGCAAAAATTTATACCATTTTGTTTTCGTTGTCTCGAAGAAAGTGTATGACTTTATCAGTTTGTCGGACTTCGTTGTGATATAGTCTCGGTTGGTTTGTTCAGGAATGTTGTTATATGTATGTGTTAAATTGTAACTGATGTTTTAATGGGTTTATTTAATTATTGTTTGTATCATTCTTGGTGTTAGGTATGTAAGTAGTTGATAAGTACTTGATATTGAAACGAAGTTCCTATTAAGGTTAAAATCCGAAAAATGCAGGCATCGTGAAGAATAACCCTGGTTGATGTGGTGATACTTGGGTAAGGTCCAGTAGTGGATGATGCAGTTAGTAAACGAAAGACCTGAGACCAAAATAGGATACCAATTTCTTTTGCACGAAAATTGGTACTTGGTGGAACATAAATTTTTAATTAAGAAACGCCTATCAACAAGCAATACCTGCGGTCAGAATTTTTACTCAAAATAAAAATATTTTATTTTACATAATTCTGCACTATAACGTGTGCACTTATGAAACGTCAGAAGGTAGTTGCACGGTTCCAAATGGTCGTTTCTTATGATGAAGAGCCGGCAAGAAACCTAAGGTTACTTAAAAACAATTGACTTTTACAATGTTTACAAATTACAGTGTTAATCGGTATGGGAAGTCAATGTAGGCCTGTCAACTAGTATCAGGTACTTAATACTGATTATCTGAATCGATCTCAAGAGCTTTCAACATCCCTTTTCACCCCTATCCACCTGCACCCATAAACACACAATATAATAACACACGTAAAGTTCTATACCTACATTAGCATCCCCAACAGATGTTCAGATCCCAATCATTCCAAGTTTTTGCGCGAATACACGGCGGACGCAATTCGTATGCGGAACGCGTATCGTGTTAATTTCCTCGGCGAGACGCGCACGATCCCGGGGCGGGACGACTCCGGGACGGATACGGGAAGGTTGCGGGCCGCTTGGACGCTCAGGAGATGGATGATGAAAGGATATGACAGGTGGATTTTGTTTTGCAATTTGTGTTTGGAAGTAGGCGTTGATAAATTTCAATGTTGGTTTGGAAGAGTTTGGCCATCACAATTTTTGGATTTTATTTCGTTTCACTAATCCTAATAAATTATGTACTTATAGTGATAATAGTGATATTTATTATAAGCCCCTACTCTACCAACAAATCATTCGCATTATTTCCCCGCAGAAAAACATAATCAAGTACAGACGCCAGCACATAAAGCTACCCGAAACTGTCAAATTTTCCCAATCAACCCTGAACCTTATAATGCATCGATAAATTTGAAAATCTATTAAAGTTTGACAGATTGTAGTAGCTTGATGTGCAAGCACTGCAAGTATCAGCTGTTCCTTACATTTATGTTCGTATAACTCGTCAAAATGTAGGGAACAGCTGTTTTTTTTTCGCGATTTAAGGTTTGGTCCCATAGTAAAAGTTGTTACACTGAGTACAATGACCTCTTAAGAGGTTGTTAATGTTTTACCAATAACCCTGTATATATATACCATGACAACCGAATCCTATAACTCTCAAAATTAACCACACTGCATTAAGTATAGATAACCCTCCAGCACACACACACACACAGCTACGTCAAACCTACGACCTCACAACAAAAATGCACCGATAGAGATCCGAACAAAACGCCGCACAACAATTGAACAAACAAACAAACATAAACACAAATCAATACAGCAAAAGAGCTCACATGTTGCAAACTTTTTAATCTATTCAGACAATTCAAATGCGCCACCATAATGTGCAAGCGACGTCGGCGGAGAACAATTGTTAAGCTGGCTCGGCTTAAACACACGAAGTGGGGTATCTGGGCTTTGTACTGGCGGAAAGTTTGTTTAGCTACTGTTTTTTTTTTAAATTATGTGCTGGATAGAGGGGCCCGTGGCTAAATAATAAAAGCCAACCGTTAAGCTACGCTTGCCGCGGTTGGTTGTCATCTTTACATACCGAGACCCCTCCGTGCCTCGGAAAGCACGTTAAGCCGTTGGTCCCGGCTGTTATTCGTGAATCTTTGACAGTCGTTACGGGTCGTCAGAAGCCCAAATGTCTGACAACCAGTCTTACCTAGGAGTATCGTATTACCCAGTGACTGGGTTGTGGAGGTCAGATAAGCAGTCCTTCCATGTAAAATACTGGTATTCAGCTGCATCCGGTTAGACTGGAAGCCGACCCCACTATAGTTGGGAAAAGGCTAGGCAGATGATGATGTGCTGGTATGGGTAGTTTTTGTTTAGCTGTGTGATGAGGAGGAAAAAGGTGAAGAAATGTCCGTAAGTTGGGGGAAAATTAGGGAAATGGGGAAGCATCTAGGTTGACCAGCTGGGTTTTCGTGACTAGCAGGAGGCAATATTCTGCGTATACATCGTTATTTTTAGTATATGCGAAACCTGAACTTAGTTTGTTCAGAATAACTAACTGAATCGATTCCAACAATTTTTATCCTAATATATTTTTTGTTTATATGTTTATTACTTCTTCACGCTCAAACGACTGGCTGGACTGGAATTTTGATAAAATTTTGTATGGAGATAACTGACACCCTGGATTAACAATATAGTACCTGGACTACTTTTATCCCGATATTCTCACGGGATCGAAACTTATGCGGGTGAAACCGTGGGGCAAGCTAGTTTAAAATAACTCTGTATACAAGCAAAGGTCAATACTCTTACGACACCCACCCACTTACATAAACACTGAAAGGCCTTTATCCCCCGATAAAACCGAATCGAAATCTCAACAGCATTTCAGTAGCAAGTCGCCTCAGACGGACACTGATATTGAGCTACAAATATAGATAATGACTCAATATATTGAATTGCGTCTGCCAGTCACAGTGATAAATAACGGACGATAACTATTTTAAGTAATTTAATGACGCAATGCAGCTTAGTAAATTGCAACGTTATTTTTAGTATAAGCGAAACCTGAATATAGTTTGTTCAGAATAAGTAACTGAATCGATTCCAATAATTTTTACCCCATGTTATATTTTGTCCCAAAAATATTTAATAAAGGTTAAAAGTTGGACACCGAGCGACAGGAGTAAGTTATCCAATCTCCGCGCCGAACAGTTAGGTACCTAAGTACTATTATAAATGAGCACAAGACAGCGCGGCGCGTGCGACGCGGGTGAGCATGTTTTTGTACGGACAAATAGATAACTTAACAAGCTTATAACTTTGTGATTTTTCATGATACAGTTTTGAAATTTTATACATAGATTCTTTACATAAAAATACTAGACATGTGTTTCGGGTTTCGCATATACTAAAAATAATGTTGTATAATCATTGGACATGTTTATTTGTTTTTTGTTAATCCGCGGTGGGCAATTTTAGATGCAAGAGCAATCCTGTTTCTATGCTATAATTAACGACAACAAACAGGTATACAATGATCGCATAGCGAATTCTAGCAAGAGGAAAAGCCGAGTTCATGCGAAAAATATAATTTTGTTACTATTTGTGTACTTACTTACGTAGCTGTGAAGATTGTTAGACGATAGTACTGCACTTTACACTTACCTGAAAAAAGGAAAACAAATTGTTTAAATACTTGTAAGGTAGAGTGGTTAAACACATAAATAGGTACTCCTGAAAAGTGTGGTTAATGGTGAAAGGTCCACAATACCTAAGTATTGTTTAATACAACTGCATTCTAAAGTCATCATCTGCCTAGCCTTTTCTCAACTATTTTGGGGTCGGCTTCCCGTCTAAACGGATGCTGAATACCAGTATTTTACATGGAGCGACTGCCTATCTGACCTCCACCACCCATTACTGGGTAATACGATACCCCTTGGTAAGACTAGTTGTCAGACTTTCGGGCTTCTGACTACCCGTAACGACTGTCAAAGATCCACGAATGAAAGCCGGGACCAACGGCTTAACGTGCTTTCATATGTAAAGATGTTCACACATCCACAGACCAACCGCGGCAAGCGTAGCTTAACCTGATCGATCCACCTGTGCGGCTGTTTTGTGATTATTTAGCCACGGCCCCCCCTGCAACTGCATCTAAAGTAAAATATTAAAATTAAATGATAACTTAGTAAACAGTCTAACAGCCCATTTGATGGATAGTATAGCTGCCTAAGGGGACCATTAAGAGTTTTTCCCCTGGGATATCTTTGAGAAAGAGTTGAAACACCTCAAAATGGTATCTTGCAGTCAGTCTATTGTGTAAAAACCCGACCGTGAAAACATAGGTGAAGTGACATATCTGACATTAATAACGGCTCACTTGAAGCTCACTTTACCTAAGTTAGCCCGCGCTAAGGTAGCCCGCGAAATTCAAATTTTCTTACGTTTTTTGCAATTTGCTGGACAGTATTAAGTTGTACGTTGATTAAAATATGATTCGGGACCGTAACAAATATGTATTTACATAATTATAATCATTAGAATCAGTAATACAACTTGTGAAGTTAGTACCTATAATTCTAAAAAGTCAAGATTTCAAGAAATAGTCATTCAGTCGGATTACCTGGTCTTAGAGAGCTGTGTTGATGATTTTAATGATTATAATTCTGTAAATACATATTTGTTACGGTCCGAATCATATTTTAATAAACATACAACTTAATACTGACCACCAAATTGCAATAAGTATACGTAAAAAAAAATTGAATTTTGCGGGCTATCCTTGCGCTTTCCCCTTAACGGAATAGAAAGGCTGTTATTTCATAATCGGTTGTTTTCTCCTGCATTAAACTTTAAGAATATTTACAAAAGCTAAAGTTCCACACATAACTAATCAAGCAATCACCTTCCACCATAAAATAAACAGAAAAATTCTTCCATTTTCCATCATCTTCACGAAGTCATTACGCGAAATATATTTTTAATTGCAACATTTTTATTTCTTGGGACATTAACAAAAATGGTGGACGCATTAAGAGGTGAATTATAATACCTTTTTGGACGTTTTTTCCAATTAAGTTAATTATATTTTTTCTTCGTGTACCTGGCTTTCCGGGAGTAAATCTATTTATTAACTGAAATTACGCTGGAATCGTTTCGTTTTGTTAAACGCGAGATTTTTATCTGTTAATGTGCATGATGGATATTATTACAGGTGTAACTTTGGACTTATCGCTGATTTTGTATAAAACTGTTACTAGTTACACACACGTCTTTGTAGTAGGCTAGTAACCTTTTTTTCAATTATTTGTCGTATACAAGTTATATACAGGGCGTCCCACGGCTATGCCACATGGAGGGAAAGTAGGTACCTTGAATATTGTAGATGGAACATTTTACTGAAAGAAGACATTATTTTAATTTAAAAAACAATTTAAACTGCATTCACAGATTTTTAAATAATTACATGGTTGAACCGGGAATCGAACCCGCTACATCATCATCATCTTCCTGCCCTTATCCCGTGTTACTTGGGGTCGGCGCAACACGTTTTCTTCTTCCATTCTCCCTTGTCAGCCGTCACGCTATCATTCACTCCCTTCTCTTTCATATCATTCCCCAATCGAATCGAACCCGCTACACGAGAAAAAAATTACCCTGTTTTATCATATCGATCGAAAGGCTTCATCATAAGGATTATTTTTTGGCCGTGGGATGCCCAGCCGGTCGATTCTGTAAAAATCTCACCGTGATTTAGGTGAAGTTAGTTTGTTTTTGCTAGGAATTGACACTATTGACAGCTCACTCCACCCTCACTTCACTTATGTTTTCACGGTGAGTTTTTTACAGAATATCACCGCTGTATACAACCAACGCAAAACGCTAAGAACAACCGAGTTTCTAAATTTACCTAATATGAACTCGTTAGAACTGTAATAACTCGGACAGGCCTATGTCCAGCAGTGGACGTATTTCGTCTTCTGGTCCTTTTTTTATTTACTTTTTAGGGTTCCGTACTCATAGGGTACAAACGGGACCCTATTACTAAGACTCAACTGTCCGTCTGTCTGTCTCATGAACCATGATAGCTAGACAGTTGAAATTTTCACAGATGATGTATTTCTGTTGCCGCTATAGCAAAAAATCTAAATATATAAAACTCAAAGGTGACTGACTGACATAGTGATCTATCAACGCACAGCCCAAACCACTGAAGGGGTCGGGCTGAAATTTGGCATGCAGGTAGATGTTATGACGTAGGCATCCGCAAGAAAGGATTTTGATAAATTCTACCCCCAAAGGGATAAAATAGGGGATGAAAGTTTGTATGAAACTTTGTCAATTTTAAACCGATCGGGCTGAGACTTTGCATGCATATAGCTACTATGATGTAAGCATCCCCTAAAAAAGGATTTTGGTAAATTCAACCCCCATGGGGATAAAATAAGGGATGATGGCGGATGTAAATGTATTAGTTTTTTTTAATAATACTTAACGCGAGCGAAGCCGCGGGCAAAAGCTAGTAATAAAAATAAAATTAAGGTAAAATTTAAAAAAAATTGGGGTATTAAAAGAAACTTTTTTTTCGGCATTTTATACCTTGTGGTACGGAAACCTTCGTGTGCGAGTGAGACTCGCACTTAGCCGGTTTTTTTTTACTATTTGTATTTCCTGTGTGAGTCCCAAATAAAATATTTGTCTTTCTTTCGGCTGAAATGATGATGACGATTCAGAACTGTGTCAGCTTAATTTTGTAATCCTAAACATAAAGATTTTAATGAAAATCGCAAGGTGAAAATTCTAAAAATTTTTAACGCAGTGATACTCGTATCAATGCAGTTTGTACTTTTGATATCCTCTATCTATAAAACTTGAAAGCCTTTTCAAGAAATAATAACAGTTTAAAAAAAATTTTTTTTTTCAAAATCACACTGTCTCATAAAACTACCCTCAAAACCCTGTCTAGCCGATACCCCTTACCACTCGTGATACAGCACAAGATCACACTCCATCAACCCCCCTCCCTGCGCCCTCTCAAAGATGGGAGAGGTCGAATTTCCGCCACAGCCTCACCGGACGTGACGTCATGTTTACAAATCGCGGGAGAAACGTCATCGCGAATTTTAAGCAGTTAACACTTTAATGATGTTTTCTGATTGTGTTTTGAAAGCTTGTTGGGTATTAAGGTTTACGTGTATATTAGGAGACGGTTTTTATTATTATGGGTAAAGAAAAAAATAAGAAATAAACAGGGTTGAAAAAAATTATGGGTTATTAAAAGAAATAATCGATTGAGGGGCCCGTGGCTAAATAATAACAGCCGCAAAGGTCGATCGATCAGGTTAACCTACGCTTGCCGCGGTTGGTCTGTGGATGGGTGACCATCTTTACATACCGAGACCCCTCCGTGCCTCGGAAAGCACGTTAAGCCGTTGATCCCGGCTGTCATTCGTGGATCTTTGACAGTCGTTACGGGTAGTCAGAAGCCCGAAAGTCTGACAACCAGTCCTACCAAGGGGTATCGAATTACCCAGTAACTGGGTTGTGGAGGTCAGATAGGCAGTCGCTCCATGTAAAATACTGGTATTCAGCCGCATCCGGTTAGGCTGGAAGCCGACCCCAACATAGGAAAAGGCTAGGCAGATGATGAAAGGAAATAATCGATTAGACGTAAGAAAAAGTAATTCCAGTCTGCTCTAACAAATTAACATTGATTCTTTTTGGAAATGTAACGAAATTGAATTTGATTAAATCGCTTTTGCAATCAATAAACTTAGGTAGGTTTATAATAATAATAATTTATTTAATAAAACGTTTACGAAAGTTGTACATTTAGCCAAGAGTAGAAAATTTTCCATACAATTATACTGCCTAAAAATAAAGTAAAACTAAAATATTTCTTTTTTATTACATGTGCAAGTAGTGATGGTTCGGAATTAGAGTGTTAGATAGCGACCTTATAACGTCTACATATATGATTTGTTAGTTTACAGGCAAATAAACTTTCAACGAAAAGAAAAGTGGAATCTCAGTATACAGGGTGAATTTTCCAAGTGGGCTTGGATGGCCAAATCCGAAACTATTAGGAATAGCGAAAAGTACTCAAAGGAGTCGCGGGCTCGATTTTGATGAAAACTAAAACTGCATCATTGGATTTTTGAAAAATCAATATTTCTAGCCAGGAATCGAACCCATTGATTTTGAAAAAAAAAACACACGCTGTATTATTACACCATTCGATAGTGTCGCTGATAAGGATCGAATTCTGGGAAGAAGGGGAACCAAACCTGAATTCGCGAAAAAAAAAATCAGCTGTTCCCCACATTTTGACGAGTTATACGAACATAAATGTAGGGAACAGTTGATTTTTTTTTTTCACGATTTCAGGGATGGACCCATAGTAAAAGTTGATCATCAAAAATCTCAACAAAGATACTGTTTATTTTTACAGTAAAGCCTAGGAATATCTCTCCCTTTTTTAATATCGCAATCCAAACAGATCTGTCTGTAAACTCATTACCCCCCAATCTTATTGAAAATCGTCCTGATCCGTCCGACCGCGTGTCAGGGGGGGACGTTAACCGACTTGAAAAATGAAACATTATGTGTAAATCCTTAATTTATATGCGTCGCCGCGGGCCGCGCGCGATCCTGTAGGGCTGCCAAAACTCTACTTAACCAAATAATATTTTATTGTCAGCCTTGACAATCGCACTTTTAAAATGCAGGATGTGGATGCACGGTTGCAATACTATTTACCTAAATGGCCCCTTTATTATTTACTAGCTGTGCCCCGCTGTTTCACCCGCATAAGTTTTGATCCCGTGAGAATATCGGGATAAAAAGTAGCTTATGTGTTAATCCAGGGTGTCATCTACCTCCATATAAAATTTTATCAAAATTGGTCCCGTCGTTTGGGCGTGAAGAAGTTACAAACATATAAACACACACTAAACCCCCTCACACACACACACTCGCAAAGTTTCGCCTTTATAATATTAGTGTGATGTTATTTTATTAGGGAGTATTTCTCCCTCGGATTACCAATAATAATAATAATTTATTTTCAGTAAATAGCTTCTACAATTAATCTTACATTATGGGCCTCCTTTTAAGTATGAGAAATACCTACCTGTGCTAGGAGACCCCGCTTTTCTAAAACTAGTACAATAGCATGTAGGAGTGTGCTTACTGCATGGAATTTTACAATTTGGTAACCTAATGTTATTAACTTACTAATAGAAGAAAAAAAGGTGAAACAAACAAAAACCATTAACTTAAAAACATGTGCGTGTATGAGTTTTTACAATCCCGATAAGTCAGGGGGGAAATATTTAAAAGTTTATTTTATTTAATTTCTTGTAGATGGAAGCGGATTGTCTGATGTGCTGTCTTTTTGCGTATGTCGTTTTAACTGAGACTTCTGGTGCAACAAGATATTTCCTTCTTTTTTTGTCGAGGCTGGGAATACAGTAACATATTGTAATCCTAACGAGACCTAAAAAGATAATACAGGTTGGCAGGGCATCGACGCGTAAAATGTAAATTCATCATATGGTTTTAGACACCCGTAAAGCTTAGAAATTTTTCGTAGGTTTATCAATCGTCGATGCCGCCACCCTGTAGAGAAAAAAAAATTAAAAAATTTCGAAACGGCTGGTTGACAATTCCCGTCAGCCAACGGCTGGCTTTTACCTTGGCCAGAAGCTTAGCATTGCCATACAACGTGGTAATGCTGCCAGTCTCTTGGTTACATTACCGGCTGAATTTTTCGACGCTATTTTTAGTTTCTGTATAGTTAGAGTTAAGTTAGGATTTAATTTTGTTATTTTTAGATTTGGTTAAATTAAAGTTGTATTTATATTATTAATAAATACATCCCTGTAGAGTAATCATAGCGAGAAATAAAGTATGTTGGGGTAAGATCAGCACTGGCGTAAAACCGTATGAATCAAATTCCCACCTAATGTCACAATGTTTTTAATGCAGTAATAAATATTGGTGTTCTCCATCATTATTTTTATTCTGCTACGACGAAGATCAGAGCAAAATTTAATTTTGCAGGCAAAGAATTTCATTCCTACGGTCTTACCCCAGTAACGATCTTACCCCAACATACCTTAGTACCTAATAATATAATGATAAGATATAATATATGACCTATCACACTAATATTATAAAGGCGCGAAAGTTTGTGAGTGTGTGTGTGTTTATATGTTTGTTACTTCGTCACGCTGGATCAATTTTGATAAAATTTTGTATAGAGGTAGCTGAAACCCTGGATTAATATATAGGCTACTTTTTATCCCGATATTCTTACGCACTTATGCGGGTGAAACCGCGGGCGCAGCCAGTATAATATAATTATGACTAATTTGGCCTGTCTAGAAAAAGTTTGCTTTTGTAGAGCGCCGTCTCTGTCTAAACAGTCACAACAGTCTCTTTTTAAATCTCGATTTTTCTAAGGTTTTAACTCCCGATATACGATTTATCTTTATAACTTTTCAACTAAGTTTTTCCTAGATTTAGTAGCACTGCAAGAAAAACAGCGTCTTCATAAAAACTTCGCCAACCAAAACGGTCAGCCCTAACCATCCGTCTCGATTCATTTCTTAATAAGGGCTATGTCAAGTCGCAGCCGGCGCTAATTTGTTTGTGCAACATCGAACACCATTGATCAATGGGGACGAGATCACTTTGTTGACAAGAACCGGGGAAAGTAAGTAGCTTTTTAATTTGGGTTTTATGGAAAGTGGGTTTCTTGTAAGCTGTTATGGGCGCTGTATATTTTTGTTAATTTCATCAAATAATACTCAAACAATCTGCCTAGCTTTTACCCTCCTACGTTGAGATCAGCTTGCAGTCTAAACGGACGAACTAACTACCACTATTTTACATGGTGTGGACCTCCACAACCCAGTTACTGGGTAACAGTAACATGATACCCTTTAGTAAGCTGGTTCTCAGACTTGGGCTTCTAACTACCCGTAACGACTGTCGAAAATCTACGAATGACAGCTGGGACCAACGGCTTAATCATAGTCGGATTTAAAATAAAATGCTTTGAGACACATGTAAAACAACATGTATTGTATGATTTACGTTTTTATAGAGCTTTTCAAACGTATTTGATCAAATTATCAGCAACATTTTTGGTCACAAAAGCAAACCTAAGGAAATTTGTGAGGGCACCGGTATTTTACTTAGCTTTACAGTAAAGGTAATACTTTTTCATCTCTCATACTCGGAAAGTAGTGTTTGTTTGATCCGAATCGCGGGTGGAAAACGCTGCTTCCCACCCTTGGGCGGGAAAGTCTCATAGTAATTGCTTCCCTCCCTAGGGCGGGAATGAAATTTAAAAATAGAACTAAATTTAGTTAGGTAGTCAGACTTACGACACCCTTAATTGATTATGTAAATATTTATTATGCTACCCATCAAATCTTATGAATGTGCGTTAATTAGGAGAGTTGCATAAAAAGCTCATTATGTTAACGCCATTAAATCTTTCATATTTAGCGCACAAATTAATAATTTACCTTGAATAAATTCAACATACATAGGTACGATAATCACCATTTTGATGTCAGTTGTGGTCGAGGCTAAAAAACATAAAAATTGGGGATTTCGAACATCCTGACCTTACCATATGGGGCTGTGAATATACATCATCTAATTATTTGACGAATTTATCCATAGTTTAAGGTAAATAAGTAGTGGTAATGAAGTTTTTTTGATATCTAATGTCGAAGTTTCGCGCCAATCGTGTGTGTTTACATTTTTACTTTTCACAAATTTCACACACACAGATGTAGATAAGATTTAAAATGTGACAAATGTTATTGATAATATTATAAAGAACACGAAAATGCCCAGCTTTTAACGTAATATTCAAACACAGGTTCAATAATACGTATTAATCATTACCACTACCTACTCAATTTGTGTTCAAAATCGCCGACCAT
Source organism: Mesoligia furuncula (assembly GCA_916614155.1). Classification (NCBI taxonomy): domain Eukaryota; kingdom Metazoa; phylum Arthropoda; class Insecta; order Lepidoptera; family Noctuidae; genus Mesoligia; species Mesoligia furuncula. The sequence goes on along the minus strand of OU744802.1, from coordinate 26,555,074 downwards.
TATTGATTTTTTTTTATTGCAATGATGTGTGAAAGCGATTATTCCAAACATTTTTTTTTTTTAATTTCGATTGACTCGAGTAATTAATATGACGAAGGTAATCGATATTTGAAAATAAAATAAAATTATTTTAAGCAATAAATACAACAAGCATTGTTTATAATAATGATTTATGCTTTTCTAATATCATTTCAATCTCTTCTAATATCATGACAATAATAGACAGGCGGACATAGGTACCTCATTTACTGAATTTCGCGCCGAAATGCTTCTATAATTGAATTTATATTCGGAATGCGCTCGCTGTTTAAAATTATTTTAATTTATTGGACAATTATTTATTGTGGATTTTATTTTTGATACTTTCTAATAGTTTACTACAGAATTCCCAGTAAACATTTTTTAGGTAGGCTTTCCAGAAGTTTTTTGAGAATGATGATAATTAATTAATTCTTTAGATTGGATATTCTGCAAACACTTTACATTTCAATACATTTTGTTAGTTTAAAGAGTTTTTATTCAGTTTCTACATTTTTTTTTTTTTTTTTTGTTGTTGCGAGTATCGATTAGGCTGTATGCAAGTTTTGAATCGAAATAAAAAAGTGTCACGTCGCAACACAATTTTGAGTCATTTTTATCAAGATTATCGTGTTCTCTAAGTAATTTATGAAAAATGGTAAAAGTAAGAATGCAGACAGAATGATAATAATACGGGCCCTAGTAAGCGGGACGGCCCGCGGTGGTGACACAGAATCTACTCATGTGGCAGTGACGTCGTGTGTTCCATACTTCAGATTTAAAAATGACTAATAAATAGGTACCTGTTATTCATGTAATTATTATCAATAAATATTTTAGAAAAACTACTATTTTTTACTTTCCTTAAATTCGAAATGAAAAGTAGAGTGTTTAACGCGTGTGAAAGTCATCAATTCCCACTCGGACTATAGCCGCCCTCGCTGCGCTCGGGCGTCTAAATGCCTCGTATGGCAATTGATTCCTTCCGACCCTTGTATAACAATCTACTATTAATGAACATTAAAAGAAACCAACTATCTGAAATTAAGAGAGAGCTCTTCATAAAATTTACCTAAACTAAAGTTACAGATGTTATACTTTTATTAAATTTCTCAATATTAAGCAAAGGATTTTATAATCATCTACGGATTTTGTTGTGATATAATTAGATAACGCGATGATATGATTATGTGAACTCCTACAATTAAGTCATCCTAGAAACTTATTAATTGCAACTCCACACAGCCAATCAACGCCCAACTAGTATATATTTTAAAGTGAGCAAAATAATCTATCTTTTTTCCTTATTACAACATCTTGAAACAATAATCAAGTTTGTAAGTTAAACTTGAAGAGCTAGGCCTCAGGGGCGGAGGCTCGCGGGGCTCCTCCCACCAGCCATGATGCCGACTGGTTTGGCGGGAACGAGACCAGCGACATCTGTGTTTTGCGCGGGAAACTGTTCCTTGACTTTATGGTTTGAAACTTTGAAAGATAAATTTTAATGTTTATTTATTTGTTAGAGAGTTTGATGGAGTTGTAAGTTTAACGATAAAAAGTTTTCTTGGTGAGTGGCAAAATCGGATCTAACGGCGCCCGCCATCTTGTTTTGTCAATACAATTTCTGTGACCATTTTATAAATGTTTACTAACAACGCCCCTGTTAATGTAATTCAGAAGTCAAAAGATCTTAGCACTATACTTGCTTTTATTGTGTTGTTTTTAAGATCATCAAGTTTGTCAACTTTTCTTCCGGGTATCCACAGGAAAAAAGTTGACGAATCAACAAGATGTCTGATCATCTCCTTCCAAATTCTTTCGCTCATGATTAGGAGATTGCATTTCAGTGTCAAAGTTTTTCCTGACACACCCAAACCCAGAACATCCACAATTAATAAATGAAGTGAAAGCTCTAATTTATGTGTCCATTAAAAATTGGCTTCCATTTTACTAAGTGCTGTCAGCTTGTTCAGAAGACATCAAGAAGCAATAGTATGACAAAATGATTGGTTATAAACAAACACATTTTCTGACCCATCCAATAAAATAATGCAATTATGCATAAAAGCTAAGGATATCATAACGCTGAAATTAAATCTTCAGTAACAAACCATATAAAATCAATCCACATATAATTCCTGTTTAACAAAAAAAATCGACCTTTAGCCCTTAAACTCATTAACAATTAACCCACAAACATTTTCCTCCACCACCAACATTCTGTGAATCAAATTGTCCTAATCAGAGAACCAAGCAAACAAACACGCAGGAAAACGATAAAAACAGGAAAAGGTTCTGTAACTAATTAAAATACAGGATAAAATGACAAATTTAACGGAATATTATACACGCGTTGTATCGATAAATTAGTTCCAAGTTTCCTTATGATTGTTAAAAGGGATTTCTTCAGTGTTGATGTATCGATCTATTTTAACAGGCAAGTCATTGTGTTTTTGTCGAAGTGATGTTAGGATTTGTATTCCCTGTTGGTACCAAAGCTTAGAAGGAAATAGTGGTCAAGCTGACACTGATGGGTATAACTAAATGAATATCATTCATATGTGAATAAAAAAACCCAGTGTATTTAAACTTTTCCTTGTTGTTGTAGTAGTTGCAAACGCCACTGCTGGAGAATGAGGTCGTGGGTTCAGTTCTTACGTCGGGCAGTGTTATTGGAATTTTTCCATCAGGATTTTCTCAGTAGCAGCCTGATGGCGTTTGGATTTGTGACCGGTTGGGTTCTCTATTGTGTTACCTAACTTTTTTATCCATAATCTAAAGTGCCATCATTTTTTTTTTGTCCTAATCATTATTTGTCCGAATGATAACTTGCCCGAACGTAATGTCACATAATATCACATGCGATAAAATTTAAATCACACAATATGCCCTAAATTTGTTTGTCATAGATATCACAATCAATAATATACTTAAAACCGTTTTCAATAAAAGTTAAATAAGTCCTAAATTTCATTAGTACAATGATTGATTAGTATAATGATTTTCAGACAAACAATTTTAGGAGAAGAAAGGGAGTACCGTCCGGTTGGATCATTTAGCTCCCTTCAAAATGGTTGAGCTGAATGGTGCTGATCTATGCGTCATGTTCGTGAACGGGCGCCGTCAGTTGGGGCTGGTCATCTCTTAGCTGCCTCGGTTTATTTTTAATTATTTTATTTTTGGATTGTTGTTTTGTTAAAGTACTATTTGTTGTACTCTGGACGCTTTTAACGTTTTACGTCTTTTTTATTTATTACATCGTTCTCACATTCTATAATTTTAAATTCAAAAGTAATGATGTACTAATATTTTTGTAAAACATAATTTAAAAAGAGTGTCCATGGAGTTTCTTGGCCGTTCTTCTCCATAGGTACCTACGCTTTGGAATGGGCAAATAGCTTCATATTTTCTGACTGACCGACTTCTTGACAATTCAAAAGTGCCTGTTAATGGTTTAATTGAAATAATTGATTTGACTTTGACTTTGATGGCAACAGGCTCGCCCCCTGTTACATGGGACTTCAACATAACTAGCAAAATGTGTATGTAGGTACCTACTAAGATGCACCTTTGCCTAAACTCTTTCGGCCTTATTACAAAACAAAATTTATCTTTACAACCAGGTTTAAACCATCCAGCCATTTTTAAATTTCGAACTATAATCCAACGAAGCTAAAGTTCTTATTATAAAAACTGACGTTAAACCCGAGTCTAAGTTGTCAATTTTGCATTAAGAAATTCACGTTTGTCGGAATAAAGTTCAAAATAGAGTAACTGGCTCGCAGGTTTAGGCTAGGTCTAAAATTAGATCTCGTTTTGTAATAAGACGATTTGGGGATAAAATCTTTGCTTTCAGAATCACTTCTTAGGATAGAGTTTTGAAACAATTGTTGCGGAGATTCAGTAGTGCATATTTACTTTATAGGTTAAAATTATGAAGGTATTATTAATTTCGAAATCCCAGGTCAACAAAAGAGAGCATGCTGCTCGCGGAATGCACTTTAAAACTTGCAGCTGCAAAAAGAGGTGACAAATGAATAAGAATTTTGATGAGACCTGGGGGCTAAAAGGCCACTTACACACTGGCAGAATCATAAAAGGATAACATTGTGAATCATAATGGACAGTTAACTGTTATGTTAATCGTATCGAATCCCATTGGTGAAGGATTTTTCAGTTATTTTTTTTTGTCTGTGCTAAAATACCAATCAATCAATCCCAATCTCTTTGATTATGTATACCTACGTAGTGCAGCGAAAAAAAGAAAAACACGGACTGTCTTCGCCATATTATGATTCATACGTTATCCTTTTATGATTCTGGTAAAGTGGCCATCTTAGGCCCCCTGTGATTATTAACATAGTACCTTGCCTCTGCCATAAAATATACCTCTCTCCTCCCTCGATTTACATTAGCACAATCAGCCTATAACGTTCCCACTGCTGGGACACTGGCCTCCTCTTTGTGTGGGCCGTAATCCACCACGCGAGCCCAGTGCGGGTTGGTAGATGTCATAAGTTCGCTTTTTTTAGGTTCTAAGGACATGCCGGTGTCCTCACGATGTTTTCCTTCACCGTTGTAAGTGGTGATGAAATAATTTACACAAAGTAAAGCGCCTGTCAGGGTTCTAAGATCTATTTAACCTTTTGACCGCGTCAGTCATGTATAGATGACAAACCAAAATGTGCCCTAACGCCACGGATCGACTACATGACAGACTGACGCCGAGGGTACGTTTTAGATTTCTTGACGTGTGGCGGTCAATTTTCTACTAGCTTGCTATCCTCATGGCAGTTGCAGTGGCAAAACTCGAGTAAACGGAAAGGTGCTTTTTATCACGCAATACAACCCAATATTACACCCAAGCCTTGGTTTTACCCTTATTAAAAAATTGCCAAGAAAGTAATATCTGTTATTTGCCGTCTCCGCATAGGTCATTGTTGTTCCCCGGTGTTTCTTCACAAAATACGGGTCAGAGACACATCTCTCTGCGAATGTGGCTTGGAGGAAGGTACTTTGGAGCACATCTTTTTTAACTGTTCCAATAATAACCCAGCCCATGACTTGTATAGCCATCTCCCTCCCTAAATTAAAGATCCCTGTCCCAACTAACTTTCCTTCCCTACTAACATATTCTTCCCCAAAGCTCCTTAAGCTTTGATGTTTTTTATCAAATTATGATCATCGACTTATTTAATACTAGCGGATTTTTGTGTGTTCATTTATGTATAGTATTTAATAATATAACTAACAATATTTTTTATTTGTTTGTTTCAGTGTACCTACTAATATTCCTCAACAAGTTTCACATTAAACTCAATTATTTACTATAGAAATAGTATTGGCTTTAGAATTTTAGTTTTAATTTTTATTATTTTGTCTCGCCCACGTTTTCTCAGATCACATTTGACATTGGCAGAATTGTCGACATCGGCACCATTGCCATAGAGAAAAATAGAATAGAACAGAATAGACAACATACAGACTGACACCGAGGGCACGTTTTTGATTTTTTGACGTATGGCGGTAAAAAGGTTAAAGTGACTTACCTCAAAGCAACAATTGTTGGACCTAACAATAAAGCCAAAGCTCACACAATTGCACAGCAAATGCAACAGCAGTCTATTCATTTAAATGCTTACGCGCAAACAGCACCTACCGACCTAACTTTCAAAAGATCCTTCAATCATTTAAAACAAACCGCTATAAAAATGAGAAACCCGTTTCGTCGAACCATCCCATCAGAGAACGAACCATCAGAAGAAAAAGCGTACATTGTTCTCGCACATCGCCTCCTCGAGATGTATCTCACTCGTTATTTAGTTAGCAGATCACCCCATTGTTACTTAGGAGAAACCACGAAAAAAGCATGGGCGGGGCCCCTATCTGCACTTGCATCGGGACCGATGAAACATGCTCTCTATCGCGATACATGCCTTCCAACACGAGGCAACACATCCCACAACTTTAAACCTTAAACCTTCTTGATCAAAGTTCAGGTTCCTCTGATCCAGGTATAAGCAGCTTATTAAAGAAAATTAAATTTGCAGCCACGCGAAATCGAAACGAATCCGCGAAAGGAGAACACCAGTTTGACGATCAAACAATATTGATCCTTATTGCTTTCGAACGAGTACTTAACGTTCGATAATGACCGTTAAGATTCAATTTGGTCGTAAAGGTTCACAATCGTCTGGGGATGTGTGCGGCTTGAGATGTTTTATGGGGTTTTGTGGATGTTTATATAGTGAAGGATATTTATATAGAGTGGATTATAGATAAGCGGCGAACGTATTTTCATTTTATTACCAAATTACCGATGGTAAGATTGTCGACCGGTGAGCCGATTGTGGTGCCTCGTATCGGTAACATTTGCCAACAGGTAATTGTCTTATTACTTATTTTGTACATTCCAACACTTGGTCAGAGTGTGTTTAAGTTTAATATCAGGGTATTGTTCGATGTTTTTAATTTACTTGGTCGGTTGATTTGAGATGATGATAATTTTGGTGGATTTATTTTAGCCTTCTTGAATTTTGAACAGTCTAAAGACTGTATTTTAGTTAGAAGATTTAGGAATGAGCACAACAGATTTCTCATATTGTCTAGGGAGAAAGACAAACAATAATCCTGTATACTGTATACCTACACAAATCTAAAGTATCGTCCGACTTCAAATTTTTTAATTTTTTTATCCTCAGAATCTGTAATAACATTAACATTCATAAAGTCTGCCAAACTGCAAGAAGTTTGTCATTAGCCTTTCTAAATGAAATTCAAAAGTCTAAATCAAATGCAGAATTTTTATGAGAAGTCTATTTAATGTTAAACATAACTCTACCTTCTTTCAATTAAAAACGACAAACGCGTAGGTAAGTACCTGCTCCTTTCTAAACAACCCATAAACAATTCCCTCCATTTTTCCTCACGCACAACAAAACCCAACACATAAAGAACAAATTCTAAAACAAATACTATCGAAACAAAACACGCTTTTAAATCGAACGAGTACCATTTATTAGTTTTATAGTTCAAACAAGCGTGCTAACAAAAACAAAAATTAATTATAAGCTGTGAGCTGTCCTATCCTGCATCAGCACGACCCTTCGCCAGGTCTTAAATCATACAACACTCCGCAAATTGATCGATCGAAATTCGAAACTCGAAACAAAGGGTAGGGCTTGCAACAATCACATAAGTCAGTCGAATAATCGTTTGTTGAAAACTAAATTTTAGAACAGCGACCTCTATTGGTGGTGTTAGACATTGTAATGGAAATTCTGATCAATAGATGGCGACAGTGTTGCAATGGCGGGTAGTATTTGGCTGGATCGCGATTATGGGATTTGTTGTGTGAATATTGTGGAACTTAATTTTTATTTTACAATATATCTCAGCTGTTACGTCTTTATTAAACAGTTTAAAAATACATTTAACACAAGTACCTAAGGGTACTGAAGGTGAAGTTTTTATTTCAATGACAAAAACGACACAATTGAAACCGGTACTTACACGGCTTAAAACATGGCATTACATATAACTAGTACCATTAGATAAAAAACACGTCCACTATTTAAATAAACCATCTTTCTATCATCTATTCCATCGCACAGTCGTTTAATAGCGCGATTTTAATCTATGAAAATGTCACACCATGACAGGTTACTGTTATTATGACACAAAGACATACAAACTTACATTGTGCGTCCCACTTAATCAACAATCTACCTTACGTCTTCAACATAAGAGTTAAAATTATATTTTTCTGATTTCGAGCTAAGGTTGTCTCGTCATAAAGCTTTGGTCTGGCATCCGGCGCGGGCGCAGCGTAACGTCGATTACTCGATAATTTCAGAAGATTAAAATCGGCTTTTTGACAACACCAGGTACTTTTGAAATACGTTTGAATAAGTGTTTGTACAACACTGACATGTATAGGCAAATTGTCAGCCATTTTGATAGATAATGATGTGTAAATACGTACTTAACTACGTGCAATAATGAGTTTGATAAAATCTGCCTTTCGGCTATTGTATAAATGTATTGTCTAAATGTGCCGTGTTGTGTGCTGCCAGTACGGACATGTGAAAAGGGAAAGTTCTTGATCAGAATTAATGAGGATTGTTGCAGTTATTATAACCGTGGTGATGTCAAACAGAGTACCTAGATAACGAGATACTCGTAGCAGATGACGTAGCTAGCAACAGTGAAGATGAAGACAAAGTTTATAGGAACAGGAGGAAAGGAAGAGCAATGTAAATGATAAATGATTTATTTTCTGTAAGTAGGTTTGTACAATACAAACACTTTTACCACGTCAGTCATATTTTTTTTAACTAGATGAGGTCGGCGTTTCCTTACTGACTATTCTTAGAAGAAAGGTCGAAACAAACTCAGAGGTCACAGTCTCTTTTAGAGTCCAGACAAAATCTTGGTCAGATCATGTGAAGACCATGTAGATTGGTGTCTGAAATGGTATTTTGAGGAAAGAACCACTCAGATTGAGCGGACCTATCCAGTCAGTGCACGCATTTGTCAAAAATCGTGCAACTCAGAACTTGGAGAGCTCGTAAAGAAAGATACAACTTATTAATGCCATGATGGAGATGTAAAATGTAAACGAAGAAATTGCCAATGAGAGTTATTATCACCAGCTAGGTACAGACGCCAGCACATCAAGCTACTACAATCTGTCAAATTTCTTTTAATAGATTTTCATTTTTATCGCTAAAGCTTATGGTTCAAAGTTGCTTGGGAAAATTTGACAGTTTCGGTTAGCTTGATGTGCTGGCGTCTGTACTATGCGAGTCTTTGCAAGCGGATTCCATACGACAAAAACAAAACTGTACGAATCCTAGTGTCGTTGGTTGAAACAAACTCATTTTCCTCATCCATATTTCCTCCTACGTTACGCTGTCAATTCAAAAACATATGGTCCCCCAATATCTCCCCGACTAAGGAAGCTTCCACTTAGCCTACTACCGTTTCCCTACGCACACCATACACAGCTTGAAGATACATAAATCCAGACCTATCGCACGATACTCGGATCCGTTCACAATCCTTATAAAGCCAGTGCACACTGTTTTTGTTCTCTGTACAAACGATTTTATCTGCGCGTACGCAGCGTTGCGCGTTTTGACAATAGTGCGTAGGCGCGTATTAAGGCGAACCTATCGAGATTCCAATCGTTCTGTTAGACTGTTAAACACGATTTTGTATTTCTGTAGATTAATTGGTTTTCGATTTGGGTCTTGTGTTTTGCATTATATCTATAACTCAAGTTTCCTTTATGATAGAAGTGAAACGAGGACCTGCCGGTCGATTCTGTAAAAATCTCACCGTGAAAACGTGTAGGTGAAGTGAGTTTGTTTTGCTAGGAAATGACACTATTGACAGCTCACTCCACGCTCACTTCACCTAAGTTTTCACGGTGAGATTTTTACAGAATAGCACCGCTGTTTGTTTTTTTGTTTCAAAGGACATGGTGCACGCTTTTTAGCAGATCCCATTTACTGAATTTCTAGTACTAGATACTGAAAGAAAACGTATTTATTGCTACTCGTGCAGGAAGATCACAAACTACACTAAACACAGTCAGTAACAAAAAGAAAAATGAAACAAAATCTCATATACGAGGCCAAAAGGCTCCTGTCTCAGCATGATGCTGCTACATTTAAAAAATAAACGTCGCAGCGCTGGTATTCTAATGCTTCATGATTTGATAACTGTCTCTATTAATATTATGACCTCGATACATTTCATTGTTTTCGTAATGAAGCTTTCGAGTATTTGAAACACCTGTAGATACAAAGGACAAATTTATCTGGATGATATGCTTTGGCCCTAACATAACATAGGTCCTGTACTTTTTATTGAACCAAACATTCTATTCCTTTTTCAATTCCAATCCAAATCACCATCCCTTAATCACCAAGTAGCCACCGAAGTAATAACAATCATTAATAGTTGTATAACACAAACACGTATATAATTAAAGTAAAACATTGTGTTGTTATCTTATCAGCACATCGGGCCATTAACGGTGGCCACAAAAACACGGCCGACTAGGCGGACGCGCGGACCGATGTGTGTTCTACCAGTTCTGTTATACGGGTTCCAAGACTGGGTAGCTTAGAACATAGAATAGTAACCCATCAGATATCTGAAAAAAAAAACAGTGGCACTCCGGGAGTACCGATAGAAGTGAAAACAAAACACAAACAGAATACTTCTAAATCTCCTAAATCTTTTTGCATTTAATATCCTAATTCTGGAGAGAGGCTATTGGCTGCTTAATATCACGCTAGGACCCTAAGGAACCGGGCAAGAAGAAATAAAGTCAAAAAGAACGCTAAGCGAAAACGTAATAATAGCGCGGGCGATGCGACGCGACGGTGTGGGTCGAGGGAGCAAGAAATTTCACGCGGATGATTTCACGGACAGAAGCTAGTCTTTGATAAATATTCATTTATAGTTAGACTAGAAGTAGACCCAAATATAGGTGAGAAAGGGCTTGCTGATGATGAGATATGGATTGGCGAAATGAGTTGAATTTGGTCCTCCAATTCCATCTCGAAACAGCTGTCTGCTGTTAACCCCTCAAGAGTCAAGTGTACACCAAGTGTAGGTACATAAGAGAAAGTGTTCGAAACGTCGACGGTACACCAAGTGTACACAACAGTATCATTTTTCTATTGTCATTGTCAAACAATGACTTTACTGCGCCCATTCAACTACTCCGACGCATAGGGTGTTTCGACAGGTAGGCGGGCAAACGTGTGAGAGGTTAATTCAACGAGGCTCGTATATAAATGAATGTAGCATAATCCTCTTTAAGGCGGGAAAACAAAAATACTTAAGTAATAACAAATCAAAAATGTTTATTTGTTACAATATGGTAAAATATGTAGATGCGACAATATTAGTTCCAGCATATTATCCTGCCATACTATGGCGTACAAATATTTCTAACAGAGGCTTTAGCTAAACAAAAATACTTTAAATTGACAGGTATAAATATGTGTCTTCCTAAAAATCTCATTTGCTAAAAAATCACACTAATATACTTAGTAAAGTTGACATTTCACAAATACAAAAAGTTTAACCGCTAGCAAGCTTTTCATTCTACAAAGCCGTGTGTCCACCCCCGTTATCTGTCGATCTAAAACGCTCCACACAATCGCATAATCGTAGTCACCCGGTAACCGAACACTGACTGTCAAAACAAACGAACACTGTCCTTAAACAATAAGCCCATAAAAATACGCCCACTATCCCGTACACGACTCTACGCCCTAACACAAAGAAATAAAGTTCAAAAATGTTTTGAATTGTAGCTAATAACATCCGTCATATGAGATGAATCGATATCGAACGCAAGTGTCAAAATCCTAACCTCAAAATATTATGTATCGCTTCAGTTGACGGATAAGGCTTCAATCGATTCCAGATAGTGCTGTAGGTTATACAGAACTACACCACGGGTGAATTTATGAACGAGGTAAGTTTGAGCAAAAAAAATGCATGTAGGCGATTTGCAATGTTTTAATTATATGGTGTATTAAATACCTACAGTATGATATGATTATATTTCAAAGATGAATTGACTATAAGTACAACGTTATTTTTAGTAAGTATATGCGAACCTGAATATAGTTTGTTCAGAATAAGTAACTGAATCGATTCCAATAATTTTTACCCCATGTTATACTTACATTTTTTTTTCCCAAAATTATTTAAAAAAAGGTTAAAAGTTGGACATCGAGCGACCCAAGTAGGTTATCCAAACTCCGCGCCGAATGGTTAGGTCCCTAGGTACGGATCAATGAGCGCAAGACGGCGCGGCGCGAGCGGCGCGGGTGAGTATGTTTTTGTACGGACAAACAGGTCACAAGCTTACAACTTTGTGATTTTTCATGATAAAGTTTTGAAATTTTGTACATAGATTCTCGCATATACCTAAAAATAATGTTGTATAGTCAATTTATCATCATGAATTGACCATTATAGTCAATTCATCATCATTCTGAATTTTCGAAGGGAAGCCGGTGGGAATCCAGTTTTATGGTACCTTCGCCACTACACCACACCATAGACTTCTTGGCTTATTACCTACTCCTAAATTAATGTCATATGTCTACATTCCATTGATGTTCTTGTTATGAACTTCTATATTCTCACTAGCTGTGCCCGCGACTTCGTTCACGTGCATTTTGGAAAACAAATTGGATTTCATGTATACATTTTTTGCGCTAAACCCTATTTATTTTTCTAAAATAAAAGTAGCCTTTAAGTCCCACCAAAACCTGTCCAACCATTTCGGATATTAGCCGAAACAAACAGGCAGATATTTCTAATTGGTTTTTTTTTTGTTATAAGTATCTAGCGTTTATACTGTCACAGGCATTTAATAGAAAGCTGTTATTTTTACATTACAAACAGACATTTTATTTTGTATATATGTATAAATACATATGCTCCTAGACCAGTAAACAATATAAATCTTCAATGCTCAGTCTCAGAAAATCTTTAAATCCATAACACTTCAAAAATAATTGTACTCACACTATCATATTTTAATAACGCATGATCTAAGCCTCGGGGTAAGAATCAAATAAAACAATCGAGTCGCTAGTGCGAGAAAATAAGCGACGTAATCGATACTATCGGTTCACGAGAATCGAAAGGTTGTTAACAATTGACGCCTATAATGTAGTTTATGCTTGGAAGAGATGAAATGGATCGTGAGGCCGTAGGTCGAGAAAGATTCAGCCTTCAATCAAAAACCAACCCTTTCGTAATCAAAATAGGGTATAATTTCAATCGTTTGGAGCATGAGGAACAATTGTTCAGTGTGAGATGAGACAAGTGATTAGACAGCTATGCTTTTAGAAACGTAGAAGTTGTGGCAACAGTATGACGTGTATTGCACATTCGGTTTATTTATATTCAATCAAATCAATTTCAGTTGAGAATGGACTGGAGGCCGTACATTTAATGTGACGTTTGTAGGACGGACATCAGTGGAAATGTGAATGTACTGGAATCGAAGGCTTCAACGCAAAACCTTGTATGGTCAAACGATTGTAGGTCCTTGATGGTTTAGTTTGCGAAGATTTTCAATGAACCATTATGAGTTGCTTAACGGAATTCAAAGACGACAGCCGCATCATCAAATGGAACTAGTCGCTTAGTGTCCAAAACGAGGTTTTTACCCAGCAGTGCTCAACAAGCGGGCCTCCCAATGACCATAGACATCATCAATCTACCGTTACACCAATTTATTTTCAGACGTAGCATATACATGGTTATTGGTAAAACATTTACAACCTCTTAAGAGGTCATTGTACTCATCATTATGAACAACTTTTACTATGGGACCAAACCTGAAATCGCGAAAAAAAATCAGCTGTTCCCTACATTTATGTTCGTATAACTCGTCAAAATGTAGGGAACAACTGATTTTTTTTTTCGCGATTTCAGGTTTGTTCCATAGTAAAAGTTGTTCATAACGATTAGTACAATAACCTCTTAAAGGTAGTTAATGTTTTACCAATAACCCTGTATAGTTTCTTCTTCCTTACATCTTTTTTGTTCGTCATCCCAGTGGCCATCCTCTTCCCAAATGCTCTCTCACACAATTTTTTCATAGTTTTTTTGACGACGTTTTTCATCGACTATAACCATAAACAAATTATCATAGCTATCAATCAACCGGGCACAAATCCGCACTCGGGACTGCTACTTAGTAATTCCCGATGAAAAGACCCACGAACACTTTTTCCAACATAGGAAACGAACCCAGGACCTGCTCATGCTCAGCAGTACTGCTTGCAACCTAGACCAACGAGGCAGTCCCATATTTCATGGGACTTAATCATAACTGCGATAGGCAATGGAGAGGGCTATGCTTGGAGTTTCACTGCGTGATCGAATCAGAAATGAAGAGATCCGCAGGAGAATCGAGGTAACCGACATAGCCCGAAGAATTGCCAATCTTAGGTGGTGAGCAGGGCATATTGCTCGCAGAACAGACCGCGTACCGGAAGATGTAGCGTTGGAAGGCCGAACAAGGTGGACAGACGACCTTGTGAAGGCCGCAGGAACTCGTTGGATGCGAGAAGGACAAAACCGGGCGAAGTGGCGGTGCTTGGGGGAGGCCTATGCCCAGCAGTGGTCGTCTTTCGGCTGAATAGATGATGATGAATTATAACTGGCGAAATGTGGGTGTACAACAGGGACACCTGCTTAGCCCTTTATTTTACTGGATTACAGACGAGATGAGTTGAGTAATGAGTTGTTTATGTTAAAAAATATCAAAATCACCAGGCTGGTTTGGCTGAAGAAAACGTGATCAATCGATGCCATAATATATCTCCGCACAACGTTATGAACTGATCGATTTCGATTTCTTCAAGATGATCGCAATATATTATCATGTCATACCTATAAAGATTCATTATCTCTCTGACCTCACTTAATCACATGATACATATGCTATCAGATGTTTATATAATAAAATTTGTAACTTAACATGACACGTGTCGTTCTTAGTAATGCTAATTCTAGGAATCATGATTTATGACTAAATATACCTTTATAATGTCATACAAGGTTACAGTCTGATTTCCTTAAGGCGCGGTAAGAAGAATTATATTTTTTCAAATCCACAATAGCTCATCGCGGCAACAAAATAAGGTTAAACACAGCGAACCGTTTGATGTTAATTAAATCGAGAGACCACCAAAACAAAAATATTTTTTCAGTTTTAATTACATGAAAAAATTTATGCACGATACAGTAGAACAGTTTTTAGCTATTTCTTTAATATTATATTTTTTCATAATAATCTGATAGTTTACGCTCAAAACTATAAACGAAAATTACACGTCACATAAAACATTCATAAAACTTTCGGCTCACGTGGAGGTTATTGAAAAGCTCGAATCATACTGACGAAGCTATATTGGGCAGTCCCACTAAAACTCGCATCAAAAACAATGACAAACATATAGAACAATACACAAACCATCCCAGATAAAGTACCAAACATTATCAACGGAAGCCTTACTTAATCATAACTTCACAAAGCATCTGATATTAACACTACTGTAACCGAATCCTACACGTGTGCTTCTCGGTAGCGCGCGGGTGGTCGCAACCACGTCGCTGCAATTATGGGTTGATGTGAAACAACCAGACAATCAGTTGCTACCTATTGGCTTGTGATGGTTGATGGGTGTCAGTGGTTACTGTTATTTTTTTTTTTGTATGGTGCTACTGTGGACTGTGGAGTAACTCTTTTTAGAAGCTTCTCGCGCGTTTCAATATGATGATGATGGTCACTCAAAATTGTATTGCCTGAAAATTTTGAATTTAAATTATGAGTTAGGATTAATAGAGAACAAATATCATAATTAAGAAAGAAATACAGAAAAAGCGTTTATATCAGCCCGTGAAAGATACAAATAAGCTTTCAAATGAACTTTTTCGTACAAGATTATCGCATAATGCCTTAGTACATAGTTTCTACGTAATGTAATCATAGCAGAACTAATGAGACAGTTAACGTTATCTTCACCATAAACAAAAGACGGTTTTATTTTAATTCCAAAACAGTTTAATCTATACAGCCTTAAAAACTTAAATTACCTTTGCCCAAAAAAAAAAAAACAAAAATAATTAACCCAACAAATCACTATCACCTCGTACCGTAATCGAATTATTTCAAAATTCGAACTTTCCTATTGTTCCTCGGCGATGGAACGTCGCGATAACCCGGCCAAAACAAATAGTTCTAATTACGTTTGGTTAAAAGTTAACAATCGCGGCATCTCTATCTGGTGGTATTAATTGGGTGGGCATCAATCAGGCCGTTGGACAAATTGAGCAAATTATTTTTTCGATTACACGGCTATTGTTTAATCACGGTCGGGTAATAGGGGAGCTGATAACATCAGAAAGTTGGAGTTTGTGTTACTTCGCGTTGTGGTACGGTAAAAGTGAGAACTTTCAGTGGAGTTTTCACGCTAAATTATTAAACGATATACATTGTGGAAGCACAGAGTACTATCAGAAAATGACTCATTAAAAGAACAAAAATGTAATGAACACCAATCTAAAGGTATAATATTCAATTTTTCTAAATTAATACAAAATGAGACTTTTTACAATTCATTGGTAATTTCTTAGTGTATCTTGGATGTTACTGACATTAGTGATGGAAAAACATTGTAAGGAAACTTGTAATGAAAATTCGAATTTGTTTCAAATTGATGTTAATTCAAGTTAAACTAATTTCAACTTTATTTTAAAGGAAATTGAGTTGATTTCAGAGTGATTAGCAATATTGAAAAAGTTATAAACATGTTTGAAGTTGTAGCGTAAACTGCACTTTATTGTGTAGGAATTAAAGTTATTTTTCCATAAACTCATATTTGTTTACATTTTGGGGAAATAAGTCGCGAATGCTGATTAGGTAGGTATAGTGTTCATGATCATTCTCTTCCCCTTAAGTCATAAGTCCCAAGAGTCCCAGTGGTCTTACGCCACTTTATTTGGGGTGGGTGCAGCATGTCTTTTTCTTCCATACCTCCCTATGAGTTGTCAGAGGGGCCCGTGGCTAAATAATAACAGCCGCACAGGTCGATCGATCAGGTTAAGCTACGCTTGCCGCGGTTGGTCTGTGGATGGGTGGCCATCTTTACATACCGTGACCCCTCCGTGCCTCGGAAAGCATGTTAAGTCGTTGGTCCCAGATGTCATGACCCGAAAGTCTGACCAAGGGGTATCGTCGTATTACCCAGTAACTGAGTTGTGGAGGTCAGATAGGCAGTCGCTTCATGAATGTACTGGTATTCAGCTGCATCCGGTTAGGCTGGAAGCCGACCCCAACATAGTTGGGAAAAGGCTAGGCAGATGACTTCTCTATGAGTTGCCATCACGATAAACACCCCCTTTCTGGCCATATCATCTTTCACTGTCCGTCAATCTTTTCTTTGGTCTTCTCCAACTCTTATAGCCACCTGGACTTTTTCTTCTTCTTCTTTCTTCTTCTTCGCTTTTTATATTTATATTTATAATAATATTATAAACGCGAGAGTTTGTGAGGATGGATGGATGGATGTTTGTTACTCTTTCACGTAAAAAATACTGAACGGATTTGGATGAAATTTGACACACAGATAGTTTATAACCAGGATTAACACATAGGATAGTATTTATTCCGATATTCCCATAGGATCAAAACGTATGCGGGTGAAACCGCGTGGCGCGGCTAGTAGTCAGAAATCGCCAACTCGTCTTGAGCAAGCGTAGTGATCAATGCTCGTGCCTTCTCTTTATCAGAAGAAGCACTGGGATAATTATAGGCTGGTATTATTATAAAACAAAATAATGATGCGATACGATGCTTTCTTTTCTCGTATCGTCGCAACAGTGGGAACTCGCACTAATGCCTGCGTTCATATAAGGGAGTTTTACATGCATTTATTTTAAGATAAAGTTTGTTTATTAAATGTAAGGTAATCAGACTTCAAAATTTTTTTTTGTTGTATGAGGTTAATGACGCAATATTATATATGTATTCAATTTGAGACTGACTTTTTGTCTCCTATACTCTATGCTAAGCTTATGCTTTAGTGTGTTTATCTTACACACTTTATATTAGGAACTTTATGTATCTGAGGTAATACGCGCAGACCAGTATGGTAGGTGACATAGACAAAAAAAAATTCACCGCTATTCAATTTGGCGTGCGACACATCAAAAAAATCAAAAGTAATTTATTCAAATGAGCACTTATTGAACGTCAAAATTACATAAAATATTCCTCCAAAACGCCCGCCCTTCACCACTTCCTATTGCTTTAGCTGGGAGAAAGAAGTGGCGCAACAAACTCCCCAGCAGTAAGTAAATAGGTACTTGCATCAAAATTATTGTCATTTTGGGCATTCCACTTTGCCCCACCAGTGGGGCAGCCGGTGGGGCAAAGTGGAATGATTCCATTTGAAAGGATTTTTACATGTTCCATTTACTAACTTCCGATCCGTCTAGCGAAGCAATCTGCGGTGCTATTCTGTAAAAATCTCACCGTGAAAACTTAGGTGAAGTGAGCGTGGAGTAAGCTGTCAATAGTGCCAATTCCTAGCAAAAACAAACTCACTTCACCTATGTTTTCACGGTGAGATTTTTACAGAATCGACCGGCTGAAGGGCAGTTCCCGTAGTTTTAAGAACATTCGCATTATAACCTCAGTCTTTAGGCCGCTTTCACATATAGGCGACTTTAGCAGCGCGACAGTCGCGCGACCGTCACCCATTCAGAATTTCATAATAAAAACAGAAGCGCAGCGGACGCGCGGCCGGTGCGCTTCTGTTTTTATTATGAAATTCTGAACGAGTGACGGTCGCGCGACTGTCGCGCTGCTAAAGTCGCCTAAATGTGAAAGCGGTCTTAGTCTCAATCTGTCAAAAAAACTACTAATTTATCAACATTTTTGACAAGTTTTTGACATTAATCGTCACTGAGATAAGATTGCCACTTGAATTTGAACGTTTTTAAGTACGAAAATTGACCTTCCACGTATGATTAGAATTACCCTATTTTTTTTTTGCTACCTCCGCAAGGTAGGTATTCTCAAAAAATGTATTTCGAAGATGGAAATCATCTATTTACCGTAAAACGAGGTGAATAACGTTTCGTCCCGATCCCCTGCATCCCACCATGCAGGGGTAAATCAGGACGAAACATTAAAGGGATTTTAACATTAAAATAATATTGTTTGCTGTCGAAATTAACTCTAATACGTTTACTGTATTATTAACGATCAAGTGCCTTATTGTTGGCAACAAACTAGGTACCTATATTATTTCAACGTTAAAATCCATTTAACATTCTCATCCCTATTCTCCCCGTTACATGGTAGCGTATGAATGAACCTTCAGGAATAGGTCACAGAATTTTATAGTTTTATCCTAAACTGGACATATAAAGTGACAATCAGTTTAACAAAGATACAGTTTCATATTGTTACTCATCGAAGTACATGCTAACAACATCGGTCGAATGATAAGCTCTCTTATCACAGCGTCCGATTGCACCATTGTTTATCTGAACGTTTGTACGAATTCAAATTAAACTGATTAAAAAAGGAATTCTGGGTAACTGTCAGATTCCGGGATCTAAGGCTATGGCTATTTTGACCCAGGGCGTGCGCCCTGGGTCAAAAATTGTCTATGTCAAAGTGGTCAAACATGTACTGAAAAACGGTTTTGATTCAAGATTCAGATGGGCGCGCATCTGAACCACAAGGGAAGAAAAAAAACCGTTCTGTAAAATGTATCAATAGGTTTTCTCAGAAGTTCGTATAGATTCCTCATCTCATTTAAACTTGGATTAACTGACCTAGACGAATCTTTGACAATTCGCCAGTCAGTTGTACTGCATAGTGACCTATGGCAAATTTCACCGATGAAATTGAACGCGATCAGAGCACATCTAAACTTTACAAGCACTTTTGAATTGTCAGGGAATCGATCAGTCAGAAATATGAAGCTAGTAACCCATATCAAAGCGTAGTAGGTAAGTACCTGTGGAGAAGAACCGAATATTGACACTCTTGAACGTGGTTTAGATACTGATCGCGTCCAGTTTCAGTGTCAGACTGTCTCTTTGTTCTTTCTAGTGGCGAACGCGTCCAGGGGTGGAATCCAGCGATCACGAAAAGTTTTACCGACTTTGCCATTAGGAAATTCTCTGTGTTTTTCCATAAAATCGATCGGATCGCACGATAAATACAAATAATTAAATATAAATTAAAACACAGACGTCATGTAACGATGATTTGGTGTCTCTCATCAGAGAGATAAGCTGCTGATAACGGCAGATAGTTCTCTTAATGGGGCTCGTTGTGCCACTGATAAGATATTATTGGTAATGAATCTGTAGCGTGTGTTTGTTAGATACTTTGAGTTATATACTTTATACATAGTTTAAAATATCGACTGACTCGACTGCCTGCTGGTTTTGTCGTCGCAGTACGTCTGCTGACCAGTAGTGGTCTTAGATTCGATCAAAACCTTTTTTTGAAATTATGAAATTCTGAGTCAAAATATCAATTAACCTATATTTTTTCTCAGCTATGTTGTGTCAGCTTCCGAATGTATCTGAATACCAGTATTTTACCTGGAGCGATTGCCTATCTGACCTTCACACAAAGCCTAGAATACTTGATAGGTGTGAAACTTGTGCAGCACAAGTTACTGTTACTATGGGACTCGACTTTTATCATACATAATTAGCGAAATATGGCTGGACTACTACACACCTGTACCTCTACCTTTCCCCTTTCGGGAAAGAGTCGTTATTTATTATCTAGGTACTCGTAGATCTGGAACATAGCACCCACAGTATCGCCACCCGGATTCTAATTACTAAGTAACAAATTTTTAACGATAACACAGCGATAACCGTCTTGTTAAGCAAATGCATAGCCACATCATGCGTTGCTTTGTCTCGAACGATACTGTTTCCGAGATAAGACACGTACCTACAACATACACACTTACAGCAGAACTTAGCAATAGAAATAAGCTTGAAATGGTTGCGAATTATGGATTCTTAGATTCTGTTTTGTTTTTACGTTAAAGCGTTGGTCTTGATTGTTATTTGTAGATCATAAGATTTGTCTTATAAGGGCTGATTTTTCCATCGCCAGATAGCTTTTATTAGAGGAATAAAATTGAAGTTTGACAGTTTTTGTATGACATAACTGTCAAAATTTCAAAATTATCCCTCAAATAAAGTTATGAGATGATTGAAAAATCAGACCTAAGTAAGTAGTATATATACTTTCTATTTATTTATTTGTTTTTATGTAGGTAGTACGCACATATTATGGGTTATTTATTTTAGTTTTTCATTAATCACAATACAACACACACACACATGTTTGTCGCAACATTTTATTTGATTTTGTATGAGCTTTTCTCTAAATCGTATTTAATTAATTCTATTAATTTATTTTAACGGACACACACATCCCTATGTGTTTGTTATTCCAGCGTATGGCACTCGTGGGTTGCAGCTGAAAATCAGCGTCAGGTGGTACACCTTGTGTTGTCATCTGACATTATGCTGAGCTGAGGCCCTTTTGGCATTATATAATCTTTGTTTTCTGTTTTAATAGTTTTAAGGTGTATTTAAACGCATTTTTCTTTGTTTCTCTCTAGATCTTTTACAGTCGTTCCGAATAGTAAGAAGCTCGAAAGTTTGACAACCATTCTTACTTAGGGGTATCGTGACGCTTGCAAAATAGTCGACATCGGCTCAGTTGCCAGAGAAGAAAAAAAAGAGATATCGTATTACCCGGTAACTGGGTTGTGGAGGCCAGATAGGCAGTCGCTCCATAACAAATACTGGTTTCATTCAGCTGCATGCAGTTAGACTGACCCAGTTGGGAAAAGACAAGGCAGATGAGATTCTGTTTGGGTTAGATAAAGATTATTTGTTAACATTTTACCAGTTTTGGATGTTTTCCTGCCCACACTGCTTTGGCCAACTTCCAGCGATGGGCAGCCGCCATCTGATGAGAAAGAGGATGAATTAGACACGATTGATGAACTGAATGTAAACCTGAAGTGTTCAGCTCCTCCTTATCATATTTCAAAGGGCTAATTTTGACTGTAACATAGTCCTTATTGTGGTAATGTAACTTATTGGCATTCCCTTTCGGGAATCGAATTTAATACCTGAAAGCTCTTGATAACCTGCCTGGCCACCAAGGTTGTAAAGTTTTGATTAAATTGATAAGTTTTCTAAACTAGAGCGTTGAGGGCAAACGTACTTTCAAACGACTAGAGCGTTGAGGGCAAACGTACTTTGAAACGACTTTACAAAAAAGTATTTATAACGTACAGTATTAATTAATTAACCTTTGTCTTGTGTAAGTACGTTTTATTTTGCACGTACACAGTACGTTAAAATACAACAAACGCAACAGTATTCTGTATCTTTATCAACAAAAAAATATTTCAACGAAATCAGAATCAGAACCCTCTCGATATGACCTCACGAGTCATGATATGTCAACTAACAGTCTATCAATAATTGAGCCAATTTCGAGCACTAAAAAAATTAGGAGAATTTTGCTGCAGAAGCGTGAAATTGGATAAAGATTATTAGGTACTTTGTTTGTAAACAAATGTTGTCAATCACAACAATACTACAGTTACGATAAATTATTATATTGAAAGGTGATTTCAATTCATTTTAATTTCTTTTTCCAGCCAAAATAAAGTTTTGTTGAGAGTGTACCCGCCATCATTGTTTTCATAGCCTGTGTGGAGACAGTCCTTGCCAAGGTTTTCATTCGGCCAATTGTAACCTTACCTACTTCCGAATGTGGAATGGAGTGTGTTACGGGGCTCTTTAAATTGATGATAGATTTGTACCCATATAAAAAAAAAATTAAATCTGAATCAGTGAATCTTATTCACCAGTACGAAAGTATTCATACATCGACCATAGGGTTTCGAACTTTCGGTTGGTACTCATCAGCGATAAGCTGTTTCAATTCTTATCAAAAATGAGGAATTAGGATTCAAAAGAGATGACGATGACAGCTATTGTGGGACATTAACTAGAAAACCACCAAAGACAATCGCTTTGCAGGTTCAGGTTCGCCACAACCTCCTATCTAAAAGGGAGTGAGGTCCTATCATCTCTGTCTACCCTGTTGGAACCCACGTGACCACATACATGTACCCAGTATAGTCATTACACGGTTACGTGCCGGTATCTCTGATTATCAGACGACTGGTTTATCTTGGTTCAACGGTTATCACAGCGAGATTAAGAAGCTACAGCTAAGGGTCGATTGTATATTCACAAACTTGAAATTTTGTGTGTTGATGAAGTTATTTTTGGTGATAAAGTTGTTAAAATGTATGGACGCGGATATGTCCGTTATGTAGATAGAGTTTGTTCATACTACTCAGATACATACAGATAAGTGTTTGCTAATAATGTTACTTACAATTTCTCTTGAAGAATGTATTTGTTTCTACGTAACATTCAACTTGTAAAATGTTTAGAAAACGTTGAAAGAAGTAAAGCTAGAATCAGATAGGCTTGATCCTAGCTTGCTAGCGCTCTTTGAGTAGTGGACAGATGTCCACTACTCAAAACGGTCGTGGCTCATGGTGACTGCTGAACAAACAAAGACATTTCAATCTGATATAATTTTCTATCCAACTAATAACAATATTTGCAAAAGCTTTTAGAGCGGACTAAGTAACTTACTTCCAAAAGCTCCCATATTGATGCAACTCTGTTACATTTTCAGTGCGTAAGCGCAAGACTTCGTTCTCTGATTTGAGTTGCTTTTCTAGGTTACATAATCAGCCCATGTTCCCACTGCTGGGAAACAGGCTTCCTCTCTGTGAGGGATGTTATACAGAAAGATATTTTTATCACCATACAATTTTTTACAGGCTGTTCTATCTATGAATATGAATAACTTTCAATAAGTGACCAACTCTGAAATAACAAAAAAAAAATCTGCTGTTTCATACATTTTGGTCAATTAGATATTGAACTTTTGGATTAAACAGCTGATTTTTTTTCGTGATTTCTTAGTTGGTCCCATAGTGAAAGTTGTTCATATTCATGGGCACCCTGTAAAAATTTGGATGGTGTTAAAAATCATCATATGTTCAGAATTTAGTGTAAAACAATCCGAATTCTCAGAACTAACGACTAAGCAAAGTTGAAACATAATTTTATTAACTTACAACATCAGAGATTATAACCACGCGTGCAAAACAAGTCGTAATCACAAATAGAACAGAAATCATGGACCATTGACACAACAGATGTGACTTTATCATCTGCGATACGCTGACGGATGCTGGCTGATAACACCACACTGATAACGACTCATTATTTTATTTTTTTAATTTCGAAGCTAGCCGATAAGCTAGAGAGAGATAAAGTACGATTTTAGTAGGAGTAAAAGAGACAGGTGTTGCGTGATGGCCGCATGGTCGTATCGTAGATTATCGAAGCTGGAAAGTTAATTATACGCGACCTTTTCTCTCGGTTTTCCTGATGATCGTGCGTGTGTGTATCCGGAGAGGCCCCTTGCGGTTTAGGTACAAGCCATGATGAGTCCGTACTAACATACGCAATTATTATTTTGCTCTCCATAAGTACAGGCTAATTGTCGATGGGTTCATCATTGAGTTTGTAGCATGATTCTTAGCTCTTATTAACCACAACCACTCTAATTGTACCAACTTAAAATATCATTGAGCATTCGTATCGAATCCAAAAACAATTTATTTGATATGCATAGCAACGCTTGCCGCGGTTGGTCTGTGGATGGGTGACCATCTTTACATACCGTGAAAACACGCCTCTGAAAACAGGTTAAGCCGTTGGTCCCGGCTGTCGTTCGTGGATCTTTGATAGTCGTTACGGGTAGGCAGAAGCCCGGAAGTCTTTCAACCAGTCTTACCAAGGGGTTTCGTATTACCCAGTAACTGGGTCGTGGAGGTCAGATAGGCAGTCGCTCCATGTAAAATACTGGTATTCAGCTGCATCTGGTTAGACTGGAAGCCGACCTCAACATAGTTGGGAAAAGGCTAGGCAGATGATGACGTATTAATCACAATTTCCACGAACGGATTTATCTCCACATACTGACAGTGAAGTCAGGTTTTCTTACGATTTTTCAGTAACTCAGTGTCCTGTCCAATATAAAGAGTAACAATATCGTATGTCATAAATCACAAAATATTAAAGATACATAAAATTAGTAACTAAAAGGATTATAACCCGCTTCTTGTAACTTATGTATTATAGTCCGCGCGGAACTAGTTGGCCGCGCCCTGGGTGGGGCGGGGGG
This sequence comes from Mesoligia furuncula, assembly GCA_916614155.1. NCBI lineage: Eukaryota > Metazoa > Arthropoda > Insecta > Lepidoptera > Noctuidae > Mesoligia > Mesoligia furuncula. The sequence goes on along the minus strand of OU744802.1, from coordinate 26,530,146 downwards.
TGAAGGCGGCGGGGTTGCCTATTATTCGCAACGCACGTACTGAGTAATGACAAAGCGCCCCCGCCCCTCCGTCCCACCGCTCACATACCTGAGGCGCGGCCAACTAGTTCCGCGCGGACTATTAGTACACACGACGACATATTAAGCTATACATTTCCAGTTTTATCTAACCTCGCATTGTATAGGCTTTTCGTACAATGAGAAGTCAGCTTATACTGGAAATTTATAGCTTGATATATCGTCTTGCGGACCAACCACCTGGACGATAATATCGTCACCACCTACCACAAACAACCAATTAACACCCCCCTCCCCCCTACAACAAATTTTCTTTGCCTATATCTTGTTCCTGATTGTGATATGCTGCTCATTGTTGAGGAAATCATCAAATGACCCCTCGCGCTCTGGGTGGAGCGACAGGGAGTGTCAGACTCTTATTGACTAAAACCCACCCGTGTTCCTTCCTTAGCCCTTTATGTTCCGGGCCAGCGGTAACCCTTTCGGACAATTCCGCTAATCATTGTTGTGCTTAGTTTATTTCTTTTAACTTTCTGTGTAGTTAATTTTCTGTTAGACTTCACCCTTTGTCAGTCCGTTAGTATAATTCGCAGTTTAAACAAAGATAATTACGCGAACCGGTATTTACAACTGATAGTGTTTGCGATTGGGAACCACTTACGTTCCACTTGTAGACTTTTTTAGTATTCTGCTCATTCTGACGAAATCAGGGCCCCAATTCTGTATGGTAATTATTATTCCTCGCGTACCTAATCTTACCACGTGCAGACCACGTACGGCTGTCTGAAGTGTGGTATTTTGACAGTTCTAGCCTCGCCAACTTCGCGTTTTTTTCGAGCGGTTTCATTTATTTTGGCATAGAGAATCCATACTTTTTTTATGAATTCTGTAACTTGGCAATCTGTGTTAACACAATAAGCCATTCAGATGAGGTATCTCGATCTATGTCTTGTTAGCGGAAGGAATTCCTATGAATCCCTTTCATCTGGTGTCACCAAATCTCACGGTAAGTGTAGAGACACTATGCCGTTTCAATCGGGAATGTGTAATACTTCCTGTGCCTTCTAGTTTGGATGCCAGTTCATTGACGTGAGTTGATATTCTCGTCTGATAGCTTTCACTATATCTAGCGATCTCTTTTTTGACGGTAGTGATCTTTAGGTCCTCATGTATGTATTTGTTGTTTACATAGTAGGGTATGTCTAGCATAGTCTCAGTGTCTTGCTTTGAAATCTTTCAAGAATCTCTATGTTGCTATTACTAGCAGTGCCCCACAGTTGGATTCCGTAGGTCCAGATTGGTTTAAGGATGGTCTTGTAAATAGCTTTCTTGCTTTCATGTGACAGACTTGATTTGCGACCTATCAGCCAGTACTATTAGCCAGTGCAGAATCCATACTAATATTATAAATTCGAAAGTAACTGTCTGACTGTCTGTATGTTACCTTTTCACGCCTAAACCACTGAACGGATTTCGCTAAAATTTGGCAGAGAGATAGATTGCATCCCGGGCAAGGACATAGGATAGTTTTTATCGAAAATAGGTAGACATACCTCGCTGGCGGAAGCTAGTAAGCAGATGTCGTGATTAGTTAAGGAAATGACGTGGATTCGAAGTAAGGAATTATTAACTGGTCATTAGTGAATTATGGCCCTACACCCTAATTGCAAAACACACTATCTATCTCAATCTGAAACATTTTGAAGCATATTGCTAATCCATTGCTTCATGTGTTCAAACAATGTGTCTGCACAACGACGAAAATAACGCAATGAATGTTGCTGAACTGTTAAAATGAAACCCATTGCTACTGATAGCGTGTTACAAATTACCCTGCCGATTAGTAATATTGAATTGAAAATAATTTTTGTCACCTTTTTAGAGGTTTATGGAAAAACGTTGCTTAATGTTTCATGTATGGTTAAATACTCGCTAATCATTACTTAAGTTTATGGAATGTTTATAAATAAAGGGATAAATGTTTGATTTTGTTGCTTTATATCTTCGAGTAATTAACAAGACCATAATAATTATAACCAACCGACTTTTAAAAATGAACTTTGAGAGCGTTTACGCCGTACGGCATTTCATACAAACTTTCAAGCCCTTATTTGTAGAAATTAATGAACCGATTTTAATGAAACTTCGTACCAATAAGCAGGATACAAAGGTCTAAAAAAGTTAGTGGAGAACATTTTCGAAATGTCTTATTTAAAAAAAGATAACTGGAATTCTCTCTCAATGTTTCTATGGAAAATTTAAAATCGGTCTAATTTGGCTGTAACACTATTTTTCGAAAATGTTCTCTACTTACTTTTTAGACCTCTGTATCCTGCTTAGGCGTATGAAGTTTCATTAGAATCGGTTCATTCATTTCGAAATATAAGGGCGTGAAAGTTTGTATGAAATGTCGTACGGCGTAAACGCTCTTAACAAAACAGCCTTTAAAAACCTTTTATGCACCAAAACAACGGATAGTGTTCGATTTGAACAATATCCACAAGCAAAATTAATTCACCTAATTATTACCCACCTAAGATGCGCCAGCACATAATCAGAGATAGGCAATCGTGCGCAGAACCCGACGTGAGAATGTATTTATCTGCGCAGCATCCCAGCCGCCATTACTCACAGATACAGCACGAATATTAGCCCACGCTGAAATCTGATCCTGATCATCTACGTCACTTTGACTTTTAAATTAACGGGACTCGTATCGTGAGATAGGGGCCAAATCTGCTAAGGTTCGTTTGCATGAGGTTTTAACATGCTAAATACTAGTAAATATAGTAGGTAGTATAAGTTAGCTGACCCCAACATATCGATGGGTCCTATGTATAAGGGCCAATGTGCAATTTGACAACTTTTGCACAGTTTATTATGACAAATATGTTCGTGCCCCTTAATCTGTTTAAAATTGTGCCACATAAAAGGGCTTATGTGGCACAATTTTAAACGCATAAATGCCACGAACATATGTGTCATAATAGCTGTGCAAAGTTTCACAAACATCAGTTCAAGCATGTAAAAAATTTACCAAATTGAAACTTTGAGAGCCTTTATTGAAAAGATGTGAATTTGCAAATTGGCCCTTATACATAGGACCCATCGATATATAGTTGGGAAAAGGCTTGGCTATTCTTGCTGGCTTGACTTGGGAAAAGCCTTTTTTTTTTTGCGGATGGGAAATCATCAAATGACTCCTCGCTCTGGGTGAAGCGGAAGAGAGTGTCAGACTCTTACTGACTAAACCCAACCCGTGTTCCTTCCTTAGCCCTTTATGTTCCGGGCCAGCGGTAACCCTATCGGACAATCCCGCTGATGGGAAAAGCCTTGGTTTTGAATGATGAAGTTACATGTAATTTTATACAGAAACTGTCATTCATGTGGTGTGTTGATTTATGAACGTAAACGAAGCAAAAGGAATATGTTAGGTGAAGGCGAAAGAAGGGATATGGACGCGCAAACTGTTACTATGAATTCAGTACCGATTCTGGACCCCCTTTTTTTTCAGGATGGGAAATCATCAAATGACCCCTCCCACTCTGGGTGGAGCGGAAGGGAGTGTCAGACTCTTTCTGACTAAAACTCACCTGTGTTCCTTCCTTAGCCTTTTATGTTCCGGGCCAGCGGTAACCCTTTCGGACAATCCCGCTGACCGCCAGGCTTCGGCCCTAATGGGCCCCTTCATCTGATGCTGACATCTCTCGCGTGGAACACGTACGCTGGTCCTGATCGGACGGTGAGCTACCCGTCCTCTCCGTCCGCAGGCCCGCGCCTACGATGGCCGGGATTCTTCACGTTCTGGACCCCCCCCCCCTTACGTTGGAATTTTTCGTCGGTTATCGACCATTTGCAAATTGATTACATATAGCACCAACATCATCATCTGCCTAACCTTTTCCCAACTATGTTGGGGCCGGCTTCCATTCTAACCGGATGCAGCTGAATACCAGTATTTTACATGGAGCGACTGCCTATCTGACCTCCACAACCCAGTTGCTGGGTAATACGATACCCCTTGGTTGTCAGAGTTTCGGGCTTCTGACTACCCGTAACGACTGTCAAAGATCCACGAATGACAGCCGGGACCAACGGCTTAACGTGCTTTCCGAGGCATGAAGGGGTCTCGGCATGTAAAGATGGTCACCCATCCACAGACCAACCGCAACATATAGGTAGTACCAACAATGTTTAAAAAATGCAAGACCGGCCTTAAATCAGTAGTGCACCTACTCGCAAACTATGAAACATTGGGCTAATTTTTTGTCGTTAGTTTTCATTTTTTCATACAAAATTACTGATCAATGTGTGCAGTGTTTTGTGTCCCTAATTTTGTGCAACGGCTTATGACATTAATTTGGAACGCATATCATTATTATTATCTTGAATAAAACAATCAGACTGTCTACCAACTGGCATTGATCAATATCTCTCTTAAAAAAAAAAAACATTTATCTTTGTCCTTTTTCTAACAAACCAATTTGATAACGATACATATGTATTTAGTGTTATTTTTTTATTGATTATCGTAAAATGTTAACTGTAATCGTGACATCGGTAGCGGGCGATCTGCTGATAACCATTGTTATCAGGCTGTTATCGTGATGGCAAATACAGCAATCGTTAGCACACATTACATGTGTCGTTATCTAATCATTGTGTTATATTTATGTTATTTACTTATTTATGTGGTGTTTCGATTCAGTAGGAACGAGCATCCTGAGGGCCTAAAAAGGCCACTTTGGCAGAATCATAAAAGGATAACATTATGAATCATAATATGGCGAATACAGACCGTGTTTTTCTTTTTTTCGCTGCACTACGTAGGTATAATCAACGAGATTGGGATTGGATTTGGATTGGATTGATTGGTATTTTAGCACAGAAAAAAAAATAACTGAAAAATCCTTCACCAATGGGATTTGATACGATTAACATAACAGTTAACTGTCCATTATGATTAATAATGTTATCCTTTTATGATTCTGCCAGACTGGCCTTTTAAGGCCCCCTGTGATTTGAAAATGTTTTTGACTGCTATATTAACGCAATGAAAATGCTATATTGTGATTACGAGTGTCACAGACTGACGGTTCCGTAGTTTTTTAACCGACTTCGAAAAAGGAGGTTCTGTATTTTTAAATATGACGTCAACTTAACTAAGTTTAAGAAGTATTTACTAAATACTTCTTAAATTAGTTTTCTCCAACCATCGGGGCAATTGCGTAAGACATTAACATTGCGTTATTTACGTGTTGAGCAGACAAAAAATTTTCAACTTATGAAATGCAATGGATTAGCAATTTGTTTCAAAATTATTCAGATTCCAATTGATAGAGTGTTCCGCAATTAGGGTGTCGGTCTTCAAATCCAGGTGGCTATAATAATCACCACTGCCCACTAATATTCTCATAACCACACCATACGGACATTTATCCTCGCACCCACAGATCATATCTCTGACCCCACATATTTGTAAGGGCTCGTATTACACCGCGTTCTTATGTTTGTCTCGTAGAACAAAAAACATATTACTTACATAAGTAAAGAATAGCCAGTTTGTAGCCATAAGTGGCTACAAACTGGCTATTCTTTCCTATCGAATTTTTTTTTTTGCTTTATTTATCAGCTGGTATTGTGGTAACAGCCGCGGCTTACAAGTTCTAGGTCTTAGGTTCGAACCTAGACAGCCGCTTTACTTTTTGTAAATTATTTCATCACCACTCCTCTCAAAACGGTGAAGGAAAACATCGTGAGGAAACCGGCATGTCCTAGAACCGAAAATTCGAAGACATGTGACATCTACCAACCCGCACTGGATCCTTGTGACCAGTCGGTCTATTTAGAAAAATCTCACCGTGACAACGTAGGTGAAGTCAGATGTCATTCCACCTGGTTTTGTCACTATTGACAGCTTACTTCAATTAAGTTATCACGTTGAGATTTTTACAGAATAAATAGATCGAGAGGTTTGACTTCATAGGTAGGTACCTAAAGTGACTCTATTCAATTCAATTCATTTATTGCATCAAATATGGTAGGTACAGACGCCACCACATCAAGCTACCCGAAACTGTCAAATTTTCCCAATCAACTTTGAACCTTATTCTTTAGCGATAAAGTTGAAAATCTATTAGAGAAATTTGACAGATTGTAGAAGCTTGATGTGCTGGCGTCTGTACTCATTAAGTTCTTATAATAACATATTTAGTAACACACATTTGGCCAATATTTAGCATGCAATAGTACCTACAATTTTTTACGTAACTACATTTTGTAAAATGTATCTACTTGACAGTTAAATATATCTGTGCTTTATTGTATAAAATTTACAGGGTCACTATTCTTTCTATTCTCTTTCACTGTTCGCTCTCACTATTCGATCTATTTGACCAGGATATCTGGCTGTTTGTAAACATGTCTCAGCGATCTATCTCAGAAACGATGAGACATTGTCTGTTGCAGTTTTCACAGATTGTGATTTGTTGTGTCTTGAATGCTACGGAACCCTTGAGACTTTTATATTCGCAAATTCTCGCAGTTTTCGTGCAATTTGAATCTTAAAAAAAACCTTCTAATCACATTTTAAACCATGCACACATCATGTAAGCTTAATTAAACCTAACATTACCTCATCAGGTTTGATCGCAAACCTAGATAACCTGAATTTATTGACCCTCAGATTGATAAACAGTTAGATGTTATCATTCGAAAGCGATTTATGTACCGAACATGTGTCCTGTAGCCGTGGGATGAAGATGTGGTCACTCTTGTTTTGTTTTTGACAAGCGACACGAGATGGCGTTGTTTTCAAAAAAGGTTTGAGAGATTGAGATCGGATTATAAAGATTGCTAAGGAGATTTTATTTTTTTTATTTTGTGTTACTTTGTTGCATGGTCTTAAAAAGTTATAACATTCGCAGAATGGTTGGATTCTTGATGGGATACAGTCGTAGGTATTCGAAAATTACTGCAAACTCTGGTTTTCCTATTTTAATCGAAATTACGTTAGGTAAGTAGTAGGTAAATTTGATACTGCATAAAATGATATAATTTACCGATTCAAGTTTTCAAATGATTTCCTTCCTTCCAGGGCTGCAATAACGCTATAAATTTATAAATTAATACGAACCCAAAAAAATCATGCAGTAGAATTGTAAATGCGAAAAGAAAGAAAGAATTAGATTCCTCCATACCTATTCATTATATTACGGTAGAGTTATGTATGTACATAACTCTACCGTATGAACTTAACCGTACCGTACCGTGGATAAGTATGTACTGATCCATTCACTGTCATAGAAAACAAAATAAAAAAATCCATCCAAATATTCCATCCATTTTCAAAAACATCGTTAACAAAATATCGTAAAACGAAAAACAACAAAATCACCGGAATTTCTAAGCCTAGCCAATGAAGGTAAAAATTATAAATCTCCCTTTATCGATTAAAATCGTTATCTAAATGTATATCTGGAAATGATCGATCAAGCAGTTATCGATAAACCGGGCTCATGCGATTACGGGACGAGATATAGATCAAATTACATGGATGTTGTGTGTTTACTAAGGGTACACGTGGAAGGCATAGTGGACTTTATGCATGTTCGGATTTTACGCAGAAATTCTTGCCTTTGCTTTACTTGGGAAAAAGAAGAAAGCAGAAAAAAGTCCTGCGGAGTAATTGTGGAACACACTGACAGTTGCAACGTCTTTTATTTTGACAATTCGATAGCATTAATTGCGTTATTTTCAATCATATGAAGCAATGGATTAGGATTTTTTTTTTCAAAATTAGAGTGCTGATTAGATTCTTGGTATTTTAGATTTAGTGAAGTCAAGTTTTGAATATTTCGCATAAATAAAGGGAATTGGTGCCAAAATTCATAATCAGATCAACACGCACTAATACCTACACCGTGAAATATTTACCCCAAAACCTTGTAGGGCATTTGAATAAAAACAGGATAAGGATTTTTTCCTTTTATGATATGAATTACTTACCTGTTTTTTCGAATTTTAAGTATATTGTAATCTGTTGACAAGTGCCAGTGTAGTTATTCGTATCCAATTATTTGGTATGAGTTATTACTATTTATTATAATCGAATTAAAAGTACCATAGTGACGCAGGGCAAACTAATGGCGCTGAACACAAACATTCTTGGCGCACAACAAAAACATTTTCTAGACCTATCATCTGCCTAGCCTATTCCCTAACCGAATACAGCTGGATACTAGAAACGTTTTCAACGGTATTATTTTAGGTATATAACATAGTTCAATTAAGTATTAGGATAATCAAATTCCAACCTCTCCTACAGGTGTACGCAGCTAGTAGCCTATCTAGGCTTCATTAGTGTGCGTTTATCGACATGTCGTTATCGATAGATCACTATCGAGTAGCCTAGCGATTTTAATCCGACTTCGATAACACATATCAGGGACTTGCTTAATTTTTGTATCAAGATACTGAAATTCAGTGGAATAAAATTTCTTATCCGTAAAAAATATATTATTTTAATTAGAAAATGGAAAGATACTACAGATGATTATATAAAGCGGAACAAAATTTCATAGAAAATCCAGTCTTTCTTGGGTTTTAGATCCATATCGATTCGATCGCTAGATAATTGCTAGATAATAGTTAATAATTAAATTATTTAAAGTATAGATTTTCTCCGCGTTCTATTTCGCGATTAATTGATAGATACCTATACTTAATTTTAGTTTCCCTCTGATATCGGGTTAGTTTTGCAGGGTTATCCTTCCTGATAAATTGATTAGGTACAGTTTTCTATAATCGCAACAGAATTCACGCACACATATTTTTATCCTATTTTGTTGCTTCTCCTCATCATCATCATTTCAGCCGAAAGACGTCCACTGCTGGACATAGGCCTCCCCCAAAGGGGGGGGGGGGGGGTTGCCATAATCGCCACGCTTGGCAGGCGGGTTGGCGATCGCAGTAAATGTATGGTGGTGGAATGCATAGAGAACGCTGCTGCCCATTCTCCGGTACGACCCTTAGTCGCCTTTTACGACACCCACGGGAAGTATGGGTGGTGCTTTGCATGGTTGCTTCTCCTATGAATACTTAATTTTTTTCTTTCTTCTCTTTAGGGTTCTGTATCCAAAGGGTAAAAACGGGACCCTATTACTAAGGCTGCACTGTCCGTCTGTCCGTCACCAGGCTGTATCTCATGAACCGTGATAGCTAGACAGTTGAAACTTTCACAGATGATGTATTTCTGTTCCCGCTATAACAACTAATACTAAAAACAGAATACAATAAATAGGGGGGGCACCCATACAACAAACGTGTTTTTTTTTTCGGTGTTTTTACCTTGTGGTACGGAACCCTTCGTGTGCAAGTCCGACTCGCACTTGGCCAGGTTTTTTATATTTTGAAACTAGCTTCCCGAAAACGTTCACCTTACGAACTTTCAATTATTTAAGGTACTTGTGTACCTACCTACTGTTTCCTCATGAAACACATTTACCAGGCCACACTCTGATCAACAGAACTTTGTTATAGAAGATAGGTAATACGAACAATATCGATAAGTAAGGCGGTTCTCACACTACAACGTGCCACGCGACGACGGGGCGCGGGAAACGGAGCCTTATGTCACGCCCGGAAACACGTTTTGATTGAATTTGTATGTAAAAATCATACACGGAGGCGCGTGTCCCGCGCACTGGAACACGGCGCGTGGCAGTGTTAGATTCGCCTAAGGTCGACTGCGATTGGAGGATTGAGTATGCGCAGGAGTGGCGAGGGCGATATACTAAGTTAGGTATTCATTTGAATTTCAAATCATGTTAAAATACCTAAATAACATTATTTCGACACACATATTAATTAAAGTATTTGATTTAGGAGTCTTATAGTCACATATTTCACTAGCAGGTCATCATTTAATCAAAAATTGTGGCGATGACGGAGTGATAAAATAAATAAATTTTATTAAGTATCATTAATTGCTTCTAATGAATGACATGTATTATCCTAATCTTAGAATTACACCTTTATTATTATAATTAATTTATCTATATGCCTGTAATAAAATATATGAAAGTAGCAAGAGAGAGAAGCATGCAGGATCGTCAGATATATTTGAAGTTTAGTAAGAAACCGATGGACGATGTTGACTGAAATTTAATTTGTTAAATGAGCTGTTTGTCTTCTGTTAATACAATTTAATTTTATTATATAAACACCTCTTTTGTTGACTGTACATAATAAAAAATATATCGGGTTTTCCATTAAGGCGTTTGGAATTTGACTGTGGTATTATTTAGCGGTCATATTGGTGAAGCTACTACCTGAAATCCTGAACCTGAAATCGCGAAAAAAAAAAAACAGCTGTTCCCTACATTTTGACGAGTTATACGAACATAAATGTAGGGAACAGCTGATTTTTTTATCGCGATTTCAGTCTTGGTCCCATATTAAAAGTTGTTTAGTACAATGACCTCTTAAGAGGTTGTTAATGTTTTACCAATAACCCTGTATTGAATAAAACAAAGTCGACAAAATGTATGTACCTACGCGCATAACATGGCATTACTTCCGAATGACTTCACCAAAGTGGATAATTCTTTTTGAAGTGAAAACTTCTTTTTTAGGGTTCCGTACCCAAAGGGTAAAAACGGGACCCTATTACTAAGACTTCGCTGTCTGTCCGTCTGTCCGTCTGTCCGTCTGTCCGTCTGTCCGTCTGTCTGTCACCAGGCTGTATCTCAAGAACCGCGATAGCTAGACAGTTGAAATTTTCACACATGATGTATTTCTGTTGCCGCTATAACAACAAATACTAAAAACAAAATAAAATATATATTTAAGGGGGGCTCCCATACAACAAACGCGATTTTTTTGCCCTTTTTTGCTCGATATCAAAAATGGCAACAGGTAGGCACTTGAAATATTCACAAAATACTCAGTTGTATTTTAACTTTACTAATCAATAATAAAATTAAAATAAAATAAATATTTAAGGGGGGCTCCCATACAACAAACATGTTTTTTTCGGCGTTTTTGCCTTGTGGTACGGAACCCTTCGTGTGCGAGTCCGACTCGCACTTGGCCAGTTTTTTTTAGGTGGGAAAAAACCATTGAACTCGCGCCAGTGTTACCGTAAGCGACACCGCGCGTGTTTTGTTTATAAGACGATTAAAAAAATACCCGCTTCGAATGTGTTCGGCTGTCCTCGGGATGTACTCGGTTTTAATGTATAACCGATATGTCAGTGAGTGATGGCAAAGTATTCTGTTTGTGTTTTGTTTTCAATTCTGTCGGGACTCCCAGGGAGTGCCACTGTTTTTTTTTTGTTGTGTTTGGTATAGTCAGGACAAGGTTTGTATGAAAGAAAATTGCGGAAATTCGAAAAAATTGCACCCGTGCGAAGCGGAGGCGAGCCTCTAGTAGTAAATAATCTAAAAATCTATGAACAAGGCTAGCAAAATTCCGGGCCAGCGGGATTGTCCGAAAGGGTTACCGCTGGCCCGGAACATAAAGGGCTAAGGAAGGAACACGGGTGGGTTCTAGTCAGTAAGAGTCTGACACTCCCTTCCGCTCCACCCAGAGCGGTAGGAGTCATTTGATGATTTCCCATCCAAAAAAAAAAAACGCTAGCAAAATTGATGTTCAGCACAAAGACTTCCGTAAAATTTTGCACCATGGAAAATACGAGGTAATTGTTTCAATAAATTGATGATTAGAATAGTAAATTATGAATAATATTATGAAAAATAACTTTATTGGCTTTGGCACTGATGTTGTGTTTTCCTTATGAGGTTAGGTATACGGAACAGAGAGGTATGTTGAGGTAATTCCTGGCTTTATCACATTATCAACGTCAACGTTAGACTATACCTCTTGTTATATTTAAAAGAATGACGCCATTTAGAACTAATTAATATGCCCATAATCCATCCATTTTATTATTAACTGGCAGCGCCCCGCGGTTTCACCCGCATAAGTGTCACTCCCGTGAGAATATCGGGATAAAAACTATTCTATGTCCTGCCCTGGGATGCAATCTATCTCTCTGCGGAATTTTATCTAAATCCGTTCAGTAGTTTAAGCGTGAAAAGGTAACAGACAGACAGACAGAGTAACTTTCGAATTTATAATATTAGTAAGGATTCTGAGTAAGTAACGTAGCTCTGTCGGTCAGTCTGTTACAAGTTCACACCTAAACTACTGAACCGATCTATATGAAATTCGACAGGTAGGTAGCCTGGGACCTGGAGAAGGATAAAAGCTACTTTTATTAGAACAAAATACACGCAGAGGATGTCGTGGGCTAAAGTTAGTGCTAGTATATTTTGTAAACGGGCAAGGCTTAAATATACCAACAGGATCTAAGATCAATTTAATGTTTTAACTGCCAAATATGGTCATGGAATTATTGCAATTAATATGCGGAATGCGGATCCAATTAAACCCTTTATTTATTACTTATTAGCATCGCCTCGCGGTTAGTCAAAGTCAAAGTCAAAGCATTTATTTCAAATAGGCACTTTAACAGGCACTTTTGAACGTCAAAAATTACTAAAATAGAATTGATTCTAGTCGCCCATTCCAAAAGGTAGTTTTCGTATGGAGAAGAATGGGCAAGAAACTCCACCGTTACTCTACTCTCTACTCGGTTTCACCCGCATAAGTGTCCATCCCGTGGGCGTGGGAATATCGGGATAAAAACTAGACTCTACCCCGTACAAAATTTTATCAAAATTGGTCCAGCAGTTTGAGCGTGAAGAAGTAACAAACATATAAACACACACACACAGACCATACACTCACAAACTTTCGCCTTTATAATATTAGTGTGATTTATTTATTTCTCTCTGCCCATTTGTGGGTTTTATCACCCAGAGCCTCCACTTTATTAAACCTCAAGAACTGGATTGGAAGCTAAACGTCTCGTGAATTGGTGCCCAAGAATTTGGTATAAAACATCAACACACGGAAAGTTGGTTGCCAATATCACAGCAAGGGTTGGTAGTGGGACCTTTAAACAATAACCAGTCTATCATTGTCCCACATTTCATTATGTGATGACATTATAAGGCACTGACGTGGTCGCTCACAATGGGCCTTATAAGAAGGCTAAGAGGCACCCAAAGGGCAATGGAGAGGGCTACGCTTGGAGTTTCCCTGCGTGATCGAATCAGAAATGAGGTGATCCGCAGGAGAACCAAGGTAACCGATACAGCCCGAAGAATTGCCAAACTTATAAGTTACTTTCGACATTATGACATTAGTATGGATGACACAATAAATAATAAACATCGATAAAATTGGTACAGAAAAGCAACAATTTTACTCTATCTATTACAAAAATTTATATCTTACCCAACTTGCTACCCTAATTGAAATATAACCCTCCACGGTCACTTATACCCATCCCCTTTATAATGGCCATCAACCCTTAGAAGTCAAAATGGGACACGCGCGAGCCATGGGAACCGAGGGTGCGAAGAAAAATCACGGGGGGTTGACAGGGAGTCAACCGCTAACATATGGACATAAAGACCCCGAGTCATTACGGGATTTGAGGACAATTTGTTAAAGTTGCTAGTTTAAAAAATAATGTTTTATACAATAAGTTAATTTAAGAAAAATCTGCATTTTTTCTATAGACTTAGGAAAGGCACGAATGTTTTTTTTTTTTTAGATAAATGTACTAGTAATTGAGCTAAATAATAACAGCCGCACAGGTCGATCGATCTTGCCGCGGTTGATCTGTGGATGGGTGACCATCTTTACATACCGTGACCCCTCCGTGCCTCGGAAAGCACGTTAAGCCGTTGGTCCCGCCTGTCATTCGTGGATCTTTGACAGTCATTATATACGGGTATGACAACCTTACCAAGGGGTATCGTATTACCCAGTAACTGGGTTGTGGAGGTCAGATAGGCAGTCGCTACATGTACAATACTGGTATTCAGCTGCATCCGGCTAGACTGGACCAACATGGTTGGGAAAAGGCTAGGCGGATGATGATGATATGTACTGGAAATTTTGCGGAAAAGTTGCTTATTTGCAACAGTTAGAAGTTAAAAGAAAAAGTAGTAAAGGTGCCTGTATTTATTTGAAAAGAAGCTAGTATTTTATGCATGGTTGAGTGTTATTCGGCAAATTAAGGTAGGACGCCCTCAGGCTTGGTGGAGCGACGATCTTCAGAGGGTGGCTGGTATCAGCTGGATAAGAGTTGCCTAGAATCGAGCTGAACGGCGTGCAAATTGGAGAGGCCTATGTCCAGTAGTGGACTGCTGTAGGCTGATGATGATGATGATGAAAAAGTTATGCGTGGTATGACCACGCATATTTTTCGTCGGTTAAAAAGACATTATAACGGTGGAAAAATTATAGAGACTTCTAAGCCAACAAATCATCACCTAATCTAAATATTATGCCAAAATGATTGATATAAAATAGCACACAATAAAGCATAATTAAAGTTAATATAAAATACTAAATTATGTCAATAATTTACTTAAATACCATATTTAATATCAATGATGGTAATTTTGAATATATTTACATACAAAACGGAGATTATTGTCATAGATCATATTACCATAATATCTATGGACTATCAGTTATTTTTTATTTTATATAATGAGATTTTGACACCTGATACGAAGTTTTGTGCTACTGTAACTTATTATATTAAAAACTAGCTTCTGCCCGCGACTTCGTCCGCGTGAAATTCGTACTTTCCTCTTATAATTTCGAAAATGTATGTTTATGATTTTTATCATTTATTTAGATATAAATAAGTATTAGGGCCAATTTTTTAGTTTAGAGCTCAAAGGGATCAGATTTTTCAAATAAACTGTATCCCAGCTTTTTACCCCCCGGAGAGTAATTTTGAAAAATCGTTTGGGATGTGTTCATAACTTGACTCAAAGAACCATACCTACCCATTTTCGAGTTAATGGAAGCAAGCAGTAGAATTTTCCACCTTCGTAGGAGTCAATTTTTGAAAAATCCTAAATCACTTTTTTTAAGTATTTTTTGTTTTAGTAGTACCGAGTTTCGAGTTAATCCGACAGCGGGTTAAATATTTTTCTAATCCATCAACTTTGTCACCCCCCAAATCGTCTGTGAGGGATTTTTTAAACTAAAAGTGACAATCTTTATTATTTACTGACCCAAATATTGCCAAACTTTCATTTCTAATTTATTAATCAAATGAATAAGATTTTTCATATAGGTAAACTGTATCCCCTCTTTCTATCCCCATAGGGGTGGAATTTCGAAACATAATCTAGATTATTTATACCAATTTTTCAGTTAATCAAGCCTCGTAATAAAATTCTGCCCTGTGAAATTGACTTTCACCCCATTAGCGGTAGATTTTCGAAAAACCCTGAACCCTTTATTATTTATTTTGGTCTTAGATAGGTATACTAAATTTGACACCCCCAATCTCCCCTTTGGGTTAGTTTAGAATTCCACAAAAATTCGAACTTTATAATTATTTGTGCCAAGTTTCAAGTCCAAATTTATTTGTACCATTTTTTTTTGAGTTTATCAAGGCACTCATTAAAATCCCCTTTTTTTTTTTGCATGGGAAATCATCAAATAACTCCTCCCGCTCTGGGTGGAGCGGAAGGGAGTGTCAGACTCTTACTGACTAAAACCCACCCGTGTTCCTTCCTTAGCCCTTTATGTTCCGGGCCAGCGGTAACCGTTTCGGACAATCCCGCTGACCCGGCAGGCTTCGGCCCTAAGAGGGCCCCTCCTCGATGCTGACATCTCTTTGAGACGCGCGTGGAACACGTACGTGCCGTCCGGCACTGGCCTGGTCCTGATCGGACGGTGAGCTACCCATTACTCTCCGCCTGACCTTTGACACTGGTCTGACATTTAGAGATCACATCTCCTCTCTTGCCAAGGAATCTTTTAGGCGCCTGGGTTTAGAATTCCAAAAAAAATCGAACTTTATAATTATTTGTGCCAAGTTTCAAGTCCGAATTTATTTGTACCATTTTTTTTGAGTTTATCAGGGCACTCATTAAAATCCCCTTATAAATCGAATTACCAATTTTTGTCCCGTCAGGGGTCAATAATTTTCGAAAACCCCATACACTTACTATTGATTCTTCATCTGCCTAGCCTTTTCCCAACTATGTTGGGGTCGACTTCCAGTCCAACGGGATGCAGTAGAGTACCAGTATTTTACATGGAGCGACTGCCTATCTGACCTCCATAACCCAAATAAGACCCCCCCCCCCTGATAACCCCCTGATGACCCCTTGATAAGACTGGTTGTCAAACTTTCGGGCTTCTGACCACCCCTAGCGACTGTCAAAGATCCACGAATGATAGCCGGGACCAACGGCTTAGCGTGCTTTCCGAGGCACGGAGAGGTCACGGTATGTAAACATGGATACCTATCCACAGACCAACCGCGGCAAGCGTAGCCTGCGTAACCTGATCGATCGATATGTGCGGCTGTTATTATTGATTATTTTCTGTCAAAAGTATTAATACTGAGTTTCGAGTAAATCGCGTTAAAATTTTTCCACACAAAACTTTAACACCCCAACACAAGGGGTGTTGAGGTGTTAGACTTCCCCTTACTTCCCGTGGGTGTCGTAAAAGGCGACTAAGGATCGTACCGGAGAATGGGCAGCAGCGTTCTCTATGTATTCCAACACCATACTATACTGCGATCGCCAACCCGCCTGCCAAGCGTGGCGATTATGGCAAACCCTCCCAAAATTGGGGGAGGCCTATGTCCAGCAGTGGACGTCTATCGGCTGAAACGATACACAACTTCATCCCCCTTTTTAACCCTTCGGGGGTGAAATTATCAAAACCGCTGAGACACGAGTAAATTAGTTTTCAATTGTCAGCCTAAATACAAAATTAGAAGATCTTAACTTCAAAACTGTCGGACTTTCATATAAACTTCCATCCCCTATTTTAACCCTTTAGGGGTTGAATTCCCAAAAATCCTTTCTTAGTGGATACTTACTCTTCACAAAGAACACACCTTCTAAGTCTCTAGGTCCAGCGGTTTGGGCTGTGCGTTGATATATCAGTCAGTCAGTCAATCAGTCAGGACTTTAAATTATATATATAGATAATGGTATCATCTTCCTGTGAATGACAGGAGAGGTCGTCTTCATTTTTCGTTTCGTCGCAAACCAAACTCATACCGTGGAGAAAAGTCTTAGCGACCTATTAACACTACTGTAATTTGTATATCCCGACGACGCAGCTATACGTGTCCAGACTGCACCACTCCACGAAGGTTGAGGAGATTGTGGAGTACGTGCGTTTGAAGACCAACTGGATTTGGAGGGTCGAGAAGTTGGAGTCGCGTCACAACACGAACTTCAAGTCGTTCGTACTTACATCATCTCGAGAAGTTTCTCAAGGAAGAGTTCTGGCCGAAGGGTGTTGTGTACCGCCGGTTTCGTGGCCGGCTACATGACACCAGTCAGCGAAACACGACGCAGACACTTCGTGTGCTTTAGTTTGTTAGTTTTTTAGTGTAATTATAATGTTGTATGTACTTATAGTATTTTTAAGTTAAGTTCATATTGTATTGTATGTGTTTTATATGGGCCTTGATGCCTGAAATAAATGGATAATAATAATGATAATAAACAGTAAAAGCCAAGAGCAGTCAGAACAATGGCAGTCCAGTGGACTCGGCCCAACTTACGAGCTGTAGGTCGTGAGTTCGAACCTAGGCTACCCTACCTAGGCCCTACCTAGGCCCTACCTACCTAGGCTGGCCTACTTTGTGTAATTAATTTCATCACCACTGTTCTCAAAACGGTGAAGGGAAACATCGTGAGGAAACCGGTTTGTCCTAGAATAAAAAAAAAAGTGGTATTCCGGGAGTGCCGACTGAAGTGAAAGCAAAACACAGAGTACTTTGCCATCACTAACTGACATATCGGATATACATTAAAACCGAGTACATCCCGAGGACAGCCGAACACATCCGAAGCGGGTATTTTTTTAATCGTTTTATTAACAAAACACGCGCGGTGTCGCTTACGGTAACAGTGGCGCGAGTTCAATGGTCTTTTCCCATCTCAATAAATGGCCAACGCGCCTCTAGCAGTTTTCACTTCAAAAACTCGAAGACGTGACATCCAGCAACATGCTCTGGGCCCGTGTGGTGGATTACGGCCCACTCGCTCTCACAGAGCGGAGGCCTGTATCCCAGCAGTGGGAACATTATAGATTGATTATGTTTATGCTATGTAAAAGCCAATTATTTTTAAAAGAGTAATCGTGGAGTTTCTTGCCGGCTCTACTTCATAGGAAACGCCTAATTGGAACCGTGCCCCTAGCTTCTGACGGACTCCTAGATTACGTAAAATAAAATATTTTCAGGACTGAGTGACAAGGGTGCGCAGGACTTATGTAAACGATATTTAAAAAAGGTTTTATTATGTACTAGCTGCGCCCTGCGGTTTCACCCGCGTAAATGTCGATCCCGTGGGAATCGGGATAAAAAGTTGCCTATATGTTCATCTAGGGTGTCAGCTACCTCCGTACAAAATTTTATCAAAATTGGTCCAGCCGTTTGAGCGTGAAGAAGTGACAAACATATAAACACACACACACACACACACACAAACTTTCGCCTTTATATTATACTAGCTGCGCCCCGCGGTTTCACCCGCGTAAATGTCGATCCCGTGGGAATATCGGGATAAAAAGTAGCCTATTGTATGTTAATCCAGGGCGTCAGCTACCTCCTTACAAAATTTTATCAAAATTGGTCAAGTCGTTTGAGCGTGAAGAAGTGACACACACACTCACAAACTTTCGCCTTTATGATAATAGTGTGATAAAATATTTTAAGGACTGAGTGCCACGGGTGCGCAGGACATAGGTATCGCATTATGTAAACGATATTTAAAAAAGGTTTTATTATGTATGATTTTGGATGACGAGCAGAATTTTTGCAGTAACATGCTGCAATATCGCTCTATTCCGTAAACCAGGGGACCAAAAAAGGCCACTTTGGCGGAATCATAAAAAGATAACATTATGAATTATAATGGACAGTTAACTTAATCGTATCAAATCCCATTGGTGAAGGATTTTTCAGTTATATTTTTTTGTCTGTGCTAAAATACAAATCAATCAAATCCAAATCCAATCCCAATCTCTTTTATTATACCTACGCAGTGCAGCGAAAAAAAGAAAAACACGGACTGTTGCGCCATATTATGATTCATAATGTTATCCTTTTATGATTCTGCCAAAGTGGCCTTTTTAATAAACACTTCCTTTCTAACTTGCGTTAATGTAGGTAAGTGCTCATACACGAGCGAAACGTTGCCAACGGCTGAGAAACTGCAGCCGGCGATACTAGTCGGCGTCAGTCGTAGACGCGTCGACGGCTGATGTCGACAGAGGTAACTACAGCCATCGACAACAGCCGCTCGTAAAATTGAGCACCATCATAGTGGAACGAGCGCATCTGCCTAGCCTTTTTCCCAACTATGTTGGGGTCGGCTTCTAGTCTAACCGGATTCAGCTGAATACCAGTATTTTATATGGAGCGTCTGCCTATCTGACCTCCACAACCCAGTTACTGAGTAATACAATATCCCTTGGTAAGACTAGTTTTCAGACTTTCGGGCTTCTGACTACCGAACGACTGTCAAAGATCCACGAATGACAACCAGGACCAACGGCTTAACGTGCCGAGGCACAGAGGGGTCTCGGTATGTAAAGATGATCACCCATCCACAGACCAACCGCGGCAAGCGTAGCTTAACCTGATCGATCGACTTGTGCGGCTGTTATTATTTAGCCATGGGCGAGGGGCCCATGGCTCAAATAATTATACGAGCTCGACGGCTACCGTCCGCGTTGCCGCAACTATGGCTGCAGTTTCCTCTGCGGTTAACGCATGCCGCTCGTGTCTATGAACACTAAGTAAAATATTTATTCTTGGTTATCGCACCGTACATCTAAAATTTGAATCGATTAAAAACCATTTCCTAAAGTGCATGATGACATCCACTCAAAACTTCCATGAACCGTAGTGAAGTCACTCAATTAAGAAATATCGATAAAGTATCGATAGTTGCAATATTTTTTAGAACACTTCACTATCGCGTAACACGCTGATAACGTTATCAGTCATATCTGATGTGTTCTAGCAATATACCAGCTATTGCTGTTCATTGATAAATATATTACAGATTTCAATATCAGTGTTTTTAATTGAATTTTGTTGAAGAAAACTCTCGTATGATAGAAGTGTGGGTGATGTGATGCAGATCTTGTGTTTCTTTCATAATAGATCATAATCATCATCATTTCAGCCGAAAGACGTCCACTGCTGGACATAGTAGGCCTCCAAGAACCTCCACTTCGAGCGGTTCTGTGCTTCTCACATCCAACGGGTTCCTGCGGCCTTCACAAGGTCGTCGGACTACCTTGTGGGAGGCCTTCCAACGCTACGTCTTCCGGTACGCGGTCGCCCCTCCAGAACCTTTCGGCCCCATCGGCTATCTGTTCTGGGAGCAATGTGCCCTGCCCTCTACCACAATTCTTCAGACTAGTAAGAGATAGCATAGTTTAATCCAGCCGGTGTGTAAAACTTGAAAGCTATGGCCCTACAATTACAAGTTACAATTTCTAAATCTTACAAGTGTAAGTACTTACCACAAAACTTCACATAATTATAATGGAAATCCTTACTGATATACCTATGTAAAAATTGTGGTGACAAGTCTACAATTTACATATTTGTAATTTCTGTGTTACGCAATATTTTCTACAATTTAACAATTTTGTAGAAACTGTTAACACACGCATTTAGAAATAAAGAAAAGAAATAAAGAATAAAAAAAAATAAACAAAATAACAATTTGGGAGAAAGCATGCGTCACATCTACGCAAAACGGCCATCGCTCAGCATAATGCTAAGACCCTATAGGTACGAGACAGAGCCCCAGCGCTGGTTTTCAGCGACAGCGACCCCACAGTTTCTTAAGGTAGTGTCTATGTCTAACGACTAATGTGGGCTATTTTTAACAGTGCTATGGTTATTTTATGAAACCTAACGGATTTCCCTTCACAATGAATTAATAAACTTTTTCACACCATCACAAATTTCATAACACTTTTCCTCATCAATTTTGCACGCTATGACGCAGCTATTTTTCTCGCTCTCAAAAACAAAATCCTCTCAAGGAAAACTAAGTTTATTATTTACTTTATGTACCTGCTTACCGTTACAGACATATGTACGGATAGGCTCCCGTGTGTCATAGAGGGGACTTCACCAGCCGAGAATCGAACCGGTAGCTGTGCTAAAACAATAATGACCTGGATCACAATCGCTGGTAGGTACATTCGGCTGCACGTCTATGATACAATTTAACCTCTCTCTCTGTCTCGTATAGGGTCTTAGCATTATGCTGAGCAATGGCCGTTTTGCGTGGATGTGACGCATATTGTCACAAAACTTGTTCTTTTTTCGTGTTTGTGATCTTTCTCTTTGTCGTTTTTGCCGCAAATAAACGTATTTCATTTCTTTTTTTTTATTTATTTATTAATTACTTCAAGCAGATAACAGAGGCGGACTTAATACCATAGACATTTTCTACCAGTCAACCTTTGGGTAATGCAAAGACAAACAGTACAGCAGTGGTAGGTGCAATCATGAAAATTGAGAATTTTTTTTTTTTTTTTTATTTGACCTTGACCTGACCTAGTACGGAGTTTCAATAGAATCTATACATATAATAAATCTGTAGAAGGGTCAATTCTGTACATTAAAAATATTGAAAAAATAAATAGCGGGGGGTGTTGCTGGATCGATACCAAACCCAAATATGTGATTAAAAAAATTTTTGTCTGTCTGTCTGTCTGTCTGTCTGTCTGTCTGTATATGCAGGCATCACGTGAAAACTAACGGTTCGATTTCGATGAAACTTGGTATAATTATACCTTATTACCCTGGGCATAAAATGGGATACTTTTTATCCTGGAAAAATACGTAGAAAAAAAATAATAAATTCAGTTTTATTCATAGACGTTGTTCTGTAGAAACGCGAACACACGTTGCATTACCCGCAGTGGATAATTTTCCATTTCAATTTAAGAGAATACAGTTTCCTGTAGCTTTGTGTTACGCCATGACAATAAATAAGGCTCAAGGTCAGACCCTAGGAGTTGCTGGCGTAGATCTTACCGCGAGTTTTTCACACGGGCAACTTTACGTAGCTCTTTCCCGTGTGAGCAGTCCAAGAAATCTTCATGTTCATATTCCGGACGAGCTCACTAACAATGTTGTGTATGCTGAAGCTCTCAATTAACTTTATGTCGCATTGTCACGATCACTTTTTTATTATTGCAAACTTTTCGTCACTGTCAGTAATTTACTGCTACATGCTACTTATCAAGGTCGGAATTACTATGAAAAAAATACTTACTACAGAACGCGAGCTCAACAGCAGTAGCTCAATATAGGGATATCCTTAATTATTATAGGCTTAGCCGTATTTGGGTCCAATAGATATTTATAAGATGTCATTGTCAGAGTTACTCAAAATGGAGAAACAAACCATCCACGCGAAGACCGACATCCGCGCGGACGGAGTCGCGGGCGGAAGCTAGTAATAGAATAAGGGGCCAGCTTACACTGGTTTTTCACCAAGGACTTGCGGCCGACTGTACCATAAGTGACGTACTGTGAATCATTTGAGTAAAGTTCATTCGCCGTAGTATATCTAATAAATGTACGCAGAAATAAAGAATCAGTATTCTTTGAATGGTCGTCTATCTTGTTGTAATATTCCGTTAGGAACGGCAATGAGGAAAAAATTGCTATTGAAAAAATATGTCATCGTGATTGAATTGACCGCAGTTATAGTCACCTGCGTAAAACACATTTAATAACAATCTGAAATATGTTGAAAGGTATTGCTAGTACATTGCTTCATATGTTCGAAAAATTGTCTGCTCAAAGTAGTAAATAACGCAATGAATGTCGTTGAACTGTCAAAATAGAAACCATCGCTACTGGTAGTGAGTTACGCGTTACCTGTTAATTACCTTGATAAGAAATACATAATTTCAGGTAACTTTTATGGTATTCAAGCAAACAATAAAAAAATATTTTTTTTAAATTCAACCGATTTCAAAAAGATATTAGTTAACTCAAAATTATGAAATAACTTTAATTTCGGAAGACGGTGTCTTGGGATCTGTATTTTAGTTTTAGTTTTTTTGCCAAACATAGATACTTACATACATCTGTAAAAATTTGTATATTTGTTTGGAAGCCCTAATAGATTGTCATGTATTATGTGAATATAATGCAGTTCCAATAATATTACATACATACGTGTCGAATTGATATCCTCCTTTTTTTTTTTGAAGTCGGTAAATAACCACTATGAATGACTAAGTCAATTAGTCTATTCCTTCGAATTGAAACAAGTCCCGTTTTTTTTTTCAGGTTTTAAATTGAACACGTCAGATTTCTACCTGGTTATCAAACCGAAACCCCATTACCTATATAAAGAAAAAAATTACATTAAAATAAAAACTTGAATTCCCAAGAAAAACTCCAACCAGCGCGTACGCATACAACCTCAAAACGTCGCCCAATACTTTACTATTACAATCGATCCGTTCCAAGATACGCGCGGAAATCATAAGTTTACATACACATAAATCTGTTAACATGTATGTACGATTGTTTGTTAACATACGGGGGTATTAGCCGTCCACCTGACTCAAATTATACCGGGCGGCACGACCAAAGGAGTATTGTGCGTCAACTAAACGGACTACTATACCTACGCAAATGACGTGGCTCCGCGAGCACAAGCTGTGACAGAATTACGCAGCGCCGCCATCGCCTTGTTCCTGGTTCATTGTTTTTTAAGGATGGGAAGATGTCGGGATAAAGGTATGGTGGTTTTGTGTAAGTAATATTTGTATTGGATTGTAATTGTGTTACTGCAGAGTTCCCATAATGTAAGGAGCGAGCATTGATAACCATAACCACGCTCGCTCACTGTGTGTCCTTGATTTCAGAATAAGGGCTGATTTTTCAATCGACAGATAATTTTTATGACTTACCAACTGAATTGAATTTCGACAAAACGTAATACGACAAGATTTTGTTTCGACAATATGGAACTGCGACACGTCTTCATTTCGACAATACTTTAGTTCTAATGTACTCCGACAAAGCGTTTCGTTTATTATATTTATTTTATTCGTGGAATAGAATAAACGTCTGACAGTTTTTGTATGGAAAATCTGTCAAAAATTCAAAATTATTCCTTCGATCGTTATCTGGCGTTGAAAAAATCAGCCCTTGGTTAGTAATATACCTACCCATCCATGTCTCCTTGGTAGATGCGAATTTATAGTTTCTCTTTAGATTATAGTTGTTTTAACAGATATGAATTCTAGTAAATACCTAATCTATTAGTTTTTAAGATAAGGAAAATTGCAGAATAAGCATGATTAATAATAGGTATGTAGCTATTCCTTCGATATAGCCATTGCCGTTGAAGACCGTTAAGGTTAAAGTAAAGGGTTCGGAGACCGTGAATCGGCTAACGTAGGAAGTTATGTAGGTTTTAAACCTTATAGCCACGAAAACCAAGCCAACATTCTAAGAGGTTGTTTTTTTTATAAGTCAAACCGACCACCACAAAACGAACACAGTATACCACAAACACTTACAAAAACCACAGACAACAATTTACAAAACACGCCGATCCTCAATTCCTCACAAATAAACTGTTTCGCTAAAGTGCACCACGTATTCATGTTTCAATCCCACATACCGAGGGGCTGGGCAGATAACAAGATGTAATTGGTATGTGTAATACAGATTGTATACAGCATTGATATCTTCAAGTGGTTTGCCATCGCGCCACTCCACTATAATGGTGCTGATAAGCATTGGGCCACTCTTGAAGCATGTTAGGTCCAACTGTGACGTGTTGCTATATTTAGAGTTGTATATTTTTAGATGGAATGCTGAGTATTTATGTGCTGGTAGTGTTGGCGAAATGGTTGGAGTAATGTTTAGGTATGACTTAAGTATATGTATAGGTAAACAGCTGATTTATTCTGTAGATGGAGTACTTAGGTGAAGTGAGCCTAAAGTGATATGTCAATCCCTAGAGTCACTAAAGGGGCTTACAGGACCTAAACGCAAAAAACGTAAGTTTTAGAAACAATAAAGTACATGATCGACTACAGTAAACAAAATCAGAAAAATATATGATATTCTTCAGGATATATGCTAGGCAGATAGTGTGTTGAAAACATAATACAACTAATTTTATAGGTACGATAGAAAAAAAAACATGAAGATACCTCTAAATACTTTATTTTTGAGTCTGTGTGGTGCCGGACTTAAAGAATAGCACCACCCCATACTTCCCGCGGGTGTCGTAAAAGGCAACTAAGGGGCGTACTGGAGAATGGGCAGCAGCGTTCTCTATGCATTCCACCACCATACCATACTGCGATCGCCATCCCGCTTGCCAAGCGTGGCGATTGTGGCAAACTCGCCCTCTTTTGGGGGAGGCCTATGTCCAGCAGTGGATGTATTTCGGCTGAAATGATGATGATGATGACTTTCTTTTTACAATAAAAACCATACAAAAACAACATACTAAAATACTAGTGTTTTAATGTTATAGTCCAAACAATAGATTTTTGTAATTAAATAATTGCTTCATATTTTGCAATAAATTACCAGCGTTGTGTCATCGCGCTTCTCTTTCTTTTCTACGCAGTCCGACAGTGACCGCGCTTTAGGTCATGTAAGCCCTTTAAGTTTTCACCGTGAGATTTTTAGAAACGGCCTAGTCTCTCGTTTAAACGATGCAAGTTAATCTGTAACATCCAATAAAATAGAAGTAACTAATGAGTTGCATCCTTGCATCGTCTCAAAACTGTTTAGACGTGGAACTTTTATTGTTGCTTCAAGTTATACGCCACAGGCAATTAAATAATACCGTGTGAGGCTTAGAGGTCTGATTTGGTTAAAATATGGGAATAAATGCAGCGCTCCGCGGTTTCGCCCGCATAAGTTTCGATCCCGTGGGAATTTTGGGGTAAAAACTATCCTGTGTCCTTTACCGGGCCTCAAACTATCTCTATACGAAATTTCATCTAAATCGGTTCTGCGGTTTAAGCGTGAAGAAGTAACAGACCGACAGACACACTTTCGCATTTATAATATTAGTAGGTACCTATGGATAAGAATTTTTTGAGTTGCCTAAAATGTCATATTTCTGATGGTTTGTTGTAGATGATGTGAAGCTTGTATTTAATGTGTAAGCACTATGTCTTTATTAAATAGGTATTTAATTTTCTTCAAGTCAGATGATTTTTTTTTTAACAATGTGCCAATTTTTTGGGATTTTTTCAATAGAAAATTCTCAGTAGCAGGAGGATACAGATTTCTGACCGGTTAATAGCAATAAGCTTGCCCTTTACAGCATACAAAATTAATTATTTTACCAAATTACTACACTACGGCAATTTACCGTGTTATAGCCGTTTCATTTAACTGTCAAATAATGACAGTTGTGTTTTGAATATACGGATAATTTAAGTTAAGGTACCTACTTTGATAAACAATCATTGTTCTTGGTTTTACATGTGACTTTTGTCTTACAGAGCTGGCTAAATATGGGTGTAGCGGTATCTACAACGCCAAATGAGAACAACGCGTCAAACTGACGTCACGCAAAATGCTGTATCTCGCAAGCAGAGTTTACCGCGCAACTAGCATAGATACAACGGCCCGACATAAATCATCGAGGATCCTCCCTTTTCTATGGAGGATGAGTGAACTTTACATCCTGTTCCTCATACCTCTATACTGGTGACCCCGAACATGAACGTCAGCGCAGCCTTCGTGCACCTACGTATCATCACTCCCGCAAGCTTTACAGCGGCGAGTCACCCAGCCAGCCAGCACCCACGGCTTGTACCTACTGATCACCACTGCCTACCCCCTTTGAAAATACACACGGCCGAGATATTACTTGATAGTAGAAAGTGATTGATAGTGTTGTATTGATTTTATTATTTTTAGTCTCGCGTTTGACCACCCTCTTCTATGTAGCCTTTTCCCAACAAATTGGAATCGGCTTTCAGTTTTATCAGGGGGCCTAAAAAGGCCACTTGGCAGTACATACAAGGAAAACATTATGAATCATAATATGGCGAAGACAGTATAATCAAAGAGATTGGGATTGGATTGATTGGTATTTTAGCACAGACAAATAAAAATAACTGAAAAATCCTTCACCAATGGGATTTGAGACGATTAACTTAACAGTTAACTGTCCATTATGATTCATAATGTTATCCTTTTATGATTTTGGCAAAGAGGCCCTTTTAGGCCCCCAGATGTACCTCAATATCGAACAGTAAATACGTTTTTTATTGCTGAATGGGCCCGCTCTTGACCTCGATCACGCCTGATGGAAAGCGATGGATGAGGTCTATGATGGATCGAGCGTCCCCAGAAGATGCCTAAGGCACTGGAAATCCAATGCATCGGCGAAACACAGCAAGCTGCTTGACGCCGGACTCCGATGGGAGGGTGGTCACAAACCAGGCGGGCGTTAGCCCTACCACCGCAAGGGAAGAATTCGCCAGTCAAATAAGGTGTTGGGTGTGACTGTCCAGGATGCGCCGAGTTATTCGGTTCTGTTGAGTAACTGGCGAAACAAAGTGCGCTACACGAGGAGGCTTCTTCATGCATCCTAACTATATTTTATATGGAACGACTGCCTCCACAACCCAGTTACTGGGAACCCCTTGGTAAGACCTTAACCACTATCTCAAAATATTTATACTCGACAAACCCGGATCACGACGATCACAATACACCTTTTATAAAACTCTGATAATGGTAAGTAATCGTTTGAAAGTATACTTTGACATTTGGTACCACAGATAACACATTCTAATTATACTTTATCTGTAGTTAGGCAGTTTTGTGTATGCGCACTCTGATGTTATGGCTTGAGCGATCGAATGATAGAAGCGGTAGGTAGGAAGTACTAGTAAACTCCCTATGTATATCTCGATAACTATTTAAAGAATAACGTTGTTGTAACGGTTGCAACTCACAGGTTGGAGGTCGTAGATTCGAACCTAGACAGGCGACTTTGTGTAAATTAATTCATCCCCATTGCTCTCAAAACAGTTGAAGAAAACATTGTGAGGAAACATGTGACATCTCCAACCTGCACTGGGCCCGCGTGGTGGATTACAGCCCACTCCTTCTCGAAGTGAGGAGGACTTTTTTTTTTTTTTTGCGGATGGGAAATCATCAAATGACTCCTCCCGCTCTGGGTGGAGCGGAAGGGAGTGTCAGACTCTTACTGACTAAAACCCACCCGTGTTCCTTCCTTAGCCCTTTATGTTCCGGGCCAGCGGTAACCCTTTCGGACAATCCCGCTGACCAAGTGAGGAGGCCTGTGGCCCAGAAGTGAGGATATTATAGGTTGATTATGTATGTGTGTAGGTATGTATTTAAAGAATGTTATGTGTATTTTACGTTACCTAAAAATCAGGATTCGAAGAGAAATAGGAGGCAATAGAAATAAATGCTAGTATGTAGGATTTATGACCTTATTTACGGGTTACAGGACAAATTAGAAAATACATAATATTATGAGGTGTTTTGGTTATGTGTTCATCAAAAGTTTGAAAAGATAACTTATTTAATATCACGAAATTTAAACATTGGCCATATTTTTATTTAGGGTTCCGTACCCAAAGGGTAAAAACGGGACCCTATTACTAAGACACCACTGTCCGTCTGTCTGTCTGTCACCAGGCTGTATCTCGTGAACCGTGACAGCTAGACAGTTGAAATTTTCACATATGGTGTATTTCTGTTACCGCTATTACAACAAATACTAAAAACAGAATACAATAAATATTTAATGGGGGCTCCCATACAACAAACGTGTTTTTTTTCGGCGTTTTTGCCTTGTGGTACGGAGCCGACTAGCTCTTGGCCAGTTTTTAGGGTTCCGTAGCCAAATGGCAAAAACGGAACCCTTATAGATTCGTCATGTCTGTCTGTCTGTCTGTCCGTCTGTCTGTCTGTCCGTCCGTATGTCACAGCCACTTTTCTCCGAAACTATAAGAACTATACTGTTGAAACTTGGTAAGTAGATGTATTCTGTGAACCACATTAAGATTTTCACACAAAAATAGAAAAAAACAATAAATTTTAGGGTTCCCCATACTTAGAACCGAAACTCAACATTTTTTTTTCATCAAACCCATACGTGTGGAGTATCTATGGGTAGGTCTTCAAAAATGATATTGAGGTTTCTAATATCATTTTTTTCTAAACTGAATAGTTTGCGCGAGAGACACTTCCAAAGTGGTAAAATGTGTGTGTGTCCCCTGTAACTTCTAAAATAAGAGAATGATAAAACTAAAAAAAAATATATGATGTACATTACCATGTAAACTACCACCAAAAATTAGTTTGAACGAAATCTAGTAAGTAGTTTTTTTTTAATACGTCATAAATCTTAAACCGCAATTTACCATTCATTCAATCAACTCAAAAATAAAAATAAACATTTAATTTTATAAACATAAACCTTATGCATAAACCCGGATGTTACGGAACCCTCGGTGCGCGAGTCCGACTCGCTCTTGTCCGGTTTTTTTATTTCTAGGTTTACTCAAGAATCTTGTTACTAAAGTGTTTTTCAAATAAACTTGCGATAAATGTCATTCAACCACCCTGTACCAAAAAGTCCAAATAACTTACGATAGATATCGTTCGTCATACAAAACTGTCGCTAACATTGCATCGGTTGAGTTTCATAATACCAAACACGGAGTAAGTCAATGTTTTGATCGTGTTACCGACACTGCCCATACATTTTTTTCGTATGGTTTGGAAATATTGGGATACATTAGTAGACGGAGGTGAACAAACTTTATCGCAAGTTTATTTGAAATGAACTTTAGATAGTTTCAAATCGTGATTGAGTAGCAAACACTAGAGTGATTTAAAATCGAAACAACATCACCTAGGTACATCACTAACAATAAAAACAACAGACACATACTCGTAGGTCACCTTCAATTCAAAGTACAACACCAGCCAGTGATGTGATATAGATTACAAATTCACAATATCTGTCAGCAAGAATACCTACAGAGTAAAGTACAATTTATATCATCATCTGTCTAGCCTTTCCCGTGGGGCCCGTGGCTAAATAATAACAGCCGCACCGGTCGATCGATCAGGTTAAGCTACGCTTGCCGCGGTTAGTCTGTGGATGGGTGACCATCTTTACATAACGAGACCCCTCCGCGCCTCGGAAAGCACGTTAAGCCGTTGGTCCCGGATGTCATTTGTGGATCTTTGACAGTCGTTACGGGTAGTCAGAAGCCCGAAAGTCTGACAACCAGTCTTACCAAGGGGTATCGTATTACCCAGTAACTGGGTTGTGGAGGTCAGATAGGCAGTCGCTCCATGTAAAATACTGGTATTCAGCTGCATCCGGTTAGACTGGGATCCGACTCCAACATAGTTGATGATCTGTCTAGCCTTTCCCCAACTGTGTTGTGGTCGGCTTCCGGTATAACCGGGTGCAGCTAAACACCAGTATTTAACAAGGACCGACTGCCTATCTGACCTCCACAACCTAGTTACCGAGTAACACGATTCTTACCCCTTTGTAAGTCTGGTTGTCAGACTTTTCGGGTTCTGACTACAGTAATGACTGTCAAATGTCAGACGGGACCAACAGCGAGGCACGGAAGGGTCTCGATATGTAACGGATGGTCACCCATCCAAAAATCGACCGCAGCAAGAGGAGCTTAACCTTTAATCAACATGTGCGGCTGTTATTCTTTAGCCAGGAGCTCCTTCACAAGCTCCTTTTATTAAGATTACAATTCAGAATACCAGTAAGGGTTATAAAAATAACGAATAGCGATCAAATCTCTGTTGACATTTGCTAACGATAACAGGTCACCCAAGATACAGTATCAGCTGCTGTTAATCATTTACTTTCTACTTGTAATTGTACAGACGCCAGCACATCAACCTACTACAATCTGTCAAATTTCTTTAATAGATTTTCAACTTTATCGCTAAAGCACAAGGTTCAAAGTTGATTGGGAAAATTTGTCAGTTTCGGGTAGCTTGACGTGCTGACGACCTGACGTCTGTCAGCGTACTTGTTATAAAATGTATTACACATTACGTCATTGATTTTGTTTATTTTTTAATTGTAGCGATTGTTCATCTATTTTCTAGGTTGTCTTTTTTTGTCTTTAACCGCTTGTGTGCCGTAATTACAGACACAATTAAAAAGCCATTGTGTCTCGCGTAGATCTACGTTCTGGCAGACTAAGGTTTAAGAAATATTTAGATTGTCGAGTTATATTATGTTTTATGAATAAAACTGTCTAGCTTTCTCTCTTTTGTTGCATGCTATTACTAAACGTTATTATACACATCGAGGGAATTTGTATGATTCCGCGTTTTACAAACTGCGTCGTCCGTTTAAAAACGCTCGCTGTTTTAAAATATGCCGAACCCCGAGGTTAGGTTTAATTAGGTTACTATGACGAACCCCAAGATTAGGTTTGGTTAGGTTACTTTAAACCCTTTACACAGGAATAGGAGACCCACGAAGTCGGGTTACGTCGCATAGGACGTAAATTTATGCGAGCGAAGGGCACCCCGAGGTTCGGTTTGGTTAGGTAAAACAGCAAGCGTTTGTAAACGGACGACGCCGCCCTATGTAAAACGCGGAATCATACAAATTGCCTGGGACATATACACAGTGTTCCGGACGATATACATAAACTTCGACCAGATGTTCAGACCATGGAAATAAGCATTTTTCATTACGGATTCATTAATGAATTGAATGAATAATTTTTGTTAATTTTCAAACAAACTAAGTACCTTGACGTAAATCACCCGATATGCATATACCTCTTTATCCGAATTGGCAACGTCATATTTTGATCTCATAAGATTTGACCGACTGAAACTTGTCAAAACTAAGTTAAAACCCTTTCTTACTGCATAGCTCAATTAAATTTCACTAAA
Organism: Mesoligia furuncula; assembly: GCA_916614155.1. Classification (NCBI taxonomy): domain Eukaryota; kingdom Metazoa; phylum Arthropoda; class Insecta; order Lepidoptera; family Noctuidae; genus Mesoligia; species Mesoligia furuncula. The sequence goes on along the minus strand of OU744802.1, from coordinate 26,498,006 downwards.
TGAAATTAAAAATATCTTTGTAACGCAGCCTTTTTAAGTACTACTTCCTATGTTAGATTTGATTTGTAAAAGCTATAGAAGCGTTTGCCAAAGTTTATAGATAACGTGAAAAACACGGTGTATATTAATCATTAGTAGCTTTTTTTATCTCATCAAATAATGTGCAAAAGGATTTAAGACATTTAATTTCAGAAACAATTAAAAAGCCTTGTCTCGCGTGAATCCACGTTCCATATCAGATCATATACGAAGGGTTAAATAGAAGCAAAGCAATTTTTTTTTCGTCTTTTTCTTCTTATATAAATCTTGACGCCTCCAACCAATGAAAGAATTTAGAATAGATACAAACGAAGGTAATCTGTCTCATATATGTATGCTACTTCTGCATAGTATATGTTACTTTTATTGATTGAGAATAAACAAAAAACTTTCCATTAATTAAACCATCTCATTTTAAATTTATCAGCTCATAAACATATCAATGACAAGAACTCTCTGTAATATTCATAAAAATAACTAAGTACCTATGTAATAAATATAACAAACTTAATGTACCCTATCTCAAGTTAGATTACTTTGTAGCATTGAGGCCTGAATCCCAGCAGTGGGAATATTATATTCCCACTGCTGGGATTCAGGCCTCCACTCTGTGAGAGGAAGTGGGCCGTAATCCACCACGCGGGCCCAGAGCGGGTTGCTGGATGTCACATGTCTTCTAATGTTTGGTTCTAGGACATGCCCGGTTTCCTCACGATGTTTTGTACTGCAAGTTAACACTTAGATACATTATTGTCGTATCTTAAAATGTAATATTTTAACAGTTCAAAACTACTCTTGAAACAATTAAAGCGACTTGTTTTATAGTCTTTGAAAAGGTGTTTTTTACGAGTTGTTGAATGGCTCAATTAGTAATAAGCAGATATTATTTATTACCTGACATAAATAATAAAGTTTGTAACTTCATTCTATGCAGCGCAAGATATTTAAAGACAACCTAATTTAATGAATCAATAATTAAAAATTATCTACACTTTTCCCCCTGAAAAAAAACCTACGTCGCTACAGCAAGTCTTAAGAATTGCAACGCTGGGTTTTTCTATCTGAAATATGAATTAAATGGCACCTGAGAGAATGTGCCGCTATGTGTGTGGGTGCATTCACTCAGGTGCCGGGTGGCAAATGTGGAATACGTCTGAAATGTCTCTGTAGCAGCTCGGACTCGATTTGGACCCGGTTGATGGCAATATCACATAGGATTTAAAGAAAACATAACTGGTGAAATGTGGGTGGTGACCTCTGGCTAACCCTCTGTGGAAACAAGGCGTAATGATATGTTATGCAACAAAACAAACGAACACCGATCCACAACATAAACATTGACACTTACAACTCCTATACCCCATTGAACCCTCTTCCCTAAACCCCGCACCCACCCTAACTAAGTCATTTATCAGAACATTTCCACAGTAATTAAAGTTATAACTTTAAGTTATCTTCGACACAAGATAAGTAAACAATCAAAGAATATTAATACAAGAGATAACAGTTTAACGAACTCTTCATATGCTCTTTGGTACGAGCGTAGAACAAAAAATAATTACATGTAGTTATGTTACAGTTTTACTGGTGGATTAGTCATTATTTATAATTGCTGAGTTATGCGGTAAAAGATAAAGTATCTTCTAAACAATATGTTACATTTTTGTGGCGATTGAAAACTTTGCTGGACTTTCAAATAGCAGGGATTAAAAGTTGGGAATTGAATTCGCGAGGATGCCGTCGATAGATTTTTGTTTTGGTTTTTTTTAAAATATGATGGATACTTTTGTTACAAAAATAAATATTTTGGTTCAGATACTGGCAGATAGGATGAAATTGAGATCGTCTTTCAAACTTATGAAAAAGATTATCGCTACTTTTTTATTTTTTTAAACGTATAATAAGTTAGACGTCTTATTTTCATTAGAGGTACATTGTATTTAATTTTTTTTACCAAGTTTCATGTTATAGAAGAAAAATCTTCTAAAAGTAGGTACCAAGAGAAAATAGTATTTAAAAGAGTCCTAATAAGCAAAAAGAAAAATTTTGTTGTCGTTTCGTAAGTCCGTCGCCAATTTGTTTATTATTATTGTTACTATGTAAATAACGTTTTACCTAAAAAAAATATAGGTTTAGGTGCTACTCCATTTGGTTTACCTAATACATACCTATACCAATTCCTATATGGAAATAAGGATAAAACCGTTAGTTTTGACGAATATAATTATTTTTCATTGTTAATATTGTGTATTTTTACAGAACTTTGAAGTTATTTATTACTTAAGATTTCCTTCTTCATGTTTAAAACAACGTTGATTATTTTTTATGATCACTTGCTATTTCTATCCTGTTCTTTAAATGGTAATCAGTATTATTACTGTTTATGTATAAGTAAATCACATTACACCTCTTCTTACCCAGTGTTGTTATACTTAATTACTCTATTAAGAAAGTTTTTTAAATCATGTTATAGGAATAACATTGCAATTTAATGATAGTCAATATTACTCAATTTGTTTTTTTTTTTTAAATAACCTAGACGTTTAATATTACTCTATAAATAATACAATTACATGCGTTTTACTGCTTAACTTGTAAAGAATGCTAGTAAATTAAACATAAAACGTTATTCCTGAAAATGACACGTGTGGAGAACTTTCAAAAGTTCACTTAACAAGTTTAAGTAGACAAAATCAGATTTTGCAAACAACAAACAATAAAATCAGTCATTCCAAATAAATTCCAATCTTTTAATCAAAACGTAAACAAAAAGATTCAAATAAGAACGCGCCAAAACTAAAACTTCCAATTACAAAAAAACTAAAACTTCTCCTCCAAATTTTATTTTAACGTTAGAAATTTAAAAAGTATAGTAAACTTACGTTTCAGCGGTTTGGGGTTGCTCTGTTTCCTTCGAGACATGACCTAGCACGGGGCTCCAGCGATACCCAACATGACACAAACACTCACTACACACGATACGAGTTTGTTTCCACTAACGTGCGACCGGCTCCGTCGAAGGTCGGAACGCGACTGTTTCGGAGGCGTTCTCGACCACGTTGGTGCCAATTCGCGAGACTCTTGAGGGCTGGGTTTGGCGCCGCCCCCTTTAATCCCCCCCGCCCCACCGTAGCGCGTAGACCCGTAGCCGCGTGGACGTTTGCTGAAACTTTTTTACGTTTTTATTTTTTTTGTAATTGTTTAATGAAGCTAGTCGGTATTGGGTTATGAGAAAGTTATTTACTAATGATTCATATTAATAATAAAATAATTTTCAATTATATCATGTAAAGTACTCGTAATGCAGCACGCGTAGCATGAACACTTCTATCTCTACGAAGAGTAGACACATTGCTTTCTATACAAAGTGACATTTCTTTTCTTCATTTTTGACATACCGCCTAGAAATCTTTCTACAATCTGTCATTTTGTCTTTCATTTCCAACAATCTTTGTCTAGGTCCTTTTTTATGTAGACTATTTCAGAAGAAAGTTTTCTATCCCAAATGTCAAAATCACACTGACAACTGTCAGTTGTCTAAGGGATTTTGTAATCGCTAAAGACAGTAGAAAACTTTCTACTCGACGGCCACAAAGTATATACGGTTATCTACAAAATCCCTCAAAAAAAAAAACAAAACTCCCAAAATTCTACTGTCAAAGATCCACGAATGACAGCCGGGACCAATGGCTTAACGTGCTTTCCGAGGCACGGAGGGGTCTCGGTATGTAAAGATGGTCGCCCATCCACGGACCAACCGCGGCAAGCGTAGTTTAACCTGATCAATCATCTTGTGCGGCTGTTATTATTTGGCCACGGACCCCTCCTTATAATGTGACTCAGTAAAAATTAAGAATCAAAAACAAAAAAAAAATTATATGACAAAACAAAGAATTCTGAGTCAAATTAAGTAAAATAGTGAATTTCGTAAAAAGTGCAGTTGACTCTTTCTACTTTGCTGCCGTCGTACTGTCTACACGGAACGTCATTTTTGTCTACTCTTCTGTCGACAAACCGGTGCTCATGCTACGCGTGCAGGCAGATGTTCAAGCAATAAATAATAATACAAGAAGGAGCAGAGTTAAGAATAAACACGGATTCTATGTTTATATAAGGAGTTCAAAATACCGAAATTTAAAAAATAAAAAATAAAATACGCCAGTTAATTTTTGCGTCTTGAAACATGAAAGATTTATTATTTAGAAGTAGTTAAAAAAAGCGTGAATTTCAGAATGAACTCTCTAATACTCGGTTCCTGGAAACAAACGAATCGTTTTGCTTACCAATGGTAGCAATTTATACTTATTGCCAAACTGCCTAAATAGATTCGTAAGCTAATTTTTTTCTGTGATAGCTACTTCCAAATGGGGGTCTACTATGCAAAGCTGTGGTCTTTGCTTCATTATCTGTAAAAATACAAGAGGCTTAATGTCTAACAGTCCGTAAATTATAGGAGTCGACCATTATTTAGTAATACAACCATTCTGCATTATGCATTATGTATCGTCGCAAATATAGCTGTCAAATATGTCGCAGTTTTTACAATATTACTAAATTTAAAGAAATATAGCGCTATGGGGGTCTAAAAAGGCCACTTTGGCAGAATCGTAAAAGGATAACATTATAAATCATAATATGGCGAAGATAGTCAGTGTTTTTCTTTTTTTTCGCTGCTCTACGTAGATGTAATCAAAGAGATTGGGATTGGATTTGGATTGGATTGATTTGTATTTTAGCACAGACAAAAAAATAAATGAAAAATCCTTCACCAATGGGATTTGATACGATTAACTTAACAGTTAACTGTCCATTATGATTCATAATGTTATCCTTTTATGATTCTGCCAAAGTGGCCTTTGTAGGCCTCAGGTCACGAAAATATTTATTATGCTTTTGTAACATATTGCATAAAAAAACATTAAAAATAGGTACTATGGTCATATTGATTGTGTTTTAGAATGTACCCTCAATACACATTTTTCGAAAAAAAAACCGGCATGTCCTAGAACCAAAAATTCGAAGACATGTGACATCTACCAACCTGCACTGGGCCCGCGTGGTGGAATACAGCCCACTCCCTGTCGAAGAGAAGAGGCCTGTATCCCAGCAGTGGGAACATTATACTGTAGTGTGGGATCATTATATTGTAGGGTGATAATGCTTATATGCTGACGCATTTATTTAACTAATCAAAACTAATAATTTGATTGCTTTTTACAAAGTGACAGATAGAATCTGACAGAAATTTCTAGTTAATTAATAATATGAGATTATCACATCTTTCAATGGGAAAAAGGCAAACACTACACCACCACCAGGTGCTTTATGATAAATATACTTAATACCTATATGATTTTTCAACACACTTGCTCATAAAATGGTTCTTATTGAACCGTTTTTAGGTCCATAATGCAGTGTATTAAAAACGCAAGCTTTTTCTTCATTTTAATCCACTAATGCTTTATTTCCACAGATAACTATTTACTAGTCGGAGATGCGCGCTTTTTTAATCTCATCAATTCACTTTTTTTTAAAGTCTGTATTGTCCTTGGTCCCACAATAAACTAATATTTATTTACCTTCAGGTGAATGCGCAGGGACCACGGACAATTTAAGGTGAATGCGCAGTGGTAGACCGCGAAATTAAAATTTTCTTAGGTTTTTTGCAATTATCAGGTCAGTGTCAGGTTGTATCTTGATCAAAATATGATTTGCGACTCTATCAGGTACGTCTTTACAGAATTATAATCATTCGAATCATTAATACATCTTTCTTATGGAAAAGTTCTTAGGGAAAAAATCTAACTTATAGATTCTATTCTAATGACTATAATTCTGTAAAATTCTGTATATATTATAGTCGCGAATGATATTTGATCAAGATACAACCTGATACATACTGACCTGCAAATTACAAAAAACGCAAGAAATTATCCAAATTAAATTGTCCGTGGACCCTTCCGAAATCAAACGGAAAAGACCCTGACAACACTACGATCAGTCTAAACATTATTTTGTGTTTATTATATTTTTTTCTATAGGCTGTTTAGAGGTTTTGTCAGTGCCATAGACTAATATATTTAAAATGAGAGTCAGTGCTTTTATCTACACCTGCGCGTGCATCGCTAGTGCTGGCTGGCACGGCGCGCGGAAAAATAAAACTAGCGCGCCATTTTCCATACAAGTTAATATTTAACAATACAAGTCTGTTTTTTTTCCTCACAAATGTTTTGAAAAACGTCGTATGAAACGCGTGTGCATTGATCATTAGACACCATGTATCATAATGTACTATTGTTTCAGCAAGAAAGTTTGTAAAAACACTTTTACACTTCAATCATATTTTTTTTAAACTAGCTGAGGTTGGCATTTCCTATCTGACTACTCTGAGAAGAAACACCGAAGCAAACGCAAAGGGCGGTACCCTTTGCGTTAGTCTCTTTTAAAGTCCAGACATAATCTTGGTCAGATCATGTGAAGACCATGTAGGTTATTGTCTGAACTGGTCTTTCGGGGATAGAAACACGCATGTGTGTTGATTTGAGTCTCGTAAGAGGCTAAAAAACTCTTCGCAATTCTTGTATCCATACTAATATTTCGATAGTAACTTATTAGTAACTATATTATTACTTACTTACTACTTACTTACTTAGTAACTATATTATTATGTATACTTAGGTTAAGGTATGTATCTATGGGTCTTTGTTACCTGAAAATAAATGGTTTATTATTATTATTATTAAGGGCGATGCCACACGGAGGTTGCCAAAGCGTTGCGTCGGCGCTGCAACGCCTGACCGGTGACGTCATCGCAGCACTCATGTAGCACTGCGATGGAATCACTGCGCTGCGAGAACGCAACGCAATGGCAACGCCCCTGTGGCATCGCTCTATCTGAAAGGTCTCTTCCTATACATGAGAAGGCACGAGCATTGATCACCAAGCTTGCTCAAGATGGGTTCGCGATTTCAAACGTATATTAACTTCTAGCTGCGCCCCACGGTTTCACCCGCGTAAATGTCGATCCCGTGGGAATATCGGGATAAAAAGTAGCTTATATGTTAATTCAGGGTGTCAGCTATCTCCATACAAAATTTTATCAAAATTGGTCCAGCCGTTTGAGCGTGAAAAAGTAACAAACATATAAACACACACTCACAAACTTTCGACGTTTTAATAAATATTAGTGTGATTAGTGTAAAGTGTGATAGTGCTGGTTTCCTCACGATGTTTTCTTTCACCGATGTCACTAATGTCCAAGATTAACTCGGAAGGTATATTAATTGAAAATGTCTCATTGGTATGGTTGGATTTGAACCCATAACCTCGTGCACGAGAAGCCAAGCCTTAACCACTGAGCTATCACAACACGTGTTAATTTTGCTAAAACATCTTGAGGAAATCGGTATGTCCCAAAATCAACATCTACCAAACCGGACAGCTCGCGTGGTGGATTACAGCCCATGCTTCTCACTGAAAGAAAAAAAAAAATATAAATAAATAAACGATATCAAAAATGGCAACAGGTAGGCACTTGAAATATTCACAAAATACTCAGTTGTATTTTAACTGTAATAATAAATAATAAAATTAAAATAAAATAAATATTTAAGGGGGGCTCCCATACAACAAACATGTTTTTTTCGGCGTTTTTGCCTTGTGGTACGGAACCCTTCGTGTGCGAGTCCGACTCGCACTTGGCCAGTTTTTTTATACCAATATCCAGAATGAAAAGTAGCCCATTTCCTCTTCTAGGTGCCAGGCTACCTACCTGTCAAACATAACGATAAGTTTAGTGATAGCGTTCAAAGGCAAAAAAGAGTTACTTTCCCATTTATAATATTAACTAGCTGCGCCCCGCGGTTTCACACGCATATTCTGCAATAGCTGCAGTGATCATGACCACCACCTTATGAATATCTTGGGAATATCGGGATAAAAAGTAGCCTATATATTAATCCAGGGTGGGTCTACCTCCATACCAAATTTAATCAAAATTGGGCCAGCCGTATGCGTGAAGAAGTAACGAACATATAAAAACACACACACACACTCACAAACGTTCGTCTTTATAATATAAGTGTGATGTTCCTCAGGGTAGCGTCCTCTCTCATCTTCAATTTCAATTTTCACTTTGTTACCACAGTAATCTCCTGTAGTTTTCATCTCTACGCAGATGACTTGGAGCTTTACCAACATTTTACTGTAGCTCACTCGGGTTCTGCAATAGCTGCAGTGAATCATGACCACCACCCTAATTGCATAACAAACTATCAATCAGAATCTGAATCAGTTTGAAGAAGTTGAAAGATGGCTAATCCATTGCTTCATATGTTAGAACGATTTGTCTACTCGACAACGTAAATAACGCAATGAATGTTGCTGAACTGTCAAAATAAAAGTTCTTAGCCCAAACGCTGATGCAAGCCAAAAAGCCCAAAAAGGTTTGGCATTAAACCCAACTAAATCCCAGACCATGATGATGTTTTTGATGTCTCTGATGTCTTTGACTTACATTTCTTTTTCACTTGCCCTTTCGCAGGTCTCCTGGATGAAACTTCTTAAGAAATAAGCAGTACTAGCCTTGTTAAGGGGCTTACAGGACCTAAACGCAAAAAACGCAAGTTTTAGAAACAATAAAAGTATATGATCGACTACAGTAAACAAAATTTAGAAAAATATATTATGATATTCATCAGGATATATGCTAGATAGATAGTGTATTGAAAACATAATACAATTAATTTGATACGATAGAAAAAATCATGAAGATACCTCACAACATGAAATGAATTTCCTCTCTGTAAATGAGCTGTTTATAAAACTTACTTGAATATGCAATTTAGTTCCTTAACTAACTACTGTAAATAGACTTAAGTAAACTACCAAAGGGGCAATTCTCGTAACTTTAAGAACGGTCACATTCTGATCTCAGTCTCAATCTGTCTGTTTAATCATGATCTGGCAGTTTGAGTAATTTACGCGGCCTACCCAAATGTCCTATCTTTGGTATTGTTCGTCGAATCGTTGAGCTCCTCAATTTCTGAGTTGAGCTGCACGATTTTTGACAAATGAGTGCACTGATTGGACAGGTCCGCTCAATCTGTGTGGTTCTGCCTCAAAAGACCATTTCAGACATCAATCTACATGGTCTTCACACGATCTGACCAAGATTTTGTCTGGACTTTAAAAGAGACTGTGACCTCTGAGTTTGTTCCGGCCTTTCTTCTCAGAGTAGTCAGATAGGAAACGCCGACCACAGTCCACATCTAGTTTAAAAAATATGATGACGTGTAAAAGTGTTTGTAAAAACCTACTTACAGAAATAAATCATTTATCATTTGTCAAAAATACCTCTAGTTTCCCTACTATTTTGGCAATTTTTTTACATTGATTGTCGCTGAGTTGAGATGAGTTTTCAATCACGAGAATTGGCTTTCAGGGGGCATAAAAAGGCAATTTTGGCAGAATCATAAAAGGATAACATTATGAATCATAATGGACATTTAACTGTTAAGTTAATCGTATCAATCCCATTGGTGAAGGATTTTTCAGTTATTATTTTTTGTCTGTCCTAAAATACCAATCAATCCAATCCAAATCCAATCCCAATCTCTTTGATTATACCTACCTACGTAGTGCAGCGAAAAAAAGAAAACAAGGACTGTCTTCGCCATAATTATGATTCATAATGTTATCCTTTTATGATTCTGCCATAGTGGCCTTTTTAAGCCCCCAGATATCTAATGAACAAAGGATTTAATTCACCAAAAAATTAATAAGTTGGAATCTATTACTTACTTAATATAAATGTCACAAATAGATTTTATATAACGGAGCTGTTTTGTAAAACAACTAGCGGTTTTGTATAACAGCGGATTCAACAATGCATCTGCGACATACTCGTATATACTCATAACAAAGCTGAAAAGTTTGTTAGTTTGTTTGTTTAAACACGTTAATTTCTGGAACTACCAGTCTTTTTTTTTTTGCTAGCCTATGCTGTCCCACTGCTGGGCAAAGGCCTCCCCCAAATCCTTCCAGGGACTCTTTTCCCGCGCCACCTCGAACCAGCCCTCGTGGTACGCGTCCAAGTCATCTCGCCATCTCTTTCTGGGCCGGCCTCGGCGGCGCCGTCCATCTTCAGGCACCCATTGTGTGGAGATTTTTGCCCAGCAGACATCGTGCATACGGCTGATGTGACCCGCCCAATCCCATTTGAGTCTGGCAGCCTTCTTTCCTACATCCAGTATGCCCGTTTTGGAACGCAGCGTGGTGTTCCGAATTCTGTCCTGTCTTTTAACACCCAGGATGCTGCGTTCCATCGCTCTTTGGTAAACTCCAAGGCGGAACTTTTGCGACTCGGTGAGCGACCAGGTCTGAGCACCGTAGGTTAGGACGGGCAGGATACACATGTCGACGAGTTTGCGCTTCAGGAAGATCGGTAGATCACCCTTCATGGACCAGTAGCTTTTCCAGGCGTTCTCTATTCGGCGATCGATCTCCCTTTCCTGCCTGTTTTCGAAAGAAACTAACTGGCCCAAGTAGATATACTCGTCGACATAAATTATTTCCTGCCCATCTACCTCGACCCTACGCTTAGTGCCGTTGGTCATTAGTTGGGTTTTAGACCGATTCATCGCAAGCCCCACCAGTAAGATTTGAAAAATTGTTTTTGTATTTGATAGCTCAATTTTTGAGAAAGTCTATAGGTTATTTGACAATACGCTAATACCCTTAGGAGCCAAGCAAAAGGAAAACAAATCAGGAAGTAGGTAATAGCGCGGACGGGCGATACTATGCGACGGGGTGGGTCGTGCAAACAGCTTTCACGCGGACGAAGTCGCGAGTAGAAACTAGTAAGTAATAAAATAAATATGAATTATACATAAACATGCAATGAATTTCCTCTCTATGAATGAGCTGTCCATAAAACTTTTGATTGACAATACGACTTAGTTCCACACCTAAATATATAACTGTAAATAGACGTAGGTACAGACGCCAGCACATCAAGCTACTACAATCTGTCTGTCAAATTTCTTTAATAGATTTTCAACTTTATCGCTAAAGCATAAGGTTCAAAGTTGATTGGGAATATTGACAGTTTTGGGTAGCTTGATGTAAGTGGCGCCAGTGACAAAAAAGTTGAAAGGAAATCGTTTGGCTTGGTATGGGCATGAGATGAGAAGGGACGAAACGCATGTGATTAAAAGAGTGATGAATATACATGTTGATGGATGGAGAGGGAGAGGAAGGCCGAAGGAAATATGGATGGATTGTGTGGGGAATGATATGAAAGAGAAGGGAGTGAATGATAGCATGACGGTTGACAGGGGAGAATGGAAGAAGAAAACGTGTTGCGCCGACCCCAAGTAACATGGGCTAATTTATTTATTTATTTAACACTAGCTGCGCCCCGCGGTTTCACGCGCGTAATTGTCGATCCCGTGGGAATATCGGGATAAAAAGTAGCCTTTATGTTAATCCAGGGTGTCAGCTACATCCATACAAAATTTTATCAAAATTGGTCCAGCCGTTTGAGCGTGAAGAAGTAACAAACATATAAACACACACACACACTCACACACACACTCACAAACTTTCGCCTTTATAATATTAGTGTGATAAAACGGCCAAGGCCAATTACATAGTTAAACACAGACACATTTTAAAAGCACAGTAAACAAAAGTATATAACTAATCGCCAGTCATACGCTCATCTTACAATACCCCAGACATACTGACAAGATCTTCTTCCATCCATCCGCAAACACATCACAGTCAGGCTTAGCGTCCAAAAGCGCGTTCTGCGCAGAGAGTGTGCGAGGAACAGGAGACTAATTGGCTCGCGCGACAGTTCGACTCCAAGGCACGGCGAACAATCTATGCCTCCTGCCACGGTTGTAATTTACCGGAGCAAAAAGATGGGACAACTCATCAAGCAGTTCAGGAGCATCTGTTTTACCGTGAAGGATCTTAACCATATTAATAATTTGGTCATTATTTCTTCTGACCTCGAGAGAGTTGTACCCTAAGCAGCCTAAGAGAAAGTTTGAAGGGTACATAAACGGATAATACCCATTGAGGCGTTTATAAAGGTACCTAAGATAAGCCTTTTGTACTTTTTCCAATAATAAAGTGTACTTCTTTTCGTGCGGGTTCCAAACGCATGCACTGGACTCCAGTTTACTACGAACAAGTACATTAAAAATAGATTTAATTGCGCCGATGTTGCTAAAATCTTTAGCATTGCGCAGTATGAAACCTAAACGTCTAAATTAAGCTTTTGCTACCGATACCATATGATCATGAAACGTAAGCTTGTTGTCAAATGTGACACCCAGATCCTTCATTCCAGTTGTTCTGGTAATAGTACGGCTATTAATTTTATAAGGAAAGGTGATAGGATTTCGTGCTCGAGTAAAACTAACCACGAAGCACTTGAAAGAATTAAATTCCATTTTGTTCCTAACACTCCACTCAAATATCGCCTCAATATCACGCTGCAGCCCAAGACTATCGGCTTCAAAGCGAATTTCGGAAAAAAGTTTTAGATCGTCTGCATGCAATAGACTTCTGGCGTGATGAATAACTAAAGGAAGGTTGTTGATCATTATCAAGAAAAGAAGCGGTCCCAGGATTGATCCTTGACTGACTCCAGAACGCGTATAATAGGGCTGGGATTCATAAAGGCCCAGTCTGACAAACTGCAGACGATCGCGGAGGTAGTCAGCGAGAAGCCGTAACAGACCTGGCGGAAATCCGATGGCACATAATTTTTCCAGCAGAATATCGTTATTGACCCTATCAAACGCCTTCCGGAAGTCAAAGTACAAGACATCGACCTGGGCCCCACGGTCCAATCGTTTAGATATATAGTCTACTAGGGTAAGAAGGTTAGTATTTACTGATCTTTTTGCTCTGAAACCATGTTGTTCGTTACATAAATAAGGGCAGGAAGATGATGATATATCGTCTGTACATAAGCAGACTTCCAGATAACTAATTTAAGTAACAAATGATTTAATTCATTAAAAAATAAATTAGAAATCCATCATAAAATATAATTTAACACATAGGTAGGTATTTCTATTTTAGTTCCTGCTTACAAGGAAACTCATTCGAAAATTAACTATTAATTAATATTATAACTTTATTAGCGTCAACTTTGAGAAGGTCGTTGTACAGACGCCAGCACATCAACCTACCACAATCTGTCAAATGTCTTTAATAGATTTTCAACTTTATTGCTAAAGCATAAAGTTCAGAGTTGATTGGGAAAATTTGACAGTTTAGGGTAGCTTGATGTGCTGGCGTCTGTACTTCGTGCAAATTTTGTCGTCAGCCGGTAAAGGTATTACTTAAACTTAATTGGCCTTATTATAAAACAAGGTTTATCTTTAGACCCAGGTTTAAACCATCGAGCCATTTTTAAATTTTAAACTTTATTCCGACAACTGTAAAGTTCTTAATGCAAAATTGACAACTTAGACTAGGGTTTAACGTCAGTTTTTGTAATAAGAACTTTAGCTTCGTCGGATTATAGTTCGAAATTTAAAAATAGCTGGATTTTTTAAACCTGGATCTAAAGATAAATCTTGTTTTGTAATAAGGCCGATAATGTTAGACTGGGGTATTGTTATGTTTCATAATCAGCCCCGGATCTACGATTATCTCGAACCGGGACAAAACCTTGATAGTGGCGCCCCCTCCCTAGCATTTTTGTGACCATTTGATAAAATAATAATTCTTTAATAAATTTAAACTTTTTATTATCTATTATCTAATAACTTTCATTTGTGACATAAAACAGAAACACAGAAAAAATATATAACCAGGAAAGATCCGTGGCAGAAAAATCACGGACACTACGAACGCGTTTAATTTACTTGATCTGTTAAGATGCGTTCATAAATCACTTAGTATGTGTTCAAAAACTAACTGGGCGTATGGAAAAAGAGCAGTTTGTTTTTCAAACATATTATAATATTAAGATTCGATTACTGGATAAAAACCTATGAGATTGTAGGAAAAGAGGCTTCATTTGTTCGATGTTTCGAATTCTTGTCTCAAGGATTTGGCGCCCCCATGAAACTGCCGCCCGGGGCAAGTGCCCCCTGTTTGCCCCCCTTAGATCCGGGGCTGTTCATAATCAGCCTATAATGTTCCCACTACTGGGACACAGGCCTCTGTGAAAGGGAGTGGGCCGTAAAGCCTGGAATAGACATGCTACGAAGTAGCAAATAAGCGTGCCAGTTCCGAGCAGATACTACTTAGTAACATACAATTAGCACGTGTATACGACAAGAGCATGCTTGTGAATTAGCACGCTACTTAATCGCAAGCCGGTCTATTTTTTTGGTGCTAATTAGCACACGGTGTAAGGTGCGGGTGGCTCCAAAGCAAGTCTGAACGTGTTCTATGCGAGCATGCTACTTGATTTGTTTGCGTAGTCACGGTGGATTGATGGGGCGATGACAAAACTTTAAATTTAATATTTCTGTACCGAAATTATGAATGTTTATGGAATACACGCTTACCACAATACAAAAGCAATTTAGACACACCTTTCAATATATAAATAATAGGTTATTAAACGTATTATCGAAATCCTTAGAACGGTTTTTCCTTTGGTTTTCCTCCATTAACCCTAACAGTTAATTCATTCATCATCAAAGAATTTAATTATTTTCACAAAGAAGCGTTTATTTTGAATGCGGAATAATGAGCATGTGCATCTCAGACGTGCCAGAAAGAAGTAAGCTCGTAATAAGTGTGCTTTCATGAGCAAATGTGCATGCTTTAAATGAGCATACTACCTAGTAGCAAACAAGAGTGCTTTTCTAGTAGCATCAATAGGAATACACATGCTACTAGCAGTGTATTCCAGGCTTAAGGGGCTTACAGGACCTAAACGCAAAAAACGCAAGTTTTAGAATCAATAAAAGTATATGATCGACTACAGTAAACAAAATCAGAAAAATAAATAATATTCTTCAGGATATATGCTAGGTAGATAATGTGTTGAAAACATAATACAACTAATTTGATACGATAGAAAAAAATCATGAAGATACCTCTAAAAACTTTATTTTTACAATGAAAACCATACTAATATACATACAATCATTCTAATTTTTTGTCAGATTATTCTACAAGCAACATACTAAAACACTAGTGTTTTATTTTTTTAGTCCAAACAATAGATTTTTTTGTAATTAAATAATTGCTTCATATTTTGCAATAAATTACCAGCGTTGTGTCATCGCGCTTCTCTTTCTTTTCTATGCAGTCCGACAGTGACCGCGCTTTAGGTTCTTTGCCACAATTGGAGCTGAGCTAGCCTCTAAAATTCCTGCAACCTCGCAACAGCCCTTCACTCAAAAAACATCTAATAACTCCTTTGTAATCCTTGAAGTGGACGAATCAGAGGTGGAGTCCACCATCATGAACCTTAGGCAGATAGTGCGACAGGCTGGGATGGAATACCGTCTACCCTGTTGAAGGTTTGTCGGAACACCCTTGTCCCGCTAATAACACATATTTATTAACATTTCTATTACAAAAGGAGTGTTCCCAGAACCTTTCAAGAGGGCCATAGTTCACCCGATTCATAAGAGCGGGGCCAGAGACTGTGTCAACAATTATAGACCCATATCAGTACTTTCGGCTCTCTCTAAAGTTATGGAAAAGTTAATTAACGGTAGACTAGTAAACTATCTTAACAGCAACAAAATTATAGCATCCAACCAGTACGGATTTAAAAAAGGAATTTCTACCGAAGACGCAGTTATCGATCTAACTCAGTTTGTATCGAAAAAACTAGACGAGCATCAAAAATGCGCCAGTATTTTCTTGGATCTAAAAAAGGCGTTCGACACAGTCTCTGTTCCCACCCTTCTCTACAAATTGGAATGTATAGGTATTCGTGGCAAACTTCTTGAACTCTTCAAGAACTACCTTCAAAACAGAAAATTGGCTGTTAAAATCAACTCATGCCTAAGTGACGAAGAAACTGTCACATATGGAGTCCCCCAAGGCAGCGTGCTGGGACCTACACTTTTTCAAATCTACATTAATGACCTATGCTGCCTTTACATAAATCACAAATCTTCACTTATGCGGATGACACTGCGATTGTGGTCTATGGTAATACCTGGAGCGAGGTAAAGAATATTGCAGAGCAGTCCTTAAAACCCGTTATGAACTGGCTGCTATTCAACCTACTCACCCTGAACGTAGCCAAAACAAACTTCATTCCCTTCTTTATGAATTACAGGAACAAAGCTTCACCAGAATTTGTTATCACGGCACATACGTGCTCTGATCTTAGTCCTTGCTCATGTGCGACGCTTACCCGTGTTAATCACACGAAATACCTGGGTGTAGTTATTGATGATGGACTGAAATAGTATAATCAAATAGATTACACTGCTTCAAAAGTCAGAAGACTTATCTACATTTTTAAATCTCTGAGACATTGCGCAGACATTAACATTTTAAAAATGGTTTATCTTGCACTCTGTCAGTCCGTTATCACATACTGCATCCCGGTATGGGGAGGGGCTGCTAAAACCAAGTTTATTGTAGTGGAGCGAGCACAGAGAGCTGTCCTCAAGGTGATGCTTGGAAGACCATACAGATTTCCTACTACTGAATTATATGCAGAATGCAAAGTACTTACTGTGAGACAGCTCTTTGTCCTTCGAGCCACTCTCAGAATACATAAACAAATTCCCCCATCAGATCCTACTAAGCGTAAAGCAAAAAATGTATGGCCCACAGTAAGCCACAAAACTGCATTCGCTAGGCGCCAATTTTACGTTCTAAGTACATTGATTTATAAAAACATATCTAAAGTCATCCAGATAGCTGAGCTAAACAACCATGAACTTAAGATCAATGTACAAAGTTGGCTGCACGATCAGGACTACGCTCAAACAGAAGAACTACTACTCCACCAGCAGTAGGTATTTAATCGTATCTATTTAATATATAAACCTGTTCTACAGCTGTTTGAAATTTTTCACTTTATTTGGAACATATCAGCAACACATACACTACACATTCTCAAACATTTTAACACACCCTCACGCAAACAGTAAACACTACTACACACCCCTACATACACACCCTCACATACATCCCTCATTCTGACATACACATCCTCACTCCAACATACAACATATACACCGTAGAAGTCGTTTACAATATCCCTTATTCCTTCGTTGTTGATTTTATTATACATACTTTGTTAACATGCAATGTCAATCAATGAATGACTTTTTTGTAATGTTAGAACACAACACAAAAGGTTTCTAGTATCACAGTGACAGCAGAACACTGACTTCTAAGTCACAGGATCACCTAGTTTAGGAGTCAGGGTTTACCTTATCTGTATTACCTTTAGGTAACCAAATTATGTGTCCTAGTCTTAAGCAATGTCAAAGGTTTTTGTATCAATAAAGATTTTTATTATTATTATTATTTCGTTTATTTATCCATTTACTTATCTAATTACATTTTTAAATATTTCTTAAAATATAAAATAAGTATAAAAAACATTTAAAAATATAAAAAAATAGTTATCCGCCGGTGTCGGGAGCAGGGTCCAAGCTACCGGTGGTTAGGGCTCCAGAGACAGGAACCTCCTCACAATGCGAGCCGTATCGAGGAGTACTGCCTTCTGAATCAGGCCCTTGATCCAACCACCTAACGAGAGCCTCGATAGATGTTGATCGAGGCTTTCGGCCATCAGTCCATTGGCTGATACGACAATCGGCACAATGATAGCCGAGCTCACATTCCACATGTCAACAACCTCGTGTGCTAAGTCGAGATATTTAATTTCTTTCTCTTTCTCAGCTTTCACGAGGTTCCCGTCATGTGGAATGGTAATATCGACAATCATTGTACGGCGCGCTAATCGATCTATCACCACTATATCAGGCTTATTGGCAACAATAGTCCTGTCAGTAATGATAGACCGATCCCAGTACAACGTGACATGGTCATTTTCAAGAACTGGGTCGGGCACATACTTGTAATACGGTGTTCTTGCGGTCATCAGTAGAAAGTACTACAGGTTTGCTCCAGTTCTCTTTAGCCATGGAGAGCGGGGTGAGCCCCTTGTCCACTGCGACCACATCACGGTGCATACCCACCTCGGCTTTTTAAAAAAAATCCCTGAGACGGCATACCTCGCCATTGTGGAGGGTCTTCGCATTTAAAAAGTCTAGGATATACAGTCTCATCACCGATGATCGTGGGTGATGCATCCGGTTTGCGGTCAGAAGTGTACGGACTCTTCTATCCAGGGCGTCGAGTTCGGTCTGAGTCCATTTGAGTATACCGAAAGAGTACATCAAAACCGGCATGACCCAACCGTTGAAGGCGCGCACCTTATTTCCGCCCGAAAGAAGACTATTTAATACCTTCTTCAGGCGACAAAAGAAGCGCTCCTTCAACGATTGCTTCATGTCAGCATCGTTGATGCCTAACGCTTCCGACATACCCAAATACTTATAGCTTTCGGATGAGGAGAGGGATCTGAGGCATATTATTATTATTTTTATTATTATTAGGTCATGTAAGCCGCTTAATCGTCAGCGCGGGCCCAGTGCAAAAATATAAAGACATGTGACACCTGCCAACCCGGCGGATATCACTTCTTTATATTTTTGGGTCTAACACATATAGGTTTCGTCAAGATGTTTTTCTTCGCCGTTTTGAGAGCAGTGGTAATGAAATTTCTGCATATACGCGCATAACTTCCGAATGACTGCACCAAATTGGATAAATTTTTGTTGTGTTCGGTATTGCCAGGACAAGGTTTGTGTGAATTTAGGAAATTCGAAAGAAAAAATTGCACCCATAGAGCTGGGGCGGGCCGCTAGTTATTTATAAAACAGACAGCAGTCTTATAAAATACTAGCTTCTGCCCGCGACTTCGTCCGCGTGAAATTTCTTGTTCCCCCGACCCACCGCGTCGCATCGCATCGCCTACCCGCGCTATTACTTAGTTTTCGCTTAGCGTACTTTCTGACTTTCTTTACATTTGCTCTGCTCCTAAGGGTCGTAGCGATAGAAGTCAAGCCAACTTGCCTTCCTCAAGAATTAGGCTATCAAATTTAAAAAGATTTTTTTATCATTTTTTTTTTAACATACTCTTCACCCTTATTACAACTATAGGTAGGTAGACATACCTAATCTACCCCATACATACGTATGGGATCGGCTACCTGTGTAACCGTATGCAGCTGAATACCAGTAATTTACATGGAGCGACTGCCTATCTGACCTCCACAATCTAGTTAGTGTGTTACTGTGTTTCGGACTAACGGCTTAACGTGCTTTCCGAGGCACGGGGGGGTCTTGGTACGAGTATGTCAAGATGGTCACCCATCCACGGACCAACTGCGGCAAGTGTAGCTTAACCTGATCGATCGAACCGTGCGGCTGTTATTACTTAGCCACTCGCCCTTTACGGCAGATGTTTTAATACATTTATATTAAACTTACATAATATAATGAAGAAATCCCGATGTTTTGTGAAGTCTCAAAACCGTGCTATGCAAGGGCGCGTCGCTAGAATAGCACAAAATCTTAGAATAATAATTAGATATTACCTCATTGAATAATAACGATAAAATATAGCCAGACAAACTGTCAACCATGAGGACTACTAGCTGAACTGCTGGTTCAACTCCTTTTTTGGTAGCGGCGTAGCACGTCTACGCAGATTGCTACGACGGCTACGAGGTAACAATTCAGTTCTTGAATCAATTGTTGTTATCCATTGTTGTATTGTTGTTGTTTGTAATTATTGTAGTTGACATTTGATAGTTCATTCTGACATTTGGTCTTGGTATGTAAAGATGGTCACCCATCCAAGGACCGACCGCGCCAAGCTTAGCTTAACCTGATCGATCGACCTGGGGGCCTAAAAACGCCACTTTGGCAGAACCATAAAAGGATAACATAATGGACAGTTAACTGTTAAGTTAATCGTATCAAATCCCATTGGTGAAGCAGTTTTCACTTATTTTCTTGTCTGTGCTAAAATACCAATCAATCCAATCCAAATCCAATCCGAATCTCTTTGATTATACCTACGTAGTGCAGCGAAAAAAAGAAAACACGGACTGTCTTCGCCTTATTATGATTCATAATGTTATCATTTTATGATTCTCCAAAGTGGCCTTTTTAGGCGGGGGCCTAAAAAGGCAGCTGTTATTATTAGCCAGCAACATATCTGCGATTATTTTGTGCCATATTTTTAATATATTTTATTTATATTACAGAACATTAAACGGCAGAATAATTGTGACTGATTCTATCTTCATGTTGATATAACTTTTTTCGGATGGACATTTCAGTTTCGCTGTCAAAATGATAAGATGGCTGTGGCCTTTCGATTAACATAGGTTTTAAAGTGCTACTAGGGACCCCGGACGTTTTGAGCATTGTTCTTTCATATTTATAAATTAAGATGACAAATTGATTATTTATATTATTTTTTTTGTATTGAATATTGGTATAAATAGTATACCTGAAATATGTATGTCGCATCCGGCAATTGACGTTTACAACAAAACAAGGCACGTCACCTAGCGGCAACTATCAAGACTGAAGTTGGCGTGTTTTGACAGAGTCGGGACTTTTCCGTTCGGTTACGGGGTTGAAGAGAACGCGTCAAGTGGCGCATTCCTGGTCCCGGTGATCGAGCAGGCAGATGCTTCGAAACTGTCCTACGTTTTGTTGAAACCATCAGCATCATACCAGCCTGTTAGTGTTTAATAGTAGACGAGTTGTGTACCTACAGTGTGTGATTCGCTAGTGTGATTAATTTGTTCGTAAAATTATAATCTGATTTGAACTGTAGACAGTTTTTCTATTGCGCAATAACCAGCACTGCCCATAGTACGCCCACACTGATTAAAATATGCCTGATGATGACGAGACAAACATACCCTCTCCGTCATATATATATTATTGTTTCATTAAATAATATTTAGAGTTAGAAATATTGTTAAACTGCATTTCAGCCGCCGAGTTCCGAGTGAGTGATGGCAAAGTATTCTGTTTGTGATTTGGTTTCACTTCAGTTGGTACTCCCGGCGTGCCACTGTTTTTTTTTTTATTTATTTATTTATTATTTATTAAAACTTTATGCACAAGTAAAAGAAATACTGTACAAAGGCGGACTTAATGCCTGAGGCATTTTCTACCAGTCAACCTTAGGGTGATGCAGAGACAAAACATGGTAGGTGCAACATATGAAATGTCAAATGATTATAAAATACAAGACTACATACTAATACATAGATACATACATATAAACAAAAAGAACTGTGAGGAAAAAAAAAATTTCGGTAGAGGAGAAAAACGAATCCAGTAAATCAGCGCTGGACAGTTCCGGACAACTTTTGACGGATATGTTCACGTGCCTTCACTTTAAAAGCACTTAACTTTTTTTTGTTAGTGGATGGGCCCGCTCTTGACCTCGATCACGCCTGATAGAAAGCGAATGATGAGGTCTATGATGGAACGAGCGTGCCCAGAAGATGCCTAAGGCTTTTGCGTGTAATGGTACCAACTCGATGGTTTCTTTAGTCCATTCTCATCTGACTTGCGGCAGACATGTTCGGCCCAGTCTCACTTGTTTAGCCTTTTTTTTTTGAGGGTGGGGAATCATCATATGACCCCTCCCGCTCTGGATGGAGCGGACGGGAGTGTCAGACTCTTCCTGACTACAACCCACCCGTGTTCCTTAGCCCTTTATGTTCCGGGCCAACATGCTACCGCTGGCCCGGAACATAAAGGGCCTGCCGGGTCAGCGGGATTGTCCGAAAGGGTTACCTTTCGGACAATCCCGCTGACCCGGCTGGCTTCGACCATCTCTTTGAGGCACGCGTGGGACACGTACGCGCCATCCGGCACAGGGTCTGGCCCCTGGTCCTGGTCCTGATCGGATGGTGATCTACTAATTACTCTCTGTCCGCAGGCCCGCGCCAACGGTGACCGGGAGTCGTCACGTGGCTCCCGACGCCCGGAGCGTCTCCCGCGGTGGCTGGCACGGGAGGCTCTTTCCGTTAGCCATCCCGCCACCTCCTTCGCTAGCATGACTGCTTCACAGAAGGAGTGACTGGTAAGCTTTATTATTAAAACAATGATTGTAGATGACATACTTGCAAACGTAAATAAATACGTTTTGTAAACCGGAATTTTAACTTATATTATTTTCTTAAATAAATATTGCCTTATCTCCGCGAAGCTGTTTGACTTATAAAAACCGGGCAAGTGCGGGTGGAACTCGCGTGGAGAGTGGTAGGGTACGATTATAATTTATTCCAAGATCAAACTTAAGATCCGAAATCAAAATATTTTATTTCACATATACCAACACTTTTATTTATTTATTGCACAATGTACACATAATAGTTATACGCTAGGCTTAAACTAGTCAGTACATGACCCTGTTAGGGCGCAGCAAGATTACTTAAAACGAATAATATTGTAGTGAGTATTAGTAGTATTATGACTTTACATATCTCGGGACCATGGGGTCCCGGTCCTTTGGAAGGCGTAAGAGGGGCCGAAGCCAACTCGCATAGGCCCCTTAGGAAATTTTAATGAAATGCGGCACCAACCGACGATTATCCCCGTATGCACTATGCAAGTGCACCCAAGGATAACCCCCGGTTGGTGTAGTACTATTGCAGTATATGGAAAAATAAAAAGTTGGACTATTGGTTTGGGTGGCTAAAGTGGACTGGTTACCAAGAACTATAGAAGAACTATGACCCCTGCCTGATCAATGTTTTATATATACACGGAATATATGGCAGGGGGTGACTTGCACACTGAATAATGGGTCCCCAGAAACGGTCGCTAGCACATAGTGACGTAGCGACAAGGGGGCAACATGTCCTGTGGTGCTTATGAGGAGTGGTGAGGTATTCCACGGCTATCAGGACAATCCCGGAAGTGCGGTCAAGATCCCTACCAGCATCTTACTGGAATACTTCCTTCCTCCGAGCACGTTTGCTCTTGCGAATCTCCACTCAAGCCGGCCAATAAAGGCAAGAATGATGTGGGAGCTCTGTTCCTCGTCATTGTTCACTCCAGCCGGCCAACAAAGGCAAGCCAGAGGTGAGGAACAAGACTCTTCCCGGAAGATAGGGTCCGTGGGGCCGCTTTAGTAGTATTAAGTAGTATTAAACGTGGCAATGCTAAAATTTTAATATATCGCACAATATACACACACAATATACAATTATAATATTAACACACAGATATATATTTGAACTCTATTTTTTAAGAGCAATGCATGGGCCCTTATGAAACCGAGAGAGAGAAAAACCGGCAAGAAACTCCACGGTTACTCTTTTTAAAATTAATTGACTTTTACAATGTAGTTGAGAAAAATATTCTCCCATACATTCTAACTGCAGATGTAAGTTTGTACACACAATATTGCAAGATTTCTTATGTTACCATAGGTGGAGTACCTGTGATAACAAGAGAAATCTTGCAAAGCACGTTAAGCCATTGGTCCCGGCTGTAATTCGTGAATCTTTGACAGTCGTTTCGGTTCGTCAACAGCCCGAAAGTCTGACAAGCAGTCTTACCAAGGGGTATACCTAGTAATTGGGTTGTGGAGGTCAGATAGGCAGTCGTTCCATGTAAAATACTGGCATTCCGCTGCCTCCGGTTAGACTGGAAGCTGACCCCAACATAGTTCGGAAAAGGCTAGGCAGATGATGATGATCAAACGTTCTATAACTACATGTAAGTTATACTGGTTAAGTATCACGACAATTAATACAAATACAGGATCATAAATTATGGTGTTGGTAAGTCTATAAACTATCACAATAAACTAGGAAAACCTCTAGTCAAATAACTCAGTTTCGTCGTCGTTTCAGCCGATAGACGTCCACTGCTGGACATAGGCCTCCCCCAATTTTGGGAGGGTTTGCCATAATCGCCACGCTTGGCAGGCGGGTTGGCGATCGCAGTATGGTATGATGGTGGAATACATAGAGAACGCTGCTGCCCATTCTCCGGTACGATCCTTAGTCGCCTTTTACGACACCCACGGGAAGTAAGGGGTGGTGGTATTCTTTAAGTCCGGCACCACACAGACTAAACTCAGTTTATCTTGCCCTAATTGTAAGCGTTGTTTTCCTTAGTCGATGTAGTCAGCACGTTACAAGCATGATTGTTTTATCAAAGCTTTATTTCAAGTACAGACGCCAGCACAACACAAGCTACCCGAAACTGTCAAATTTTCCCAATAAACTTTGAACTTTAAGCTTTAGCGATAAAGTTGAAAATCTATTAAAGAAATTTGACAGATTGTAGTAGCTTGATGTGCTGGCGTGTGTACCTAACCAATATTTTTGTAACAATTTTATGATTTAGAAGAGTGTCCGTGGAGTTTCTTGCCCGTTTTTCTCTATAAGTACCTACTTACTGACTACACTTCGGAATGGGCAACCAGCTTCATCTTCCTGACTGACCGATCCCTTGACAATTCAAAAGTGCCTGTAATTCGTTTATTTGAAATTAAATTAAATGCTTTGAGTTTGAGTTTGAGTAGAATCGATACTGCAACGAAGAAGAAAAGACTTCAACGAGCAAATGATGCAAAACTTTTGTGCTACGTAATTTCTTTGCTTTGCTTTATATTCTCATGTTAGGTATACAGGGTTATTGGTAAAACATTAACAACCTCTTAAGAGGTCATTGTACTCATCATTATGAACAACTTTTACTATGGGACCAAACCTGAAATCGCGAAAAAAAAAAATCTGCTGTTCCCTACATTTTGACGAGTTTGACGAACATAAATGTAGGGAACAGCAGATTTTTTTTTCGCGATTTCAGGTTTGGGTTTGATCTTCCCCTACTCCTATAACCATCCACATCGAGAATATACAGTACAGGGTGCTTACACCAATACTATTGCTCTGTGGCAGTTCCGCCCATAATAAACGTACGAGATGGCCGCGCGAAACTTTCTCAGGCAGTGTCAGTACCTATGTAAAGTCAGGGGAATTATTTGCTAAGCAAATAAATCGAATCACAGCTGTCATTCTTTGTATAAAACGGATTTATCACGGCAAATTGATATAAGGTGTCAATTTGCTTAACAATTATTCACCCAGGCTGTACTTATTACACACATCAAAAGTGTCTAGGGATTAAGCATTTTTATGCGGATTTCTTGAGATTGAGATGTGGCTTTGTAATAAATTTATGATTTTATAAATTTATATGGATCCTTTTTGGTGCATTTCATAATTTGAATCAGGAACTGTGAATCAAATTCGAGTAAAAGATGAAAATCAGCTGTCAATATTTTCCCTATAAAAACATACAACGCATTGAAGACATTATTGGTGCTACTGTTTCCCTACTACTGATTAAAACCAACGTTATTATGGAGCGGCGACGTCATTTAAGCAGGGAAGAAATGCTCAGAGCCGTGGGAATGATAGAAGCTGGTTCCCGGCAACGTACTGTGGCTTTAGCTCTGAATACAAGTCAGAGTGTTATCAGTCGACTTTGGACACGTTACCGAAGCACTGGTACCGTGGCTGAGCGCCATGGAGGACGGTATCGCTGCACCACACGGAGACAAGACCGATACAATCAAATCTTAACTCGAAGAGCTCCAACAATAACCGCCATGATGTTAGCCGTGAGGCTTCATCACTCTTCAGGGAACTTAATTAGCGACCAAACAGTCAGAAACCGCTTGCATGAAGTGAACCTTCATTCCCGAAGACCGCTACGGGTACCACCTATAGCAATGCACAATCGTAGGATTCGATATCAATGGGCTCTTGAACACAGAAATTGGGCAGAAGAACAATAGCGTTTCGTGTGCTTTTCTGATGAGTCTCGTTTTGGTATGAGACCGGATACAAGACGTATACGACACTGGAGAACCCCTGGACGCCAACAGCGATTAAAATCCTGCCAGGAAGTCCATCCTTATAGTGGTGGAACCATCATGGTATGGGCGGGTATTTGGATCGGCGGAAGAACTGAGTTGATTTGGATCAGAGGCAACCTCAACGCTCAAATTTATGCTGAGACGATTGTATCAGACGTCATCGTTCCTCTACAAGTGCAAATCGGTCCCTTATTTCAGTTAATGCATGATAATGCACGACCGCACACCGCAAGAGTTGTAAGACAGACTCTCGCCGCAGCTAACATCAATGTCCTGCCCTGGCCTGCTCAGTCGCCAGACTTGAACCCGATTGAGCATGCATGGGATATGCTACAGAGAAGAGATCTGCCGAATATGGAGGGTATCCAGTCGCAAGAAGACCTTTTTTTGTTGTTGCAACGAACATGGGCGGCCATTCCACAGCGTGATTTGGATGAACTCATTTTGAGTATGCCAAACCGATGTTCTTGTGTTGTTAGTGTTCGCGGTAGAAACACGGATTATTAATTGTTTAAGTTACCCAATAAAATTTTAAAGAAAACTGTTATTTCAGTCTTTTTTTCGAACTTTTGTGTTAGTGGTTCAAATGTCAAAAATCCCTTTATTAGGAAAATGGCAAATTTCTTTATTAATGCAAAGGTGACTTGGTTTATCGTTACTGTGACAAACGAAAACACTTTATTTGATGAATCCTTAAAGAAAATTTTAATTAATATCAATCAGGAGAAAAGTTATTGCAAAAATATATGTTGATCCCTAGACACTTTTGATGTGTGTACATACTAGCTGACCCGACAGACGTTGTCCTGTGTTTGATTCGAAAGACACGTGGCGCCATCTATTATCGTAATAACGTTATTGTTGTTTTCCTCGGGATTGGCACTTTTTTTCGGGATGAAATACCTTTCTGTAGGTACACCTGACAACCGGTATACTTAAGCAATATTTCAGCAGGCGTGAAAAGGTGACAAGCAAACTTACTTTCGCATTTAAAATATTAGTTTTCGCATTTATATTATATTATTATAGTTAGGATTAATATAATTTATAATATGAGAGCAAACATTAACATTTTCTACATTTTCTAGAACAATGGAGTACCTATCATGTGTTTCAAAACCAATGTCCTAATTATATACATAGGTACCTTAATACTTTTTGTTCTGTTGGATCCTTATAGGAATAACAGTGTGAAGATGTATTAGTAAACCTCGGGAAACAGTTCTACAGAAACTAAACAGTAGCGCCACCTATATGGTTTGAACTAAACTGGCTCAGTACATAATTGTTACAAACAAAGAAATGTTTCAATGTGATGTTGGTGCTCTAGTAATGTGCTCTTGGCGAGTAGGCTTTAAGCGTAGTTCGGGATCATTTCAATAGATGACGCTGATTTAGGTTATGAAGTCTCATACTGAATTCGTATTGCATGTTGGAAATTGTTTTTGCCTTTTTGTTTTTTGAGTTACGACTATTTTACAAAAACAAAAAATAAAGAATCGGTACTAATGCTTTTATATATATATATATTCTTATCTCGGCTTAATTGTGCATAATAGTGCAACTAAAGAGGCATTTTTTTTGCATTTGCAAAAAAAATGCCTCTTTAGTTTAGTTTAGAACTCTTCTGTCTTAGTTAATTTAGTCAATGCATTTATTTAGGAATTATTTAACACTAAACTTGTATTCTGGTTTTACTGGAGGCAGACACAAAATCCAACTTGGCCACGGTTTCTGTTTTAGTTCCAATATTAACCAAAAGATGTCACTGTGCATTTCGTGCCGATTCGTGAATCGCGGTGTCAAGATTCTCCATCGTTTGGTTGGGTCACCTCGAATCCGCAAAATGTGTATCTCTGGTTTCCCTTCAAAACGCATAAATCTTTCGCCTTTTACTAAAGATTTCCGTGGAGGGGGACACTCAAATGAGTCTATATGATATTTTTGAAATAGCTCTGCTTCGGCAGAGTTTAGAATTCCATTCCCTTGATAAATGTCTAAATGATGAGGTCTCATAGATTGAACTTATTGTTTATTTTTATTATTTCTCTTCTCTGTGATCAGCCAGTCTTATGTTGTGAGTTGTGAGCCATCTGACCATGGCTTGGCGACTCAAAAGTTTCATAAACATAAATGTAATGTATTGTTAATTGCCTTTGTCTTCATTCAGTGTTGTGATTTCTTGATTCTTCGTTTAATAGGCCGTGTAATTAAAAATTGCTCATTTTTGGTCACAAGTTTATGGTTTAGACTTAATTCTATGGTTGGTACCCAAAGGGTAAAAACGGGACCCTATTACTAAGACTTCGCTGTCTGTCTGTCACCAGGCTGTATCTCAAGAACCACGATAGCTAGACAGTTGGAAATTTTCACAAATTATGTATTTCTGTTGCCGCTATAACAATTACTAAAAACAAAATAAAATTAATATTTAAGGGGGCTCCCATACAACAAACGTGCTTTTTTCGGCGTTTTTGCCTTGTGGTACGGAACCCTTCGTGTGCGAGTCCGACTCGCACTTGGCCAGTTTTTTGTTTTAAAATGTTCGTAATAGTCCGAATTAGGTTTTTATAGAAAGATAAGATAGAAAAGTTTCCCGGAAAATGTAAAATCCGTAAAAAACTAAACATCCTTTTTCATAAGGGACGTTTGTATGAAATATAGAAATTTAGACAGGAACACGTCTTTCGGGTCAGCTAGTATATTTATAAACATGGTACCTACTACCTAGTACAATAATTATTTCACAATGGTGCCGCTGTTCTTCACAAACTAATAAGTTTAATGCACCTTTTTTTCTATTACCTACGTTAGAAAAAGAAGGACAGAAGATACATTTTAGTTTAGTCCTGTCAAATTAATCAGCGCTTGACGTAAATACGTACCTAATATTAATAGTGTCATGTTATCACTATTGCTCATCACATTAAACAATAATAAACTATGAATGGTTTCCTGTTTTTGTTAAGAACCAGATTGCGTTTATTATAAGGACATTAAAACACTGGTCAATAATAATGTCATTTTACTTTATTTAGATTTTTTTTATTCACTTATTTCAGGCGTTTGTAAAGGGGCTAGTGGCTAAGTAATAACAGCCGCAGGGGTCGGTCGGTCAGGTTAAGCTACGCTTGCCGCGGTTGGTCCGTGGATGGGTGACCATTTTTACATACCAAGACCCTCCGTGCCTCGGAAAGCACGTTAAGCCATTGGTACCGGCTGTCATTCGTGGATATTTAACAGTCGTTACAGGTCGTCACCGTCAGAAGCTCGAAAGTCTGACAACCGGTCTTACCAAGGGTTGTGGAGGTCAGATAGGCCGTCGCTCCATGTAAATACTGGTATTCAGCTGCATCCGGTTAGACTGGAAACCGACCCCAACATAGTTGGGAAAAGGCTAGGCAGATGACGAACTTATATTATTATATTTACATAATAAAACCTCTTGTGTAAAGATTTGAAGCTCTTTCGAGTCTTCTCCTAACCTTTTCCCAACTAACCAAACCTAACTGGATGCAGCTGAATACCGTCTTCCATTCGTTCTGGAATGACGCCTACAAAAATAACAGCTGCAATGTATAGACGTAGTGTGTCATTTTGCCATTATCAACAACCTTGGCAAACGGATTGGTGATTGCAATGATTATAGAGAAGGCAGGCCAAAAGGCTTAAATTAGTTTCTTCAAACAATGGTCAGAATAGTAGGTACTTTTGTAAAAACCTACGTACTTGCAAGTTCTAAGAGAGCCATCTATGCAAGAGTGAGCCAAGTGATTTCGAAAGTTTTTAGCATCCCCTCTCGGAGAGCTTAGGTTTCTTTTCGATGGCTCCTAAGTATACTGAGTCAACTATTGTTCTTTATAAGTATAGTTGACTCAGTATACTTAGGAGCCATCGTTTTGACCATTCTTCCCTAATATTTCAATAAACCTAATGGTATAGGGTACCATGACTTCTTTTTGTACGTACAAGCGCGGAGCCCCCACAGCGCGGGGCCTGTAGCATTTGCTACACCTGCTACGTGGCTAATCCGGCATGGTCCAAATTCCGGGCTGTTAATAAGAAATTCCCAATGGTAAAACCCATTAACCCGTTCCTTTCCATAGGTACCTACTACGCTTTGGCAAACTAGCTTCATATTTTCTGACTGACCGACTTCTTGATAATTCAATAGTGCCTGCTTTGAGTTTGAGTTGAGTTTGCAGGCGCGATTCTCTAAGGGAACTGTTTAAGGAAATTAACATCATGACGGTGCCTTGTCAATATATCTATGAAAACATCATGTATGTAAGGAAAAATTTACATCTTTTTAGTAAAAGAGGTGAAAGACATAATTATAGTACTAGAAATAGGGACCTATTAGTTCAACCAGGTTTCAGACTGGCTAAAGTAGATTCATCTTTTATGGGGTACTGTCTAAAATGTTATAATAAAATACCTCCCCACATTCTTCAACTGAATGAGACAAAATTTAAATCTTGTATAAAACGCACACTATGCAGTCAGGCATATTATAAGTTAGGGGATTACATCGCTGACAAAAATGCCTGGCTCAATGCTAGTCCTGCTCCACAACTAATTGACTAACAATTGAAAATACTGTTGGAGCTGCTGAAGATTGTAAGACTCCTTGCATTGTATAAACTCAATTTCCTTTGTATTGTATAATTGCATAGCACAGATGTGAGTTCTATGTAATCTATAGCTACCATTTACTGGGTAATAATATCTTTCATTGACTTGAATATTCCCTGGCGGCTGATAGTGTGTCATGCTCACTCAAATGTCTCGCTGGCGGTGGCGTGTATGTTGGATCATTTAGCTCCCTTAAAAGTGGTTGAGCTGAATGGTGCTGATATATACGTCATGTTCGTGAACGGGCGCCGTCAGTTGGGACTGGTCATCACGTGGCCGCCTGGGCTTATTTTAATTGTTTTAATTTTGGATTGTTGTTTTGTTACTATTTGTTGTATTCTGGACGCTCTTAACGCGGACATCTTTTTATTTTTTACATCGTTCTCACATTATATAATCATAAATTCAAAAGAAATGATGTAACAAATGTTTTTGTAAAATGAAATTTAAAAAGAGTGTCCATGGAGTTTCTTGCCCGTTCTTCTCCATAGGTACCTACGCTTTGGAATGGGCAACTAGCTTCATATTTTATGACTGACCGACTTCTTGACAATTCAAAAGTGCCTGTTAAAGGTTTAATTGAAATAAATGCTTTGAGTTTTGAGTTTTGAGTTTTTGGACACCTTGCCCGACCCGGGAATCGAATCAGGATCCCATTCTCGGAGATGCTTATATCCAGCTGTGGAATGCTAAAAAAAAAATCAGCTGTTCCCTATTACATTTTGACGAGTTATACGAACATAAATGTAGGGAACAGCTGACTTTTTTTTCACGATTTCAGGTTTGGTCCCATAGTATAAGTTGTTCATAATGATGAGTACAATGACCTCTTAAGAGGTTGTTAATGTTTTACCAATAACCCTGTATAATGATGATGTTAACTTCTTCATAACTTTCAAACATACATCAAAACCCACAAAAACAAGCCAGTCCGTCTTTACCCCTACCGTGACAATTCACAGTTAGAATTACAACTCTAAATAAAAGTAGCATTAGAACACCCACTTTTTGCGCTCACAACAAAGAGCTGACCGGTCAACGGACACACCCACACACAGACACACACATGTTGCCATGCACACAGCACGTAAAGACACACACATTGACACATGCGCGCACGCAACACGAACGCATAGCATGCAGCCAAGCGAGACGAGCTGTGTACAGTTTCCAACGTTTTCCTTATCCAATACATAATCGGTGCTGTTTTTATTTAATGCACTGTTATAGTATTACGGTCTTATTCATAATAAGTTATAGAACATCTAAAGGCTTGCTAATGTCTCGTTGTCAAAAATTGTTATTCATAAACGCATTTTAGCATTAAAACGTTCGATAAACCTGCTATAAAGTTATGGAGCCCAGACCCCTACTATAACAGGTACATGAACAGTACTATAAAAATGGCCGACTCTACATCAGCTGATAGAAAATGACGTTTGACCTACAAATGTAACAAAGACTACAATATAATGCGGTAATTATTATTATATACCTACAATGCAAAATAGAAGCAAGGAAAAATATAACGAAGCACATAAATTATTGCAACAAGAATTACTGTGGGACGCTGCTGCTTTGGGGTGTGACGCTTTTCAATGTCTTTTACATGGCATACATGCAAACTAGGAAATGTGAAAACAACCATAGTGGCTAGAGC
Source organism: Mesoligia furuncula (assembly GCA_916614155.1). Taxonomy (NCBI): domain Eukaryota; kingdom Metazoa; phylum Arthropoda; class Insecta; order Lepidoptera; family Noctuidae; genus Mesoligia; species Mesoligia furuncula. The sequence continues at coordinate 26,465,700 of OU744802.1, read as the reverse complement.
AGTACCTTACAATATTGCAGTTGACCATGGAGACATGCAGTTAGTAGTTAGGGCAGCAATATCAATGAATATCATACAAAGTCAGCCCAAGAAGCCTAGGTGCAAGGGGAAATGCAAATGCTATTTTACAAACTTTTGAGGAAACATTCCGCCGAGATAGCCTCACTTTACCAGGTTAGAGGTACATCTTCCCACTTGTGTCCGGAGACGGTTCAGGGACTTCTGTGTGGATAACGGAAGTTTACACCCTGCAGGGAGATGCTCCACTAGGATGCGGCAGTAGGGAGTGGTCGTGAAGCTATGTAGCAAACCATATTCCTCCTCCTATCCTACCCTATGCGTCCCTAAACATGCAGTTAAAGTGACCTCTGCACTGCCACTGACGACGTTGTGGAAGTGGCAAAGTTTTGGGCCAACAAGATCTGAAATACTGTCGTCCCCGCGACACGAAGAAGATAAAGAGGAGACATTTTAGCGAGTAGTGCATTAATAAAAAGCTTTTATACAGATATCAGTTTAATTGATTTATTTTTATAATAAGTACTCTAAACTTTAATTCGGCTTCTAGAACTTGTGCTAGCAGAACAACATTTTTTAAATGTTTCTTTTCATTTGCCATCTATGCCACCTTTTCTGTAGGCCGTTTCAGTTTCTGCTATTTGTAGTGAAGCACCATCCTTCCTACTGTCCTGAAATACAAAATGAATGTTATAATTCTTTCTCTTCATCAAACGAAATTCTTGACATGCTTACTCAGGAACTTTGTAACTTATAAGTAAATTGGATAGGCTCCTAATTCGTAAATCATGCCATGCCGCCTTTTTCGCGTTGGTGTCAGTCAGTATAAGTGTTTTTATTTTCTACTTGTTTGGCGCCATCACTAGCGTCCACCTTTATTTTCTGTCATGGAAACCCTCTCCCTGACCAATTCTTCTAAAAGATCTAAGGAAAAGCAAAAGCAAGCATAAGTATAAGAAATTAAGAATGTTTACAAAACAAAACTTACTTTGAACATAACTGCTTTGAACACATTTTAGTTGTAGGTAACAGTACACACCTTATCGTCCTCCAATCAAAACGAGTATTCACTTCTTTGCCCTTTCTTGGAACTAGTCTACGGTCTTAATTCCATTTCTTTTAAATACAAAAAAATATTCAAAGGTTTTCGCTCTCCTGACAATAAAATAACAATAACCATGGTAACGCGGCAAAACTGTCAAAACTGTAGACAATAAATTAGTTTTCCGTACGTCATAATGTCTATGGTCACAATTATTCGGTGCGTAGGCAGATATTCTCGTTTGACAACTCAATGTGTTGGCCAATTTGTTGGATGACTTCAATAAAATGGCAACATTTATATTTATATTGAAGTTATAGGACACTTTAGTTATAGAAGATTTATGAAGCGTTTATGAATACAAAATTTTATCGAACGTTTTAAAGGCTTATCGAGCATTTTAACTAATGAACGTTTTAAACCTTCTATAAGCTTTTTTTATGAATAAGACCGTTAGTAATTATAGGATTAGTGGTACTTGACTAATTAAAATCTACGTAAATGGTATCAGTGTATAATTAAATATTGTCAAGGACAAGATAGGAAATCGTTAGTTAAGGTGACTTTATGTCATAATGCGCGGTCTTTGTCGGACTGCATAGAAAAGAAAGAGAAGCGCGATGACAGAACGCTGGTAATTTATTGCTAAATATGAAGCAATTATCTATTTACAAAAAATCTATTGTTTGGACTAAAAAAATAGAACACGAGTGCATTAAGATTGTAGAATAATCTGACAAAAAATCATAATGATTGTATGTATATCAGTTTGGTTTTTAATGTAAAAAGAAAGTTTTTAGAAGTATCTTCATGATTTTTTTCTATCGTATCAAATTAGTTGTATTATGTTTTCAACGCACTATCTACCTAGCATATATCCTGAAGAAATATCATGTATTTTTCTGATTTTGTTTATTGTAGTCGATCATATACTTTTATTGTTTCTAAAACTTGCGTTTTTTTGGGTTTAGGTCCTGTAAGCCCCTTAAAAGAGTATGTTGTTGGGAATAACAAACACGATACAATACAAATAGTACAGACGCCAGCACATCAAGCTACTACAATCTGTCAAATTTCTTTAATAGATTTTCAACTTTATCGCTGAAGCATATGGTTCAAAGTTGATTGGGAAAATTTGACAGTTTCGGATAGCTTGATGTGCTGGCGTCTCTACATTTAATACAATATTTAATTATATCATACAGGGTGACAGGAAGGTCGACGCGCAAACTGTAATTATAAATTCAGCACATGATTCAGGTCAACAAAAAAAACAGCTGTTTCATACAAATCTGTAGGTATAGCCTTTTCTCAACTATGTCGGGGTCGACTTCCAGTCTAACCGGACGCAGCTGAATACCAGTGTTTTCCATGGAGCGACCGCCTATCTGACCTCAACAACCTAGTCACTGTGTAACACGACACTCCTTCCTCCAAGCCACAACATAAAGAAAATGGTGTTCTCCAGTAAATGTTGCTTTGTTACAACTTCAATTGACAATAAAGCATCATTATTCCCTCAAAAGTTGAAATATTGGCATTTATTTCATATTAATTACTACTTAACAATCTCGTTTATGATTCAATATCCCGTTGACTCAATGTCATACACAAACGACAGATTTTTCATCATGCCACTGTTGCGTCAGACGCAGAGCCGACAAAGTACCACTTAGTGTCACGATAGCACGCTGGCACTACGTGTGCAATCTACGCAACATTATAGTGTAATATAGTGTAACTTTAATGTAACATTATGCTTATTCTCCTCGTAGGTATAAGTAGAAGTTTAGTGTATGTAGGAAACCTGTACCACATATATTTTTTATAGTTATGTGTAACGGGGGTTTATCCTAATTTGCCCGTTTTAGAATCAATTTTAAGTGGTCAAATTACTTTATTTAGGTCCTGGAAAAAGTATATGTCATAGATACATCCTTGTTTTAGGGAAATTAACGCACTAATACGATAAAATTGTTAATTGCTTGATGAAAAAAAAACCATGTAATAGGGGAAAGTCCATAGCCATCATAACTTTATGCCCATTTCTCCTTACCACAGATAATATAATACTCTACGTACCCTTACTAAGAAATAGACCGAGGTATAGATCTCCCGCAGGCTTTGCTCGACCCGGGAATCAAACCCACGCCCAGGAATTGCGCTTGCGACTACTATTTAGCGGCAGGCGAGGCGTTTCATATTAACACATACACTTCTTTATTGTCATATTGGTAATTCCCAACATAAGTAGCGATGTAGGTTTTTGCAGCAAATTGATTAAAAGGTTTTTTTTAATATGCGTTTAGCCAACTACGTACTCAAGAGTCTCACTCACACTTAGGTGTTGTTTTTTTATCTCTTTAAAAAAACTTGACTCAGTATAGTCAAGTTTTTTTTTGTGTTATACAGCGTCAAATTAAATTAGCTAGCAAAACTCCACAGATGTTATGGTTAAACTTTCTGAACTCATACGTCAAGTAACCACAATATCAGAGGTCGTTGACCCCAAAAAAAAATCATCAAATCTTTTTTATTTTATTGTTGTGTTAGATATACTGATATCTAACACAACAATAAAAAAAATCTTTTTTATTTTATTGTTGTGTTAGATATATTGATATCTAACACAACAATAAAATAAAAAAGATTTGATGATTTTTTTTGGGGTCAACGACCTCTGATATTGTGTTTACTTGAAGTATGAGTTCAGAAAGTTTGTTTTTATTTCGTCGTGTTACCCTTGATGTCTGTGAAGTTTACACATAAAAACTGATGTTTAAACTGATATTTCAAGTAACTAATTACATTACCAGCTGTGCTACTAGCCTTTGATGTAACTGAATACCAGTATTTTACATGGAGCGACTGCCTATCGGACCCTCACAACCCAGTTACTGGGTAACACGATGCCCCTTGGTAAGACTGGTTGTCAGACTTTCGGGCTTCTACAGTAACGACTGTCAAAGATCTAAGTACAAATGACGATGTTCATTCCGTGCTCGGTTTCGTTCATTATGTCACATAATGAACGGACCCGCGCGAAAAAACGCGAAGTTGGCGTGGTTTGAACTGTTAAAACGCCACTTGTGGACCGTACGTGGCTTGCACGTGATAAGATTATGCGGGGAATAATATTTACCACACGGAATTGGGCTCCGGTTTGCGTTGCTGTCGCGCCGTGCCTCCGCTCGCCGATGACGTGTACGTTGATCACGCCGCCTGCGCATGCACACCGCGCTTGGACGTGTTGGGTTCTATTCCGAACATAGTGAACCACGCCCTATTTCAATACTCATTTATTTTTTACTATGTTTACTTAGTTGGTAACTAGATTAGCGGGTCCATAATTAGATCATTATGGACCCTGTCGGACACAGCAATATAGTAAGAGAGAGGACTTTCCCAACTTGGTTGGGGTCAGCTCCGAATGCAGTTGAATACCAGTATGTTTAACCGTCGACAGAAACAGAGGGGGTTTAAAAGTTTTACATGCACCGACTGCCTATCTGACCTCCACAACCCAGGTATAGGATAACACGATACTCCTCCCTTTCCAGTCTTCTATCATCATCATCATCATTTCAGTCGAAAGACGTCCACTGCTGCACATAGGCCTCCCCAAAGTACCTTCACTTCGACCGGTCCTGTGCTTCCCGCATCCAACGGGTTCCTGCGGCCTTCACAAGGTCGTCGGTCCACCTTGTGGGAGGCCTTCCAACGCTACGTCTTCCGGTACGCGGTCGCCACTCCAGAACCTGGGCCCTGTGCCCTGCCTACTGCCACTTAAGTTTGGCAATTCTTCGGGCTATGTCGGTTACCTTGGTTCTCCTGCGGATCTCCTCATTCCTAATTCGATCACGCAGGGAAACTCAAAGCATAACCCTCTCCTTGCCCTTTGGGTGACTTTTAGCCTTCTTATAAGGCCCATTGTGAGCGACCACGTTTCAGTGCCATAAGTCATCACTGCCAACACGCACTGGTCAAAGACTGGACTTGAGACATTGCGGTATGTGGGTCGAGAAGATAGTCGATAGATAGATAGTCTTCTATACCTACTAATAATATTATAAAGAGTCAGATTTGATTTTTTGTATGTCACGCAAAAACGGCTGAACGGATTTGAATTAAATTTGGCACGTGGGTAGATCATGACCTCTATTATGACATAGAATACTTTTTATCCCGATATTCCCCCGGGATCGAGACTTATGTGGGTTAAACGGCGGGGTGCAGCTAGTCTTACCTAAATCTAATATTATTATTAGAGTTTTTTACCACAATATTCTAAATCTGACGTCACCCCGACCACAGTTGGTCAGATTGACCTGTAACCTGTTAATACCGCGTTGATAAGTGACAACAATGATCGCCTTATCACGACGTCAGCCGCGTGGTTTCCCCAAACACCACCCACACATGTGAGGACGTACCAGTTTGTTTACATCACATGCGAGTGGGGTGTGTGGCTCAAGTGATAATATTGTCGCGAGAGTCACGAGTCTCGTAGATAGACCTAAACGCAAGAATCACGATCTGTATGAAAACCAAGCGTGCCATTTTTTGACTACCTACTATGACGTTACAAGCACTATATAGTGATGGGAAAATCAAATCGATTCAAAGACGCCGGCCGGGTGCGGCACCCGTCTCGCCTCACCCCCGGGGCCTAGCGCCAGCGCTCACGCGTTCACCCAGCCAGGAGCACTACAGGACTGAGCGTGAAAGTGGCGGCTTACGATTTTTGTACGTAAGCTGGTGCGATTTTTGGCACGCGAAGTAAATAAATAAATAAATAAATAAGTAGTTACTCTTGCGTTATCTAGGTGAATATATCTGTGGTATTTAAGTTATGAAATGGTAACACAACAGACAAACAGTGTTGTTTTAATTGTTATATTATTTAAATTAAAAAGACATGTTTAATTTTAACTCATTATCACCTGCCTAGCCTATACCCAACTAAGTTGGAATCGGCTTCCAGTCTAACCGGATGCAGCTGAATACCAGTATTTTACATAAAGCGACTGCCTATCTGACCTCCATAACCCAGTTACTGAGTAACACGATACCAATTGGTAAGACTAGTTGGTTGGCTGGTTGCAATGGTTGGTTTGATTATTGTAACTGTTACATAGAGAGAGAGTAACATAAAAACATCACGCATGTAAACCTTGAAGGGTTAGGCACAGGTCTATCTCTGTACCTGCCTTAATGTGACTATACCCACATTTCCGCAGTTATGCTTTTTTTTTCTTTTTAAAAAACGATGCACACTAGGAATTTCTCCTGGGTTGTGGGTTTTAGTCCCATGTAATAGGAGGTGGGCCTATTGCCATCATCCGTGGCTAAATCCAGACTCCAGCCTGCTAGGCTGCTTCTAAAGAATTCCTGGTGGAAATACGTAATAACACTTTGCCCGACCCGGAAATCGAATCCCTGAATCCTTACGGGAATTGAATCCCTCAATCAATCCTGAATCCTCATCCTCGATTGTATATCGTCAGACAAGGTGATAACAAGTATGTGGTGTAATTTATTGCATATATGTGGTTTCCATACAGTATATTGCTTTGAATACTTACCTATTGTAAAGAAATTGGAAAATGAAACAACACATTTCGGTTTTAATAAATTTATTTTTGTTAAAAGAGATTTTTTATGACGTAAAACGAACCTAACAACATATAAAATCACCTTTATTAAATAATTAAAAACAAATCAACACACTAACTGAAACAAGAGTTACGCAAAACGGCACAACGAAGTTCTAAGAAACGGTGACAACTCGGCGCGTAGCCGGTGACGTCCACTGCTACGTCACCGTGCGTAGCGACGTAGCGATACGCCGTAGCACGCGTCAGTTACGTCGTAGCACTCGTAACCCCAATGTAAATCTATTTAATTTTTATTTTATGTAATTTATTACGTTTAAGAAGCAGACAGCTTTGTTAGTACATACATACATACCTTATAACTCTTGCTTTCATTCCATGGGGGTAGGCAGAAACAACAGGATCGCAGCAGGTGGCTGCTGCGATTCTTACAATTTTGTCAGTGATTATAATTAATGCTGAAATACACCTGCTTTTACAAAAACAAATAAGAATATACACCGTTACATTTTCATCGTTTTAATCCTTAAAAGGGGTCACTGTACTCATCGAAATCGTGAAAACAAAAAATCTGTTGATCCATACATTATGTCGAGTTGTACGAACATAAATGTATGGATCAGCTGATTTTTTTTCAGGATTTGAGGGTTGGTCCCATAGTAAAAAATGTTCAATAATGATGAGTATAACGACCCCTTTTTAAGGATTAAAACGATCAAAATGTAGGGTTTATTTTCTACATTTCGGTATGTCTAAACATTAGAGCTGTATTCTACCATTTTGCAAGAAGTGTAATTATCATAGTAAAAACGTAATTCTCCACCCCAGTCCAAAGTCCAACTCCATGACCTCGCTACCTCCTGTGCCTCGGTCCCACCCCGATCACTCGACCAGCGCGTGCGCCTCACTTTCACGCACAGCGATGCGTCAGCGTCACTCACACTACGATGCGTCACTCACAAATGTACGTGTCACACACACATTCGAACATGCGTTTGCGCATACCAGCCGTAACCGTTACTACTGAGTAGGAAATTAACATAAATGAGTAACGTATTTTTATTTTCAATTCGTAGAAAAATCGAAGAAGCGAGATAGATAGACCTAATAACCAAAAAGCATTTGAGATCTGTATTTCGAGGTCAATGACCTTTCTCTTGTGTGGTGTAAAATTAAAAGGGCTTGTCCGTTTTGTGCTTTCGGAACGGTCATGTATACAGAGAAACATGATTATCAAATGGAAAAAAAAACTTTATTTTGGTAGGTACTAATTTGTTGATGTTGTTCTTGCGAATTACACTATTATTATAATGGCGAAAGTTTGTGAGTGAGTGTGTGTGTTTATGTATGTTTGTTAATTCTTTACGCTCAAACGGCTAGACCAATTTTGATAAAATTTTGTATGGAGGTAGCTGACACTCTGGATTAACAATTATAGGCATTTACGCGGGTGAAACTGGGGGGTACAGCTTGTTAAATATAATGATGATTTTTTTACATAGAGTTAATTGTAGTCTTCTAATTACCCTGTCATGTCCTGTCACCTGTGCACTTGATGACCTTATGACGGCGTCAGTGAGCGGAGTTTGCGCAATTGATCTTTGGGCCAAAGATTTTCGAACTTTTTGCCATCGCAGAAGAAGCGGCCTCTTCCTATATAAAATGAAATATTCGATGAAAATATTTATGTTTTTACCATAGAGTTATAGAAGTAGTCTTCTAATTTCTGTGGTTGTCTACTGCCAGTTCCATAATCTTCATTCTATAGCTGTAAATATAAACATAATTGTGATGAACGGAAACCCAGAGCTCTATCAGACTTTGCTCATATGCTATAAATACATCCTTAAGTACTGACTTCCGTTTTCTCCGAAAATCTGACAGCCAGTCTTACCAAGGGATATCGTATTACCCAGTAACTGGATTGTGATTGATTGAAATATGTCTGTCTAGATAAAACCAAAATCATTGGGTTTTCTATGGTTTTTAAGCATATTTTAGAGGTCGAATACAACAGTCATAAAAATGTTTTACATAAAAAAACAAACTTAGAAATTCCTAGAATATATTTTCGTTCGAGTTTCATTTTAGATTCTTGTTTTATGTATGTACCTATTTAATTTGCATTTTGAGTTATTTATAGAGGTGTGTCTGGAAATTTTATTTCAGTGTAAGAGTACAGGAAGTAGGTACCTACTTAAGAATGTAATCACCTGCCTAGCCTTTTCCCAACTATGTTAGGGTCGGCTTCCGGATGCAGCTGGATACCAGTATTTTACATGGAGCGACTCCCTATCTGACCTCCACAACCCAGTTACTGGTTAATACGATACCCCTTGGTATAAAGACTGCTTATCAGACTTTCGGACTTCTGACTACCCGTAACGACTGTCAAAGATCCACGAATGACAGCCGGGACCAACGGCTTAACAGGCTTTCCGAGGCACGGAGGGGTCACGATATGTAAAGATGGTCCGCTATCCACAGACCAACCGCGGCAAGCGTAGCTTAACCTGATCGATCGACCAGTGCGGGTGTTATTATTTAGCCACGGGCCCCTCGTGTTAGTAGGTAGATGTCTTCGAATTTTAGGTTCTAGGACATGCCGAAATTTTCCTTCACCGTTTTAAGAGAGTGAAAATCATTAACACAAAGTAAAGCGCCTGTCTGGGTACGAACCTACGACCCAACTCGTAAGTCGCGGCCATTAGAACCGGGTCTCCACTGCTCTAATTTAACCCTTAGTATGTCGGAACGTAGATCTACGCGAGACACAATGGCTTTTTAATTTTGTCTGTAATTCCGACATACGAGGGGTTAATATCTCTCTCTCTTTCTAATCTACTTAGCCCATAATGTCCCAACGCTGGGCAAAGGCCTCCCTCTCCCTTATCCACTGTCTGTCCACTGCCATTGCGGGCAAGGCCTTTCGGTACCTACGAGTCAAGTCAAATTAATTTAATTCATACGGAACGAGATCGACTCTAGACGGTCTTGCGAAATTCGTCTAGTTCATTAAAATACGTAAACAGCAAGTCTTGGCCGGTGATAACTTGCGAAATTATGTCTGCTAAAAGGAAACTTCGATGTTTTGACAACGACTGGACTGACCTACGTCACTTATATACCTATTTGTCAACGTTTTAGCGAGAAGAATTCAATGTTTTTAAAGTCCGTAGCACACTATGAATCTCAATCTGAATCATTTTGAAGAATATTCCTAATCCATTGATATATACAGGGTTATTGGTAAAACATTAATAACCTCTTAAGAGGTCACTGTACTCATCATTATGAACAACTTTTACTATGGGACCAAACCTGAAATCGCGAAAAAATAATCAGCTGTTCCCTACATTTTGACGAGTTATACGAACATAAATGTAGGGAACAGCTGATTTTTTTTTCGCGATTTCCGTTTTGGTCCCATAGCAAAAGTTGTTCATAATGATGAGTACAATGACCTCTTAATTGTGCTAAAGGAAAATATTACATAATAAAAAAAAGATATTCTTAGAATCAAAAATTATAAAATAAAGTTTGTGAGGGAAAAACTATTTTTTGTTATTATTTTTATCTGACCTGTATTACGTATTTTAATTACATCATACACTCATGCGCAGTTTTATTACAGACAGAACTCCTTTGGACTTTAAAATGAATGTTTATTAATTAAATATGAATGACGCAGAGTTTGCGAGTTATTATACTAGACACGTAGATATTATAGGTACACCGCCTTTTATCTAATCTTATTTGATACCTACAATAACAACAACAGCTCTGTGAAACTATTCACTTGTTGCCGCCGATAAAATTTATCTCAGCACTCATCATACTCTCATTACTTACTTAAGTACTTCTTTTAACGATGTCCACAGATGAGAATAAAGTAATAAGTGCCTAACACACAACGGGACAGCATCACAGCATGACAGCAGTAAACTCTCCAAGACGTGGAAGTCGTCGAAAGTAGCGACTGTCGAGCGCAGGTCATTGAACCGCAACTGTCAAAATAGTAGCAAGATGGTGCACGAGTGTCATTGATTGTGCGCGGCGCGGTGCAGGCGGGCGACCTTGTCGCGCCCGCGCCCCTCGCCGACGTCATGCGGGGGCGCGCCGGTGACGTCACGCCGACCTCGCCGTCACACCACGTGCACGTGAACAGCACGCGCCGCCACGCGCCGGCTGCGTGATCAGCGCCCTGCTATTGGCCCGCGCAGCCGAGCCACCCGCTCCCATTGGACACCCGCCCCCCCCTCACCCCACAATCGCATGCCTCGTACAACGAGCACTCGCCGAACGGTTTATTCGTCTGCCGCCCGCTTACAGAACCACACGGCTCCCAACAGCGGAACCGCGGAGCGAAAACACAAGTTTTGTGAATTAAAAAAGAAAGTTTTATTGCGTTGAATGCTATTAGTTTAATCAGAATGTCGACTCTCCTCGAAGTTTGTGGACCCCTCTCACCGCCGTCAACGCCACCGTTGATGGAAAACAAAGTGAGTGTCTTTTGCAATTCGTCTCAAAAACTAAAAAAAAAATAGAAATAATATTATTGTGCCCCAAAAAAATTTTCCCCGTCAAAAAAAAAATTCTCAGTGCCATTTGTGCAATCGAAAGTACGGTAACAGCGCACGACGCGATCACGCACCGCGCGCGTGCTCGTATTATAGCGACCGTTCACTTACGTGCATCTGTCTTTGTCTCACAGGTCGAGTTACCTTACAAGAAGGCTGCCATGAAGCGCGCGCGGGAGTCTCCGCCGCCACCCGGCCTGGTCACTCCTCAGCCCTCGGACTCGGAGGGCGAGGAGGACTTCAGCAAGCGCTCCCGATGCGAGCTGGCGCGCCTGCTGCTGAGCACGCCGCCGCCCGAGCCATGCTACCGGCCCTCCGTCATAATGCGCGCGCACAAGGACGGCACCTGCAGCCCAGAGCCGCTGCTGCCGCCGCCTCATCAAGACATGAACATGAACATCGTCAAATCGCTCAAATTCAAAATGAACCGCGGTCACAGTTATTCGCAAACTAAATACATTGCGGCTCAAGCTCAAGTTGTGCCACCAATCCGAGTGGAGCCTCCTAGTCCACCACCTAAAGTGGAGGAGGCTCGCGTGCCGTCACCTCACCCCGAGTGTCTGCCCAAGCATGAAGTGCGCGATGAACAGCGAGTGCCCCAGGCGCCGTCCGCAGCCGCCACCCCGGGCTGGGTGCCGCTGGCGCCGCGGCCCGCGCCCACCGTGCTGGTGCCCGGCACCTTACTGCCCACCACCGCACTATGGCTGGTCGCGCCGGCCCCGGCCGCGCGCCGCCGCCTCTACGAGTGTTCGTACCCCGGCTGCGGGAAAAATTACTTCAAGTCGTCCCACCTGAAAGCTCACGCTAGAACACACACTGGCGAGCGTCCCTTCCGTTGTGCGTGGGCTGGCTGCGAGCGCCGGTTCTCGCGCTCGGACGAGCTGTCCCGGCACAAGCGCACCCACACCGGAGAGAAGAAGTTCGGGTGCCGCGTGTGCAACCGCCGCTTCATGCGCTCCGACCACCTCGCCAAGCACGTCAAGAGACACGCTAAGGAGCGCGCCCCCCCCGCGCCCGTGCTGAAGCTGCTGCCCTCACCCCCCCTCGGCCTGCCCGTGCAGACCTCCGTCGCGCACTAGGGCTCCGTGCCGCGCGACAACTCGACTGTGATCCAGATCTCATGATCGTTACCTAGTTGTAGTTTACTCATCTCTAAGACTGTCCTATGTCTACTTAAGTAGCATTATAGATGTAAGAATATGTTATTGTTAGCGACATTAAGCTTCCAAAAGAATTAAACAGAATGTTTTATACAAGTCCGTTGTTTTGTTTGCACCCCACTGACTGCATCACTATTCACACTACACACCTATACACTGCACTCACCGACACACTCCTGAATTGGTAACAAGTACGTAGGAACTTGTTGCGAGTGGGCACACGTCGGCGAACTTGAACGGCTCGTCTCCGGTCCCCGGTCGCCGGTCGCGGGCAGGGCCGCCCGGCGAGCGCCCGTCGACTGCCGCCGCCACCGCCGCCGACACAGCCTGATAACGACCCAGCCACGCTTATCACTAACGATATCACACCGAAAACATTTCAAACGGAAACACAGTAATAATTAGCATACAGACAGATATAAGAAATATTGAACAATCAATTAACCACATAATTATCAATATTTTGGTACTGATACTGATAAGTAGCCTATTAATCAAAAACCAGCTGGGGATAAAGAAATGATTTGCAAATCCGACTTATCACCTAGAGGAATTCAACCAGGATATCGGATTTAAAATTAAATTTGGCAACCATAACCGGCTCTCGAACTCTACAAAGTTCTAAATAATGGCATCATCTTAAATTGAGATGAAAACAAACAAATTCTCAGAATCAGAGATTGTAGCACCAAATTCATGGGAACTATAACATTTTGCAGTTTGGCAAACATCTGAATGCGTGTGAAAATAAACAACAAATTATAGAAGTTACACGATCACGAACTGTCATTACATTATAAATAGTGAAACCGCAGTAATCTAATGTTTTTCTCTGTGAGAGGAAACCTCCTTGGTTTACACATTTCCATAAAAAATGGTTTCCTTCAGTAATCTTTTTTACTGCTGCTGAAAATGTTCGTAACTTTTTAGACCTTTGTATCCTGCTTATGCAACAAGCAAGCTGCTTATGTAGGTATGAAGTTTCATTAAAATCGGTTCATTCATTTCGAAAAACAGGGGCATGAAAGTTTGTATGAAATGCCGTACGGCGTAAACGCTCTTAAGAACAAAGCAATTGTGATTTGTGACATATATTTCTGGAATACAAATACGTAATTATTTTCAATACTAGCAGCACCCGGAGTTTTACCCGCATAAGTGTCGATCCCGGGGGAATATCGGGACTAAAATAATCCTATGTGTTAATCCTGGTTTTAAGCTGTGTGTCAAATTTCATCCAAATCCGTTCAGTAGTTATTGCGTGAAGAAGTAACAAACATACAAACACACACAAACTTTCGCCTTTATAATATTAGTGTGATTATCTTACGGTGGTGTACTGTATACCTAATTGCGCAAGTCCTATACAGGGTTACTTTTCAAAGACCATCCAAATTTTACATGGTGTTCTACCCATGAATATAAACAACTTTCACTATGGGACCAACTCTGAAATCACGAAAAAAAACTCAGCTGTTTCATACAAAACTTCAATACCTACTTGACCAAAATGTATGAAACAGCAGAATTTTTTTTCGTGATTTCAGAGTTGGTCCCATAGTGAAAGTTGTTTATATTCATGGGTAGAACACCATGTAAAAATTTGGATGGTCTTTGAAACGTAACCTTGTATATTGCAGAAACTATTGAATTTTATTAAATATTGAAAACCCTCGACTATAATGTAAGCAACAATCACAAGCGACATTTGTGGTTATACTAATGTACCTACACAGATTTGAATAAACAATAATAATAACGAAGCAACACTATTAAATGTATACTTACGTAATTTAAACCATTATGAGTTGTGTTTACCTACTTCATAGGATCGATCGTCAGAAATGCAGATTCTGTTTTTAAACAGGTATCTTTTTCACTTGTAAACAGTATATAGGTATATCTGCGAGGCAATACCAGAGGGGCCCGTGGCTAAATAAAAACTGGCCAAGTGCGAGTTGGACTCCCACACGAAGGGTTCCGTACCACAAGGCAAAATATGCCGAAAAAATATTCTTGTATCCCCGTACAAGAAATGACTTTATGCGGCGTTTTTTACCCTGTTTTTTTAGGGTTCCGTACCCAAAGGGTAAAAACGGGACCCTATTACTAAGACTTCGCTGTCTGTCCGTCTGTCCGTCTGTCTGTCACCAGGCTGTATCTCAAGAACCGCGATAGCTAGACAGTTGACATTTTCACAAATTATATATTTCTGTTGCCGCTATAACAACAAATACTAAAAACAAAATAAAATGAATATTTAAGGGGGGCTCCCATACAACAAACGTGTTTTTTTCGGCGTTTTCGCCTCGTGGTACGGAACCCTTCGTGTGCGAGTCCGACTCGCACTTGGCCAGTTTTTTTAAAACTTTATTTTATATTTTTATTATTTGTTGTTATAGCGACGATCTTCGCAGGTTGGCTGGTAGCAGGTGGATGAGAGTTGAAGATCGTGCAATAGGAGAGGCCTATGTGCAGCAGTGGAATGGGGGGGTCTGATGATGATGCCGACTGCGACCATAGTAGTACAGTCACGAGCAATAATATGTCAACACTTGGCAACTTTAAATTGCGATTTTTTCACGAAATAACGAATGCAACGTTGAAATACGACACTTTACATATATACCTATGGGTTCGAAAATTGTATTTTCCTACAAATATAAAATTTCATAAAAAAAAATAAGGAGAAAATCGCCTTTGAATAAAGCCAAGTGTATATACTTATGCTCGTGACTATACACACTCTGATAAAATTGCAAGTGTCTACTAAGTGTGTAAAATTGCACCTAGTACGGTTCAAACGATGTGTGTATGACAGACGGACGGACAGCGGGTTCTTAATAAAAGGGGTTGGCATTCTTTAAATACGGATCCCAAAAAATTAACTCCGTGGATGCAATCTATTGGTACTTACCTAATATTTGCCGCGTGGCTTCTTCTAAGTGTCTTTTTGACCAAAAAAGTACTTGTCCTTATACGAGAATTACAGAATCAAGGTAAGTGTGGATTGCTTGGCCTTAACCAAATTCTCGATATTATCTCACGGAAGGCAATTTTGATCAAAAACAAAGGACGGAAATTAAAAGACTGTTAAACGACTCTTTAATCACAGGTTTGGATTCAATTCCTTCCATTCGGTACCTACTTGATAAATAAAGCTTAAAACCGCGTATCTAAACTTAATGTAACTTAAGTTCAGCATATGTTAATTATTATTACGTAAATTAGCGCAAAACTCATGTTAGCTTATGTTATTTTGTTTATTGACTGACATAACATCAATCAAAACAATTGACTCTAGACTTGAAATTAAATAGGCTTTCATATTGGCATGATATTTAATCAAACCCCAAATATTTCCCATTTGTATTTCCTAACAAAATTTATGGACATTAATCAATGCACCTCTTTGTATGATACGCAAATAATTCCCATTTTGATGTCCTAAAAATACTAAATTGCCAATAAACTGCGACCAACTTGGATGTAGCGACCAACGCGGTTGATCACAGTTCTAACTAAAAGAAAGAAAAAAACTGATCATCATTTGATTGACAATAAGTTTTAAGAGGATCAATTCCCTTTCAAATACGGGATAAACCATTTCATAATCTCAAATAAAATCCCCTGAAAGGTCCACTTTCGAATAAATTCTACGCATTTCGGGTTTAAAAATAAATATACTTAACTACTTTTTATTATTCAACACCGCAGAAAGCCGTAATTATTAATATCGGTGATCGCTTACAGAAACAAAGAAAGTTCTCTGTAACCACGCTCAAACGCTCAAACATATTCCTGACAGTTGCCAAAGGGTAGTGGAAATTGCTATTACTGTGTCATTTTGACGCCAGCTGCGTCACATGCGCCGGCCATGTCTGTCATGTCATGATACTAACGTCAGAAGTGTATTTCCTTAGCGTCAGAAGATGAATATGTCATGAATTTACCTGTTGGTACGTCATGTGCTAATTGTTCACCTTTCCTTGAGTAGTTCTAAAGGAGGTAGCTTATTCATCTTGTGTTATTTTAGGAAGGAAACTCAGCAAAATACAAAACCAACCCCCTCCCCTCCCCTACCCCTCTTCGAATCAAGGAATCCCGTGACTTCGTTGGGTTAGAAACTTATCAGCCTGTTTTATCAGCGTAGGCCTCATTTTTCAAATAACTTTTTTAATAATATTGCGGTCATAAGTGTCATAAGTGTCATACCTGACATAAGTGTCAAACTGTCATATTTATTCTTCAGATATAAGTTATCTGACTATTGGAAAATCAACCCATCGTGGTGTTGCGTTTTTGTTCGTTCGTTTTAGCTAAGTTTTTGTAAAGAAGGTGTGTCCATAGTCCATGTAGGATGAAAGTTGAAAAAATACAATTCAAAATAAACCATGCCATCCCGCGATTTCTTTGGGTTAGAAACTTCAGCCTATTTAATCCGCTTAGTGGTAAAGTTCCTTTAATTACATTTTTACCACTCTGCACCATCTTAGGAACATATCTTCAAGTTTCATATGTGGTTTGCAGTGTCTGACAGCGTTTTCTGTGACTTATATAGACAACGCAAAACCTCTAAAGGCTGTGCAATGTCATTTTGTTAGTAGAGGCTGCCTGGTAGAGTCCGACCGAATTTCATTTGCAATTTTCGGCTGAAATATGCATTTTTGGCAATTTTCGTTTCCGGACGAAAAAATACCATTTTAGGTCGGATTCTACTGCCTGGAAACTTACACTTGTAGAATAATAGAGAGTAAAAAAAAATACTTTGAGCTATTTTTAATTTTGGGAACTTAAAATAGCTAAAACTTTTTAACAATTCTATTATCGTACATAGAGTTCCCCAGTCTCGACGTAGTATTTAGTAGCATGTTGCCAAACACAATGGAAACTGCTATTACACACTATCATTTTGACGCCAGCGTCCCCACATGCAGATCCTATGACTGACATGACATGAATTTGACGTCAGTTGTGCATTTCCATTGCATAACAGTTTCATGAATGAATCTGAGGCATTAAGTCCGCCTTTGTACCTTTTTGTGCGAAAAGTTTAAATAAATAAATAAATAAATCTCATGATGAATTATTAAATGCATCACTTGGATTGAATATGGGCTAACATGAATAAATCTATCTATAATAAATCTATATAATATAAAAGAAAGTCGTGTTAGTTACACTATTTATTACTCAAGAACGGCTGAACCGATTTGGCTGAAAATTGGTAAGGCGGTAGCTTAGAATCAGGAGACGGACATAGGATACTTTTATCAGTTTTTTTTTTTAATACTTTTATTTACTTATAAAAGGAGTAGGGTAGGAGTAGTGTAGGAGTAGGTTAGGTTAGGTTAGAAATAATGCAGCTAGAAATAATTTATATGACAAAACAACGTTTGCCGGGCCAGCTAGTTTAAAATATTTGTCAAACTACCTACATCATAATGAAATTTCTAATCAACAAAATACATTATTATTTAAACATTATAAATAACGAACTACTTACGCAGCTATTTCCAATTCGCAATCTATACTGACAAGACTGTAAAAGACATCAATTATATATTATTTTATAATGTGGCTTCAGTACAATCCTACCTTTAAAATCATGGAAAAAGCCTTCACTACCGTCTGTTCAGTTATTTTACCTGTAACAGCGGCAACCTAACAGCAACCCTATTATAAGGATAATAAAGATCACAATGATTTTGACAGAACGTGATCGATCGACCCTTGCGGCTGTTGTTACTTAGCCACAAGCTCAAGCAGCAAGCAGAAAGTATATAAGTAGGTATTAATTGAAAAGTCACATTGGTACTTGACCAGATTTAAACCCACTGCATGAGAGGCGACGACATAGTTAAGTTGCCAAAACCGTTAGTGAGATCAAAATGTAAATCCAAGATGCCGGCTGTGAAGTTTTACAATTTAAAAAAAAAAATCCTCAAAAGACCAACTCAGACATCGAACTACATGATCTTCATATAACCTGACCAAGATTTCTGGACGTCTGGACTTTAAAAGAGACTGTGACCCCTGAGTTTGTTTCGGCCTTTCTTCTCAGAGTAGTCAGATAGGAAACGCCTCATCTAGTTTTAAAAAAAAACATGATTGACGTGTAAAAGTGTTTGTACAAACCTACTTACAAAAATAAAATCATTTATCATTTATTTGTCATGGGTGTCGTTTTAATAAAACTATGAAAACGACACCCACGAGGGTGCTAAAGCCTATGAGGAAATGCGGGTGGTCTTTTCTTCATAGAAACGCTCTCGCCTGTTTTCATTCTGTGTAATGACCATAAAGCACCGATTTATTACAGAATAATAAATATTAACTATTTGCATGTCCCTAGGTTTTCCCTTTTTGGATGATACATTATTTTTATAAGCACTAGAACTCTCCAAAAATGCCCATTTAAACCGCTGTCAACAGAAGCCTAGTGTACAAAATTGACAACTATTAATGAAAAAAGAAAAACATAGGGACACAGTGTATATCCTTCTTATTAAGTTCATGAAATATTGGAAATAGGCGAAAGCCAAACCTCGAATTATGACTTTTTTTTACTTAGACTTTTTCAAAAGTCTCTCCCGACCGCATTTCCTCCTTTACTTACATTTAAAACTCACACACACAGTTACTTAAAACATAAGACAAACGATTCTCGTAGCAACAAATTGACGTAGCACGCACTGTGCGAATGTTTGTTGATTATCCGTAGCACTCCGGCGCAGGTTGCTAACCTATTGTTCAGCGAATTTTGTACACAACCGGTGTTTAGGTACTTATTTATTATATATATTGATATTTTTATTTATTTGTTTGTTGTCAATTAACATAAAGTTATTTCGGCGACATTTGTTTCTTTGTATGATTTTGATTTCACAGTAATTTTAACTTTAGGTGCTTGAGAATTTGAAGACGTAATATTTATCATGATTGTGTAATTAATAAGTTTTTAGACAAAACATTTTATTTTTTAATGAGAGTGCCCGTGTTTTCCCGTAGAAATGAAAGGAGACGGACATGGAAGCTCGGTTTTTTATTATTTAGATATTGTTGCACCTTTCGTTATAGTATAAAAGGGTTTTCAGATGTTTTTTTCTTTAGCCAAATAGCTACGTATATGTTTAGGTTTGAAGAGTGATACTGACAGTGAAACTACAAACACCTGAGGCATTTTTGTGTCATTGTGCATGTTCTGTGTGGTGCCGGACTTAAAGAATACCACCACCCCTTACTTCCCGTGGGTGTCGTAAAAGGCGACTAAGGATCGTACCGGAGAATGGGCAGCAGCGTTCTCTATGCATTCCACCACCCCAACTGCAATCGCCAACCCGCCTGCCAAGCGTGGCAAACCCTCCCATAATTGGGGGAGGCCTATGTCCAGCAGTGGACGTCTATCAGCTGAAACGACGAGGCATTTTTTGTCTCTATCATTCATCACTCTTTGTAGTTCGCTGTCAGTCAGAATTTGTCACTAAGTATACTCCATTTGTTTAGGAAATTAAATAAAGGTAAACAAAAAAATCACGTGACTTAGTTAACCGACTGAACGCAATACCAATCACTTCAGTTGTAATGCTACGTCACTGCTGTACTCTTCAATTTAGCAATATTGTTTACGAATTATAACGTTGCTAAATTGAAGAGTACAACTGTGACGTAGCATGACAACTGAATAGACTAGTATTACGTTTAGTCGGTTAACCACGTCACGTGGTTTTTTTGTTTACCTTTATTTAATTACCTAAACAAATGGAGTTTAGTTCTATCTGTGGGGTAGTTGCGTAACACACTAACACTAGGAATGGCTTTCGTTTTGACAGTTTAACAACATTCATTGCGTTATAATTACGTTGCTGAGCAGACGCATTTTTCGAGCAAATGAGGCAATAAAGGACAATGCTTATGGATGTATGGAATCCCGCACCATCCTGCATCAAAGTCAAACTTTGTTGTTTAAAGATTACACTTATCATATTAACTCCTAGAAAAGTTCTTTTTGTAAACAAAACCCGGGTTTCGGAGTTTTTCAAAAAAATCTAAATAACCTAAAAACTAGGTACTTTATTTTGTTTGACACGAACGGCCATTATTGCTCTAACAAACAGCCTATTCTATGTAGTTATTTTTAATTAATGTAGAATCGGCAAAGTATATTTTTTTACATGTTTTTTTGTAAGACACTTGTAAGGCACTTTCAAAATTCAAGGTCATATGAACATAATTAAAATATATTTATTTACATAATCTATGCTAATGTTTAAAATAATAACAATCATATGTACATTTATATGAAAAAATAAGTAAAATAATCATAGGGCATCAAAAAGTTTGTCCGCATCGCTGTCAACAGGAACAGTGCCCAAAAGGCTAGCTGCTATTTCTTTGGCCAAGAAATAGGCCAGCCCTCTGGTCACGTGAAGAGTCGACTAACCGCTTGGCGATATCTCGAAAAACCAAGTGGGCACTCTGACCCCATGGCCCTAGTGTTTCAACCCCAAACGGCTCGAACAGGTCATATCATATCCTTTGAAACGGAACGTCATGACGGAACGCTTAGTAAAGGGAATAAAACAATATCAACACTTTTTTATTTTAAATTAAATTCCCTGTTCTAAAATTTAATCCCCGACGTGTAATGTCGTAAAAAATATAAAAAATATTACTACAATATTTTGATCTTGATGCATGAGACTTTTTGACTTTTGGTCATTCTCTTTTGCAATATGAAAAATATATATAAATGATTCAGATTGTGATTCATAATGTGTTACGCAATTAGGGTGCTGGTCACACCCCATTTTACGTCAAAGCTATACCCGAAGATGTTACGCACCCTTTTCAAGACCACACCGGATTTAAAATAATTCTAGTAGTTTCCATTATGTCCCATGAATGGAGGATACATAACATAAACGTACATATTATTCAATGAGTGATAACAGATCAGAATAACATTCTTTGTAAATGTTCCAGCCGTAGGCGGCGCTTGGCAGTCATGTGCGTTTGCGCAAATAATCATTTTAAATGTATCACGACAGAGGTGCATGGTTTGGGTTGTTTAAGTTTATGCTGGTGTTTTGTGGGTTCCGTGCACAAAGGGTGACAACAGAACCCTATGACTAAGGCTCCGCTGTCCGTCCGTCCGTCCGTCCGTCATAGGGCTGTATTTTTTGAACCGTAACAGGTAGACAGTTAAAATTTTCACAGAATATGTAAGTACTATGGCCGCTATAACAACTAAAATAAAAAAAAAGTTAAAAATTAAAGTGGGGTCACTATACAAGAATTGTTATATTTTTATTAAGATACTAGCTCTGCCCCGGCGAACTTCGTGCCGCTATCGAAATCAGTCAACACGTTCTCAAGATATCATAAAAAAAGCCGTTGCATACAAAATGTATGTGAAAATGAATTATCTTTTTTTCGTGAATTTTTTCCATAATTATAATAGTTATTGTGATATTCGGCACGGAAATAAATCAAAGATCATATAAATCGGTCCAGCCGTTCTTGAGTTATAATTGGTGTAGGTATCAGGTAATCCGACATTGTTTTATTTACTTATATAGATTAAAAAAAACGTAGTGTTAAATATAAAATATTACACAATGGTCCGAACTCTTTGTTCGTTAGTCCGCCTCGCACTTAGCCGCTCGTATCCGTTCTTATAATTATCATAATTGTTTTCTGTTATGGATGAATGGAAGGTGTGATATAATTATGTGGGGTTAGTGATTTGTTTTCATATCATATCTGACAAGTATATGGAATGAAAAGATGGATGGATTGTGTGGGGAATGATATGAAAGAGAAGGGAGTGAATGATAGCGTGACGGCTGACAGGGGAGAATGGAAGAAGAAAACGTGTTGCGCCGACCCCAAGTAAAAATGGGATAAGGGCAGGAAGATGATGATGATGATGATCTGACAAGTATATATTGGGTGCATTCGTCTTATTATTAAATCGCACTCAAAGGACTTTTCTGCAAGCAGAATTTCCTGGCAAGGAATGACGTCTAATGCAAATTAAGTCCTGTGAAACACTTTAACCTCCTGAAGTTTAAGACAGAGTTGAAATCGAACCCTATGTAATCAGCCTATCATACGTTCCCAATGCTGGGATATAGGCCTCCTCTCGGTGACAGGGAGTGGGCCGTAATCCACATAGTGCATTACTGGAACACTTCCTTCCTCCGAGCACGTTTGCTCTTGCGAATCTCCACTCAAGCCGACCAATAAAGGCAAGAATGAGGTGGGAGCTCTGTTCCCCGTCATTGTTCACTCCAGCCGGCCAATAAAGGGAAGCTAGAGGTGAGGAACAAGACTTCTCCCCGGAGATAGGGTTACTACCTGCCCAACAGCTCGCCACATGCTGCCCTGCGGGTTTCTGTGTCTCTCTTGATCTGGCTCCTCACCCTAGACCTGTTCCGGCAAAGTAAGCCCTTCCGGCACAGGAGTTCTGAGCGCGCAAGCCCCACCACGACGACGTCAACATAGAGATAGGGCGGTGGGGTTATTATTATTATTAAGGCCCACTCACACGCAGCCTTTGTCGAAGCAGTGCAGTGGGAACATTATGTACCCTGTCTTATAGTCATATCATCGTTGTCACTTGTCACATCATTGATCACTGACTTATGAATCATAAATCGAACTGTTGTGCTTTATAGTCAATAGACGGACGCTGATGCCTTTTGACATAATCCTTAGTCATATCCATTAATGGAGACAGGGCTTTCGTCATATCCTCTATCACATAATATGGGTATTCCCCGTTGAGCACGGAACCCAAGGAGAGTTAAGGATTACCACAGTCTGTGTGGGTATTCCCTTGTTTCGTTACAGCCTAACTATGACTAGGAATTTCCAATACAACACTGCAATCTTGTTAGAACATCAGCTGCGAAAATAAGCTTAGGTATGAAATATTATCGTACCTACGTCACGCAAACTAAGCCAAAAACTTGTTGACGTGTAATCGCGGCATGGCGTCGGCAGACGCGCGCCACGCGTCCTGCACGCACACCCATCGTGATCTGACGTCAGCTCGAAAATAATAGAAAATAATTTATAATAGTTTTTGATAAGACGTGCATGGTGTATTTTTTTATATCTCGGTTGTAGGTCGTGGAATTGTTTGCGGATGCGAATTTTCTGATAGAGCAATGTTTTTTTGTTTTAAACGTAGATAAAAACATAAATGTTCAAGATTTTTTTTTTTTTTTTATTTGGGACACACAGGAACTACAATTGGTAAAAAAGGAGCATTTAAAGCAAACAAAGTCACATAAAAACAAAAAACAAAATACTACCTGTGCGCAGCCGAAAAGGCTCCAATCTCAACATAAGGCATTATTTAGATTTTATGATAGATTTAGAACATAATTACTATAATCATAATTGTTTCAGAGAGGTATATATCTCCGAGCCGATTGGACTACTAAATTCCTGAACATCCGTTCCGTGAAAATCCGTTTCTAGACTAAATAAATCAACGATCTAGTAGTCAATAATGAGCATGATGAAATAAGGACGTAACAGCCTTTAATGTTAATATTTTTTTTATGTTTTTTCTTTATGTTTTTTTACATTTTTCGTGGATAGGCCGTGGCTAGATCTTCGCAGCTTTTATTTAATTGTGTATTCCCTTCAGAATGGTTGAGCTGAATGGTGCAGATCCATTCGTCATGTTCGTAAACGGGCGCCTTCAGTGGGGGCTGGTCATCACTTAGCGGCCTCGGCTTATTTTTAATTATTTTATTTTTGGATTGTTGTTTTGTTACTATTTGCCTGGGCGCTTTTATCGCGTACCTACGCCTTTTTTTTACATCATCATCATCATCATTTCAGCCGAAAGACGACCACTGCTGGACATAGGCCTCCCCCAAAAGGGGGGGGTTTGCCATAATCGCCACGCTTGGCACGCGGGATGGCGATCGCAGTATGGTATGGGTGTGGAATGCATAGAGAACGCTGCTGCCCATTCTCCGGTACGCCCCTTAGTCGCCTTTTTACATCGTTCTCACATATACATAATTATAAATTCAACATTATTGGATGGAACTAATGTTTTTGTAAAAATATGATTTAAAAGAGTGTCCATGGAGTTTCTTGACCGTTCTTCTCCATAGGTATCTACTGCGCTTTGGAATGGGCAACCAGTTTCATTTTTTCTGACTGATCGACTTCTTGACAATTCAAAAGTGCCTGTAAATGGTTTAATTGAAATAAAAGCCTTGAGTTTGATTCGAATGGACCTTCCATTCGAATCAAACTCAAGGCATTTAATTTTTCGGTTTTTTATTGTTAAAATTTCGTATTGAAAAATGCTCAATAAAACCAATATTTAACCCACCTGTTTCTTTAAATGCAATGGAGCTATCAAGAATGAATACGACGCAATGAAATTTGTGATTTTACAATTTATTTTTGAATCAAGTTTGGGTGTGACCGACCGGTTGGTGGATCTGACGTCATGGGCCCTGGTTATTTCTGGACATACGAGGGAAGCAGCCACGGATAATGGCTTTATTTTTAGGTTCATTTGCTATGCCCTTTTTTGTTTAATAAAATAATTATTGTTTAAAGCTAGGTGTGTAAAGTAGGTGTGTCTTTGCGAGTAATATATGTTCAATGAATCAATCTGCTTAGGTAGCTTTTTCCCTATGTTGGGGTCGGCTTCCAGTCAAACTGCATGCAGCTGAATACCTGTATTTTACATGGAGAGACTACATATCTGACCTCTACAACCCAGATACTGGGTAACTTGGTAAAACTAGTCACACGTTTGGGCTTTTGACTACCCACAGCGACTGGCAAAGTTCTACAAATGACAGCCGGGACCAACGGCTTAACCAGTTTTCTGAGGCACAGAGGGGTCTGAATATGTAATGGATGGGTGAAACATTCGAACGACCCCTTGCGGCTGTTATTATAGCCAAAAGCCACTCGCCAATAAAAAAATAATAATCAATTGTTGTTTTTATTGTCTTTATGGCATTATAATTAGTATACTTACTTAAAAGTAATTGTTCATATTTGTAAACATATACAACTTGTATGATTATTTTTAATACATTCATGAGATCAACATAGCCCTATGACATCATAGGCTCATAATATAATGCAGCTGATAAAAATGTATTAACATTTTCTTAGGTAAATAATTATATGAAAAATCACTTGTAAAAAACTTTTTTACAAAAAAAAAACAACTGACTTCCAAAAAAAACACTACAGAGTGAAAAATAACTTTAATTTCGGAAGTCGGTGTCATCGAAGTCAGTTGTTTTTTTTTTTGTAAAACAGTTTTTCTTTTTCACTTTTTAGTTGTAGGTACATACCTACCTACCCCACACAAATTCATATAACACTACTTGCTATGTGAATATCAGTGACAGGAAGCTATTGAACACATCTGCCTACCCCTTTAAAGGGCACTGGCGTGATGTCATGTTGTGTTATTGCGTAAACAATGCATACATATGCGATAGCAGCAATCACGGTTGATTTGTTGGCATTTATTGAAGAGTTCCGTTGTCTGTCTCCGAAACTCATCATCAGATCTTTACGAAATTTAAATGGGCCCATTTTGGAATAAACCTCTTTCGAACAAAAAAAGAATTTCTTAGAAGTCGGTCGAAAATACCCAAAAATACGTGCTGCTGGATTTAAGGATGAATAACTTACAATAGCTGTGCCCCGCGTATTCACTCGTATACGTATCGATCCCGTGGAAATATCGTCCGACACCCTACGTCCTAATCCAGGCCATGGTCTACCCATGTGCCAAATTTCATCCAAAACCGTTCAGCCGTTTTAGCGTGAAAGCGTAGCAAACAAACATACAAATATTTTCTCTTTATAATATTAGTTCAATGATAAATGATTTATTTTGTAAGAAGGTTTGTACAAACACTTTTACACGTCAATCATGGTTTTTTAAAACTAGATGAGGTCGGCGTTTCCTATCTGACTACTCTGAGAAGAAAGGCCGAAACAAACTCAGAGGTCACAGTCTCTTTTAAAGTCCAGACATAATCTTGGTCAGGTTATATGAAGACCATGTAGATCGATGTCTGAGACGGTCTTTTGAAGAAAGAACCACACAGATATATTGAGAGGACCTGTCCAGTCAGTGCACGCATTTGTCAGAAATCGTGCAGCTCAACTCAAGACTTAAGGAGCTCAACGATTCGACGAACAATACCAAAGAAAGGACATTTGGGTAGGCCACATAAATTACTCAAACTGCCAGACCAAGAGAAAAAAAAAAACAGAACAGAAAGAATAATAAAAAAATATATATAAAAGTAACAAAAAACTTTTTTACAAAAAAAAAACAACCGACTTCCGAAAAACACTATAAAGTGAAAAATAACTTTAATTTCGGAAGTCGGTGTCTTTGGATTTGTATTTTAGTTTTTTGCCACCGACTTCCGAAATTAAAGTTATTTTTCACTTTATAGTGTTTTTCGGAAGTCGGTTGTTTTTTTTTTTTGTAAAAAAGTTTTTATTTTTCACTTTTTAGTGGGTCACTTTGTAATTTGGGCTATTATTTTATTTTGGGGCCTAGAATGAATAAATATGACAACAAAATATAATTTGAAGTATGTTATTTTTTCTTACTTTTTTATACTGACATAACATAATTATTGTTTAAAGTATACATTACAGCAATTTGCAGCGATGTTTATTTACTATTTCTTCATTTATTTTATTATTATACTAGGAGGGGTATAGAAAAACAACAACTGTGTTACTTTCATGCAAAATCAAGTTTTATTGTTAGGAACATTTACCTCAATTTGGAAACCTATCACATATGAACTTAAGATAGGATAACGATAATCTTATACATTAAATCACAAATTATCTTAGTCAGATATCTCTTAATATGGTTAAGTTTACCACTTTGTTACCTAATTTTGATTTAAGCAATTGTAATTTCTAAAAATATTACAAAATAATAGCAATTTGAACTCACTATTTAAAGAGACAATCCAAATGTTTCAAATAAACAATAAACTGTTAAAATTAGGAAATCTGAAAAAGTAGTTTTTGTTTTATACCTTCAAACGTTTCCAGAAAAAGAGGGACAAAAAAGCAACGCAGTGGCTGGATACGTAACATAGTAGTAAACTTTTCAAATCCCACTTGTGTTCTCTTCACCTTAAAGTGATAGAAACTTATTGCAAACAAAAATAAAGCATTTCAAAATAAACAAAACTTTTATTTAAACAAAAAAAAGGAAACTTCTCAAATTAACAATTTATAAACATAAAAAAAAACCTTTGTACTTATTATATTTCTTCTTCAGCTTATCATTTTCTTCCTTCAATTTTATATTTTGCCTATATGTATAATGCCGATCTGTCTCTTCTTACTTGTCGTCTTCCTGGAGAAAGGGGAGTTCCTGATCGTGGCGTCGAAGCTGGTGTATTATTCAAAATAACCTGTGCAATTTTTTGGCGCTCTTTACGTTACTTGTTTGTGCATTCTTCCATTTACGCTTTATAGGTCTATGTTCTCTCTCTCTGTCATGTCTTTTACAAGTTTTATATTAGCGTGATATCTTCCAAGATGTTTTTGTTCCGCATTTTTGACCGGGTCATATAACGTCGTTGTTTTTCAGCGGGTATTAAAGCCACTGTGTTGGGAATAGTATACTGTAAAAAATCAATCTAAATTTAAATCGTTTTTAAATATAAAATGATTAAATAATAAGTAAAAACCTTAAGATTTAACCACTGCGTTACTATAACTACACCTGCGTTACTTCTCGTAGTAACACAGTGTGTTGGTAACACAGTTGTAAAAATTACACATATTCTAACGTTTCGGCCATAAAGAAATGAGTTTAAAATATTTTTTAATGCCATTCAAAAAGGTACACATTCTCATACAGATGAATTTAATAAAATGATCAAATATCTAAAAAACTCACCGTTCATCACCAGTAACTCAGCGGTTACACAATTAACACACGCACCTCTCCTGCCGACTCTTGCGCGTCTGGCTCGACCAATTCCAAAGCTACGCACTCCCTCCGCATCCCGCTAGCAATTGATGAGAATCAAACGAATTTTGACGTTGAGGTATACAAAAAGCCGAATTTAAGACTTATTTTTGTATGGTAACATAGTGGTCGTGATTTTTCAGTTAGCCACAGGGACAAGACAAGGAATGTTTCGTAAATTAGAAAATTCTAAAGGGAAATGATACTTATTAGTGTTGTAGTAAAGTTCAAACAACTGCTAATTACTATAGATATTTAAATTTAATAGCGTCTTGAAGATTTTTTAAGTAATTTTAGTGTATTTGAAGTGAGTTGCTTATAGGGACAGCGAAATTTTCTAGGGAATACACCTGCGTTTCTCAGAAATACAACTGAGTTACCGTGATTTAAGAAAAAATATATCTTATTCTGTTAATTTATTGTAATTCTCTTAGACGGGTATATTATCGCGAACGTACTAATAGTGTTTTTATTTTTGAAATCGTTGTTTGCTTTAATAATAATCATTTTTGTTTGAGGGAGACCTGTTATTGGAACCAAAATAAAATAATAGCCCATTTATCTAAGTTACAATAGCCTAATGTCAACTGCTCATCACCTTTTACAAAATATTGCTTTACCCGATGCAGGGACGTTAATTGTTGAGGAGTTCCCCTAATAAGAGCCAGGAGAACTGGAGCTATTTGAGAAGTCACCATTAGCTCCATTTCACCATATGCATTGTAACGAGCATAAATTGCTTAGCAACCATATTAAAGCAATCGAATCGCAACCCGTGAAATATTTGTCATTGAGTAGTTCCGATAGCCATCTGTGGTCTTTATCATCAGCTCCACTTTACCAAATGATGATTTTCGAGAGCAAATGCTCAAAAAAGTATTTTCCGTATCGGTTCGTAAATGACGGAGTTATGAAATATGAAAAGATCGTTAATTTTTTAGGATTTTGTTGATTTTTCAAAAACCGCTTGTCCGATTTCGATAAAATTTTCATGGGACCATTTGGAAAGCATACCCTTTCCAACAAAAAAAGAATTTTTCAAATCGGTTTACAAGCGACGGAGTTATGCGCGAACAAACATTAAAAAAAAAAATTACAAACATCCGAATTGAGAACCTCCTCCTTTTTTAGAAGTCGGTTAAAAATGACCCACATCGTCTTCACATTCACAAATCACAATAAATAAAATAATGTAATACTTTACAAAGTAAGCAAATGTCATTGTTTATAAAAAAATCATTAAAGTCAATGTGTATATACAAAAAAAAAAAGGACGTTCAAAATGCAGAAATGTGAAGCAGCTCAATCCCAAGCCTTTTTGTCCTCAATATAATCTTTAACTGTATAAAAGGCTTTCTGGCACAACTTACGTTTAATGAATGATTTGAATTTATTGAGGCTTAGATCTTGAACGTGGCTTCGTAGCTTATTATAAAAGCGTATACATTGGCATCTGAACGAGCCATCTATTTTTTTGAGCCTTGTTGTAGGTACAACAAATTTGTATTTGTTTCTAGTATTTATATTATGGATATCACTGTAAGTATTTTTTAAACAATTTTATATTTTTATGGTCATATAAAAGATTTTCATAAATATACTGAGAAGGCACAGTCATTACATTAATCTCTTTAAATTTGTCTCTGAGAGAGTGTCTCGGACTTAATTTATAAATTGATCGAACAGCTCGCTTCTGTAAAACAAAGATAGTCTGAATATCGGCGGCATTTCCCCACAATAGAATACCGTAGGACATTACACTATGAAAATAGCTAAAGTACACTAAACGGGCAGTCTCTATATCAGTTAAATTACGAATTTTTCTAACAGCATATGCTGCGGAACTTAGCCTTTTTGACAATTTATCTATATGTGGACCCCACTGAAGCTTAGCATCCAAAGTTATGCCCAAGAATACTGTGTTGTCTTCAGGATTCAATTCCTCGTCCTTTATTAACACATTAGTTTCACCTGCCTAACGTGAGGTAGCGTAAACTTAATGCATTTGGTTTTTTTCTCGTTTAGAAGCAAATTATTAACATTGAACCAATGGACTACTTTCGAGATCGCGCTATTTACATCGTCAGTAACCAACTGCTGACGTTTAAGTTTAAACAAAAGAGAAGTGTCATCTGCAAACAACACTATATCATGATTATCCTTTATGAGGTACGGCAAGTCATTAATATAAATAAGAAACAAGAAAGGACCAAGAATTGAGCCCTGTGGGACTCCCATTGTTACTATAGATCCGGGTGATCTTTTTCCATTAACGTCAACGCTCTGAATCCCTTTACTCAAGTATGAAGTAAGAAGATCCAGAGCAGTGTTCCGGATTCCGTAGTGGCGGAGTTTCCTGATTAACGTTTCGTGAAGAACGCAATCGAATGCCTTGGACAAATCACAAAAGATGCCCAAGGCATCGCATTTATCTTCCCATGCATTATAAATATGTCCTAAAAGTTCAACACCCGGCATCAGTAGTTGAACGACCCCTTGTAAAACCGAACTGTTTGCTATGTAATAATTTATGTTTATTAAAAAATCTTTGCATTTGGTCTAAAATTAATTTCTCAAAAATTTTACTAAAGGTAGGTAGTACAGAAATAGGTCTATAATTTGTGGGGTCTGATGTACTACCTGATTTAAACAAAGGTATTATTTTACTATATTTCATAAGGTCAGGAAACTCCCCATTGTCAATACAACTATTAAAGATAAGAGCTAAAGAAGGTGCTACAATGTCAATAATAGACTTAGCTGCTTCTACAGAATTACCCCACAGATCTGCAGTCTTTTTTACATTTAAAGTGTGAAAGGTTTTAATTATATCTCTACAGGTAATATATTCAAAATGAAATTCCGAATCGCAACCATTAACATTTTCCTTAAGCAAAGACTCAGCAACAGAAGGTGATGAGTTTAGTGATTTAGTAGTTGAAACGGGAATATCTGAAAAGAAATTTTCAAATGCCTCGGCGACTTGTGAGTCTGATTTTATTATGTTGTCATTCATAGACAGGCTGTAGTCAGTATTTCGGTTACTAGATCTTCCCGTTTCACTATTAATAATATTCCAAGTCGTTTTAATTACATTACTGCTGTTTTTAATCTTTGAACCCAAATAACGTGACTTGGCCATATAACAAACTTTTTTAAATAATTTTGAATAATTTCTAACATACAAATTAAATTCATCAGTGTTAATATAATTCAATTAGTTTAGTTTAGATGAGTCTACTGACTCCAGGTTTATACCTCGAGTCTTGTTTTATACTCTAGGTTCGACTCTAGGTTTATACCTCGAATCTTGGTACTTGGTTCAGGTTACTTCATATCCTGAAAGCTGTAATTACTGCTTTTTTCCTTTTTTGTACTGATAGAGTTATTTTTAGGGTTCCGTACCCAAAGGGTAAAAACGGGACCTTATTCCTAAGGCTCCAATGTCCGTCTGTCCGTCTGTCACCAGGCTGTATCTCATGAACCGTGGTAGCTAGACAGTCGAAATTTTCACAGACGAAGTATTTCTGTTGCTGCTATAACAACAAATACTAAAAACAGAATAAAATAAATATTTAAGGGGGGCTCCCATACAACAAACGTTGTTTTTTCGGCGTTTTTGCCTTGTGCTACGGAACCCTTCGTGTGCGAGTCTGACTCGCAATTGGCCAGTTTTTTTTTTACTAAAAAATAAGAGAAAAAGCCATTGTTCAGCCGTGGGACATTTCAGGTTAACTGAGGGCTTCAATAATACCATAAACCCGTCTAAAATCTTAGAGCAGAAAAAAATTACCCTACATTTTTTTGCTAGAGTTTTCTTTGTGATATAATTTATCTGTACATAAATCCATATGAAGGCAGACACGAGGACAATCACGCTACAGCCAACCTAACCTTTGTACCTACCTGTCGACAAACCAGAAACAAACATATTTTGCATACATATGCATAACAATATAAGTTGACAACTACCTTTGTAAGTAATTGTTAAAAGCATGCTACTTATTCGTAGGAAGCATGTAAGTACATCAAGCTACTACAATCTGTCAAATTTCTTGAATAGATTTTCAACTTTATCGCTAAAACATAAGGTTCAAAGTTGATTGGGAAAATTTGACAGTTTCGGGTAGCTTGATGTGCTAGCGTCTGTACCAATGTGCTTATTCTCATAGTCGTTAATTGATTATTATTATATTAATTTTATTTAAAAATTGAATGCCCTAATTTAATTAAATGTAAAGGGATGGCCCGAAACACAGATTTGAATAAACCTAGTCCAGCCGGTTCGCTGCCTAACATTCTTATTCCAAGCCATCACTAATAACAGCCGCATAGGTCGATCGATCAAACATTATAAATAAATATTAGAACTTACAAAGAATATTAAAAACTATATATTTTATACATACTAGAAAAAAATATGCTTAGGTAATACAAGCATAGATATACAGAAAAGTTATAATATAATAGTTATAAGCATAACATAGGAGTATATAATTAATAGTTAAAAGCATAGATTCTATGTATAATATTTAGAAAGCGCAAGTTTTTATAATTAATCTATAACATAGGTTATTAAGCATAGCGGATAGTTGTACCTATGCATAAGTTTATAAAAATATATAGGTACCGTACATAATGAGTCATCTTACTGTTATTTAGGTACTTTTTAAGTTTGAAATAAATTAAGAAATTTTTATTTTTATTGTATTTTATTTATTTATTAGGTCGATCAATCAGGTTAAGCTACGTTTGCCGAGGTTGGTTTCTGGATGGGTGACCATCTTTACATACCAAGACCCCTCCGTGCCTAGGAAAGCACGTTAAACCGTTAGTCCCGGCTGTCATTCATGGATCGTTGACAGTCGTTACGGGTAGTCAAAAGCCCGAAAGTCTGATAACCAGTCTTACCAAGAGGTATCATATTACCCAGTAACTGGGTTGTGGAGGTCAGGTAGGCACTCGCTCCATGTAAAATACTGGTATTCAGCTGCATTCGGTTAGACTGGAAGCCGACCCCAACATAGTTGGGAAAAGGCTAGGCTACTTGCACCCTGTAATAAAAATATTTTAGTTTCTTTTATTGTTTTTGGCACTATAATTGCGTGTGAAATTTACTACCTTTGGTTAAATGTACACTTATTGTAAACGTTTTAACTATAAAAAATGTCAAAATATTTGTACATTTTGTCAGACAATGATAAGTGAGACATAAAAATGTATCTATATAATCGAATGTTTTATAAAGGAATCGTGAGGAGTCTGTATAAGTTTAATTTGTACTAGCTAAGCACTTGGTTCCCGCCATCGTCATTAAATTATTT
This sequence comes from Mesoligia furuncula, assembly GCA_916614155.1. Classification (NCBI taxonomy): domain Eukaryota; kingdom Metazoa; phylum Arthropoda; class Insecta; order Lepidoptera; family Noctuidae; genus Mesoligia; species Mesoligia furuncula. The sequence continues at coordinate 26,431,931 of OU744802.1, read as the reverse complement.
TCAGTTGCAATCTTGCAATTTTTTTCCAGACATCATGCAAGTCATCATCACACTAATATTATAAAAGCAAAAGTTTGTGAGTGTGTGTGTTTGTTACTTCTTCAGGGATCCCTTCTTTCACATAGTGTTCTCTTTCCTAAAATATTTTGGCATCACTATTTTGGTATACTTAATTTGTTTTGCCATAATAATACTTTGCCATTTTTTTTGGCATACAGTTTATGTTGGCATAATAATCTTGAAGGCTAATTTGTTTTGGCATAAATTGAATTCGCATAATACTAAACTAGAGTAATTAAAATTGTTGTTGTCGTAAAAATTCAATATGTTGTGCTACTAGGCGACGACGTAGGATGCAATCACTCTTGCATCCTGCGAAGGGGATCCCTATCCAAAAATAGTAGCCCCGTGCAGCGGGGTACCGTCGACCTGACGTCGTTAGAAATAAAACATGCAGCATAATCATTATTATGATTAGAGAAATTATGCTTAAAAAAATGATGCGTAAATAATGTTATGCGATAATATAATTAGGAGAAACAAAACTTTGCCAAGTTATATTAGGTCTTAAAATTTTATGCAAATGGATAGGGAACCACTTCTTCACGCTCAACCGGCTGGACCAATTTTGATAAAAAAATTGTATGGAGGTAGCGCTGACACCCTGGATTAATATATAGGCTACTTTTATCCCGATATTCCCACGGGATCGACATTTACGCGGGTGAAACTGCGGGGCGCTGCTAGTTATTAAATATATTGAGTCAAAGTTAAAGGAATACAGTAATACACTAACACTGCCGGAAATCGAAAACCGTTCACCCACTATCACCAAGGGCGACACTATTCGAGACCCCGGGCTGGTAAATTTCAAATGGAAATACCCAATACCAGTTAACAATTTAAGTCATCGGGAACGATTCCAGGACCTCAGTATAACATAGAGACAAGACTCATAAGTCATTTATTCATTTGTTTAACATAGGCACAGACGCCAGCACATCAAGCTACTACAATCTGTCAAAATTCTTTTATAGATTTTCAACTTTATCACTAAACCGTAAGGTTCAAAGTTGATTGGGAAAATTTGACAGTTTCGGGTAGCCGGAAAGCCGAATCCACCAATAATAATAGTAAAAAAAATAATAGAGAGTGCGCTATGTTATGCCAGAGGGCGTAAAAATGTTAATAACAGAGAAAAGAAACTTAGCGTAAGCATACGCTTCACTCTTCTAAAAGTGCAGTCAGTGCAGCTTGGCGTGATTTTAAAAGATCGAAACATACTTAGCACTTTACTCTTCCTAAATCAATGAAGTCTAGCGTGACTTTAACAGATCGAAGCATACTTAGCGCTTTACTCTTCTTAAATCAGTGAAGTTTGGCGTGATTTTACTTCCCGTGTCCTACCCTCAGAGTCACGCTTGCGACTTCTAGACCTACGGGAAAATGTAGGTGTATAGTTACTAAAACCTGCCCATTACCACAGAATGAATAGTGCAAGTAGGTACCAAAAGACTACAAACAGGTAAACCAACTATCGATATGTATGAATAAAACCGCATTGTTGATGGGAACCATTCTCACCACTATGTTACATTATACTATGTTACATAATTATACTCTCTTTACATAGTATAAAACATAGTCGCTCCCGCTGTCTGTAAGCTTAGATCTTTTAAACTACGCAACAGATTTTAATGCAGTTTTCAGCAATAGATAGAGTGAATCAAGAGGAAGGTTTATATGTATAAAACATGCATATTATAGTAGAAAAAAGCCAAGAAATTCAAAGATATGTAATGTGATATCGTAACCAAACATATTTTTGTGTGCTTAAATTGCAAACGCTGGCTAAACTTTACGAGATAGATCAAACTAATGTACTACGGAATTATTTATCTTAAAAAGATCGATACAAAAGTCTACGATGGTATATGTTTATCTCCTAAGGATAACCCACAGTAACCATTTTTATCATTTACATATTAACAAAATTATTATGGTTTATTTACCAAGCTATTTTAAACAATACAGTATTACTCCATAGCCAATTAAATACATTAGATACGGTGTGCATTTCATGTAGATCAAAATTACCCTTTACAGTATATCTTTAAAATAAATATCTTAGAAGATATCAAAGATTTAAAAAGTACGGGCGGGGCGGTACGAAGTTCATAAACGGATGTGTAATTTTTTCAGTATTTTCCTGATTTTGTATTGATAAACTTGAAGTGACTTGTCTGTGCGATCTATTAGCACTGCATGAAAATGATACATTGTCAACAATATTCTCACTTCCGAAACTTATAGGAAAAACAGATTTTCATGTTTTTATTCAAGCAGTAAAATGCTGATACCAAATGATTAATGTTGAGTGAACATTTCGTTTTCAGCTTGAGACAATACGGAAACTTGTACATAAAACTATAAATCATAATGATGGGTGATGTAGGAAAATTACCGTGATAACAAAACATTGTATTGTGAAAGAAGCTGACGGCGTCATTGTTTACCGGATGGAAACCGCGGTGTGAGGCGCCCGCAGCAACAATACAGATGCTTCGTCTTGTAAGGAAAACTCCATAAAATATACCTTTCTACGTATTATTCAATATGAAATTAGGTACAACCACCAAAGGAGATATAAGTAACCAAGATCGTCGGATATACTTAGTTGAAGTTTAGTAAGAAACCGATTGATGTTTTCGAATGAAATTTAATTTGATGAACTGTTTGTTTTACTATTAATTATATTAAATTTTATCTCCTTTGGTGACCGTGCATAAAGGTTTGTGTTGTTTTAATTAATTCTTTAGCCTAAAGTCAATATCGTCAGTTATAACTAAATATCAAAAGTTGCTGTAATTTTTTTTTCAATAGGTACCTACATAACACGGCTAAAGGCCTACGCAGACCGGGACGGCATGGCAAGGGATTTAAATTTGTATTAATGGACATTCAAACGTATCGATATAGAAATACGACATAAATTGCTATGCTTTAAAATGATGCCGTGGCATCGAAAGGGATTTCATTGCACGGCATTAAAAGACGCGCCACGGGCTCCAGCTGCGGAATGCCGTGGCTTCCTGCGGTAGGCAACGCAACGGCATGCCAAGGACTCCGGCGCTCGTTGTGACATACCGTGGGGTGAGGCGGAGGGGGTAGAGAAGCGGGGAAGCCGCTGGAATGCCGCGGTATCTAAACGACTAGTGTGCGCTGACTGACGGCAAAATCCCTTGCCATGCAATCCCGGTCTGCCTAGGCCTTAAAACGGCGTGCGCTGGTCACGTGAAAACTATATCATTCATTCTATTTAATGCAGAAGGTATTTTATGGCAGTAGAGTGCTGAGTAAACATAGATAGGTAGTAACTTTCTTCTGATGCAAGGAAAATTAAAATTTTATGTGAGTTATAGGTAACTATAGGAAAATTAAAATTTTATGTGAGTTATAGGTAACTCACATAAAATTTTAATTTTCCTTGCATCAGAAGAAAGTTACTACCTATCTAACTTCTAAATTATTATATTTTTGGGTCACAGAATCAGCATTGCCATTCAACGTGGCAATTTGCTGCCAGGGTTTTAGGGCACTTTTCCTGTTGACAGCAGTGCGGTCTTTATTTTTCTTTATTATTCCTTCCCCTTTTTTATACATGTAGGTACATATTATCATTACAAGACTATTTAATTATAAATCACATCACAGTACTATACATTTGGAAGGTGGAAATGAGGGCGACTTTGACACTTCTCACGAAATCAACAAAAGAGCCAGGTGTTGAATGGGAAGAGTTGAGGCAAAGAGGATGGCTGTCTTTGAATCTTATGCTTAAACCAATCCCGAAGGATAAACAAATCCCTAAGGAACGTAATCACGAATAAGTAAAATGCATTCTGCGAAACTTAGATACGTTTTTAATAAATCGCTCAGAATCAATAGCAAGCTTCAAATGTAATATAGTGTCTGTGGATGATCATTTCTTCTTTTCCCAAATAATGCCAAAAAAACCACTTAGTAAGTACAACTAATTACCATTTTGATTTTCTTCAAAGACATTTATTGATTTTAATTTGTAAAACACAACCAATTAGTTGTTTTTTTTAAAAATTCTTGATGCCAGCTAGTTAGTTGGCAACGTTGTTTAGGTCGCGTCAACGGCAGGGAATTCCCTACCAACCTTGAAAGTGAGTAAGCGTTAAGATATAATCATCTTAATTACCTTCAATTTCACAATATTATAGATCGATTTGTAATACATTCAAATAATATCGTAGCGGATAGGACTGAGACCGTAGCGGATAGGACTGAGGGCCTTATATGGAAGCACTGGACGAGGACGACAGTGTTGCCTTCAAACCGTGCCCAGAAGTAGTGTGTGTAGTGTAATTGTGTTACGTATTAGGAATTTTTATTATTATTGGTATCGTATCTGACATGTTTCTGAATTTATTAATTGACAGAGGTATATGTACTAACACCAGTTTGTAAGATGTTTATGTCCTTACTAACAAAAAACCGGGCAAGAGCGAGTCGGACTCGCGCACCGAGGGTTCCGTAACATCCGGGTCTATTCATAAGGTTTATGTTTATGAAATTAAATGTTTTTTATTTTTGAGTTGATTGAATGAATGGTAAATTGTGGTTTACGATTTATGACGTATTAAAAAAAAACTACTTACTAGATCTCGTTCAAACCAATTTTCGGTGGTAGTTTACATGGTAATGTACATCATATATTTTTTTTAGTTTTATCATTCTCTTATTTTAGAAGTTACAGGGGGGGGACACACATTTTATCACTTTGGAAGTGTCTCTCGCGCAAACTATTCAGTTTAGAAAAAAATTATATTAGAAACCTCAATATCATTTTTGAAGACCTATCCATAGATACTCCACACGTATGGGTATGACGAAAAAAAAATTTTTTAGTTACAGTTCTAAGTATGGAGAACCCCAAAATGTATAGTTTTTTTTTTCTATTTTTGTGTGAAAATCTTAATGCGGTTCACAGAATACATCAACTTACCAAGTTTCTACAGTATAGTTCTTATAGTTTCGGAGAAAAGTGGCTGTGACATACGGACGGACAGACGGACAGACAGACAGACATGACGAATCTATAAGGGTTCCGTTTTTGCCATTTGGCTACGGAACCCTAAAAATGGATTGTAATATCTGACAATAAAATTATTATTATTATTATAATATCAACAAAGCACGGAAGCAAATTCAACAATAACAAATATGACGAAATGTTTATACCATAAAGGTACAAACATTTCGTGATATTTGTTAAATTGAAATGTTTGTACCTTAAAGGTATAAACGTTTAAGGTAAGTAGGTAAAGTAGGTAGGTAGGTGTTATTCTTGAATTTGCTTACTTGTCTAATATTGATAGTAAATGGAATATGGAGACGGTAATGTTTATTACTGAATACTGAAGGAGTACTGGTGGCCCAGTGGGATCAGCCGCGACTTACGAGTTGTAGGTCGTAGGTTCGACTTCGAACCCAGACAGGCAATTTACTTTGTGTAAATTTGAACACCACTGCTGCTCTCAAAACGGTAAAGGAAAACATCGTGAAAAAACAAGCATAAAACAAAACTAGAAACTAGAACCAAAACTTCGAAGACATGTGACATCTACCAACCCGCCCGGGCCCGCGTGGTGGAATTACGGCCCACTCCCTCTCACCGAGAGGACGCCTGTGTCCCAGCAGTGGGAACGTTATTCAAATCGTTTAAGCGTGACATACAAAAAACCAAATCTTTTCTCTTTATAATATTATTAGTTTAGAAGACTGGGAAGGGAGGAGTATTGTGTTACCCCTGGATTGTAGAGGTCAGATAGGCAGCCGTTTCAAGTAAAATACTGGTATTCAGCTGCATCCGGTTAGACTGGAAGCCAACCCCAACGGAGTTGGGAAAGGCTAGGCAGATGTTGATAATAAAATTCCTTAAGTGACTGACAACGCTGAGGCTAAATAACTGGAGTTAGATAAACTTGTGAAGGCCGCAGGAACCCGTTGGATGCGAGAAGCACAGAACCGGTCGAAGTGGAGGTGCTTGGGGGAGGCCTATGTCCAGCAGTGGAAGTCTTTCGGCTGAAATGATGATGATGATGAAGAGATACATAAATTAGGAAGACATTTTCCTAACAGGATGTAAAGATGCACTAAAAACGGCTTCGAAAATCAAGTCCGAAGCGGAGTGTTAAAAATAAGTTCTCGTATCCATGGCAAAATCTAAATCTTTCCATAGCTTTGTATATTCCAGAATCCTATAATTACGTACGCATAATACACGCATATCCGTATCTTAAGGCACGTCAAACTACAATTTCATAAGAACTCAGTCTCGTCACTATTTTGATCCACGAATTTTTCCACTACAACTGTTATTTACGTCCAAACTTTGTACCATTGAGTACAAAACAGAGTAGTGGCGGGAAACGGGATTAACACGGGATCAAAATAACCGCGCTAGATATAGAGGTGTGGCACGGGATCGTGGACTTTGTACCGGTTTCTATTTTAGTTGCAAAACATTACACACCTACAAATACGTCTGATCTCTGATCACTGAATACTCTCAATTCCTCTGTGACAACATTGTAAATATTGTAAAGAAGCTTAGTTTAGAAGATTGGTTGGATTGATTTCCCTAAAATAGGGTTGAGCTTCACGATGACTGATGCATGCATGCTGTCTGTTCTCACAGGTCAACTCAAAGCTGCAATGGCTTCTTCAAAAAGCCCTTCCAGACTTCGCCCAGCATTGTTAGGCTCACTTAAAATCCTAATCACACTAATATTATAAAGGCGAAAGTTTGTGTGTGTTTATTATGTTTGTTATTTCTTCACGCTCAAACTAGCTGACACCCTTTTTTTTTGCGGATGGGAAATCATCAAATGACTCCTACCTCTCTGGGTGGAGTGGAACGGAGTGTCAGACTCTTACTGACTAAAACCCACCCGTGTTCCTTCCTTAGCCCTTTATGTTCCGGGCCAGCGGTAACCGCTAACCCGCTGACCTAGCTGACACCCTGGATTAACATTTAGGCTACTTTTTATCTCGATATTTCCACGCAATCGACACTTGTTCGTGTGAAACCGCGTGGCGCAGTTAATAATATCTATAATGTTTGGACTTTAAAAGAGACCATGACCATGAGTTCGTTCCGGCATTTCTTCTCAAGGATCTGTCGGCTAGGAAATGCCGGGCGCCGTCTAGTTTTAATATATTGACGTGTAAAAGTGTTTTAAAAGATCTACTTACAGAAATAAACATTTCATTTCAATTCATATTGTACAGACGCCAGCACATCAAGCTACTACAATCTGTCAAATTTCTTTAGTAGATTTTCAACTTTATCGCTAAAGCATAAGGTTCAAAGTTGATTGGGAAAATTTGACAGTTTCGGGTAGCTTGATGTGCTGGAGTCTGTACTCTGAGTTTATCTTAGACACTGACGTCGGTGACGGTGAAGGAAAAACAAAGGGAGGAAACCTGAGGAATATGAGTAACACGCTAACAGTAGCAATGACTTTCATTTTGACAGTTCAGCACCATTCATTGCGTTATTTCCTACATTTAGCAGACACATTTTTCGAACATTTATGAAGCAATGGATTAGCAATATCCTTAAAAATGATTGAGATTGTGATTGATAGTGTTTTACGCAATTAGGTTGCTAGACTCATCTATACTAATATTATTAAGAGGTAAAGTTTGTAAGTTTGTATGTAGGGGGTAATCTCTGGAACTACCAGTCGGATTTGGAAAATTCTTTTTGCATTTAATAGCCCAATTCTTGAGGAAGGCTATAGGCTATTTACCTTCACGCTACGACACTTAGGAGCCGAGCAGAAGCTAGTAGTCAAGCAAGCGTGTTGATCAATGCTCGTGCCTTCTCTGTATGAAAAGAGGTTTTTGCCCTGAAGACCCTGCAGTGGAACAATTATAGGCTAGTATTACTGTTGCAGTCATTTATATCCAGTGCATTTAGTTTTGATTGACATATTGATATTTATAGTGACTTGTTTTGTATTGTTTATATATTTTTATTTTTTTAATTTTTGTCTTCAGTCATTTGGACCCGGTCGCTTCTGAACCCGCGGGTCCAGTTGATTTAATTTTTAATTCTGTGACCCTGACAATTTGCATCTTTTAGCCCAATTCTGTTAAAGCGTGGCAGCTTACCGAGATAATTGTCTTATATTAACCAGCAACGATTACCCTGCCCTAGTTACCTAAAATCGACCTATCATCATCTACCCAGCCTTTTCCCAACTATGTTGGGGTCGGCTTCCAGTCTAACCGGATGCAGTTGAATAACAGTATTTTACATGGAGCGACTGCCTAACTGACCTCCACAACCCAGTTACAGGGTGATATGATACACCTTGGTAAGACTGGTTGTCAGACTTTCAGACTTCTGACTACCCGTAACGACTGTCAAAGATCTACGAATGTCAGCCGGGACCAACGGCTTAACGAGCTTTCCGAGGCACGGAGGCACCTAAAATCGACCTATATGAGTGCAAAAGTTTTTCCCAATACCTACAGTTTAGAACATTTGGCACATACAATTACTTACCCCATTTATTGTGTGGGTTAATTATAGCAACACATTGCACTATAAATAAATATAAGGCGCTTCTACGAACGGTAATAAGACGATAATACAATCTATTACTGTACTTACATACGTTCATTTTTATTAATCAAAAATGTAACTTGCAGGTTAATGAACTTGAAAGAGCATTTGATTCTGAGTTAATCAAGTCATACACGAGACTTTCGTAGAATTATTCCAGCGCTACAGTAATATTAAATCATTTAAGAATATCGAAAGTTTTAATTTCATCTTTCCTTTTTCAAGTTTACTTATGAAACTGAATTAAGAAAACTAATTGAATTGAAAGAAAAAATTAATAGATCCTATAAAAAGTTTCTGTTAGTACAAACAAAATTAATCGACGTATTAAGATAGAGAGATATGTCAGCGGGATTGTCCGAGAGGGTTACCGCTGGCCCGGAACATAAAGGGCTAAGGAAGGAACACGGGTGGGTTTTAGTCAGTAAGAAACTAACACTCCCTTCCGCTCCACCCAGAGCGGGAGGGGTCATTTGATGATTTCCCATACTCAAAAAAAAAAAAAGATAGATAGAAAATAGGTTTTCATTGAACTCTTTATTGAACACCATAGCGTAATCAGAGTAGAACATTCCCGCTACTCGAGCACAGGCCTCCTCTCTTTAACACGTTGAACGCCAGACAGCAGACAGGGGGCTATAATCCACCACGCAGGCCCAGTGCGGGTTGGTAACAAATGAAACTCAAACGGTCTCATTGCAAAACGAGCTCTAACTTTAGTCCAAGCTTAAACCACCTTAACCAATCGAGTCTGTTATCGTATTTTGGTCTTTGTTCCGAGCAAGGTAAAGTTCTTAATACAAAACGCCATTTTTCAAAGAGAAGCCGGTAGGAATCGAGTTGTATGGAACCTTCGCTACTGCTAGGTAGATAGTGTGTTGAAAACATAATACAACTAATTTGATACTTACTATAAAAAAAAATCATGAAGATACCTCGATAAACTTTATTTTTACAATAAAAACCATATTAAAATATACATACAATCATTCTGTTTTTTTGTCAGATTATTCTACAAGCAACATACTAAGACACTAATGTTTTAATTTTTAGTCCAAACAATAGATTTTTCGTAATTAAATAATTGCAATAAATGACCAGCGTTTTGTCATCGCGCTTCTCTTTCTTTTCTATGCAGTCCACAGTGACCGCGCTTTAGGTGATGTAAGCCCCTTAAATAATAATAATAATAATAATACCTTTATTTTCAGGCTACTTTGGCCCATAGATAAATACCTTACAGACTAACATATATAATAATATTATAATAATACAATGTGTGTTAGTGTATAAACTTAAAACTATGTTAGTAAAACACTTCACTCGAGCACTGTTCTTGTGCGATCGTGTGGCACTTGTCCGCGGAAGCGACGGAACATTACCCCTTGCGGCCAAAAGTCCTCTGCCATGACGAGGTGCAGGTAGCATGTAGGTACTCGCACCACGAACGCCTTGAAGTTGACGTTGCGGCGCGATTCAAGCAACTGCACTCTCGGCCTGTACTTGGTCCTTTGGCACACGTACTCCACGATGTCATCGGCCTTAGTGGTATAGTGTAGGCAATTATACTGGTAGAGTTAATTTACGCATTTATATAAAAATTGCGACTGCTTTTAACCTTGCCAGAAAACCACACAATCGAATCGTCACGTCCTTCTACATATCCGGAAACACCACGTAACCTCTATACTCCAAAATACACCCACAATTCAACACACAACGTAAATACTAAAAACAAAACTATTCATGACCATTCAAAAGTAATTTAATACTTAAAGTTAGTAAAACAACACGCTGGGGCTCAATGTACTACACTTTGTAGGCACGTGATCTGCGCACACGCAGCCGAGGCGTGCAACCACTCCCCTCCGTGACGTTGCGGAGGGATACTGGTTCGAATCCGATGTTATGCACTTTGGAACTGAAATAGAAATGGAATTTAACTGGTGAGCTTGTGAGTCAGATTCAGCTGGTTTTGTGGGATATGAAGTGAGTTTTTTTTTGTGTTTTTGAATGTGTGAAGTATTGGTATAAAAGGTATTGATTGGTTTTGACCGATAACGATACCGATAATAATACCGAAGCCGTATTACCTATTACCTAATATGACGAATCAAAAGATTATGGTGTGTTGATCAACACATACAAGAACGAATTTGTAGGAAGACTTTTAACAGTTAAGCTTTTATGTTTTTTAAGATCCATGTAAAAGGAGGCGTGGCTACTGCTTACAAAATGACATTAAACATATTAAAAAAAAAACTGGCTCACACGAAGACGAAGACGCGAACACGAAGAGTTCCGTACCACAAGGCAAAAACGCCGAAAAAAACACGTTAGTTGTATGGGAGCCCCTTAAATATTTATTTTATTCTCTTTTTAGTATTTGTTGTTATAGCGGCAACAGAAATACATCATCTGTGAAAATTTCTACTGTCTAACTTTCACGGTTCATGAGATACAGCCTGGTGACAGACGGACAGACAGACAGCGGAGTCTTACTAATAGGGTCCCGTTTTACCCTTTGGGTACGGAACCCTAAAAACATGCTCTATAGTCTAAGGTATTTTGAACTGAACAGCAATACTTAAAACGACACATGCAAAATAGCCAGAAGAACTGCTAAACTTAAGTGGCAGTGGGCAGGGCACATTGCTCGCAGAACAGATGGCCGATAGGGCCGAAATTCTGAAGTGGCGACCGCGTACGGAAGAGGTAGCGTTATTGGCCTCCCATTAGGTAGACCGACCACCTTGTGAAGGCCGCAGGAACCCGTTGGATGCGAGGAGCATAGAACCGGTCGAAGTGGAGGTGCTTTGGGGATGCCTATGTCCAGCAGTGGACGTTTTACGGCTGAAGTGGCGTGATGATGGTGTTATATAACATAATAGGTATCATCGTCATCTGCCCAGCCATTTTCTAACTATGTTGGGGTCGGCTTCCAGTATAACCGGATGCAGCTGAATACCAATATTTTACATGGAGCGACTACCTATCTGACCTCCACAACCCAGTTACAGGGTGATACGATACACCTTGGTAAGACTGGTTGTCAGACTTTCGGGCTTCTGACTACCCGTAACGGCTGTCAAGGATCCACGAATGACAGCCGGGACCAACGGCTTAACGTGCTTTCCGAGGCACGGAGGGGTCACGGTATGTAAAGATGGTCACCCATCCACAGACCAACCGCAGCAAGCGTAGCTTAACCTGATCGACTGACCCGTGCGGCTGTTATTGGAGTTGTTTGTTATTGGCGTGCGAGTTGTTAGAAACAGGCAACATACTCGTAACATACTACCATGTGTTTATTTATTAAATTGGTGAGGGGCCCGTGGCGAACCCTTACAAAACAGAGCCAGTATTTTTCCAGCCGTGGCTAAATAATAACAGCCGCACAGGTCGATCGATCAGGTTAAGCTACGCTTGCCGCGGTTGGTCTGTGGATGGGTGACCATCTTTACATACCGTGACCCCGCCGTTGGTCCCGGCTGTCATTCGTGGATCTTTGACAGTCGTTACGGGTAGTCTTACCAAGGGGTATCGTATTACCCAGTTACTGGGTCATGAAGGTCAGATAGGCAGTCGCTCCATGTAAAATTTTGGTATTCAGCTGCATCTGGTTAGACTGGACGCCAACCCCAACATAGTTGGGAAAAGGCTAGGCAGATGATGATTGATTAAATAGGTTTGATAGTTAGGTAAATTTGTTGAAGTCCTTTGAAAAAGGGCTTGCCTATATTGCGTAAAAACTAGACAAAAAAAGCAATTTGACTGCCTCGTTGGTCTAGTGGCCACAAGCGCTACTGCCGAACATAAGGTCCTGGATTCTATTCCCAGGTCGGGTAAAGTGTTATTGGGCTTTTTCCATCAGGAATTTCTAGTAGCAGCTTGGAGACTGGATTTGTGCTAGGTTGATGGCAATAAGCTCGACCCTTATTACATGGACCCATGTTAAACGTAAGAGGCGTAATTTGGGTGTTACTATAGGTAGACATCTGCCTAACCCTTCAGAGGTTATAGGCGTTATGTTAATGTGTCTGTTTTTCTCTCAGTCAGCCTTGAGGTACAGTCACCAAAGGAGATAAGCAACCAGGGTCGTCGGATATAGTTGAAGTTTAGTAAGAAACTGATGAAAGTTTTCGAATGAAATTTAATTTGATAAATGAACTATTCATTAAATTAAATTTTATTAGAAAACATCCATCGGTTTCTTACTAAACTTCAACTATATCCGACGACCCTGGTTAGTTATCTCTTTTGGTGACTGTACATAGCGTGTTTTGGCGAGTAAATAACAACATATTTGTGTTTAGCAACACGTGTGCCGAATCAATATAGGAAAATCTGTGAAGGAAAACATTGAAAGAAAATAACACATTTACCTCCTCAAATAAAGTCTAAACGTGTCGCTAAGTGGCTTGTACACGAGTAGGTAAATAAGTTTACATAACACACAATCCCTTACAACAATCTTCCTCGTATTAAAAGCTATACGCGAAAAGTAGTAGAGTTCCCTAAATAATTCCGATCCAGCCTGTCCCTTGCTGCCCTCCCCCAGCGACGCCCTAACCCGAGTTCCGTACCCCACAAGGGGTGCCCTTAGCGTGTAGTCGGTTAGTTTTTATGTTTTTTAAGCCCTGGCTGGAGGCCTTAATTTATTGAGGCACCCACAGGCAAGTCCGGTTAAGCAGAAGACAACCTTCTAGGCTATGGCGAGATACCAATCCAAAAAGACAAAGCTGAATAGAAATGCTACTTGTTAGCATAAATAGGGAAGATGGTAGTATTTGTCACAGACCAAACAAACCAGGTTTGTTACAAACCTGAAATCGCGAAAAATAATCAGCTACAAATACGAGCTACATTTATGTTCGTATAACTCGTGAAAATGTAGGAAACAGCCGATTTTTTTTCGCGATTTCAGGTTTGGTCCCTTAGTAAAAGTTATTCATAATGATGAGTACAATGACCTCTTAAGAGGTTGTTAATGTTTTACCAATAACCCTGTATAATTATATAGAAGATAGATGTAGGTAAGTATAATATTAATGTATTGTACCCTGTATTGTATTCATACCCTTCCGGAATAAATTCTCCAAATGATGGTGAAAATCAAATCAGAATCCGTTGCATAGTTTAGAAGAACAACACGGTCACACACACAGACATGAAAAGCGACTGTAATTTACTAACCGACTGCAAAAAAGGAGGAGGCTCTCAATTCGTCTGTATGAAGATGACAGCACAGTCGCGGAAAGATACCTGTCCAGTGCAAGAGCCAGCAGAGAGGAAACAGCTACTCTTAGAGAGGCCATGGTGGAGCGAATGAATTTGACTTTAAATCTCGTTTCCCACTGGGGCGACGACAATCTTGTCAAATTCAATGCTCTGACAATACAGGCATGTCTTTTCACTGCGAAAGGAGCCAGTTCCAGTTATGTCCTACTTTCCTAGGTGCATCTGTACCGGTTACCGACCGCCTACAGCTTTTGGGCATGGAGTTGACATCTGATCTCAACTTCGGCTCAACCATCGAATCAGAAGCTCAGACTGCAGCCAAGAAGCTGGGCATCCTAAATAAGGTGAGGCGATACTTCACATCAGGACAGCTTTTAAGTCTGTACAAAGCACAGGTCCGTTCCTGTATGGAGTATTGCAGCCACTTGTGGGATGGCTCAGCAAAATATCAGCTTGCTGCACTCGACTCGGTGGAACGCAGAGCTAAAAGGCTTATAGGCGACGAAATGTTGCGCGTTGGTAGCTACTCTTCACAGCCTAGCTCATCGGCGTAACGTTGCTTGCCTGTCGGTCTTCTACAGACTGTACTTCGGAGAGTGTGCGCAGGAGCTCCACGACCTGATCCCACCACCACCGAGTCGTACTCAGCGCTTCTCCTCCACTTTTATTAAGCGCACAGCCAAAGTGTGGAACTCTCTGCCGGCATCTGTGTTCCCTCCCACATTTAACCCGTCTGCCTTCAAAGCAAGAGTGAACTGGCATCTTCTGGGCACGCTCGTTCCATCATAGACCTCATCTATCGCTTACCATCAGGCGTGATCGGGGTCAAGAGCAGGCCCATTTAATAATTTAAAAAAAATGCTTTTTTTATGTTTGTTACGCGATATCTCCGGCAATTGTCCGGCGATTTCAATTTTTATTTTTTTTATGGTATGCCTCAGGGGATTAATTAATTTATATGGGACCACCCATATAATAGTAGATTATGCACCGAGGGGCTAAAGTTGTGTCTTATGTCACGGGCGTCATATTGAATCTCGAGCGAAATGAAGGATTCGGGATTTAACTCCCGAGCGCAGCGAGGGAGTTTAGAGTTTAACTCACGAGCGAAGCGAGGGAGTTAATACAAGAATCCTGAATGCAGCGAGGGATTCAAGCTAGCCCAAGGCAAAGACACCTTTAGCCCAGAGGAGGATACTCTACTTTTTACACCTACTGTGAGAAAATAATAGCCATAGTACGAAAACTCGCGCCTTTATTGTGTCTACCAATAAGTAGCCAAGACACGATCAATTCGTATTTAAAAAAAAAAAGTCTCTTCTACGATTTTGTCGTGTGTGTCTTTTGATATCACTCTCATGGAAGTGGCGTTTGTGTAAACTAAGCTTTATACAGAACTGGTAGAATGGTTTTGGATGATTGGCTGTATGCATTTTGAATTTAGAACGTCATTGGAGACGCTCGTGAAAATAGAGTGTTTTTGATAAAATGTGATAAATCGACTGTAGTATAGATAGGTTTTATTATTTATTTATTTATTCACAAAATCCACAGCAACCTTAGCGCAGATTACTTAAAATAAATTAACTAATGTTACAGTCAATTACTATTACGGTATTACGGCGCGGTACGGTATTTGTTATTATTAATGCCAGTTTTAATGTTATTCCATTCCTTTTAAAAAATGGTTCGTAGTTATCTAATTATTCTTACAATATTATGTAAACAATATGAAGAAGCAGTCGTTATGATTTTGTAGGAAATCGAGAATATCATCCACGCGTATTAAGGGTTTCGAGAATAGCTTTCCTCTTTCTGGCACCAAAGGGTGTTTGTTAGTACTATACTTTATATATGTGAGATTCCAAATTCAAATCACATTATTGACCAGCGGGTCATAATGAAATCCAGTACGACATTATTGACCGGCTGTGCCCCCGGCCACTAATGACTCACTTTAGGTTAAGGTTGCTTGACATATAATTTGAAATTTTCGAGCAGGTGGTGTGAAAATTTTATTAACTTTGCTTGGGTAGTTTTTGAGTTAGCTTCAATAACACGTATACACACACACCTACACACTTTCGGAAGTCGGTGGCAAACAACGAAAATGCGAACCCAACGACATCGATTTCCAAAATTTAAGTAATTTTTCACTTGTGTCTTATTTGGAAGTCGGTTGTTTTTTTTTTTAATTTACGTAGAGGTGATTTTGGTTTTATCTAAAAAGAGTTTCACCGAAAATTAAACTATGCATTTGTTGCTGTATTCAAGTTCTTCATAATTCGTGAAATGTCAACAACAATTCTCTCAAAAACAGAAACTCATCTCTCACATCTTGTCAGTAAAATGTCAGAAACACTATTATACTTAGCTCATTTTATCTTGTAGTTCCCACAATTTACCTAATTCCTAAGACCTAACTCTGGGTTTCCCCTCCAAAATTCCAAATACCGTAGAATAGCACCGATCTAGAATAAATTATCTCTTATGTATCGTATCGTGTAATAGATATACAACCTGTCTAGTCTAGAGTTATGGCAGACATCTGGTGTGACGTAATGACCTCTTGTTAGTTTTCGGGAAATCTTGTTTTCTTTCTCACTAACCTAGAAAATATATAATTGGTTCTAGGTTGTTGTATTTTGGGTAACTTTTATGTTGTTTACCATTTATTTTTATGACTCTACACACAGTGTTTCACGGAACTTATTTTAACTCTGATAGCAGCAATCTAACAGCAACTTTATTGCAACGAAAATAAAGATCACTATGATTTTGACAGTCTTGTCAGAGGTAGCAATCCAACTGCAACCATAATAGAATGGGAATAAAGACCACTGTGATACAAAATCAGACGTAAAGTAGGTAACTGTAATTGCATCTCCCTCGAACAAACTCAAACTCAAAGCATTTATTTCAATAAAACCGTTTAAAGGCACTTTTGAATTGTCATAGGAGTCGGTCATTTAGAAAACTTTTAAAACGATAAACTAAGTAATACTATATATCAAGCTGTATTTAATAAAATCCGTGAAGTTTCATGCAGATTTTTCTGAGGAATCGAAAAATTTGAATCGTGCAACTGCATTCAACTTTTCAATCGAATGCCTCTTAAACTTTATCCGTTTCTTTCCAATTTCTTCATACTTATTATTGAGGTGACAACACCCATAACAATCTCCATATTAGTACATACTGAGCTGCTGACCAACCCGCACTGGACCCGCGTGGTGGATTACGGCCCACTCCCTCTCACAGAAAGGAGATCTGTGTCCCAGCAGTGCGAACATTATAAGCTAAATATGATGAGGTACTGTTGACTACCTACCCAATATTTGAAGGGAATTTCACAGAACAAATCTGAGTGATAACCAGTGATCGGAATAGGTAGAGCTATTTAGGTTCATTGACCGCAAACATTGATGTTAATATGGATATTCCACGGGATTCCGACTGATACTACGGGATTTTTACGGGATTTTATTGTCTCTAGAGTGACGCACCTGTTTTTGTCTCTTTCTGTGCCACTAGAATTCAATTCTTTACCAACAGTAACTTCGAAACTAAACTTAACTTCGTACCTAACTAAAAGGGAATATCCATATTATTCTAACCTATGGCAAGTACATAAAACAGCTCTACTTATTCCGATCTATGGTGATAACAGATTAGTCAGACGAGCAACGCCCCCTGCATACCATGTCATGATAAGCTGACGATTAGGTTCTTATCTGCGCTTCATTAGGTCTAGGTATCCATGTTTTTCGGTATTTTATCTGTCTCTTTTTAAACGACACCCAAAAGTCCTCTTGTCTGTTAATTACAATTTACCGTGATCATCAATTTGTCTGATTGTGGAAAATAGGATCATTTACGATCGGGGTGATGCTCGTATCTACGGTGTTCCCACTGCTGGGACACCGGCCTCCTCTCTGTGAGAGGGAGTGGGCCGTAATCTACCACGCGGGCCCAGAGCGGGCTGGAAGATGTCACATGTCTTCGAATTTTTGGTACTAGGACATACCGGTTTCCTCACGATGTTTTCCTTCACCGTGTTGAGAGCAGTGGTGATGAAATAATTTACACAAAGTAAAGCGCCTGTCTGGGTACGAACCTACGACCTACAACTCGTAAGTCGCGGCCGTTACCACTTGGCCACCACTGCTCTCAAGTCTCTTCAAACTTGTTTCAAATTAATATTATTTCAAGTTAAACAAATATCAACTTTATTTTAATGGAAATTAAGTTGATTTCAGAGTGACTAGGACTATTGAAAAAGTTATAAAAATATTTGAAGTTGTAGCGTAAAATGAACTTTATTGTGTAGAATTTAAAGTTATTTTTCCATAAACTTATATTTGTTTACATTTTTGGCAAATGAATCGCGAATTCAGATGACACCTGAAACAAGGTTATATTATCTACCATGCCTGAAATGTTTGGCCAATGAAACGCGATAATTGCCAATAATAACCAAATTGTAAATCAATGGAAATTACACAACAATAAGAATAACACACCGTTTAATTGTTGTTGTAGGTGTTGATTTAGGTTCCCGACAACCTTGCTCTCAATAGGTAACCATAAACTACGGAGAGGGGACTTCAGACAGTTTTAGCGTGAATTGGCTAGTAAGTCACATATTAACGTGTTAGCTGCATTATCTACAGATGCATAGAAAGTTTTTAAACTTTTTAGTGTTGACAGTGACTTAAAGGGGCTCGTGACTAAGTAATTACAGCCGCACGGGTCGATTGGTCAGGTTAAGCTACGCTTGCCGCGGTTGGTCCGTGGATGGGTGACCATCTGTACATACCGAGAACCCTCCGTGCCTCGGAAAGCACGCGGCTAACGAAAAGAAGAAGAAGAAAAGTTCCTCAAGGAAGAGTTCTGGCCGAAGGGTGTTGTGTACCGCCGGTTTCGTGGCCGGCTACATGACACCAGTCAGCGAAACACGACTCAGACACTTCGTGTTCGTTAGTTTGTTAGTTTTTTAGTGTAATTATGATGTTGTGTTTTTATAGTATTTTTAAGTTATTAATATTGTATTGTATGTGTTTTAAATGGGCCGTGATGCCTGAAATAAATGGATAAATAAATAAATAATAATAATAATCTTCCTGGATCTTTGACAGTCGTTACGGTTCGTCGAAAGAACGAAAGTCTGACATCAAGTCTTACCAACGGATCGTATTACCCAGTAACTGGGTTGTGGAGATCAGATAGGCAGCGCTCCAAGTAAAATACTGGTATACAGCTGGGAATAGCATAGTTGGGAAAAAGCAAGGCAGATGATTAGTAAGTATGATCAAGTTTGACGTCCATGTTACAGTGCATTTCATCATTTCTTAGCGACTTCAAAATTAGGAGATTTTTATTTCCTTTAGATCTTCGATCGTGCTGCTTTGTTCTCTAAGCTCTAATATTTCAAACAATTCACCCACTTGTACGCTAATTGTAATGCTGTTGTCATCTTCAAACGATTGACAGAAATAGATGTCGCTGTCGATTCACAGAGATAGAACGATATTTTAATTCGTTTGGAGCTAAATGCATTTAGTGATTTGTGGTGCGATCCCTAGCCTAAACCCAAGTTTCCTCCCGATAATTTTTCTCCACCGGAACTGCTTTTTCTTTGGTCCTGCAAATGTCAGTTGCAAGGTAAGTAAGAAATTGAAAAAAAAAATGTTGTTACTAAACCAGTTTTCTTTTAAGAGTAATTTACTCGATCAATTAGTGAAGAGTTTATTGTATCCTTGATCAATTTGCGACTTAAATAGAACCTATGACTCACGAAAGTTATTACTTGACAATTTAACTTAAGGTTAAAAATACACACGCAAGTTGTCGTCTTTTTATTGCATTATATTATGAATTGATTCACCTGTCCCAGTTCGATGACATTTTGTGGGCCAGTGATATTCATTGATACTTATCATATCAATGTCAACTTCTTCTGCTGTCTTTGGTCGTTCCATGCATTTGGCATGAATCACTATGTTTAGATAGAGATGAATAATTGACTTTAGCAGCATATTATTTTATGCCCATAAAATATCCTATTCCTTTGATCTAAAAACCGATCCAGTCGCGAATGGCAACTTTCCTGCATCTTAATGTTAGCAGCGATGATAGCCAATCATATAACTGTTAATAGGAAGACATTAGGAATAGGTAATTTAGTAGTAAATATCACATTAATCATACCTATTATCACACTAATATTATAAAGGCGAAAGTTTGTGAGAGTGTGTGTGTGTGTGTTTATATGTTTGTTACTTCTTTCTTCACGCTCAAACAGCTAGACTAATTTTGATAAAATTTTGTGTGGAGGTAGTTGACACTCTGGATTAACATAATATAGGCTTCTTTTTATCCCGATATTCTCACGGGATTTACATTTACGCGGGTGATATCGCAAGGCGCAGCTATTGTGTCTATCATACCAAGACCATAGCCACCCACTAAAATAGAGCAAAAACTACCTCTTAATTTTATATGCAAGGCTATCGGGGATACTGATAATTATATATGTCATGCTTTAAGCATTAAAACCTGCTTGAATGCTCACATCGGCCAATTAGCTGTATCCTTCGCTGTTGGTATGTCAAACTCGTGATCCTCAGTCATGTCGGTATGCTCGGTTACGACATACGCTTAGACTACAGTGACTGCGGTCTAGACCATAACAATGTATAGCTAGTTGAAGTAGTGTTACGACATTGCAGACGACAATGGTACGTACCGTTTGAAAGGATCTATCAGAACTGACCTGGATAAAGTCGGAGACCAGAGCAGCACATCTCGTAATGTTAAGAACGTTCACAGTCTGATCTCAGTCTGGATCTGTGAAAAATTCATCGAGATTTTGAACGTTTTTGATTATGAGAATTGACCTTCTGCCTATGATGAAGAAGGAAAAGGGGGTAAACTATAGCATGACGAATGACAGGTGAGATTGAAAGACAAACCATTTGAGCTGATCCCAAGTAAAAAAAGGACATGAGCAGGAAGAAATGTAATAAGTATTGCAAGTGACCAACCCGCACTGGGCCCGCGTTGTGGATTAGTAATATTAAATCCGACTTTGAATAACAATGATGAAGACATGTTCACGAGAACACTGACTACCACTAGCCACAAATAGAAATATATATCATACTACCAGCGCCACGGAGTTTCACCCGCATAAGTGTCGATCCCGTTGGAATATCGGGATTAAAAGTATCCTATGTATTATTCTGATATATAAGCTATAATACTGTAAAGTTTCATCAAAATCCGTTTAGAAGTTTTTGCGTAAACTGTCAAGTAGGATTCCCTATACTTCATTCACCATTCTAAATTTAATTCTGTTACAATATTCTAGTTAATCATCGGTATTCTATCTTTTCCCTTAGTATACAGTTCCCACGCCACGCGGTTTCACCCGAATAAGTGTCGATTGCGTGGAAATATCGAGATAAAAAGTAGCCTAAATGTTAATCCAGGGTGTCAGCTAGGTCAGCGGGTTAGTGGTTACCGCTGGCCCGGAACATAAAGGGCTAAGGAAGGAACACGGGTGGGTTTTAGTCAGTAAGAGTCTGACACTCCCTTCCGCTCCACCCTGAGCGGGAGGAGTCATTTGATGATTTCCCATCCGCAAAAAAAAAAAAAAAAAAAAAAAAGTATACAGTTATCTATGACATTTGTCAACCCACTGATGATAATGGATTACTTCTTTTGCATGCTATCCAGCCAATATCTGTAAAAAACACGCGTTCTTATTTAATATAAATAATAATATAATTATATATTTATATTTAAAATAAATAAACAATTTTAATAAATTTAATTATTTTAATAAATTAAATACTTTTTAATAAATAATGAATGAACTAATACTAAGTACTGTGATTTCAAACAAAACGTCTTTAGTATAATATTTGAAGTATACATATAAATTGTCAAGGGGGCCTGGCATAGATATCCGAGGGCCTAGTGACCTGACTTACGGGTTTTGTAAAATACTTAGTTTAGGCTCCAGTCTTCCACAAATTAAGTACAATAATTTGCGGTAAGAAAAATAAAAAACTATTCTATAATATGCTCTTAATACTCCAAATTCTTCGCAGATGAACCTCGGCTTATAAATAGTCCAACAGTTAACCAAAACTTTCCAAAACTAAACTATTCGGTAACTAGAATCGTCTGCTTACCGTCTACCAATGCCATAGAAAACGCACACTTGGCACAACGCTCGTAGCATTTTAATTGCGTGGCGGTGGGCGTGCGCTCCACGCGATCGCCGCGTGCGCGTGTGACGTCACAGCCGCGCCCGCACCGACCACCTGCGCAAGAACATTGACACACAAACTGTGAACGAAATGAGATACAGAAATACCAGCAGTAGTCGGTGGATTGATGTTAATGTTGTTGTTTAGGACGTAATAGACGCTAGACGGGGCTTTAAAAGAGATCTGAGAAGAATCTGTCGTTGTGGATAGGAAATGGATTTAGACTAAGACAAGGTATGCAGGAACAGTGATAACGGCAGCGTACTTACGAGTTGTAGGCCATGATAGGTTCAAACCCAGATAGGCGCTTTACTTTGTGTGTAAATTATTTCATCACCACTGCTCTCAAATCGGTAAGGAAACCGGCGTGTTTTAGAACCAAAAAATTCGAAGACATGTGATATCTACCAACCCGCACTGGTAGATTATAGCTTACAGCCCACTCCCTCTCACCGAGTGGAGACCTGTGTCCCAGCATTAGGAACATTATAGGCTTATTATGTCAAGTTTCCTATCTCGCTTACAAACTTGTAGATTTCATACGAAGGACCCTGAACGAGTCACATAAAAGTTGAATTGTTATTTATTACTTCAAGGCGTCGTTTATTGTCCCAAAGTGTTAAGTAATATTTATCCAAATCTGGTTTTAAAACGAGATGAGAGCAACAGTTAGTGAATTAGAATATCATATTAGAATATATGAAGCTGCACTTCTCAATTAAATTTTTGTATGGACCTAGTTTTTTTCACATAATCTGACTACACCTAGCACCTGCTCGCTTGCTGTTCCCGAAATAATCGCTACTGAAATTACAACACGTTTTTGTAATATTTGAAATCTACCAAGACGTCATGCTTCCCTGGTATAACGTCGTGTACTATTCAAAGTTACTCCAAAGAAGTCACTCGTCAGTACTGTGACAATATTATGTTGCCCTGGTATTCACGTATACATAACACTCCAAGTTACTTCAAGTAAAACGAGTTATTAAGCATAGACTCAATTCTCATGAACCGACCACTCAACACAATCCACGATACGAAACTCACGCACACAGACTCAACTCTAAACAAAAACATTCGTACACCGCGTGCAATGGGCGTGCGACTGCAGAGTTCGAGATTCTTCCAATTTACCCGTTGTGACCTAGCAACAATGTTGCCTCGAAGGGAATGAAATTCTGTGTTAGGTACCTCTATTTTGTGTTTACGTAAAGTACTCGTACTTCGGGTGTTATCTAGAATCGGATGCCCTTCGATAAGGTAGGTTACAAAATTGTGTTGTGTTTTGTTTTGTATAGTCACACCCTTTTTTACTACGCTGTAGAACTGAGAAGCTTGTAAGTAGTCACGTAGTTGCTTAACGGGTTTTGAATAATTGTGAACACTTTAAAAATATACTTGGTTAAAAGATGGTACGGTTTGGAAAACAAATGAGCACAGATGTTTACAAAAAAATTGACGTTTCTCACCGAAACAGGCCGGTGTCCCCAATTCCCCACAGTGGGAGCATTATAGGCTGATTATTTAGAGCATTATCTATACCTTTTTAGGGTTCCGTAGTTCTGACAAGGCACCCTTATAGTTTCGTCATGTCCGTGTGTCTGTCTGTCTGTCTGTCCGAGGTTTTGCTAAGAGACCGTTAGTACCTACTAGAAAGCTGTAATTTTGTAGGAGTGTGTATATCACAAAATTACGCCGACAAAGTGGTAAAATAAAATTTTGGAAAATATTTATATTTTATTTTTTTTAGGGTAAGTACATGTGAAGTGTGGATGAATATTTTTTTCGTCGTCTACCCCATCGTGTGGGGTATCGTTGAATAGGTCTTCTAAATTCACTTCGGGGTTGGCAAAATTATTTTTCGATTGAATGCTCCATTTACGAAATATTAAACTTTAAAGTGCAAATTAATGTTCCAGAAGGGTGTCGTCATCCCACCCTCCCCCCCTCTAATAGCTCATCTGCTGGCTTGAAAAATCTGGAAAAATTCAGTATGATAGTGCATTTCATGAACTTTAAAGGAAAACTATAGCGGTTAAGATAACTTTATTAGTTTAGCAGTAATAGTCGTTGAACTTGGGTGTTGAATAATTTTGTACCAAATACAAAATCCTTAGCATTAATCCTTTAAAGTGACTAAGATGAAGTAGTTGCTTGTTTATAACGGGTAAAGACTTGCATTGATAAACGTACTATATCTATTGTGATAGCGGGCTACTACGGAACCCTACACTGTGCGTGGCCCGACACTTGGCCAGTTTTTAGGGTTCCGTTGCCAAATGGCAAAAAACGGAACCCTTATAGATTCGTCATGTCTGTCTGTCTGTCCGTCTGTCTGTCTGTCCGTCCGTATGTCACAGCCACTTTTCTCCGAAACTATAAGAAACTACTACTACTATACTACTGTTGAAACTTGGTAAGTAGATGTATTCTGTGAACCGCATTAAGATTTTCACACAAAAATAGAAAAAAAAACAATAAATTTTGGGGTTCCCCATACTTAGAACTGAAACTAAAAACCCTCGGTGCGCGAGTCCGACTCGCTCTTGCCCGGTTTTTTAAGTCACTTTTCGTGTCTGTATACGTGACCGCCTTGCTTTTGGTGAAGGTTGTATACCTCCATAATAGTGTTTTAAATTAAGAATCGAGTAAAAACTCTTTAGAATCTGTCACTACAAGCTGTTCTGTCAAGGAGAAAAAGTTATTGTGTATTATAATTAGTGTATTGTAGTCTTTGATTAGTGTGCTGTTAATAAATGTGTTCCATCCAAATAGCCTCTTAATTACAACAGTTCATCTAACACGGATTTAAATCCAGTTTTCACCATCATTAGAGAATTTATTCCGGAAGCTTTAAATGTTTAATACATTCATATACATAGCTTAAATACAGTACATAAATCTCAATGTTTTGACATGTCGCCACATTATTAGAGCGCACCCGTGAGAAGCAATGGCAGGACACTACACAAAATAAGTTCTCAACGTGGGTGATAACGCCCCCTCGTGGGCGTTTAGACTTTCATGGGGGCAGTAGAAGACACAGAGAAAATTATATATCTTTTCTTACGACTATACAACGTTATTTTTAGTATATGCGAAACCTGAATATAGTTTGTTCAGAATAAGTAACTGAATCGATTCCAATAAGTTTTACCCCATGTCATATTTTGTCCCAAAAATATTTAAAAAAGGTTTTTTTTTTTTCGGATGGGAAATCATCAAATGACTCCTCCCGCTCTGGGTGGAGCGGAAGGGAGTGTCAGACTCTTACTGACCAAAACCCACCCGTGTTCCTTCCCCAGCCCTTTATGTTCCGGGCCAACCCTTTCGGACAATCCCGCTGGCCCGGCAGGCTTCGGCCCTAAGGGGCCCCTCCTCGATGCTGACATCTCTTTGAGGCGCGCGTGAAACATGTACGCGCCGTCCGGCAAGGGCCTGGTCCTGATCGGAAGGTGAGCTACCCATTACTCTCCGCCCGCAGGCCCGCGCCTACAGTGGCCGGGAGTCGTCATGCGGCTCCCGACGCCGGGGGCGTCCCCGCGGCGGCTGAGACGGGAGGCTCTCTCCCTGAACCGAATTTAAAAACGGTTAAAAGTTGGACACCGAGCGACACTAAATAGGTTATCCAATCTCCGCGCCGAACGGTTAGGTACCTAGGTACTATTATCAATGAGCGCAAGACGGCGCGGCTAGGCGCGGGCGGCACGGGTGAGCATGTTTTTGTACGGACAAACAGGTAATTTAACAAGCTTCTAACTTTGTGATTTTTCATGATACAGTTTTGAAATTTTGTACATAAATTCTTTACATAAAAATACTAGACGATTGTTTCGGGTTTCGCATAATTATACAAAAAAATATGTTTTATATTTTTACACGTTTAAATAATAATCGTGGCAAAAGCTGTTTCAGATTTGCAACAGATGCTAAGTTTAAAAAAAATGGGGGCTCTAGAAAAAAAAACAAAGTGGGCGGTGGGTAAAATAAAGTTTAGAACCCATGGTATTCACAGAAATCCAGATAATTGACCATCTAATAAATACCAAAGATGTAAATGCATATAGAAGGTGTAAAACGTCCATTTAATGACGCTAACAGGCGAAGAGCCAAAGTGTCACTATTTAAACATTATACATACAAAATTTACTGTACCGTAAACTAAGGAAAATTATTTATAAATGGCTCAAAGAAGACACATGTTGTGCTCTTGCGCATAACAATATGATGTAACATGACATGATACTGATGAAAAAACATTCATCGCTAATGATCAATTGATAATATCTTCGTATGCAACAGTACTTTACTAAATTACGAGCTGATCTGACCAACGGGAAAAGATAATTCCCGTTGGAAAGACAAGTCTAACCATCAATCTAACCACTGGGAAAAACCCACTTTAAACACTAGAATAGAATTAAGCCTAAAAAGATTTGCACAATATGATTTTCTTTGAAACGTAAATTATTTCTCGAGTGTTTCATAAATCAACTGAGGGCCAAGACAAAGTGACATTCTATCAGCGATAACGATAATGGAAAATCAAATGTATGGAACTGACATCATCATCGTCTGCCTAGCTTTTTCCAAACTATGTTGGGGTCAGCTTCTAGTTTAACCGGATCCAGCTGAATACCAGTCTTTTATATGGAGCGACTGCCTATCTGACCTTCACAACCCAGTTACTGGGTAATACGATACCCCTTGATAAGACTCGTTGTCAGACTTTCGGGCTGCTGACGACTCCTAACAACTGTCAAAGATCCACGAATAACAGCCGGGACCATCGGCTTTACGTGCTTTCCGAAGCACGTTAAGCTGTTGATCACGTATGTAGAGACGGACAACCATCCAGGGGCCAACCGCGTTAAGGTTATCTTACCCTGCTCTATCGACCCGTGCGGCTGTTTAGCCACTAGCCTCTCCAAGTATGGAACTGATATAAGCATCCAAAAAGCTTGAGTCGACCCTGTTGAAAGTCGTTGTAGAAACACGAAACGCTTTGAAAGTGATTGCCACTTGTCTAGGTCCACTGGTGCACTGGAATATTAGAACTATGATGGTGTAATAGAGATGGGCGGTGGGTAAATACCCATCGGGTATTTACCGGGTAAATACCCAATTTGGGTATAAACAGGGTTTTTACCCGGTAAATACCCAAAAGCATGGGTATAAACTATAAACACTTTATGGAACGTTTTATTTAATAAAGTTTAGGTGAATTTTAGCCCGTTTTTTTTTAACACATCCATGTTATAAGTTCGGCTACTTTCATATGTTTTTCGTCTCAAAGCCTGATTAAATTGCTTTATTAACTGATAATAACTGTAATTTTAGCATAAATGTAAAATTTCTTTAACTGATTTGATGAAGTTTCTATATAGTAAATGACAAATATAGGGTGACTGGTAATTAGTGAACGACACTTAAACACGTGATTGTAGTCATAAAAACAAACAACTTTTACTATGGGACCAAACCTGAAATCGCGAAAAAAAAGGCTGCTGGTCAGTACATTTGTGTTCGCCTAACTGGTCAAAATGTACTGAACTTGGCTGATTTTCCTCTTTATATAATGTCCTTTCATTTAATTTGGAATCGGAACTCCCTTTTTAGGGTTCCGTAGCCAAATGGCAAAGAACGGAACCCTTATGGATTCGTCATGTCTGTCTGTCCGTTCGTCCATAGGTCACAGCCAGTTTTTTCCGAAACTATAAGAACTATACTGTTGAAACTTGGTAAGTAGATGTATTTTGTGAACAGCATTAGGATTTTCACATAAAAATAGCAAAAAAAAAAAAACAATTAATTTTGGGAGTTCCCCATACTTAGAACTTTTTTTTTTCATCAAATCCTTACGTTTGGAGTAAAAATGATATTAAGTTATGTTACAAAATAAAAAAGTAATTTTCTTCATCTTACATACTCAAGAGTTTGATGATTCACGTTTATTTAATGTATTTTATCAATAAATATTTGTTACGACATGCTGTGATATTCAAATAGTCTTTAATTTAAAACTACTATAATCAAATGTAATATAAACCACCTAATATAATATGTAAAAAATACAGACGTACAATTTTTATATGATTTGTTAGTAGAAAACTATTCTTTGCTGACACCATTTACATTTCATGCATAAAACACATTTGATAAACATTTTTTATTGCTTAAAGTGTATAAAAGACTTAAAACAATAATGAAAAAGTAAATACCCACCATTTGGGTATTTACCTGGGTAAAAACCCTGCATTTGGGTATTTTGGGTATTTACCCGGTATTTACCGGGTAGAAACCCATCTCTAGGTGTAACTACAAGTAATTGTTCATCTACCTATATCATATCTTACTCACCTCTCCTCTTAGAACATTGATGAGCACATGTCGTAAAAATCAATGGCGTAGTACTGGGGAAACACGATCAATGATGCTCGGTGCATCACAAATAATGGCTATAAATTTGCAAATAATAGCGTGGGTTTTGTTTAACCGTAGTACGAGTACCTACGTATCCAAAATTAGCATCAAATTTACTTACGTTTTCGTCTACCAGCAAATAAAATGTAAAGGATCTTTACACTTTATCTTATGAATATAGCGGGCTAAAAAGTACCATACGTCCTTCTCCAGCTATCAAACTACTTCTCTGCTAATTTTCATAAAATCGGTTTGACAGTTTAAGGCCTACGCAGACCGGGACGGCATGGCAAGGGATTTTGCCGTCAGTCAACGCACACTAGCCGCTTAAATACCGCGGCATTCCAGTGGCTTCCCCGCTTCTCTACCCCCGCCGCCTCACCCTGCGGTATGTTACAACGAGCGCCGGAGTCCTTGGCATGCCGTTTCCTACTGCAGGACGCCACGGCATCCCGCCGCGGGAGCCCGTGGCACGTCTTTCAATGCCGTGCAATGAAATCCCTTTCGATGCCACGGCATCATGTTAAAGCATAGCAATTTATGTTGTATTTCTATATCGATGCGTTTGAATGTCCATTAGTAAAAATTTAAATCCCTCGCCATGCCGTCCCGGTCTGCGTAGATAGATAGATAGATAAAACGTTTATTCAGTGCAACAAAAGACACAATACAGGTATTAAAAAACATCAAAAACAGGTGAAAGAAAAAAAAAATAAAACAAACATTAAAAAGATAAATTGAACCATAGACACCTAGCTCATGATCTATAACGATCGATCACTACTGGGCGCTGTGTGTCTCATGGTTGCACCAAATGGGAGCCCAGCTCAGCATATGCCAGGTACAATACCTGACGCTGGTATTCTGCTGCATCCCGTTAGTGACATACGGATGTCGAGAAGACACATCTGAGTTTCAACAAAATGGTACCTACATAGTGCGGCGCGTATATTATAAAGGTGGTAAGTACCCACAGTTGACTTGCTTTTAACACCGACAGAAAGAAAGATTTTGAAATTTTAAACTTTAAAATTTTAAATTTTAAACTTATTAAATATTTGTGTAGTGTCTACTGGATTACTTGATTACTTGATAGTGTAGGTAATAATGTGTTAACGTAGGCCTTTAGCTGTCAACGCCAAGCTATGAACGGGGCAGCATGAGAGGGGCAATCCTCATAATGTTATGAACGTTCACAGCAGTCTCAATCTGTCAAAAATACCTGTATTTTCCCTACATTTTTGACAAGTTTTTGACATTGTTTGTGGCTGAGATGAGATTGCGAAGTTCAGATATACGCATTTTTGCATGCTCGTTTGCATTGAAATTGGCAATGTGTTTACCAGGGGCCCTAGTCTGCTATTTATTCTGAAATTCGTCATTCCAACACGATCCCACCACCACCCCATTGTCATTTTGCTAAAAGTTCGTAATCTGCAAAATTCATAATGGTTGATCATTGGTCGGTCAATGGCACAGAAATTATACGATAGGTACTCGTAACGAATTAAAAGCAATAACTGCACAATGAGGTTCTGATGGTAGGTCACTGATCAAAGGAACTGTCAAAATTTCAGCAGATTCCCGCTTAAGTTAGTAATTCATTTTTTATTATGCACGAGATTATCATATTATGCCATTTCTTTCAATGCAGTGTCAGTGGTTGACCCTTGGAAAGTCATAATGACGACATTATATTAGTAGATTACCAAACTTGTCAAAATCAACAATTATGAAATCAATGATAGACCGTTCTGACACTATTGTAATAGCAGACTTGAGGCCCAGTTTTAATGCTTAATAGCTTGCAATAGTGTGAATTCTGTGAAATCCGTGTTGATTGTACCTACAACATCATTAGTCCTAATGTAATGGTAGTTTTACGTGCTCCAGTGATTCGGTAACAGACGTCATTAACAGAACTAATGCGTTATCATTGTGACAAAGGAAATTAATTCAGGTCAAATAGTTTGAAAACACGTGTACTTGTACCTACTGGCGAAACTATTTCACTACTAGCTGTTGCCCGCGACTTTGTCTGCAATCCGGGATGAAAACTAGCCTATGTCCTATGTGTATGTATGTAAAAAAAATTGTTTTTAAAAATGGCACACAGATAGACCATGAGGTCTATCTGTGTGCCAACATTTTTTTTTTTTTTTTTCGAATGGTCCCTCTCTTGACCTCTATCACGCCTGATGGAAAGCGATGGATGAGGTCTATGATGGAACGAGCGTGCCCAGAAGATGCCTAAGGCAATGGAACTCCCACGCATCGACGAAACCCAGCAGGCTGCTTGACGCCGGACTCCGGTGGGAGGGTGGTCGCAAACCAGGCGGGCGTTAGCCCTACCACCGCAAGGGAAGAATTGGCCAGTCAAATAAGGTGTTGGGTGTTAGTGTCCAGGATGCGCCGAGCGCTCGATTCAGTTGAGTAACTGGCGGAACAAACTGCGCTACACGAGGAGGCTTCTTCATGCATCCCATTAAAAAAAACATCCTAATCTGTTCAGCCGTTTTAGCGTGGAAACGCAACCAAACAAACTCACTTTATTTAATATTAGTTAGGATAGGAAATTAGGATATAAACGGACTTCTTCTTTACGATTGTAGAATTTTTAATCTCTGTTCCAATGTTAGTTACTAAGGCCTGAGTTCACCACCAATCAAACCACCTGTTAGGTATTTAAAGAGTTGGCTTATGTCAAATTTGCTAAGGAAATTTTAAATATAGAACTGATTAAATATTTAATCAATTGATTTAGGTAGGTTTTAAGTCTTTAGGCACAACAATCTACTGAAATGATGTCTAAATTTCGGATTTGCACATTAAAGCCGCAGTGTCCTGCCCACCCTAATTGCGTAACACACTATAAATCATAATCTGAATCATTTTAAAGGATATTGCTAATCCATTGCTTCAAATTTATGTTCGTGTTAGAGGACAATGGACAATTTTGTATTTGCATCGTACCCAAAAAAAAAAAATTACTGTGGCATTAAGAACTATGTCTGTATTTTATGCCCTCAGGGAATAGTTTAATTAATCCTAGGAAAGTATGTCTGAATTCACTTGGATAAAAAAGATATATTTCGTCGCCTTAGAGTGAAAACCTCGTAAGTGTAAACGAAGTAACTTTTCAGGAGGAAGAAAGAAATGCGTGCTGTAAAATGTTTGTATGGCGTCTTTTGTTTTTTTTTACTGACTTCAAAAAAGGAGGTTCTGCAATCTTATTAATTAATATGGTTTTTGTATGTTTTTTGTGTGTTCGGTACTATAAGATTGTCCGAAATGCATTAAATGCTACTTACATTCCCGAAGTTTTCACTCGAAGGCGACGATATGAGGAAGTAAGACGGATTTAAGTTAAATATTATGACCCTATATTCAATTAATTTATTTTCCTCACATATCTTTTTTCTCCAAATGAATTCAGACGTGCTGTCTTAGGATTAATTAAACTACTCAATGAGGGCAACAAAAATCAACATCTAGTTCATAATGCTACAATTAAGTTTCTGTCTGTTTCCTTTGCCTGCTTAACAACATAAATAACTCAATGAATGTTGTTGAAACTCAGATGTGTCTTCTCGACATTCGTGTGTCACTAACGGGATGCAGCAGAATACCAGCGTCAGTT
This sequence comes from Mesoligia furuncula, assembly GCA_916614155.1. NCBI lineage: Eukaryota > Metazoa > Arthropoda > Insecta > Lepidoptera > Noctuidae > Mesoligia > Mesoligia furuncula. The sequence goes on along the minus strand of OU744802.1, from coordinate 26,399,677 downwards.
ATTGTAACTGGCATATGCTGAGCTGGACTCCCATTTGGTGCAACCATGAGACACACACCGCCCAGTAGTGATCGACCGTTATAGATGTACAACATGAGCTAGGTGTCTATGGGTCAATTTATCTTTTTAATCTTTGTATTTTTTTTTTCACCCGTTTTTAATGTTTTTTAATACCTGTATTGAGTCTTTTGTTGCACTGAATAAACGTTTTATCTATCTATCTATCCTTTCCTACTGATAATGTACTACGCAATTACCTAGCTGAGTTTGTAATCGCTTTTCACTATCGTAGATCCATCCGTGCTTCGAAAAGAACAACCACCTCAACCACCATGCGAAATTCAGACGAAATCAGTAAGGTATGCAGGTATATATAACTTACCTAAAAAAAACGACTAAGTGTAATCGAGGAAAAATTTAATAATCGAGGTTAATTAGGTTGAATACATGACTGCAACAACGTAAGCAGTTAAATTGACTGAATTATTTAATCATAGTCTCCGGTCTTATAACCTTGAATGAATGATAATGATTTATTTACTGACTTAAGTCCTGTATACACAACACACTTAAGAGCCCTCTTACATTTTGTTACTGAGCGCGCATGAAGAATCGAGTAAAAACTCTTTAGAATCTGTCACTACAAACTGTTCTGTCAAGGAGAAAAAGTTATTGTGTATTATAATTAGTGTGCTGTTAATAAATGTGTTCCATCCAAATAGCCTCTTAATTACAACAGTTCATCTAACACGGATTTAAATCCAGTTTTCACCATCATTAGAGAATTTATTCCGGAAGCTTTAAATGTTTAATACATTCATATACATAGCTTAAATACAGTACATAAATCTCAATGTTTTGACATGTCGCCACATTATTAGAGCGCACCCGTGAGAAGCAATGGCAGGACACTACACAAAATAAGTTCTCAACGTGGGTGATACGGTGGAGCACACGATACGGTGGAGCACACGGTGGAGGTCTGCCCCGCTTGGGCGGAGCACCGCCGTGTCCTCGTAGAGGCGATTGGCAGCGACGGCGACCTCTCACGTCCGGCCCTGGTGCAAGCCATGGTCCGGGGCGAGAGGGAGTGGGAGGCAGTCACCTCCTTCTGCGAAGCAGTCATGCTAGCGAAGGAGGTGGCGGGACGGCTCAGGGAGAGAGCCTCCCGTCCCAGCCGCCGCGGGAGACGCTCCGGGCGTCGGGAGCCGCGTGACGACTCCCGGCCACCGTAGGCGCGGGCCTGCGGGCGGAGAGTAATGGGTAGCTCACCGCCCGATCAGGACCAGGCCCGTGCCGGACGGCGCGTACGTGTTCCACGCGCGCCTCAAAGAGATGTCAGCATCGGGGAGGGGCCCCTTAGGGCCGAAGCCTGCCGGGTCAGCGGGATTGTCCGAAAGGGTTACCGCTGGCCCGGAACATAAAGGGCTAAGGAAGGAACACGGGTGGGTTTTAGTCAGTAAGAGTCTGACACTCCCTTCCGCTCCACCCAGAGCGGGAGGAGTCATTTGATGATTTCCCATTCGCAAAAAAAAAAAAAACGTGGGTGATAACGCCCCCTCGTGGGCGTTTAGATTTTCATGGGGGCAGTAGAAGACCCAGAGAAAATTATATATCCTTTCTTACGACTATACAACGTTATTTTTAGTATATGCGAAACCTGAATATAGTTTGTTCAGAATAAGTAACTGAATCGATTCCAATAATTTTTACCCGATGTCATATTTTGTCCCATAAATGATCCCCGATCACCGAGCGACATTAAACAGGTTATCCAATTTCCGCGCCGAACGGTTAGGTACCTAGGTACAATGAGCGCAAGACGGCGAGGCGCGGGCGGCACGGGTGAGCATGTTTTTGTACGAACAAACAGATAATTTAACAAGCTTATAACTTTGTGATTTTTCATGATACAGTTTTGAAATTTTGTATACATAGATTCTTTACATAAAAATACTAGACACGGGTTTCGGGTTTCACATAATTTTATTATACTAAAAATCATATTACACGTTTAAATTATAATCGTGGCAAAAACTGTTTCCGATTTGCAACAGATGGCATGTTAAAAAAATTTGGAGCTCTAGAAAAAAAAACAAAGTGGGCGGTAGGCAAAATAAAGTTTAGAACCCATGGTATACACAGAAATGCAGATAATTGACCATCTAATAAATACCAAAGACGTTAATGCATATAGAAGGTGTAAAACGTCCATTTAATGACGCTAACAGGCGAAGAGCCAAAGTGTCACTATTTAAACATTATACATACAAAATTTACTGTACCGTAAACTAAGGAAAATTATTTATAAATGGCTCAAAGAAGACACATGTTGTGCTCTTGCGCATAACAATATGATGTAACATGACATGATACTGATGAAAAAACATTCATCGCTAATGAGCAATTGATAATATCTTCGTATGCAACAGTACTTTACTAAATTACGAGCTGATCTGACCAACGGGAAAAGAAAATTCCCGTTGGAAAGACTAGTCTAACCATCAATCTAACCAATATGATTTGCACAATATGATTTTCTTTGAAACGTAAATTATTTCTCTAGTGGTTCATAAATCAACTGAGGGCCAAGACAAAGTGACATTCTATCAGCGATAACGATAATGGAAAATCAAATGTATGGAACTGACATAATCATCGTCTGCCCAGCTTTTTCCAAACTATGTTTGGGTCAGCTTCTAGTTTAACCGGATCCAGCTGAATATCAGTCTTTTACATGGAGCGACTGCCTATCTGACCTTCACAACCCAGTTACTGGGTAATACGATACCCCTTGATAAGACTCGTTGTCAGACTTTCGGGCTGCTGACGACCCCTAACAACTGTCAAAGATCCACGAATAACAGCCGGGACCATCGGCTTTACGTGCTTTCCGAAGCACGTTAAGCTGTTGATCACGTATCTACATACGTGATCAACAGCTTAACGTGCTTACGTGCTAGACGGTCACCCATCCAGGGGCCAACCACGGTAAGGTTATCTTACCCTGATCGATCGACCTGTGCGGTTGTTTAGCCACAAGCCTCTCCAAGTATGGAACTGATATAAGCATCCAAAAAGCTTGAGACAGTCCTGTTGAAATTCGTTGTAGAAACACGAAACGCTTTGAAAGTGATTGTCACTTGTCTAGGTCCTCTGGTGCACTGGAATATTAGAATTATGATGGTGGAACTAAAAGTAATTGTTCATCTACCTATATCATATCTTACTCACCTCTCTTCTTAGAACATTGATGAGCACATGTCGTAAAAATCAATGGCGTAGTACTGGGGAAACACGATCAATGATGCTCGGTGCATCACAAATATGCTATAAATCTGCAAATAATAGCGTGGGTTTTGTTTACCCGTAGTACGAGTACGTATCCAAAATTAGCATCAATATTTTACCTACGTTTTCGTCTACCAGCAAATAAAATGTCGTCGTCGTCGTTTCAGCCGATAGACGTCCACTGCTGGACATAGGCCTCCCCCAATTTTGGGAGGGTTTGCCATAATCGCCACGCTTGGCAGGCGGGTTGGCGATCGCAGTATGGTATGGTGGTGGAATACATAGAGAACGCTGCTGCCCATTCTCCGGTACGATCCTTAGTCGCCTTTTACGACACCCACGGGAAGTAAGGGGTGGTGGTATTCTTTAAGTCCGGCACCACACAGACCAAAAATAAAATGTTCCAGAAATAAAATGTAACTTTATCTTATGAATATAGCGGGCTAAACAGTACCATAAGTCCTTCTCCAGCTATCAAACTATACTTCTCTGGTAATTTTCATAAAATCGGTTTTGCAGTTTAAGGCCTGCGCAGACTGGGACGGCATGGCAAGGGATTTTGCCGTCAGTCAGCGCACACTAGCCGCTTAGATACCGCGGCATTCCAGCTGCTTCCCTGCTTCTCTACCCCCGCCGCCTCACCCCGCGGTATGTTACAACGAGCGCCGGAGTCCTTGGCATGCCGTTTCCTACCGCAGGACGCCACGGCATCCCGCCGCGGGAACCCGTGGCGCGTCTTTCAATGCCGTGCAATGAAATCTCTTTTGATGCCACGGCATCATTTTAAAGCATAGCAATTTATGTTGTATTTCTATATCGATGCGTTTGAATGTCCATTAGTAAAAAAAATCCCTTGCCATGCTGTCCCGGTCTGCGTAGGCCTTTAGCTGTCAACGCCAAGCTGTGAACGGGGCAGCATCAGAGGGGCAATTCTTATAATGTTAAGAACGTTCACAGCAGTCTCAATCTGTCAAAAATACCTCTATTTCGTTTGGGCGCATTATGTCCAATTAGCAAAATGTCCAACTGTTCAATTCTCAATTGGTCCAATTCGCAATTGTCCAGTTCGTAATTGGTCCAGTTCGCAATTGATCTAGTTCGGAATTGGTCCAGTTCGCAATTAGTCCAATTCGCAATTGGTCCAGTTCGCAATTAGGGGGTGAGAGGCAGTTTTGACACGACCCCCACGTGAGATTCCACAGAAAGGTTAACTGTGTTCAAAGCTCAAAAGAGATGTGTGCGTTCTGTATTTAAACTTAAACCTACTGACACATTTTTGACAAGTTCACAATCAATGTCAAAACATAGATTGTGGCTGAGATGAGATTGCGAAATTTAGATATACGCATTTTTGCATGCATATTATCGTTTGCATTGAAATTGGCAATGTGTTTACCAGTTTTAATGCTTAATAGTTTGCAATAGTGTGAATTCTGTGAAATCCGTGTTGATTGTACCTATAACATCATTAGTCCTAATGTAATGGTAGTTTTACGTGCTCCAGTGATTCGGTAACAGACGTCATTAACAGAACTAATGCGTTATCGTTGTGACAAAGGAAATTAATTCAGGTCAAATAGTTTGAAAACACGTGTACTTGTACCTACTGGCGAAACTATTTTACTACTAGCTGTTGCCCGCGACTTCGTCTGCGATCCGGAATGAAAAGTAGCCTATGTCCTTATCCAGGTCATGGTCTATCTTTGTGCCAACATTTTTTTATTGCTGAATATTCCCTCCCTTGATCTAGATCACACCTGATGGAAAGCGATGGATGAGGTCTATGATGGAACGAGCGTGCCCAGAAGATGCCTAAGGCAATGGAACTCCCACGCATCGACGAAACCCAGCAGGCTGCTTGACGCCGTGGGAGGGTGGGTGGTCGCAAACCAGGCGGGCGTTAGCCCTACCATCGCAAGGGAAGAATCTTATTTGATTCTTCCCTTGGTGTTGGGTGTGAGTGTCCAGGATGCGCCGAGCGCTCGGTTCAGTTGAGTAACTGGGGGAACAAACTGCGCTATACGAGGAGGCTTCTTCATGCATCCCAATCAAAAAAACATCCTAATCTGTTCAGCCGTTTTAGCGTGGAAGCGTAACAAACAAACAAACACACTTTCACAGTTATTTATAACATTAGTTAGGATAGAAAATTAGGATATTTAAACGGTCTTCTTTTTAACTATTGTAGAATGTTTAATCTCTGTTCCAATGTTAGTTACTTGGGCCTGAGTTCACCAACAATCAAACCACCTGTTAGGTATTTAAAGAGTTGGCTTATGTCAAATTTTGCTACGGAAATTTTAAATATAGAACTGATTAAATATTTAATCAATTGATTTAAATGTGGGTGGACACAAGCCTAAGGTAGGTAGGTTTTGTCTTTAGGCACAACAATCTACTGAAATGATGTCTAAATTTCGGATTTGCACATTAAAGCGGCAGTGTCCTGCACACCCTAATTGCGAAACACACTATCAATCATAATATGAATCATATTGAAGGATATTGCTAATCCATTGCTTTAAATTTATGTTCGTGTTAGAGGACAATGGACAATTTTGTATTTGCACCGTACCCAAAAAAAAAATTTACTGTGGCATTAAGAACTATGTCTGTATTTTATGCCCTCAGGAAGTAGTTTAATTAATCCTATGTCTGAATTCAGTTGGAAAAAAAAGATATATATATATATCGACGCCTTAGAGTGAAAACCTCGTAAGTGTAAAAGAAGTAACTTTTCAGGAGGAAGAAAGAGCTGCGTGCTGTAAAATTTTTGTATGGCGTCTTTTGTTTTTTTTTTTACTGACTTCATAACAGGAGGTTTCTGTAATCTTATTAATTAATATGGAAATTTAACCCGCTTTTATATGTAGCGTTTTTGTAAGTTTTTTGTGTGTTCGATACTATATGATTGTCCGAAATGCATTAAATGCTACTTACATTCCCGATGTTTTCACTCGAAGGCGACGATATAAGGAAGTAAGACGGATTTAAGATAAATATTATGACTCTATATTCAATTAAATTATTTTCCTCACATATCTTTTTTCTGCAAGTGAATTCAGACATGCTGTCTTAGGATTAATTAAACTACTCGATGAGCACAACAAGAATTAACATCTAGTTCATAATGCTACAATTAAGTTTATGTCTGGGTACGAGACTGCCTTTGCCTGCCTGCTCAATAACATAAATAATGCAATGAATGTTGTTGAAACTCAGATGTGTCTTCTCGACATTCGTGTGTCACTAACGGGATGCAGCAGAATACCAGCGTCATGTATTGTAACTGGCATATGCTGAGCTGGACTCCCATTTGGTGCAACCATGAGACACACACCGCCCAGTAGTGATCGACCGTTATAAATGTACAACATGAGCTAGGTGTCTATGGGTCATTTTATCTTTTTAATCTTTGTATTTTTTTTTTTCACCTGTTTTTAATGTTTTTTAATACTTACCTGTATTGTGTCTTTTGTTGCACTGAATAAACGTTTTATCTATCTATCTATCCTTTCCTACTGATAATGTACTACGCAATTACCTAGCTGAGTTTGTGATCAATATTTGTAATCGCTTTTCACTATCGTAGACCCATCCATCCATCCATCATCCATCCCATCCGTGCTTCGAAAAGAACAACCACCTCAACCACCATGCGAAATTCAGACGAAATCAGTAAGGTATGCAGGTATATATAACTTACCTAAAGAAAACGACTAAGTATAATCGAGGAAAAATTTAATAATCGAGGTTAATTAGGTTGAATACATGACTGCAACAACGTAAGCAGTTAAATTGACTGCATGATTTAATCATAGTCTCCGGTCTTATAACCTTGAATGAATGATAATGATTTATTTACTGACTTAAGTCCTGTATACACAACACACTTAAGAGCCCTCTTATATTTTGTTACTGAGCGCGCATGTTTTTTTTTGGGTATAAATGGCATCTCGCAGTTCAACCTATGAGGTAGTCGTCTGCTTAACCGGCACTGGGCCCGCGTGGTGGATTACGGCCCACTCCCTCACACAGACAGAAGGCCTGTGTCCAAAATGATGAAAGGATGAAATCACACTAATATTACAAAGGCGAAAGTTTGTGGGTGTGTGTGTGTGCTTATATGTTTGTTACTTCTTCACGCTCAAACGGCTGGACCAATTTTGATAAAATTTGGTGTGGATATAGCTGACACCCTGGATTAACATATAGGCTACTTTTTATCCCGATATTCCCACGGGATCAAAACTTATGCGGGCGAAACCGCGGGGCGCAGCTTACCTATAATAATTTACATAAAGTAAAGCGCCTGTCAGGGTTCGAAGTCGCGGCCGTTTCCACTGGGCCATCAGTACTCATATCAACTCTCTTCTTACTTGAACTTAACTTGCTGCGTAACTAAAGAAATTGTAAATCAGCCATTAAAGATGTTAGAGGCCCCGAGTAGCCACGTCACTCAAATCAATCTCAAAGGTGACGTGGCTTAAGTGTGCAATGATCTCTTAACAAACACGTTAGCATGACCTGCGGGTACTGACTGTACTGGTTCTATGTGAACTGTGCCTTCCAGACAGTATCTCGGCCATGGTGGCCAATCTCAACGGAGACTAGCCTTCTGCGCGGGAAATATTATAGCTTGACACAGGTGCACTCCCTCTTCCCTCAATCTCGTAGTCCGATGGGACGGCAATCCGACACGACCGGAGAGAGATCAGGTGTAGGACGGTAACGGTTAACGTGCTTTCCGATGCACGAGGGTAACACAGCGCCAACTTCCAAACTCCAGGCTGTTGCTAAGAAATTCCTAATGGAAAAACGCAGTAACTTTTTGCCCGAGCCAGGAAACGAACCCAGGACCGCGCGTTCAGCAGTCGCGCTTGCGGCCACGAGACAGTAACAGGACAGTCAGAGAATATAAGTACCTACCTAATGTCAATTCAATAACACAGAACTGACGCAAAATATGACTATCATTGTTGACAATCAGAAACCCAAGTTCGACAACCGATACATTAGGAAATTGTGAAACGTCATTAATAAAACGGATGCACTATGTGACAAAGGAAAATTTTATAATTAAAGTTAAGTGTATACCTAGACAATATGAGAGCTACAACGTGCGTAGTTAATCTAAAGATACTACAGATAGTGTAAGTACAGGGGCGGAGACGGGCTTGTCGCTAATTAATAACAGCCGCACGGGTTGATCGATCAGGTTAAGCTACGCTTGCCGAGGTCGATCAATGGATGGGTGACCATCTTTACATACCAAGACCCTGGTACCGGTACCCCGAGACCGTGCCTCGGAAAGCAGGTTAAGCCGCTGGTCCCGCCTGTCATACGTGGATCTTTAATAGTCGTTACGGGTCGTCAGAAGTACGAAAGGCTAACAAGTCCGAAAGTAAGGTGTGTCTGGTGTCTTACCAAGAGGTATCGTATTACTGGATTGTGGAGGTCAGGTAGGCAGCCGCTTCATGTAAAATATTGGTATTCAGCAGCACCTGGTTAGACTGGAAGCCGACCCCAACAAGGTTGGGAAAAGGTTAGGCAGATGATGAAATACTAGGTCTACTCCTGGATATATGCAGGTTTCTTCTAAAGAGAACGTAATTCCTGCTACTACATTGAAGCTGTTACCTTCCAAATGTACCTGGTTTTAAGCACAGTAGTGATCTCGACATCTTTATAGCCATCAGATACTACGAGCCTTTGGCTAGGTTTAACGTTTAGGCCACTTGGCAATTTAGCAAGATCCTCAAAAATACGCACTCACGGAGTCGTTAGGAGACCTTTAGACAGTGAACTAAGCAACTTACATAATTGACGTAACGTGACTGAGCGTCAATGCATCATAACTTAGCTATGATTTAACAAAGGAAAACACTTGAGGTAAGGTGAAGGTTACTGTGTGTATGACTGGAATCACGTAGATCAGGTAAATAGGAGCTCAGTAGTCATTATGTGAAGGTATGATCGTTTTTGATAAATCGAGATTTTCACACGTCAGAGGAGACGGTCCTTCTTGTGTACCAAAGATTCGGCAGTGCCAAGTTACTGGGACGCAGATCAATCAGCAGTCGCTGTAGTATGCTCCATATATCCCATATTTAGCCCCATAATTATATAGGCTAGGCAGCCAAGGTAGGCTATGACGATGTGGTTGTGGTGGTGGATTTTTTACCTAGTTTTTGTTCAAAACAATTAATAAATGCAGAACACAATCAGTTTTCCAAAGTCTGCGCCATCGTTCTTAGTATTTGTCGGTTTGTGGTCTCATTAATTATTATTATTGGTTAAAAGTTTTCCTTTTCATTGAATGACAACTCCGTCGTTACGTTTCATTTTGTTGCATGTATATTTTATCTTTCTATAGCCCAAATAATATGTATTTTATCAAAATCTGCTCATCTATTACCGCATTATGTAGTAAAAAACACAAAACTTTCGTGTTCAAATTTTTTCATTGCTCATCCGTTGCTACTTATGCGCAAAATTTTAACACTGTGTCCAAGAATTGTGACGCAACATAAAGTGCGCGCGCGTCACTACGAAGCACGCTGTGTTCGCGTGGTGTTACTCATAGCTTGTGTATTTTCAACGTTGTCACTGCCTACAGCATTGCAGTGTGTACAAATGACACAGTACTCGGTAGGAACTTGCGAGGCGATATTGGTAATGCTGTAATCGCTTGCAATAGTAACGCTCATTTGTACTGCTATGTTCTAGAACAGGTCTTTGTTATTCCTACAGTTGTTGAGTTCTTTACTATTGTAGTCTATTAGATTTGTTTCATTGTGATTCAAAAACCATTTTACTTTAATTTCAAACTTGTTCCCAGAACTCGATAATGCAGTTCAACGATTTGGATTTCCGATTCATAATTTGCATATCCACAGAGATCAAAGTTCTATGGCATACATTTGACTGACTTTGAATTTGGATATTCCCAAATATAGAGAACTTGTATGTTTTGGTGTTGCAGTAATCCCATTTAAAATTAATTCTTGCACAGGGTAAGCCCCAGAATCCGTTTAAAATAAAAGTAAATAAATTACGGATTGAATTTATTTATAATAATGTTTTTGTACACTGGCTACAATACAAATTGAAGGTCGATATGTTTTTGTATACAGTTCAATGTTAACGACAGCATGTGTGTACCAAATACGGAATTCATACTTCCTGAGTAATAATAATAATCTTACGAATTTCCAAAATTATTTTATTGTCTCTCGATAAAGGAAATTAAGAAAAACTCTAGTACTCAAAAAGTTACATTTTTCTCCTCAGACATTCTCGAGACGTTGAAATCATTTTCTACAGGTAGATTCTTATCGTATTTTGCTTTTACATTAATTTCAAAACCATAACAATTGTATGACCTCGTCTAGAACAAAACCATAAAGCATACCAACTTGCATGAATTCTGCATTATTTTCACAATAAATGGCCGTCTGAATCATTCAACCATGACCTATATTTCTAATAATTTCCTGCCCATTCATCATAATCGATTATTTACGATTGTTTATTTATTTATTATTATTGCCAAGAGACGTTTGACATCTGGGTTGATAAGTATGATAATTGTTGCTATGGAGACATTTTAATTAGTTGTATCATCATGCCTTCCTTCATTGTTAATTTTATTAGTTTATTGCACCTCAACGTAAGGTTGATCTTGCATAATTTCATTCATATATACATTTGTAGTAATTTAATATGAGTTGTATTGTAAATCATTCTTAGTAACAATGTAACATTGAGTTTCATCGTTTTCAATCTATGTTGGGTTGAAATGATCAACATCAACACTTTGATAAACTGTTACTGAATTCAAATAGGTTTTATTTCTAAAGTCTGTTTGTTAGTCAGTCATGTTTGTAGTGTGCCCGCGCGATCCGCACTGGGCGCGGAAAATCGTCCGCGACCGCTTTTATAGCCTCGGCGGCGCTGATAAAACGACATATTATATTTACATTCCGATAATAAATCGACGTTTACATTTTACTTTTTGTTCCTGTACGTGCTGATAAACGTTCTAATGTATTACGAATTACTTATATTATAAATCCGTGTTATGTGCTAAGTTAATTTCACAAAATTGGACATTCAAATTCTCGAAACCATACGCTGCGATGACGTAACACAACACGGGAGGCGCGTGTGCTGGCCGAAAAAAAATGTACAACATACACGCTTCGTGAACTTACGCAAAGCGAACGGAAAACTACGGCTGCACTGTCACAACAAAAGGATGTTAAAGCTCTTATTGCGGGGGGTTAAGGTTTAAAATTGGGTGTGTTGAGATTAGCAGCATTGTTTTGACGGAGTGGTGACGCGGCTGACGTCAGTGCGCACGCCGCGGCCGCGTGTTCGTCGGCTGACGAGCCCACTGTGACTCGCCTCGATACAAAGCTATTCTCGTCAACATTCAACTCAGTGTTTGTGCTACGGTTTAGATTTTAAAATCGCTTACAAAATATGGAGGCTCGCTTCGTCCTCGGATTCAAGTTTGGTGTGGCTGATACTGAGTAGATTTGCAATCTTGTGTGTTTTGCGACCATGAAGCGATAACAATAATATTTGATTTAGTAGCTGGGGCCAACATTAATTTATAATGCTTGCAGATTGTAATATGGAAAAAAACGGAATATATATGTATCCGTAATTGCGTTTGGCACGGAAACTAAAAGAGAGTAGGTAGAGTTCCTTCAAAACACATTAGAGACTACTAGAAAGAAGATCTAACGATAAATAACACTGGCAGTCCATGACATAAAATTCAAATATAAAGCGAAGTCAACAGTGCTTCATGTCATGACTAACGCTCCATGCAGTAGGTTCGTGCCAACTGATAGCCACTTATAGGAGTTGTTTTTGAAAAGCTATCAACTACTAAAATGAGAAATCCCAATGACAATGTCTAAAATGGGAAAAGCAAGAATCATGAAACCACCTAAAGAGTAAATTCGAAATATTTTAATGTTATGAAAATTACAAATATAGAATTTGACGTCAATGATAATATCTTTAACGAAATAAATTTAAAAGGACATACATAAGTAAGCAATAACCTACCAGACGATTTAGAACCTTGATGAATCGGTAGGTTTGTAAGAATAAATTTGGATTTTCAAGTTCAATAAGGAAATCATGAATTTTAAATAGGCGGACGTGCGTGACGTTAGAGTTAGATTTGACTTTAATTAAATTAAAACAGATATTAAACTAAAAAAGCATTTTCATTCTGCGCCATATTTAAGTATCTATGTGCTTAGCAATGCCAAAGACACGATGGATGGACAGTGTGAAAGATGATATGGCTAGAAAGTGGGTGACTACTGGTATGTCTACTAATAGAGAAGTATGGAAGAAAAGATAAGATGCGCCGACCCAAATAAATTGGGTTAAAACAAGCAATATTAACCGATAAATAATTTTAAATTTTGGTTGTGAATTTCAATGACTAAACCTGTTTATTAACTGTTAAAATAGTGTGTGTAATAAAATAAAACACGGAAGTTTTCCCGACGTTTTCTTGTAAACAATTTAGTTAAGTACTGAGCGTGTTTATTTCGTCAACATTGGCTTCTCATTCAAATTCAAACTTTGAGTACATTTAATTATGAATCATTATTTAAACAACCTTTACAGGGTATAGCAGGGTATATTAGTTACTTGCTATTATTGTTCTTATATCTTCATGAAATATAGCTTCAAATGGCGTGTAATGCTTTTGTCCTAATGAATTTGGTCAGTGTCAGTGCGTCCTTCTTGCCAAAAGGTTACTACTAGCAGATTTGGCGCCAGAGTCCTATCATCTGCATTAGGCTCTTCCAAATAAAAACTGTCCATATTAGTATGTACAGCAATATCACGTAGGTTACTAGGTCAATGGCTCACAATCATCAAAAAAAGTTCCACTGGAGTTATTATTAAAGCCTTGACAAATAAGTAAGAATCGATGGTTTTAGAGGCAGTTTTTTCTTCTTACAGAATATCTGTAAGTTCTAATTATATTATGAATGTGGTAATTTCATATGCAAGGTAATTTCACAGTTCTCTTGGACAACTCTCAACACGGACATATATTCAATACTAGGAGCGCTCCGCGGTTTTACCCGCATAAGTGTCGATCCCGTGGAAATATCGGGATAAAAATAGTCCTATGTCCTTCCCCGGGATGAAATAAATCTTTCTGCCAAATTGTATCGAAATGCATTCAGTGGTTTAGGCGTGAATAGGTAACATACAGACAGACAGACAGAGTTACTTTCGAATTTATAATATTAGTCTGGATGTCTGATTTTCAGTCATGTTAAATCCCACTATTTCGCAAGATATTACAAAGTATAGGAAAACTGCAACATAAAATGTTTCACTTATACGGTATACTTCTATAAAATCGTTCATTTGCATGTTACCAGTACCTAGTGCCTACAGGAAAATTTTAAAACATAAGAACCGATTAAGGTCTTGTGAATACCAAAATATACGTGGAACTGGTCTCGTGCAGGTTACCACGAGGAAAACCTTTGATTTTAGCGTAGTTTACCTTTGAGAACCAAGAGTGTAACGATATGGAGATAATTGTGTTCCTTGAATATGAATTTACATAATGTAGGTACTAATTATCTATATCTATATTAATAATAAAGCTGAAGAGTTTGTGTCTCTGCACCCAGATCTTAAACAGATGATCTCAACAGGCCAGGAGACATAATCAACTTCTGGAGGGAGGTGGGCTGGTTGGAATAACCACCGACTGCCGCCATGGCCCACGCACAATGGCCCACTTAAAGGACTAAACGCGGTAACCAAACCTTCTAACATAGGACATAGATGCTGATACCTTAACATTAGCATTAGATATATTTCGCTGTCCTAACTACCAGTTAATGGGTCCCATTGATTGCTAGGTTACATCACGGCATTCCAAGACGAAGAGAGGGATGTTCTGACTCCTACCGAAAGGACTGGCTCACAATAGCAGAGGACAGAAGTGTGTGGAAAAGAGGAAGGGAGGCCTTTGCCCAGCAGTGGGACGATACAGGACGGATAGACAGATTGAAAGATCCAAATCACAAGCAGAGAAAACCAGACGATTGTAGAGTTTTCTTTTTCTTTTGTAGGTACGCCTTAGCCTTTGCATGCTGCGTGCATGATATCACGTTTACAAACGGACAAGATAATATTATACTTCAAGTACATCGATGCAACTTGGATGCAAGTGCATGCATTTGCATCTTGAAGCCACATGTTCTCAACACGCATCATTTTGCCTTGACCCCTTAGGCACAAAGAAACCAACGTAATAGTGTATTAGGTGCGTTATTTGTGTTTTTGTTTTAGGGAGATATCTTGTATCTCTCTTTCAATCAACTCAGCGTATCACAGCCAACTGCTGGACATAGGCCTCTCCCAGACAGCGCCACAACACCCTGTCCTCCGCCTTCCGCATCCAGGCTGTCTCAGCTACTTTATTTAGGTCGTCCGTCCATCCAGCTGGAGGGTGTCCCACTACGCTTGCCGATACGCGGTCTCTATTCCAGGACTCGTCTTCTCCACCGGCCATCGGTCCTTCGATAAACATAGCCAGCCCACTGCCACTTCAGTTATCTCTCTTTACCTCCTTCTATCTTTGACACTCGTTAAGGGTAGTTAGAAGCCCGAAAGTCTGACAACCAGCCTTACCAAGGGTTATCGCATTTCCCAGTGTTGTAGAGGTCAAATAGTCTCTCCATATAAAATACTGGTATTTAGCTGCAGCCGAAAACGCTAGGGAGATGATGGTATTAGCTGTTTTGAAGACACTATATGCTTACCAGAAAAATTATAAAGATATAATTTTTCTGGTAAGCATATAGTGTCTTCAAAACAAATTATGATTGTGTTTATTCTATTAACTCTCGTTAGTGTTACACACTTGATTTTCCAGGAAAGCCGTTTTATAGCGATGACTGATTCTCAAAAACAGTTCAGATGACAAGTCTGGTCAGTCTACTTCATTTATCTATCATATTAGGATCCTATATCTTGCAATCTAGCGAAGCTTGATCTCGGGTGCTTTCTTTTTTTTTAGTTTCTTTTTATATACAGGCAATTATAGTCGCCTTGGTAGTGTTATACATATCATAATCTTCGTCTTTGTATGTCCCAGTATCATCTCGGTTCGACCCGCAATTGTTTCTATGCTTTTAGTAACAATATAATGAAACCAGCTGAAAGGCACGTGGAACCAACACATGTGTATAATTTTAATTTTAATGATGTGACCAATATTTTGTAAAAAAAAATATATTTACAAAAGTGTTCGTGGAGTTTCTTGCCCGTTTTTCTCCATAGGTACTATTAGGCTTTGGAATGGGCAACTAGCTTCATTTGTCTGACTGCCCGACTCCATGACAATTCAAAAGTGCCTGTAATTGGTTTAATATAAACAAATGCTTTGAGTTTTGACCTGCCACCCACAGACAGCCCACAAAAACTACCAATTCACATCAATCTCAAGCCCATATTTCTTTTTATAGCAGAATGAAAGAAACAGTCAGTGCATGACACACCTCTGTAGTCTCTGGTACCTACATAGTGAGTCATGTGTGAGTGGCCTTTGTTTGTCGCAGTCTTAATTGTGTGCTAATTGGTCAATGTAGGAATGTTGCCTCAAACTCAAACTCAAAGCATTTATTTCAATTAAACCTTTAACAGGCACTTTTGAATTGTCAAGAAGTCGGTCTAACGTTATTATTGAGTATTGGAGTATAATTAGTAGGAGGTAGGTACTGAGGAATTTTGTTTCATAATTTTGGGCTTTTTTTTAAGGGATTTGACGGATAAACGACTCTTACTTATATATATCATATCACTAGCATCGGTCATAGAGGCCTCAAAGAGATGTCAGCGTCAACAAAGGGGCCCGTTAGGGCCGAAGCCTGCCGGGTCAGCGGGATTGTCCGAAAGGGTTACCGCTAGCCCGGAACATAAAGGGCTAAGGAAGGAACACGGGTGGGTTAGTCTGACACTCCCTTCCGCTCCACCCAGAGCGGGAGGGGTCATTTGATGAATTCCCATCGTGAAAAAAAAAGGGGGTGGTGGGGGGTGGGGGTGGTTTTTCTTTTTTTTGGCTCCGCGTATTTTCAATAACATTCCAAGGCCGATGAGAGCAATTACTAAAATAAAATCATTTAAAAAGAATCTCCATGAACTGTTAGTGAACAAATGTTATTACTCTGTAAAAGACTTCTTTGCCGACAAATCACTGTTAGAATACAATCTGCCTAGGTCATGATGCGTTTTTTTGTAGATACATGATGCGTCTTAAACATGATGAAGAACTCTTGAAAAGCATGACGAAGAAGAGAGTCATTTCATTTACGAACTGATTTATTTATTGAAATTTATTATTCTAACAAATATTTAATGATTTATTTGTAATGTACTTTGAAATTTGTTTGAATATTATTGTCGACATGCATCTAAACTCATTTTATGTACCTACATTTTATTGTACGCCCTAAGGGCAGGACATAGCTGTTCACAAAACACAAAATTAAAACCAGCTGTATTATGTACACTTTCCTATGATCCACAATAAAGATGAATTGAATTGAATTGGGGGAGGGTGAGGTACGAGTAGCGTACTTCAGAGCCGCCATAAAGTTTGAATCGAGCTTGTTTGTTCGGATTTTGCTTAGCTCCATTACTAACAAAATGAAATATTTTCGTGACAAAGAAATTGTCGAAAAACCCGAAGCAAATACAGAGCAAAAAGCTGTGACTAAGTTATCAATTGGAAAAAAAAAGGAAAAATGTATTGAAAATCTAAAACTGAACAAGAAAAACAGCAATCACTGGTACTAACAATAAAGCTGACAATTCCTTTACAAATGCTGTATTCTAGAATAATCTACAATTGTACAGTAATCATTTATCTACAAAGTACATTTAATATGGCGGCTCAGCCAAGGTCGCATTATTGCGCACATGCATATCAAGGACTCGCCCACAGACAACGAAAAAATCTGTCCTAATCTGACATGTGCGCCGATTCTGTTGTTCACAAACTAAACTAAATTTAAATTCAGGCATCTTTTTCTTTCTATTTCATTAAGAAAAGGACAGTTCAGAAGATAAATATTAGTTTAGTCCTGTCAAATTAGTCAGCACCTGACGTAACTTGGCGTATTTTTTAAAGCCAATTTTTAGGGTTCCGTACCCAAAGGGTAAAAACGGGACCCTATTACTAAGACTTCGCTGTCTGTCCGTCTGTCCGTCTGTTTGTCTGTCTGTCACCAGGCTGTATCTCAAGAACCGCGACAGCTAGACAGTTGAAATTTTCACAAATTATGTATTTCTGTTGCCGCTATAATAACAAATACTAAAAACAAAATAAAATAAATATTTAAGGGGGGCTCCCATACAACAAACGCGATTTTATTGCCCTTTTTTGCTCGATATCAAAAATGGCAACAGGTAGGCACTTGAAATATTCACAAAATACTCAGTTGTATTTTTACTTTAATAATAAATAATAAAATTAAAATAAAATAAATATTTAAGGGGGGCTCCCATACAACAAACATGTTTTTTTTTTGGCGTTTTTGCCTTGTGGTACGGAACCCTTCGTGTGCGAGTCCGACTCGCACTTGGCCAGTTTTTTTAATCTCGTCTAAAGTTGTCTATGGAGTATCTTAATTTGACAGAACTAAACTAATATTTATATTCCGTACTTTTGAAATAGAAAGAAAAAGATGCATGAACTTAAATTTAGTTCAGTTTGTGAACAACAGAATCGGCACCATTGTAGACTTTATTTGTTTATTTAGGTTAGTCAACAATTGTTTACACAAAACGCTTACAATAAATTCCTTAATGTTACCACGGTAATTTCCGTGATATTACGTACCCTATGTTAGTGCAACAATTCTTACATGTTTTAACCAGATTTTGTTTTTACATACCTATTATTATAAAGCTAAAAATGATAGTTATGATTACAATTAAGTATTTAATTATATTTGGTCATTCGTGTGTGACACATCATCTGCCTAGCCTTTCCTCAACTATGTTGGGGCACAGATTACTAAATAGTTACTACGTTGGGGTCGGTTACCAGTCTAACCGGATGCAGCTGAATACCAGTATTTTACAAGGAGCGACTGCCTATCTGACCTCCACCACCCAGTTACTGGATAATACGATACCCCCAAATAATTAATAATATATGATAATTCGTGTGTGACAATAATAACAAAAACAATTCTACATTAAAATAACACATTGAAAGCTACCTTTTTCAGAACATTTGCTTTTTTTGAGGATTGTTAAAAATGTCACAAGGAACTTTACTTTTTAATAGAAACCATAACTTAATTTTATGAGCCCTATATAATAAAAAGCCAAAAATATAATAACCCTCCTTCTGACCCAGTCGGGTAAAAACAAAAGACATTCAATACCGGTAAACGCGGGTTACTTTAGCTCTGGGGGGGAACTTTGACTCAATACAAAAAAGGGTTTTCTATTTTCTATTGTTGTAGATAGATTGGTTCAATTAGTTCTAGTATCTAGATTGGTTCAACGCTGTCATAAATATTGTTTTTGGGTCGACAAAATATGCAGTTCAAACTAACCCTCTTCAAATAACAACATTGGCCCAAAATAAAAAAAATATGATAAAATATTTACACATACATTTTGGGGAAAATAACATTATTACTAATTAGCTCCTATCCTCACCTGTAAAACAAACCCATTAAAATGCTAAGAAATCATGTTTTTTTAAAAACCCTTTGATAGTAGGGATACTATCAAAGGGTTTTTAAAAAAAGATGAAAAAATTAGCTAAAGTAACCCGCGTTTACGGTACCTAATTCATGGCAAAAAAAAAACAAAAAAACTTTGTGTTTTTCATACTGTATTTGACAACATTGGCAATGTCAAATGTATGAAAACCACAAAGTTTTTTTTTGCCATGAGATTCTGGTAGACCTACCAACTGTTGTTCAATGATCGTCAATTTCTATAAATATGGTAATTTTTCATCTGATCCCTCGTCTTATCTATTTGCATTTTTGTTTATGGATTTAGACAGCCAGGAATTTTTTTTCGCTAAATACCTAATCTTCTGCCTCTCTTCGTGCGGAAAATTCGTCATAATAATGAAAAATTCTGAAATAGTTAAGTAGGTACTACCTATAGTGTGACTCTTATAATCTACTTATTTAAGATCTGCCATATCAATCAAGCTGACAGTAACACACATTCTAGCCAGATTTTCAAAAAAATTCGTAATCCATTGCTTCATGTTTGAAAAAATCGTCTACTCGACAAAGTAAATTACGCAATGAATGTTGTTGAGCTGTCAAAATGTGTTACGGAATTACCCTGCTAAAATTAAGTAGGTTTTTAGAGAAGCTGAACTGTGGAAAGTTTGGAAAAGGCAAGTGCAACATTCGAGTACCTACCTTTCCTGTTGTCAATGGTTTGTTCAGCAGTCGGTGTGTGTATACAACGGAACATTTGCATATTCTATGCGTCATACCTACGACACGCCACGTGTAACTGAATTGGGTTTAAAGATCACGCTTGGAATGATTACATTATTCGTTATTTACTTATTTCTTATTATAGCTTGCAGAGTAATCAAGCTGAAGTGGCAGTGGGCTGACCTTCAACAAACATTGTTGAAGGACCGATGGCTGGTGGAGCAGACGAGTCCTGGAGTGGAGACCGCGGATCGGCAAGCGTAGTGTGGGTCGCCCCCCAGATAGACGGACGGACGACCTAAAGAAGGTGGCTCGGGTAGACTGGATGCGAAAGGCGGAGGACAGAGGCACAGCCTGGGAGAGGCCTATGTCCAGCAGTGGACTGTGATAGGCTCAGTTGATTGATTGACTTATTCCTTTGGCTCAGCGACCCACAAATGCCGTATCTTTGGCTGATGCCTTTGTGGCCTGAAACTACGTTAAGCGGGCGCCCGCGCGGTTTCATACAAAAGTGCTCCGTCGCGGGGACCTGCGCGGGCGTCCGACACGGGGTGGCGCGCCCCGCACCCACGCAAAGGGCCCGTCTCCGTGCGACGGAACCCGTCGCGGGGGCACGCGCGGTGCCCGCAAGCGGTAACATGCACGGGCTTGTCCAGTCAAGAACGCTAGGGTCGGAGCCTATTTGTTCAGGTAGACTGTCAGGCTTCCGACGCTGCAGGACTAAAGTTAATAAATGCAGCGGAAAATGGCCATTCGTATCGCACGAGGATACCGAACGATATCCTAAGAGGCGGCAACTCTCCTGGCGCGCTTTCCGCCGCTGGACATCCTGGCGGATATGGACGCGAAGGTCTACGACCAGATTCACGATATCCGCCAAAGCGGGAATACTATGCCAGGAAGCGTATTTGTAAGAACAGCGTACCTATTTGCGGGAACGGCGACACGCGCTCGAGCGGTGGCGCGAGCGGCTACAGCAGCCGCAATATTCGTGCAAGCGCGTTGTCGAAGCCGTTCTGCCGCACATCGAAGCCTGGCTGAAAAGAGGAGAGCGCATCTCTTTCAGGATCACCCAGGTGCTCACCGGACATGGTTGCTTCAGTGAGTACCTAAACAGAATTGGGCGAGAGGCGACGGCAAATTGCCACCATTGCCACATGCTCGGAGAAAATTTCTAGTTCTCCATCGACACAAATATACATGCACACCGTTAAAATTGAACGGTCTCCGTGACGGGTACCCGCTACGGGGACCGTCGCGTTCCAACGGAGCCCACCCGCGTGTCCACGCGCGTAGACACGCGACGGTTGCCCGTCGCGGGCGCCCGTTTAACGCAGTTTCAGGCCTGTGGGCACTGGTGATTTTGTCGACAGTCTGATTGACTGGAAATCTCTCAGATTTTCTTTCTCTTTGTTATTATATTCTGTTTGTAAATGAGGTGCTGTTCTTAAAACTATCATGTCTAGCGTGTCCAGCTGTCTGCACGTTACAGGAGCTGATGGACACTAGGTGCTGAAGGTGCCAAACTCGAAGCCAAATTCTGGGCTGACTCTATTTAGATTGCCATCGACACACTAAAGGTCATAAGCACACGTATCAAATCGGAAAGGGATCGGCAACGTATCGCTTTTCGCCTCGCCGTCAAACAGGCGTCAACCTAACGTAAGCACGTAACCAAAGCGGATCAGAAGCTCCGATACGTCGACTCGGCTACGGCTAGGCGACGCCGCACTTACGGCTCGCCGACCGATGGTTGATGGTGCAGCAGGCAGGCCGGAGGGGTGAGAGGGGCAAGGGTGGACGAAGAGACACCTAAGGTAAGTAAGCTCGCGTACGAAGAGACGTAAGCGCGGGGACGACTAGCCGTAAGGCATCGCAACGCGGTTCGTGAGCTTGTCCCGAGGCGAGGCGATTTCGTTACGATTCCGATTAGTGTGCGTTGCAGTAGGGAGTTTCATACAAAGAATACTAAACGGCTCGAGTTGATACGGTGCCGATCCCTTTCCCCGGTTTGATACATAAGCTATGACCTTTAGAAGAAATGATCTTTGTATTCATTTGTTTTTGAGAGTGAGTGAGTGATAGAGTTGTTATCGTATCGTACCAAAAAAGAAATTAAAAGTAGACCTGCCGAACTATTTAAATAAATTGGTACGCAATGATAGCAAGAAAACGATATAAACATTGAATTTTAAAAGTCACAACTGCGCAGTATACCGGAACATCGGGTTGGGTCAGTTTTTTTTTTATTATTTAATTTGTTGTCTATGATTCATATTGCCTTTGATAGCTTTTTTTTTTTTCGATGAGTTGTCAACAGAGGTTGGAAACTACGTAGTAAGTATTTATTTAATACGTTCGCAAATTCAATCAGTGTGAAGTTATTATGCATGTTTAGAATTTTCTAATATTAGTTAGGTAGGTACTGCTTTGAAATGCTCGCCCTGCAAGTCCTGCAACAGATGTAGGCCCGTAAAATCCTTAAAACCATTAATAAATTTAACTGTTATTAAATTGTAGTAAACTGGGGGCCTAAAAGGGCCACTTTGGAGAATGATAAAAGGATAACATTATGAATCGTAATATGGCGAAGACAGTCCGTGTTGTTCTTTTTTTCGCTGCACTAAGTAGGTATATGTGATGCGGTCTGTGTGGTGCCGGACTTAAAGAATACTCCTTACTTTCCGTGGGTGTCGTAAAAGGCGACTAAGGATCGTACCGGAGAATGGGCAGCAGCGTTCTCTATGTATTCCACCATCATACCATACTGCGATCGCCAACCCGCCTGCCAAGCGTGGCGATTATGGCAAACCCTCCCAAAATTGGGGGAGGCCTATGTCCAGCAGTGGACGTTTATCGGCTGAAACGACGAAGTTGGTATAATCAAAGAGATTGGGATTGGATTTGGTTCGGATTGGTTGGTATTTTAACACAGACAAAAAAAAAATAACTGAAAAATGCTTCACCAATGGGATTTGATACGATTAACTTAACGGTTAACTGTCCATTATGTTACCCTTTTATGATTCTGCCAAAGTGGCCTTTTTAGGCCCCCTTGTCACAGTTATAATTTGAGTTCATTGTAATAGGCGGTTATAAGTGATTTTATTTTTGTAAGTACATATTAGGTTTGTACAAACATTACACGTCAATCATATTTTTAAAACTAGATGAGGTCGGCGTTTGCTATCTGACTACTCTGAAAAGAAAGGCCTACACAAACTCAGAGGTCGCAGTCTTTTTAAAGTCCAGACATAATCTTGGTCAGATCATGTGAAGACCATGTAGATAGGTGTCTGAAGTGGTATTTTGAGGAAAGAACCACACAGATTGAGTGGACCTGTCCAGTCAGTGCACGCAATTGTCCGTAATCGTGCAGCTCAACTCAGCACTAAAGGAGCTCAACGATTATTAGTACATAGTTATGTAGTTAAGCATGAACCATAAACCAGTAACCCTGACAATCCTTAACTGGCGATGCATCCTATGATTGTAATGACTTGGACATCAGCGACGCTATTAGAATTCAACTGATGATCGCGTGGATGTAAAATGGCGCTAAGATTATAAATCATACTAATATTATAAAGGCCTAAATTTGTGTGTGTGTGTGTTTATATGTTTGTTACTTCTTCACGCTCGCAATTTTTTTCAAAATTTTGAAAAAAATTATCTAAGCCTATTTCTTTGATCTAAAAACCGATCCAGTCGCGAATCGCAACTTTCCTGTATCTTAATGTTAGCAGCGATAATAGCCAATCATATAACTGTTATTAGGAATACATTAAGAATAGGGCATTAAGTAGTAAATATCACACTAATATTATAAAGTCGAAAGTTTGTCAGTGTGTGTGTGTGTGTGTTGTGTGTGTGTTTATATGTTTGTAACTTCTTTACGCTTAAACGGCTGGACCAATTTTGATAAAATTTTGTACGGAGGTAGCTGACACCCTTCCCACGGTATCGACACTTATGCGGGTGAAACCGCGGGGTGCAGCTAGTACATTATTACATAACTTCACGGCAGTAATCCCGGAAGGTTAACCAGAAGTGCACCAATAGGCTATAGTACACCTACATTTCGTCAGTTATGAGGGGGCCGTGGCTAAATAATATACAGCCGCACAGGTCGATCGATCAGGTTAAGCTACGCTTGCCGCGGTTGGTCTGTGGATGGGTGACCATCTTTACATACCGTGACCCCTCCGTGCCTCGGAAAGCACGTTAAGCCGTTGGTCCCGGCTGTCATTCGTGGACCTTTGACAGTTGTTACGGGTAGTCAGAAGCCCGAAAGTCTGACAGTCAGTCTTACCAGGGGTATCGTATTACGCAGTAACTGGGTTGTGGAGGTAAGATAGGCAGTCGCTCCATGTAAAATACTGGTATTCAGCTGCATCCGGTTAGACTGGAAACCGACCCCAACATTGTTGGGAAAAGGCTAGGCAGATGGATATTTCGTCAGTTATGTTTAAGTCACCTGTAATAAGCAGGCGTTGTCATCAACCGGGCATAAATCCAGGCTCCGGGCTGCCATTGAGAAATACCAGATGGATAAACCCAATAACAAAGTGTCATTGGGTTTATCCGCCGGACCCGGGAATCTAACCTAGGACCTCATGTTCAACAGTAGCGCTTACTACCATTACACCAACGAACGAGGCAGTTCAAAGTCATATACCTAAGTAAGTTAAATTCTTTTTTTATATTGCTCGGGTGCACAATCTAAAATGCCATTAAGATGCAAATAGGGCCAGACAATGGATGTTTGTAACTGATAAGTTGATAACGATAGCAGTTGATAAAACATTTCTCTACTGATTACAAGTTTTGATCAATTGCAATCATGCATGAACTAAATTACGAACAACTGCGGAAACATTTTGAAATGCTGAAGATCATTTAAATAAATCATTTGTTACTTTAAACAAATCAGAGACCTCTCCGTGCCTCGAAAGATCCCGCTGTCATTCGTAGATCTTTGACAGTCGTTACGGGTATTAAGAAACCCAAAAGTCTGAACACCAGTCTTACCATCTAGTGTATCGTGTTACCGAGTAACTGGGTTGTCAAATAGGCAGTAGCTCCATGTAAAATACTAGTACTCAGCTGCATCCTGACCCCAACATAGTTGGGAAAAGGCTGGGCAGATTGACTGGTTTTGTTTATCGAAGATCATGTAAATTAACCATGACGGCATCATGTTGGCGTTTTTCTGATTGGTTCTCAAGAAATCCATCTTCTTTCGACAAAAAAAAAATGTTTAAAAAAAGAAACGCGCTAAAATTCCATCTGGCAACAACACTGCCAAGAATTCGAATTTGGAACGCGAGACGCATCGAACACATCAACAGGGCGTGGTCCTATGAGGTAAGACGCTAAAGAACTGCCACGACCAGCATAAGCTGGACACGTCACTTCTAGACGTCAATCCTCGATTTCTTCTACTTCATTAGTAAAAGGCAGGGATGGGAAGGTCAGGTTAGATTAGTGAATCAGATCGTAGCGCTAAAGACGGCCAGAGTACAGCAGCCACCACTGAAATTGAGCTGTAATTACTAGAAGGAAGAGTATGTTATCGTCTGTGAGTCTAATGCGGTGAGGGGGAGGGCAGGTCTGGTTACGTTGGTGAGTCAACGATTCTATTTTTAAAGTGTAGTTGTACGGCCGCCACGCGCGCACCTCGTGGCATTGTTTTGCTCAGATAATGCCCGTGTTACGCACCCACCCACATATTTACATCGTGTACATTTTATTGTCTCTGGTACATGTTATCGTTGTAACTATGTGTACTAGAACGCTTTCCGATTAATCACTTGTGGTTGTAAAATGTTAATTAGACTACGATAACTTAATTAAAGTACTTATCGATGAAATGACTGTGATTGTTTTAACTTCTTCTTTATCTTTGACTTCTGCTATTAATGTGGTTCACATGAAAATATTTGAAAGTAAATAATGAGTGATGTTTTTATCTTGTTTTTGAGGTCGATATAATACATATGCCTTAATATTTAGCAATTTCAATTTTTTTAATATTACTTTTTATTTATAATTATGTACATACCTACTTACTGTACCTACTGAGATCACTGTTAATTTATTTTTGTAGGTAGGTTTTATTTTTAGTATGATATCGTAACACGATATCATACTAAAAATAAAACCTATAACTCAGATACTCCTCGTTATTTTTTAAAACATGACATCCATGATCTTTGCTGATTGTCATTTATTTTTAGACGAGTCAAAAATGTAGTCAGCGATGTTGGGATTTTAAAATGAGATGTCTTTCCAGATAAATCGCTTTTGTTTATCAATAGAGTTAGATATAAACACGGCTTGGAAACGACTTTTTGTGGAAAAAAACATGCCTTAGCTAAATTACTTTAACTTAATTAATTTTCTGGAATATCAACACAATGGAATTTTAATACATTCTGTTACACAATCGCAGAACGTCCGGGTGCTGCAAATATACTTTTAATCTTTTACATGAACTCATGTTATCTTTTCCAGAAAAAGTTCTATGGAAAGACATTGCTAAGGGTTTTATGGGAGTAGATATCTGTAAAGAATACAACAACACACAGAACACTTAAGGTGAATGGGTAGTTGAGACCGCGAAATTCAAATTTTCCTACGTTTTTTGCAATTTGCAGGTCAGTGTCAGGTTGTATCTTGATCAAAATATAATTCGCGACAATAGCAGGTACATATTTACAGAATTATAATCATTAGAATCATTAATACATCTTTCTAAATTAGATTTCTACCATTAACACTTTTCCAGAGAGTGGTGGTTGGTCAATTCTCTAAATATGTAAGTACCTGTTATTGTCGCGAATCATATTTTGATCAAGATACAATCTGACACTGACCTGCAAATTGCAAAAAACGTAGGAAAATTTGAATTTCGCGGTCTACCACTATCTATTCACCTTAATAAAAAGATCTATTGAAACGACATCAACACCTAATAAAAAGATCTGTTTATACGAAACTTTACCAAACAGAGCCAGTATTTTTCCAGCCGTGTCTAAATAATAACAGCCGCACAGGTCGATAGATCAGGTTAAGCTACGCTTGCCGCGGTTGGTCTGTCGATGGGTGACCATCATTACATACCGTGACCCCTCCGTGCCTCGGAAAGCACGTTAAGCCGTTGGTCCCGGCTGTCATTCGTGGATCTTTTACAGTCGTTACGGGTAGTCAGAAACCCGAAAGTCTGACAACCAGTCTTATCAAGGGGTATCGTATTACCCAGTAATTGGGTTGTGGAGGTCAGCTAGGCAGTCGCTTATGTAAAATACTGGTATTCAGCTGCATCCGGATAGACTGGAAGCCGACTCCAACATAGGGAATTATAATATTGGGAAAGGGCTAGGCAGATGATGATTTTTCCAGATTAGCTCGAAAGAGATACGAATGCAATCGGAAACTGTGGCGATTAACGTATATGTATAAACATTATCATGTTTGTTTTATTAATCAAAAGAGCGATACTTTGTTAATGCGAGACGAAATGTTAATGTGAACGCCTACGAGAATAATAAAATTATACAACACATTCATAATAAGATAGACTATACATATTATGTATTGTACTAACATTTTAGCCAAATTTTTTACGCCCTACATTTTAGCCAAATTTTTTACGCCCTACATTTTTTACGGGGTCCTTTATTATGTTTTTTTGACATGTTTTGTAAAAGACTGTGGATGGAAGTATTTATTTATTTATTTATTGACACACCAACGACTTATTCACTAAATAAAGTATAGTCTAGACACGAATGCTCAGAAACATAGACTAAATTCTAAGGAATTTGTAATTGTTTTTAGCTTATTATGCTTAAGTACTAAGCTACCGAAATATGGTTTTCATGTTAAAAACCATATTTCGGTACTGCCAGAGTTTTCAACATAATCTTTCAGTTATTCTCATTCTGAACGACATGCAACGGGTTTTAATTGAAACATTAATTTTCATAGTTTTTTCTGCAATAAAATGAATATACTCTCTCTAGTCCGTCCGCTGCCGGCAACGATCCGTCACCGACTGACTACGTGAAAACTATAAAGCCCCCACGTTACCTACTGAGCTGATAGCGCTGACCAATCACGGCTGACCTGCCTCCCTCCCCGCTGCGTCTCAGAAGCGGGTGTCAGAGGGGAGACTGTTTGAAGCGTAGAGATCATGTTTACTGGTTTGTGTCGATGATAATGCGCTTACGCAAATGCCTCCTGCCACAGCGAGATTGGCAAGTGTCAATAGAGATAACGTGTCTGGTAGTTGGGGTCATGGCACTGTTTGTATTTTAATATGTATGTTGCTATTAGATCTTCGAACTACTAGCTCAATGGGACGATTTTATATTGAGTTATGTAGTGTGAGATAATTTATATAGCGCAGTTAGATAAATGTGTTTTCTTGATAGAAGTTTTAGAATGAGTTTTGGGTATGTTATGAAGGAGGGGCCCGTGGCTAAATAATAACAGCCGCACAGGTCGATCGATCAGGTTTTAATCGGTCGGTTGGTCTGTCGATGGGTGACCATCTTTACATACCGAGACCCCTCCGTGCCTCGGAAAGCACGTAAAGCCGTTGGTCCCGGCTGTCATTCGTGGATCTTTGACAGTCGTTACGGGTAGTCAGAAGACCGAAAGTCTGACAACCAGTCTTACCGAGGGGTATCGTATTAGTAAGAAGAGTGGGCGCGTCTTCGTGGATTGCACTATCTACCTATCTGTTACGTTAAGTTTTGTGTACTTACTTTAGAATAAGTTCACATAAAATACCTTTGTTTTTAACTTGTAGAAATACTCATGCATTCTGCATCACCACGGGGAGATAGTGCAGTTATGTGGGACTCTAACCCACTAAAACTCCACGGTGTCCTCTTCTGCCGCTTACGGCGGGAACACGGGCACGCGCTAGCACTCATCCGTGAACACGCCGCGGCTGTCCGTCACCGGACCCTCCTCTGGGGAGTACTCCCCATCACCGGCGCACCAGAACACATAGCACGCCGGGACCACGTAACTTAACCAAACCAGCACATAGGCTCCAGACGACCTCGTGTCTGGGCACCCTTGTTCCCCCTGAGACGGGTCATTGGCCCCGCAGCCTGCCCATTTTCGGCCGCAGAGGACAGGGAGAGCGACCACTCATAAAAATACCTGACTTAACTTCAAAAGAATATTCACTATCAAATAAGTTAACATTCATAAAATCAAACAGACACCAAAAGTAATTATTATTTCACCATTTTTAAGACAAAATAATACTAAGAAATCTGCGATAAAAACGTAAGTAAATAAGAGATAAAGTTACATTAAAAACAGATAAAATATAAGTAGGTACTTACTTAACAAAACAATAGGAACTGTGGTAGGTAGGTACTTATCAGTAAATGTTTGTAATAATTATAATATTAAAACAATGATTTCATTTGATAACCCTTCTCCGCCTACCTACCATACTGAGGCGTGATAGTTGCCAACGACACTAATATTATAAAGGCGAAAGTTTGTGGGTGTGTGTGTGTTTATATGTTAGTTACTTCTTCACGCTCAAACGGCTAGACCAATTTTGATAAAATTTGGTATGGAGGTAGCTGACACCCAGGATTAACATATAGGCTACTTTTTATCCCGATATTCCCACGGGATTAAAACTTATGCTGGTTAAACCTCGGGGCGCAGCTAGATAATATGTATAATTATTAGGTCAGCGTCTGTGTGGTGCCGGACTTAAAGAATAGCACCACCCCATACTTCCCGTGGGTGTCGTAAAATGCGACTAAGGGGCGTACCGGAGAATGGGCAGCAGCATTCTCTATGCATTCCACCACCATACCATACTGCGATCGCAAACCCGCCTGCCAAGCGTGGCGATTATGGCAAACCCCCCCTTTTGGGGGAGGCCTATGTCCAGCAGTGGACGTCTTTCGGCTGAAATGATTAGGTCAGCATAGCACTGTGGCTAACTCTTCATTTCCCAAATCTGCTTTAGACACGAAGCTTTCCTAAAAGTAACTGTGACTCTCCGATAACCTAAGTCAAACTCAAACTCAAAGCATTTATTTCAATTAAACCAATTACAGGCACTTTTGAAATGTCAAGGGGTCGGTCAGTCAGAAAGATGAAGCTAGTTGCCCATTCCAAAGCGTAGGTACCTATGGAGAAGAACGGGCAAGAAACTCCATGGACACTCTTTTAAATCAAAATAATATGGTTACAAAGTCTTGTTTACATCATTCATGTTAAAGTCCTAAGTGTATCTCTAAGTAGGTACTACATTTTGAGCGATATTGCTAAACCATCGCTTCATATGTTCGAAGAATTTGTCTGTTCTACAATATAAATAACGCAATGAATGTTGTTGAACTAGTCTGTCAAAATGAAAGCCATTGCTACTGATAGTGTAGAAAAAGAAGAAAAGAAAAGAAAAAACAAGCCATCGCTCAGCATAATGCTAAGACCCTGTGCGAGAACAGAGCCCCCCCCCCCCCCCCCCCTGTTACAACAAACAGCCAGGCAGACTGTTTTTAACCGACTTCAAAAAAAGGAGGAGGTTCTCAGTTCGTCGGAATCTTTTTTTTTAGGGTTCCGTGACTCAAAAGGAAAAACGGAACCCTTTCATGATCACTTCGTTGTCCGTCTGTCTGTCCGTCAGTCAAGAGCCATTTTCTCAGGAAGGCGTTTAGGCCTCTATACACCAAACCCGGCGGGCCCGCCGGCTTTGCCCGGCGCGTTAGGGCGCCGGGCTTGTTTTGCAATAATCGCGTTGTTTTTGCCGGCCGGCACCAACCCGCCGGGCAAGGCCGGCGGGCCGGCGGGTTTGGTGTGTAGAGGCCTTTTAGTTATCAAGGTGAAATTAATGTCAAATACTCAAGGCTGCACTCCCTTGAAGCAGTGAAAAATTCAAACTTCTAAGTCAATGAAATCAAGAGATACGGGCGTATTTGTTACGAAATCAAAACCTATAGGGTTACTTCCCGTTGACCTAGAATCATGAAATTTGACAAGAAGCAATGTCATGTAGCACAAGTAAAGGAAATAATCCGAAAACCGTTAATTTGTAATTGTAGTCACATTACAAAAAAAAAATTAAAAATTATTTACATTCCAACAAATTTGTACGGCGTCCTCGGTGCGCGAGTCCGACTTGCACTGGACGGGTTGTTTATATACTAGTACATATAGTGATTACAAGTTTATTGTTGCTTACCCAGTATTTAATACATAAAAGACTATTATTAGAGTGTTGCCGGCCCCAGCACATCAACTACAGACAGTAACCTATTTCTGCAATTGAATTATACAATTGTTTTGTTTTTCTGCGCTGGCGCTGGCCTGCTACAAGCGGATGTGGGTCATTTAGTACCTCAGTTTTGATATAGGGACCATTTAAATGCCATTGCAATTATTTCATTGAAGGGGTTCAAGGCTCAGTAATTACAGCTAACGGGACGATCGTTTGGGTTAAGCTACAGCTTGCCGCGGTCGGTCTGTGGATGGGTGACCATCTTTACATAACGAGAACCCTTCGTGCCTCGGCAAGCACATTATAAGCCGTTGTTCTCGGCTGTCATTCGTCGATCTTTGACAGTCGTTACGGGTCCTCAGAAGCCCGAATGTCTGACAATCAGTCTCTCCGAGTGTCGTTACCTAGTAACTGTGTTGTGGAGGAATGGAAGCCGACTCCAATATAGTTGGGAGACGGCTAGGCAGGTTATAAAATTATTTTTTCATATCTCATACTCGGAAAGTAGTGTTTGTTTGATCCGAATAGCGGGTGGAAAACGCTGCTTCCCACCCTCGGGCGGGAAAGTCTCATAGTAATTGCTTCCCTCCCTAGGGCGGGAATGAAATTTAAAAATAGAACTAAATTTAGTTAGGTAGTCAGCTTAGTCAGACATACGACACCTTTAATTGATTATGTAAATATTTATTATGCTACCCATCAAATCTTATGAATGTGCATTAATTAGGAGAGTTGGATAAAAAGCTCATATGTTAACGCCATTAAATCTTTCAGATTTAGCGCACAAGTTAATAATTTACCTTGAATAAATTCAACATACATAGGTACGACAATCACCATTTTGATGTCAGTTGTGGTCGAGGCTAAAAAACATAAAAATTGGGGATTTCGAACATCCTGACTTTACCATAATGGGGCTGTGAATATACATCATATAATTATTTGACGAATTTATCCATAGTTTAAGGTAAATAAGTAGTGGTAATGAACTTTTTTTGATATCTAATGTCGAAGTTTCGCGCCAATCGTAGGTACGTGTTTACATTTTTACTTTTCACAAATTTCACACACACAGATGTAGATAAGATTTAAAATGTGACAAATGTTATTGATAATATTATAAACAACACGAAAATGCCCAGGTTTTAACGTAATATTCAAATACAGGTTCAATAATACGTATTAATCATTACCACTACTCAATTTGTGTTCAAAATCGCCGACCATTATTGTTTTTTTTTATTGCAGTGATGTGTGAAAGCGATTATTCCAAACAATTTTTTTTTAAATTTCGATTGACTCGAGTAACTAATATGACGAATGTAATCGATATTTGAAAATAAAATAAAATTATTTTAAGCAATAAATACAATAAGCATTGTTTATAATAATGATTTATGCTTTTCTAATATCATTTCAATCTCTTCTAATATCATGTCAATAACAGACAGGCCAATAGGTACCTCATTTACTGAATTTCGCGCCGAAATGCTTCTATAATTGAATTTATATTCGGAATGCGATCGCTGTTTAAAATTATTTTAATTTATTGGACAATTATTTATTGTGGATTTTATTTTTGATACTTTCTAATAGTTTCCTACAGAATTCCCAGTAAACATTTTTTAGGTAGGCTTACCAGAAGTTTTTTTGAGAAGTATGATAATTAATTAATTCTATAGATTGGTTATTCTGCAAACACTTTACATTTCAATACATTTTGTTAGTTTAAAGAGTTTTTATTCAGTTTCTACAATTTTTTTTCATTTTTTTTATTGCGAGTATCGATTAGGCTGTATGCCAGTTTTGAATCGAAATAATAAAGTTAGGTCAGCACTAAAAAGTGTCACGTCGCAACACAATTTTTAGTAATTTTTATCAAGATTATCGTGTTTTCTAAGTAATGTATGAAAAATGGTAAAAGTAAGAATGCAGACAGAATGATAATAATACGGGCCCTAGTAAGCGGAACGGCCTGCGGTGGTGACACAGAATCTACTCATGTGGCGGTAACGTGGTGTGTTCCATACTTCAAATTTAAAAAAGACTAATGAATAGGTACCTATTATTCATGTAATTATTATCAATAAATATTTTAGAAAAACTACTATTTTTTACTTTCCTTAAATTCGAAATGAAAAGTAGAGTGTTTAACTCGGGTGAAGTCATCAATTCCCACTCGGACTATAGCCGCCCTCGCTGCGCTCGGGCGTCTAAATGCCTCGTATGGGAATTGATTCCTTCCGACCCTTGTATAACAATCTACTATTAAAATTAATATAGGTACACTTGTACACTAAAAACAGTGATATTCATAATGTTAACACTAGAAATAAGGACAAACTACGTACCTACTTAAAATGTTCATACATAACTATTTATTAATATAATGGCAAGCAATGGCAACGTTGACAATTTTGATAATCTCTAAAGTGGATTCTAAGTAGGCTGTGTTAGATAAAACACAGCCTACATACAATCCACTTTAAAGATAAGCTACAGGAGCAGTATGATACCCGAATATTAAATATTTATAGACCTCCACACACATAAACACAAATTTGTTGTACCTACAACAAGGCTCAAAAAAATAGGTGGCTCGTTCAGATGCCAATGTATACGCTTTTATAATAAGCTACCAAGCCACGTTCAAGATCTAAGCCTCAATAAATTCAAATCATTCATTAAACGTAAGTTGTGCCGGAAAGCCTTTTATACCGTTAAAGATTATATTGAGGACAAAAAGGCTTGGGATTGAGCTGCTTCAAATTTCTGCATTTTGAATGACTTTTTTTTATATACACATTGACATTAATGATTTTTTTATAAACAATGACATTTGCTTACTTTGTAAAGTATTATATATATATATATTTTTTTACATTGTGATTTGTGAATGTGAAGACGATGTGGGTCATTTTATTAATTTTTTATGTTTTATTTTTCTCTCTGTTCTATTACTTGTTTTTTTTTTTTTTCTCTCATGGTCTGGCAGTTTGAGTAATTTATGTGGCCTACCCAAATGTCCTTTCTTTGGTATTGTTCGTCGAATCGTTGAGCTCCTTAAGTCTTGAGTTGAGCTGCACGATTTCTGACAAATGCGTGCACTGACTGGACAGGTCCTCTCAATCTGTGTGGTTCTTTCCTCAAAAGACCATCTCAGACATCGATCTACATGGTCTTCATATAACCTGACCAAGATTATGTCTGGACTTTAAAAGAGACTGTGACCTCTGAGTTTGTTTCGGCCTTTCTTCTCAGAGTAGTCAGATAGGAAACGCCGACCTCATCTAGTTTTAAAAAAAACATGATTGACGTGTAAAAGTGTTTGTACAAACCTACTTACAAAAATAAAATCATTTATCATTTATCACATTTATTATTTATCACACAAAAACCCACGCTTTCTTCCCATGAGGGCAGGCAGAAACTACAGAAGGCCACCTGTTCCAAATCCTAACATACGCCTTTTGATTCGTTTACGAGGGGCCCGTGGCTAAATAATAACAGCCGCACAGGTCGATCGATCAGGTTAAGCTACGCTTGCCGCGGTTGGTCTGTGGATGGGTGACCATCTTTAAATACTATGACCCTCAAATTTTTTAGGCACACCTATAGCGATTTGGGTATTTTTTATAGTTTTTTTTATAGTAACTCGTGCATTTGCTCTCGGAAAGCACCATTTGGTGAAGTGGAACTGATGATGAAGACTACTGATGGCCTTTGAAACTAAGTATTTCACGGGTTGCGATTCGATTAGGTACTTTAATGTGGTTACTAAGCATTCATGCTCGTTACAATGCGTATTTTGAAGTGGAGCTGATGGTGACTTCTCAATCAGCTCCAGTTCTCCTGGTTCTTACTAGGAGAACTCCTCAACAATTAACGTTCCTGCATCTGGAAAAGCAATATTTCGTAAAAGTTGATGAGTAGTTGACATTAGGCTATTGTCGTCGTCGTCGTCGTTTCAGCCGATAGACGTCCACTGCTGGACATAGGCCTCCCCCAATTTTGGGAGGGTTTGCCATAATCGCCACGCTTGGCAGGCGGGTTGGCGATCGCAGTATGGTATGGTGGTGGAATACATAGAGAACGCTGCTGCCCATTCTCCGGTACGATCATTAGTCGCCTTTTACGACACCCACGGGAAGTAAGGGGCTAAATTGTAACTTAGATTAATTACAAACTGACCCACTACAAAGTGAAAAATAACTTTAATTTCGGAAGTCGGTGGCAAAGAACTTAATTACAGATCCATAGACACCGACTTCCGAAATTAAAGTTATTTTTCACTTTGTACTGTTTTTGGAAGTCGGTTTTTTTTGTAAGAAAGTTTTATTGCTACCTACTGATAGTGTATTACGCAATTCCCCCGTCACTGGTTACACACGCACGTCGGTTGCGAGTACTATCTATGCACCTGACCTTTCTGAAAAATTTATCTCGTAACTAAGTATATTATGAATTCACCAGCTATTTCTGTCAATATTAGCGTAGGAATAAAAATATCTATCTTATAGCAATTACAATAATTATAAACAAGATAACCTCCGTTTTAATTACTTAACATTTTACTCCTTCATTTAAAGACTTTTACTATTATTTAATTTAATAAATTATAAATTGCTATTATTTAATCCATACTATCCACACTAATATTAATTATTATAAATGCAAAAGTGTGTCTGTCTGTTACCTCTTCACGTTGAACCGTTTTAGATGAAATTTGGTACCTATAGAGATAGTTTGATTCTCGGGAAAGGACATAGGATAGTTTTTATCCCGATATTTCCACGGGATCGACACTTATGCGGGTGAATCCGCGGGGAGCTGCTAGTACTAATAAGTAAAGGTAGTCAAACTCTTTGCTACTCCTCTTTC
Organism: Mesoligia furuncula; assembly: GCA_916614155.1. Classification (NCBI taxonomy): domain Eukaryota; kingdom Metazoa; phylum Arthropoda; class Insecta; order Lepidoptera; family Noctuidae; genus Mesoligia; species Mesoligia furuncula. The sequence goes on along the minus strand of OU744802.1, from coordinate 26,363,743 downwards.
ATCGTTCTCCTGCTCCTGCCCATATCCCAATTTATTTTGCGTCGGCCAAACGTCAACGTCGTCTCACTCCCTTCACAACCGACTTCAAAAAGGAGGAGATTAATAAAAGAAAAAAAAAACAACAAAAAAAGTTTATTTTTTTGCCATCGTTACTCATCATCTGCCTAGCCTTTTCCCAACTATGTTGGGGTCGGCTTCCAGTCTAACCGGATGCAGCTGAATACCAGTATTTTACATGGAGCGACTGCCTATCTGACCTCCACAACCCAGTTACTGGGTAATACGATACCCTTTGGTAAGACTGGTTTTGCCATCGTTAGTTACTATAATAACAGGACACTTATTTTTTTTTTTTGAAACGTGTCATAGACATAATGTTGCGGTCCTCATTTTCAACGTACAGTTCCATCGGCCCATTAGCTCAGTTGGTTAGAGCGTCGTGCTAATAACGCGAAGGTCGCGGGTTCGATCCCCTCATGGGCCACAAATCACTTTTTGTGTTTTATAAAGTGTTTTAAATATTGTTTACTTACTTATTGGATTTATCTTGTTTACTTATTTTCAGTGTTCAATCTGATGCAATGTTTCAAGATGGGATGACGAAAATATTATATTCCTAGGATGAATGGGATAAAAATATTGACCTGTGTGACTGTCATCTTAGGTAATATGAGTTATCATTGTAGTGATAGAGGCAAGTTAATTATAAAATAATTGATTAGGTAGTCAAACTTTGATCATCAACAACTTAATTCATGATCGAAACTGTCCGTCGTTGCTTACTCACTGAAAAAACAATGTTTAAAAGTAATTGGTAGATAGTTATTCAGTAGGTATATATCTCGCTCATCTCGTTTTTTTGGGCAATACCTATAGGTGACTATAGCAAAAATGAGCTTACAAACTGGGATACGTCGACCGTTTGCAACACCTAGGGCAGGAGTCCCCAAACGGGGAACCGCTAACCTATTTTCTGAATCCAGACTAACCTATTTTGTGTAAAGACCTTTAGATTAAGGCGCTACCTCGAAAATAAATCTTAGAGACTAATCTACTAAGCGAGCGAAAGTGATGCAATTACTTTTGAAACGCAAAAGAAGAAGATAATGTGACTAGCTAGTTAACGCTACCACATACAATTGATATCGGTTACGCCGTTTAGAAGTTATGGTGGAATAAAGTAACTCACAAACATACAATCACAAGCACTAATATGTCAATACTTGGCATCTTTCAATTGCGATTTTTTCACGAAATAACGAATGAAACGTTGAAATAAGACACTTTACATAAACCTATGGGTTCGAAAATACTATGTTCCTAATAATATAAAATTTAATTCAAAAATGAAGGAGAAAATCGCCTTTGAACAAAGCCAAGTGTATACATACTTACTCGTATGCTCGTGACTGTATATGAACCCTGAAAACATAACACTCCTTTTTTGGCAGTCGTGTAATAACCGACACACATGCATCTTATCATTCTCAGAAGGTCAATGCAAAACACTCTTTCCTTAATGATAATATCAAAATTATCACACCAAACTAACGATATCGTTTAATTCTAATTAATCGTTTGGTCAAACCAAATTTTCCTTTTGGCCTTGGTATTTTTATCTACCTTAGGTAAAATCAAACGCAAAATTCTATCTTACATAACAGCCTGTAATGCGAAAAAGTCTGCTGTTCCATAAAATGTTCGTATAACTCGTCAAAATGTAGGGAACAGCTGATTTTTTTTTCGCGATTTCAGGTTTGGTGCCATAGTAAATGTTGTTCATAATGATGAGTACAATGACCTCTTAGTTTGTGTGGTGTCGGACTTAAAGAATAGCACCACCCCATACTTCCCGTGGGTGTCGTAAAAGGCGACTAAGGGGCGTACCGGAGAATGGGCAGCAGCGTTCTCTATGCATTCCACCACCATACCATACTGCGATCACCAACCTGCCTGCCAAGCGTGGCGATTATGGCAACCCCCCCCCCCCCCTTTTTGGGGGAGCCCTATGTCCAGCAGTGGACGTTTTTCGGCTGAAATGATGATGATGATGATGAATGACCTCTTAAGAGGTTGTTAATGTTTATCAATAATCCCGTACCGTATATGATACTATGCAAGTAGGAAACCTTATGTCACCATATTACGCAACTGCACATCTCGACTCTTGAGTAACTGCATCTAACTTCCGCGTTCCTTTTCAAATGCAACACATACTGATTAATCAAAACCAGCATCAACCACAAACCAGAGTAGTTTTATTAGAATTGCAATTAATTTAGCAGTGGCTTCCATTTTGACAGTTCGACAATATTCATTGCGTTATCAACGTTGTTGTGCAGACAAATTCCTCGTACATATGAAGCAATGGATTAGCAATATCCTTGAAAATGATCCAGATTGTGGTTGATCATCATCATCATCATCATTTCAGCCGAAAGACGTCCACTGCTGGACATAGGCCTCCCCCAAGTTGGGGTGGGTTTGCCATAATCGCCATCGCTTGGCAGGGGGGTTGGCGATCGCAGTATAGTATGGTGGTGGAATGCATAGAGAACGCTGCTGCCCATTCTCCGGTACGACCCTTAGTCGCCTTTTACGACACCCACGGGAAGTATGGGGTGGTGCTATTCTTTAAGTCCGGCACCACACAGACCATAGTGTTGTGTTATGACTATAGTGTTGTGGTTGATAGTGTTACGCAATAAAAACAGGTTAAATTTGCCGTTTAGTTAACCGCCTGACCTTTGGAAGTAGTGCTCGCCTCGCTTCGCTCTCTCGGCTCGCATGCGGTTAATCACAGTTCTAACCTAACCTAACCCATTTGGTCGGGGTGCCCTGGATTAGTTACTGCGACCGATTCGGCTCGCGCGTGATTGGTTACAGACTTCCAACCTAAACTATAATTGAATATCATTCAGGCCGTTAGTTGAACGGCCGCCATTTAGTTAAAAGGCTAGGCGATTAACTAAACGGCTAATTAAACCTGTTGGCTGCGAAATATCTATGAAGAAAATGGTTATTTAGATCCTCTGCATTGCAAGCTTACCTACTAATGAATCCATGCTAATCTATACTTTCACACTAATATTATAAATGCTAAAGTAACTCTGTCTGTTATTCGGTCTCTCTCTCTGTTAATTTCTCAAGCCTTAACCGCAGAATGAATTTCGGTGTTTGGCACACGGGTTGAAAATGACCTTTTTTTTGTCGGGGGATTTTTACCTCACTAAAACCACCCCGGTGATCACCATCAGCACATAGGGGTTGTCCCGGTTCCTCTTAAAAGACCAATTCCGGAACCCGGTGCAACGCCTGTAAGGCACATCCCTGGGGAGACTGTAAAGGGACCTCCCCTGAGCCTCGCTATGCACGGCAGCACGTGACCGCTGTGCCACCGTCTTCCCAGGGGTCACTTGGTAGGCGGACAGAGATTTTATCATGACCTGGGTTACGGCATAGAAATACGATACTTCCAAGCGAGTGAAGCCGCGGACAAAAGCTAGTAGGTGTTCTAAAAACTCGAAATGCCCCCCGCTGCGCAGAAAAAGCAAATGATGCAAAATCTAGCAATCATTATTGCTAAGACAAAGATGCGTAGACGCCTCACCTTAACCGGTTCAAACCGGATTATTATCTCGGGTCCCGACTCCTGAACCTTATGATGCCCCTCGAGCCTCCAGCAAGCAAAACACTGATAGTGGCTAAAAATAGGTAAATGCTCATGTATAACGTTAGAAGGAATCGAATCTAGAACCCTTGGTTATCTTTATTATCCGTTTTTTAATGAGTGCGGTCGGTGGTTGGAAAGTCACCTAGGACATCATATGTTGCTATAGGATTATCTAGTCGCATATTGCAGGCCCAGGAGAAGATGGCGGGACGTATATTTCTATAAAATGTTTGATTATATTAATAAGTCACCGCTGAATGAAGCCTGACCCTAGTGCTAATAATAGAAAACGTGGAATTTTATTATTAGTCAAATGAGTCGATAAAAACCAAAGGTTTTTAATTTTTTGTAGAGACACAGAACCTTCATTGCAATATAAAATACATAAAGAAAGGAAAAAAAATATTCTGCACAAAAAAAACGCACATTATGAAAAAAAACATAAAATACACACATACAAAGTAAGCCAAAAGCCTCGTACTCAAGCAATAAAAGGTTGACAATTTTGTCCATTGCATACATGACCTTATTTTAGACCGAACCCCTAATCGTAACAAACTTTTAGGATAACGTCAAACGGAATAAGGTCGAATTTTTATTTAATTTTGTAGCCCTGATAAAAACGTAAGTAAATATGAACTATACATGAGTTAGTTCATGTTTACTTACATTTTTATCTCGTTGTTATAACATACCTACTTAAAATGTGATACATTATATACCTAAATGTTAAAGACGTTGTCGGGAAGATAAAAATAATTGAAGCTACAAAAATAAATTTTAATGTCATGTCAATCGTGGAAAATTTTTCGTACGTTTGACCTTTATCACAATTCATGGAAAGGTATTTAAAATATAAACTGAAGTGGCAGCGGGCTGACCATGTTTGTCGAAGGACCGATGGCTGGTGGAGCAGACGAGTCCTGGAGTGGAGACCGCGTATCGGCAAGCGTAGTGTGGGATGCCCCCAGCTAGATGGACAGGAAGGTAGCTGGGACATACTAGATGCGGAAGGCGGAGGATACGGTGTTGTGATGGGTGGTTCTTGCCCCCTCACGGCCTCATCATCATCATCTGCCTAGCCTTTTCCCAACTATGTTGAGGTCGGCTTCCAGTCTAACCGGATGCAGCTGAATACCAGTATTCTACATGGAGTGACTGCCAATCTGACCTCCACAACCCAGTTAATAGGTAATACGATACCCCTTGGTAAGACTGGTTGTCAGACTTTCGGGCTTCTAACTACCCGTAATGACTGTCAAAGATCCACGAGTGACAGCCGGGACCAACGGCTTAACGTGCTTTCCGAGGCACGGATGGGTCTCAGTATGTAAAGATGATCACCCATTCACAGAGCAACCGCGGCAAGCGTAGCTTAACCTGATCGATCGACCTGTGCGGCTGTTATTATTTATCCACGGGCCCCTCAAGACCTTACGGCCTATGAGGATAAAAACGTAATTGGCATATGTAAATATAGATCATAGTTTTTTCCGGAGCGTGCAGCCTGAGTGTTTTGAAGATTTTTCTTATAAATATTTGTAACGGTCTCGAATCATATTTAGATCAACATACAGTATAACCTGATCAATATCAATTCAGCCTATTGCAGTTCACTGCTGTACATAAGCCTCTCCCAGGCCGCGCATCCAGTCTACTCCAGCCATCTTCTTTAGGTCGTCCGTCCACCTAGCTGGGGGGTGTCCCACACTACCACTGGCGTAACTATACTGGTTGGGGCCCGTGACAAATTCAAAGTATGGGGCCCTCCCTCAATATAAAGAAGCTCAACCAACGTTATGGTTCTTTTTTATAAGCACTTCTCCCGCGAATTCTTTCGCGTAGATTTCATATTTTCTCTTACAAAATTTAACACCTCACTGCTTAGTTGGTCTAATGGTCGCAAGCTCTACTCCTGAGCATGAGGCCCTGTCCAAAAAATTAACCTGAATGATGTCCTTTGTTGCACATTTTCAAAAAAAGTTTGCATTTATAAACTTATGTTAGGATCCTCCTGTGCTCATGGCCCTCTCGGACCGGGGGCCCCCTCTGGCTAGGGCCCCTCTCTGGCTGGGGGCCCGTGGCATTTAGCCCCAATGGCACCTATAGTTACGCCGCTGCACACTACGCTTGCCGTAGTCGCGGTCTCCACTCCAGGACTCGTCACACAACCTGATACTAACCTAACCTAGGTAATTAATACTTAACGAACTACTCACGAAAGCCACCTAATAATTTAGCACGCATATTAGAGTAACACTTCAATCCCTGCAGATAACAATTTTAGCAAACATAACACTCAACTGATCCAGTTAGCTTAGATAACACTATGTGTGTTATTCTATTGATAATATATTGATGAATGTGTACATTTTTACTGTAATTGGGATAAAGGCATGGAGGGCAGCGAAGGCACAAAATATAGAGAGTACAGAAGGCAATCTACACACAAAGTGTTACCGGACCCTCCTCTGGGGAGTAATCCCCATCACCAGCGCACCAGAACACATAGCACGCCGTGACCACCCCAGGGACCAAACCAGCACATGGGCGCCAGACGACCCCGTGTCTGGGCACCCTTGGTCCCCCTGCGACGGGTCAGGTCATTGGCCCCGCCGCCTGCCAATTTTCGGCCGCAGAGAACAGGGAGAGCGGCCAACGTCATACCAACACTCCTCCTCCCCTGCGCTCCCACCGCGTCCGCCATCAGATGGTGGCGACCCCCGTCAAGGCCGCGGAAGGCAGGAAGAGCGGCGCACCGCAATACCGCGGCACTCCTCTCCCGCCTCGGCCTCCAACCCTCAGCCGCGATGCCTCCCAGACGACGTCACGGCCCGCCTCAGTTGCGATGTCGCCCAAGCGGTACCGCAACCTACTTGTTGGCCGCTACGTCGTCGGCTTATCGGCAAAAGCCCTGACGAGCGGCCCCTACTCGGGTTCCCCTTCGCTTCACCATGGGTGACCAAGCCACGGCTAATGAGCCCCCCCGCCTCGACTAGCGGGAATTCGCCGGGGAGGAAAGTTGACAACCCTAACGCGACCGCCGAGCGTAGGTAAGAAAAGTGAAGTACCTACATACATGTGATTGCCTTCTGTACTCTCTGTATTTTATGACGAAGGCTTATTATATTCGATAAGCCATATTTATTTAATACTTACTAGCTTTTGCCAGCGACTTCGCCCGCGTGGAGGTCAAATTATCCCACGGAAACGTAGGTCTTACCAGGATAAAAAGTATCCAGGATGGAACAAGCTGTCTGTGTGCCAAACTTCATCAAAATTCTAATAAGAATAATACTAATGATTGAAACACTATCGTGTATTCATGCAAGCCTAGTACTTTTTAGGATTCCGTACCCAAAGGGTAAAAACTGGACCCTATTACTAAGACTCCACTGTCCGTCTGCCTCTCTGTCTGTCACCAGGCTGTATATCAAGAACCGCGATAGCTAGACAGTTGAAATTTTCACAAATTATGTATTTCTGTTGCTGCTATAACAACAAATATTAGTATTTGTTGTTATAGCACTAACAGAAATACCTACATAATTTGTAAAACAGAATAAAATAAATATTTAAGGGGCCCGGCTCCCATACAACAATCGTGTTTTTTTCGGCGTTTTTGCCTTGTGGTACGGAACCCTTCGTGTGCGAGTCCGACTCGCACTTGGCCAGTTTTGTTAGAATACTGCTCAGAAAGTCGGGTCATATTTCAATCATGATTCGAAAGACACGTAGCGCCATCTAGCGGCCTAAAGCAATCGTGACCGTCGAAAGTTATTGATTAGATTTGTATACCATATGTTATGGTAGAATGTATAGAACTTAAAAAATATTAACACCATACTATGTAAAACTACATTCTTACAAATAAATAAATTCTATTCTATTCTATTGTTCTTTTCCTCGGAAACAGTATTTTTTTTCTGGATGAAAGATCCCTACGTCGTTTTCTATACCCCTGAAAACGTATATGCAAAATTTCATGATGATCGTATTGGACTTTGTGAACTAAACCTCATTACTTATATGTCTATGGTGATAGACTTTTGTAACTACTGTCTATTGTTGTTATAATCTGTAATAGGATGCCTTCAGAACCATGTGTTTATTATAAAGGACAAAAGAGGGAAATGGTTATAATTGCCCTTTATGTCGACGACATAATGTTATTCTCTTCATCGATATCCAAAGAAAGAGATATGGTGAAAGAAAAACTCATGTCAGAGTTTGAGATGAAGGATTTGGGACCTGCTCATCAAATATTGGGCATGAGAGTATGCAGGAATAAAGAATCGATTACTTTAGATCAGTCACATTACATTGAAACTGTTCTACGTAAATTTAATATGACTGAATGCAAACCGTCTCCAACCCCAATGGAAACAGGATTGAAACTAAAGAAAAGAGAAGTCAGGGATACGTCTCGTTTCGACTACAGAAATCTCATAGGCTGCTTAATGTATATTTCAGTCTGTTCCAGACCAGATATCTCGCATGCAATAAGTGTTCTGAGCCAATTTAACGAATGCTTCGATGAAACACATTGGAAAGCTGCGAAAAGGGTCCTGCGATATCTCAAAGCTACAAGTCATTACTTTCTTAAGTATGTTAAGGGCGGATTGGTCATAAATGGCTACACAGATGCTGATTGGGCATCCAATGAGGTTGATCGTCGTTCATACACAGGGTATGTATTTACATTAGGTGATTCTGTTATATCTTGGGAAAGCCGTAAGCAGAGAACTGTGGCTCTCTCAAGCACTGAAGCAGAGTATATGGCTATTTCAGATGCTTGCAAAGAAGCGTTGTTTTTACGTATTTTTTTGAATGAATGCCTTCAAGTTCATTGTAAGATAAATTTGTACAATGATAATCAGTCGGCACAAAAACTATGCTCTAATTCAATGTTTCATGCTCGTACCAAGCATATAGATATTAGGCACCGTTTTATAAGGGATATTGTAACTAATAAATTTATTGATATCCATTATATGCCTACAGGTGACATGGTAGCTGACTTGCTCACTAAACCGTTAACTAAAGAGAAACATGTTAAGTTCTCTTTGTCTCTTTTATCAGTGTAATATTTAAGACTTTAGTTCAAGGGGTAGTATTGGACTTTGTGAACTAAACCTCATTACTTATATGTCTATGGTGATAGACTTTTGTAACTACTGTCTATTGTTGTTATAATCTGTCATATGGAATGTGTCCGAACCATGAACGAAATAAATAAATAAATTCCTATTTGTAAACTAAGCATGTTAATTCCACTTCTATCTAATAGATCGGTTCATTGGATTAGGCGTGAAAAGGTAACAAACAAACAAATAAATTTTCCATCGCATTTATAATCATCATCTGCCTAGCCTTTTCCCAACTATGTTGGGGTCGGCTTCCAGTCTAACCGGATGCAGCTGAATACCAGTATTTTACATGGAGCGACTGCATATCTGATCTCCACAACCCAGTTACTGGGTAATACGATACCCCTTGGAAAGACTGGTTGTCAGACTTTCGGGCTTCTGACTACCCGTAACGACTGTTAAAGATCCACGAATGACAGCCGGGACTAACGGCTTAACGTGCTTTCCGAGGCACGTAGGGGTCACAATATGTAAAAATGGTCATCCATTCACAGACGAACAGCGGCAAGCAAAGCTTAACCTGATCAATCGACCTGTGCGGCTGTTATTATTTATCCAGGGCCCTCCTCCTATATTGCATTTATAATATTAGTTAGAACTAAGTCGAATTCAAGTGAGGCTTTATTTACAACAACGCGGAGTGTTTACGTTAAAATGCTGACACTTAATAAAATGAGATCAAGGGCTGCAGTTTATTGTAACTCTATTATTTGTCGAACACTTTACCTAGTTTATTTTGAAGGTTAAAGCCACATCATTTATATGAATTCAACGCAACGTAGAAAAAATCATGTTGATAGTAGGTATTACATTAGGAAGTACATAATGCTAATATACTAATCACACTAATATTATAAAGGCGAAAGTTTGTGAGGATGGATAAAGAAAGAGAAAGACTACTGAACGGCTTTGGATGAACTTTGGTCACAGATAGTTTATAACCGGATTAACACATAGGATACTTACTTTTTATCCTGCTATTCCCACGGGATCGAAACTTATGCGGGTGAAACCGCGTATATAATGTGTTAATCCTGATAATAAACTATCTCTGTGCCAAATTTCATTCAAATCCGTTCAGCCGTTTGTGCGTGAAGAAGTAACAAACTTACGAACACACTCACAAACTTTCGCCTTTTTAATATTAGTGTGATGTAAATGAGAACACCCAAATATTCCGAAATATTTTATTCCGAATTTCGATGTTCCGATTTTCAAAAGTCCGAATTTCATAATACCTAAGAATTATAATGTCTATTATTAAAAATCACGAAATGTATGTTTCCGAAAGTCATAAATACGATTTGCTTGTTTTCCGATTTTCATATGTTCGAAGAATCAAATGCTCGATGGGTTCTCGGTCCGAAAAACGTCATTCCGATTTTCAATTTTCCGAATAACCTGTTAAAATTGGTACCCCCTTTCTTCTCCTAAAATTGTTTGTCCGAAAGTCATTATCCATAACACGTTTGCTATAAACTTCAGTAACCATAATGTTCGAAAATTCGAAATTTTGTTTTACATAATTATCTTTACTTCTAAATCTATTCTGTCATGATATCGAGTACTATAATAATTGAATATCCTAATTTTGCATGAAATAAAGTCATATGTCCTAAGTATTGTATTATATAATGTGTATTATTCCGAATGTACATTTATAATAAAATTGTTAGCTCTAAAACACTTGCTAAAAATTAGGTTTTAGTGACAGAAACGAATCGCTGTAAATCCGACTCCACGCAGTCTTGTCTGCCCTACCCCTAGAGTGTAATTTAAAATCGCGTAGGCGCGTAGGGGCGAGGCGGCCTGCGGGCTGAGGAGCAGGAGGCTGTGAGCGAGCCGCCGCCGCGGCTGAGGTTGGCCGGCAAAGCCGGCCAGCAAGCCGAAGCTGTGGTGGTGAGCGAAAGCCGTCTGCTACGATTAGCACGCCTGGGGCCGCCGGAGAACCGCAGCGCCGGAGCCGTGACAGAAACTATGCCTGCTGCATGTTGCATGTTGCATGCTCATTGAAGCATGCTGCATGCTAGCTGCATGCTTGTTGCATGCATGCTTGCTTGCATGCTGCATGCTGCGTGTTTGCTTCCATGCTGCATGCTTGCTGCATGCTGCGTGTTTGCTTCCATGCTGCATGCATGCTGCATGCTTGCTTGCATGCTGCATGCTGCGTGTGTGCTTCCATGCTGCATGCTTGCTGGTATGCAGCATGCTGCGTGTTTGCTTCCATGCTGCATGCTTGCTGCATGCTGCTTGTTTGCTTCCATGCTGCATGCTTGCTGCATGCTGCGTGTTTGCTTCCATGCTGCGTGTTTGCTTCCATGCTGCTTGCTTGCTGCATGCATGTTACTTTAAACCATTTACACAGAAATAGGGGCCTCGCGAAGCGAGGCTCCGTCGACACTAGGATGCAAGAGCGAGCGAATGACAATATAAACACCTTTACCGTGCATCGGAGTCTAGTAGTATCGCAGTGAAGATCTATCGCGGTAACGTGCATGGAAGTGTAGTGGCGTCGCAGAGACGGGTCTTTCGCAGTTACATGCATCGCAATATTGTAGCATCTTATTAGCATATATCGATATTTTGTGCTTCGATATTCCGTATTCTACTCGTATATTTGTCTTGCTATTCAGTTTTACAAGGCGTTTTTATTTCGGAATTCTAATTAATCGGAATTCGTATTTTTGATGTTTCGAATTTTCATTAATTCAGACTTTTTGTTATTCGATCTATTGGAACTCGGTATTTTGAGAATAGTACTTATAAACGTTAGGAATATAGAAATTTCGGAATTATAAAAATAGGATGAATGATAAATCGGAGTTGTTATATTAGGAATTTTGAACCATTCCGAATTATGAAAATCGGTATTTTGAAATTCGTATTTGTGACTGTCGGAATAAAGTTTTTCGTATTTATGTAGTGTACCCGATGTAAATATTATCTAATACAAAAGTTTTATAGAAGGAACTACATAGGAATCTGCTTCAAGCTATTAATACTTAACAGTTCAGTAATATCCCTTTTTCAGGCTGAAGAAATTAAAAAAAAGGTAAAACACTGACCTAGTTTCATAAAAAAACGATCACAAAATATCTCTCGAATATTTTATTCAAAGGGTTCCGAAGCCAATTTTTTCACACCCACGCTTATGCATAGTACTACAAACTCCCTGGTACACTGACCCCGTTTCACCCCAATCCAGTACACGTTTATGCAAATCGTAACTAAACGTGCTAACCAGAAATAACCTGACTATAAATAAGTCTTGTGCGACCAAGCCTATAAATAGTGTGCGCCCAAATTAACTTCAATGGGGACGCACGAGACCTGTCGAACGGGGTAAGTAACCCTATAGGCAGGTGTATTAGGGGAAATAGCCGAGCTGAACTCTTTTGTGACGTCAACGAGTCCTTTGCGGCCAAAATATTGAGGTTTTTGTAGCCTTTTTTATTTCGTAGCTCGATACTACTCGTATGGCGTAGTCGCTACGCTTCGTAGCACATCGTAGCACTAGAGAGGATCTCTCTACGATGTCTACGAGTTACCTCTTCACATGTGTGATATCCTGGTAGCGTGGTTGAACAAAATGACGTCATAGTGCAAGGAGACTAATAAACTTTATAAGGTTATTGTTGTTGTTGTTATTGGTGAAGTAATGTTTACTACAAAGTATGTCGTAGTCATCTTGTTTCTTTGAATTTCATGCCCGATTTTCCATTTGTGGACCGACCACAGCAAGTCGTTAAATTACTAACAATCCTTGTGGTTATTATGTAGTCCTAGTACTACATTGTTTATTTGTTATTGATTTAGAGGAGTTCATGCCCACCGGTGGCGTTCTTGTATTATGATAAACATACATACATAAACTCACCCCTAAAGTGCACTAAACGACCCTATTTTCAAAAAACACCTGTTATTATTATCCTGTATCCGGAGGGGCCCGTGGCTAAATAATAACAGCCGCACAGGTTGATCGATCTGGTTAAGCTACGCACGTTAAGCACACCCACATTTCGCCAGTTATGTTCAAGTCCCAGGTAATGGGACCCTGTTGGCATCGATCGGACACAAATACAGACTCCGAGCTGCTTCTGAGAAATTCCTGAAGGAAAAACCCAATAACACTGCTCAACCCGGGAATCGAAACCAGGACCTCATGCTCAACAGTAGCAAAATTTATTTTAATTTTAACCGATCGCTTTATTTTCGTAGTATCGATAAATGAATGACCCTTATGAGTTAACATGAAAAAAAATTTCTACTCTGTACAAAACTTCAATACAAATTGTATGGGACGGCTGATTGTCTATTCGCGATTACGATGTTGGTCCCATGGAGAAAGTTGTACAGTTTAATGTTCCGTAGCTGTACACAGATATAGATACACCTAGATACCATAATCAGCCTAGAATGTTCTCACTTCTGGGAGACAGGCCTCTTCTCGGTGAGAGGGAGTGGGCCGTAATCCACCACGCGGGCCCAGTGCGGATTGGCAAATGTCACATGTCTTCGAATTTTTGGTTCTAGGACATGCCGGTTTCCTCACGATGTTTTCCTTCACCGTTTTGAGAGCAGTTGTGATGAAATAATTTACACAAAATAAATCGCCTGTCGGGGTTCGATCCTACGACCTACAAGTCGTAAGTCACGGCCACCACTGCTCTCACACACCTAGATAACGCAAGAGCAACTATTTCACGTGCCCAGCTTACATACAAAAATCGTAAGCCGCCACTTTCGCGCTCAGTCCTGAGTACTGATGGCTAGGTGAGCGTGAGCGCTGGCGCTAGGCCCCGGGGGTGGGGCGAGGGTGGAAAGGTTGGAACAAGAAATTTAACGAGGACGAAGTTGAGGGTTGCATGTGTGGCGGAAATTTCTTGAAAACGGTCAAAAAGTTGGTTTTTTAAAGCAGTTTATCTCATAAGCCGTAAATAATTTTGACCAAAACAAAAATGATATTTTCAAGTCTTATTTTGATACAGTGATGGAACTCAAATCATAATTAAACATACATTAATTCATCAAAAAAATCTTCAAATACTCGTACACCTCTTAATTGTCTTTAAAAGCAGTTTATCCATTCATTAACAATTTTAATTAAAAATATACGTGATGGATTATTTATTATTACTTGAATAGTTTTTCTAAATAGATAATTGCTTCGTATTTTGCAATAAATTACCAACGTTGTGTCATCTCGCTTCTCCTTCTTTTAAATGCAGTCCGACAGTGACCGCGCTTTAGGTCATGTAACGTTTATTTAATCAATATTTCCATTCTACTCGGAAAACCCTACAAGTAAAGTAATCATAACAAACATATTGTAAACACGGCTATAAAGCTAATTAACGTTATCAATACCTTCTAGTTTTCTCCAAATCACGCAGGAAGTACGTGTTCCTGATAAGCAGTATAATTATAGCTTTATCATTAATGTAGGTAAATACTGTAGGGTTGTTTGAACACTGTGACAAAGTTATAGATATTATCCAGTCATGTGATAAGAAGGAGGCAAGGTTGCAAGGTTTATGTTACTGCAAGGGGCCCGTGGCTAAATAATAACAGCCGCACAGGTCGATCGATCAGGTTAAGCTACGCTTGCCGCGGTTGGTCGGTGGATGGGTGACCATCTTTACATACCGATACCCCTCCGTGCCTCGGAAAGCACGTTAAGCCGTTGGTCCCGGCTGTCATTCATGGATCTTTGACAGTCGTTACGGGAAGTCAGAAGACCGAAAGTCTGACAACCAGTCTTACCAAGGGTATCGTATTACCCAGTAAACGGGGTTGTGGAGGTCAGATAGGCAGTCGCTCCGTGTCAAATACTGGTATTCAGCTGCGTCCGGTTAGGCTGGAAGCCGACCCCCAACATAGTTGGGAAAAGGCTAGGCAGATGATGATGTTAATGCAACTATTATACTGTTCAGCATGATTCAAAATTATATCAAGCGATGTAAGATAACAACAGAAAAGAAAAAACTGGCCAAGTGCGAGTCGGATTCGCACACGAAGGGTTCCGTACGACAAGGCAAAAACGCCGTAAAAAAACACGTTTGCTGTATATTGACCTTGACTAAATTTGGTAATTAGGGACGTTTTTGAAAATGCAGGACAGAATTTTCTTCAAGTATAGACGCCAGCACTGATGTACTGTCAAATTTTCCCAATCAACTTTAAACCTTATGCTTTAGCGATAAAGTTGAAATCTATTAAATAAATTTGACAGATTGTAGCAGCTTGATGTGCTGGCGTCTGTACATAAAGTCTAACATAATCAGCCTATAACGATTACTAGCAACCAAGATTAAAAATATCAATTAAATCCTGGGGATGTTCATCGGTAGATAAGTCGAGCCCCAGCAGTGGGAAACTTATAGGCTGATTATGTTATGAAGCAGCATTTTTCAAAATGAACTTCATAACATAATCAGCCTATAAGTTTCCCACTGCTGGGACACTGGCATCCTCTCTGTGAGAAAGGCCATAATCTTACCACGCGGGCCCAGTGCGAGTTGGTGGATATCACCATGACTTTGATTTTTTCGTTTTAGGACATGCCGGTTTCTTCACGATGTTTTCCTTCCCCGCTTTGAGAGCGTTGGTGATGAAATAAATTGCACAAAGAAAAGTACCTTCCTGGGTACGCACCGGAGCCGTTTCCACTGGGCAATCACAGCTTAGAATCGTCTTCAAGCGCTATAGTAAAACCGTTTCACAACCCTGCATTTTGCTTAGGAGCCATTCAAGTATTACGTACGCAGGTTTTTTTGCAATTATTACCCCCTCCCCACCTCCTCCTCGTCAGCAAAAGTAAGCAGGAAGGGGTCCCATGCTTACATAAACATTGGTACCTGCATTTTTCAATGTGTTCTGGTTTCTTAATTGATTCATGAGCAGCAGTTATATGCGTTTCGTTTTCAAGCATAGACAAGTAGGGTTGTCATGTGTTCAAACGAAAATCGACAAAATTTTGTAGAAAATCCAAAAAGTAAAAAAATAAATACTGCTGACGTTATCACCATCCAGACGCCCCATCCCCCATGTCATCAAAAATAATAATACTTGAATGGCCATAGCTGTAGTCACTTTCCCTAATTGCGTAACACACTATCAATCACAATCTGAATCATTTTCAAGGATATTGCTAACCCATTGCTGCTTATGTTCGAAAAAATTGTCTATTTACGGTTGCGAACTGTTGCGAAGCATTTACGAACTATTATCTGGAACACTACGAAAAGTGCGTGTTTATGCTGTGAAAGGCGTCTGTGCGATCTCTCGTGCGCTGCTCTGATCCAGCAAAGTCGAACCTTCCGCCGGCCGACGTGGAGGATTGATGGTGAATCTACAGGTCAGTGGTGTTGCATTTTCCTGCCAAATTCCTTTGTCCATTGTACAATGTTCGTCGTCCTAATTCGTGTCGTATTTTGCAAAGTCAGACCTACCCACGTACTTTTCACCCCCGCATTATACAGTCCACTATTTAATTGAACCAGCTCCCTGCGTCTGGGATAAACGCAAACAATTTTATATTTCCGCCCAAGTACCTATTTGGTGTTAGGCGCCACCATGTATTTTTGGTCAACGTGAATAACGCAATAAATGTTGTTGAACTGTCAAAATGAAAGCCATTCCAACTGTTACTGTGTTACGCAATAGGCATGACGAATGATTTTCAAATCCTCTTCCGTAATGTACGTACACATTTACTATTTACGAAAACACCTATATTTCGGTAATAAACTAAAGTTTAACGAAGTTTGAAGCCATTTTTCTAATATTTTTTCAATAGGGCGCGAAAACAGCTCACAGTGTCATGGCGTCGGATCTGATGTCACGCCTAGGTAAAAATCAAATGTTGTCAGCAGACTATCTATAGTGTTCTCTGTGAACCACAGTGATGTTTACATACCCGTGACGTCATGCGCTGTGATTGGTGTTTCAGTCAAAATGGCCGACTGCAGTATTTTAATCTTTTATTTTTGTGAAAATCCGATTAATCTCAAGTTTTTAAATTAAACTAAATCACTGTTTTAAATCCTTTTAATATGTATTTTCCCCTAACATCATTAATTTTTTGATTATTTGATACTGTCGTCACGCCTATTGCCTCGACACTTTTTATCACTCAACTCAAATAAAGATTACAAGTACCACGTAAATTGATAAAAACACTTGTTAGCATATCTCAAAAACTTTACCATCTGAATCATACTCCAAAAAAGGGTAACTCCATGATATCAAACACCTAAATAATCAATAAAACAAAGAACAACTATGTAATCCATATTGAACCACATTATTATCTAACAATAATCAATGTATTGATGTGTTATCAGTTATCAGCTATGTTATCAGGCTCCCACGTGACATATGTTGTCAAACGGATACATTACACTTAATATAAGATGTATATAAGATTATTTACACGCGGTTCGTGCGTGATGGAAAACTATTGGCGTTTGTTTACGTAACGTGACTTTTACCCCCGCTCAGATAGCTCCAAGTGGCACTAATAGTGATAAAAAGTACCAAAGTATAATGAAGTGAGAATGTTCTAAAGTCACGCTTGGGGGTGATGCCTTGTGATGATCTGGTGATGGTGGAATGATCAGTAGAGACTATGTTTCTGACTGAATATAAAACAATTTCTTTTAATATTTCCATGTGATTTGTACCTATATGTTTTAATAGGGCTTGAAGCCTGCTATGAGACAAAAACTGGCCAAGTGCGAGTCGGACTCGCACACGAAGGGTAGTACCACAAGGAAAAAACGCCGAAAAAAACTCGTTTGTTGTATGGCGACAACCGAAATATTATAATTTGTGAAAATTTCAACTCTCTAGTTATCGCGGTTCTTGAGATACATCCTGGTGACAGACAGAAGGACGGACGGACAGACGGACGGACAGACAGCAAAGTCTTAGTAATAGGGTCCCGTTTTTACCCTTTGGGTACGGAACCCTAAAAAAGTATAAATGACTTCTGTTTCGAGTTTGGAATTTACTATCAAGCTCTATTTCTTTTTTGGCTAACTTATCTAGTAATTATTTTACGATGTGGTAGTCTCACGAAGCAAATATAGAGTGTACTCTATCGTAAATCAAATCAAATCACCAATGTATAATGCGAAATAATTAATAACCACTTCAGTTAATGGTCGAATTGCAAAACGTGGAATAGGGCCAATGCTTTTTAGTATTTTCCTTGGAAAAATACCCTTAACCGTCAAAAAAAGCTACCTACCTAGTTCTTCTATCTTCTTCGCTGATAAAAATGCAACAAAAATGGTCCGTGGTGTATGAAGCGGGGTGTGGCTATCGTGTTAAACAGTAACTGCACGCGTAGCATGACCGTAGAAACGGATTTTGTCGACGAAAGAATAGACAAAATGACAAATTGTTGAAATATTTGTACGCATCCTACGCGTCTAAGCATGGCAATGTGTCATTTTGTCTATTCTTCCATCGACAAAACGTCGTCATGCTACGCGTGCTGGGATTTGAGTCCAAATGGCAGTCGCTCCTCGTCCAATGCTGGTATTTAGGCTTTAGCCTGTTCGTCAACCCCAACCCCAACATAGAAAAGGCAGATCATTCATCATCATCATTTCAGCCGAAAGACGTCCACTGCTGAACATAGGCCTCCCCCAAAAGGAGCCCCCCCGTTTGCCATAATCGCCACGCTTGGCAGGCGGGTTGGCGATCGCAGTATGGTATGGTGGTGGAATGCATAGAGAACGCTGCTGCCCATTCTCCGGTACGCCCCTTAGTCGCCTTTTACGACACCCACGGGAAGTATGGGGTGGTGCTATTCTTTAAGTCCGGCACCACACAGACAAAGGCAGATGATGAAACTTATTCTGCGTTGGCACAACATTATTATCTGTAGTGACTCCAGTCTACGTGATCTTCATCGTGCTCAACCAATGCTCAGGTTACCCACCCCCTTTTTACGAAGATACGAAGATAACCCTCACCAGGATGTGGCGAGATATCGTGATTCGTGACACGTATCGTAGTCTGCGTGTCCAACGCGTGGCTTTCGCTTGATTTCCACGGCCACGACCGATTAAATAATTTATTGTTATGAATCGTCCTTATCGAGGGAAACGCACTGTTGATGTTTATATAGATAGTGTTAAGTTATGTGGGAACGGTCAGATTGTGGAGATAAGCAAGTACCTACTGTTAGGTTCCAATATGACTAATAACTATTTGATACGATTTTTTGCGAATTAGATTTAATTTTATTTTTGTAATCGATTATTTATTGCAATCGACTAAATGTGCTCGCAACACTGACGGTTGAATTTGTGATTATCTGTGGAAAAGCTGTCAGTGTGCCGTAATGGCGGGCGACGCTTTTTAAAACGTTCTTGTTCTTTTGGAGCTCGTCGAGGTCGGACGCACAATTCGTCTTTTGCATTGGGTAGTAGTATCTATGTAAAGTACCTAGGCCTAAGTACCTAGATTAGAGTAAAATATTCTAATACGAGTTGTCTGAAACCCTAACATATTGTAGCATCTGAATAAATACTTATACCGGAGTGCAGCAGTTTTATTACAGTTCAGAAGTGATTGGGACCATGCCACGCGATCAAGCGACTACCTTGCGGCGCTTATCAACGCCAATAAGAGGTACATCGCGCCATGCAGCCGAAGCACGATCGTCAGTGCGAGACAATGGCAGTGCTAGGCGAAGCAGTCAGGGGCGCCTTCGAAGTCGAAGTCGCCATGCAGCTGAAGCCAGGTCAAGAGCGGGTAGCGGTGGCAGTGCGAGGCGTCGTCGAAGTCGCCATGCAGATGAAGCCAGGTCAAGAGCGGGTAGCGGCGGCAGTGCGAGGCGTCTTCGAAGTCGAAGTAGAGGTCGCAGTCTTTGCCGGACACCTACTTCGTTGAGTCTACGCGAGAAGGAGCTGGAACGAGACCGGGAGCGCCTCAGAGCTTTGGAAAACGAGGTGAGCAGAGCACGTAATCGTTTATTGTCAAAGCGCCGATATAGCCCATATTCTCGTGAATCTTCCGTACATCGCGAAAACTATGCTAGGTCAAATCGTCATCGTACGAATAACCGCAATAATTATGATAATGTTTCCAATAATGCGGAACAACCTGTTAGATCTAGTAGCGTTTCCTTTAGTGTTAAGGATATAGCTCATTTGTTAAGTTCTATTAAACAACTCGCGTCCCAGCCATCAACAACTTCTACGATGAACCGTGGTGGTGATTCTAAAAATATTTTAGCAGAGTTTAACCCTTCATTGAAAAACCAGCGCATTGACGTATGGCTTAAGAAAGTTAACGAGTGTGCTTCTGTTTATGGATGGGACGAGAGAACAACTATTCATCACGCGATGCAAAAACTTCAGGGATTGGCCAAAACCTGGTACGAAAGTTTAAATTCTATTTTGTTTACGTGGCCTGAGTGGCAAGAAAAGTTATTGAGTGCATTCCCATTCGAACAAAATTATGGCCAAGCCCTAGAAGAGATGCTGAAGCGAAGAAGTAGATACAATGAACCTATTGAAAACTATTTTTATGATAAACTAGCCCTCTTAAATCAGTGTGATATTTTCGGTAAACGCGCGGTTGACTGTATTATTTACGGTATTGGTGATAAGTCATTAAAATCTGCGGCTTTGGCACTAAGGTGCAGTCATCCCGATCAATTATTGCAGTATCTGATGAGCAGCAAAGATAATAATGTAGGCGAACGCGTAGCTAATTCTCGATTCAGATCAGGGAACGATTCAGACTTAGCAAATGCTAAGCCAACAACCAAATCTAATGGTTCCTCAAGTTTTCATTGTTTTAATTGCAAAGAAAAGGGACATATATTCTCTAGATGTCCAAAGCCTCTCATAACGTGTACTAAGTGTAATAAAGTTGGCCATAGTGCTGATAAATGTTATTCCAATTCTGACACAAACAAAGCTAAGGATCCAAGCAAAACTTTGCTTATTTCAGCATCTAAACCAAATTCTAAATTCAATAAAACAATAAAAATTAATGGTCGGAATGTAAAGTCTTTCGTAGATTTTGGTAGCGAAGTTTCGTTGATTACCGAGTCTCTTGCAGTGGAACTAGGACTTCACCATGACCGCGTACAGACAGTTCTGAAAGGCTTTGGTAACGAATTAGTAAAATCGGTAGGAAAAGTTAACGTCGAACTTTCCGTGGACAACGTACTCGCTAACGTTACTTGCCGCGTGGTGAGCGACAAATACTTAGATGTACCTGTTTTAGTTGGTCAAACTTTCACAGAACAGCCTCACGTTGTTGTGCATAAAACTGCCACTGATTTGCAATTTATGAACGTTGATGATGAACTGCCATTTTCACAAAATCATATAGACAGGGATAATGTGGTCAAAGTTAGTGTGCTCAACAGCGTGATGTTATATGGAAGAGCTTCGGTAAGAGTTTCAGTAGAGCCTCGTTGTGAGGGGTACATTATATTAGATGGCAAGTTGTTAGGTAAACCGCATCAGCAGTGTGTAGTAGCGGGTGGATTACACTTAGTCAAACATGGGAGAACAGCTGTCGATTTAACACCTCTTAATTCAGAATTCTCATTACCCTTAGGGTCGAACCTAGGCCGAGCAGTAGTCGTTAAGGTCGTTAATAGAGTCATTGTACCAGAAGCGTTAGACTCTTCGAAACTCTCTAATGGTCTTGATATTAGCCAGATTCGCGTAGGAGAGTCTATAACTAATTCTGGCAGGTCAAGGCTATTCGATCTATTGCAAAAATACAGGCATTGTTTTGCTTCTTCACTCGAAGAACTAGGCTGCACCAATGTCGTAGAGATGAGCATCGAGGTTAACAGCAAAACACCGGTTGTTTACCGTCCATATCGTTTGGCCCACAGCGAGCGTCAAAAGGTTCGCGAAATGGTAGATGACATGCACGGCGCCGGGATCATCAGAGAGTCTGCATCCGAGTATGCAAGTCCTATTGTATTGATTCGCAAAAAGGATGGCAAGCTGCGGTTATGCATTGATTATAGGATGCTCAATTCTATAACGGTAAAAGAACGTTACCCCATGCCAATAATAGATGATGAAATTGCTAGGTTGTCCGGACAAGCTTGTTTTATCTCTCTAGATTTAGCATCAGGCTATTACCAAGTGCCTATCGCCGAGAATTCAAAACCGCTGACTTCCTTTGTAACGCCGGACGGTCAATACGAATTTAATCGTATGCCGTTCGGCTTAGCAAATGCGCCAGCAGTCTTTCAGCGCATGATGAACAAAGTTTTGGGTTCTGCGCGGTTTAATGAAGCTACAGCATATTTGGATGATCTCCTTATTTATGGAAAAAACGTAGATAACTGTTTGGTTAAGTTAGAGCACATATTAAGGTTGCTTGAGGAAGCCAACTTAACGCTTAACTTAACCAAATGCGAATTTCTGAAAGATAAGTTAGATTATCTAGGGTACGAAATTAGCTCCGCGGGCGTTAGGCCTGGTATGAAAAAGATACAGTCGGTAACAGATTTTCCTCGTCCCTCGAATCAGCACGGTGTGCGTCAGTTCTTAGGGTTAGCTAGCTACTTTCGCAAATTTATTCAGGATTTTGCTCAGGTTGCGCACCCTCTTAGTAAACTGCTAAAGAAAGACGTTGCTTGGTTGTGGTCGTGCGAGCAAGAGCAGGCATTCAATGCCCTTAAAGAAAAACTCGTCTCAAGACCTGTGCTGGCAATCTATGACCCGTCTGCCGAAACTGAGCTGCATACTGACGCTAGCCGTGTTGGAATCGGTGGAATTCTCTTGCAGCGTTCGTTTGGCTCAAAGTCGTTCAATCCCGTGGCTTTTTACAGCCGCCAAACTTCTCCGGAAGAGAAAAACTTCCACTCGTATGAGTTAGAAACATTGGCGGTTATCTGTTCTCTAAAAAAATTTAGGGTGTATTTGTTAGGGCAGAAGTTTAAAATCGTATCAGACTGCGGAGCACTACGAACTACTTTTACCAAACGCGATTTAATTCCCCGAATCGCGAGGTGGTGGCTCATGATGCAGGAGTTCGAATGCGTGATTGAATACTGGTGTCAAGATGTCGCATGTTGACGCTTTATCCAGAAATCCTCAAACTCGGAATCAGTCTAGTGAAGTGGATACATATCCTACAGTTATGTTGTTAAACAGTGATGATTGGTTGCTTACCCTTCAGTTGGGTGACTCAGAGTTGAATAGGATACGTGACATTTTGCACACAAAATTAGATCCAGAGGGGCTAAAATATATAAAGGATAACTACGTTATTAAAGATAATGGGCTATACAAGCGTGTCGATGGTGACCTTGACAAACTTCGTTGGGTAGTCCCAAAGGGAGCTAGGTGGCAGTTGTGTCGTCTTAATCACGATGACATTGGTCATCTTGGCGTTGAAAAGACTATAGATCGTATTAGGGGGACTTATTGGTTTCCTCGTATGAGAACATTCGTAAAAAAATACGTGAATGCGTGTCTCGAATGTGCATACTCCAAAACAAGTTCAAACAGGTCCGAAGGCTTATTGCACCCTATACCCAAGATAGAAATCCCGTTTCATACGCTCCACATCGACCACCTGGGTCCCTTCGTGAAATCTAAGAAAGGTAATTCTTACTTGTTAGTGGTAGTAGACGCTTTCACTAAATTTGTCTTCATAAAACCGGTGAGAAATACGAAAACCCTGACCGCTATAAATGTATTGTTAGACATTTTTGACGTTTTTAGACCACCCGATCGCATAATTAGCGATCGCGGTACGTGTTTCACCTCTCATGCGTTTAAAAGATTTTGTACCGAAAAGGGTATCAAGCATGTGTTGAATGCGGTCGCTAGTCCACAATCAAACGGACAAGTGGAACGGTATAACCGTACTATTCTGAATTCCTTGACGGCGCAGAATCTCGGGGACGACGAAAAGGTCTGGGACACCAAAGTGGGTAAAATTCAGTGGGGTTTAAATAACACCGTACAAAAAACAACGGGAAGAACCCCAGCGGATGTGATGTTCGGTACTCACATGAGTAGTGAAATAGATCCACGTTTAAATGAAATACGTCAAACTACTAGGGACGCAACTGATCTTGTCACAATACGCGAGCAGGTAAAGGATAGAATCGACGAGGAACAGACGAAACAAAAACATCGTTATGACAAAAATAGACGTCCGGCTCGTACATACGCAATAGGAGACTTGGTCAAAATTACGAAAACTTCATTTAGTAATGACGGCAAAAGCAAAAAGCTCAATCCGGCTTACGTAGGTCCATATCGCGTAGTTGCGTCGCTCGGTAATGATCGATACGAGTTAGCTGCAATTCCCGGATTAAGTACCACAAAGAATAAACGTAAGACGGTAGTAGCCGCTAATCGGATGTTACCATGGGTTCATGTAGCTGCTTTAGAGCTTTACGAAAGCAGTACTGATGATGACGAAATTAATAAAACTTCAAGTGATTAATTATATTATGTAATTCTAGTATATTTTTCTAAAGGAATCTTATTGTATTTACACTATGTTGGTTAAATATGGTTTCAAATGAAGCAAATGCAATATGAGTTGTTTGATCTATAAAGTATGATATTTAAGAAGACGTGTATTATTTTTGAAAATTGTTTTGTGCTATGATTGTTATTAGAATCGATAATAATTAATCTACTTACCATTTTGATGTGTACCTATTGTATTGAGGAACCTAGAGAACTCCAAAAGTTGGAGCCATATGAGGAACTCCAAAAGTTGGAGGACTCCAAAAGTTGGAGACTTAAGGGAGAATTCCAAAAGTTGGAAAAGCATAGGGAACTCCAAAAGTTGGAGGACTCCAAAAGTTGGAGACTTAAGGGCGAATTCCAAAAGTTGGAAAAGCATAGGGAACTCCAAAAGTTGGAGGACTCCAAAAGTTGGAGACTTAAGGGGGAATTCCAAAAGTTGGAAAAGCATAGGGAACTCCAAAAGTTGGAGGACTCCAAAAGTTGGAGACTTAAGGGGGAATTCCAAAAGTTGGAAAAGCATAGGGAACTCCAAAAGTTGGAGGACTCCAAAAGTTGGAGACTTAAGGGGGAATTCCAAAAGTTGGATAAGCATAGGGAACTCCAAAAGTTGGAGGACTCCAAAAGTTGGAGACTTAAAGGGGAATTCCAAAAGTTGGAAAAGCATAGGGAACTCCAAAAGTTGGAGGACTCCAAAAGTTGGAGACTTAAGGGGGAATTCCATAAGTTGGAAGACTGGGAAGTATGGGGCTCCAAAATATACGAGTTAATGTTCTGTTTTTTTTTCTCATTAGATTTTTTTTTATATAAGTTTTACATGTGTTTATAGTTAGTTCTATAGTATATAGTCATTGTTGCTTGTAGCCTAATTATAATAATGTACTTATCCGAGTGTTAGGTTTTGGTCCTTACCTGAGAGCGTGTATGAGGACATACACGTTGTCAGGATGGACGAGTGTTAGGTTCCAATATGACTAATAACTATTTGATACGATTTTTTGCGAATTAGATTTAATTTTATTTTTGTAATCGATTATTTATTGCAATCGACTAAATGTGCTCGCAACACTGACGGTTGAATTTGTGATTATCTGTGGAAAAGCTGTCAGTGTGCCGTAATGGCGGGCGACGCTTTTTAAAACGTTCTTGTTCTTTTGGAGCTCGTCGAGGTCGGACGCACAATTCGTCTTTTGCATTGGGTAGTAGTATCTATGTAAAGTACCTAGGCCTAAGTACCTAGATTAGAGTAAAATATTCTAATACGAGTTGTCTGAAACCCTAACATATTGTAGCATCTGAATAAATACTTATACCGGAGTGCAGCAGTTTTATTACACTACTTATAATAATATCTATGTGGATAAGAATCAAAAAATCGTATTTTTGCGCGGTAAAATGGAGTGAACAGGACAATATATAACATAGGTACTTAAATAAATATTTTTACACTATTTACTGTGCCCTATAGGGTTCGTCATTGTACATTAGCTTCGATATCAGTGGTCCAAACAATAGATTTTTTGTAAATAGATAATTGCTTCATATTTTGCAATAAATTACCAGTGTTGTGCCATCGCGCTTCTCTTTCTTTTCTATGCAGTCCGACAAAGACCGCGCTTTAGGTCATGTAGTCAGCCACTGTAAGATCTTTTAACATGGAATGAACATATGAATATAAATACATACAAGGACAGCAGATGTATCAAACTATATTAATTTGACGTAGAATCCTTTCTCAATTTTTGCCCAGTCACTCCGACGGACCTAATCATCTTCATTTTTACGTTCATGATATGAAAATGTTGCATCATTAATTTAATTTTTCCTCTGTAGTTTGTGACTAATTTCAACATTATTTCGCAACTTTTGATTCAATATTTTACACGTTTTAAGATTTTACTTTTATCAGTAAGTACGGGATCGCAATTGAGTCGTATCGTAAGTACAGACGCCAGCACATCAAGCTACCCGATACTGTCAAATTTTCTCTATCAACTTTGAACCTTATACTTTAGCGATAAAGTTGAAAATCTATTAAAGAAATTTGATAGCTTGTAGTAGCTTGATGTGCTGGCATCTGTACATAAGTTATGAGGATATATATCATAACCCACGCGCGCCACAAATAGATGTCAGCATCGAGGAGGGCCCCCTTAGGGCCGAAGCCTGCCGGCCAGCGGGATTGTCTGAAAGGGTTACCGCTGGCCCGGAACATAAAGGGCTAAGGAAGGAACACGGGTGGGTTTTAGTCAGTAAGAGTCTGACACTCCATTCCGCTCCACCCAGAGCGGGAGGAGTCATTTGATGATTTCCCAACCACAAAAAAAAGTTATGCGGATTTAATAATATATCAATATCGCTTTGATAGGAAACCAGAGATGTGCGAGGATGAGAAAGTTAAACTACGAAACCATTCAACATTCTCACATCAACAAAAACCGTTTCCACTAATGCTAAGCTGTGTAGCGGAGCGAGTAAGATGTGCTATAAAGATGCGCTGCTCGAGCTAAGCGATGCATCGATAGTAGGGAAGGCACGGGGAGAACTTTGCTCTGCACATAGCTACACCACTCGCGAATCCATAGCTCCCAACCATGGCACGCATCCTTCCGTATAAAAAACATAGCTTAGTTGAACCCGGTTCCACCAGTGCTTTGCTATGTGAACCAATGAATATGATTGGTGGATATCTAACGCATCCATAGCAACGTAGCATAGTATAGAGGTATGAGGAAGTTCACTCACACTCTATAGAAAAGGGAGGATCCTCTGACCAGACGGGTGTTGTGTCTGCCGGGCAGCTGCCCGATAATTTATGTCGGGCAGTTGTATATAAGCTAGTTGCGCGGTGAACTCTCCTTGCGAGTTGCAGGATTTTGCGTGACGTCAGTATGACGCGTTGTTCGCATGTGGCGTTGTAGATACCGCTACAGCAACAAAAAAACTTGCATCGTCTAAAGCGTTTAGACAATGCAAGTCATTTGATGCGTCAATTTTATGCTAGCAAGATACTTGCACCGTGTAAATGGGGTTTAAAAAAGCCAATGAAAAGACTTAAAAAATTAATAGTCTTTGGATATCACGCTCAGCAAGCGTGCGAAGAACAGTGGTGACCCAGTGGTACCGTCTCCGGCTTACGTCTCGTAGGTCGTGAGTACGAAACCCAGGCAGGCACATTACTTTGTGTAATTTATTTCATCGCCCCTGATCTCAAAACGGTGAAGGAAAACATCGTGAGGAAACCGCGGTCCTAGAACCAAAACATCGAAGACATGTGACATCTACCAACCCGCACTGGTGGATTACTCACTGGATTATGTCTGCCCACTCCCTCTCACAGAGAGGAGGTCTGTGTCCCAGCAAAGCTGTGTGTGGGAACATTATTGGCTGATTATGCTAGGTATGTAAAACTACATTCTTACAAAAATATTCTTGCTGCTTCTCAAACCCAACCTATTCACGCGACAATCACCAGATCATCGGTCTACCATGTGGAAGAAACTATCTTTAGTAAAGAAGAGAGTATGGAGTAAGAGTACTCTTTATAGTAAGAGTAATCCCTTGGCGAGTCAGTCAGACAAGTGGGTCTTGTCACTTTTAACTGGAATTATAGAAGTATTTAGGTTCGCTAACTTTTTTTTTTCATATACAGGCGCTTCGTTTGTTACATCGGTATGTATGACTCTTGAAACGGCTCCGAAGCTTAATACCAGATTCGCAAATTACCAGACTCGCAAAACACCGTATTCGCAAATAAACCAGATATGCAAATGTCTAACCGTCAGCCCAAGTCACGTGTCCCGGCTGTCCTTATCAGATAAGGGAGATATCGGCGCTCCCACACTTGCGCAAGAGCCGCTAATCCGTTGATATCGAAGCACGCATGCGATTGTGGTTTAAGGCTGATCTAAAGTAGGTACTTTTACTAACATACATGGGAATAATTAGTTTTCATATTCACCAAGTAACCTTAGAGGTATTTTCTTCTAGATCTGTCAAAAAAATATAAGTATAAGGAATATAATAAATGACACAATTGGTAGGTGCCTCAATCAACTAACTCAGCCTATTGCAGCCCACTGCTGGACATAGGATTTTCACAGGCTGCGCCACAACACCATGTCCTTCGCCTTCCGCATCCAGTATTTCCCAGCCAGCTTCTTAAGGTCGTCGGTCCATCTAGCTGGGGGGCGACCCACGTTACGTTTATCGATACGGGGTCTCCATTCCAGGACTCGTCTGCTCCACCGGCATCGGTAGGTGCCTAAGCAAACTAATTACAAAACCAAACAGCTCCAGTGGCTTATGCTTACGCCAAGTAAATCCGTTCAGCATGCTAGAAAGACTATTTAACTCATAAAGTGGTGAAAAGACCCACTCTGGTCTGACTTGCCAGAGAGCTTCATTACTAAAGAAGATTTCTCCCACATGGTAGACCGATGCTCTGGTTAAGGCCGCAGGGTTTAGCTTAATTCGAGAAGCAGCAAGAATCAAAATCAGAATTTGTAGAATGTATTTTTACCACAGTTTTACATAGTATTAGCTCTACTGTGGCTAATGAGACGCAATTGAACTTCTATTGTTATATTAAATCAAATTTAGATTTTTCAACTGTGTCAATATTTATAAGTTCTGTACAACAACACAACCACATCAGCATCATCAACCACAACATATGGTGTACAAATAAAAAAACCGGTCGACGTGGTGACATTGACCGCCATGTACCTACTAGTCCTCAAAAACTCAAACACAAAAGCAAAGCATTTATTTCTATTAAACCTAATTTCATTTATTTTTACAGGCACTTTTGAATTGTAAAAAGTCGGTCAGTTATTCAGAAAGTTGAAGCTAGTTGCCCGTTCCAAAACATAGATCTCTGTGGAGAAGAACGGGCTAGAAATTCCTCGACATTGGCATCCGCCTAAGTCCAGCAGTGGACGTCTTTTGGCTTAAGTGATTTAAGTAAATAAAAATGTAAAATATGACCTATTGTCTGCTATACTACATAGACCTTGCCTTTCCCGAATTAACAGGGTACCTACGTTAAAGTCTTTCATTACAGAATTACTTTTCACATCAACATGTATACTAAACTAGCATTTGGCTTCGGCTTTGATGAAAGTACCTAGTTACCACAAAAGAAACCATGATTCCCAAAACCGTTCCGCCGAAAAATTATTTTACCAACATCCTTTACACAACTCAGTCAGATACCAATCATTCAACATTATCATATCCAAATATCTTTAAAACAAAAACTACTTCGAACTAGAACCTTCTTTATCTTAGTAGGTACACGCGAATTTTGTTCAATATCAAGTGTTATCACATTATCAGTGATTAATGTTACGTCAAACTATTGTATGAAACAATGATACTGTAGGTAAGTAGGCAGGCACTTAGTATTGATAACATGTGGACTGTGAATTCGTGGGAAAATGTTTTAAAGAGAAAGAATGATGGTCATTTTTGTATGGAGCCTAGCCTGATGACCAATAGAGTTCTAATGAGATCCACGAATGACAGACGGGACCAACGGCTTAACGTACTTTCCGAGGCACGGAGGGGTCTTGGTATGTAAAAATGGTCACTCATCCAGGGATCAACCGCGGCAAGTGCTGGTTAACCTGACCGATCGACCCTTGCGGCTGTTATTACTTAGCCATAAGGCCCCTCAATGTTATGAGCCAATAACTATCTATTACCATAATTATCTATTGAGAACTGCAGTGAACATTAGCGTCAAAAACTAATACTTTTACATGGTAGTTGCATGTCTGATAATTTCACAGCTCATAATGAAAATTGATGCTTAGTAAACTTTCATTTGATGTATATGTAATTTTTATTGACATACCGGCCAAAACGCCCATAATTCTTTATATGTGACAGTAATTTCCTTTTCGAAATTCTCGAGAGTCATTGGTTTTATCATTAAACTACTTGCAAACATTCTTCTAATAATAAATACGAGTCGGTAGCACAGAGGCAGACGCCAGCACATCAAGCTAACTACAATCTCTCAAATATCGCTAAAGATAAGGTTCAAAGTTGATTGGGAAAATTTGACAGTTTCGGGTAGCTTATGTGCTGGCGTCTGTACCTACTTAATAATCCTCCAAACCGTATTTCGGCCACAGCGGCCAATCTCAACAGAGACTAGCCTGTGCACTCCCTTTTCCCTCACTCTCATAGTCCGATGGGACGGCAATCCGACACGACCGGGGAGAGATCATTCGCAGGACCTACGGCTTAACGTGCTTTGCGGCGCACGGAGGTATCACACCGCCAACTTCCAATCTCCGGGCTGTTACTAAGAAATTCCTAATGGAAAAAAACCCAATAACACTTTCCTGACATGGGAATCGAACCCAGGACCGCGCGGTCAGCAGTCGCGCTTGCGACCGCTCTACCAGTGGGGCAGTTCTTCTACTAAGATGTAGGAAGTCGGAAGATGTGTGAACATAACACTACAATTCACCAGTATCATCATCTTAATCATCCTAACCTTGGCCAGGCTACTTGGGGTCAGCGGAACACGTTTTCTTCTATCTCTCCTCCCCTGTCAACCGGTCACGCTATCATTGACACCCTTTCCTTTCATATCATTCTTACAATTCACCAGTATATGATATGTCCCATTTAATATACCTAATGTAAGAAATGTTTCAAGGGTTCATCTGACTGTCTGTCACCAGGCTGTATCACATGAACCGTGATAGCTAGACAGTTGAAATTTTCACAGATGATACAAAAAAAAATTGCCACAGAAATTAGAAAATTTAAGACGAAATCTGATATTCACCCATGTATTTCTGTTGACGACAAATAATAAAAATAAAATAAAGTTAAAATTTAAAGGGGTATAAAAGAAACGTTTTTGTTTTCGGCGTTTTATGCCTTGTGGTACGGAACCCGTCGTGTGCGAGTCTGACTCGCACTTGGCCGGTTTTTAATGCTTGCAAATCTCCAGATATATTTCTGCTATCAAAATTTCTAATGAGCTACGATAGAGGTCCCAGTTGAAAACCTCATCATGCATTGTATTATCTGAGTCAATAATGTTCCCTTACACAGACACAGGCAGGACACAGCTAGGACTGTGTGAAGTGTGAGTGGATTGTGTTCCTCTCTGTGGGTGTGTTGGTGGATGGTCGACGTCACATGTCCTCGAATTTTTTTGAACGAACCGTTTTGGATGCAGTGGTTGTTTTCCGTCGAACTCCTTAATTTGACAACCCGTTGAAACTAAAACATTCAAACAAATAAATAACTTTATTTACTCGATCTCAACAAAACATCTGTGTAGTCAAAATATCCGTACTGGAAGGGCCTCGCCAGTTCGCCTACGTGACAGACTCAACGTGCGCACTGCTATCGGCGCAGGCGCATAACTCGCTATTTTGATAAAAAAAATAACACCAGACCGCGTGCCTTGCAAAAACTGGAACGTATGGAGGACATTTTTGAGGTTTATATGCGATGGTGTGCCGTGTGAGTAATACGTCATGCATGCATTCACTATAGGGCTGTTTTATAGCTTAATAGCTGTATATCTGCCTAGCCTTTTTCCAACTACGTTGGAGTCGGCTTCTAGTCTAACTGGATGCAGCTAAATCGCACACACACAATCACGAGAAGTTCCTCAAGGAAGTGTTCTGGGCGAAGGGTGTTGTGTACCGCCGGTTTCGTGGCCGGCTACATGACACCAGTCAGCGAAACACGACGCAGACACTTCGTATGTGCGTTAGTTTTTAGTGTAAATATAATGTTGTAGTATTTATAGTATTTTTAATATATATGCCTGATGCCTTGATGCCTGAAATAAATGGATAAATAAATAAATACCAGAGATTTTTATAAATGCCTTTATCGCTGTGGTAGGTATTTAAATTTTAATCGCAGACCACTTTTATGTCGTAAGTACAGACGCCAGCACATCAAGCTACTACAACTGTCAAATTTCATTAATAGATTTTCAACTTTATCGCTACAGCATAAGGTTCAAGGTTGATTGGGAAAATTTGACAGTTTCGGGTAGCTTGATTTGCTGGCGTCTGTAAATGATGCGATATAAAAGACAACACCAGCCTTAGTCACAAAGTGATCTCAAAAATATCTGAGGTGATAAGTTGATAACACAAATTGCATAGATAACGCGTGCATTGGTTTTTTATGACATCTGCTGATAAAAACCTTGAATTGTACAATGGTAGCAGGAAAACGCGGATATTTTTTATCACATTTTTATCGTTTTGACTCTGTGCTGCCACAAAATAGTGCTGCAGAAGCGATAAAGACGGATATTATTTTAATGAGGATAATGGGTGGGCTTTTTATTACCGAAATAGAAAATAAAGTAGGTAGGTACCTACTCTATATGCCCATAATTATCCTTGTGGATTAAAAGATTGGGTGAATAATCTTTCAATAATCGAAAGAAAAATGGGTTACTTATCATGTCTACGAATCAAGATTTGAATTCAGGCAAACTTATTTAGGTATCAGATTGACAAGTGACAGTGACATGACAACTAAGTAATGACGAAACACAATTATTTCATTTTACTAAGGGCTGATTCGAAAAATAGTGTTAGGTACAGCCAAATTAGACCGATTTTGAATTTTCCATAGAAACAGAGATTTCCAATTATCTTTGTTTAAATAAGACATTCCGAAAATGTTCTTTACTAACTTTTTAGACCTTTGTATCCTGCTTATGCGTATGAAGTTTCATTAAAATCGGTTCATTCATTTCGAACAACAAGGGCTTGAAAGTTTACATTGTATGAAATGCCGGCAATGAAATCAAATGAACAACAGCCTGCGCAAATTTACGCAAAAACCTCCTCGCGAAAGAAGGTTTTTACCACAATAACCTATAATTGAATAGGTATCCACTACAATAATATTAAGTAGAGTTACGTATGTGTTTCCCCAAGCTCACAACAGCATCTAAAACTCACCTAAAAATTGTTTTGTATAAACCGCAAGAACCACAAAAACCTGAGTTGTTATTGCTAAAATATGCATTGATTACCTCTTCTACCTCGGGTAGGCATATTGAACATTTTGCATCAAAATCCGAGGGTCTTGAAGAACACTCATAATCCATCGTTACATAGGTTTGAAAAATTCGTCTGCTCAACGACGTAAAAAACGCAATGAACGTGGCTGAACTGTCAAAATGAAAGGCATTGCGATCGATTGCCATTTTATGTGTGTCCCGCAATTAATCCGCTAGGTTTTATTCTCAAGTCGGGAAAAGTGGGATTGGGTTTCTTTTAGAAAATCTCAGTAGAAGCCCGAAGTCTGAATTTCTATCCGGTATTGGTAACAGGGTTGTTGGGAACATCAGCATCAGCGGACCTTCAGCATCAGCATCCGCATTGTTCGATGCTGATTTTATTAATGCTGAAGTTCGTGTCGTGACTTGACCGCAGAGGGGGCGGGGCACGTGTTGTTTTCGGTTGCGAGTTTTTACTAATCCAGAGGTCGACTGCGAATATTGCGATTGTAAACAAACGCTAGTTATTACTAAACTACTTAGTTTGATTCTATTTTTTATTAAAAGTCACAAAATTATTGAACCAACCTTTTATTGCAATACCAAGGAAAACTGTGCAACTTTTAGGTATACATTCATAATGGTCACTGCTTTTTTAAGAAATAATAAAAATCAGCACAAGCACCAGCATCCGCTGATGTGAAAAACATATCCATCAGCAACAACCCTGATTGGTAATAGGATATATATCACATGTAACTTATGAAAATAATATTACAATACCACTCGTCTCACCCCTTTGGGAAATATTGCCTTACTGTACCTAATGAATGTGCTTTACATACACACAACACCTACCAAAACTCAACTAAAAATAATTTCATTGACATAGAAACTATAACGACAACAGATGGGCGTACTCATGAATTTATGACGCCACTTTTATGGATTTGCAAACCACTACATTTATAAACCGCAAGAAACACAAACACATGAATTGTTATTGCTAAAATACGTCTTGATTAGGGGAAGCCCGGGCAAGAAGCATAGTGCGGGTAAGAAGAATAACTGATTTTTCCATAAACATATAATAGATAGCGCTATTAACATTTTCTCTAGTCGTGACACATACGATCGGCAATGCCATGGCAGTTCAACCCAAACAATACGCGAGTGCATCTGTTGTGGAAGGGAAAAAAAAAGGATTATCGTTGTTTTGTTACGATTTTTGTAAAGGTTTGCACACAAACTTTTTGTATTAGTCATCAGTTGTCTATAAAGATGTATTGTATATTCAATTGCACGTTTATTTAGGTATTATTTGTGATCGTTACTTTTTGTTTACCTACTACAATTCAAGTTTTCACTTGTTTCTAATATTAGAGTGTTGGGCAAAATGGATATGGGCAAAACGGTTAGGTATTCCGTTTTGCTCAGAGCAAGCATATTACTTATAAGTATTAGTTACCACTACCATTACATATGCCATTTCTGAGTTAGCAGGCCCCAGAAAAACTAAAACTAAAATATCCTCAGTCAAATAACAAAACAAAAATCCGAAACCAGATTTTTACGGTTTAGTGTGCGCTGACAAATACACTGAACCACTAGCGAAAGATTGGATTCAGTGTAATCAGTACATTTGGGCGCATAAAGACTGCACTTTATTATGTAGGAGTTGGCAGCTACTTCTGTGATGAATGCGAACACTGATCTAAGCTAGTTCTACTTATCCTTTTTGCCCGACCCCACCGGGCAAAACCGATAATTGATACCATTTGTTAATGCTCAAAATTATTATAGAAATTGTTTAAGTTTTTGAATTTTAATGATTATTTTTCAAAGACGATTAAACATAGTACAAATTAAAAGTACAAAGAGTTCTATTGATCATTAGATTGTGGTTTTATTTGCAGTACCCCTTAACATATTCGTCTTGCCCGGGCTTCCCCTACCTCTTCTGCCTTTTCAGCATTGGGTCTTGAGTTTAGTTCCCGGGTCGAGCAAAGTGGTATTGGTTTGTTTTTCTGTTAGAAAACCTAAACCTATTTGTTCTTTGTAATAATACTCAACTAAAATAAAACATAAAAACAAACGGATCTCTATTTTTTATCCTCTCGGTCGTATCTTATCGAGTGACGTCAGTTTCGTCATGACGAAGCCGACAGCATGACTCGTCCGCCGTCAGTGCATGACGAATGGCCATACTCGTACATGTCGAACGTATGACGAAGAAGGGATATAATTATATCATTGTCGCATTGGTTATTTTGAAGTTACGAGTTATTTTGAAGCTGACACAGTTTCAAAATAACTCGTGCGAAGATTTTCTAAGTGGCTTTAAATAATAATGAACTTTTCTTTGTTTAAAGTTTTCCATTTTCTTCATTCTTTTTTTAGCTCTCTAAGCAGCTGTGGCTTAAATAGCCAAAATCGATGACTGTAGCACCCCCCTTCCCCCCCTATTACATGAGACTTAAAACACAACTGGCGAAATGTGGTTGCACTAGTAGTAGGTATCACCCATGATTCACCACATAGCACTGTATTTTGAAAGATAAGATAGGGATAAGGTGTATTTTTCAAAATCAAAATATTTTATATCACATAAACCTAAATGGGCACTTATGAAAAGTCATAAGCTAGGTGCAGGGTTCCAATTGGTCGTTTCCTATAGAGAAGAGCCAGCAAGAAACTCCACGGTTACTTTTTTTTTTAATAATTGGCTTTTACAATGTTTTCAAATTACAGTAGGTATGGGAGGACAGCCACGTAGGCCTGTCAACAAGTACCAGGTACTTGATAAAATAAAAAATGGTCTACAGATCTAAAGTCTACAAGGCCTACAAAGTCCTCGCATTACAAAATAAGAATCTATCTAAAGGATAAATAAAATATAAAAACCTACTAAAACCAAGTGACATGATTGCCATTACAACCACTAATAAATAGAGTTTTGTTTCGCCATGTAGACGTGCACTAATACTCCGCTTATATAGGTACTTAATGTGAAACTCTACGAGATTCACGGTACCGGGAGGAGTAACATCAAACTTCGTTTTATCTCATAGGTATCTTATAATTATTCCTATAAAATCTTAGGGGAGGTAAGCCTAAAACGGGTAGCCCGCCTAAAACGGGTATGCTTTTTAAATTGCGCACCGTTATTGCTAATAAGAATGTGTGCGTGCAGTGCGCGGCGCCTGCTGCTCGCCAATCACAGGGAGTCGTCGCGCTTCTCTGGCGGACACGAGTTCACGGTAAGATAAGAAAGAAGTTTTTTGCTACTTCCACTAAAAAAAATTGAGTTACATTACTTTTGAATACTCGAAAATGGTTTACAATATGGTCTTACTAGTTTTGTGTTATTATTTTGCAATAAATAGATGTTTTATTTGTGTAATAGGTTGGCGTTTATTATTTGGGTTTTTAGGATATGAGTCGATTGAAAAAAATACATGCTTCTGGGCAAAAAGGGTAGGGGTAAAGCGGGTGCCCGTTTTGCCCATACCCGATTTGCCTTGTATAATTTCATTGACCTTATTAGTTCTTTTATTTTTGCAGATGGTTATTAATTACAAAAGAAAGACTGCAAATGCATCGTGGGATGAGGGAGTTATGAAGCATGCGATAGAAGAAGCTCTCAAAACTTCCGTCAATGGTGCAGCAAAAAAATATTGCATTAACTTTTCGACTTTACACATACATGTAAAGAAAGGATGTCAAAAAAAATCTAGGAAGATTCACAACAGTTTTTACAGCAGCTCAAGAATTAGAGCTAAATGAGTATCTATTTCATATGGATTATCTGTTTACGTTGCCAACTCATTACGTTGTCTACAAAGTGCCGCAACCATTCCAAGAATACTGTTCCATTGATCCAACCATTATCACTGCAAGTAGCTGATGATCCTGGTGGAGCTCCATCTGAGTTATGATTGTTATGAAACAGTTCTAGTCATTGATTGACGTTGACCTAATGTAATTTAGTCCCTACCCGCTTTGCCCAAAAGCCCTACCTGCTTTAGGCCCCCCCTACGGGCAAAACGGGTAATTCGAATGTTAATGATTTTTGTTATTTTTTTATTCTTAATGTACAAAACTACTAAATATGTCATTTATTTTATAGCCCTTGATAACTAAACATTTCAAAATGTACAAATAAATGTTCAATTTGTATCTATAAATTGTTTTTATTTATCATCAACCTTAGCTTACCCGTTTTGGGCTACTCTCCCCTACGTATTTTTACAACTTAATAATTTTGCTTGTCAGCCTCATAACTCATAAATAAAAAAAACATAATCAGCCTATAACGTTCTCACTGCTGGGACACAGGCCTCCTCTCTGTGAGAGGGACTGGGCCGTAATCCACCACGCGGGCCCAGTGCAGGTTGGTGGATGTCACATTGTCTTCGAACTTTTGGTTCTAGGACATGCCGGTTTCGCGTGTCAGCATAATCTCTTCTAATTATAAATCTTCCTGTTTGTCTCATATATTATGCCAATACCTTTTAACTGACTCGCCGAGGTTGAAATACAGGCGTGATTTTATGTGTATGTGTACCTACTCGTATGACTCAACCGTTGTGGGCTTGCGAAAGGCGTGTCTTTCTACCCGTTACCCTTTGACGAAGACGTTTTCAACTTAAGCGAAAGGTGTGTCTACCTGCCTGTTACCCTTTGACAAAGGCAATTCTTTTAAACCTGGTTTGCGACCACCCTCCCACCGGAGCCCGGCGTCAAGCAGCCTGCTGAGTTTCGTCGATGCGTAGGAGTTCCAGTGCCTGGGCACTCTCGTTCCATCATATACCTCATGCATCGCTTTCCATCAGCAATAAATAAATAAAATAAAAAAAAACATGGACCACACAACCTTCGAACCGAAACAAGAATAATTCGGGCCTTAAAATAGAATGTCTCCCCGAAAAAACTCCTACTGAACATTTTTCC
This sequence comes from Mesoligia furuncula, assembly GCA_916614155.1. Classification (NCBI taxonomy): domain Eukaryota; kingdom Metazoa; phylum Arthropoda; class Insecta; order Lepidoptera; family Noctuidae; genus Mesoligia; species Mesoligia furuncula. The sequence continues at coordinate 26,325,466 of OU744802.1, read as the reverse complement.
TAAGTCTAAATATAAGATGTCATAAATAGAGCCTTTGTAATCAACCTAAAACGGGAAAAAATATAATTTTCCTATAAAGGTATAATGTCGGAAAATACGTATTTCTCTCGTGCGTAACGAAAGAATAAAATCTTCCGTATTTTCTGGCATTATAACTATGAAGGTAACAGTTACCTTCCCTAAAGGTACACAGAGCCTTTCCTGCCATGGACCTGCATTTTTAGACTCACATAATATCTAAACAATATATTGTTTGTACAGCAATCTGTCAAATTTCTTTAACAGATTTTCAACTTTATCGCTAATGCATAAGGTTCAAAGTTGATAGGGAAAATTTGACAGTTTCGGGTAGCTTGATGTGCTGGCGTATGTACTTTAAAAGACACCATGAGCTCTAAGTTTGTTTCGACATTCCTTCTCAGAGATCATTCAGCTAGGACTTTAGAATACTGACAATAAAATTAGACATGTCTTAAAAGATCTACTTTTACAGAAATAAACAATTTTATTTCATACTAGCTTCTGCCCGCGACTTCGCCCGCGTGTTTCTTGTTCCCTCGACCCAATCGCATCGCCTGCCCGCGTTATTACTTCGTTTTTGCTTAGCGTTCTTTCTGACTTTTTATCTTCTTGCTCGGCTCCTAAGGGTTATAGCGTGATGTTAAATAGCCTATAACCTTCCTCAAGAATTGGGCTATCAAATACAAAAAGATTTTTTCAAATCCGACTGGTAGTTCCTGAGATTACCCCCTACATACAAACTTACAAACTTTACCTCTAGTATAGATATCTCTGCCCACACCTATTTATATTTACCAAAACAAAGAAAATTCCTAAAGCATTTGAAAACAATTGCCGCGCGCCAAACGGCATTCGCTTGTTCTTGAACGAGCCCCGGACCCCGTTCAGTAAGGTATGGTTCAAGTGCAGGGGTGTAGGATCGATGCAGCAAGTTCAAGGCTGCACCCCTGGCATAGCGAACACCCCCCGCGCGCCCCGCTACCCCGCAGGCAGACAGTGACGTCAACACCATTCATGCTTACACCGGGTCGATAAATCCAACGAGAGGTATGGTGCGGGTCTAAGTTACAGGCGACTCTGAATCCTAGTTTTCATTGCTATATAGCAGGGGTGGCCAACTGGTCTATTACTATCTATCCGGACTATTAGTCCAGTCTATCGTGGCAAGGCAAAAAATATTTCCAACTACAAACCTGATTTTGCTAATCTAGCAAAAGATGCCCAAACGCATTAATGCTCACATTAATATAAATAAGTAGTTACTAAGAATAATTTTCAGTTTTATATTTTACCTCCTAACAAAATAAAAAATACTACATGTTGTATACTACTACACAATTGTGTTTCTTATAAGATTTCAAGAAGTATGTAAGTAATTGGTAGAACGCACAGTCAGTGAACAGTAGATCTTGGGTCTAACCAAGTTGGCTACCCCTGCTATATAGCGACCCGCCTCTGCATCGCACAGTTCTTACGACTTGACAAAACATCGAGCTTTGTTAATTCTATGAAAGTGCATAATTATTTAATTCCTTCCGGAATAAATTCTCTAAATGATAGTCGAAACCGTATTAAAATTCGTTGCGTAGTTCAGAAGAACAATGCGGTCACACAGACACACACCAAAAGTGAGGTGAACACTGCCCGGGTGACATGTCAAATCTTTGTTCCGTATTTTAAAATTAATTTTAATTAGTAATTAAGTAAAATTAAGGTGTAATTTTATGTGCAAACGTAGTTTAATTGCATAAATACTCAGGATTATTGTTTTCCTGTAAATCGATAAAGTAATAAACAGTGTTTGTTACACACCGGTAACCTAAAACCAACAGCTGACGTTCGAACTGCGGATTAAAACGGGGAGTATTTGCTCACTTTTACTTTATAATAGCACTCAATTATTGTCACTGTAACTCTGTTACACATCCTCGTGAAGTTTTAGCATAAAATAGTTCGCTGATTAGCTTAGCACCCTGCATTGGCTTTAAATCGCATTGTTTACATCGTTGAAAACGAAACTTAGCGAAGATTCTGTTATTCTTATTCTGATCTTTAATATAATACAACAATAAAACGTTCATGATCATTGTTTTCGCATTGCCGTTATACCAACGGTAATACATATATTTAAAAAAAAAAAATTGCTTTAAAATCTAGGCAACCTACCCACATAAGTACATAAAAGTAAAATCGTAAGGCAATAAAAATATATCCTTAGCCTTGAAAATAGCCCCTCAAACCAATTCAGTAACCAACCTAATTTCTCTACTGATCTACGATAACTTCTCCCATTTTCCCTATCATTTCCAACTTTACTTTATTTGTCTGTCCACTTTTCTCACCGTTACTTAATTCTAATTTCAGTAACAATTCCTGAAACCATGCCTGTGATGACCCGTAAGGCTACTGCTCAGGAGATGGACCTTAAATTGAGAACGGCCCTCCAAAAACTTGAAGCAACAAAACTCCAATGTGACCAATTGCTACTGGAGAATGATGAAAGTGAGGAGGAAATCAAGAAAATTGTTGACAAAAACTCAAGCCTTAAACGGGAGCTAGTAGACCTACATCAACAGTATCAGAATGTTGTTGATGAACGCGATCAACTGAAGGTAGTCACGGATGGTTTCAACACCTGTAGTAATTTGTATGAGGAGGCCTTAAGTAGAGTTAGGGACCTAGAAGATGAATTAATTCATGCTAATAGTCGTATCACCCAGTTAGAAAAAGAAATAGAATGTAATCAGGTTAAAGAAACGAACCACTTATATAATGAATTATTGAATAGTAATTGTAACCCTCATTCATTAACAACTATTGACCTTACTGAAGATTCCTTGTTAAAACAGAATTATAGTTATAAATTTAGTCATAAAAAAATGAAAAAATATGCAAGAATGAATAGAATAATTAAAAAATGTAATCAATTTAGAAAACAACAAAAACACTTTTCTAAAAATATTTCACTGAGGAAAGAACGTGTTGATCTAATTAGTAAATTAACCAATTATCAAATTAAATTAGAAGACAGCAAAAAAATCTATGAAATTGATACACAGCGCTTACAGTCTGACATACAGGAACTTGAGGGCAGACTTAGTTCTCTTTACATTAAATATGTGGGTTCCCAGAACCAAATTAAAGAACACATTCTTGCAGCAAATGAGTTAGTTATGTGTCAGTGCACGTGTCAGACAGTTCCACACCCTGTCGTTGTCCAGCCTGAGGTAACGGAGGACCCGTCCCAGACTGAGAGTTTGCCTCAAGAGTGTATCCTGAACCAGAATGTATCTGAAATAGTACAAGATCTTTCTCAATTGGTACAGCTTGAGACTGGCCCATCTTTCAGTGGTCATGATTGTTATGATTCGGTTATGTTCTCGGATAGTATAGGAAGAGGTTTAGGTAAATTAATTAGTAACAACCTGAGTTACTCTACTCAAAATAATTGTATGCCAGGGTCAACCTATAAACAAATAATGGCATCAGTAACAGGAAATGTATTTAATCCTAAAACTAACATTACTGTATTTGTAGGTAACAGTTCTAAGGTAAAAAAATATGAAATAACTGACTGTGTAACTGAGTTGTTAAAGTTAAATTGTAATAAAATAATATTGTGTGCTTTTCCATATTTTAAAAAATTAACAAATAGACAAAACAATTATATTCATATGCTTAATAAGCATAATGCACTTTTTAGTTAGTCATTACAGTGACAAGCTTGTATATTTTGACACCAACAGTTTTGTTGAAACTTTAAAGTCGACTAGGGATACTGTGTATCTGCCTGTTAGCTTTAGACACATAATAGCAAGGCTATTAGCTTTTTATATAAACTCAGACATAAGTATTATGTCGAAGTCTTGTATTATTAACACCACAACAGTTAGTAATAATACTAATAATAAGGTGGTTTGCCTGAATGAATGTAGCTCAAATGCTATAAATATTTGTACAAATTATACGAAGGAGGTTCCATTTCCCTCACGCACTATGAGCTCATTGCCTGGTGATGACATTGAAGTCTTGGGATTAACTCCGGATAATCATTTAAACTAGTTTGTAAGACAACAGAAGGTACCAGTAATAATATTCTTATACCTAACAACAACAAGGTATCTTCTTGCTCTAAAATAAGTAAATATCAAAAAGGAGATCAGCAGAATGCCTTGACATTATTTCATCAAAATATTCAAGGCATTTCTTCCAAATTATTAGAAATTGAAATGTTTTTAGAAAAAACAAAGTTTGACATTGTTTGTTGTACTGAACATTGGTTAAAGGATTACCAAATGTTAATTAATTTTGAGAACTATAGTGTGGGCAGTTGTTTTAACCGTAAATCTATGCTACGTGGAGGTTCCCTAATCTTGATAAAAAATTGTTTAAAATCTAAGCAACGAAATGACATAGTAGGTTTATCAATTGAACATTGCATCGAACTGTCCTGTGTTGAGCTAGATAAGCATGTCGTAGTGTGCGTTTACAGACCCCCTAATTATCAGAACTTTTCTGTATTTGAGTCAATAATGGAAGATGTCTTAGCGAAACTTGCATCCATTAACAAAGCCGCAATTATTTGTGGTGATTTTAATATTAATATTTTGGAAAATAATTCTAATAGCAGTAGATTATTAAGCCTTTTTAAATCGTTCAATTTATTAAATGTTTTTACAGAACCGACTAGAATAACTCCAACTTCTGCTACTTGTATAGATAATGTCTTTTGCGATTGTGATTATTTAGATAAAGCCATCGTCAATTATCTGCCGTCTGATCATAGTGGACAAACGGTATCTTTTAAGTTTAAAACACCTTTGCAAAAAGTGCAAATACAATTTAGACCAATAACGACTGGTAAACTAAATAGATTCAATAGTACCCTAAATAATAAGTTAAATGATCTGGGCCATGATATGGATGATGCAAATAAATTGTACGAGGAATTCTTTTCAGTAGTGTACACTCAATTCAATACAACTTTTGAAAAGAAAACAAAAAACATTTGCCCTAATTTTATATTTAGTGACTGGGCAACTAGAGGTATTAGGATAAGTAGGGAAAGACTGTTCGAGCTGTATGGCCTTAAGCCTTACATCAATACTGTAACTTTCAGCAAGTATGTTGCTACATATTCCAAAATTTTTAGAAATACATGCAAAATAGCCAAAGCCCTGTACATTAGCAATAAAATCAAATCAGCTGAAAATAAAATGAAAACAGTTTGGAAAATTATAAATAACGAAACTAGTAGAAATAAAAAACGAAACACTGATTACACATTGGAGACTTCACGTGGAGCCATAAGCTCTAACTTAGAAGTAGCTCAGGAGTTTGTAAATTTCTTTACTAATATACCATCAAAAACGACGGAAGCCTTAAATTCCTCATCCGACGTATCAATTGATTTATTAAGAGCAAACGTTCCAGCCTGCCCGGTTGAATTTCAATTTAACCCCGTAACAGTAATAAAAGCTTTTAAGCAAATTAAGATCAAATTGACCGAAGATCTTTGGGGAATGTCCATTACAGTCTGTGCCTCCATAATTGAGACTATTGCACCTTATTTAGCCTTAGTATTTAATTCGTGTGTTGATCAAGGAGTCTTCCCCGATTTAATGAAATTCAGTAAGGTAATACCACTTTTCAAATCTGGGGACAGTAAAGACACCAATAATTATAGACCCGTATCCGTGTTGCCGGTTTTCAGTAAGGTGTTTGAAAAGATAATGCTTAATCAAATGCTCAATCATTTTAACACGAATAAAATCCTTCACGATCAACAATATGGTTTCACCAAAGGACGTTGTACGACCGACGCCGGTGTAACCTTATTAAAACACATTTTTAACGCGTGGGAAGAGGCCCAAGACGCCATAGGAATCTTTTGTGACCTCTCTAAGGCATTTGATTGCGTCGATCACGAAACCTTGCTTTTGAAACTTGAGCATTACGGGCTTGGAAAACTTGCGCTCAGTTTAGTTAGTTCTTATTTAAATGACAGACAACAACAAGTTCAAATAAATGGTGTCAATTCACATGGCTTAACAGTAAAAATGGGTGTGCCACAAGGCTCGATATTGGGTCCTTTCCTCTTTTTAGTGTATGTTAATGATCTACTCCATTTATTAAAAAATCAACCACAAATGGTGTTATTTGCTGATGACACTTCCTTAATTTTTAAGGTAAATAGACGTGCTACAAATTATGACGACGTAAATAACGCCCTAGTGCAGGTCCAAAGTTGGTTCACTGCTAATAATTTAGTATTAAATGGGAAAAAAACTAAGTGCATAAGATTTTCTTTACCAAATGTAAAGAGTAGTGATAGTGAGATAGTATTGAATCAAGAGAAACTAGAATTCGTCGATAAAACAGTTTTCCTGGGGATCACGCTCGACTCAAGGCTACAATGGGGTCCTCATTTAACATCTCTTGCAGGACGGCTAAGTTCAGCAGCTTATGCTGTCAGAAAAATCCGCCAATTTACTGATGTAGATACCGCGAGACTGGTCTATTTTAGTTACTTTCATAGTATCATGTCTTACGGTATTTTGCTTTGGGGACGGGCTGCAGACATCGATTCTATTTTTATTCTGCAGAAAAGAGCCATCAGAGCCATATATAACCTCTGCAGGCGTGATTCTCTAAGGGAACTGTTTAAGGAAATTAACATCATGACGGTGCCTTGTCAATATATCTACGAAAACATCATGTATGTAAGAAAAAACTTACATCTTTTTGGTAAAAGAGGTGAAAGACATAATTATAGTACTAGGAATAGGGACCTATTAGTTCAACCAGGTTTCAGACTGGCTAAAGTAGACTCATCTTTTATGGGGTACTGTTTAAAATGTTATAATAAAATACCTCCCCACATTCTTCAACTGAATGAGACAAAATTCAAGTCTTGTATAAAACGCACACTATGCAGTCAGGCATATTATAAGTTAGGGGATTACATCGCTGATAAAAATGCCTGGCTTAATGCTGGTCCTGCTCCACAACCACAACTAATTGATTAACACTGGAAAATACTATTGGAGCTGCTGAAGATTGTAAGATTATCTTTGCATTGTATAAACTCAATTTCCTTTGCATTGTATAACTGCATAGCACAGATGTGAGTTCTATGTAAGTATACCTTCTTTACCATTTACCGGGTAATATGTCTTTCATTGACTTGAATGTGCCATGGCGGCTGATAGTATGTCATGCTCACACAAATGTCTCGCTGACGGTGGCGTGTGTATTGGATCATTTAGCTCCCTTCAAAATGGTTGAGCTGAATGGTGCTGATCTATGCGTCATGTTCGTGAACGGGCGCCGTCAGTTGGGGCTGGTCATCACTCAGCTGCCTCGGCTTATTTTTAATTATTTTATGATTGTTGTCTTCTTACTATTTGCTGTACTCTGGACGCTCTAAATGCGTACGTATTTTTTTTACATCGTTCTCACATTTACTTGTAAATTCAACATTAATGATGTAACTAATATTTTTGTAAAAATACAATTTAAAAGAGTGTCCATGGAGTTTCTTGCCCGTTCTTCTCCATAGGTACCTACGCTTTGGAATGGGCAACTAGCTTCATATTTTCTGACTGACCGACTTCTTGACAATTCAAAAGTGCCTGTAAATGGTTTAATTGAAATAAATGGTTTGAGTTTGAGTTTGAGGTCAGTTCATAAAAGGTAAGAAAATAGATAAAAGTAACTACTGAAGGAAAACCGCACAAGTTTGTATCATTCAAGACTTAAGTAACTACTAAAAATTCATGATTGAAGAAAACAATAAAACTAGAACATGACACGTACAAACTTTAATCCCTCTATTGCTTTCGAACAATTTTCAGAAAAGTGAAAATCGCTCGACGCTTACGGTTTGGGATATAAAGCTCCTCGCAATAATAATAGCCCTGAATTTCAGATAGGAAAATGGATAAAGCTACGATTTGGTCAATTAAAATTGATTGAGACCTATTCTGTCGTATTTCGTTAAGATGATTGTGTATGTATTAGGTGCGTATTTTAATTGTACAACCTATTTTGGTCGCGTGTCTTTAAAAGTCGTCTTTGAAGACTCACACAATCTCAGCTCATCATCATCTACCTAGCCTTTTCCCAACTATGTTGGGGTTGGCTTCCAGTCTAACCAGATGCAGCTGAATACCAGTATTTTACATGGAGCGACTGCCTATCTGACCTGCACAACCCAGTTACTGGGTAATACGATACCTCTTGGTAAGACTGGTTGTCGGACTTTCGGGCTACTGGCGACCCGTAACCCGTTTTGCCCTACAGTAGAACAATACAGAATAATTAGTTAGTTACTGGAATAGCCACTCGAAAACATTATAGAATCAGAAACTAATTCAATGATTTACAAACAGTCTTCTTCTGCGGTCAGCATAGTGCCAAATTACGTTGCGTTATAGGGATTTTATGTTTTCTATTCTATTTTCACATGTCTGTCGTCACCATATCATTCACTCCCTTCACATCATCCCTCATTATTATTAGCCTGTGATGTCCTACTTCCACTTCTCTGTGTTCAAAGCTGCTAAAGACCAGTTCTTGTTGAAGGAGTCCCGCCATCTCCGTCTGGGCCTGCCACCTACTCCGGATGGGGACTCATTGGGTCGTAAGTTTGGCCCATTGTTATCTGACATGCGGCAGATGTGTCCAGTCCAGTTCCATTTTAGCGTGGCAGCTTTCCAAGTGACATCAGTTATCATCCCTCATACAATTAATTTATCTTTTCTTTTGTCTTCCTCTTCTCCATTAAAATATGTGCAACACTCGCGAGCTATAAACACAGGAAAAAATGCATTGACATTCGCAAAACTGTGTTCAAGTTCATCCCAACATCGAATGACGTTGTTTCATCGGAAGCTCGTCTAGAAGGTCAAAGCATGGCTGTTGCCGACTCCCCCGGGGGGTTGAGGTCCCTTCCGTTTGCGTCAAAGTCTAGTTCAGGGGCGAAGTGAGTTGGAACTCTTGCACGTGTAAGTATTGACCTTTTATCTTTCGCTTAGATTCTTCTGAAAAGTTTTGAAGGAGACTGACATCAGTTACTCGATTTTTTGTTAGATATTTTCTGTTTGGGAAATAATTGACTGCTTCTTGAAAAAGTTATTGAGTTTTTAATGATTTTCGCTTTTTTTTAATAAATTTTCCTCTAAAAACAGCGGGCGACGAGCGCTTCATCCAAGTTTACAAGTAATTGGCTATATAAAACACTTTAGGACAACAATATAAACATTACTAGCAGCGCCCCGCGGTTTTACCCGCGTAATTTTCGATCCCGTGGGAATATCGGGATAAAAACTACCTATGACGTTTCCCGGGACTCAAACTATCTCTATATCAAATTTCATTGAAATCGGTTCAGCGGTTTAAGCGTGAAGAGGTAACTTGCGACGGATTTGGGGTAAGATTAAATACATGATTTTTCAGTTTCAGCACAGGTTCATTCACTGTTCTTCAAACTCCTGGCCAAGAGATCGTTTCACCAGAAAAGTTTTGCACGAAGCAGACATTGGGTTCTACATTTTACTTCATATTTTCTCAGTGAACAGTTCCAATGGTTCATATCGAATGAAAGGCCAAAGCTCGAACTTCAACAGAAAAATCGAATATCTTGTTGCCATCGCAACCAGAGACTTCAATTTGGTGTTCTTAATAAGGAAGTGAATTAGGCCGTACGTCGAGTTCGATTTTTTCGCAAAATGTAATAAATAGGCCACCAAATAGCATCGTTTTTAGGGTTCCGTACCAAAATGGTAAAACGGAATCCTTATGGTGAGACTCTGTCTGTCTGTTTTTTTAAGTGACAGTTTACTTTTATATGTTTTAACTCTTCACCAGAATTTCAAGTTCGATTCGATTAGATTCGTGTATGATCCTTAATAAAAATAAGCATAGATACTCTGTCAAATCTAAGTAGAAGAACCAACAATGGTAGTCTTTAGGACTTGTAAAGATATGCCAAGCCATTCGTCGCAGCATTTTTCAGTCAGCATTACAGCTAGAACCAGTGCGGCGATTAGCCCATAAGCAAATTAAGCAATTGCTTAGGGCATCACTTCTCGGGGGCACCATAAGGCAGAAACAGCACCGGTACAGTATTTGCTAGCACATGAAAGGCAAGGCTGCATCAGCAAGATATTACAAGACCCCAAAAGTCACTCTAGAAATGTGCGCCAATCTTTACAAATCGCTCGTCGATGTTTTGGAAAAATACGAGGCGACTAGTGGATATTAGGACCTACAGGCGTGGAGCATCAAGTAGTCTTCATCCTCTCCTCTTAAAACTCTCAGGAAATCCAGGCAGTCGTCAGGCTGTAAAAATTTATCTCCTATTTCCCGCTACAACATGTACGAGAACCTATATAAAACGTGAGATACTCAGCCTGGATCCTATCTAAAGTGGGTGTAAGATCGTGACGTCTTCATTCACCTTTAAGTTTCCCTCTAAGGAGAAAACTTATCATTATCTTGTACAAAGCATATTTTCCTAATATTCTCCGCTAGAAAAGTAAATATTATCCAATAATAAAGAGTCTATAATTAAACACAAGGCTGGGTTCGTACAAATATCACTGGTATTATGCATAGTAGGGAAAACTCTTGTGAGTCTACAGTTTAAAGTGTTAAAGGGTTGTAGGATAATGAAAGCGATGTAGTAGTTGTGACATGACTTAAAAACCATGTCGGATGAGAATTTGGAACCCTATTACACATGAGTTATGATGCCAACATAGGACATAAAATATCGTTGTAAAATCCAATTATTTTTATAAGACCGTGGAGTTTCTTGCCGGATTGTCTCTAGAAACGACCAAACGTCATACTTCGTGCAACTAACTTCTTGCAACGTCATAAGCTAATTGCACGGTTTCACATTTGAATGCAGATTAAAATGATCATCTTTGGATGCCAGTCGATTTTAAGCGCCACCTGACTCTCCCAACCCATGTAGAAAAACACAACCAAATTCTTTCCCAAAATCAGCGAACTATTTACATCGAAAGCGATATTATCCCTCGCTTCGCTCTCACTCCTCCACCGCCCTACCTCCACGCCCTGCTTCACCAGGAGCCGTGTGGGCGTCTGACGTCATTCGCCCCCCCCCTCCAGCGTTCCCCCCCTTCGTCTCACACCCCTGGCCTCACTTCAACTTGACATTCGGCCGCTGTATCGATTCGCGAGACTCCGCAATGCCGAGGCCGCCACTGTTTACATTTCTACGCAGCTTGTGAATGAAAGCTGGGAGTTAATGGTCGGTTTTTGTGTGGGGGTGATAGATCGGATAATGTTTGATAACTTTTTAATGACTTTAAGACCTCTGGGCAGCTAGCATGTCCTTCTAACTTAACAGACATCTGTGCTGCTGGGGAGTTTGTTGCGAAAATTCTTCTTCCCAGCAGTAATCACTAATGGGAAGTGGAGGGCGTGCCGGGGGACTCTCTTATGTAATTTTTACGTTCAAAAAGTGCTGATTGTCAGCCCAGTTTGAATAAACGACTTTTGATTTTGATTCCGAGTAAAAGTACTCCTAATGGTCTACCGGGGAAGGATTACCGTATACTTCTTGCTGTTGCTATTATAATCATCGGCAGTACGGTTTGAAGGCTAGACTTGAGTGTCGGTGAAATCGAAAAAAAAAATTACAGGCACTTTTCTATGTTTATTCTCTAGGTGTCCTGTGCAAAACAACATAAATTATGTACATAAAATCTAGAGCACTTTGGGTGTATCCTAGATGAACGCGACGGAGTGTCTGTCATACCTAGGGGAAACTGGGTACACTTGATCCCCCCTTTTTATTTTGGTTCATAAAATTAGTTTTAAGTCCTATATTGGGGATGTGTTTGAGCCAAAATGTTGGAAAGTTAATAGCCCACGCTTCGAAAAAAGTAAAACAGGGTAGTTCAATATTTGTAAAAAATAAAGGACTATAACGAAAAACACAGGTTTGCACCAAGTGTCCCCGTGTATGGGAGACTTGATCCTGCCCAAAGGGAGACTTGATACGGGGGGGATCAAGTCTCCCATATCTAAAGGTGCACTTGATACATTCTAGACGATCAAGTTAAATCAACTTTACATACTTGTTATATTAAGAAATGAAACAATGAATTCAGTTTCTTTAAATATAATTCTTTATTATAGAAAAGTTCAGTATGAACTGAACATGACAATTAGTCTGGAACTGTTTAGGCCTTCCTGCAGGCAGTCTCAGTCTCGTTTAGGTAATCAAAATAATCGGTCTCAAATAGCTTCAATTATCTCAACTTACTAACAAAACTAAATTTATATCACAACAGCAATACCAATCTGTTTTTTTCTTGACTTTGGGGGTCAATTTTTTCCCCTTTTTTTAGCACCCTGCTTCGCCTTGTATTATATTCGCGGCATTTTTTGACCTGCAATAATAACGTTAAGTAATTGAAAACTGTATCTTTCACAAATTTTAATAATGATCACATTCCTCTAATAGACTTGATCCCGCTATGGGAGACTTGATCCCCCCGGATCAAGTCTCCCACAACGCTCTGTATCATCTGTCCCCAGTAACCGAAAAAATGAAAAAGATAACCTCTTTCTTAGCCTTATTATCCTATGTGTTTGAACTTTTAGCGCAATCATTGCACATAAAATAGCAGTTCTAATAATTAATACTCAAACTCTAAAACATATTATTCGATTATTTTACAAACAAAAATAAACTTACCAAAATAAGGTTTCTCTACACGAAAATCACTTACCGGTCGCTATGTCACAAACTGATAGTTTTGACATTTGTGGTGTTTCCTAAAAGTCATACCGTACAATAAACAAACACGGTTGCTAGTTATTAATAATCTAGCAATCGTGGTTGGTTTATAAAATTAGTGTACCATGTGTCCCAGAGGGATCAAGTGTACCCAGTCTCCCCTACATACATAAAACATGTTATTTTTTGCTGTAAACATATATAAACTTATTCAACTCAATTTCGAAATAATATTAACGATTTTAACCTAAGTACTACATATAAACAGGTATTTTCATATTTAAAATCAATATACATGAAGTAAAATAATGTAATAATTAATACTGTTTATTTTAGTTACATTTTTCGTAAAACGAGCCGTCAATATCTTAATAAGTATTTGATCTCCTTGTCAAACAAAAAAAAAAGAAGTAAAAAAACTTTTAGTTCACGAAAGTTCTAGAAGAATAATAAACACGTAATAATTAATTAATGAATATTTGAATTTTACGAGCTTGTGAGAAATGTCTGTAGTACAGACGCCAGCACATCAAGCTACAATTTGTCAAATTTCTTTAATAGATTTTCAACTTTATTGCTAAAGCATAAGGTTCAAAGTTGATTGGGAAAATTTGTCAGTTTCGGGTACCTTGATGTGCTGGCGTCTCTACCTGCTTAGGGCAGTCGCTTTATTTGTCCTTTTTGAGTTTGTATGTTAGCGGATAATCTCCGGAACTTCTAATCCGATTCCGAAAATTCTTTCACTAATGGGAAGCTACAGTAATGCCGGGTATCTTAAGATATATTTTTATGTAAGAACAAGTCATTTCACAGGGACGCAGTCGCGGGCAGAAGCTCAATCATCTGTCTAGCCTTTTACTAACTATTTTTGGGGTCAGCTTCCAGTCTAACCACATGCAGTTGAATGCGGTATTTTACCTGAAGGACTGCCTATCTGACCAGTAAGTAACTGGGTTGTGGAAACCCAGTTACTGGGTAACATTATATACCTTGGTAAGACTGGTTGTCAGACTTTCGGGCTACTGACTACCCGACCCGTAACGACTGTCAAAGATACACGAAAGACAGGCCCCCCAACAGCTTAACGTGCTTTCCGAGGCACGGAGGAGCCTCGGTATGTAAAGATGGTCTCTCATCCAAGGACCGACCGTGGCTAACCTAACTTAATCTGATCGCTCAACCCGTGCAACTGTTTTTACTTAGCCACGACCCCCTCTCGGTTAGAAGCTGACTTAATGATATTGTAATCGTGAAGTTGAACGAACACAGTTACACAGAGGGTTCAGGCACAAAAATACAGATAGTACAGAAGGCAATCTACATACAAAGTGGGCTTGAGCAGCGCACACATAGACACCGCTCACGGACATGTTATCTCGGAGTGATTGGGAGTAGTGCGAGCGCGGGTGCCATCCGCTTGAGACACGCGTCTGTAAAGTGCAAAAATGGAGCAACAAAAAAATGGCTATCTAAGCTCGATTTATATAATAGTTTCCTATTTTGAATCAATACAAAGAAGTAACTTTTTTGTAAGGAAAATTCACGCCACCAACTATTACGTAAGTTGGACGTAGTTATGCAGAAACGTTCCAACCCACAAGTCACCCGAAATCGAGATAATGTGATCAAACTACCTTTTATGACACTTAGCTTCAGATTAGCAAAAAGGTTTAAAGTTTTATGGCTATTATCAGAAAATATTTTTTTCACTTACGTTCCAACCCACAACCTTTATCAAATAATAACTTGTGTAAATTAACTAGAACGTACTATGAGGACAGGAACATTTAATGTTTTACGAAACAGTATATTTATTTTGTTAAAACGCCACAACAACCTTGTAGCGTTTTAACAAAACCATGTTAAACCATTTTATTTTGTAACAAATGTTCCATTTATATTTGGAACGTTTTTGCAAAATTACAATAGCGAGGCATAAACAATCCAAAATTTGTGGTAGGTAGGTAGGTACGTTATGTTTCAGACCTAAATAACATAATTTGAAAACTTAAAAGGTTTCATGAATTTTGCACTATTATATACCTACCTAAATAAAAAACCTGTTTCGAAAAAAAAAGTATCTACTTTAAAGGGTTCATTTTTAATACGCTTTAATTAGCTTAATCCTTAACTGTTTGCATACAAAACCACTAAAAATAAATATTTATAACACGAAAAGAAATAGTTTATTTTCTTTGTATTTATTTACCAATAAAATATTACTTGAAACTTTTAATATCATAGACAAAAGAAAAGAATACATTAATCCGAAGTTATGCACAACCGTTGCGTTTTATAAAAGGCAATTGTGGCTCTACAACAGTGGCATCCATAGTGCTTCAGATGACATTGGTCATTGTTGTGTGAGTCTATCTGGCGGGCCCCAACGAGATTTATCAACAGGTAGCTTTTCATAAAGACATTATTTTGTACCTACCTAAAGAAAATAAATAAGATATATTTTGTACCTCGACAGTTTTTTATTGAATGACGTTTTTATGAAGTGTTTAGCTAGCGGGCTCCTTAGGATTATTTTTATTGTTATAATACTTTCAGATCGCCGAATAGTCCTCGGAGCTTGATACTATTTTGTACCGTACAAATCCAAAATTTCGACTTTCTGTGAGCTATACTTCAAAAGATATTCGTTGTTTAAACAAACGTCCAGCCAGCGGGCCCTTTTATAAATACTACTCTTTTACATCATACAATTGTGTTAGGAGCTTGATACTATTTTGTACCTTACAAATCCAAAATTTCGACTTTCTGTGAGCAATACTTCAAAAGATATTCGTTGTTTAAACAAATGTCCAGCCAGCGGGCCCTTTTATAAATACTACTCTTTTTCATCATACAATTGTGTTAGGAGCTTGATACTATTTTGTACCTTACAAATCCAAAATTTCGACTTTCTGTGAGCAATACTTCAAAAGATATTCGTTGTTTAAACAAATGTCCAGCCAGCGGGCCCTTTTATAAATACTACTCTTTTTCATCATACAATTGTGTTAGGAGCTTGAAGCTATTTTGTACCCTACAAATCCAAAATTTTGACTTTCTGTGAGCTATACTTCAGAAGATATTCGTTATTTAAACAAAGGTCCAGCCAGCGGGCCCTTTTATAAATACTACTCTTTTACATCATACAATTACAATTTAGATCATACATTTTATAAAATATAATATTAACATATTATATTCTATAAAATTTAGATCATAAATTTTATAAAATATAATATTAACATATTATAATTTATAAAATGATATAAATTATGTTCCAAAAAGTATTTTAAACTTGTTAAAGTTTAAAATACTTTTTGGAACGTATTTGCAAAATGATTTGGAATGATCGTTCATACAAAAAATAATTTTGCAAAAATGTTCCAATACCATTTTTCCTAATAACCTACCGTTTTAACGTAAATATTCAAAAAAATAGTACATGATTATGTAATGATTGTATTTTAGTACAATAAAACCTACAGTGTTCGCCTGTAGTAGTTACGGCAAAAAAGTGTACCACTGAAACACTACATTGCGTTTTTCTCAAATTGTAGTCATTGTGGAATGGAACGTTTTCGCATAACTACGTCCACTGTTGAAAACATGATTTTTTGTTTATTTTTTGTCATTTGTTAGGTTTAGGTCTAAAACGGATAGGGCAAAATAAATTTTGTAAATAGGGTAATCCGTTTTGAAGTTATTAGAGATTTTCGATAATGAAAATTAACAAATATAAAATTTTATATGTTTTTGTTCTGTAAACTTTTTGTATTGTAATACTATGTTTATTGTTTTGTTTTAATATTGTAGAATAAGCTCAACAATAAATCAAACAACTAGATACGAGTGCCACTGCCACTACCACGATAGTCTTTTGTGCATAAGCCAAAGTTGACAACCCTAGCGCGACCCCCGAGCGTAAGAATGAAAAGTGAAGTACATACATGTACCTTCTGTACTATCTGTATTTTGTGGTTCAAGTATGACGATACGTAACCTCACCGAACTGTGTCAATGGGTTACTATTAAAGTTGAGTTATTTCTGGATGAGAAAAGTTACTGTAGAAGGTGTGTTCTTGTATTACAAGAGGTCGGGCAGTACTTCAGAAGCTTCAATGTTTATTTTATTTTCACACACACACAACACAACATAACATGCATGTCTGTACTTCCCAAAGGGTTGAGCTGAAGTGCACCACGTTGCGCAGTGCAGTATTTTACTTATTTATTCGGAAGAACTCATCATCATCATAATCAGTCTATAGGTAATGTTCCCACTGCTGGGACAACAGGCCTCCTCACTTCAAGAGGGAGAGAGGAGAGGGAGATGGGGAGGGAGTTTTATTTATTAAAAATTACATAATATGTAATTACAAATAGAACATAAACAAAACACACAACGCCATCCAGCTTCCTAGGCCGACGACCGAAGGTGGCTGGAACAAACTGGATGGGAAAGCCGGAGGACAGGGTTTTGTCACCGTCGGCGTTCCAGCTGTATTAGAACCCAATAGCTTGGCACGCGACTATGGCAAGAGACCGGACGGTATGTCTTTATTTCCATGGAAGGTGGGTAGGCCTTTAGTGTGGGACGCTATGTGTGTCGATACTCTTGCGCCATCCCGCCTTCCTGGCCCGGCATGCTGTGCTGGCTCTGCTGCTGCGGCTGCGGAAAACATCAAGTGGCGAAAATATAATAACCTCATCGGAAATTATATTTTCGAGCCGTTTGGGGTTAAAACCCTCGGGTCGTGGGGTCCGAGTGCTCATGGCCTTTTTAAAGAAATTTCGAAACGGCTGGTTGACACTTCCCGTTCCCACCTTGGCCAGAGGCTAAGCATCGCCATACAACGCGGTAATGCCGCCAGTCTCTTGGGTAACAGTACTAGTCGACAGCGATGCGGATGAGTTTTTCGACGCTATTTTCTAGTTTCTGTGTAGTTTTAGTTAAGTTAGAATTTAATGTTGTTATTTTTACCTGTCTAAATTGAAATAAAAGACTCAATGAGGGGTTAATTATTAAGATTTGACGTGAGTGTAACAATGCAGGGCAATATCTGCAAGGGCCTTTTAAACAAAGAGTCAGTGTAGCTTTAAGTTAAACCTTGCTTGATCTTTAAAAAAGTGATCTCGATTATATTTTAATTTAAAAAAAAAACATTTTTTTTTCTTTACAAACCATATTTATTACTGCTTAATTTAACCTCAATAGGACAGCTCTGTCTATCCCCTTAAGGGATGATTGTCGTCATAGTTGCCCCAGTGAGGATAACGTGACTTCAAGCCAGTGACGTCATCACGCGACCTCAAATCGCGTAGGAAGGGTAGGTACCTACGTACCACAGAGTTCCACAAAAATAGATTTTTTTGTTGTCCGACGCTAGTTGGATATTCAGACCTCTAAAGGTCGATTCCCGTACTTAAGGTGCTACTAGTCGATATTTTTTCCATACAAATTTCGGGAGAGTCATACTCCACTGTTTGACATTGTGCATCCAAAGTTAAACATGATATCGTTTAGACATATTATTAATTTTGTGTGTATGGAAACAGAATAGTAAAATAAAAAGCCATTAAAAAGTTATGAGCCAACAAAGATTCGTTTTTCTTGCTATTTTTAACGTAACTTTGGGTGTAAATAAGTAATAAAAGCACTGTAAAATCTTCAAAACCCAGTCCGTACCGACAAAGCTCAGTTATCGAAGAGTTGAATAAACTTTATTTATAATTGATTTATGCAGTGTTTTTTTCATAAAACTCGTATTTCAAAAGCACTTTTTGAAATTTTTTACGCGCCTATCAGTTTGGAACAGTGTTTCTGTGAATGAGAACTAGACGTTGTGCGTGTAGACTAGCGTCTAACTGCTCATCACTGATACTAGCTCTGTCGGACACGAAGCCAGGTGAGACAGCGTGCTTGTTGGCCATGACCATCAGTGATTTCGAGCTCGCGACTAGTGTCATCATCATCATCATTTCAGCCGAGAGACGTCCACTGCTGGACATAGGCCTCTCCCAAAAGGGGGAGGGTTTGCCATAATCGCCACGCTTGGCAGGCGGGTTGGCGATCGCAGTATGGTATGGTGGTGGAATGCACAGAGAACGCTGCTGCCCATTCTCCGGTTAGACCCTTAGTCGCCTTTTACGACACCCACGGAAAGTATGGGGTGGTGCTATTCTTTAAGTCCGGCACCACACAGACGAAGTCCGGCACCTACGGCGTCCGGCGACTAGTGTACTCTTAATTAAAAGCGTTCAAAATCTAGTCGCAATCTTACCTCAGCGATAATCAATGTCAAAAACTTGTCAAAAATGTAGAGAGACTACACTAGAGTTATTTTTGACAAATTGAGACTGAGATCAGTCTGCGAATGTTCTTACCTAAAATAACGAGAATTGCCCCTCTGATCTCCTTTATTTTATAGTCCATCTATTCAGAATGTATTGTGCACTAAACCAAGGTGTAATTTCGGGGGGGTTTGCCATAATCGCCACGCTTGGCAGGCGGGTTGGCGATCGCAGTATGGTATGGTGGTGTAATGCATAGAGAACGCTGCTGCCCATTCTCCGGTCTCCCTTAGTCGCCTTTTACGACACCCACGGGAAGTATGGGATGGTGTTATTCTTTAAGTCCGGCACCACACAGACAAGGTAATCTAATATTTGGAGGTAAATAATGTGTTCTGCTAAAACTGTTTGCATGAGTATAGGATAATTTTAAACTTAACATCTGTAACTTGTACCTACTTTCTGTGCAAATAAAGCACTATTCTATTCTATTCTGCAGCTTTTTTCCCAGGCAACTCCAGGGCTTCTTTGGGGGAAGAATTTGTGTAAAATAATACTTATCATCTTGATTGATTTTGTAAGATTACTCAATAAAACCCCTGATCTTCAACATTTGCAAGCTCTAGGATTTCCAGTAAAGAACTGCACCTCCTGAGTCTAAATCATAACACGACTTCTCAAGTAGCTCATGACGTCGCTTATTGGTTGATTCGCATGAATTTACTCGCCCCAACGGGGCGAATATAAAATGATGCCAATTCGCTTGTTCACAAACTAAACTAATCAGCGCCTGACACTACTCCATAGAAGTTTATACGTGATCTACTAAAGTTACGTCAATTTACGTCAGGCGCTAATTAATTTGACAGGACTAAACTAAAATGTATCTTCTGTTCTTTCTTGAAATATAAATCAAAAGATGCACTGAACTTAAGTTTAGTTTAGTTTAAGAGCAACTGAATCGGCACCATTGTAAGTAGGTAGGTAAACTAAATGTTTAAACAGGAATTTCGTATTAAATAAAACAAGCCAGTATCTTCCATGATGATTCAAAAGTGTAATGACATTTTCAACACACTTGCTCGTAAAGTGGCTCTTATTGAACCGCTTTTAGGTCCATAATGCAGTGTATTAAAAACGCGTGCTTTTTCTTTACTTTAATCCACATGTGCTTTATTTCCACAGATAACTATTTACTAGTCGGAGATGCGCACTTTTTTAATCTCATCAATTCACTTTTTTTTTAATAGTCTGTATTGTCCTTGGTCCCAAAATTAACTAATATTTATTTACCTTACGGTGAATGCGCAGGGACCTCGGACAATTTAAGGTGCAGTGGTAGACCACTGCGCATTCACCTTAAATTGCCCGAAAAACCCTAAGAAAATATGAATTTCGCGGTCTACCGCGAAATTCAAATTTTCTTAGGTTCTTTGCAATTGTTGCGCGCCACAATTAATGCCTAGTACATGGCGACAGTAGTTACCACTAGCGCCATCTAGTACCGAGTAGCGGAACTAGTAGTGAAGACCCTTCTAGAAATTTCGATGCAAGAACTTTGTAGAACATTCCCGAACTTTCGACATCTGGTCGATCGGGGCCTGTATGTACTCGAACATTCTAGATGTTTCTACAATGGAAGGTTCTGGAACTCTCTTTGGTGCTATATAAGGCCGAGACGCGCCACGACCGACACAGTTTGGATAAAGCGATCGAAGTGAAAGCATCGAAGCGATATTCAAGTGCGACTTAAAGCGATCAGTAGTGCAATTGTGTTTTGTAATTTAGTGTGTTTGAATTGTAATTAGTGTTGATTATTAAAGTGTCCTTTTTTTGGTTATTAAATCGGCAGTTTTTATTGTCACGAACCCGAAGCTCGTAACAATTGGTGTCAGAAGAGGGGATTAAAATGCCGGTTTTACCCAAAGACGACACGGAGGGTATCCGTACCCGGAGCCAACGCCAGCAAGAGACGGACCAGAGGCGATTTGGTGGAGCTACGCCACAGAGGTCGGAGGGCCAGCTACCGACCATGGAGGCCGGCCCGTCCGCAGCAGCTCCAGCATCAGCAGCACCAGATTTGGCTGCTCTGATGATGATGCTGCAGGAGCAGGCCCGCCGACAGGAGGAACAGGCTCGCCGACAGGAGGAACAGGCTCGTCGGTTGGAGGAACAGCTCCAGCGGGACAAGGAGGAACAGGCCCATCGTCAGGAGGAACAGGCTCGTCGACAGGAGGAACAGGCTCGCCGGCAGGAGGAACAGGATCGTCGGTTGGAAGAACAGCTCCAACGTGATAAGGAGGAGCAGGCGCGCCGTCAGGAAGAGCAGATGCTCCTTATGACGGATCTTCACGCTACCTTCGGGAAAGACATGAAGGAGGTGAAGGATAAGGTTGCTCAACATGACAACCGCCTGTCGGAAGCTGAAACCCGAATCGACCAAGTAAATAATCGGGTTGACAACGTGATGGCTGACGTGAAGCTAACCGTGATGGCTGACGTGAAGAAAATGCTGGATTACCTTAAACTTGGGGATGGAATCGCAGCTCCCGTAGCTACAACACCTTCGCTACGTGGATTCAAAGTGCCACCGTTCGACGGAACTTCTTCCTGGTCGGCCTACAAAATACAGTTTGAGGCTGTCATGAAGGCGAACGGGTGGAATAAAAGTCAGGCCATGACTGCTCTCACCCTAGGCCTGCGCGACCAGGCCTAAACTGTCCTGGAAGCTCTCGGTAAGGAAGTGACTTACGAGCAGCTCCTCGAGGCATTGGAGGCTCGGTATGGCGACGCTCACCTGGAACACGTGTTTCGTGCGCAGCTCAAGAATCGCGTGCAACGCAGTAGCGAAAACCTGCAGCAGTAGGCCCTTGAAGTGGAGAAGCTGGTTCGCAAAGCTTACCAGTCCGTACCTGCGCTTATTGATGGAAACCTGGTGCAGGCATTCATCGACGGCATCCGCGACCTTGAAGTGAGAGCTGCTGTGAGGCTCGGGCACCACGGGACGCTTAAGGACGCCTTGGCCCATGCACTGGAGGTGGAAGCTGTGCGACAGGATCATCGTTCCCATCGCGTCAGGGAGGTTGCAGCGGCTACAGTTCGCGACCGCAATAAAGGATACAGCCCTAGGTGCTACGGCTGTGGGGAAAAGGGCCACCTTCGATCCAGTTGCCCTAAGCGAACTGCAGAAAGAGAAGTCAACCGATCTCCAGAGGGCAGTGCGGCTAACAACACCGCGCAGCACCAGCAGCAGGGAAACGAGTAATAGCCAGGACTGCGGGGCGGGTGCTGGCTGATGTTCAAAGAGCCCCAAGGGTTTCGATCTCACAAACCCATGACGGGAACAGCCTTATCATCAAGGGCGAGGTCAACGGAACGCAATGTAAGCTGACCATAGACACTGGAGCTTCTCGCACGGTTGTCAGTTCCCAACTTGCTAGTCGGTCCCTTGGGGACTCCGCATACAACCGGGAACGCATTAATTTGGTAACAGCCACCGGTCAGCGCATACCCGTCCATGGAGAGAAGAAAATGGAACTGACGCTAGGGAACAGAATCTACCTGCATAATGTCATCGTGGCTGATATAATGGACGATTGCATCCTGGGCCTTGACTTTATGAGGAAGAATTATTGCGAGATTGACGTCAAGCAAGGTGTTTTGAAATGTGGAGAAGAGGAACTTTTCATGGAAGGGGCGTTACCTGGGAATGTGTACAGCCTTAAGAAGATTGTTCTTCCGCCGAGATCGGAAACGATTGTGCCGGTTAGTCTTCCTCGGAATCCTGGGCAAACTCATCGTTGTGTACTCGTGGAAAGGGTAGACAATGACCTTCCATGGAAAGTGGCACGGACTTTGGTCAGAGCCACTGACATCTCAGGGGTACGTGTGCTGAACCTTTGTGATCAGGAACAGATAATAGAAAAAGGCACACTTGTTGGTACTTGCGAGGAAGTGGATTGGTTGCGTCGATGCCAACATCTATCGACTGGGACCCTCAGCAAGGATGCACAAACAAAAGTGACCACACTTTTAGAAGACTGCCGCAGCGCTTTGTCCCAAAATGAAATGGTCAAGGCGAAGAAGATGTTATTCAAGTTCGCCGATGTTTTCTCGTCAAACGAGGCTGACATCGGGAAGACTGGCATAGTTCAACACAAAATAAATACAGGAGAAGAATTGCCTATCCGTCAGCGGCCAAGGAGATTGCCGGTAGCACGTGAAAAAGAAGTGGAAACCATGATTGAAGGAATGGTGAAGGATGGTGTTATTGAACCTTCATCTAGTCCATGGTGTTCACCTGTAGTGCTGGTAAGAAAGAAGGACGGCAGCATGCGGTTTTGTGTTGACTATCGTCGTCTGAACGACGTTACAAAGAAGGACAGCTATCCTTTGCCAAGAATTGATGACACGCTGGACATGCTTACTGGAGTAAAGTGGTTTAGCACGCTGGACCTGAAAAGTGGCTACTGGCAAGTTGAAATTGATCCTAACGACAAGGAGAAAACTGCATTCTCGACAGGAAAGGGTCTGTGGCAATTTAAAGTTATGCCGTTTGGATTGTGCAATGCTCCGGCAACATTTGAGAGGTTGATGGAACTTGTGCTTACCGGACTAATTGGCGATGCCTGCCTGGTCTACTTGGATGACATCATCATCGTAGGCCGCACGTTTGAAGAACACCTTCAAAACCTGGAACGCGTGCTCATGAAGATCCAGAGTGCCAACCTCAAGTTAAGTCCGAAGAAGTGTTCACTATTCAAACGACAAGTTAGCTTTTTGGGATATGTAGTGTCTGAAGAAGGTATCCGCACGGATCCAGAGAAAATCGCCGCTGTCAAGGATTGGCCAATTCCAAAAGACAAGACGCAGGTCAGAGCATTTCTGGGTTTGTGCTCCTATTATCGGCGATTTGTCAAGAACTTTGCAGATATAGCTAAACCCCTGCATAAGCTAACCGAAGAGAAGCGACATTTCTGCTGGGATGAAAGTTGCGACATCGCATTCCAGGAGCTAAAGGACCGTCTGTGCAAAACACCTATTTTAGGGTACCCTGATGCGGGCAAGGAATTTATAGTTGACACAGACGCAAGTGACATAGGACTTGGCGGTGTATTGTCTCAACGTAATGGTGATCAAGAGGTTGTGATAGCGTACTTCAGCAAGTCATTGTCAAAACCTGAAAGGAACTATTGTGTTACGAGACGGGAATTGCTTGCTGTGGTAAAGTCATTGCAGCACTTTAGCAAATATCTTCTGGGACGGAAATTCCACCTACGAACTGACCACGCTGCACTGAAATGGCTATTGCAGTTCAAAAATCCAGAAGGACAAGTTGCGAGATGGATTGAACTACTGCAGGAATACAACTTCGAGGTCGAACATCGCAGCGGGAAATCTCATGGCAACGCAGATGCATTGTCAAGAAGACCTTGTCCTGAAGACTGCAAGCATTGTACTAGGCAAGAAAGTAAAGAAGTCGTACCTGTGAGGATGCTCAAGACAGACCTCAGTAACGAGTGGAAGGAAAGCCTACAACGTGCACAGCAGGAAGATTCGGACATCAAGCCGATTCTGGAGTGGATGAAGGCCAGAGCTCCTAAGCCCAGGTGGAGCGACGTCTCAGCAATGAGTTCGATCACAAAAAGCTATTGGGCCCAATGGGACAGTTTGGTGATCCAGGATGGAGTCCTGTGCCGTAAATGGGAAAACGCTCGGAGAAACAGCTGTCATTTGCAAATGGTTGTCCCTAAAGCTCAAGTACCGGATGTTCTACAGCTGTACCATAATGGTTGTTCAGGAGGCCATCTGGGAGTAAAACGGACTCTATTGAAGATACGAGAACGGTTTTACTGGGTCCACTGTCGGGACGATGTCGAGGACTGGTGTCGCAAATGTACAAGTTGTGCAGCTGTAAAGGGACCTCAGACTCGTAGTAGAGGTGCATTGAAATTGTACAACGTTGGTGCACCATGGGAAAGGATAGCCCTTGACGTTGCGGGGCCGTTTCCGGAAAGTGAAAGTGGTAACAAGTATTTCATGGTTGTGATGGATTACTTCACTAAGTGGCCGGAAGTCTTCGCCATTCCAAACCAAGAAGCTTCAACAGTTGCAGATAAACTGGTTCATGAAGTCTTCTGCCGTTTTGGAGTACCCTTGGAGATTCACAGCGATCAGGGAAGGAATTTTGAGTCCCAAATATTCCAGGAAACTTGTCGAGTTATGGGTACTCATAAAACAAGAACAACTTCATACCACCCACAATCGGATGGAATGGTGGAACGATTTAATCAGACACTGGAGAGGTACCTAGCCAAAGTTGTGGAAAATCGGCAACGAGACTGGGACAAGCACATACAACCGTTTTTGTTGTCATATCGAAGCGCTGTTCACGAAAGTACATCGGTGACACCAGCTTTCGCAAACTTTGGAAGAGAATTACGGCTGCCTGCAGACCTGATCACCGGAATACCACCTGATGCCCCACGCAGTATAACCGAGTATGCGAATGACTTGCGGAACAAAATGAATGACATTTATGAGCACGTCAGACAATCGGGCCAGCAAATGTCTGAAAAGATGAAAACTCGTTATGACCGTAAAATGAACAATAAAGGGTTCGACGAAGGTTCACTAGTGTGGTTGCACAATCCAGTCCGCAGCAAAGGGAAATCTCCTAAGCTTCAAGCTAAATGGGACGGACCGTACCGGATTGTGACAAAGATCAATGACGTAACCTACCGGATACAGAAAGGTGCAAGAGGTACTCCTAAGATCGTCCACGTGGATCGACTGGCGCGTTATTATGGGGCCGATAATGCTCGGGACGAGCATGTCTTAGGAGGGGGCAGTGTTGCGCGCCACAATTAATGCCTAGTACATGGCGACAGTAGTTACCACTAGCGCCATCTAGTACCGAGTAGCGGAACTAGTAGTGAAGACCCTTCTAGAAATTTCGATGCAAGAACTTTCTAGAACATTCCCGAACTTTCGACATCTGGTCGATCGGGGCCTGTATGTACTCGAACATTCTAGATGTTTCTACAATGGAAGGTTCTGGAACTCTCTTTGGTGCTATATAAGGCCGAGACGCGCCACGACCGACACAGTTTGGATAAAGCGATCGAAGTGAAAGCATCGAAGCGATATTCAAGTGCGACTTAAAGCGATCAGTAGTGCAATTGTGTTTTGTAATTTAGTGTGTTTGAATTGTAATTAGTGTTGATTATTAAAGTGTCCTTTTTTTGGTTATTAAATCGGCAGTTTTTATTGTCACGAACCCGAAGCTCGTAACACAATTTTCAGGTCAGTGTCAGGTTTGTATCTTGATCAAAATATGATTTGCGACTCTAACAGGTACCTACATCTTTACGAATTATAATCATTCGAATCATTAATACATCTTTCTTATGGAAAAGTTCTTAGGGAAAAATCTAACTAGAAAGATTCTATTCTAATGACTATAATTCTGTAAATACATATACAGAGCGTTAGGTTAAACGAGGGACATACTTTGAGGGGAGTTAGTACTCATGAAAATGAGCAACTTTTACTATGGGGCCAAACCCGAAATCGCAAAAACAAAAATCTGCTGTTCAGTACATGTTGACGAGCTATGCGAACATAAATGTAGGAAACGGCTGATTTTTTTCGCGATTTCAGGGTTAATCCCATATTAAAAGTTGTTCATTTTCATGAGTACTAACTCCCCTCAAAGTATGTCCCTCGTTTAACCTAACGCGTTATAGTCGCGAATCATATTTGATCAAGATGCAACCTGATACTGACCTGCAAATTACAAAAAACGTAAGAAAATTTTAATTATCCACCTAAAATTGTCCGTGGTCCCTACCCGAAACCAAACGGAAAAGACCCTGACTGGCGTTCTATCATTGCGGATTCTCACTGAACTAACATAGGTATATTTCTCTATGCCAATAGTACTTTCTAATTCCATACTAACTAAACTACAATTGTTTTTTTTTGCAATTGTTTTTACATGCTCTGTGGTCAGTGCTTTTATTTACACTTGCGCGCGCATTGCTAGTGCTGGCTATGCGGAAAGACAAAACCAGCGCGCCATTTTCCATGCAAGTTAATATTTAACAATACAAGTCTGTTTTTTTCCTCGCAAGTGTGTTGAAAAACGTCGTATGAAACGCGTGTGCATCGATCATTAGACTCTCGGCTTTCTTATCGCACTCGCCTGCGGCTCGCGCGAATAATACCGCCTCGAGCATAATGATCAACATAGCACACATGTATCATAATGTACTATTCCGTTTGGTGTTGCCCTGACACCTCTAGTATAATCAATATCCAAACAGTATTTTACATTTGTAAAAGGGGGGGACCCTTTTACAAATGTAAAATACTACTCAACTATAAAAATCAACTTAATAAACAAGTGAACACGGACTAATATTAAAAATTAATACAATGAATAATCGGCCAGTCTAATAAGAGGACGCACTGAGCGACCGGATCTCGTAGTCTGTATAACTTCAGAGGTACCGATTGAGTTGACATAGATGGCTCAGAATAACAGGGCTGATCCTCATTTATTCTATTATTCAGGACAACCATTTGTGAATTATCCTTGCTTTTAGGTACATAAATATTCATTGGTTTTTCAATAAACACATTTCTACTATGCATCAAATGTCTTTCATTTCTCTTAACTTCATTCCCCTTCTCCGTTTTAACTACAAATGACCTAGGCCCTTCCTTTCTAACTATCTTCCCCTGCACCCATATTTTATTTGGTTGATTTTGCATTTTAATATTCTCTCCACTTATAAATGACTTTTTGTCAATGGCAGACTTATCATAATTTAACTTAGACTTTTGTTTCAACTGTAGCATTTTTTCATATGCCAGTATAGGTACAACATGTTTTAAGCTTTTCTCAGAACATGGTAAGGTAGTGCGCAATTTTCTGGCCATCAAAAGCTCTGAAGGACTGTAATCTAATCCAGCTACAGGTGTAGCCCTGTAGTTCAGCATAGCATCATTTAAATCAGTGTTACTTTCTCTGCACTTCCTCATCATGTTCTTTACAATTCCCACTGCCTTTTCACTTAGACCATTAGATTGAGGCTACCTAGGACTAGGATGACTTAGTTGCATGTCACAAGATTCTGCGAACTGTTTAAAGTTGTAACTGGCAAAAGGCATGTTGTCACAAACAATGATCTTGGGAAACCCATGAACTGCAAAAATTACTTTTAACTTTTGAATTACAGTACCCGCTGTTTTATCTTTCAAAGTCTTCACTTCAATCCACCTTGAATAATAGTCTACTACTACTATATAATCTTTAGTTCCATATGTGCAAATATCCATTCCAATTTTATAAAATGGTAGGTCAGGAATCTCATGAGACATAAGCGGATCTTTAGGCTTAGAGACTCTATATTTTTCACAAATGTTACAAGATATGGTAAACTTCTCAATGTCTTTAGACATTCCAGGCCAATACAGCAAATTTCTGGCCCTTTTTTTTTTTTTTTTTTTATCTTCCATGATGTTTCAAAAGTGTAATGACATTTCCGTTTGGTGTTGCCCTGACACCTCTAGTATAATCAATATCCAAACACTAAATTAGTGCGAGCCGCAAAAACAAAAATTAAAGCGTAGAACTTTTTAATAATATTATTTTTTCTGCGACTCGCACGAAATTTGTTTATTTGTGGGCGAATCGACACCTCCAGAAAGATAGAAATTTGTGTTAGGCAATTGGCACATATTTTATTTTATGCAATAAAGTAAAGACATAAGAGACACTAGCGCTCAGAAGTGATAAGAGTAAAATATTTTGAAACGTGTAAGTACTTTTTTCTTTTTTAATTTCGCGCGAATCACCTACAAGAAAATAAATTATTTAAAAGCCCGTTTCGGGCGAGTTAATTCGTGCGAATCGACCAATAGGCCCATTGCGTATTATATCCAGATTCTTACAACACTTTTTTACGTATGTTTGTATTAATTACCTACTATGTTTTGTCACTTATTCAAATTAGGCTGAGAATCAGCCATTTTCGAATGTTAAAATTACATGACAGTCCCATAAAACGCCCACCCTTCACCACTTCCTAGTGCTTTCGCTGGAGACAAGAAGTGGCGCAACAGACTCCCCAGCAGCACAGCTGTCTGTTCAGACAGAAGAACTTGATTCTATACAATAGTAGGTATGCAAAGTAATTAACATGAAGAGACAAAACCATGGTCAGCAAGACGACAGTCACCACAAGCAGCAAGATTGACGGGGAATGTATAGTCCGTCTCGTTATCATCAGGCATATTTTAAGTAGTGTGGGCGTACTATGGGTAGTGCTGGTTATTGCGCAATAGAAAAACAGTTTGCAGTTCAAATCAGATTATAATTTCACGAACAGTTTTATTACACTAGCAAATCACACACTGTATGTACACACTTAACGATACGGAACGCGCGACAGTTTCTGAGCACATGTTCACGAGCATAACCCAAAGATCAGCCATCCCCCCGCCATATTTGAGGGAAGGAGGGAAGATAACAACGGAAAAATACGCCAATAGATTCTTGAATATCGAACACGATCTGTCAAGAGTACCTACAAATTAGCTACATAAACAAACATTCCGTTTATTTCTTAAATAAATACGCGAGATGATCGGGCAAAGGCGTGTCGTGGCATTCTGCCAACGGCACCGGTTAAAACCGGTTTTCATGAGAAATATGCACGCAATCATGCCAAGTTCCTTAACATCTTATTAGGTACTAAGGAATACGTTGGTAGGTGCTAATTGTATAAGTTCCTAATAATAGCACATCAAGCTACTACAATATGTTTAATTTCTTTAATACATTTTCAACTTTATCGCTAAAGCATAATGTTCAAAGTTGATTGGGAAAATTTGACAGTTTAGGGTAGCTTGATGTGCTGGCGTCTGTACATGTGTAGGTGTTGTAAATAGCGACTTTACTTACCTACCCTAATTCAGAATAGCTGGATTGACATAAAATATCTGTCAATTTTGCCTCTAGAAGTCTCCACTGAGCTATGAACACACATAGGTAATTTCTTTTTATATAAAACAAAAGGCACTTCATCATCATCATTATCATTTTAGCCAAAAGACGTCCACTGCTGCACATAGACCTTCCCGAAGCACTGCCACTACGACCGGCTCTGTGCCCCTCGCATCCGGCGGATTCCTGCAGCCTTCACAAGGTCGTCGTTCCACCTTAAGACACCAAAGGCACTTAATTTTACCAAACTATAGCGATGCTCCTGAAGTCTTGGGTTCAATTCCCAGGTAGGGTACAGTGTTATTGGATTTTTTCCACCAGGAATTTCTCAGACTGATGGCAATAGGCGGCACACCATTTGATACACAGGAGTAGGTGGTCCGTAAGGCAATGAGCGGAATTCGAAATCTCCACCACTGATCTTACTTATACAGGGTTATTGGTAAAACATTAATTAACAACCTCATGAGGTCATTGTTCTCATCGTTATGAACAACTTTTACTATGGGACCAAACCTGAAATCGCAAAAAAAAAATCAGCTGTTCCCTACATTTTGATGAGTTATAAGAACATAAATGTAGGGAACAGCAGATTTTTTTTTCGCGTTTCGTGTTTGGTCCCATAGTTGTTCATAATGATGAGTACAATGACCCCTTAAGAGGTTGTTAATGTTTTACCAATAACCCTGTTAACATTATTGGATCTCATCAATTTTCCCATATCCAGAATTCGAACTTACTCTCACACTCCATTCGCACACCTCAATCACCGCGCTACAGCCGGTCGATTCTGTAAAAATCTCACCGTGAAAATTTAGGTGAAGTGACTTTGTTTTTGCTAGGAATTGGCACTATTAACAGCTCACTCCACGCTCACTTTACCTAAGTTTGCACGGTGAGATTTTTACAGAACAGCACCGCTGGTTCGCCACAACAAAACGATATCCACAAAACAATGTCATCAACAATATTGACGTGGTAACTAACTACACAAACACGTGTGCCGTCGTCTGCAGAGCGGTCGCTGGTCGTTCGAGTTCGTCACGTGACTTGATGACGTCAGTAGCCCGAGGGAGTGACGGCGTCAGTACCAGGCGCGCAAACATACTAGCAGATGATGAAGTTAATTTTAATAGCTGTTTGGTAACTTAGACAAAGAAAAGACTGCGGGTAGCTCCATTTCATTTCCACAAGAAAGGGATAAAGTATTGAGCTAATATAAATAA
Organism: Mesoligia furuncula; assembly: GCA_916614155.1. Taxonomy (NCBI): domain Eukaryota; kingdom Metazoa; phylum Arthropoda; class Insecta; order Lepidoptera; family Noctuidae; genus Mesoligia; species Mesoligia furuncula. The sequence continues at coordinate 26,294,133 of OU744802.1, read as the reverse complement.
AGCTATACTATTTCCGTCTCTCAGTGCGTGCCAGTTTTTTCAAGGCAGCTACTTATGTAGCTCATGTTAGTTAAGTTAGTTTTTTGTCTTATGTATGGCCACGCTACCCGATGCTCAATAGCTTTCTTACTCTAAGGTAGGGAAAGATGTGAAGGGCAATTCTCGTATTTTTAAGAACATTCACTTCACAGTCTGATCTCAGTCTCAAATGTGTCAAAAATACCCCTATTTTCCCTACATTTTTGACATTGAAAGTTGCTGACATGAGATTGTGACTAGATTTTCAGCGTTTTTAATTGGCCTTCTGGTGCTAGAATTCTGAATTAGGTTATTTAGAAATCCTAATCCAAAGACTGCGGTGGCCATTATAAAGAGTCCGCAATTAACCGTCGAATGACGTCACCGAATCGTCATCTAAGAAAATAAGTTGATGTATTTTCCTAAAGCGCGTTTTTGACACCGTATATTCAATCACCAGTGCCATCGTACAAACGAGATGGCGCAGGTGTGCATGCAAGGGAAGTTATTTATTGCAAAATAAAAAGTACTTAAGGGGTTTACAGGACCCAAACACAAAAAACGCAAGTTTTAGAAACAATAAAAGTATATGATCGACTACAGTACACAAAATCAGAAAAAATATGATATTCTCCAAGATATATGCTAGGTAGATAGTGTGTTGAAAACATAATACTTACAACTAATTTGATACGATAGAAAAAAATCATGAAGATACCTGTAAAATTTTCTTTTTACAATAAAAACCATACTAATACCTATACAATATATACATACAATAATTCTGTTTCTTTGTCAGATTATTCTACAAGCAACATTCTAAAATACCAGTGTTTTAGTTTTTTAGTCCAAACAATAGATATTTTGTAAATAAATAATTGCTTCATATTTTGCAATAAATTACCAGCGTTGTGTCATCGCGCTTCTCTTTATTTTCTATGCAGTCCGACAGTGACCGCGCTTTAGGTAATGTAAACCCCTTAATTATTTTTTTTTTTTAAGTTACGTAACTTGTTTTTTTTTTAAACAGTGTTAGTATTCTCCAAATCGAGCTCGGGATTTTTGTATTTTTTAAATATTATTTTTGGGGTTTAGGCAGTCGCTCCATGTAAAATACTGGTATTCAGCTGCATACGGTTAGACTGGAAGCCGACCCCAACATAGTTGGGAAAATGCTAGGTAGATGGTGAAATTTTAGGGTTTCACACTGTCCCATCTTAAAAATTCACCATGACCCTTTTTAACCGATTTCAAAAAAGGAGGTTCTGTATTCAACCCGTTTGTATGTATGTCCGATATTTTCTCAAAAGCTACTGATCCGATTTAGATGGGGTTTTTCTCTATTCTACTGTAAGTATACAAATAAAACATTTTTAAGATGCATGAAGAAGCATGCTCGTGTAGCGCAGTTTGTTCCGCCAAATACTCAACTGAACCGAGCTCTCGGCGCATCCTGGACAGTCACACTCCCTATTTGACTGGCCAATTCTTCCCTTGCGGTGGTAGGGCTAAGGCCCGCCTGGTTTGCGACCACTCTCCCACCAGAGTCCGGTGTCAGGCAGCCTGCTGTGTTTCGTCGATGCGTGGTAGATTTTCTGAGCACGCTCGTTCCATCCTAGACCTCATCCATCGCTTTCCATCAGGCGTGATCGAGGTGAAGAGAGGGCCCATTCAGCAATAAAAAAAAGAAAAGAACATGTCCTTTAAAATCTCAGTTCATAAATATCACACTAATATTACAAAGGCGACATTTTGTGAGTGAGTGTATGTGTGTGTGTGTGTGTGTGTGGGGTGTGTTTATATGTTTGTTACTTCTTCACGCTCAAACGGCTGGACCAATTTTGATAAAATTTTGTATGGAGGCAGCTGACACCCTGGATTAATATATAGGCAGTTTTTATTCCGATATTCCCACGGGATCGACATTTACGCGGGTGAAACCGCGGGGCCCAGCTAGTGATCAATAAAACTATGCATTTAATTACTCCCTCGACGGGAGACTGCCTCGTTGGTCTAGTGGTCGCAAACGCTAGTGCTGAGCATGAGGTGCTGGGTTGTATCCAGGGTCGGTCGGTCGTTGGATTTTTCCATCTGGAATTTCTCACTAGCCGCCCGGAGTCTGGATCTGTGCCCGGTTGATGACAATAGGATCGCCCCTTATTACATACAACTTAATCACACTTAAGTATATTATAAAGGCGAAAGTTTGTGAGTGTGTTTGTATGTTTGTTACTTCTTCTCACACAAACGGCTGAACGGATTCGGATGAAATTTGGCGTACAGTCCACACAGATAGTTTATAACCAGGATTATCACATAGGATACTTTTTATCCCGATATTCCCACGGGATCGACACTTATGCGGGTGAACCCGCGGGCGCAGCTAGTTAAATATAATATATGTAGGTACTGGCGAAATGTTGGTATACTATATATAATGTCTAATGCATAGATTTATTGATTACGTCATACTATAATTAGCTATAACTGCAACCAAGTACCAGTTTTATCTTTAATTAAAATACCATTACAATCGCATAACATTAGGTCCGTCACTTTACCTACATCTCACCAATTATTTATCACTATGTACAAAGTAGTACAAACTGGGTATTATACCTACCCAGGTCAACTCCTGTGTCAGTTGATGAGTCAATACAGGACGACTGACGTCCGGAAATAACAGTGCTGGTCAGTCAGTGGTCGAACAAAAATAAACAATGGGATATTAAGCAACAAACTAACTGATATCGTACTACAGAACAACTTCACCCCTAAACCCTTTGGTATAAAAGCGAGAATCGAAAGGACTACGCTTGGGTACAGCTTTACCATTTATATCAAATTGGTATTTCCCCTGCATAGTCGCGTCGCTATTGGTCAGCGTAAATACGAACATACAAAAGAAATAAATACAAAAATCTTCAATTTCCTGAAACAAATCTCAATAAACAACGTCACCAAATAAAAGAGAGGGCGAAACTGCATATTTTGATATAAAATCACGTTTAAAAATGTTTGTAGTATATGAGACAACTACAGTTTTAACGTTGCAATCCTACATCGCGCAAGTGAAGTTTTACTGCACTGTAGCATATATACGGCCGACGATGACTAACCATCGGTCTTCCCCTGGGGTCGCTTCATCGACCGACCCACTAGCCGGGGCCCATCGTATATGGGTTGACCTGGTTGGTCTCGGGCGTCTTTCTATATAATTCCATCTTCATATTATATAGCAATACTGACCTCAATACCGACCTCTCTCTGGGAAATAGTAAAACACCCGAGGCCTTCTCGGTCACCTGCTAGACGGGGGCTGCAGAGCGGCTAGTCGGGGGCTAACAAGCCCGCAGTGACGCAGACGGGGGGCTAGCTTCACCACGAGTGAACCCCACGCCTGCGGCACCGCGCTTGGAAGACGAAGACCCCCAGGGGAGGCACTCGCTGGTGAACATAGCAGACAGCGTTAAAAAAGTCGTGTTCAAAAAAGACAAAAACAAAACCAAAACCAACCTTATGCTTCTCAAACAAATTTTTTACCTAACCTAGAAAAAGTGGCACATCAGGGCTGCGTAGGTATTACAGTGGATTTCATTTATTACGTACCTTTACTTGGTTTTAGGCACCATTTGGCTATACAAGGTGTAACGGAAAGGGGGTATCAACCCTGAAGGAGGTGAATGTGCTCATGAAACTGAACAACTTTCCCCAAAGAACATAGGTCGAAATATGAAAAAAAATTTGGACCTCCCTTAGTAATAGCAAATCAATGATTTACTTTTAGTATGGGAGGTCCATATTTTATTTTATAATGACCTTTCGACCTATGTTCTTTGGGGAAAGTTGTTCAGTTTCATGAGCACATTCATCTCCTTCAGGGTTTATACCCCCTTTCCGTTACACCTTGTATAAGTCCCTTGAATTTAAAGCATAGGTACTTTATTACAAAATTAGCTATAGCGACTTTGGATGTAACGCCGAGTTCTGGTGTCCATGTAGCGACTGTTTTTACGAAATCATTTTAACAAATTCCTAGAAATCCCATGCAGATAATTATTGCGACTGGAGTCGGCCGCCAAAGACACAAAGAGCTTTCTTATCTTTTTAAACCGACTTCAACAAAGAAAAAACTGGCCAAGTGCGAGTCGGACTCGCACACGAAGGGTTCCGTACCACAAGGCAAAAACGTCGAAAAAAAACATGTTTGTTGTATGGGAGGGCCCCCCTTAAATATTTATTTTATTTTAATTTTATTATGTATTATTAAAGCTAAAATACAACTGAGTATTTTGTGAATATTTCAAGTGCCTACCTGTGGCCATTTTTGATATCGAGCAAATAAGGGCAAAAAAATCGCGTTTGTTGTATGGGAGCCCCCCTTAAATATTTATTGTATTTTGTTTTTAGTATTTGTTGTTATAACGGGAACAGAAATACATACTTTGTGAAAATTTCAACAGTCTAGCTATCGCGGTTCTTGAGATACCGCCTGGTGACAGACAGACGGACAGACGGACAAACGGACAGACAGCGAAGTCTTAGTAATAGGGTTCCGTTTTTACCCTTTGGGTACGGAACCCTAATACTAAGACTTCGCTGTCTGTCCGTCTGTCCGTCTGTCTGTCACCAGGCTGTATCTCAAGAACCGCGATAGCTAGACAGTTGAAATTTTCACAAATTATGTATTTCTGTTGCCGCTATAACAACAAATACTAAAAACAAAATAAATTAAATATTTAAGGGGGGCTCCCATACAACAAACGCGATTTTTTTGCCCTTTTTGGCTCGATATCAAAAATGGCAACAGGTAGGCACTTGAAATATTTACAAAATACTCAGTTGTATTTTAACTTTAATAATAAATATTAAAATTAAAATAAAATAAAAGCGACTACACGCTAAGGGCACCCCCTGTGACCCCACAGGGACGCACCTCGGCTTAGGGCGTCGCTGGGAGAGGGCAGCAAGGGACAGGCTGGATCGGAATTAGGTACAATTTTAATCTATTATTTTTAACCGACTTCTTCAAAAGGAGGAGGTTTTTAACCGACTTCTTCAAAAGGAGGAGGTTTCTCAATTCGACCGTATATATGTTTTTTTTTTTTTTTTTTTTATGTGTGTTCGCGGATAACTTCGTCGTTTATGAACCGATTTTGATTATTCTTTTTTTGTTGGAATGGGAATATGCCAAGGGTGGTCCCATGATAAGGAAACCAGGATCTGATTATGGCATCCCAGTGAAATCGAGGGGAGCTGTCGAAAATCGTAGGAGCGACTAGTGCGTTTATTAATTTTTTCATTAAGTATTTTAAAGCACTACAATTTGATGAAGGCCTGGAGTCGATCTGATGATGGAGCCGAAAGACAGTCGAGGGGACTCCTCAACGATTTACAGCAGTTACCTTGTGTTTGGGTTTGATTAATTTGTATTGATGTGAACTTTACACCTAGATGGATTGCGACTGTCATTAGGGGTCTGATGATGAAGACGAAGGACAGTTAAGGGAACTCCTCAACAGATTACAGTAGCTACCTTGTGTATGTTCACCGATTACTCGAAGACGGCTGGACCGATTCCAAAAGTTCTTTTTTTATTAGAAAGGGTATACTCTCGAGGTGGTCCCATTATCATCAAGTTGGAATCTGATGAGAGGATTCCATGGAAATCGAGGGCAACCCTCAAATTTTATAGGCAAAGCTACAGCGATTTGGATATTTTTTAAAGTAACTTGAGCTATTGCTCTCGAAAATCATCACTTGGTAAAGTGGAGCTGATGATGAAGATCACAGATGGCCATCGGAACTACTCACTGACAAATATTTCACGGGTTGCGATTCGATTACTTTAATATGGTTGCTAAGCAATTTATGCTCGTCACAATGCGTATTGCGAGTGATTGTTGAGGATCTCCTGGTTCTTACCGGGAGAACTCCTCAACAATTAACGTCCCAGCATCGGGAAAAGCAATATTTTGTAAAAGGTGATGAACAGTTGGCATTAGGCTTTTGTAACTTAGATAAATTACAAACTGACCCACTAAAAAGTGAAAAATAAAAACATTTTTACAAAAAAAAAACAACCGACTTCCAAAAAAAACACTACAAATTGAAAAATAACTTTAATTTCGGAAGTCGGTGTCAATAAACGAAAACGCGGAACCAAAGACACCGACTTCCGAAATTAAAGTTATTTTTCAATTTGTAGTGTTTTTTTTGGAAGTCGGTTGTTTTTTTTTTGTAAAAATGTTTTTAAGATAAGATTCAAACTAAGTACAGACGCCAGCACATCAAGCTACCCGAAACTGTCAAATTTTCCCAATCAACTTTGAACCTTATGCTATAGCAATAAAGTTGAAAATCAATACAAGAAATTTGACAGATTGTATGGTGTCTGTACCTTTACAGCGGCACGCATGAAGCGTGTCGGTGCGCAGTTACAAATTCACCTGTCAGGTTAGGGGTGAGGTACTGCGCAGCGAGTAGCGAACTTGGGAGCCTACTCCCTAACCACGAAGTCCGTAGATTCGGCCGAAGTTACGGGCGTTTGAAACTCTGTGTCACTTACGGAGATTAAATCAATTCGGAATGAATGACAACCTGCGGTGTAATTGCGTAACACACTAACAGTAGCAATGGCTTTCATTTTGGCAGTTCTTTAACATTCATTGCGTTATTTACATTTTTGAGCAGACACATTTTTCGAACATATGAAGCAATGGATTAGCAATATCCTTCAAAATAATTCAAATTGAGATTGATAGTGTGTTCCGTATTTTGGGGGCTGATTTGACAGTCCCACCTACTCCCGATGTGTTTATGCCCGAGTAAAAAAGTTAATTAATCGGGCTTAGGATTCACCTGGAAGTTTCGTACCTACTCCTTTCGGACCCTCTCGGACATTTTTCTGTCCGTAGTCTCTAAAGACTAGGCACTCTAAGCCGCCATAAAGTTTAAATCGGTTAGTTTAAATCGGTTAGTTTAAATCGGTTACTTTAAATCGGTTAGTTTAAATAGATTAGTTTATATAGATTAATTTAAATCGGTTGGTTTACATCGGTTAGTTTAAGTCGTTTAGTTTAAACCGGTTAGTTTAAATATGTTTGTTTAAATCAGTTAGTGTAAAACGAAGTCATAATTTTGCAATAAGCCTACATACCAAGACTACGAGAATATTATAACCTCCCCATCAATCAAAGTCCTGTGGTGCAGTTCCATAGGTAGGTAGCGAAAAGAATTGCTGGCCTTTTAGATGTGATTTTGTTATCAATATATTTGTTCAGGGACTTTTCGACCTTATCATCTGCCTAGCCTTGTCCCAACTATGTCGGGTCCGTGGCTTAGGCCCCCAGTGGTCGACGCGCCTGTGGCCGACGCCCCCGATACGATTAATTTAATATCTTTTTTTTTGTGCTTATTCACTTAGTACAGTAAATGAGAAAAGTGTTTCACCCTATTAATAAAGTATTTTTCCTTGCTAAACAAAAGTTGTCTATCAAATAGCAGAGAGAATAGATCGCCACTTAACCTTATCCTTACACACCTTTTTCCCCATTAGAAGCATATGTATTATGTACAAACATCCAAAAAAACAAAAAGACTTCATATAAAATGTTAGTGAATGTATATATAAGATATATAAATAAATAATGAAAAATAAATAAGACTAATTTTTCAAAACATACCTCTAATATAAAAGCATTTCTATGTTATAAATATAATTACGATTTAATGTTATGCATATATATACTTACAATCGATATTAAGTAGGTACATTTAATATTTTTGTAAAACAATTTTTGTGCCTGACAGTACATTAGATCAAAAATTACTTTGAATTAAATTAATCGAATCGGGGGCGTCGGCCACAGGTGCGTCGACCACTGGGGGCCTAAGCCACGGACCCACTATGTCGGGGTCGGCTTCCAGTCTCACCGTATATAGCTGAATACCAGTACTTATGTTAAATGGAGCGACTGCCTATCTGACCTCCACAACCCAGTTATTAGGTAATACGATACCCCTTGGTAAGACTGGTTATTAGACTTCCGGGCTTCTGACTACCCGTAACGACTGTCACAGATCCACGAATGACAGCCGGGACCAACAGCTTAACGTGCTGTCCGAGGCACGGAGGGGTCTCGGTATGTAAAGATGGTCACCCATCCACAGACCAACCGCGGCAAGCGTAGCTTAACCTGATCGATCGACCTGGGCCTCAAGTCTGCTATTACAATAGTGTCAGAATGGTCTGTCATTGATTTCATAATTGTTGATTTGGACAAGTTTGGTAATCTACTAATAAGTATAATGGCGTCATTATGACTTTCCAATGGTCAACCACTGACACTCCATTGCAAGAAATGGCATAGAATGGTAATCTCGTACATAATGAAAAATGAATTTTTTAACTTACGCGGTAAAATCTGAAAAAAATTTGACAGTTCCTTTGATCAGTAACCTACCAATAGAACGTCATTGTGCAGTCATTGCTTTTAATTCGTTACGAGTATCGTATAATTTCTGTGCCATTGACCGACCAAAGATCTAATATTATGAATTTAGCAGATTACGAACGTTTAGCAAAATGACAATGGGATGGTGTGGTGGTGGGATCGTGTTGGAATGACGAATGTATAAAATAGCAGACTAGGGCCCCTGTGCGGCTGTTATTATTAATTAGCCACGGGCTATCAACTTTATTCAGAAGCCAAAGTATTGACGCTACGTAATAAGGTGTCGTGCGCCTAAAAAGGCCACTTTGGCAGAATCATAAAAGGATAACAGAATGGACAGTTAACTGTTAAGTTAATCGTATCAAATCCCATTGATGAAGCATTTGTCAGTTATTTTTTTTGTCTGTGCTAAAATACCAATCAATCCAATCCAAATCCAATCCCAATCTCTTTGATTGTACCTTTTATGATTCTCCAAAGTGTCCTTTTTAGGCCCCAAGTTCTGCTTATTAAATGATTAGCAAAGTTTTCATTCATAAATTTCATTTGAGTTAGACAAAACATAAAGGACTTGGTAGTCCTTCATGTTTATCCCCCAACTTATGTCCAGTAAAATGATACAAATAAAAACAGCTGATTTCATATCCTCCTCCTTTTCCTTCTTTCATCTTCTTCATCTTCCCTTTTTTCATCTTCTTCAACTACCACTAGCGCCATCTATTATCCATATCAAGAACTAAATATAACAACATGATGACGGACGAGATAAACATTAGTTAAATCTAAATAATTATGATATAAAGTCATGGATCATTTCGTGGTACTTTCAAAGTGTCAAAAGTGTTGGAGAAATTGGTGAGTACCTAATAACCATTTTTAGCGTTTAGGAATTATACGGCGCTGATTAATTTGACAGGACTAAACTAAAAATCTTCTGTCCTTTTTTAGGGTTCCGTAGCCAAATGGCAAAAACGGAACCCTTATAGATTCGTCATGTCTGTCTGTCTGTCCGTCTGTCTGTCTGTCTGTCTGTCCGTCCGTATGTCACAGCCACTTTTCTCCGAAACTATAAGTACTATACTGTTGAAACTTGGTAAGTAGATGTATTCTGTGAACCGCATTAAGATTTTCACACAAAAATAGAAAAAAAATAATAAATTTTAGGGTTCCCCATACTTAGAACCGAAACTCAAAATTTTTTTTTTCATCAAACCCATACGTGTGGTGTATCTATGGGTAGGTCTTCAAAAATGATATTGAGGTTCCTAACATCATTTTTTTCTAAACTGAATAGTTTGCGCGAGAGACACTTCCAAAGTTGTAAAATGTGTGTCCCCCCCCCCTGTAACTTCTAAAATAAGAGAATGATAAAACTAAAAAAAATATATGATGTATATTACCATGTAAACTACCACCGAAAATTGGTTTGAACGAGATCTAGTAAGTAGTTTTTTTTTAATACGTCATAAATCGTAAACCGCAATTTACCATTCATTCAATCAACTCAAAAATAAAAAAAACCATTTAATTTCATAAACATAAACCTTATGCATAAACCCGGATATTACGGAACCCTCGGTGAGCGAGTCCGACTCGCTCTTGCCCGGTTTTTTAATGAACTTGGAAGAAAAAGATGCACTGAACTTAAATTTAGTTTAGTTTGTCAACAAGGGAATTGGCACCATTATTTGTTCTTGTGTGACTCTAAACTTATCAACAACTCGTAAAATCGGTTATGCGCCAGTCACACTATTTTTACGTAGGCATCATATAAGCCAGTCAACAATTTCGTAAATAGTCTCAACTGGCCCATTAGCTCAGTTGGTTAGAGCGTCGTGCTAATAACGCGAAGGTCGCGGGTTCGATCCCCTCATGGGCCACATCTCTTTTTGTATTTCCTGCTTGTGTAACATTGAATTGCTATATTTTTTAATATTCTGTATAATTTATTGTAGTTTTAACACGTTCTGAGGCCGTATTACGAAGTATTGATGCCATCAAGATTACAGTGCGAAATGAAGTCGGTAAAAAAGGATGGAGCTATCGATGATGTATAGCTCCGTCTCTCGTCTCTCTCTTACATTGACATCAACATGACCTAAAGCGCTATCTTTGTCGGAGTGCATAGAAATGAAAGAGAAGCGCGATGACACAACGCTGGTAATTTATTGCAAAATATGAAGCAATTATCTATTTACCTAAGTACCAAAAATCTATTTTTGGACTAAAAAATTAAAACACTAATGTTTTAGTATGTTGCTTGTAGAATAATCTGACAAAAAATCATAATGATTGTATGTGTACCTATTAGTATGGTTTTTATTGTAAAAAGTTTTTAGAGGTATCTTCATGATTCTGAACCGACTTCAAAAAAACCGGCCAAGTGCGTGTCGGGACACGCACAGTGTAGGGTTCCTTAGTAGCCCGTTATCACAATGTAGTATGATTCTGTTGTTCTATAGCTGAATATAAAAAAATTAAAATAAAATTTTTCATATTTTGTTTTTCAATGCAAGTCTTTACCCGTTATAAACAAGCAACTACTTCATCTTAGTCACTTTAAAGGATTAATGCTAAGGATTTTGTATTTGGTACAAAATTATCCAACAGCCAAGTTCAACGACTATTACCGCTAAACTAATAAAGTTACCTATCTTAACCGCTATACTTTTCCTTTAAAGTTCATGAAATGCACTATCATCGTGAATTTTTCCAGATTTTTCAAGCCAGCAGTATAGGTTTTAGAGGGGGGGGACGCCCTACTGGAACAAAAATTTGCACTTTAAAGTTTAATATTTCGTAAATGGAGCATTAAATCGAAAAATAATTTTAGCAACCCCCGAGTCATTTTAGAAGACCTATTCAACGATACCCCACACGATGGGGTACACGACGAAAAAAATATTCATCCCCACTTCACATGTAGGGGAGCTACCCTAAAAAAAAATATTTTCCAAAATTTTATTTTACCACTTTGTCGGCGTAATTGATATACATACTGGTATTAAACTTCAGCTTTCTAGTGCTAACGGTCACAGAGATTAAGCGAGGACGGACAGACAGACGGACGGACGGACAGACAGACATGGCGAAACTATAAGGGTTCCTAGTTGACTACGGAACCCTAAAAAGGAGGAGGTTTCTCAATTCGACCGTATATTTTTTTTTTCTATCGTATCAAATTAGTTGTATTCAACACACTATTTACCTAGCAAATATCCTGAAGAATATCTTATATTACTTATGTAGGTACTTACTTTTATTGTTTCTAAAACTTGCGTTTTTTGCGTTTAGGTCCTAAGGCACCTGGAATTGTATTTCATGCATGTGTTACAATTTAGTAGGTACGTACTAAGAAAACATGTACCTACCTAATAATAATTATTATTAAGTATGTGAATTATTATTTTTATACTCAAACTCAAAGCAATCATTTCGATACTTACAGGCTCTTTTGTATTGTCAGTATATTACAGGGTGTCAGCTAGGGGCTAACCATGAATTTCAGCGCATGATTATAAAGGCTCCTACAAACAGGCGCGACACGCGATAAAATCGCGCACGACACAAAGGGCACCGCTCGTTGCGCGACTTGCGGTGCCTTTTTACCCGACTGCGTCAGAAAGAGGGTTATGTTTTTCGAGTGTATGTATGTATGTATATTTCTTTGGCACGCTCTGTAGCCTAAACGGCTTGATCGATTTCAGCTTGAGAGGTGTCGTTAGATTCGTCTTAATTGTGAGAGTGACACTGGGTATATCAAAATAGAAAAAAAAAAAAAAATGGCCAATTTTTTGCGCAATATTAGGTATGTCTTCAGTAAATTTTTTTTTCTTAAAACCTACGAGTGGGGTATCAAAATAAAGGGTTTTAAAAGGTGATTACAAAAATATATAAGCAACTTATACGGTTAAAAGTAATTCGAAATGAAAAATCGTAAAAAACACGTACCAAGAACTAAATCGCCTGCGAAATCTTTCACATTTATTTTGTAAACTAAAAAGCTGGGAATAAAAAAAAGTTATTTAAAAAAATAAAAAACCCGACTGCGGTAAAAAACTGAAAAGCTAAAAACAAGCCCATTTTAAAGTAAATAAAAGTTGGAAGCAGGCGGGACCCATATCTTTTTATTATATTTTCAAATTCAAATGGGTCCCGCCTGCTTCCAACTTTTATTTAAGTAATTTAAAATGGGCTTGTTTTTAGCTTTTCAGTTTTTTACCCCAGTCGGGTTTTTTATTTTTTAAATAACTTTTTTTTTATCGTGCTGTTTCATGGGAAAGTGCTATACTATGCGGTCAAAATGTATTGAACAGCTAACTTTTTTTAAAATATCTGACGTAAAATTTCGACGCAGGGGGTTCAGAATCATGTCATCATTCTCCTGCCCTTATCCCAATGTATTTGCGGTCGGCGCAACATGTCTTTTTCTTCTATACATTTCTATTAGTCGTCATCTCGGTAGTCACCCCCTTCCTAACCATATCAGCATTCACAAATTCCATCCACCTTTTCTTTGGTCTTCCCCTACTCTTATACGAACCCAAAGCTCTCCTCACATTTTCCTCATTTCTTCGTAACACATGCCCATACCATGACAACCGATTTCCACACAAATTTCAGTTACCCGTGCCACTTTCTAACTTCCTCATAAGGTGTCACTGACTCTGGCAGAGCCACCATCTGGGATTTTAATTTTGATAACACAAAAAATTTGTCGCTAATTAATCGAAATTTGTCGTCAAATGTCAGAATTTGTCGGTCACTGGTTCAAAAGATATTATTATGAGGGTTTATAGATCAAAGAGTTCACGAAGAACTTTTCGATCTAGCTCTTGAACTATACCTTACTAATTGAACTCATTATATCTCCTAAATTAAGACCCTATTAAATCTGTGACTTGGCGACTGATTCCGACTAATTGGCGACAAAATATGGAGAAAACAGATCTTCGCTAGGTGCCCTAGTTTTTGAGATATAAATGTGGCCCTGCTGGGGAGACTCTCTCCAGATCGGCCACCTATAAACCAAATTTATATAAGGGATATAAGGGTTTGAACCAGTGACCGACAAATTCTGATATTTGGCGACAAACGACTAATTAGCGACAAAAAGAAAAAAAAAAAAAACTAAAAAAAACTAATAAATTAATAATAAATTTTTTGGGTTATCAAAATGATGGTGGCTCTGCCAAAGTCAGTGACACCCTCATACGTACTCATTTCTTATTATATCCATTCGTGTAACTCCACACAATACACATCTCTCTTAGTATAGGTAGGTAAGTACTGCATTTATGGTCTACCAGTCTATGGTAGGTATACAATCTTTGATAATATGGTACAGACGCCAGCACATCAAGCTACCCGAAACTAAAATTTTCAAATCAACCTTGAACTAATGCTTCAGCGGTAAAGTTGAAAATCTATTAAAGAAATTAGACAGATTGTAGTAGCTTGATGTGCTGTCTGTACAACTCTTATTAAACCCCTTTATTCATAAACGTTGCATAAAGTTAAGCAGTGATAGCGACTGTTTAAAGTATAACAACTTTCTGTTATAACAAAAAAACAAAAGAAGGTATAAAACATAACAAAAAAATTATAAGTACACAAGAAAGGAAAATTTCATGAAAAAGTCGTTTGACGTCAAGTAACTTTAATCATCGTTTGTAAATAAACCCCTTGAATGTTTAAATCTGTTATCATCAGTAGGTATTTTCCTAAATCTCTAGGCAAAATAAATATATCGTGATAACTACTAATTGACTGATCACAAGAAAACCACACAGAATTGGTTCCTACTAGAATAATTCCAAGACTTTATTTGATAAAGAAATTATCAAGCACTCCCGACCACGGCACTATTAAATGCCCAACTTCTCTTGACCCGCGGCAGAAAATGGAGCTAATAAAAATGTACTGAATTCAACGCAGTGCCTTGACAAGCAGAGCCATCTTGGGGACCAAGTTAAAATGGTCAGTATCAGAAATATTGACTCTTCTCGTTATGACTTAAGATTCTACCTCGACATAATAAATTACTCGTGTAAATCCGAAGTGTTATTATGCTCAGCTCAACTGACACCTGAAGAGATTGTCAGGTATAGGGAATAGCTCCATGTAAAGTCCTACCTAGCCTTTTCAATAACCCTGAAAGGGTTAGGAATTTGCATGGATGTGGCTAGGTCACTATTGAAGAGATTTTGCTGGGTCAACTATCAACGAGGGACTTGTGGCTAAGTAATAGCAGCAGCACGGGTCGATCGACCACGTTAAGCTACGCTTACCGCGGTTGGTCCGTGGATGGGTGACCATTTTTACATACCCCTTCGTGCCGTTGTCAGAGCCCCGAAAGGCCGACAACCAATCTTACCAAGGGGTATCACCCAGTAACTGTTGTGGAGGTCAGATAGGCAGTCGCTCCATTTAAAATACCAGTATTCTGCTGTATCCGGTTAGACTAGAACCCGACCCCAACGTACCTAGTTGGGAAAAGGCTAAGCAAATGATGGACTATACTATCAACTCAACTTATACTAAAAACCAGATTTTCAAGAAACTGGAATGGCTAGATTATCATGAGCCTTAAAATACATATAATGTCGTTTTCTTGTCGGCTGTAGACGACGGTGGATGGCGTGTTGGGCACGTTTTCGTTTGTCGTCTATACCCGATCGTGGCGTTCAAAAGGTAAAAAATTTCGTTTTCTTGTCGGCTGTAGACGACCGTGGCGTGTTGGGCACGTTTTCGTTTGTCGTCTATACCCGACCGTGGCGTTCAAAAGGTTAAATGCAAAAGGATATTTTCAAATCAGACCGGTAGTTCTAGATTAGGGCGATCAAAGAAACAAACTCTTCAGCTTTATTATTATAAATATTATTAGCTGACCCGGCAACCTTGGTACCGCCTCAGATTATTTTTTCCCATGTTTTAATAAGTAGGAACCCTACCAAAGTTTCATCACAACCTGACCAATGGTTTCAGAACGCATAGAGGACAAACATTGATTTTTATTTAGATAGATAACTAATATGATTAGCAAGTCTGATACAATAACCGATTATAACCGGTTAGATGTTTTTGTCACAGCTAGTCGATTGCCTTGACTTTGACACTATATATTTTGTAATAGGAAGTCGCATTCATAATGAGTTCGGTAAGTAAATAATCCGAATGGAAAAGTTGTTTTTGAAAAAAAAAATGGTTTCTATTCCGATTTATTCTCAACCAATGGAAGTGCTTTAAGGTACACCACATATAATATATCAGGGCCGCGCCCGGACCGTACCGGGAGTCCAGGACCGGGCTTGGTCAGGGGCTAAAAAACAAAAAATTGTTTTTTTTTTAAATGGCATCTCGTAGTTGAAACTCAAACTCAAACTCAAAGCATTTATTTCAATTAAACCAATTACAGGCACTTTTGAATTGTCAAGGGGTCGGTCAGTCAGAAAGATGAAGCTAGTTGCCCATTCCAAACCGTAGGTACCTATGGAGAAGAACGGGCAAGAAACTCCATGGACACTCTTTTAAATCAAAATAATATGGTTACAATGTCTTGTTTACATCATTCATGTTAAAAATTATACATGTGAGAACGATGCAGAACGTTAAAAGCGTCCGTAATGAAAACACGAAATAAAAAAAATAAAACAATTCAAATAGGTATTAAATTAAAATAAGCCATGGCAGCAAAGAGATGACCAGTCCCTACTGACGGCGCCCGTTCACGAACATGACACATGTGTTAGCACCATTCAGTTCAACCATTTTGAAGGGAGCTAAATGATCCAACACACGCGCCACCATCAGCGAGACATTTGAGTGAGCGTGAAATACTCTCAGCTGCCAGGGCACATTCAAGTCAATAAAAGGCGTACCCAGTAAATGGAAGCTTTATAGTATGTACATAGTACTCACACATGTGCTATGCAATTATACAATACTAGGTGATTGAATTTATATAATGCAAAAATAGTATTTTAAAATCTTCAGCAGCTCCAACAGTGTTTTTCAATGCTAATCAATTTATTTGTGCGTCCTTATGGAGCAGGCCCAGCGTTTAGCCAAGCATTTTTGTCAGTGATGTAATCCCCCAATTTATAATATGCCTGGCTGCATAGTGTGATACAAGATTTAAATTTCGTTTCATTCAGTTCAAGTATGTGGGTAGGTATTTTATTGTAACATTTTAAACAGTAGCCCATGAAAGACGAGTCTACTTTAGCCAGCCTGAAACCTGGTTGAACTAATTGGTCCCTATTTCTAGTGATATAATTGTGTCTTTCACCTCTTTTACTAAAAAGATGTAGATTTTTCCTTACGTACATGATATTTTCATAGATATATTGACAAGGTACCGTCATGATGTTAATATCTTTAAACAGTTCCCTTAGAGAGTCACGCCTGCGGAGGCTGTATATGGCTCTGACAGCCCTTTTTTGCAGAATAAAAATAGATTCGATGTCTGCAGCCCGTCCCCATAGTAAAATACCGTACGACATGATACTATGAAAGTAACTAAAATAGACCAGTCTCGCGGTATCAACATCAGTAAATTGACGGATTTTTCTCACAGCATATGCTGCTGAACTTAGCCGTCCTGCAAGGGATGTTAAATGGGGACCCCATTGAAGCCTTGAGTCGAGCGTGATCCCTAGGAAAACAGTACTATCGATGAATTCTAGTTTCTCTTGATTCAATACTATCTCACAATTACTACTTTTGACATTTGGTAAAGAAAATCTTATGCACTTCGTTTTTTTCCCATTTAATATTAAATTATTAGCAGTGAACCAATTTTGGATCTGCAGTAGGGCGTTATTTACGTCGTCAAGATTTGATGCAAGTCTATTAATTTTAAAAATCAAGGACGTATCGTCAGCAAATAACACCATTTGTGGTTGAGTTTTTAACAAATGGGGTAGATCGTTAACACATTGAAGGACACTGAACGAGACACAATAGAAGTTTTATTGTTATTACGTCTATAGGCGTTCAGTGTCCTTCAATGTGTTAATATATACTAAAAAGAGGAAAGGACCTAATATCGAGCCCTGTGGTACACCCATTTTTACTTTTAAGCCAGGTGAATTGACACCATTTATTTGAACGTGCTGTTGTCTATCATTTAAATAAGATTTTACTAAACTGAGCGCAAGTTTTCCCAGTCCGTAATGCTCAAGTTTTAAGAGTAAGGTTTCGTGTTCGACGCAATCAAAAGCCTTGGAGAGGTCACAAAAAATCCCTATGGCGTCTTGGGACTCTTCCCAGGCCGCAAATATGTGTTTTAATAAGGTGACACCGGCATCAGTCGTACAACGTCCCTTGGTAAAACCGTATTGTTGGTCGTGTAATATTTTATTGGTGTTAAAATGATTGAGCATTTGGTTCAGCATCACCTTTTCAAACACCTTGCTGAAAACCGGTAACACGGATACGGGTCTATAATTATTGGTATCCTTACTGTCCCCCGATTTGAAAAGTGGTATTACCTTACTGTATTTCATTAGATCCGGGAAAACTCCTTGATCCACACACAAATTAAATATTAAGGCTAAGTACGGCGCTATTGTCTCAATAATGGAGGTACATACTTTGATAGACATTCCCCATATATCTTCGGTTAATTTGATCTTGATTTGCTTGAAAGCTTTTATTACAATTTTGGGGTTTATATGCTTAAATTTAAATTCAATCTGGCAGGATGAAACGTTTGCTTTTAATAAATCAATAGAACGTAAGGGCGAGGAATTTAAGGTTTCAGTAGTTTTATGCGGGATACTGGTAAAGAAATTTACAAATTCTTGAGCAACCTCTTTGTTAGTGCTTATGAGAACACGCGAAGTCTCTAGTGCGAAATCATTATTATGTCTTTTATTCCGGTTAGTTTCGTCATTAATAATTTTCCAAACCGTCTTTATTTTATTATCGGCTGATTTAATCTTGTTGCTAATATACAAGGCTTTAGCTACCTTACAAGTATTTTTAAACGTTTTGGAGTAGGTACCAACGTATTTATTAAAAGTTTCAGAGTTAATATAAGGCTTAAGGCCATACAGCTCAAACAATTTTTCTCTACTTTTCCTAATACCCTTAGTTGCCCAGTCACTGAACAAAAAATTTGGACAAATAGTTTTAGTTTTCTTCTTCAAAGTGTTATTGAACTCGGTGCGCACTATCGAAAAGAACTCCTCATATAATTCATTTACATTGTTTTTAATTTGGCCTGGTACACTTAACTTACTAATTAAGTTATTATGAAATCTATTTAGATTGCTTGGTGTTATTTGTCTAGTTTGTATCTGAATTTTTTGTAATGGTGTATTGGACTTGAACACAACGGTTTGACCACTGTGTTCAGAAGGGAGATAGTTTACAATGGCTTTATCTAAGTAGTCGCAGCAACAAAAAACATTATCAATACATGTAGCAGAATTTATAGTTATGCGGGTTGGTTCTGTAAACACATTTGACAAATTAAATGATTTAAAGAGACTTAATAATCGACTGCTACTATTTGAACTATTCTCTAAGATGTTAATATTGAAGTCACCACAGATAATTAGCGATTTTTTACCAGTTCCAAGTTTTGCTAGAACATCTTCCATTATTGACTCAAATATGGAGTAGTTTTGATAATTTGGGAGTCTGTAAACGCACACTATAATATGCTTATCCAGCTCAACACAGGACAGTTCAATGTTATGTTCAACCGACAGATCTACTATATCTTTACGAGTCTTAGATTTAATAGAATTTTTAACTAAGATTAATTAACCCCCACGCAGCATAGATTTTCGGTTAAAACAACTGCACACAGTATAATTTTCATAATTAATTAGCATTTCATAATCTTTCAACCAATGTTCAGTTAAACAAATAATTTCAAACATGGTTTTTTCTAAAAATAATTCAATTTCTAATTGTTTGGATGAAAAACCTTGAATATTTTGGTGAAATAATTTCAAGGAATTCTGCTTAGACCCTTTTTTACATTTAACTATTTGAGAGCAAGAAGGCACCTTGTTGTTGGTAGGTATAACAATATTGTTATTGGTATCTTCTGTTGTCTTACTATCTAGTTTAAATCAACATCCAGAGTGAGCCCCAAAACTCCCATGCCATCACCAGGCATTGATAACCCAATCCCACTACTTGTGGACTCCACATTAGAATGAGAATTTGCCAAAGTGACACATGGATCCTCCTTCGTACATTTATTGTAAACAGTTATAGCATTAGTGCTACAGTTATTTCGGGTGACCACCTGTACATTAGAGTTATTACTAATACTTGCGGTGTTAATTATATTACATGACTTCGACATACTACTTATGTCTGAGTTTATATAAGCTAATAGCCTCGCTATTTTATGTCTAAACCTAATGGGCAGATACACTGTATTCCTTGTCGATTTCAACTTATCAACAAAACTGTTGGTGTCAAAAAAAACCTTGAGAGGTTTGACCTTGAGAGGTCGTAATTTATGTATTTCCTTCTTGTGTACCATTTGTATTGATAAATTTTAATATTCTGTTAGAATTTACTGTAGTTTTAACACGTTCTGAGGCCGTATTACGGAGTATTAATGCCATCATGATTACAATACGAAAAAAGGATGGAGCTATCGGCATATCGGTCATGGATAGCTCCGTCTCTATCTTATACTGATTTCATGAAGGTGTGTCCAGCGATGGGCTGTGTTGATTGAGTCCATATTGAGTTCCCTGTCGTCACACCGCTGTAAAAAGAATCTAAAATATAAAATAATACAACCTTAAACGATCAACCAGATCTTTAATAATTACATTTATTAACATACAACATATATTCATAATTTACAATTACAATAATAGTGGCCTATCTTTATCAAATAGTCACATATTCGCTTAGCTGCACCCACAGCTTTGCCTGTTCAGTTAATATGTCTTAGAGACAGTGCATAAAACAGTTACTAGGATACATAATTATAAATGCTGTTAATTTATCTTATTTCTTTATCTTTAAAAATCCCCCTTAGGTAGACATGAAAGGTAAAGATACATCCTGTATTTTTATACAAGGCGTTTTAAAAACATTTTTGTCAGTTCATATGTGAACTGTATTCGTCTAAATGTGAGTTTTATGATTATGAACCTTAATACCTATATAGTAGGGTTCTAAATCAATTCTCCACTTTTTATTTGTGACAATACTAAGCATTTTAACTAGAGTTCAAGGTTGCTTGCGTTTTATATTACTTAATTATTCTTGAAATTAAAACAAACAATAATGGATGGACGCGAATTTCATGTGAGATTTTCATATAATTATTAACAATGTCACTTAAATTAACATTATAATAGCTTCCACACAACTACAAATAAACTAGTGCGAGTAGCCATTTTAAGAAAATGTAATTATATATATTTAAAATTTATACATTTATTATAATTATCATTTCTATGACACACTTCACGCAAATAAAAATATCTTAATATTTCCTTTGACTCAAACGTCTCTTGACGCCAACTTTTTATAATGTAGTATTTTTAACTGTCTTTCGTATTTTTGGATAAAAATAATAATCAATGAAAAATAGTTAAGGTATTATATCCTTGCAAAATATAAAAATAATCATTTAAGAAATGACATAAATTTCATCATCTCGTGAACTTGTACGGGTTTTTTTTGTTTCATGAGACATCTACAAATTGCCAATATTCTTCGCTGACCCTAAGTATAATATATCAAGTTTTATATTATTCGATATCTATATATATAAAATAATGTCATCACACTATTTATAACTCAAGAACGGCTGAACCGATTTGGCTGAAAATTGGTGGGGAGGTAGCTTATAACCAGGAGACGGACATAGGATACTTTTTATATAGTTTTTTTTTCTTATAGTAGTAGGGTAGGAGTAGTGTAGGAGTAGTGTAGGAGTAGGTTAGGAGTAGAGTAGGAGTAGTTTAGGAGTAAGGTAGAAGTAGGGTAGGAGTAGTGTAGGAGTAGGGTAGGAGTAGTGTAGGAGTAGGGTAGGGGTAGGGTAGGGCAAGGGGTAGGACACCTCGCGAACGAAATAGCGCCGGGCAGCTAGAAATAATTTATATGGCAAAACAACGTTTGCCGGGTC
Source organism: Mesoligia furuncula (assembly GCA_916614155.1). Taxonomy (NCBI): domain Eukaryota; kingdom Metazoa; phylum Arthropoda; class Insecta; order Lepidoptera; family Noctuidae; genus Mesoligia; species Mesoligia furuncula. Next base: position 26,272,539 of record OU744802.1, on the reverse strand, counting down.
AGCTAGTTACAATATAAATATTTCTTATTATATGTACAAAGCCATCACTTTTGTTTTTTTTATAGAACAGATCCGGTAACAGCACCCTAATTGCTTAACACACTAACTATCACAATCTGATTCATTTTGAGGGACACTGCTAATCCATTGCTTCATAAGTTCGAAAAATTTGTTTGCTCAACAACGTAAATAACGCAATGTATGTTGTTGAACTGTCAAAATGAAAGCCATCGCCACTGCTAGTGTGTTACGCAAATATCCCGCAGACTTATAACACGTCATACGTCATCCATATTCGTTCTCATTGGCTAGATCTTTTCTTTTAGTAATTTAGTCAATGAGAGGTTTTTTTTTTGAGAATTAAAAAAAACATACTTTCCAAGAACTCTGTAGATGGCGTTGAACTGACTACGTTACTAGGTGCCAAAGGCAAAACGTTTGGAAAAAAAAACATTGCGTCACGTCACGTACACGTGTTGACTGACACTTTCGTTTGCTTTCCTTTTACGATCTCAAAATTACATCCAAGTCAAATAATCAAAAAATTATGTGACGTTCTGTTGCTTGCAATAACTTACCAAGTTCAGCGCCATCTATCCAACGACTGGGGAAGAGTTTAAAAAGAAGAAAAAGAAAACCCCTCATTGTCAAAAAGAACGTGTGATTTCACATGTTACCTTGTGATATTTGGAAGGCATTGCAACTGCAATACACGGTTAATAAAGCTTGTTCATTTAGTCACCTGCAATCGTTGAGTGGTGATTGTATCCGCCGTATTTTATATTTGGAAAACAATGTTTGCTTACCTACATGTAGAAAATTTACAATATATTTACGATCGTATATTCGGTAAGTAAGTATAATAATAACTCACGAACTACAAAAAAACCGGCCAAGTGCGAGTCGGACTAGCACACGAAGGGTTTCGGCACAAGGCATAAAACGCCGAAAAAAACGTTTCTTTTATACTCCTTTAAATTTTAACCATATTTTTTTTCTTATTTGTTGTTATAGCGGCAACAGAAATATATCATCTGTGAAAATTTCAACTGTTTAGCTATCACGGTTCATGAGATACAGCCTGGTGACAGACACAGACCGACGGACAGTGGAGTCTTAGTAATAGGGTCCCGTTTTTACCCTTTGGGTAAAAAACAAAACAAAAACACAAAAAAAACTGAACAAAACGGACGGGTTTTGATGGTGACTATATGAACACCCTGTATACTGCTAGAATTCCAGCTACTGCTTGTTATGTAGTTGCAATGCAGTCAGTCTGTATAAAATCTAAATATTTAACCTCTAGATTGGGCGAAAAAAAGATGGACGAAGCAGACATTCAGAGGGTAAAACACGCTAACTGTGTACCAGTAACGACTATCTATGAACATAATAGAGGTATGAGGAACACGGTGTAAAGTTCACTCATCCTCCATAGAAAAGGGAGGATCCTCCGACCAGACGGGTGTCGTGTCTGGCGGGCACCTGCCCGATGATTCATGTCGGGCCGTTGTATCTATGCTAGTTGCGCGGTAAACTCTGCTTGCGAGATGCAGGATTTTGCGTGACGTCAGTATGACGCGTTGTTCGCATGTGGCGTTGTAGATACCGCTGCAAACATCTATGTAATAGGCCTTTTCAGATCTAAACAAATCTTTAGCTGAAATTCAGCGATAATTGAAAGTGTTTGCCTTACTGTATTGTGCAGGTTGCTTTTATCTTAATCATTGCCATAAAAACATACAAAATAAATTGACAAAAGTTAAATACCGCCGATTCCTTTAGTTTGATTACAATTTGAAAACACTCCCAGAAAATTTGTTTCTAAAACTGTTCAATAGGGATGACGACATTTTTTTAAATTATAACTCAAAAAAAAAAGCAATACTAATACTAAACAGTACTATAAAGTCTAAAAGCTTAAACATCGTTAGTTATAAACGTTTTAAAATAACTGCGAGACAAAGATCTTATCTTATCATTGAAGTGACGTCACGACTATGTAACTTTATACTAGTGCCATAAATTTGTCCGTACCGCGCGACTAGGACGGGTATCCCCTCCAAAAACTTTTAAAGCGTGTAGCTTCTCCATATTTCCATCGATTCTACTGTTTTTTTTTCAGATTATTTCATACTATGCCTTCTTTGAAATAACATTATTAAGTTCGAACATTACATATTAGTCATCATCCCTATTCAGAATCACACTACGGCCGAAATATCTTGGCAAGTCTGAACATAGGCACTAAGAACTTTCGCGCATGTTCCCACACTCACACTCGCCTCATATCACCATTTAGTTCCTAAAAAATCTTACTGCGCGAAGTTCAGACTTGCCAAGATAAATCGGCGGTACTGTAACTACAAACATTAATTTTTTTACTTAATTAAATACAATGTAAGGACAACCTGTCATTAGCAGTTTTAACACTTCATCTAAGAATTAAGAGCTCTGTTTTATTACCTTCCAAAATGTAGTGTAATATTTTTAAAATAACGAGTCGGAATAGTTTTTACAAACAACCTTTCTGGACTTTATTTCAGTATCTTTTTTTTTTTCTTAAAACGCTGCGACATCATCTAGTACGAGCCAACGATGTTTGGAAGTCTTTACTTGTTGTTGTAACATTGGTGTGCGCACACGCAGCTTGATCTCCAGTGAGCCCCCGACTGTGCGGCGGCCGTCGTATAGCTGTGGACATGGTAATAACACTTATGACTTTTTTTTTTCTAAAAGTTATTGTTTGAAACAAACATTTAAAATCGAAGCCTTAAAAATGGATGCATCTAATCGTACACGCACTCCGGTTGCAGTACTACGCACCTGACCTAACAGAAGAACATCACCAATCCCACTACATGTCGTTAAAAAAAAAATACAATTTTACCGACTTCAAAAAAAGAAGGTTATCAATTTTATTCGACAGGTATGTATGTAATATTATTGGAAATGCATTATATTCACATAATTATGACAATCTATGGCTTCCAAACAAATATACAAAATTTTATTTTGTTGAAACTTGTATAACAAATATACAAGTTTCAACAAAATCGATTCAGTAATTTTCAAGATATGGAGTAATAAGTGTAAGTGTGACGGCCTGGCTTATTGATACGAGCTACGGGTGTAGTGTCAAAGGGAAAACATTTCAAAACCTTGGTCAAATTCTAGTGCAATATTTACAACAAATATATTACTTACTTATTACAAACATTCCAGTTTTTACTTAAAACTAAAAATTACGAAATAAAAAAGTAATTTAAAAAAATTAAATCGACTTCAAAAAGAAATTAAAGTAATTTCATAACTTTGAGCTAATTTCTTTTTGAAATCAATTTAATTTTTTTAAATTACTTTTTTATTTCCTTTTAAACGTTTTTTTTTATACGTTGATCATTGTTATTTATAGTACTATAAGTGTTGTAATAACGTCCATTTCTTTTATTATAAAGTCTCATTCGTAATAGAGGCAACTCACCGGAAAAGAGTCATGCAGCGTGACTTCCTCCTGCAATGGCGCCAGCTTCACGTTGACAGTGCCGAGCAAGGTATCGCTCCGGAACCAGCCGCTGCAACAGAGGAGGCTCTCAGCGCAGCCGCCGCACCTGCGCCACCCGCACAACACGCTACACGCTACGCTAGGTACTACACACACATGCCAGGCTAGGTAGGATGTGGGGGAGCTTTTTGACTGCCAAAGGCCGTTGAATTTATAAATGGTCACTAAGATCTGTAGAAAAAGACCCATTTTAGCATTGAGGCGGCATCTACAACGCCACATGCGAACAACGCATCAAGAACCTGATGTCATACAAATCCTGCATCGCGCAAGCAAAGTTATCCGCGCAATCAGATTATTATACAGAATCCCGACTTCAACCGTCAGGCAGTCCATCAGATTAAACACCCGTCTGGGCGGAGGATCCTCCCTTTTCTATGGAGGATGAGGAACTTTTCACCCTGTTCCTCCTACTTTATAGCCTGCTTGATCCACAAACCATATAATGCGTATACTCTAAACACATTTGAAACATTATTTCGTCTTCGAATGATTGACAGAAACAGCGGGATGATTCATGATAGCGGTCTCAAGAAACGGGGCTAATACCTAGGTCCACGATATTTTGGGTGTACTCGCTATTTCCATCAAACACTGCAAAGTAATTGCGTAATACACTAACAATAGGAATGGCTTTCATCTTGACAGTTCAACATGGTCTTGTGCCTGTATAGATGGTTAGGCTAGTTCACTTGAGGATGAAGAATTCCTTGGATAGAAAACACTTCTTGATTGGACTTTAATTTCTTTTTATTTGTACAATTATTAACAAGGTTATTATAAAATTGCAAGTGTGGCTGCTGTCGCCAACGTACAAGACCCCTCCGACCCAACGGAAACAGTCATAGACAACTTTCTACAATCAATGTTGCCCGACATAAAAATTAATATCTGTGTTGGGATGCCAACACAACAACATTCATTGCGTTATTTACGTTGTTGAGCTGGCAATATTTTCGAACATATGAAGCAATGGATAAGCCGCATCGTTCAAAATGATTCGGATTGTGATTGATAGTGTTTTACGCAATAAGGGTGCAGAATGATGTTTCAATTATGTTTAGCACTCACAGTATTTAATTACTTGTGGAGCAAGTGGGCCTTAATATTTGAGGAAATGATGTTAAAATGGGTCATCAGGATGATAAAACGGTGTTTAGAACTTTTGAATATTAGTTAATATTTAATTTTTCAAAAATTTTGCTAATAATATGTGAGTTTATCTACAATATATTTCATGGCGTGGCAGTCAAAAGGATGCATCCTGTACATAAAGGTTAAACACGGAACTCGAAACCAACCAATACTTTAAGCTAGAAACGGATATACGTTTTTGTAAAGCATTCCTAAGAAGTCTGAAGGTATTGAAATACCAGCTGACAGCAGACCATACATAGATGAAGAAAGTAACATTGTATTCTAATTTATAACGGACCTCTAGAATAGTATAGATAGAAAAGTGCGAATGAATTTCGCCTTTATGTACAGGAACAAAAAAAAAAACAGAAATTATTGATGTGCGATAGTTTCCCAATATTATTAATCATAGCCTAGCGTCAAAATAATATATTCAGACAGTTTGTTAACCAAAACCGGAAACTAGAACCAAAAGCAATTGAGTGAGCTGTCCAATGTGTCATTTGTGGCCATTTGCCGAACCCTATGTACAGTAAACAAAACAGATAAGTAACCAGGATCGTCGGATATACAGGGTTATTAGTAAAACCTTAACAACCTGTTAAGAGGTTCCCTACATTTATGTTCGTCAAAATGTAGGGAACAGCTGATTTTTTTTTCACGATTTCAGGTTTGGTCCCATAGTAAAAGTTGTTCATAATGATCAGTACAATTACCTCTTAAGAGGTTGTTAATGTTTTACCAATAACCCTGTAGTTGAAGTTTAGTAAGAAACCGATGGACGTTGTCGACTGTTGATAAATGAGCTGTTTGTTTTCTATTAATAAAATTAAATTTTATTCGTGTACATCCATTGGTTTCTTACTAAACTTCAACTATATCCGACGATCCTGCATACTTACCTCTTTTGTTGACTGTACATATGTATTATGATATTTACATGTAGACACATAAATACAACCAATAATATGAATAATGATGTATGAGAAATTAATTTGCCCATGTGAATGAATATCTTGCGCGGTTATTCACAAAAACCCACGCTGGCAGACTAACAAATTGTACTTTATACAAAACTAGCTGAGTCGATGAATTTTGTAACGCCTCAGAATCAATAAATACAAAATGTATGAAAAAATTAAATATATTCATTTTTTTTTTCCTGAACCTTTCCCATGTTTTAATAGTAATCGGTCCCGCCGTTCTATATTTATAAATGGTGTAACTAACCCGACTATAGATAGAAAATAGATGACAGAAAAAACATGCTCAATAATGTATTTTAAAAAAACCCAGGAGACGTCTTAAGAAGAAGAAAAAAATCTATATACATAGAGGACAGTTGGCCTGTTCGACACTACATAAAATAGGGTGCAAACTGACTTAGAATTCAGAAATACTGTATTATAAATAATTTGTAATCTTGACAAGATGCAAAACTATAAAATCCATTAAATTATTAATTTATCAAACGAGTATATTATAGAAACTAACTACATAACGCTAAATACTAAACTAAGATAATTTAAAAATCTATCTAATAATTTACATTTGAACTAAGTCATAACTTCCATACTATATTTTTTCACAATAATTGAATGTTGTAAGTACAGACGCCTGCACATCAAGCTACCCGAAACAGTCAAATTTTTCCAATCGACTTTGAACCTTATGCTTTAGCAATAAAGATTAAAACCTATTAAAGAAATTTGACAGATTGTAGTAGCTTGATGTGCTGGCGTCTGAACAAAGTGTTCCCCACGACCGAACCCAAATATGTTTGTGTCAAAGTCTGTTACAGTATTGTATCTCACGAACGCTTTACTTGTGTTAACCAAATGTAAAAACATGCTGCGAATGTGTGCGTGAAGACGAATAGCGTCAACACACACACACACTTCCGACTTTGAAATTGTCTCGGACGGTACCGGGAGCTCCTGTGCTTACACACACGTCCACAGCGTGTTTTTACACTTGGTAACCACAAATAAAACGCGAGTCGCTTCGTGAGATAAAAATGCTATATAACATGTAGAAGCTGTCTCCCGGGGTAGAAAAAAGCTATGGTTATAATCTGTAGATTACCATAGCTTTTTTCTACCCCTTTTCTAAGTTCGAGTCGACTGTTGTCCAGAAGTTTTTGTTCTAGATGCAACTGAATAATGGCATCCCACATATACCAACTACCAAGAGATATTAAAAACCTAATAATCAAAGACAGTACACCTACAATCCTAAAATGTATCGGACTGTGGCGACATCTATAAGGTCAAATTAAATTAACTAGTTTTCTTTTGTTTAATCACTTTTCACATATCGAGGGGCCCGTGGCTAAATAATAACAGCCGCACAGGTCGATCGATCAGGTTAAGCTACGCTTACCGCGGTTGGTCTGTGGATGGGTGACCATCTTTACATACCGTGAGTCCGTGACCCCTCCGTGTCTCGGAAAGCACGTTAAGTCGTTGGTCCCGGCTGTCATTCGTGGATCTTTGACAGTCAATACGGGTAGAAGCCCGGAAGTCTCACAACCAGTCTTACCAAGGGGTATCGTATTACCCAGTAACTGGGTTGTGGAGGTCAGATAGGCAGTCGCTCCATGTAAAATACTGGTATTCAGCTGCATCCGGTTAGACTGGAAGTCGACCCCAACATAGTTGGGAAAAGGCTAGGCAGAGGCATTTTCACATATCGATATCGATCATGTCTGTGGAGTGTCGCTAGCTAATTTAATTCGACCTTTTGTATCGCCACGGAGTATCCTACATCGCGCAAGCAAAGTTTACCGCGAAATCAAGACGGAGCCGTTCACTGTGCTTGGGTCCTTTCCCCCCTTTCCCCAACTTACCCTTTATTCCACACTTCAAACTTGATGCCGTGTCGTTTGAAGACCCGCAGACACGCTCGGTTACGGTTTATGGTCAATGGGAACACTGCATTGTACTCGGGATTGTTCGTCGTCTTCACTACTTCGGTTCGGTCTGATACGGGCGCTTCCTGAAATCGGTTGAGGTGGGGATGTGTTGAGAAGTGTTATGAAAAAAAGCGGCCAGGTGCGAGTCGGACTCGCGTACTAAGGGTAATACTAGCCATGTATATTCATATTAGGATATGCAAATATAGAGTAATAGGTTATCAGATATTAGTCAAATAATAGGGACGCGTAATAGTGAGGCGATTCGCCTCGCTCGCGATGCTATTACTATTTGCCGACCGCGGTCGTCTCACTCACTCGCCGACGTCTCGGCACCTGACGAGTGAGCGAGATGACTAGACTCGCCTAAACCGACCCGAGGCGGGCGATTGAGCGAGATGAATATTGTATTATTTGTATTGTATGCATAGAAACTGGCTGCTTGCTTGTCGTTGTGCGTGCGTAATGTGTGTATTGTAAAGATATAGTTATACACGTCGGGCTTCGTATGAAAGCTGCTTGAGTTGGTTACCAAATAAGCAAGCAATGAAAACAGTTTTTTTTAGATTTGGTCACTTGTTCCTGTCGCATTGACTAGTATTAGCTAATACGGATAATATAGGATTATGACCCTAATATAACAACTCTACCCCCAATGTATCCTTCGACAAATGCGTGCGTGTCTATTACCATGCATTTGTTTTACATAAAACCGCGATCGCGAGGTATCGCAGTGAGGCATCTTCGGCATATAATTACCCTAAGCGTTCCTAACGACCGAACCATCAAATCGATTAGTTATTCTTTTTATTTTTATTGTTTCTGCCATGATGCAGGCCAAAAAACAAGTATTCTGAGCCAATAGGTAGCCATACATTTTACGAATACTGATTCGTAAAATGTGAGGGACTTACCCCCTTACTAATAAACGTTTTATAGCGTCTGTATAGTTACACAACGCTTTGTCTTCTTCTTTCAAAAGTCAAATTACTGACGACTGAAAGAGAGAAATCTGTGTGTAACTATTCATCTGTTATAATATAATCATAGATCGGATTGGTTTTTGGTACTTGTATCATAAATGCCCACACAAATTATAATATGGATAAGCCATTTTCCAGGAAAATGGTGTTTAATGGTGTTTTTCCGTAATTCTGGTACCAATTTCCGGATCCAATTAAATATTGTTAATATTGGTAATGATATTATTACTACACAATTCAAAATTTAAATTTATCTAGGTAGGTATTTATATTTATTTATCTGTTTTCACGAAAATTCCGGAGGAATGTCCATATTAATATACAGGGTTACTTTTCAAAGACTATCCAAATTTTTACATGGTGTTGTACCCCTGAATATAAACATCTTTCACTATGGGACCAACTCTGAAATCAGCTGTTTCATACATTTTGGTCAAGTAGGTATTGAAGTTTTGTATGAAACAGCAGATTTTTTTTTCGTGATTTCTGAGTTGGTCCCTTAATGAAAGTTGTTTATATTCATGGGTAGAACACCATGTAAAAATTTAGATGGTCTTTGAAAAGTAAGCCTGTATACGTTTCGGATCAATGACCCCAATTCAATCTACCTACTCCGATCACTGGTTATAAAATACATTTATTAGTAAGGGGATTAGTGAAAAGGTTCCGATGGCACTGTTTGGTTACGGAATCTAATGAAAAGCAAAACCGTCCCTGAAAGAAACAGACTACTTTCTGCTTAGTCGTCCTGTCAATATTTTAGCCCAAGTTCGCGCAAGCGGTTTTTTCTTCACGCACTGGATTTTCAACGCTCTGCTTAGCGCCGAGAGTTTAAAATCCAGTGCACCAAAAAACCTGGCGCGATATTTTCGTTTGATTTCGTGGGCTTACTGGTTTATAATAGAAAGTTATAGTATTTTATTGTTAAATATTGTACAACATTATTTTTAGTATATGCGAAACCCGAAACACGTGTCTAGTATTTTTATGTAAAGAATCTAAGTATGTACAAAATTTCAAAACTGTATCATGAAAAATCACAAAGTTATAAGCTTGAGTTACCTGTTTGTCCGTACAAACTCACCCGCGCCACACGCGCCGCGCCCTCTTGCGCTCATTGATATACTACCTAGGTACCTAACGGTTCGGCGCGGAGATTGGATAACCTACCTAGTGTCGCTCGGTGTCCAACTTTTAACCTTTTTTAAATATTTTTGGGACAGAATATAACATGGGGTAAAAATTATTGGAATCGATTCAGTTACTTATTCTGAACAAACTATATTCAGGTTTCGCATATACTAAAAATAACGATGTTGGTATCAATAAAAATTCTAAATAATAATACTAACCTGAGGGAACGGGAACTCGAATCTCACGTAGGTATCAATATCCTTAGCCACATTGTAAGCGATGCCGCGCATGATTGTCAACTCTAAGTCGTTCACTCCAAGGTCGGTATTGCATTGTGTGATAGAAAACTCACGCATCACGTAGTGGAAGCCGGGTAAACCGCGATTATTGCTGGAATATAAAGATATAGACGATAAAGACTATCTGCGCCCCGCGGTATCACCCGCGTAATTATCGATCCCGTGGGAATATCGGGATAAAAAGTAGCCTATATGTTAATCCAGGGTATCAGCTACCTCCATACAAAATTTTATGAAAATTGGTCCAGCCGTTTGAGCGTGAAGAAGTAACAAACATATAAACACACACACACACAAACTTTCGCCTTTATAATATTAGTGTGATGAGGATTAATAGCTAGTTATCGAGTAGAACAATAAACAAAAATTATAGTAAATATCATAAACTTTTATTTAATAACTGAAATACTCTTAGAAAACATCGAAGTTACTAATTAGTAATTACTTACGAATTTACTAATACTTTATATACCTAAAGGACTAAGACACAGTCAGTATCTTTTTTAAATCATTTTTCCCCCAAAAAACTTAACATTATGAAAGTAAGTCGAAAACTTTGTACTTTAAGTCATGCAATACCCATTTTTTTCAAATGAAAAGATATTTTGTCAACGGCTTCATGCAATAAATATTTGAAATTGAAACATAAATCATTTTAAAACAAACACAAAAAGTATTCTGTTGTCTGCATGTTACAGAAACTGCTAGACGCTACTGAAGGTGCCAAACCAGTAACCAAATACTGGCCGACTCTATCTAGTTCTAGATTGACATCGACACGCTAAGATTTTAAAACATACGCAAATCTAACTAAACCAGTCTTCTTACCAAGGGGTATCGTATTACCCAGTAACTGGGTTGTGGAGGTCAGATAGGCAGTCGCTCCATGTAAACTACTGGTATTCAGCTGCATCCGGTTAGACGGGAAGCCGACCCCGACATAGTTGGGAAAAGGCTAGGCAGATGATGACGCAAATCTAACTAAAATCTATTTACTTACAGCATAGCGACCCTGAGAATGTCAAGATCTTCTTTGACGCGCTCACTAAGTTTCTCATACATCTTCGCCTCGGCCACATGTCCCATGCTTTTGCAATGGTTCGTGTATTCCCGCGCCATCTTTGCTTGAGATTCCAGCTGGTTCAGCAGGCTGGTGGAGGCGTCATCGCTGGCTGAAGCTCCTGATACTGGCCCGACTTCCACCCAGCCGTCGGAAGACCCGGAGGGGTCGTCGATTGAGGAATTGTCTCCAGTCGGCTCGGTTGGTGCCGTGTCGGACCTGGAGGTGGGGGAAAATGTGTGAAATAGGTACGCGTAGATATTTCGTAAATCTATTATGCACAAAATTTTACAATTTTTATGAACCATTATCAGCACCCCTCGCTTTCACCTGCATAAGTATCGATCCCGTGGGAATATCGGAATAAAAACTATCCTATGTCCTTTCCCGGGACTCAAACTATGTCTATACCAAATTTCAAATAAATTGATTCAGCAGTTTAAGGGTCCCTATCAGTTTCGCGGACAAAAAACAGAAAAATCTGTTTTTTGTTATCAAGTTATCAAAACTTAAATTCGTAGACTTACAAGATAGATAGGTGATAAATACTTGTGTATTTTTAAAAACACTAGATAACTTAAGGATATTGAGAAATTTGCGCTGAAAAAAAAAGATTTTTCAGTTTTTAGTCCGCGAAATTGATAGGGACCCTTAAGCGTGAAGAGGTAACAGACAGACGGTCACACTTTCGCATTTATAATATTAGTATGGTTTTAGTTTCCATGAGCTGAGAATAATGCCCATTTTCCCTTACACTGGGCGACAGGTAATGCCTTAATACTATTGCACTATAGCAAAAATTATAACTGGGAAACGACTTCTGTTTTTGGTGTGAAAAACCCACCAAAAATACGTTACAACAAAACATCAAACATTTGAAACTAGTTTTCGTAGAAAAACGTGAGGCTGTTATGTATTGCTTAGCTACGAGCCCCTCCGTTATAATATAGAGATCAAAGAGGATTAGTTATTTACGCAACTGTTGTATAATAAGGGGTATTACAACACGGGATAATAGTATCACATGAGTGTTTTAATACCTAATTATGTAAGTTGCATACAAGACTTTATCTACAGACATGATATGAATCCTCTATAAAATAAATAAATAAAAGTTTCTAAAAATAGATGTGTTGTGCTAAATAAATAAATAATATAAATAAAAGGTTCTGAAACCATAGGGAAGAAGAACTATGTAAATTCATGGAAAGTTTAATTGCTGAGTATCTAATACAAACTATGTATAGGTGTTAATTGAATTATTTATTTGCTGCATCACACTAATATTATGAGTTACGAAAGTTTGTGAGTGTGTGTGTGTGTGTTTATATGTTTGTTACTTCTTCACGCTCAAACGGCTGGACCAATTTGGATAAAATTTGTTATGGAGGTAGCTGACAACCTGGATTAACATATATGCTACTTTTTATCCCGATATTTCCCCGGGATCGACATTTACGCGGGTGAAACCGCGGGGCGCAGCTAGTTAGAAATATCTGGTGGTGTGTTATCAAAGCTTGTATCACTCATATTTGTGAACACCAAAGTTATACATTTTTGCAATACTAATATCGAACAAAAATCGCGGGATACAACGTGAATTCGAATAACCTGTTTTTTTTTTTAATTACGGCGCTGTGGTAGTGAAACGCGCTTGTATGATAATGTTCTTTTTTTGAAAAGGAGTTGCTTAATGAAATTTAGTACAACATTATAACAATCGTTTGGATGATATTATGGTTACTATGACACTAGTTGTTTTAATGTTGGCAATAAGCTAACTGTTTCAGAAACTTTTAAAGAGGATTTATAGCATGGGTATACATACAATAATTTATCTAAGAACTTACGGTTTCGGTTTGGCAGGCCGGGGCGGTGTCGGCACTTTACTCATATCGATAGTCTGGCCCGACCGTGCAGCCTCTATTAGAGTGTCGATGCGTTTCGCGTTCCGAAGCATTTGTATAGCTGTGTCTGTTTCACCTGGAACCGAGAAATAACATAATTATAACAACATGTTAGTTAGGGACAATGACCAATTATCAATGCGGTGTTTCGGGAGGCTCCTGCACATTATCGGGCGGGAGGAACCGCCCGGGTGTCACCATTGCCAGGATCGCCCAGAGGACACGGTGGAGCACACGGTGGAGGTCTGCCCCGCTTGGGCGGAGCACCGCCGTGTCCTCGTAGAGGCAATCGGCAGCGACGGCGACCTCTCGCGTCCGGCCCTGGTGCAAGCCATGGTCCGGGGCTAGAGGGAGTGGGAGGCAGTCGCCTCCTTCTGCGAAGCAGTCATGCTAGCGAAGGAGGTGGCGGGATGGATGAGGGAGAGAGCCTCCCGTCCCAGCCGCCGCGGGAGACGCTCTAGAGAGAGCAACTCATTCTTCATGTGTTTTCTGTGTACGTTCTACGAACTATCATTATAATAATGTAAACAAAAAGAATCACAGAAATGATCAACAGTTGGGAATCAAAGAAGGCAGTCGTGAAACCTCTCTGCTAATTGCTTTGTTCAGAGTGGACTAAAATAGTCATTTTAACGTTCTAACGGTAATCCTTCTACATGTAAACAAACAGAAAAATGTATCAAGATTTGAACGCATTTGTAAGAACACGATATCACCCAATTTTAGAAAGCATACATAATCAGCCTATATCGTTCCCACTGCTGGGAAACAGGCCTCCTCTCGGTGAGAGGGAGTGGGCCGTAATCCACCACGCGAGCCCTGTGCGGGTTGGCAGATGTCACATGTCTTCGAATTTTTGGTTCTAGGACATGCCGGTTTCCTCACGATGTTTTCCTTAACCATTATGAGAGCAGTGGTGATGAAATAATTTACACAAAGTAAATCGCCTGTCAGGGTCTTAGAAAGCAATCGGTAGGTAAAAGTCCTCGATATTTATAGTCGCAGCGCTGTAAAGTCAAAGTGTAAGGCTATGGTTTTCTTGTTAGTTCATATTTTCGTCCAATCTGTATATTTAAAATTCAAAGTCCTGACTGACTGATATATCAACGCACAGCCTAAACCGCTGGTCCTAGAGACATGAAATTTGGAGGGTGTATTCTTTGTGAAGAGTCAAAATCAAAATTATTTATTTATTAGTCACAATTATTGGTACAAGGAGAATAGACGGTGACCCCCAAACTAGGCGATTGCCTGTATCTTGGGAGTCAGTGTTACGACATTTTTAAAGTGGTACATAGTGCGTAGTAATTATAACAAGACAGGGAAAGAGAAACTAAAAAAATAACTAATCTTTAAAAATAATATTAGAATAAAAATAAAATATTTAAAAAAATAAACTTAGAGTATACATTGCCATCAGCGTGAGATCAAACTAAACAAAATAAAATCAACAGTGTAAGATCAATTAAATAGCGATTCTTGCATAGGGATTATTGCAAGACAGAAAAACAAAGCTAAAATGTAACTAAACTAAACTAAACTAAAATCAATTAAATTTAAATAATATAGCATAGAGTAAAAATAAAATAAAAAACTTAGAGTATACATTGCCATTAGCGTGAGATCAGACTAAACTAAGTAAAACCAACAGTGTGAGATCAATTAAATAGCAATTTTTGCATAGGGATTATTGCAAGACAGGAAAACAAAAACTAAAATGTAACTAAACTAAAATCAATTAAATTAAAATCATATAATATAAAATAAAAATAAAATAAAATAATAACTTATAAATATACATTGCCATCAGCGTGAGATCAAACTAAACAAAATAAAATCAACAGTGTGAGATCAATTAAATAACAAAATAATGAGTAATAATACCGAAACTCACAAGATATAAACCAACAAAAATCTAATAAATTATATAAATCAATTTTACGAAATAAAGTGTAGTGTAAGCGTCAGTATGTGTTAGAGAGTGTGAATGTGTTAGAGAGTGTGTGTGTGTGTGTGTGTGTGAGGGTGTGTGTGTGAGGGTGTGTGTGTGTGTGTATGTTGTGGACGTCAGCGAGAGCGAGCGAGTATATTTAGTGTGTTTAATGTTGTAGTTTGTTTAATGTTGCAGTCTGTTAAATGTTGCTTACTTAGGTATAAATTATATTTTCTGTTTCGTCGTAGGAGAGAGTAAAAAGCCATTTCTTTATTTCGTTTTTGCACAGGGATATTTTGAGGTCTATTATGTTGCAGCACCTTATGGCATTGTTATAAATGCGTGGAAATAAGTAGTTCGGGGAACGTCTAGCCATAAGAGAGTTTACTTGGGGAATGGGAATTCTAATTGTGCGCTTTGACATTATTTCTTGGTAATCTGTCCTGAATTTTAGATTTCTATGAATGTGAAGTATTGCGTTGAGGATAAACAGCTGTCGAACACGGAGAACCGGGAAGTCACTGAAGAGTTTGTTGGTTGGGTACAAGAAAGGCTTCTTGAGCATTACTTTAATGACGGCTCTTTGTGCTCTTTCGACTTCGATAAATGCAGTTTTGCCAGCACCACCCCAGACGGAGATTCCGTATTGAAGGACCGACTGGCAAAGACCAAGGTAGACAGTGCGGAGTATGGGGATGGGTGTGCAGTCACGTAGTTTTTTCATTATATGAATAAGTTTCCTTACTCGTCCAGAGAGTGAGTGTATGTGATTTTTAAAAGATAAGTTCTCGTCTAAGGTAATTCCTAAATATCTCATGGATTGAGTGCGGTCGATTACGGTACATGAACAGTTTGTAGTTTGAGGGTGGAGGCTATTGTTGCAAGTATGAAATTTGAGACTTAGGTGTGGAGGGGGTTCAGATGCTTTGGATTTATAGAATGTTATTATCTTTGTTTTTTTAACGTTTAAGGTCAGCAGGTTTTTATCTAGAGTCGTAGCCACTATCCGTAGTCCCTTCTCGGCATGGCTGTATACTTGATCCCAGGACCCACCATGAAATAAGATCGCTGTATCGTCTGCGTAGGCTATTAATTCAGCATTGGTGATAGAAAGATTTAGGATGTCGTTTATGTAGAGTAAGAAAAGAGTTGGTCCGAGTGTGCTGCCCTGCGGGATTCCAAAATCGATGGAGAGGAGGCTGCTAGACAGTTTACCGAGTTTGACAAATTGCCTTCTATTAGATAGGTAGCTTCTGAACCAATCCAGGGGAGTACCACGTATGCCTGCGGCTTCCAGTTTCTTGAGCAGAAGTTCTATCGAAATCGTGTCGAAGGCTTTTGCCAAATCTAAGAAAACCCCCATGGAATGTTCTCCTTTATCTACAGTTGATGATACAGAGTTAGTTAATAGCCTAGCTGCGTCTTCGGTTGATCTACCCCTCCTAAAGCCGAACTGCTTGTCGGAAATTAAATTATGTTTTTCAAGAAAATTTGTTAGTCTTCTGTTTACAATCTTTTCGAGTAGCTTTGATAATATAGGTAGTAGGGCTATTGGTCTATAATTATCGGGAATTTCTGTTGCTCCATTTTTGTGAATTGGGCTGACAGCTGCTACTTTCCATCGGTCCGGAAAAATTCCAGTCCCCAAGCTTAGGTTGAATATATGGGTTAGAGGTACGATGACAGTAGATTTAATTTTTTTAATTAATCTTACATTTAGATTATCAGGCCCAGGAGCACTGTCATTGTTGAGTTGGGATATAAGGCTATTTATCTCATCTTCATCAGTGGGGTGCAAGAAAAATGTGTGCGGGCAGGTAATATTTGGACTATAATTATCGGCAACAGACGCTTGGGTTTCAAAGATTCTTGTTAGAATTTGATCAGCCAGATTTTTGCCTATTAAAGTGAAATAGGTGTTGCATTTGTTGAGTGCTTCTGTGGGGTTGTATGTATTTGTGACTAACTTCGAAGCATCGGTTGATGTTTTTTTGTCGCTATATATAGATTTTATACACTTCCAAAGTCTCTTGGGGTAAGCGCGGTTGGTCTCGATTAAATTACTGTGGTATTCTGTTTTTAATTTATGTAGCAGATTGTTGCAGAAGTTTCTATAGCGGGTGTATACGAGTCGCTGCATTTGATCATCAGGGTGGGTGCGTGAGGCTAAGTGGAGTTTGTCGCGGTGTCGCATGCTATTTATTAAGCCTGGGGTGATCCAGGGTTTGATGTTATATTTGCTTCGGCTTGTTCGAACTTTGTGGGAGTGTTTTTTAATGATATTTGTGATAATTCCAATAAAAGCATTAACGGCAGAGTTTGTACATTCATGGTTAAGGACTTCAGTCCAAGACAGATTATTTATCTCAGCGACAACGGCTTCTTCGTCTATTTTAGTTTTCCATCTGGGTCTGGAGGAGGAAGATCGATTGTGTTTTAGGCATGTCATAGCCATCGCTATGTGATGATCCGTGATAGAACATTTACATATTGCTCCCGAAGTTTTATTTATGGACTTCATAAAAATATGATCTAGACAAGCACTTGCTCTAGTCGGCTTAGTTATTGCTGGAAGAAGACCGTGTGTCGCCATCATACACAAATAATCCGCGTTTCTGCTGTGAATTTGGGTACATATGTCGATGTTTATATTTCCAGCTACAAATACTGTAGCGTAATCCTTTAACTGATTCAGTGTGGTATCTAAAGAGGTAGTGAAGTTATCAGTATTGTGGAAAGATGGCGATCGATAGATTCCTAGAATAGCAATTTCACTGTTAATTTTTACTAAAAGGCTGTCTGCGTCTGCTATATTTGGTTCACTAACAGTGAAATGCCACGTGCTTTTGGTGTAAATGACGACACCGCCATTTTTGTTTGATTGTGAGAACGTTCTGGAGCCTGTGTAACCTGGCAATAATTCGAGCAACGAACCTTCGCTTAGCCAACACTCTGTAAAAAACAATAATATCAAAATCGCCATCGAGACGTTGTAGTGCAGAGTAAAAACTGTCAAAATTATGGTGGTAGCTCCTGATATTAAATGTAAGTATTTTAAAGTTGTAGTCCGTTTGTAGTAGCTGTTCCCTGCAGCTTTCTAGTAGATCGTAAGAGTGACATTCAATTTGTATATTTTCATCAATATCCTGTATAATATTAAATATAGCCATCTATATAGTGAGAAATATGGATAATAATAGTAAATGTCAAGGTTTGGAACGTCACTAACTGACTAACGAAGATTGCTGGCAGGGAACCTAAGGTGTAATTGTGTGTACGTGTGAATGTGTGTGAGTTAATTATTTGTTCATTTAGTGAGAAAAGCAAAAAACTGATCGCGAAATGTTGATATTGTAAAAGTGTCAACGCGAGAATATATGTATGATATGTAGAGTAATTTTTGGACCTGTCAAGGAACGAAAGTATGAGAGTGAATGACGTGTTATGTGTTTTTTGTGTATAAAGTAATAATAACTTTACAAAATTGTTTAAGAAAAAATAAATTATGAATAAAAACATATAGGATAACATTACAAAACTGTTTAAGAAAAAAGAAATTATGAATAAAAACATATAAGAGTCAAAGAAATTAAGCGTTACATAAGAAGTAAAATGAGGTTTGTACTGAACTGCGGGTATGTTAGAAGTTAGCGTCCTGTTGCAGAAGTCCAGTTCGTGATCGGACTGATGAGGGCGCTGGAGACGGCGATTCATCCATGGGAGGGGCCGGTACAGATTCCAAGAAGCGAAACAAGTCATTGGTATTTTTGATGTGGATAGACGGGATTCCTTCTTTTTTACGGATGAGGATTGACCCGTTTTTGATCCAGCAAAATTTAAAGCCTTTTTCTTTTGCTGATAATTTCGTTGTACGAAATAACTGCCGGTTTTCCCGAGTGAGTCGTTCGTTACAGTATAACTTTCTCGAAGGTCCTTCTATTTCAATGTCAGAGGAGGTGAGATTTCGCCTTGTTCTTGCGGCTTGCAAAAACTCATCACGTTTATAGCGCCGTACAAATCTGACTACCAGTTGTCTTGGAGAAGTTTCGGTGTTATCTGCAGATTGTGGGCGACGAGAGTAGGTATCCACTTAGAAAGGGTTTTTCGAAATTCCACCCCTAAGAGGGTGAATGTGGGGAGGGTGACATTTGACGCAGACGAAGTCGCGGGCAGAAGCTAGTCAGATTATAAAATCCATAAATGATAAATAAAATATCTCTAAATAAGTACCGTGGACAAGGATGTGTTGGTACTAATAACGTGAAAGGCGCTAATGGTGGAGTTCAAAGACTTGTGAGATATCGAGCGAAATGCTGTGTATGTCCAGAGGAGAGTAAATCTGCGGAACCACAGCTCTTATTTGAAAAAATCTTTCACCATTTGAAAGGTACAGTGGGGTTCATAAGTGGATTAGCAATCTGACACAGCAATAGATTGACGCTTCGGTTCGACTTACGACCTTATTCTATAAGTTGTTTCTATACTAGGTATGACACGCATACACACTCACTTTAGTTCGATAAATAATCATTAGTTTTTTGTCTCGTTGGTCTTGTTCACACAAATAATAAAGTTAGTAGGTAGACCACAAAAAATCAACTTTAAAGAACGTTGTTGGTTCGTGGATATTGTTGGTTAGTGACAAGGTGTTTAAATCTATTAGCGGTGTTGTAGTTATTATTTTCAAAATGCAATCAAATATAAATATTGAAACGAGGGCTAATATAATTGCGCTACATAAAATTGGATATAACAAAACCCAAATAGTGAATGAAACCGGACTAAGTGTGAGTGTATCATTTAAATATTTCCTTATTTAAATCAAAAGCATTGTTAATCGTTTTACTCGGAAGATTCCTTACTAAATAAAGTTTTAAATTCCTTACTTAATTTATTCAGATTAGTGAATGATGAGTAATATTTTTTTCCGTAGCCGTCAAAGTGTTAGGTAATTATTAATAGTAAAGTAAACAATTTAAGTATTTTGCTTACAGATGTCTAACAGTATTCCATTCTTTGTTCTAGAGAAATACTGTGAAAGAAGGTAGCCTTGCAAATCGAGCGCGAAGTGGAAGGCGCCGCGCTTATTAAAGAAGAACAGCGACGACTCATGGTGAATGAATATGAAACAAATGGTTTTTGACATTTTGCTGAGTCATTCAACACATCTTTATTTGCCGTGCACTCCATGCTGAAGGCTTGCATCATCGAAGATATTGTCGTTTTTCTTGTAGATAGACCGAAAATGTTTACATTATTTTAGTAGGTAATAATTACTATACTCACCTGTATATTATTCCATAATTTGAGGTTTAGTTTCAATCTTCTTTTCGTAAAGAAAGTGAATACTTAAGCTATAACCTCAATCACGGTATAATAAACAAATGTAGCGGTTTGTTAACTTTATGTTAGCAAAATAAATGTAACGAATAAATATTTTTTATTTTTGTTATACTTATCACATAAAACGCATTTTTTATTCTAAACCCTATATTGCAATAACAACATTAATAAAAAAAACCGGCCAAGTGCGTGTCGGGCCACGCACAGTGTAGGGTTCCGTAGTAGCCCGTTATCACAATGTAGTACGATTCTGTTGTTCTTTATTCTGAATAGGTAAAAAAAAAAACATATTTTGGTTTTCAATGCAAGTCTTTACCCATTATAAACAAGCAACTACTTCATCTTAATCACTTTAAAGGATTAATGCTAAGGATTTTCTATTTGGTACAAAATTATCCAAGAGTAGCAGTAGTTTAGCAGTAATAGTCGTTGAACTTGGGTTCAACGACTATTACTGCTAAACTAATAAAGTTATCTTAACCGCTATACTTTTCCTTTAAAGTTCATGAAATGCACTTTCATCGAGAATTTTTCCAGATTTTTCAAGCTAGTAGTTTAGCTTTTAGAGGGGGGGGGGACGCACTACTGGAACAAAAATTTGCACTTTAAACTTTAATATTTCGTAAATGGAGCATTAAATCGAAAAATTATTTTAGCAACCCCTAAGCCATTTTAGAAGACCTATTCAACGATACCCCACACGATGGGGTAGATGATGAAAAAAATATTCATCCCCACTTCACATGTCGGGGAGCTACCCTAAAAAAAAATATTTTCCAAAATTTTATTTTACCACTTTGTTGGCGTAACTGATATACGTACTCCTACAAAATTTCAGCTTTCTAGTGCTAACGCTCACAGAGATTAAGCGAGGACGGACAGACAGACGGACGGACAGACAGACATGGCGAAACTATAAGGGTTCCTAGTTCACTACGGAACCCTAAAAAGGCAGCAAATTTGTGAATATTATTACTATTGCAAACAAAAATAAATATTGCCCAAAAAACCGCACTGCGCTTCGTGAGATTCGAACCTAAGCCAGTTGAATCACAGTCCGCCGTTCGACGATTACTGCTAAGAGCATTATATTTTAACCGTTTGAATTTTAGCAACGCTACGCGTATAACCGTGTCAAACAAAAGGGACGGAATATATTTTTTTGTTTCGTGTGGTGGTCGAACCACACGAAACATAAAAATATATTCCGTATACTCGTCGGAGTACGTGACGATATGGCAGTGTGTGAAGTAGTTACGTGGTGTGTGTACCGTGCTGTTTACACATACAGATGTATGTTGTACCGCGTTATCACAGCAATACG
The DNA here is from genome assembly GCA_916614155.1 of Mesoligia furuncula. Taxonomy (NCBI): domain Eukaryota; kingdom Metazoa; phylum Arthropoda; class Insecta; order Lepidoptera; family Noctuidae; genus Mesoligia; species Mesoligia furuncula. The sequence continues at coordinate 26,250,940 of OU744802.1, read as the reverse complement.
ACTCCTAAGGTGCGCAGATACTTTTGAACCCTACTGTACATACACGACTTATTCCAGATGGACATAATAGAATATGGATGGATTTTTTATTATGTAAATATTCACAAAAAGAAGTACTTAACACATTACAGTCATTGATTAGTGTTAAGTAATGTAGTAGTTGATGGCGTGTGGATAAAAACCACCTTTAGATAACAAAGAAAAAAAATACTAATGAAATACTATCTTGAATTAATGTACTTTTTGTTAGGTTATTGCAGACACTTGTGCACAACTAAAAGTCAAACCATTTATTTCAATTAAACCATTTACAGACTTTTGAATTGTCTAAGAGTCGATCAGTTAGTCAGAAAGTTGAAGCTAGTTGCCCATTCCAAAGCGTAGATCTCTATGGAGAAGAACGCCCGCATCAGGGAACTCCAAGGACACTCTTTTAAACAAAGATATTACAAAATCCTGTGTACGTTATTCTGGTTGCTTCTACATATATGTGAGAAATATGTAAAAAAAAAATTAAGAAACAATTCAAAATATAACATTATCAATAAGCCTTGGCTGTAATAAGAGATGGCCTGTTTCAACAGACGCGTCGTGAACAGAATACCGTCTTCACATGTAAATTGTGAAGTGTCGTGAGGACACAAAAATTCGAAGATATTTGACATCTATGACTCTATCTCATCTATGACATCTATGACTCTCCATTCCTTTAATGTTTTTAATAAATCAAAGCTTCTAAGATGGCCAATTTCCAGACGCACTTAAAGTAGCTTTAGTAAAACCAGTACATAAAAAAGGTGACAAGCATATCCCAAGCAATTATAGACCCATAGCACTGCTACCAAAGTTTTCCAAAATATTTGAAAAAGCTATGTACAATCATCTATATAAGTTCTTAGAAAAGTTTAATATTCTTGACCATGCACAAAATGGATTTAGAAAGTGTAGATCAACAACATTAGCAGTTTATAAATATGTTCAACAAGCGCTACAACATATAAACGACAAACAAAATGTAATTGGGCTACTATTAGACATGACGAAAGCGTACGACAAGGTCCTTTATGACATCTTACTCACTAAACTATATGGTTGCGGCATACGAGGACCAGCTTATTCGTGGTTCAAATCATATTTACACAATAGGACACAAATAGTACAAATCGAAAATTACGATCATGATAAAAATGAGATCAAAACCATTAGATCGCAAGAAAAACAAATTACTTGCTCAATCCCACAAGGAAGTGTGTTTGGGTGCCCACTATTTTTAATCTATATTAATGACCTTCCTAAAACATTAGATAAAGAAAACGCTTTACCAGTATTATTTGCAGATGATATCTCAATATTAATCAAGTGTGGAAATGTAAATAACCCTAGTCTACAAATACAAGATACGCTCCAAACTGTAGATACTTGGCTCCAGATCCACAACTTGGAAATTAATACTAATAAAACTAAAATAATACAATTTAGATCACACAAAAAACCACCTCTCAGTCTAAAAACAACATTCAGAAACACGCAAATAGAAGAAGTTAATACATTTAGCCTACTTGGCATAAATATACACATAGTACATATAAAAACAAAACTCTCCAGGTTCTCTTACGCTCTTTTTCAAATTAAACAAAGCACTGACACAAAAACAGCTATGGCTGCTTACTACGCATACGCATACTCATGGCTGCGATATGCTATGGGGAAATAGTGTAAACGTAAATTAACTATTCATATTGCAAAATAAGTGTATAAAAATTCTAGCCAAAATTGACAATACGGAGAGCTGCAAACCATTCTTTATAAAATATCAAATTCTAAGTCTGCCGTCAATATACATACTTGACGTTTGCGTATTTGTTTTTAAAAATATTGACAAATTCACTAAAGTAGAAGATACGCACAACGTCAACACTCGCCATAAAAAGAGGTTATGCGCTCCATCCTCAAGAATTAAAATGTTAAGTGATAGTCCATATAATATGGCAATAAAAATATATAATAAATTACCCAACATATTCAAAACTGAAAAATCTGAATCGATATTCCAAAAAAGGCTAAAATTATATCTAATCCAAAAATGTTTCTACTCAGTAAAAGAATATTTAGAGTCTAGCTTAAAATAGCGATTTTCTTTTATGTACAAAATTGGCGATCTGTCCTATACAAACAATAAGATTTAGTCTATCCTATTTAACTTCATATAAAATTATAATTATAATTTGCACTACCTACCTGAAAAGGATGACATTAATATTGCTGAATAATTGTATTAAATTCATTATTATTGACATTCAATTTTGACATAACTACATATAATTTCTCAATTTCATTGTACTAATATAAAAGAAAATAATTAAATAATAATAATGTTTAATGCATGCTAATTTATGATGATAAGGGCAGGCGAATGATAATTGCAATGCTTGTAAAAGGCTGCTAAGTCATAAGTACTAACATAACATAACACCAACATTGTACACTTAGTTCGCAATAAACGTTTTGACTTTGACTTTGACATCAAACAACCCGCACTGGGCCCGCGTGGTGGATTATGGCCCACTCCCCCTCACAGAGGAGGCCTGAGTTCCAGCAGTGGAAACATTATAGGCTGATTGTGTATGTGTTTGTTTATAAATTGCACCCGTGCAAAGCCGGGGCGGGTTCGCTAGCTAACAACAAATTTCTCTTTTCCATACTATTGGAAAAGCTAATTGCCAAATAAAAAGTTGTCAGCTTTATGTAGATGCACAATATCTAAACTGTCAAGTTTACCCTGTTGTTCGATAGATGGCGTTATACCTGTTTCTGAATCGCACTACGGTTTCGTTACAAGCGTTTGATAGGGTGTTTCATGGTACTATAGCTCGCAAGTACCTGAGGGGTACTCAATCCAAATATTTTTTGAGAGTATCTCTGGAATTATTCAGAGATACTTGTTCCAAAAGCTAAATTAGATGTTTATGTAACTGTTTTAACCGATGCATATTAATGGGTACTTAAAACAGCCTTGGCGAGGTTTTGGGAGTCTTGCTTGTGCCGCGTTCTGATGCGCACGTGTTTGCATATTCTGTGTTTTGACTAGCGCGGCGCAAGCTGTCGCTCGTATTCTTTTTTCGCCATGAGTAATGAACTCGTGGCGAATGATCTGCTGGCGTTCCTGCAGCAGAAGCTGGTTGTGATGGACGAGGTATCCGCTGTCCAAATCTGTTCAACGAACTTCAGCGAGGAGGACATATCTGCTGCCAAGCTATTGTTGTTCAGTGTGCTGAACAAGCGCGACCAGATGGTGTCCCGCCGGGGTGACGGGACTAAGAGAAGCCTGCAAGATATTATCACGCTGTTCAAGGAGACCGACCCGGTTTGTGGCGAAGGAGCTGCACAAGCTGCCACCCGTCACCTTCGACCACGTCGAAGTAACAGGCCTTCTGAAGGACATTGTCTTTCTGAAGGCCCGCCTCGCGGATGTTCTAGCGAAGTTAGATGCATCCCAAAACACCGTTGTCGATTTGCGCCAAGAATTTACAGAGTTGCGCAACAGTATGGCGGTAACTACGTCATCAGTCGATGCATCTAACGTAAACATGTGTCGCGGAGCCGGCCTCGATTTATCGTCGTCAAATTCCGCGTCAGCAGTTTCGTCGCCAGCGCACCCGTCGTTAGCTGAGATTGCAGAGCGCCCCGCCCGCGCGCACCGCAGCCCCGCGCCCGTCATCGCGGCTCCTCCACGCAGCGCCGCCCGACCCCTCGCCCTGTCCCGCTGCCGGTGTATGCAGCCCTGGCGAAGCCCATGCAAAAGGAATCTGCTAGCGTCACCGTGAGTGCCCCAGGAGCGCCAAGTAGGAAGCCTATGGTAAAAAAAGGCACCGAAAAAGGCTGTTGATGAGGGTTTCGTGACGGTGCAAAGAAGGAAGCGCCGGTCGCGAACGAACAAGAACCGCAAAGCTCCTACAGAGCCCGAAGTCAGCTTGCGTGCCGCAAAGCCGACCACACCGGTGTACATCTGCCGCCTACACTACACCAATACGGCGGAGAACATCGTGGAGTACGTGCGCCAGAAGACGAGGTACACACCGAGGGTGCAGTTACTGAAGTCGCACCGCAACGTCCACTTCAAGGCGTTCGTGGTGCGCATACCAACATGCTACCTGCACCTGGTGATGGAAGAAAGCATTTGGCCGCAGGATGTGGTATTCCGTATTCCGCCGCTTTCGCGGACAAGTGCCACTAGAACGCACAAAGATTTAGTGCAACTAAGTGATACTAACATAGTTATTAAGTTTTATTTACTAACAAAATTGTTACTATATTATTATGTGTAATTTAGGTTAAGGTATGTATACGGGTCTTTGTTACCTGAAAATAAATGGTTTATTATTTATTATTATTTAAGATGTACGTATATACGTTTCCCTGTGATATTTAATCTAATTGAGGAAAGAAACCTTTAAAATATCAACACCGAATAAATTAACACTTCCATAAGCCAAGCTTAGCACGGCTGCAATTAACATGTGAAGACGCTTCACGACGCTTTTTGCATAGGTTCTGAGCTTTGCTACCTAACAAAAAGTACTAGGCTTGCATGAATTCAAGATAATATTTCATTAGTATTATTATTTATTTTCGAGAGCTGTGGTGGCCCAGTTGCAACGGCCGCAACTTACAAGTTGTAAGTTGAGTTGATTGAATAAAAGGTAAATTGCGGTTGACGATTTATGACGTATTAAAAAAAACTACTTACTATGGTTCATTTCAACTAAACTTGCGATAAAGTTTGTTCACCTCCTTCTACTAATGTATCCCAATATTTCCAAACGATACGAAAAAAATGTGTGGGCAGTGTCGGTAACACGATCAAAACAAGTGTATCGTGGTAAGAGGCGACCTTGTCGCATGACAGTACATGCAACAAGGAATGGATTACAAACCTTTTGGTCAAAATTATGATCAGTCGTTTTTATTTATTTTATATTGGCAGACTATAAATATTGAATAGGTATGTTTTGTCGATTTTCCCGGCTAGTCGGGCACATCTATAATTTATTTTTGTAATACTAAAATAAAACGAATAAATAGTATTATTTTTATATAAATATATAATGCTTGAGGTTCAATGATTCGCTTTCTTAGCCGTCTTGTTTGGGCTGGTTTAGGTTGATCCATTGTCACTTCTTCACTCATTACAAATAATCAAAGTAACAAAACAACAGTAATAACAAAATAATAATAAACGCGAGAAAACTTTCCAAGTAGAGTACACAAGTTGACTAGTCTATCCCAAGCGCATTCCAAATTCGGAATGACGGAAGGACATTATTACAAAATGGCGGACAGGTGATGTGCCCCTGACGGCAAACTTGACGCCAAGTAAGAAGGCATAACTCAAAATATCTTATTTACTAGTAAGGATGTTAAAATTTAGTTTTTTTTTTTTGTTAGTTGCTTATTTTCATGAATATAAGTTAATTTAATTGAATAAATCCTGATATAACATATTCTTGTACTGAAATATAAATTAAAAACCGCAGTAATCTCGAAAAATAAAAGTTCGACATGTTTTCTTTTTTAGGGTTCCGTACCCAAAGGGTAAAAACGGGACCCTATTACTAAGACTTCGCTGTCTGTCCGTCTGTCCGTCTGTCTGTCTGTCTGTCTGTCACCAGGCTGTATCTCAAGAACCGCGATAGCTAGACAGTTGAAATTTTCACACATGATGTATTTCAGTTGCCGCTATAACAACAAATACTAAAAACAAAATAAAATAAATATTTAAGGGGGGCTCCCATACAACAAACGCGATTTTTTTGCCCTTTTTTGCTCGATATCAAAAATGGCAACAGGTAGGCACTTGAAATATTCACAAAATACTGAGTTGTATTTTAACTTTAATAATAAATAATAAAATTAAAATAAAATAAATATTTAAGGGGGGCTCCCATACAACAAACATGTTTTTTTTCGGCGTTTTTGCCTTGTGGTACGGAACCCTTCGTGTGCGAGTCCGACTCGCACTTGGCCAGTTTTTTTAAGTTCGTGAACAATAGCATATTATAATTTCCGTGTTTAAAAGTGTATTCTAGAAATTGAAAAAAACTACTAAACTAATTCCCAAAATTTACTTATTTTTGACTTACTCCGTGTTTGGTATTATGAAACTCAACCGATGCAATGTTAGCGACAGTTTTGCATGACGAACGATATCTATCGTAAGTTATTTGGACTTTTTGGTACAGGGCGGTTGAATGACATTTATCGCAAGTTTATTTGAAAAACACTTTAGATCTCATTCAAACCAATTTTCTGTTGAAGTTTACATGGTAATGTACATCATATATTTTTTTTAGTTTTATCATTCTCTTATTTTAGAAATTACATGGGGGGGGGGGGGCATACATTTTACCACTTTGGAAGTGTCTCTCGCGCAAACTATTCAGTTTAGAAAAAAATATATTAGTAACCTCAATATCATTTTTGAAGACCTATCCATAGATACCTTTGAATAAATTTTGAGTTTCAGTTCTAAGTATGGGGAACCCCCAAAAATTGGTTTCTTTTTCTATTTTTGTGTGAAAATCTTAATGCGGTTCACAGAATACATCTACTTACGAAGTTTCAACAGTATAGTTTTTTATAGTTTCGGAAAAAAGTGGCTGTGACATATGGACGGACGGACAGACATGACGAATCCATAATGATCATGTAATTTTTTTTCTCTTGATCTGGCATCAAAATACAAGCATAAGTAATTATTTAAGTTAAGTGATAATAATTGATAAATATATTGTTTTATTTTTAATAATAATATAGTAAGAATGGAAGTGTGTAGTATATAGGTATATAATATAATAATTGAAATAATATTTAAATTTTAAAATTAATGTAATGTAAATAATGCACTTAAATTGTATTTTTTTTGTAAGAACTGCGTTTAATTGATAATAGGCGTGACGACAGTATCAAATAATCAAAAATTTAACGATGTTAGGGGAAAATACATATTAAAGGATTTAAAACAGTGATTTAGTTTAATTTAAAAACTTGAGATTAATCGGATTTTCACAAAAATAAAAGATTATAATAGCTGCAGTCTGTTATGTTGGGAGACGGGGACACAGCATTGAAACACGGTGGTTGAGCAAAGACTAGTTTAATGTACTTCGTTCATCTATTTCTCCTGCCTACCTTCACATGCATTATTATTTACTTATACCTACAACCCCCTTATTAATTAATTCGAATCAAGTTTTACATTCCATTCTTTTTGTGCCTATAATTACTTGTTTACATATTTTCTATTTTCAGATTCTTTAACAATAAAGAAAAGAAATAAAAATAAAGTATTCATTTAGATTAGATTTACATCAGCATAATGTAGGTGCACAACTTCACACCATATAAATATGTTTGAATAGGAATTATTCATATTGATTTAATATAGGTACTTAATTATATAACATTACTTGTATTTTTGATAATTGTGCATTGGTATTATGTTACATGCGTATATCCCCATGAATATAAATGTTTTATTTTATTAGAATCTAAATTTAGTGTTAGTTTTTACATAATCGCAATTCCGATGACATGCCTTTTTTTTTTTTTTTTTATGTATGTTGCTGGTCATGCATTAGCTATGAATAGATACCTATATGTATGTGTGTGCGTGTATGTTTGTGTGTATGTATATGTGTCTGCGTGTGTATATATGTATATATATATTTTTATTAGTTTATTACATGTTTTCTGTTTTTAAAACAGCGGCTTGACATTTGAGTGCTTCAGGTAGATTGTCCCCAGCGATCAGGTGGTTTCACTGTCCTGCCGGAACGAGTTTTATAATAATTAGTGGACGGTAGCATTATGTATAGGAAATAAACAAGTCAATTTTAAATTGGACACTGGAGCCGACGTCAATGTCTTGCCAAATAAATATCTAACCAAAATTAAATTAACGAAAGATGAATTAGTCCCTACAACAATGAAGTTACAAGGATATTCAGGTAGTCAGATTAAAGTCATTGGTATTATGTTACATGCGTATATCCCCATGAATATGAATATAAATGAGTCTTCTCGTACCTCGTATACACGACACATTCTTGAATAATGGTTCATTTTTCTACACTGACTGCATCGCTGACCATACGCTGGGCATTTATATTTGTCATGGCTTTTACCACACTTCCCACATACTGCACGTGATCTTCGACGAGCTTCTCCTAGTTGTTCGTGTGTGTATCCTCCTGCTCTCTGTCCATCTCTCTGGTCACGATCCTGACGGAAGGTCCTGGCATCACCACCACTGGAACCGGATGAACGCCTTTTTCTATGACGTGGCGCCGATCTTCTTGCATAGTGAACATTTTTTTCTTCCTTCTCTTTGTTGGTGACTGCATGTACATTATGATTTTGTTCCTGATTCTCGTTTTTTATATTTTTCGCTTGAGCTCGAGATACTTCTGCTAATCTACAGATATCTATAGCTTTAGATAAGGATAAGTCTGGTTCTCTTAACAGTCTTTCTCTGAGTCCACTGTCTTTAATTCCACAAATCATTTTATCACGCACCAGCTCACTGCATAAATCTTTGAACTCGCATTTTGCTGCTATATTTTTCAGTTCGAACACGTATTGTTCAATTGACTCTAAATCACGTTGGTCACGGGTAAAAAATGTATGTCTTTCTATCGTTATATTCTTCCGTGGCAAAAAAAATGAGTCGAAGTCAGCTAGCAAGTCTTCTATAGTTTTGTACTCGCGTGTAAATTGTTCATATACCTCCCGACATTTTTCTCCAATGATATGTAACAAGATATTGATCTGCACTATTTTTTCTTTGCGATGTAGTTCACAAGCTTCATAATATATCTTGAACGCCTTTTTCCATTTTTCCCATCCTTTGCTTAAGTTTCCTGATGTTACATTTGTTATGTCATTTTCAAAAACGAACGGTGGCGGCGGTTGTAAAATGGACTCCATTGTGTGCTTCGTTTCTAATATTACTTCTGCTTCTTCGAATGATTCTGAATCACTGCTGCTTGTCATCTACGTTCTTCTATATAGTTTTCTTAAAACGGCTTACTAACTTGTTTAGCTACCGGCTGCGCCATGTTATGTTGGGAGACGGGGACACAGCATTGAAACACGGTGGTTGAGCAAAGACTAGTTTAATGTACTTCGTTCATCTATTTCTCCTGCCTACCTTCACATGCATTATTATTTACTTATACCTACAAGTCGGCCATTTTGACTGAAACACCAATCACAGCGCATGACGTCACGGGTATGTAAACATCAATGTGGTTCACAGAGTACACTATAGATAGTATGCAGACAACATTTGATTTTTACCTAGGCGTGACATCAGATCCGACGCCATGACACTGTGAGCTATTTTCGCGCCCTATTGAAAAAATATTAGAAAAATGGCTTCAAACTTCGTTAAACTTTAGTTTATTACCGAAATATAGGTGTTTTCGTAAATAGTAAATGTGTACGTACATTACGGAAGAGGATTTGAAAATCATTCGTCATGCCTATTGTAATTTGTTTTTTTGCATACCGTTAAAACGGTGAGACATATAGCACTCTGCAATGTTATGAACACCTTTGTAAACACCATGTTTGTGGCAAATAAATATTCTATTCTATAAGGGTTCCGTTTTTTGCCATTTAGCTACGGAACCCTAAAAATCGAAGACATGTGACATCTACCAACCCGCAGTGAGCCCGCGTGGTGGATTGACAGATGACACAGAGACAGAAGTGAGTGGAAGGGACGCTCTAGAAGGACATCATCATCATCATCATTTCAGCCGAAAGACGTCCACTGCTGGACATAGGCCTCCCCCAAAAGGGGGGGGGGGGGGGGGTTTGCCATAATCGCCACGCTTGGCAGGCGGGTTGGCGATCGCAGTATGGTATGGTGGTGGAAGGACATATAATGACCTTATTAGTGATGTTCTTCAATTAGGTGAGGTACTACTCCCTCGGTGGGTTCCCGCACCCCCCCGGTGGGTTCCTAGAAAAAAGTGCCTAGTACTTGCAACCGGCGTGCGTTTATGACCAGATGTATGAACGTAAATGAAGCAAAAGGAGTATGTAAGGATCGTAGGCATCGGCTTAGAAAGATGACGTAGGTTTATGTATTTGTATCTAAGTGTAAACAAGATATAAACAAAATAAAAAGTGGCACTCCAGGAGTGCCGACAGAAGTGAAAACTTGAAAAAGCATAGTAATTTTATAAATATGTTTGTTCGATGTAGAGGAGAAGGCGTCAGCGTGCCGGAGGTTCGCCCATCCAGAGACAGACCGAGAGCGTACCGACCAGTGTGAGTGTGGGTATAAACCAATCTGATCCTGAAAAAGGCTCTAGTGGCAGTGCGCGAAATCTGCCCCTATCCGAGATGGGGTCCAGTGTAAGTGATAGTGCGCGCGGATCTAATTTTTCGAAACGGTGGTCTAGCTTACGTTTAAAAAGGCGAGACATGTCGACGTCACCTCTTGTCAAAAGACAACCGGTATCTTTTATTGATGACTCAACCGTTTGAGCAATTAGCTATAGTAAAATAATGTATATTGTTTTATCACCTTGTAAATCATTCATCATCCTGCATTGTACTAATCTTCTTTAGCGTATAAGCTCACACTCACGTAACCTTTAACTTTGTGTAAATTTATCTCATTTCTTCCTCTCGGGAGCATGTTCGATGTAATAATTAAGCTAAGCGCGGCGCGGCGTGAGTGTATAGTCGGACAGCAAACCGGGTGCATTCGTACATATTAGCAATTCCTTCACAAGCATTTAGCGTAGAATAGTATAACAACCGTTTTAGCAATAAACCTTTAAAGTGTATGAAGTGTTTAATTTAGCAACATAGGTCTATACCACTTAGGTCGCGACTCCTACAATGTTTAATGGTCATTCTGCCCAAAGAAAATGTACCGCGCGTTGATGTCTTTATAATGGCCAAAACTTAAAACAGAGGTGTCGGTTACGGTAAAAGTGTCGCGAGTTCAATGGACTTTTCCCATCTCAGAAAACTAAAGAAGTTATCTCTAAAGAAGTTATCACTTCAATAATAATAATTAGTCATCAAACGTACCTTTCTTCTTATGATAAATAGCAGCCTCCTTGAACTGATGTTGTCTCTTCAGTAACACTGCTAGTACTTGATCCCGCCGTGCCGCCTGCCCTGTACTTGGACTAGGTTCTGAAGGGGCGGAGCGAGAGGAAGGGGGCGTCGGGGCGGCACTCGACTGAAAACAAATTCAGTATGACAATAATTAGAAAAGGCATTATTCGACATGTATTTCATCGAACTTCAAATCATACTAATCACACTAATATTATAAAGGCGAAAGTTTGTGAGTGTGGGGGTGTGTGTGTGTGTGTTTATATGTTTGTTACTTCTTCACGCTCAAACGGCTGGACCAATTTTGATAAAATTTTGTGTGGAGGTAGCTGACACCCTGGATTAACATATAGGCTACTTTTTATCCCGATATTCCTACGGGATCGACATTTACGCGGGTGAAATCGCTGGGCACAGCTAGTAATTCAAATTTTGGTGTCCTAAAAGCCAATTAACTGCGATGCGACCGACTGTGAGAAAAGCCCAGAAAATAAAAAAGGCTCACTGATTTAAAAAAGCGTGCATCATAAGAAGCCCAAAAAGTTATTAGAGGTTCATTGATTCAAAGAAGCGCACACCATTAGAAGGTAAATTCAATTACCTATTTCTCAAATTATTCTGTCAAAGAATGTTTTCTTAATCCAAGGCCCGTTTGCACCAAAATCACTAATTTCCTTAAACGATAAACGAATTTAAGCCTTCGTTTTATTTCTGTCCATCATAATTATGAAGGTATCCAAGACTGGTATCGCCAAAGTTGGCGATAAGTCTGCGAGGCTGAAAAGGGGCTGGACGGGTCACACCTATAGGATGCATCCAGATAGATGGGCCAAAGTCGTTACACAATTGGTGCCTGAAGACGGGTATCGTTACCGAGGCAGTCCTAAGAAACGCTGACGTGACAATTTGGACTCCTTCCTAAACAATGGGGCGGAGAAGGCACAGCACCAGGGCCTCAAGTCTGCTATTACAATAGTGTCAGAATGGTCTATCATTGATTTCATTTATTATTTATTTATTTATATATACTTTATTGTACACCACAAAAATACATAACATGAAAAAGATACATCAAACACTACAAAATATACAATGGGCGGCCTTATCGCTTTCTGCGATCTCTTCCAGGCAACCTTGGAATGGACAGTGATTTTCCAGGACATAATATGGGGCTGTCGTTGGTGCAAAATTGCAAATATTATGTATACGATACACTAACATAGATACACAGATATATACATACTTATCCAAAATTATAGATACATAAATACATACATACTAAATTGTATAAGCAACGAAAATAAAAGAAGACAGTAGTCCATTGCAGTTAGGACAACATGATCACAAGTTCACAACGACAAGTAGTGTTCCTTCACGAGTCTTTTGAACACATGTAACGACTGCGCGCGTTTAATTTCAACTGGCAATGCATTCCACAAACGAGCAGCCTGGACGGTAAAGGATTTATCAAAGAAAGTTGTGGAATGCATAGGCATTTTGAGCTTTAAGTTATCTGATGACCTTAAAAATTCCGTGTGGGAGTCACAAAGAAACTGGAAACGTTTCTTGAGATAGAGAGGGGTAGAAGGGGAAAAGAGCACATTGTACAAAAGGGAAAGAATAGGAGCATTCCGACGAAGACGAATTGGTAACCACTTGAGCTTTACACGAAATTCGGAAACGTGGTCATATTTGCGCAGACCGAATATGAACCTTATACAAAAATTTTGAAGCCGCTCAAGTTTATCGAGTTGGTCTTGGGTAAGATCAAGATAGCTGGCATCAGCATAGTCAAGGATGGGTAGAAGAAGCGATTGTGCAAGCGCAATCTTAGTGGCAGTCGGTAGGAAATTACGCAATTTCTTCAAAGACGCAGCGGATGCAAATAGCTTGCGGCTAACTTCCTGTAGCTGGGCAGTCCAAGAGAAGGCCTTATCAATAAATATCCCCAAGTTTTTAACTTTATCACTAAAGGGAACCACTGAGTTGTCAAAAGAAACTTGGGGAAGGGTCGTCCAGTCGATTCTGATTCGATTCATAATTGTTGACTTTGACAAGTTTGGTAATCTACTACAATAATGGCGTCATTATGACTTTCCAATTGTCAATCACTGACACTCCATTGAAAGAAATGGCATAGAATGGTAATCTCGTACATTACCGTTCTATGCCAGATTACCGCCTAAGTCTGACTGACTTAGGCGGTAATCTGCTAAAATTTTGACAGTTCCTTTGATCAGTGACCTACCATTAGAACGTCATTGTGCCATCATTGCATTTAATTCGTTACGAGTATCGTATATGGTCTGTGCCATTGATCGACCAATGATCAACCATTATGAATTTAGCAGATTACGAACTTTTAGCAAAATGACAATGGGATCGTGTTGGAATGACGAATTTTTAAAAATAGCAGTCTTGTGCCCCTTAGGGCGTCCTGCCTTACGTTTTCCGATTCGCGGTCTACACTCAAAAACCCGTCTGGGGAAGACAGGTAACAGTCATGGGTTCTACGGCTAATATAGCCGGGACATTGCCACTTCAGCTTGCTTATCCTGCGGGATATGTCAGCTGCTTGGTTCTATGCCATCCGGCAGAGAACACCTCATCATCTCCTCTCATTCCGGATAATAATAATATGGATAACAACAATACTCACTCCGTTGCTCGGTGTGACTAACTCATTCACTGTTATTGGCTGTCCCGCGTCGTGACGTCACAGTAGTTAATAGTAAACTTAGTCTGTGACAATACTCACTCCGGTAGCACCAGTCGGCAGAGGTCCGTACCCAGCCGGGGTGGGTAACTCATCCACAGCTATCGTCTGTCCCGCGTCATGACGTTTGATGGCGTCAGCATACTGCTTTATTATGCGGTTCATCCGACGAGCTTTTGAAGAATTGCCTTCCTCTTGGGCTTTGGCTTCTTGTTTCTGTAAAGTAGATAATGATGAAATATGAATATAACATAAAGAAAAACCGTTTTTTAAATATCACGCCGGTATACGAAACATATGTTTACTTTCACTTTATCAGTAGCAGTGTAGGAGAGTTGCCGTGCACTCACTATTTGATGAAAAACCCGTTCAATATTTGACAAAAACTGAAGACTAAGTGCCAAACGATTATGAACCGTGTATAGTACGCACACGGTTCCAAACCGTCTGCACACGATTCAAAACCATTTGGCACTTAACTATTACTGTCAACTTGACCAACCCTGAACCTAAACACACTGGTAATAACTATCGTACGGGGCCAAGTGGTTTTAATTTAACACTCCGAATTTAAGGCCCACTTGCACTACAAACCACTATAAATGCGTTTAGCGATAAACATAGTTAAAACATGATTCTGTCTCTGTCATCTTTCAATGATTGTCAGAAACAGAACGATGTTTAAACGTGTTTAGTGATTTGTGGTGCAAGCGGGCCCCAATATGAATTCAACTTTGTACAGTGCCATCTCTGTCATTCATACTCGTGTGACAGTCCCTTTCTAAAACTCGTAATGGGACTCACTTTGCTCGCTCGCTTTGACAATGACGAAAGCACTACAGCCTTGTAATGGCGCGTGGTCAAAAGGGAAAAAACGCCGCCATCTTGATTTTCCAAAACAATTTCACAAATGCTTACCAACGCCCCCCATGTCAATCAAAAATCAAAATCAAAATATTTTATTTCACATAAACCTACATGGGCACTTATGAAACGTCAGAAGCTAGGTGCACTGTCAATGTCACTGTCAGTGTCACTGTGTGCAATGTCATTCAAGAGCCAAAAGATCCTTGTCGCACTTAACAAAGTGCTTTCCTCGTCTAACAGACTGTGACACAAGAATGAGGAACGACGATGATCTACAAAGCTGAATCCGTATTCATACTTAAATTAAATGTCCTATATGGCCTGTACAATCATGTTTGCAGAGCAGTGTGGTTAACTGCAGGGTAGTTTGCCTCACCACATTATTTAATTCGTCCACCCTTAACTAATACTTTCATAGTAGCTTGATACCTTACGAATCAATGCTGATTTTGAGGCGTGCTCAATCTTTGTTCACTTTTAAAATTATGGTTAAAAAGCACTTCCTATCTCCATAAACATCATCATTATATTTTCTTTGCTCATGTTTCATGTTTATTATTATATATATATATATTTATATATATTAGTATAATATACTTTATGTATGTAAATGGTACACCACAGACTACCTACAGTATTTGTCTGTCCTTTCCCTTTTTAATCCATCCAAAGGTTGTCTTTAAAAGATCGCTTTTAGCGATAAGACCGCCCATTGTGTCACCCTTTGTACAGTTTCTAGATTTATATGTCTGTAATTTATATGGTGTACATAATAAAGAGTATTCTATTCTATTCTGATTTCAGAAGGCCAATTCCTGTATTTAAAAACATTCAAAATCTAGTCGAAATCTCATCTCAGTGACAGTCGATGTCAAAAAAGTCAGTAAATTGGAGGTATTTTTGACAGATTGCGACTCGGATTAAAATACGAACGTTCCCAAAACACGGGAATCATTCCTCAGATATCCTCAAGGATGGATGTGTTAGTAATATAGTTAGTAATCACTTTAAGGGGGAAGCGCTAAGGTAGCCCGCGAAATTCAAATTTTCTTACGTTTTTTGCAATTTGCTGGTCAGTATTAAGTTGTACGTTGATTAAAATATGATTCGCGGTCGTAGCAATTATGTATTTACAGAATTATAATCATTACAATCAGTAATACAATTTGATAAGTTAGTATAATCCCCAAATATCAAGATTTTATGAAATAGTCATTCTTGGGGATTACTTGGTCTTAGAGAGTTGTGTTGATGACTTTAATTTTTATTAAAACTTTATGCACAAGTAAAAGAAATACTGTACAAAGGCGGACTTAATGCCTGAGAAAAAAATTGAATTTCGCGGGCTACTCTGGCGCTTTCGCCTTAATCCCTTGCATTATTATTTGTTAAAAGCCTCAACTTTCCACCACACTTACTTTAAAAGCCTCAAGTCTTTGATGAAGCCCTTCTCCTAAAGTCTTCGCGGTTATTAGCCCACCACTACTGGTATCTTCTGCAGGCATCTCTGGTGCTAAATGGTAAAAATTTCGTTACTGTTACAGCCTATTTATTCTGTAAGCATATCACCATGAAAACTTAGGTGAAGTGACCTTGGAGTGAGCAGTCAAAAAATAGCACCAAGTGGAATGACAGTACACTTCACCTAAGTTTTCACGGTAAGATTTTTACAAAATAGACCAACTTTAGATGTTATATTTCACGAATGCGCGTCAATTATTCCAATATAAATATGGCGCGCGCTAGTGAATTGCACTAGACCCATATTCATGAAAAAACAGTGGCACAATATTGTTTATTTTAGTATTATTGTTTAAGCAACATGTTTGTGTTAGCAACATTTGATGTTGCTTAAAACTATAATTTATACATTTACTAGAAGCCTGCCCCAGCATCCTACGGGTGCAAATTTCCGAAATTTTCTTTCATTCAAACCTTGTCCTGGCAATACCGCACACAAAAAAAAAAGAATTATCCAATTTGGTGCAGTCATTCGGAAGTTATGGCGACTTTGTTTTGATTGACACCGAAAATATCAACATGACGACAATCATTTTGCAACTGTTTCTCAACTTATGTTTA
Organism: Mesoligia furuncula; assembly: GCA_916614155.1. Lineage (NCBI taxonomy): Eukaryota > Metazoa > Arthropoda > Insecta > Lepidoptera > Noctuidae > Mesoligia > Mesoligia furuncula. The sequence goes on along the minus strand of OU744802.1, from coordinate 26,234,133 downwards.
CCATAAATAGGGTTTACTGTTACTGTCAGACAGTATCATCCCATTGCTGGGCAAAAACCTCTCCCCATGAATGTCTAGTTTTATTTTTTCTTAAAGGGATCTACTGTCCTTTTGCGGGTTCCAACCAGTGCATATATTTTGTAACAAAAATAAATGTAATGAAACTGCCTCTCATTTCACAAACAGATTTATTGAAAACTGGCCTTTCATTACACATTTTTATCAACAAAAGGACTGGCCAAGACGAACATTTTTCAAAGGACAAAAAAGGCTAGATAAAAATAATGGTTATATTTCTCACACACCGGCAGACCGCTGAAGAACGTCTTGTTGCTGCTGCAACCTGTCTTGTTCTAAAGCTTGTGTGATCATTTGGACAGTGGGGAGCTCATTCATATCCATGACTTGGCCAGCACGGTGAGCTTCCACCACAGCATCGAATTGCTTAGCCACCTTCATGAACCCAAGAGCCATGAACTTGTCCTGACGTTTCTTCGCGGCGAGAGCTTCTGCCTTGAATTCGGCTTGGCGAGCTGAAAACAAGTGAATGAACACTTTACTGTGGTTCCCCTTTTTCATAAAAGAAATCAAATCATGTGGAGGGTGTCTTAAAAGCAATCTCTAATACAGAGGCAGCCTTTTGTGTCCGAATAATAACACATTGTTACTGCAAGTTCATTCTGGTCCTACATAATGATAAACTTTTCAGCCAAAAGCTTCTTCAGCGCACCAAGACCAATATTTCTGCAATAATAATCATAAAAAACTAAGTACATTTAAAACTTACCCAAAATTAACTGCAACTCCTTTGACCTCTGATCGTTTCCCCCCGATGCTGTACCCTGGCTGGGCTCGGATACATTGTTATCAGGAGGAGTAGGCTCCGGCTGACTCGGTTCTGGAGGCCCCAGGTCTATCAGGGGCTGCTCCGGCTCTGGTGGTGGCACTTCCATAGCAGGAGGTGGCTGCGGCTCCTCAGGAATAGTTGAACCCGGCTGAGGCCCGCCTCCCGCTTTACCGACCATAACTGGTGGAGGGATGTCTTCGTTCTTCACTGGTTTGCCAGCTTTTGCCTGTTTTAGAAGATCTTGAAGAGTCTTGAGACCTCGACCGAACCTGGTTGTGGAATAAAATATGCCTTAGATCTTAGGATTAGAAGAAAGTTGAGAACGGTGTTGATAAACCGTTCTAAAGGTGTACTGGCAGACGCTGGATTGCATATGCCGATATTTGACCGGATCGTCGTTATGTCGTTATCTAAATACTTGGCGTAAGGGGGGGAAGTTGCCCTTAAATAATATACAAAGTGGAAAATTAAAGCGAAAAATGATCCAAGTGGCGGAAACTTCTCATTTGCCTTGCCACTGCACTCTTGCGCGATTGTAATCTGCAGTTCAGCATCCTAACAAAAATAATTTAGCATTCCTAATATTCCAGGTGCCTACCCTCAGCGGTCATGACCTGTGATGTATGAAACTTTTATTTTCATCCGCGCCGGGTCACCACGCATGCGTTGTGCAGCCTCCGTCCGGTGCAGACGTCACGCAGTATATTTACCGCCGCTATTTTAATGGCCAGGTTTGATGGACGCAAGGAAGATTTATGACCCGAATTATTTGTGCTTAAAGATTTCTCAATGTCACTCGTATTTTGTAGACCTACTAATATGCTACTGCGAATGTTAGAACCATTATAAGTACTTCAGAGCAAAACCTGGCGATATATTTATTAGCTATTAGATTTTTGATCCATTATAGGTACTTATATATTATTAGTCACGACCGACAATATTTCATAACCACGTAAAATTTTTGTCTGTACGTTTTCCAGAAATTTGTGGTTTAAGTGCAAGAAGACCAAATTGAATTTCGGTGCGTCTGGATAAATTGTTCGGAGTGGTAAAGATGAAAACAAAGATTCCTTAATGGAGAAGCAGACGTCTAGACAGCTTTGAGCTCAAAGACCTTTCCTAAAATATTATTATTAGTTGGGGTTCAGAGTTCTTTGTTTACATACAGACGAAACTTTTAAGACTTTCCATTAGCTCATGAACTCGAGAGCTTGAATTAAATTGAAGTATTCATTAAAATCTGCAGATTTTATGTAAGTAGGGCCATTTTGCGCCAATAACTTACATGGGCTATTATATTTGGTCTCCCAAATTAGCGAAAGCTTTAATTTCGTCAGAATGTTAAACCTGGAACGAATTTGCTTGCGCGTCTTTGTTAACCTGAATTTGTGAAAGGCTCGGCGTTCACACAAAGAAAATATGTTTATTTTGGGACACAAAGCAATGCATTACAATTTAAAATTAGTTTAAGTGAACCGTTACTTGAACCAGGAGTTATCGCAGAGCTTTATTTTAGTCTTTCGTCGCTTTGCAAATCTTCCGGGATTTCTGATTCGAGCGGTACAGAATTCTAATATAAGGGACGCTATGTAATATTAGGAGTCCAGACTTGGATACAAAACCGCACAGCGAAGTGCCTAAGATCGATTCAAAATACATTGCGCACTTTCGGACATGCACAGGGGTTGTTCTATTTATAGACGGACTATTTATGCAGGATTTACGGACGGCAAAGCCTATCAACACTCCAATTCAGCTATTAAAACATTTGAAAATAGAATACTCATCTTATAAAGGTGATGAAATAGGGCTCTAACCGCAGCAAGGGACTCCAACGGATGCAAGCGCAGGAGCTGTTTACACGCCCAGCCCTCGCGCTGAACTGTTTATTCGGACCCTAGATAGCCTAACTACGACCTAGATTGATAACCTGAACAGAATATCGGTCACGTAAATAAAAACATTGCAACCTGAATCAGGAACCGAGGCTTTTAAGGATTTATTACCGTTAAGGGACGAGTATACTATGGTTGCAAGTCAATTTGCTCGCGTAAAATAAACTTTTGCAATTACACTATAAATTATAAGAACTCCGTGCCTAAAGATGCGTTCACATATATGAAACTTGAAAACCACTTTTCGAAGAGGAATAAATTTAAACAATTCCAAAATTTGTTTTGCTTCGGCGGCGCCGAAATAGTAAATGGATATTTAGTTATTGACTTTTCTCATGCTGAGTTTATTGAAAAACAGGAAACGTGCTCTTAAACGATTTATTTCATTTTTTGTTATTCGGGGTGGAGACAAATCCAAAAAATCGAAGATCATAAAAATCGTACCAGCCGTTCTTGAGTTATAAATGGTGTAACTAAATCGACTTTGTTTTATTTATATAGATATAGAAGAAGATAGATAGATACAGATTTAAAAACGACCAACCTTTCTAAAATAATAGTCTAACCAGATAGAAAGACAAACATTTTAAAATTTGTTTTTTTTTATAAGTACCGTATCATCATCTGCCTCGCCTTTTCCCAACTATGTTGGGGTCGGCTTCCAGTCTAACCGGATGCAGCTGAATACCAGTATTTTACATAGAGCGACTGCCTATCCGACCTCCACAACCCAGTAACTGGGTAATAAATACGATACCTCTTGGTAAGACTGGTTGTCAGATTATCGGGCTTCTGACTACGGGTGTCTGTTATTAGTACAGTATATACTTTCAGTAGCTGCGCCCCACGGTTTCACCCGTATAAGTGTCGATCCCGTGTGAATATCGGGATAAAAACTATCCTATGTGTTAATTCTGGTTATAAACTATCTGTGTGCCAAATTTCATCCAAATCCGTTCAGCCGTTTGTGCGTGAAGAAGTAAAAAAACATACAAACACACTCACAAACCTTCGCCTTTATAATATTAGTGTGATATGTTTTTATTAAAAAGCTGTTATTTTGACATTACAGACAGAAACTTCATGTTTATTTATTTCAAGTATGTCTATATTAAAGTTTCTAAGAACGCGCCCTAACAAAAAACGTATGGCAAACGCAACAAGTACGAACTCAAACGCCAAGAGTTCGTTACTTGTTGCGCATGGCACATAATGCAGGCTGAAATATAGGTCAACCCGGGTTCAGGTCGAGATCTGATTTATAGATATGTTTAATTTCAGGAAATTCAGGGGCTGCTGGGCTGTAGCTAGCTAGCTACCGATCGATATCTCCTGGGGTTATTTTGAGGTCATAATTAATTGAGGTTTTTGTGTAACGAGTTTTTTTTAGTTAGTTTGAATTCATCATCTGCCTAGCCTTTTCCCAAATATGTTGGGGTCGCCTTCCAGTCGAACCAGATGCAGCTGAATACCAATATTTTACATGGAGCGACTGCCTATCTGACCTCCACAACGGTTACTGGGTAATACTTATATACCCCTTGGTAAGACTGAATCAGACTTTCGGATATCTGATGACTCGTAACGACTGTCAAAGATCTACGAATGGCAGAGGGACCAATGGCTTAACGTCCCACCCATCCACGGGCCAACGGCGGCAAACGTTGCTTAACCTGATCAATCGAACCGTGCGGCTGTTATTATTTAGCCACAATTCACTCACAGTTAGTTTGAATTATTATTAATACACACTAATATTATAAATTTGAAAGTAACTGTCTGTCTGTCTGTATGTTACCTATTCACGCCTAAACCACTAAACGGACTTCGATACAATTTGGCAGAGAGATAGATTGCATCCCACATACACATGGACACAGGACAGTTTTTATCGACATACCTCGCGGGCGAAGCCGCGGGTGGAAGCTAGTATCCTATATAATATAAGGACATAGGCCTGCCAGTGCCTACTCTCTTTCCACTTACATATAACATCACGCCTGTAATCCCCGAAGGGTTAAGCAGAGGTGTACCTATAGTAGTAGTATACCAGTGTACAGTTGTACATTTCACCAGTTATGTTAAGCCCCATGTCCATGGGAGCGAGCCTAATGCCATCAACCGCTAATCCAGACTCCGGACTGCTACGAGAAATTCCTGATGGAAAAACTCAATAACACTTCGCCCGACCCGGGAATCGAACCCAAGACCTCATGTTCTTCAGTCGCGCTTGCGACCACTAGACCAATGAAGCAGTTGGGGAGGCTCTTTCCATACTTTTCCCCAGTTGAAAGTTGCTACCGCTTACGACCCAGTTCTTGCTGAATAGTTGTTCTTGTTAATAGTTATTCTGCTATTCGGGCGGAGACAAATACAACAAATCAATGATCATAAAAATCAGTTATAACTGGTGTTACTTTTCCCTAGTTAAAGTTTGTAACGACCGGCCCGTATTATGAAGTATTAATGCCAGCATGATTTGAGTGTGAAAAAGAAATGGTGCTATTGGTCGTGTATAGCTCCGTCACTCTCTTACACTGTAATCTTGATGGCATTAAACCGTCATAGTACGGCACCTTCTTGCTGAAAGAGTCCAGCTCAGCTGCTCAGTTGTTCTTAATTTGAGTTATTAAGGCGCTGCCCAAACGTAGGACACCGTAATACGCTCAGTTTTTTGTCGCACCGTTAGGCGTATTGGTACATATTACAAGCCAGAGAAAATTGAGTGTATAGTCAAATGTTTAAAGAAAAGACATATTCAAAACAATTCCATAAAAATAAAACAAAGTGTATAATCGTAAAACAGACGCCAAAAAATTTTTTTTTTCGTCACATTTTTCTCAAAGTTGAGCCTAGACTATCTTATTTTAAGTACTTAACTATAATAAAAGGGAATTCAATCAACTAAAGAAATACCTAAAAAATATTCCATTGAGCCGTGCATTTATTTTTTAATTTACTTAATTTATAATCGCAAAATTACTTTTATTTTGTTGGTCATTGGATTTGGAACCTTATTTGTTGCAGCAACAGCAATACGCTATTGTCAATTATCTAAAAATTTGGTGCTTACCGCGCCTTAACTGGTTTAATTTCGTGACATGGGATACGTTTTTGTTTCACGTTTGTTTTAATTCAGTATGATTGTTTGATTCGATTTTGTCAAGAACAATGGCTGCTGTGGGTAGGTACTTACCCCTTTCGTTACTTGGGAAACTGAGCGAGACACAATAGAAGTTATATTGTTATTACGTCGAGGGGCGTTAAGTGTCCCGCAAAGTGTTAATTAATTACTTTTATGTACAGTCAACAAAAGAGATAAGTATGCAGGATCGTCGGACAGAGTTGAAGTTTAGTAAGAAACCGATGGATGTTATCGAATAAAATTTAATTTTATGAATAGAAAACAAACAGCTCATTTATCACATAAAATTTCAGTCGATAACATCCATCGGTTTCTTACTAAACTTCAACTACATCCGAAGACCCTGCATACTTATCTGTTTTGTTGACTCTACCTAATGAAAACTTTTGTTAAAATCCTGCGATTATACACATGCATACACATACCAGCTATGTTTAAGTCCCATGTAATAGGAGGCGAGTCTATTGCCATCAACCGGGAACAAATCCAGACTCTGGGCTGCTACTGAGAAACTCCTGATGGAAAAATCCAATAAGACTTTTCCCGAACTAAGAATCGAACCTTCATGATCAGCACTAGCGCTTACGGAGCACTTGAATTATTTTTATACAGTATGGAACTCACTTATCTATCAATCTATATGTATACATAAATAAAACAAAGTCGGGTTAGTTACACCATTTATAACTCAAGAATAGCTGAACCGATTTTTATGATGTTTCATTTGTTGGATTTGTCTCCGCCTCAAAACGGGGAAAAATTAACAAAAAAAAATCTGAGGCGGTACGAAGTTGGTGGTCAACTAGTATGCAATAATTCAAACCAAAAGTATTACTAGTCCACAGAAGTATAGCAAAATTAAAAACAGTGAATGAAAAAAGTTAAATTAAATTATTAAAATGAGTAAAAAATAACTCTTTAGCGGGTGGATTGAATCTGCGGTAAAGTGTGTCAATTCATACCAATCTATTGGTGATTCACGACGGCTAGTATTATATTATCTGTGACGACGGTTACCTACTCTAGCCACATCAGTACGGCAGGACTATAAATAAATGGATTTAGCGTCATTTACCATAATTTTACAAAAAATTGAAAAAACCGGCTAAGTGCGAGTCGGACTCGCACACGAAGGGTTCCGTACCACAATGCGTAAAACGACGAAAAAAAAACGTTTCTTTTATACCCTTTTAAATTTTAACTGTATTTTATTTTTATTATTTGTTGTTATAGCGGCAACAGAAATACATCATCTGTGAAAATTTCAACTGTCTAGCTGTCACGGTTCATGAGATACATCCTGGTGACAGACAGACAGACAGACAGACGGACAGTGGAGTCTTAACAATAGGGTCCCGTTTATACCCTTTGGGTACGGAACCCTAAAAACTAAATGATTTTAAAACATTATCCTATTGAAAACTTCCTCCTTTTTGGATTCGGTAGGTACTAAATTCAGAAACTAAATACAATCAGTCAATCATCCACACAACATGACAACACGCATAACCCTTTCATGATCCATTAAGTAAATTAACTCTGGCCCCAAACGGTTAAGGAAAACATCGTGAGGAAACCGACATTATCCTAGAACCAAAATTCAATGACATGTGACATCTACCAACCTCCGCCCTACACAATAGCGTATCACACTATCAATCAGAATCTGAATCATTTTGACGGATATTGCTAATCCATTGCTTCGTATGTTCGAAAAATTTGTCTGCTCAACAATGAATGTTGTTGAACTGTCAAAATGAAAGCCATTCCTACTGTCAGTGTGTTACGCAATTACCCCGCCGCACTGGGCCCGCGTGGTAGATTACGGCACAATTCGGCATTCTTGAAGAGAGGGAGGCCTGTGTACATTATTGTTGTTGTTTATTTTATGATTTTTTTTTGTTTTAAGTTTTTTCGTTTTGAGGTACGGAACCCTAAAAATCACGCGCGGGGGCACGTTATCTGCGTCCCGTCGCGTCGCGTAATGCGGTGCAGTGTGCGAATCGCCTTATGCTCAAGTCCGGAATATGAAAGACATTAGTATAAGTTTCGTTTTTAAGCTGTCAACAATGACTCAGAATCAGCACCGATTCATGGTTTAATAGAAACCAGTTACATTTAGCCAACGTTCCACCGTTCCGTTCAACGTCCAACGTAGCCCGGAAGTAAAAATATCTCGGTGAGATTATATCGCACACTCAATTTTCAACTCTCGGTGTTGAGCCGAGCATTGAAAATCCAACAGAGCGCATCCCAACGCGTCAAAAAAAAAAACTGTGTTAGATTTTCAACTCTCGGCTCTATTGCAGTGCGTTCAAAATCCAGTGCACGAAAAAGTCGCCCGGGAAAAACGGACAGTTATCGTGAATTGTGAGAACTTATTAGCATGTTCACATGTACGCTGTTTTGTCTTTCAATTTTTTCGCTACTGATTAGGTACCTAACTACAGTTTCCATAAAAATAATAAGATCAAAGTGTAACAATTCAATATTAAATTTAATTTACGAATGAAAAATTGTTGGCTTTGAATATGGTTAAATAGCTGAGAAAGTAATTCTTAATGATGATGAAATATAATGATGAAAACTTCATTGCCAAAATTAAAAATACATTATAATATAACTAGGCAAGCCTGTATCTTAGGCACCAATATAGAGAGTTTACCATTTAATCATTTATTTTAAAAACATTTTCGGTAAAAAAGGTTTACTTCACAATAAAAAAAAAGTAATTTAGGTAAAAGAACGAATGTAATCTGTATTCGCGATTTATTTGCCAAAAATGTAAAACAAATATGAGTTTATGGAAAAATAACTTTAAACCCTCAATAAAGTTCAGTTTACGCTACACCTTCAAACAGCCTGTTTTTCCCCAAAGGGATAAGCAGTTGTACCTAAAGTACACCCACATTTAGTGTTTTAGTTTTTTGATACACACTAACTACCCAATAAGTAATTACTGTGTATCGACAAAACTAAAACACTATAGCGGAATGTTGCAAACTTGTACTGTCAGCGATTAGAAATAAGAGTGGGGCACGTCTTCCTGGATGGCGCCATCTGTAATAGGGGACTATCTGTATCTAGATCTACCAAGTAGGTACCTAGTAAATACGGCGTGATGATTTAGATGCGTTTACGGGCGATTGCCTGGAGAAAGCAACACACGGAACAGTGGAAAGTTTTAGTGGAAACCTTTGCCCAGAAAGACAAAACAGGCAGAGGAAAAGCTCCGTTCCTACGTGCTTCCAAGACAATAGATATTGTTGTAAGCACTCATAAGATAATGTACGCATCTGTTGTAATTGTATGGTGTATTAAATACCTACAGTATGATATGATTATATTTCAATGATGAATTGACTATGCAGTCAATTCATCATCATTCTAAATTTTCGAAGGGAAGCCGGTGGGAATCGAGTTGTGTATGGTACCTTCGCCACTGCTGTCTGACCTTACGTTATAGCGGTGTCGCTCGGATCAACGCTCAGAAAGGGACGTTTGCGGGTTGATTTTAGTAGCTCAACTGTATTTTTACCGACTTCAAAAAAAAGGAGGTTATCAATTCGACACGTATGTATGTAATATTTTTGATTTGCATTATATTCACATATGACAATAATTATATTAGGGCTTCCAAACCAATATACAAATTTTATAGACGTATGTATGTATGTATGTTTGTCCACGCATTTCTCCGCAACTATTAATTGGATCGTGGCCATTTTTTTTTTATTGGATCACATTTACTTCAACTTAGGGAACAGTGCAAGTTTCATCAAAATCGATTCAGTAATTTTCAAGATATGGACTGATACGTGTAAATGTGACGGCCTGCCTTATTGATACGAGCTACGGGTGTGTAAAAGGGAAACATCTCAAAACCTTGGTCAAATTCTAGTGCAAAAAGTAAAACTTACGAAATAAAAAAGTAATTTAAAAAAATTAAACCGACTTCAAAAGAAATTAAGTACCCCAAAATTATGAAACTAATTTCGGAAGTCGGTGGCAAAAAAAAACTTTTTACAAAAAAAAACAACCGACTTCCAAAAATAATACTAAAAATTGAAAAATAACTTTAATTTCGGAAGTCGGTGTCTTTGGTTCCGCATTTTCGTTTATTGACACCGACTTCCGAAATTAAAGTTATTTTTCAATTTTTAGTATTATTTTTGGACGTCGCGTCGGTTGTTTTTTTTTTTTGTAAAAAGTTTTTATTTTTCACTTTTTAGTGGGTCCGTTTGTAATTTATCTAAGTTACAATAGCCTAATGTCAACTGCTCATCACTTGTTACAAAATATTGCTTTTCCCGATGTTGGGACGTTAATTTCTCCTGGTAAGAACCAGGAGAACTCCTCAACCACAGACTAAGAAAAGAAGTTCAACAAACATTCACCATACGCATTGTGACGAGCATAAATTGCTTAGCAACCATATTTTAGTAATCGAATCGCAACCCGTGAAATATTTGTCATTGAGTAGTTCCAATGGCCATCTGTGGTCTTCTTCATCAGCTCCACTTTACCAAATGATGATTTCCGAGAGCAAATGCTCAAGTTATTTAAAAAAATACCCAAATCGTTATAGCTTTGCCTATAAAATTTGAGGGTTTCCCTCGATTTCCATAGGATCCTCTCATCAGATTCCCACATGATGATAATGGGACCACGTCGAGAGTATACCCTTTCAAACAAAAAAAGAATTTTGAAAATCGGTCCACAATTGGCGGAGTAATCGCGTAACAAACACACAAAAAAAAAAAACATACCGTCGAATTGAGAACCTCCTCCTTTTTTGAAGTGGGTTAAAAAGTAAAACTATAAAGTATACATCCCAAAGACACCGACTTCCGAAATTAAAGTTATTTCATAATTTTGAGTTAATTTATTTTTGAAGTCGGTTTAATTTTTTTAAATTACTTTTTTTGTGGCTCAACTGTCACTAATGACAATTACTTTTTCTATCGTTACCGATCTCTAGGAGATTTGTTGACAGTTGAAGGGTAAGGTGGTACGACTTTTGTAAAAGCGTTTTTGAGGTTCCGTACCTACGTACAGTCGGTGGCCAACATTATCTGACCCACTTGAGTGATAGCGAATTTGAACCTTATCGTGAACATTTGGAATACTCTCTGCAAGCATTTCGATAAATCATGTTGTTAGGCGATTTTAATGATTATATTGTTGTTGTTAAGGTTGAAAGGCTAATGAGTTTTAAGACTACTAAAAAAACCAAGGCGAGGGTAGATGAATAAAAAAAATATCGCGCATCAGTAACATTTTAAAGGTGTCTACGGTTAATAGCTAAATTCCGTGATTCATTTTAATAGCTGGTTGTGATTGTGCGATAATGAACTTTATGAAAATATACGATATGGTTCAAATTCTTTAGAATATTGCGTCTGTCATCACAACTAAGATCGAATTTCAAAACATATTACAAGAGTTGAGTTGGTCTCGTGGTCACTAAGGCAGCTCGATAGTCATCGTTGTCTGCGTTCGAAACCAGGAAAAACCTAACAGTTTTTTGTTAGCAATATTTTGTTTTTAATTATTATCTATTTTTTTACTTTTTTTTAACGAACGAAGTCGGGAAATATCTTTTTAAATGGGCAGTTGGTATAGAAATGAAACAAATTCATTGCAAGTAATAAAAATGTTTATTAATTCATTAAAATATACATAAGTAAGATAAAGTAAGTAAATGCTCTTAGTTCAAAATTAATACATTTTATAATATCATATTCAAACCTAACCATTTATAAACATTTAAAAAAAGTCATGCTAATGGTAATTGCTTGGAAGTGTGTTATCGAGAAAACATTGATGTATAAATGCGAGAAAATGAATTAATTTGTGAAATGTTTTACAGATTTATAGCTAAGTATATGTAGTGAATCAACATGTTATTTAAATAGAAAAATGCATTTCCATTTATAACAATAACATCACTACAGAATCTTACATTTTAATGGTTTAGCATTCATTCAATTGAGCATTTACTTAAATAGTGTGTTTCAAAATATTTATAAGTAGATCAGTTAGTAGCGAAGTGGCGCACCGTCTCCTGCTATAACTTGCTGTAAGCGGCTGCGCATGCCGCACACCATGTTCCAACACAAATCTTTTCCTCTCATGTGCTCCAATGTCGATGACACGATCTCAGCCAAATTGTTTTTATTTCGCACTTCGGATGTGTCCCAATTTAAAACCATTTGACCGCATAGGTTTTATATAGGGTTCAAATCGGGAGTTTTAGATGGCTAGTAAATAACAGTTACACCTTGAGCAGCTAACCAATTCTTCACAATGCCTGCACGGTGGATGGAGCAGTTATCTTGAACGAAGTAAATATCTGTATTTGGATAGGCAATTCGCACAGTCGGCAGCAAGACGTCACCATCCAGCCAGCAATGTTTTGTATAGTCATTAAGTAAGTTGCGACATGACGCTTTGATTACACCAAATTCATTAAAAATACTTTTCACGATGTACGTCAAACGTTTTAGAAATGTTTGTGCGCCGCAGTCACTGTTTAGGCGTAGGCAGACTGACTGTTGTCACTTAGATCAATTTAGTATCCATCTACCCCACAACGTAAACTTTTACTTCGTCCTACTTATTTGAGGACTCATAGTTTTTTTTTATCTACCCACTTGTTTTCCAGAAAAGTTGTTAGGCAAAAATCATATTGGTCGTTCTATAATAATGCAAGAAATATTGTAGAAATCATAAATGAAAACAAATAAAGAAAAAGAAATTATAAAGAAATTGATAAAAGGTGGATTGTGTTTTCAAACCCACATGTTGTTCGTCGCGAATCCAGCATCGAACCGCGAAGCCACAATGACTGGTTGAGAATACGCGAAATTAAAGATTAGGTAGTAAGTATGGCCGTGTTATTTAAAAGCTTTTCAACTTTAACGACAAGAAGATAATGATTAAAATGGCTTAACAAGATATGCCGGTGGGTCAGGCAATGTTGGGTGGGTCAGACAATGTTGGTCACCGACTGTACAAGTACGTACAAGTATCTCCCGGGCCCCCGACTCTTGGTACTAGAAGGAACAGTGGGGTTTAAGCCGTTAGGAGTCCGACATAACCCTCCGTTCTTCCCAGACGAAGGGTATCCATGATTATTTACCCACGAAAAAAAAAAGGATTCCGTACCTCAAAAGGAAAAACGGAACCCTTATAAGATCACTTCGTTGTTCGTCTGTCTGTCCGTCGGTCAAGAACCTTTTTCTCAAGAACGCGTGGAGTTAACAAGTTTAAATTAATATCAAATAGGTTCTCAGGGCTGCAATCCCTTGAAGCAGTGACAAAATCAAACTTCTAAGTCAACCAACGCAATCATAAGAAACGGGCGTTTATGTTCCGGATTAAAAACCTATTGGGTACTTCCCGTTAACCTAGAATCATGAAATTTGGCAAGAAGTAATTTCATGGAAAAATTTTCAATTCAAAGGAAAAACCCGAACACCGTAAATGAACAAAAAATACATTAAGTACAAAAAAATATATTTTGTTCCCGTGATAAACTATTTTTATAAACTATCTACAAATTTGTATGGAACCCTCGGTGCACGAGTCCGACACGCACTTTACCGGTTTTTTATTAAAACTAGCTGTCCCCGCGGTTTTCCGTCTGTATTTATTTTTATAGTAGGTAAGTATGTGGAATGTAAATATTCTTAAAAAGAAACAAATCACGCCTTCTTCCCAAGGGGGTAGGTAGAAACTACATTCTTAAAGGGAATTGCTCAGTTTGTTAGGGCAATTTGGCTTAACGTGAACATTAAGTATAATATTTAATGACTAGGGTTTTTAATAGTTTATGCCTCAAAGAAATGAATTATAGTAATAAGGTTACAGGAGAGTGTGAAAATGGTTCATATTCAGCATGTCTAATGCTAAAACTTGTCGCTGAAAAAGTTACAATTATGAGTATTTATTTTCCAAAATAAATCATTTGCCTTTATAATAATGATATTCTCTTACTTTGAATGCAATAGTAACATATCCTGAGGTCATTTAAATGGAAAAAATAAAACTAATATTTTTTTGTTTTAATGATTTTTATTCCGAATCATAAATTAATAAAATATTATCTAAAAACTGGGCAGGTGGAGGAGAGTGTGGAGCAGTCCATTGTCGAATTACTGATTGTATTTCAACGGGTTCCAGAGTGCGTCTCCTGCGATGCATAATATCAATGCCACAATTTTTGACGCCAATTGACGCATCGCATTGGTTCCTCATTCCCACTAGAGGCAACCAGATCGTGCGCAGGAACGTCAGTGTTCATGCCAAGGTTGTCATTTAAAGCCGGTTCCAAGTTTAACAAAATAGCGCCAGGGTCATCGTCATGAGCAGATTCAGTGTCTAAGAGTAAAGCCGGGTCTTCAGTTGAAGCGGTATCAGAGTCCATTATAACAAAAACCAAAAACTTCGCAAAAGTAACCGAAACAACATTCACAATACACGGAGGCAAAGCCAGGCAAAGCGAATGTTTTCGTTGTCTAGAGTTTGTTTGTCATTATTGACAGTTAGTGTTGCCAGGTAATAAAAAAAAAATCGATTTGACAACAACCAAACTAATATTATAATCGGATGTAAAATGATTTGATGGCCAAAACCGATGAGTGTTTTGTTTGTTTTTAATGTAATTAAAGGAAAACCTTTTGAAAAATCACTTGATTACAGATTTTCAAGAAAATACATACTTTTTACTCAGATTTAGAAATCGATTAGTATCTGTAATAAAAGATTGAAATCTTAATTATTATTACTGTGGCAACACAGAATCAGCTTCCAACCATAAAATGGCGACGCTATTTGAACTCAATCGGCTTAAATACTTATTAAACGACTTGTTTTTACATTTACTTTCCTGCAACGAGAATTATAAAAATATTAATTTTAGTTTTAATTATATTTTTTCGTAAAAATACTTTTTACAGAACAACTTGTCCACGATAAGCCAATAATGAGCAATTCCCTTTGGCCAGAAAAGATACCAATCTATAAAACCATTAATAAAAAATAATAAAAACACGTTAACTGGGTAAGTGACCGCATTCATATGAACCAGATAGAGAGAACATGCTTTTTAGGGTTCCGTACCTAAATGGTAAAACGGGACCCTATTACTAAGACTCCGCTGTCCGTCTGTTTGTCCGTCACCAGGCTGTATCTCATGAACCGTGATAGCTAGACAGTTGAAATTTTCACAGATGATGTAGGTATTTCTGTTGCCGCTTTATCAACAAATACTAAAAACAGAATAAAATAAATATTTAAGGAGGCTCCCATACAACAAACGTGTTTTTTCGGCGTTTTTGCCTTGTGGTACGGAACCCTTCGTGTGCGAATCCGACCTGGCCAGTTTTATATTTAATCAAAGGCCTACGCGGATAGGTTATCACAGCAGGAACAATTTATTCCGAAGAGCTGGCTCAGTTTACTTCATTCTTGCAAATAACGAGGCTCGTTGTAAATGCTCGCTGACAAAGTTGTCCCGAAACATTGAGCGTAAAGCGAAGGCAATTAATTGCTCCGTGTAAATGACCCTTTAGATGCGCCATTGTCGCACATTTTTTATTTAAAAAACCGGCCAAGTGCGTGTCGGGCCACGCACAGTGTAGGGTTCCGTAGTAGCCCGTTATCACAATGTAGTACGATTCTGTTGTTCTTTATTCTGAATAGGTAAAAAAAAAAACATATTTTGGTTTTCAATGCAAGTCTTTACCCATTATAAACAAGCAACTACTTCATCTTTGTATTTGGTACAAAATTATCCAACACCCAAGTTCAACGACTATTACTGCTAAACTAATAAAGTTATCTTAACCGCTATACTTTTCCTTTAAAGTTCATGAAATGCACTATCATCGAGAATTTTTCCAGATTTTTCAAGCCAGTACTTTAGCTTTTAGAGGGACGCCCTACTGGAACAAAAATTTGCACTTTAAACTTTAATATTTCGTAAATGGAGCATTAAATCGAAAAATAATTTTAGCAACCCCAAAGCCATTTTAGAAGACCTATTCAACGATACCCCACACGATGGGGTAGATGATGAAAAAAATATTCATACCCACATGTAGAGGAGCTACCCTAAAAAAAAATATTTTCCAAAATTTTATTTTACCACTTTGTCGGCGTAACTAATATACGTACTCCTACAAAATTTCAGCTTTCTAGTGCTAACGGTCACAGAGATTAAGCGAGGACGGACAGACAGACAGACGGACGGACAGACAGACATGGCGAAACTATAAGGGTTCCTAGTTGACTACGGAACCCTAAAAAACGCCATAAGCTAACAAAAAAAACATTTATACAGGGTGACGTACCTATGTTTAAGGAATACCTGAGTCATCCTGTATAAGGCTTTTTTTGATAAAGCCTACTCGGAAATTCATGGCATTCGAGAAAGTCCAATTTTTGATGTATTTTTTATAAATTTCTCAGAATTCGTCACTCAAAACCTTTAGACTTCTCATAAAATTTTGTTACTGGCAGATCCTCCAACCTCCAATTCTTAGGAGTATAATGTTTAAAATGGTGTAGTTGTACAACTTTAATGAATTGTACAATCAACCGCAAATCAGTGGCAAGTTACAATACGAAAATCGCCTTTACTGCTACGACATAAAGGCGCAGCCAATGTCAAAATGTTACTATGCGCCTGACAGTACGTCCCTCTGTTGCGATTTCCTTCAGAACATCTTTAACTTCAATCAGTAAAAAATCTGACTAAAATCTACACTTACCTTCTCGCCCGACTGGTCTCTCCATTTGTCTTAGCATTTTTCTCTGCTACTGTGTAATTAGTGATCCTATCTTCTAACATGCTGATAGTACTGCTGTCTGTACTGAGCGGCGCTCCGGGGGGAGGGGGCGCGGGCCTAGACGTGCGGGCGGGAGGGGGCGGCGCGTCGTCATCGTCTATTGCTAAGGCGTGTAATTCGTTGAGGAGGTCTGGATCGTCATCGTCACCTAAAATTAAGTTGATTCTTTAGTATGTTTGCTGATTATTTTTTTATATGGTGTACATAATAAAGACAGGTGCGACGAGACAATATAGAACAATTCCCATGAAGTTTTCATAGAAATTGTTGTCTTAGAGTCGCGTCGCACTGTCACTTTGCCCCTGTCTACGGAGCCTTTAGGGACTGAATTCTCGAAAATCCTTCCTGAGTGCTCCCTTTCCTTTTACGAGTATAAAGCCAAATTTCATGCTTGTAGACCCAGTAGTGAGATAAATTAATTTCAGATTTCTCTTTAGTGGTGTCCATACTGAATCAAAATAATTGTGAATGAACTGGGCGAGACTATACTACCACTATCTAGTTTAAAAAAATATGATTGGCGTGTAAAAGTGTTTGTACAAACCTACTTACAGAAAATAAATCATTTATCAGACACTCACTTAGCCGTCATTGACGTGTAGTGATTGGTTTGGGCTTGTTAAGTAAATAAACAAAATCCTGACTGGATATAACTATTGACAGACGTATTTATAACAGTGCGTGTGTGTGTCGCAGGCAACTGGTTTAATCAGCCATTTATTTATTTATTTTATTTAGTACCTAGTAGAAGAGAGAGAGAGAGAGAGTAAGTGAGTTATTGTTTATTATGTTTAGTGTTTTAAGGGGCTTACAGGACCTAAACACAAAAACAAAACGCAAGTTTTAGAAACAATAAAAGTATATGATCGATTAAAGTAAACGAAATCAGAAAAATATATGATATTCTTCAGGATATATGCTAGATGGATAGTGTTTTGAAAACATAATACAACTAATTTAATACGATAGAAAAAAATCATGAAGATACCTCTAAAAACTTCCTTTTTACAATAAAAACCATACTAATATACATACCTACAATAATTCTGATTTTTTGTCAGATTATTCTACAAGCAACATACCTACTAAAATACTAGTGTTTTAATTTTTTCGTCCAAACAATAGATTTTTTGTAATTAAATAATTGCTTCATTATTTGCAATAAATTACCATCGTTGTGTAATTGCGCTTCTCTTTCTTTTCTATGCAGTCCGACAGTGACCGCGCTTTAGGTCATGTAAGCCCCTTAAGTAGTAGTTTTTTTTAGTTTTTGTTTTTTTTAGTTAACCGCCTTTTAACTAAACGGCGGCTATTCAACTAACCGCCTAGGTAACAGCCTGGGTAACTTACCAGAACCGTCATCATCCGAAGGCACATCTTTCAAGCTCTCTGCTATCATAGCGTCCAAGTTAGCTGCAGGCACCGGTGGAGGTTTCCTGGGCTTGTGTTTCTGGCCACCGCCGCCGCTGATGGCAGCCAGTTCTGCTTCCAGGTCGAAGTCATCGTCTGATAAGTCCAGGGGCTCATCATCATCATTTATGTCGGGTATGTCTAGGAGACCAAACTGTAACAAAAAAGATACTTTAACAATATTGCTTTTTAGGGTTCCCTACCCAAAGGGTAAAAACGGGACCCTATTACTAAGAATCCACTGTCCGTCTGTCTGTCACATGTCACCAGGCTGTATCTCATGAACCGTGATAGCTAGACAGTTGAAATTTTCACAGATGATGTAAACAAAAACGCTACAACAAAAAATACTAAAAACAGAATAAAATAAATATTTTAGAGGGCTCCCATACATCAAACGTGTTTTTTCGGCGTTTTTGCCTTGTGGTACGGAACCCTTCGTGTGCGAGTCCGACTCGCACTTGGCCAGTTTTTTTTTTATTGCGAAGAAAACCTTTCTTACTGAAAATGTTTTTAAAATAAATGATTAAATGCTAAACTCTCTAACGGGCTTGCCTAGTTTAGGGCCCATGTAAAACCCTTGTAATATATTATAATAATGATATTCGTGTGCGAGTCCGACTCGCACTTGGCCAGTATTTTATTTATTTATTAAGGTACACCAACAGCTTCAGTGTATAATACAACTAAAGGTGAATGCGCAGTGGTAGACCGCGAAATTAAAATGTTCTTACGTTTTTTCCAATTTGCAGGTCAGTGTCAGGCAGGTTGTATCTTGATCAAAATATGATTCGCGACTATAACAGGTACGTATTTACAGAATTAAATAGAAATAGGTTGTTGGTCTTGTGACATTCAGTAGTAACCATGAAGTTACTTACTCATTCTTCTACATACAAAACTACGTTTTGGAAGGAACTCCTAGAATCAATTCTATTTTCTTGTTTTTGATGTCAAATGTGCCTTTTGATGACCTACTTGAAATAAAGGATTTGACTTTTGATGCGACTTTTTTATGGCTGCAAGTACATAATATTGCTTTGATGGTTTAGTGATCCCTGGTTGGTAAAAATATTATAGGGTATTTCCAATAGGAATTTGGGGCCATTCAAGTATTACGTAAGCACTACAGGGGGGCGGGGGGTCTTTGCTTTGCTTATTTTTGATGACATGGGTATGGGGGATCTGGATGGTGTTTATGTCAACAGTATTTATTTTGTTACTTTTCGGATTTTCTACAAAATTTTGTCAATTTTGATTTGAACACATAAGGCAAACCGTACTTGTCTATGCTTGCTTTAAACGAAACGCATATAACTGCTGCTTATGAATAAATAAAGAAACCAGAACACATTGAAAAATGCATGTACCAATGTTTACATAAGCAAAAAGGCGGGGGGGGGGGGGGTTTTGCTTACTTTTGCTGACGAGAGGGAGGGGGGAGTTAATAATACTTGCAAAAAATCTGCTTACGTAATACTTGAACAGCCCCTTTCATAATAGCAGCCTTAGTCTAGATTTGAGCCTGGTTGATGGCAATGGGCCCTATCACATGGAGTGATATCTCCTAAGCCCTAGCGAAAGAAAATTGATTTATGAATTCACTAGCTGACCCGGCGATCTTCGTACCGCCTCAGAATCAATAAGAACTTAATGTATGACAAAATCGTTTTTTTTTTTTGTGAATTTTTCCCATGTTTTCATAGTTACTCTGTTATTCGGGGCGGAGACAAATCCAACTAATCAATGATCATAAAAATCGGTAAAGCCGTTCTTGAGTTATAAATGGTGTAACTAACGGACTTTGTATATATTATATAGATTGAAACAAAATTCACATATATCAGATAAATGATTCTCAAGTTTCAAACAGAACAATAGACTGACAGTAAGATATTATAGTGTTTTATAATAATTATGTACCTGACCTATGACATTACTCAGACTATTATGATAGATCCCCTTGTCTGTTAGGCAAGCTTATAAAGTTTGTTTATCAATGGAAAAAGTAATTGTGGCTAGTGACAGTTCAGCTCTTATCTAAATTAGTCATTTATTTTTGCTTGAAGGTTGGACCATATTTTTACAATTGCAGAAACAAACAACTTCTCCAATTGGTTCTAGATTTGGGAAGATGGATTTTTACATTTAGTTTGTTACTTTTTAAAAAGACACACAGACAATTTTGAACTACAAAGGCAAACTTATAACAACCCTCTTTTGTATCAAGGGTTAATGACACTACAACTTTTGTGGTTATACCCTACTAGATATAAGACAGCCCAACTCTCAAGTCTAGACAATTCTACAAACTAGACAACAAAGGAATAACTTTAAAAATGTTATGAGACTAATTTATCAATTGAAATAATAAACAGATTGTGCCATTCCTCATTTCATTCATCCTACACTGACTGGGTATTAACCTAACCATAAAGTTCATTTTGTACAAAAAACATTTAATAGCAGCCATTGTTATTATAATTTGTAAAGTATTCTCAAGTGCACCAAATATAGTTAGTAAAGTGGTTAACAATGGGCCCCAATCAAAGTAACAATGTTTACTTTATGAAATACAAAGACGGGTTTCACCGAACAGCAATTATTTATTGTATAAATAAAATGCACAATAATAATGACCATTTGTTTACAAAACCCAAATCAGCTGACAACATTCTTCAGAGATTAACCTCAAATTAAGATTTATTGCTCCATTACGACAATGACTTGCTCCTATAAATAAACTTACATTAAACGCGCTAATAGAACCGGATGAGACCCTAAGAACGAGCAAATAATGTGTATGACTCACCTGAGATAAATTATTCGTTTTGTTAGCAGTTCTAGGCCTTCTGGACATTTCAAACTTTTACTTGTTATTGTTCACTACACTCTGAAGCTAACTGCGAGATATCACTGGAATATTGCTACGCTATCAAGTTTTATTCACCTTACAAATTAAATCCCTGATTATTATGTATTTCGTCTGACATTAACTGACAGTGAATAACAGAAAAAAAAACAGTGGCAAATAGAGAAGCGAAAGTGACTTGTAACGACTGTCAAGTGTCACTATTTAGTAACCTTAGTCTGGCCACGATGACTAATCTTGATTTATAAAGTAAGTCGATTGTTACATCATTTAGAGATTGAAATTAAACTCTCGATTACAAAATTAAAATGGAAAATATTGAAAATTATAATTTTTTTAACTATCTACAATTCTACATATTACCTACAATACTTGTCATTCGTTCTTTGTGTTTAAAAACTCTTTAACTTTAACCAAAAATAAAGAACAATAAAAGCAGTGGTGACTTTTTCAACAATTTTATTTTGTAATACTTTGCTTACAGTTGTGTAAAGGAAATAATCGTGCTACTTTATACTTTTAGTCGATGTTAGAAAGTGCACCACGAAGTCATGAATTTTGGTCTGTGGGTATAATGTTGCCAGTCGAATAATAATAATATATTTTGTTAAGTTAAATCCTAGGTTCCAACTTGATTATTAAATATTTAATGTTAGAAAAGCTCAAATATTTCTATATTAAAACACTAAATGTAATATTTACTACACAACCAAGTCAAAAAAATGAAAACCCAGATCATTTTAAAAGTTTTGCTTTCTACACGTCTAACAGTATAAAAGTAATTCTTACTTCTGGCAACAAGTGCATCATCGCGAGAGTGACGTATGAACGGCAGAAAGACGAAAACGAAAGAAAAGCCTTTCTGTGCCGTTGTTATCTTCTATCGTACCTGAAGAATGGAGACAAACGGCCAGGCTAATGGGCTTAAATCAAAAAAGAAAGAAAACGGAGACGTCAAGGACAACCTATGGTAACGGTTCACTGTTAATTTTACGGGTAACATGCACTCCCCATATAGGGATCCAATGTGTCACACCTACGTGATGTCAAGCTATGAAGCTGAGAAATATGTGACCTAGCTGCGTTGTCTACCTTTGTATGTAAAATAACAGCGAAACATTCTCACACGGCGACAAATCTGCACATTTGTGTACACTTTCCCGTAATAGTACCAACCTCGCAATACTGATGACAACGAATACTGTATGCTCGTAATTTTTGCAGGTCTTCGATACTAGAGGAGGTCCAAAACCAAGGGAACACAAAACTACCTTCAAACAAAAATGTTTTAGTTTTGGGTGACAATGAGACTGGAAAAACTACTTTGGTAGCGAAATTACAAGGTGTTGAAGACCCTAAGAAGGGTTCGGCACTCGAATACGCTTATATAGACGTTAGAGATGAATATCGAGATGGTAAGTCTTCGTTTTTATTACTTTACTAGGTATTTTTTATAAACAAACAACAATCAATCATACAACTTAAGTATAACCTACATTCCCAAAAATTTAAGTATTTAATAGGCTCTCATACAAATTATCACATTGTTATTATGCATACAAGCTCTCTAAAGCATACAAAAGATTGAATAAATAACTATATTACCATATGTATCTAAATATCAAACAACTCTTATTAGAATCTGTTGTGACTAAGTCAGGAATATTGATTTTACTTGATGAATCATCTGTGAAATGCATGTTCTAGTGTCTAGTTCTATGTAATGTCTAGACAAGCACCTCAGTTATTCCTTTCCTAATAATTTTTCATCTATAAACTCAATTTATGACTGTTAGAATAAAATATTAGAATTTTTTGAACTAACAAACCTTACGTGAAGTTACATATACCAGAAACTGAAGTACTAATTATAGTATTAGACTAACTTTCTTTCATAAAGAGAATGTAGCCATTTTATATGTGTAGCATTCCTTGAGATTTTTGTCACACATCAAACCTCGCTGTGTTGTGTCTATGGATGAGTGGAAAATGACATGCCTAGTATACCTGGACTACTGTGAGATAAGTGTATTAATGTTTTAGAATGATAATTTGCTTAAGTAATGCAGTTAGTGGATAGTTTTTGAAAGCAAAAAGTATTAATACCTTCATAAACTATATAAACTTTCCTTTAATATGACGAAAAAGACTTTTTTGATAAGGTACTGTAATACAGAGTGGCAGCGACATCAATGCACAGACTCGGTAAATGAAATTGAAAATTGTAATCAAAATGTTTGGATGAGCAATTGTTTTTAAATTCTGACTAATCATTTCAACGCAGGGGGGTTTCAGAATCGTGTACTGAATCCAGGTTGTGCATCTATGTCCCTGCCACTTTGTGACACACCTTTTCAAAATAGTCTTTTAGTCATTGGTTTGAAACAAATAATTTAATGTGACACATATGTTACATGTTAAACGTGTGACACACAAAAACACCTCTCATAAAAAAATTTTGTAAATTTTTGTAACTACTTACCAAGCACTTTTTATGAAGTCGCTTTGAAGTTGTATTTCAGATAGGTTCCAATAGACAAAATAAGTAACCACCAGGTTGGAATAACCATCAAAGGCCGCCATGGCCCACGCACAATGGTCCATTGAAGGACTAAGTGCGGAAACCAAACCCATAACATAGAACATAGACAAAATAAGTAATTATAAATGACACATTAATTAAGGATAGACTTGGTTTGTTATGATGAAATCTAGCTACGGTATAATAACGAAATGCATTTTTTATACCAAAAAGTCAAAAAAAGTTGAGAAAAAACATGCAGAAAATAAATCATGCACAGCAAAGCACAATGAGATCTAGCTGTTATAATAATGGAATGCATTTAATATACCAAAAAGTATGAAAATCAAAATACAAGCACAGCAAATCACATGTATTTTGCAAGTCCAAATGAAGCCAATCTTGTACCAAAACATGAAGCTCATTTTCACACTGCTTTGTTATTGCAATAACATACATCAACTCTACTGAAGTCTACATGCCCTCCTGAAAAAAGTTGCCTTTGAAAATGTACTAAAACCTCCTTTACCTCTCCTCTATACTTTAATATTCAGTATCATCATTCTCCTACCCATATACTAATTGACTTGGGGTTGTTGCAACATGTCTTTTTCTTTCATACTTCTCTATTAGTCATCTCGGTAGTCACCCCCCTTCTAACCATATCATCTTTCACACAGTTTGTTCATAGTTTCTTTGACCTTCCCCTACTCTTACAGACATCGACATTCAGTATAGAGGGTGATTTGACACCATTTACAGCATTTTGAACCATACATTGTCTTAGACGAAGTATGTTTTTTTTATTTTTAACTACAAACTTTTAGTCAATAATAACATACCAACTATAACTGGGGAAAAAATAAAAGACATTCTTCGTCTAAGACATGTATGGCTCAAAATGCTCTAAATGGTGTGTAAATCCCTTAAGGCTTTGCATCCAACTTCTAAACACTCTATATATCTCTATAGCTGAAGAGTTTGTTTGTTTGAACGCGGTAATCTCAGGAACTACTGGTTAGAATTGAAAAATTATTATTGTGTTGAATAGTCCATTTATCGAGGAAGGCTATTGGCTATATAACATCACGCTATGAACCTTAGGCGCTGAGCAGCGGGTGACACCGCGGGGAACAGCTAGTATATTATAATAATACATGTAAATGTACAATAGGTAGACCTATCCATAATCCTTTGGGGAATACTGTGATGTCTTATTTTTATACGTATATATATCCATACTAATAACACTATTACTAATAATATTATAAATTTTAAAGTAGGTAACTCTTTCTGTATGTTACCTTTTCACACCTAAACCACTGAACGGATTTCAATAAAATTTGGCAGAGAGATAGATTGCATCCCAGGAAAGGACATAGGATAGTTTTTATCGACATACCTCGCGGGCGAAGCCGCGGGCGGAAGCTAGTAATTTATAATTATATATGTTAGTTTTAAAGTGATATAATTATGTATGTTTAGGTACCTTTCGTCTTATTTAAGTTTTCCTGTATTGTCTTTTACACACTGGGTCTATGTCCCTTATCTGACTCTCCTGTCTGCAGGTCTGCTGCAAGAAATTTTAAATGAAATAAGCAGTGCATAAATAAAAAACCCGTTTTCCCCACAGATCAAACACGTCTCAGTGTATGGGTGCTGGACGGTGATCCAGGGCACACAAACCTCCTCAAGTTCGCCCTCAGCGAGGAGACATTCCCCCACACGCTGGTCCTCCTCACGGTTGCCATGACAACGCCGTGGGGTATACTAGACCAGTTGCAGAGCTGGGCGTCTGTGCTCGGCGACCACATAGACAAATTAGATCTCACACCTGGTAAGTTAATGTTTGACATTATTTAGAAATGTTCCGACTGATGAGGATGATAAACATACTTTTAGATTATTACTCCAAGAATTATTGAGTTTGGATTCCATTTTTAAAGGTATCTGAACGATGGTTAGCTAACTATAGTAAACTATG
Organism: Mesoligia furuncula; assembly: GCA_916614155.1. NCBI lineage: Eukaryota > Metazoa > Arthropoda > Insecta > Lepidoptera > Noctuidae > Mesoligia > Mesoligia furuncula. The sequence goes on along the minus strand of OU744802.1, from coordinate 26,208,600 downwards.
GTAGAAGCAAAGTACCATAATTGAGAGTGATTCCATGTATTTTGATTTGATAAAAAAATCACAATAGCTAAAATGGGATTAAGCTCAGAAACCTGAGAGAAGATTGTAAAAAAAAAAACTTTTTTTTTAATGTAGTGAGCAATAGCATAGCAATCAGCCTATAACGTTCCCACTGCAGGGACACAGAGTCGGACTCGAACACGAAGGGTTCCGTACCACAAAGCAGAAACGCCGAAAAAAACATGTTTGTTGTATGGGAGCCCCCCTTAAATATTTATTTTATTTTAATTTTATTATTTATTATTAAAGTTAAAATACAACTGAGTATTTTGTGAATATTTCAAGTGCCTACGGGACCTATGGGACCAAGGGACCCCCCCTTAAATATTGATTTTATTTTGTTTTTAGTATTTGTTGTTATAGCGGCAACAGAAATACATACTTTGTGAAAATTTCAACAGTCTAGCTATCGCGGTTCTTGAGATACAGCCTGGTGACAGACAGACGGACAGACAGCGAAGTCTTAGGCCTCGTTTCTGGAGACGCGTGGCTTCGAGCGTCGCGTGCGGAGGCGCGACCCGCACTAAATTCAAACTTACGGCGTTGTATGAGAGCGTTTACGGAGAGGCGTTTTTATACGCATTTGTTTGAAATGTAGCATTATTTGCGGATGACGACGCCGCGTCGCACGGGGCGTCGGTCGCAGCGCCGCACGCGGCGTCGGTCGCAGCGTCGTACGCGGCGTCGATCGCAGCGTCGTGCGCAGCGCCAGCTTTCTTGTGTCCTGGGCAGTCCCTTTCTACCCCCCGCAGGGTTAGCCGCGTCCGCCGCCGCGTAGCCCGCCGCGTCCGCAGATACACTTCACGCGACGCGACTAAAAAAATTTCCAACGTGCCTAAAAAGATTTTCACGACTAAAACTTATCAAAATACCTTTTTAACCGTTTATTTTCATGAAAAACAGTCACTTGTATGCAATCTCAATATAAAAGTGGAACACTTACCCTGCTTACCCCAATGGGAACAAATCGCTATAATATCTAGAACCGAAAAGGGCGCAATATACATAGATTCATTAAACTCTGTCATAAAAGCTGCGTAGACCCGACAAAGAGCGCGCCATCTCTCATTATCTGTAAGAATGACTCACGCGCAGTTGCATCCTTATTAAACATTCAAGGTGGATGCAGTCGCACTCAAATTACTATTCTTATCAGTTACACAAGTTCTGTTCTTACGGATAGATAATAGAACCTATAGGAGTATGTGCATATCTCAGGGGGTGAAAAACCCCTCGAAAATGTTTGGGATGCATGAAGAAGCCTCGTGTAACGCAGTTTATTGCGCCAGTTACTCAACTGAACCGAGCGCTTAGTGTAACCTGCACCCAACACTTATTTGACTGGCCAATTCTTCCCTTGCGGTGGTAGGGCTAACGCCCGCCTGGTTTGCGACCACCCTCCCACCGGAGTCCGGCGTCAAGCAGCCTGCTGTGTTGCGTCGATGCATGGCGGTTCCAGTGCCTTAGGCATCTTCTGGGAACGCTCGTTCCATCATAGACCTCATCCATCGCTTCCCATCAGGCGTGATCGAGGTCAAGAGCGGGCCTCAGCAATTAAAAAAAAAAATACAATATTAAGACTAGCTTTTGTTCGCGGCTTCCCCGCGTCGAACTCAGGAATTATACCACGAGAACGTACTACCGGGATAAAAATTATCCTGTTCTAACCCAGGTCTGTCTGCGTGCCAAACCAAATGTCATCCAAATCCGTTCAGCCGTTTAGGCGGAAAATGTTGTCAGACAGACTAATTTACTTTTGCATTTATAATGTCAGTATGGATTACCTATTTGAAATCATGAGTCATTATACCTCTGAAGCTCTTGCCATATTTAAGGTTCTCCGTACCTCAAAAAGGAAAAACGGAACCCTTATAAGATCACTTTGTTGTCTGTCTGTCAACCAAGACCCTTTTTCTCAGGAACGCGTGGAGTTGTCAAGTTGAAATTAATATCAAATACTCGGGGCTACAATCCCTTGATGTAGTGAAAAAATCAGACTTCTAAGTCAACGCAATCAAATGATACCTACGGGCGTTTATGTTGCGTTTAAGCCGCATATTTTGTCTCGCTCTCTCGCAAGGGAATCAAAACTTATAGGGTAGGTACCTACTTCCCGTTGACCTAGAATCATGTAATTTGGTAAGAAGCAATGTCATGTAGCACATGTAAAGGAAAAATCCGAAAACCGTAATTTGTACGGAACCCTCGGTGCGTGAGTCCGACTTGCACTTGACCGGCTTTTCTATGGACGTAGGCAGGAGATATACTTACATATTACCGAATTGCGAATTCTTAGGTAAGTACATAATCCTTTTGCATCGTCAATGTTCGTACATGAGGTCATATGTATACCTACGCGCACCGGTGGCCAGTATTATGCTAATCGTTTTTAATCCAGGGTTATGTCCTCCCATTTCTTGGCAGAATGCTTTTGCATCGTTATCTATGGTTTGTAAAAAGTATATCTGACACTAGCTTTGATTTTTAGTCCACTCAATAAAGAAACGTGGGAACTTTGTGCCCCCCACTCCGGACTAAGTACCCTGAACAAGTTTCTGAAGGAATTTAGGTCCTTGCTCACGCATTCTACACCCCTTTTTGGGCCATTCGTTAAGAGCCTATACTACCTCAGCTAAAATTCGCTCTTTATCTCGCTCGCACGATACTGCTCGCGGACTGTGTGAGAGCGAGACAAAGTGCGGAGCTGGGCGGAAGGCAGCGCCAATAGTTTAGGTATTTGCTTTTTACGGTGAAAATAAAGATAATTCAAAAAAACTAAATAACATAAGACCTGCTTTATAGTTAGTTCAGTTAGAATGCAAAGTTTCACGATCTAATTTGAAGTATTTTTTGAATACCAGCGGTTTATTGTTCGGTTTGGAGGTAACTTTGAAATTTTTTCTATCGAGAAATTTTTATGGAATCGTGTTTTCGTCTAACATAGTACCTAACATTAATCCTCAACTTTAGCATATATTTATTTCAAAATTAATGCTGCGGTATTTTCGACATAACGGAGGATCATGCTAAGCCATTTGAGGTAGTATAGACTCTTAACTGAACTACTTAAACTTTGTTAGTCTTTAATAAAGTGTCAGACAGAATCAGTAGCACCTACAAACATAATTATGCATTAGTTTAATTGTATGGTGTATTAATTATGCGAACCTCTATTATGTATTACATACTTAGTTGTCATAAGGTCGAGGTATAAATTAATAGATACTTACCGGTTTATATTTGTACGCCGTTATGGCAAAACATGACTGTGCTATAATTTTACGTAACATCTTGCATGCCATGTGTGTCTATAGGTACTTATGATTTGGACAAATAAATGATCTATCTATCTTACTCGCACTCGGTAGGTTTAAATGACGGCAAAGATACACGGTTATGATGTAACTTAATTTCCTTTTACAACATCTAAAAGCAAAGTAAAGTAACAACTCTGTCATCTGATCAATTTACGCCACGCGGAAACAAGGACAAAAACGTTCTTATTTCCTTTCTCCTAAACGTACAGAACTACATTGGGCCCGTACACTGCATGGTTTCTTTACGGTACGGCGTATTACCGCGTCGTAGAAAAAACTGGCCAAGTGCGAGTCGAACTCGGACAGGAAGGGTTCCGTACCTCAAGGCAAAAACGCCGAAAAAAACACGTTTGTTGTATGGGAGCCCCCCTTAAATATTTATTTTATTCTGTTTTTAGTATTTGTTGTTATAGCGGAAACAGAAATACATCATCTGTGAAAAGTTCAACTGTCTAGCTATCACGATTCATGAGATACATAGCCTGGTGACAGACGGACAGTGGAGCCTTAGTAAAAAACTTATCAACCTGAAAACGTGTCGGTCAACAAGCTTCCATATTGATCTATACAACACTGACGACCGCGCCTGCACACGGCGAATAAACCCTAGTTTTTGAAAATTTTCAAGAAAAATGTGTGTTTAAGTACTTAGTTATCTACAGTTATCTTCGATGTTGGTTTTCATTACTGACAAATGCGTGCACTGACTGGACAGGTCCACTCAATCTGTGTGGTTCTTTCCTCAAAAGATCTTTTCAGACACTTAATCTACATGGTCCTCAAAGATTATGTCCGGATTTTTATATACACATTGACATTGATGAATTTTATTTAGACAATGACATGAATATTTACTTTGTAAAGTATTTTTTCTTTTTTTTTTCTTTTCATTTAATTATTGTGAATGTGAGGACTATGTGGGTCATTTTTTTTTTCTTTTTTCCTTCTTAGTTTTAATCATGATCTGGCAGTTTGAGTAATTTACGCGGCCTACCCAAATGTCCTTTCTTTGGTATTGTTCGTCGAATCGTTGAGCTCCTCATTTCTGAGTCGAGCTGCACGATTTTTGACAAATGCGTGCACTGATTGGACAGGTCCGCTCAATCTGTGTGGCTCTTTCCTCAAAAGACCATTTCAGACATCAATCTACATGGTCTTCGCACGATCTGACCAAGATTTTGTCTGGACTTTAAAAGAGACTGTGACCTCTGAGTTTGTTTCGGCCTTTCTTCTCAGAGTAGTCAGATAGGAAACGCCGACCACATCTAGTTTAAAAAATATGATGACGTGTAAAAGTGTTTGTAAAAACCTACTTACAGAAAATAAATCATTATGCATTAAGCATACAAATTACGCAGCTTAAAAAGTCGAGCCTAATTACAATAGCGCACAATATCCGGCTACTTAACCAGCGGGGCAATGAGAAATTTCGACAGTTCGGACACGTTATTTGCGTTGTAGACCAGGCATATTATCGAACCCATGAAGCAATGGATTCGGAATTTCCTTCAAAACCCTCAGATTGTGAACGAAAGTTTGTCACGCAATTAGGGTGAAGGTGTATGTTTGTTTGGGAGGGGCTTGTGGGTAAGTAATAACAGCCGCACGAGTCCATCGATCAGATTAAGCTACTCTTGCCGAGGTTGGTCCGTGGATGGATAACCATCTTTATATACCAAGACCCCTTCGTGCCGTGGAAAGCACGTTAAGCCTTTGGTCCCGACTGTCATTCGTGGATCTTTAGAAGCCCGAAAGTCTGACCAAAGGGTATCGTATTACCCAGTAACTGGGTTGTGGAGGTTAGATAGGCAGTCGCTCCATGTAAAATACTGGTACTCAGCTGCATCCAATTAGACTGGGAGTCGACCCGAACATAGTTTGAAAAAGGCTAGGCAGATGATGAACAAAAGTATTTGTAAAAGCTATCCGGTATTAAGTCATAATTTACCTTTCTGTTAATAGGAAAACAAACTATTAAAATCTGCGTTACCTCACTGGTGTTGACAGCCGACCACAGTATTTATTATTGTCCTTATTTAACTTTAGACAATAGGACAAAACCGGTTTTCACCCCTTCTTCTAATTTCCATTCCTTTGAAGTCGGAAACTTGACCTTACTAAGACGAATTAAGTTACCCTTGGTTGTCATGTTAAGTAAGGCTCGTAATTTTTGCACTTGATTGAGTAAGAAGAACTTTTACATAATTATTTTTTACGACTTTCGTGAGACACATTCTTATTTCCGGTTTCTCTCGCGTGTTTATAAAAATTTAAGTAATTGCTGGCTTTCACTTCGTACTGTGCTTTGAATACCCAACCTAAAGCTTGCAACTTTTCAATTATATGTTTTTTTTAGCAACTGAAAAAGTAGGAGTTACTCAAGTGGACGCGTCTATTTTTTTTTTCTGGCGTCTGTGTTCAACTCACAATTTAGTCAATATAGTGTTGTTAAAAAATCTGTCCAGAATATTGATAAAAAACTAGCCGCCCTCGACTTTATTTATTATTTCATCATTTTTAATACCATCCATATCCAGGATGACCTAGCCTACCTAGTACCTATGTCCTCCTGCGTGTCCCAGGCTACCTTTCTGTCAAAACGATCCGTTCAGTGGTTTAGCCAGGAAAAGGTAACAAACAGACAGAGTTACTTTCGCATTTATAATATTATTATGTAGTATGGATGGAAACATTTCGGCCGAATCAACTGCGCCAAAATGCACATGTCACCATTGCAGCCTTGACATAGTCATAAGGGGTGATGCTTGCGCGAAGCCTGCCGGATCAGCGGGATTGTCCGAAAGGGTTACCGCTACCCCGGAACATAGAGACCAAAGGAAGGGGACACGGGTGGGTTTAGTCAGAAACCGTCTTATTACAAAACGAGATCTAATTTCCCACCATTTCATTCATTTCATTTTTCATTTGACCTTCGAGCCAGTTACTCTATTTAGTACTTTATTCCGACAAACGTAAAGTTCTTAATGCAAAATTGACAACTTAGACTCGGGTTTAACGTCAGTTTTTGTAATAAGAACTTTAGCTTCGTTGGATTATAGTTCGAAATTTAAAAATGGCTGGATGGTTTAAACCTGGGTCTAAAGATAAATCTTGTTTTGTAATAAGGCCGTAAGAGTCTGACACTTCCATTCGCTCCAGAGCGGGAGGGGACATTTGATGACTTCCCACCCTCAAAAAAAAAAAAGGGGGGGGCAATCCTTGCGAGAACTGTGCGTGGTTATAGCGAAAGCACAAACTGCATCGAGATGAGCAATCGTAGTTACGCAGCGAGTGACCTAGGACGTGCGTTGTCTAGCAATAAAACATTGGCGAGACAATGTAGAAGCTTTCTAAAGGGATTGGCTTGCAAATGCTATAAGGTCGGAGAAAATTCTATAAAATGTAAATGTATTGCTTTCGTGACTGTCGTTAAAATGTCCATAGTAAAGCTTTCCGGAGTGTAAATAAAACATTATAGGTATAGCCTGAGAATATGGGAATACTGAGCTGAAACTGACAGATGATGATAGATATTGAGACATTAGACTACTCAGACATTACTCATTCCATAGAGTAATGTCTGAGTAGAGCCGGCTGTGACTTACGAGTTATAAGGTCGTAGGTTCGAAGTCCGAACCGACAGGCGTTTTACTTTGCGTATATTATTTTATCACCACTGCACTCAAAACGGTGAAGGAAAACATCGTGGGGAAACCGGCATGTCCTAGAATCAAAAATTCGAAGACATGTGACATCCATCAACCCGCACTGGGCCCGCATGGTGGTTTACGGCCCAGTCCCTCTCACCAGCACTGGGAACATTATAGGCTGATTATTGTATGAAGAAAAAAGTTAGCAGCGTAGGACTCCAAATAAAAAAAAACTAAAACAGGCGGTGTCAGAGTCAACGCCCGTATAAAAATATTACAACCAAAATTAGCCTCAATCCTGCAGTACTTTCAAAATGTTGCAAATAGTCAGACATTCATGACTGTCCCAGAAACAGTTGACGATCAACGAAGCTAAAAATCTTAAATTCATTCACACTGACACAACGCACACCCTGACCCTTTTGGGTCTAGAAGCAGGAAATTTTTCATAAGTGTAATCATTAATGAAGGATTTTTGGATATTCATTCCCTAAAGGGGTTAAATATAGATGCAAGTGTGTATTTTTGCTAACGAGAAGTACCATCGGGCACGCGGCGTGACTTAGAGACATAGATAAAAGAATCGATACTCCTCTTTCCAAGATCTGCACGACAATTTAAACCGCGAAAACTCCAACAGCGAAACAACAGTTAAAAATCCGATCCTTATTAACCGATAATAAAGTCGTGCCGATTAAAATCTGTATAAGAAACTCAATGGTATCCCCAGTAATGTTTATTTCTCGTCCGTGAGTCAGCTATTACGTCACTACGGTTCTCCTACATCGCAGGTTGAATACAAAGCGACCATTCGCTCGAGTAGCGTTTGTTTATTAGTTTTACTTACATTTATATTTAAATTAATTTCGCCACACCTGGTGAATAACTGGTTTTATTGTATGAAAATAACGATGTTTGATATTTATGAATAAAGTACTGTTTACGGATGCTGAGACCAGTATGGTGCATAAAGCTTAGATAGAACTTAAAGCGCATTTGAGTATGATAGATGAATTTGCCTCTGCATCATTTTGGTTGATGGACAGTGTAAGTAGTGTCTCCTGATTTTATGTAAGTAAGTGCTATGAAGTACGCACTTAAATAGGTTCTGCGGGGTAATTACGTAATTTAGGGTGCTGTTGTGTGTTAAAGCCCGAAGAATTGCCAAGATTAAGTGGCAGTGGGCAGGGCACATTGCTCGCAGAACAGATGGCCGATGGGGCCGAAAGGTTCTGGAGTGGCGACCGCGTACCGGAAGACGTAGCGTTAGAAGGCCTCCCACAAGGCGGTCCGACGACCTTGTGAAGGCCGCAGGAACCCGTTGGATGCGAGAAGCACAGAACCGGTCGAAGTGGAGGGGAGGTCTATGTCCAGCAGTGGACGTCTTTTGGCTGAAATGATGATGATGTGTGTTAAAGCTAAGATGTTTTATGAGGTTCCAGGTATTGCCACGAACTGTTTGAATCCTGCTGCTCCAAAGAAGAATATAAGCTTCCCCCAAAAAATCGTTACTCTACGCTTAGCGTAATATCCTTACGGCAATGCGGATCGATCCTAAATGTGGCCGCAGTATAATGTTGACATTGTACGGTTGGATACGGCCGGTGCGTCCGCGGTCGGTAATTCAATCGCGTAGTCAGACTCGGAAGTGCAAACATTAGTCGGTATGGGATGGGCGAGCTTTGAGCTTATGGTTTTTTGTGCTTTATCTAAAACGGCAGCAGTTTTTGGCTTCTTTTGTTACAGACAAAAGTTTTGTAGGAAGCATGTGCTTTAACCTTTTGACCACAGTCATGTATAGTTGACAAACCAAAATGTGGCCAGCACGCCACGACTACATGACAGACTTTGACGCCGAGGGCACGTTTTTGATTTTTTGACGTGTGGCGGTCAAAAGGTTAAATAAGCTTTGCTGATGACCTAATGAAGACCGCGTGTATCCGGTAGATAGATGCAGGTAGTGTAGAACCGGTTGTGGCGATGTTTAGAGTAAATATCAGCGTTGCCATAATGTAACTTTTCTTACATTAAATCTCATTTCAGACTACGCTGTGATATCTATCTAAATGTATAAAACTCAAAGGTGACTGACTGACATAGTGATCTATCAACGCACAGCCCAAATCACTGGAGGGATCGGGCTGAAATTTGTCATGCAGGTAGATGTTATGACGTAGGCATCCGCTAAGAAAGGATTTTGATAAATTCTACCCCCAAGCGGATAAAATAGGGGATGAAAGTTTGTATGAAACTTTGTCAATTTTAAACCGATCGGGCTGAGACTTCGCATGCATATAGCTACTATGACGTAGGCATCCCTTAAGAAAGTATTTTGATAAATTCAACCCCCATGGGGATAAAATAAGGGATGATGGAGGATGTAAATGTATTAGTTTTTTTTTAATAATAGGTACTTAACGCCATACATTTAAATAATTTATAGTTTAGCAAAGTGTGAACGTGTTCTAAATAAATGTACGGCGAGCGATATTGTTGTGCTATAAACTATTATGCTATTACATTATAGCGTAGTCTGAAATGAGCTTTTACGTTCCTTTTGGCCTTGTCATGTCACTTCCATGTAACACGACTCTCAAGATATTACTTACGTTACATTTCACACACGAAGGGTTCCGTACCACAAGGCAAAAAAGCCGCAAAACAACACGTTTGTTGTATGGGAGCCCCCCTTAAATATTTATTTTATTCTGTCTTTAGTATTTGTTGATAAAGCGGCAACAGAAATACCTACATCATCTGTGAAAATTTCAACTGTCTAGCTATCACGGTTCATGAGATACAGCCTGGTGACAGACAGACAGACAGACAGGCGGACAGTGGAGTCTTGGTAATAGGGTCCCGTTTTTAACCTTTTGGGTACGGAACCCTGAAAATGCTGTTACTTACTGTATTTTGAGCTATTTAAACAAAAAACCGGTCAAGAGCGAGTCGGACTCGCGCACCGAGGGTTCCGTACCATCATTTTTTTAATTTTTCATCGGCGAGGCCTGTATTCGTCATTGAATTTTAACATTGTGCACTGCGGTGTAGAATATTGCAGTTTTATGTCAGCGCCATCTCTTGACCGATAGTGGAACTAATGTAACTTTTATTGATGATTTCTGAAAAAGTGTTCTATTTAGAGACTTCGTTTTATTTTTCCTGTAATCTTTACATAAACTTCTATCACATAGAATAATTTCAGATTTTTCTTTCTGCAAACTTCGGAGATAACGAAGGGAGAACTGTATTTTTTTACATTTTTCATCAAAAGTCGAAAAGTATGCGGCCTAAAAAAATCTGCGCTCTTTCATATGATACCCCACATGCCCTAGTAGCCCCACTTGGAATTTTTCAGATCCTCTTTCAGTCCCTGGTGCAAAAAATATACATATATTTTTCTTTCTTTCTTATTTGCAAAATAGTTGGGCAAACGTCAGCTAAAACTATTCCAAATTTCAAGTTGATAGCATTAGTAGTTACTGAGATATCCAGTTGTGACAGACAGACAGACTGAGTCTCACCATAACGGTTCCGTTTTACCATTTTGGTACGAACTCCTAAAAATCACATTTCACATCATAATCTACTTAAACAATTCACCATCGATTTGTTTATTTACGATGCTTTTTATCTATGCCAAGGCAACTGGACAGTCCAGTTACCGTGTGGTTTTATTAATATAATGTAGAAACGCTTATGATGTCATTATGAAGCAATGCTTGCTTATCGAATCGATTGAATTTTGTGGGTTTAGGATTTCGAAGTAAAGACTTGATGTGGGTGTGTATTTGTTCGCCGTTTTATGTATGAAAGGTTATTTAAAACAGAGAGAGAGACGTCCTGCACACTATTTGCGTAGAACACTATCAATCACAATGTGAATAATTTTGAATCCATTGCTTCATATGTTCGAAAAATTTGTCTGCAGAAGAACGTAAATGACGCAATGAATGTTGTTGAAATGACAAAAAAAAAAAAAATGAAAGCCATTCATTCCTACTGTTAGTCATCTGCCTAGCCTTTTCCAAACTATCTTGGGGTCGGCTTCCAGTCTAACCGGATGCAGCTGAATACCAGTATTTTACATGGAGCGACTGCCTATCTCACCTCCACAACCCAGTTACTGGGTAATACGATACCCCTTGGTAAGACTGCTTGTCAGACTTTCGGGCTTCTGACTACCTGTAACGACTGTCAAAGATCCACGAATGACAGCCGGGTCCAACGGCTTAACGTGCTTTTCGAGACACGGAATGTAAAGATGGTCACCCATCCACAGACCAACCGCGGCAAGCGTAGCTTAACCTGATCGATCGACCTGTGCGGCTATTATTATTTAGCCACGGGCCCCTCCTATTCCTAATGTTAATGTGTTACGCATTACCCCGCAGTATTTGATGGAAATAGCGAGTACACCCAAAATATCGTGGACCCTAGGTACTCATATTAACCCCGTTTCTCGAGACCGCTATTAGCATGAATAATTAACTAGGGAAGAACTGGGACGCGTTAATGGTTAACGGGTTAGTTTACCCCTACACACAGGTGAGCTCATAAATACATTATGAATGTACGCAATACACACATCACAGTACTTAAATTGTTAATGAATAAATTAAGTAAGTAGGTACTATGACTAAACATCATTCAAAAAAGTTCTTATCGACCATGGAATATAATACTCTTGTTCGTGGCTAAATAATAACAGCCGCATTCGGGTCGATTAAAAGTTAAGCTATGTTTGCCGCGGTCGGTTCGTAGATGGGTGACCATCATTTTCCCCCACGCCTCGGAAAGCACGTTAAGCCGTTGGTCCCGGCCTCAGAAATCTAATTTTTTTTAGATTTCGTGGTCCCGGCTGTCAGTCGTAGATCTTTGACAGTCGTTACGGGTCGTCAGAAGGCCGCAATTCTGACAACCAGTCTTACCAAGGGTATAGTATTACCCAGTAACAGGGTTGTGGAGGTCGACTGCCCAGTCGGCTTTCAGTGCAGTGCAGCAGAATACCAATTCAGCTTCATCTTGTTAGCCTGGAAGCCGACCCCAACACTGTTGGAAAAAATCTAGGCAGATGATGACTTGTAAGTACAACATACTTACCAGCGTTTTAATAAATCAATACAACAAAACAAGCTTTTCTTATGCTTATGGTAACATTAACTCTTAACTCACAATACAAATAAATACAGTATTCTTGACCTTTAACCTTTGGCTTTGACCTTGAGCCATTGAGTAAAAAATTCATCAGAACTATATCCGTGGTGGGATCGTAAACACTAAGACGTGGGAGATTTTTATCGTCGTTTTGTGCGACATTTTATTGAAGGTACGCGAGGGGTGAAAAGGGGTTATTAAATCGCAACGTGTGGGTGGGATACTGTCACTAAATAGATTGAATGTGTCAAAAGTAAATGATATTTGTGTGTATAATTCGTCGTAAATTGTAGGTCTGTTTTAGATTTTTATTTTTCTTAAAGTGGAAGTCTTGCTCCTGCGACTGCTGAGGAAAGATTGTATCCGACTTTTCCGGACTAAGACCTGACGGTGTTCTTCTAAATACCTTAGGCTGCCATCAGACGGACTGCATCGCAGCAACCGCGCGCTGTCGATATATTCAAATGCATGCAGTTATCTGCAGTTGGATCTGACTTTGCGCAGTTGACGCCACGCATCTAGCCCAAGAGCTCAGTGTAAGATTTGACGTCGAAATGGAAGCACAGACGTTACACACTAACTGTGTGCGGTTAGCCATGGACAGCGTGCGTCCACACTACACGACTGTAGCCGACCGCGTAAAGTTGATATCATGACTGAACGAAGTCGATCGTACAACTGCATGCAGTTGAATATATCGACTGCGCGCGGTTGCTGCGATGCAGTCCGTCTGATGGCAGCCTTATGCCTGGAGAGCGGGACGGGCTCTAAATCTTTCCCGAAAGATATACCAATTTCATTAACTTGGCGTTTTTAATAGAGCTTAGCATAATCAGCCCATAATGTTCCCACTGCTGGGCCACAGGACTCCTCTCTGTGAGTGGGAGTGTAGTGCGGGTTGGGAGCTTGCGTCGTACAATTCATCATCTGCCTAGCCTTTTCGAAGGCAACTATGTTGGGCTCGGCTTCCAGTCTAACCGGATGCAGTTGAATACCAGTATTTTACATGGAGGGACTGCCTATCTGACCTCCACAACCCAGTTAAATACTGGGTAATACGATACCCCTTGGTAAGACTGGTTGTCAGACTTTACCCGTAACGACTGTCAAAGATCCACTAATGACAGTCGGGACCAACGGCTTAACGTGCTTTCCGAGGCACGGAGGGGTCTCGGTATGTAAAAATGGTCACCCATCCACAGACCAACCGCGGCAAGCGCAGCTTAATCTGATCGATCGACCTGTGCGGCTGTTATTATTTATCCACGGGCCCCGTCGTACATATTGAAAGGTGATAATTAGCAAATTTAATGTTGGACTGGTCCCTCCATTCCCAGGATGGCGAGTTTACTGGTTCAAATTAGCCTCTACTGACCATCTTCTTTCCATCTATGCATTCCTTAGGGATATGCGGAATCCTTCCCATTATTTATTTAACTACGCAACAGAGATGACTCCATTTCAAGGGCTGAATATTTACTTTTGAAAGTCCTCCTAGAAAATTCTTCTCGACGGAAAGCACGAAATAAATAATAAAGTTCTTCAAGTTTTTTTTTTCATTCTAGACAGATACGTAGATATATCACCACGCACAAAGGTCGTGTTTGTCATTATATTTATCCGTGATCATTACTACTAAATATTTTATTAATAGCTATAGCGATTACTTTGTTGTCCAGAGTCGTTGATCTTATGTCTGTCAATACGTTTTAACGATAACTGAATATTAATTAGTATTGCGCCTAATTCGTACATTAAGAAAGAAGTTAAAAACGTTTTTCTTTTCTTTGCGGTTTTACGTTTTGAGCAAGGATTGTCTTACCCTTTAGCATGGTAAGAAATTACAGTGATAATGTACATAGTAATCTTGCTTTGTTTTATTAACACCCATCATAGATCGCAAAATGTCCTCATGACTAGAAGACTATTAGATAATGGTAACTTTAATCATCATCTGCCTAGCCTTTTCCCAACTATGTTGGGGTCGGCTTCCAATCTAACTGGATGCAGCTGAATACCAGTATTTTACATGGAGCAACTGCCTTTTTGACCTCGACAATCCAGTCACTTGGTAACACGGTATCCCTTGTTAAGACTGGTTGTCAGACTTTCCGGTCAAAGATCCACGAATGACAGCCGGGACCCACCTCATAATATGCTTTTCGAGGCACGGAAAGGTGTCGGTAGGTATATGAAGATTGTCTGTCACCCATCTTCGGACCCGTAAAAAATAGTGGTGCCTTTAAAAACCTTTTAAAATAAAACGCAACGTAGGTGACTCCACGAACAATCGTGTTCAAAATTTGTCTAAAATTCGGAGCCCATATTATAGGAACAATGGTCCCAGTCGATGTTTTATGCTAAACACAGTTCAAACCGGAAGCTAGAAGCTTTAATATACAGGCTATATAAAGCTAAAATTACTATCGTGCCAAAACATTGATTACGCATGAAATAAGTTGGGAGAGCGCGCGATCGATACCGAATGGCTTCTCTTGTAACTAATTTTATAAAATCTCTTTTGAATTGAAAACTAGCTCTCTTGTGATGAAGAAATAGGCACGATATATACACACGACTACATATCAACCTACATTTCCAGTTTTATCTGACCTCGCATTGTAAAAGCTTTCCGTACAATGAGAATTCAGCTTATACTGGAACTGTATGTGTATAGTCTGATATGTCGTCGTACTTGCCTAGATTATTTTATGGATTAAAGATAATATGCAAAAAAAACTCGAAAAAAATGTAAGCAAGTGACTTATCAAGTTCAAAGTGATGGATACAAGAAAGATGTTCATCTTTTAACGGTTGTTGTAAATCGTGTGCTTAGCAATCACTATCATTATTATCAGCCTGCACAAAGCAGTCTACTGCTTTGTGCAGGCTGATGATGACTGGGCTTATGGCTGTCCAAACGCATGCCATTTAACTTGATCCTCAGCTTTCCTTCCCCGTTTACATTCATAGTGATTCGATGGTGGTTAGGATTGTTCGCTCTCAACATGATAATTGAAAACGGTATCATGTCGATTTATGAAGAGCACAAAAACGAATAACCATAACAATAACAATACAAAAAATAGATTCAATCCTATTGTCTATTAGTATACATTATTCTGCCGCGGCTCGCTGTCTCTTGATTACTTTGGTCCACGTTTACGAATAGCACACAATATACACCCCCTAATGTTCTCCCTTAATGTCTGGAGGTGACGTCATTGTTGGCGTCTATCTGGCTACTAAAAACGTCATACTTAATTATGATTCGAATATAGAATTGCAGTCCAACTGCATCATACAATGTTTTTATGTAAGTAACCACCTTTTTATAAGAACCGTTCTGGAGGCAATACTACTTCGGGATGATTGCTGTTAAAAATTGAAAAAAAGGACTACAGTTACTACGTCCATACTAATATTATAAATTCGAAAGTAACTCTGTCTGTCTGTATGTTATCTTTTCACGCCTAAACCACTGAACGGATTTCGATGAAATTTGGTAGAGAGGTAGATTGCATCCCGGTGAAGGACGTAGTATAGTTTTTATCGCGATATTCCCACGGGATCGACACTTATGCGGGTGAAACCGCGGGGCGCTGCTAGTTTTTACTAAAACTCTAATAGCCACGTATCGAGCTAGCCTTATCTGACCTCTGAAGCACCGAATTAAGGCCATTACCTGCAATATAGGCCGATTCCAATTAATAATAATCTATTTAAACCACCCCTGATAAACGGATTGCCGAAACAGGAATAGACATCCACCGGAAGATTTAATTAGGTACTGGAGCCATGGATTTTTGAGCCTTATGAACACACAAGATTATATTCTGTATTTTAAAATGCGAGGAAAGTTTGGATGGCTATAAAAGTAGGGGAAGACCAAAGAAAACGATGCAGTGTCTGAAAGATGATATGGCTAGAAAGGCTGACTACTGAGATGACGACTAATAGAGACGTATGGAAGAAGCACTGAGGTGGATTGAATGATCAATTATCCAACCCTAACGCAAAATATGCCCTTTGACGTAGAGTTGCGGACGCCAGCCCGTATAATCTACTGAAGAAGAAGCACACAAATAAAATGTCGGTACAATGATGATGATAGTATGTAAAGGACGCGATAAGAGAACTCACAGCCCACAGCTCATTAGCTGGATCCACCCCAGACGATCCAGTGCGCTCCGATCGCGCGCGGCGCCTCCACATCGATCGCGCATTGTTCTTGCCGCGCCCGATTGGAGCGCACTGGATCGTCCGGTAGGGATCCAGGTATTGGGTATACGGGAGATGTTGCCAGTCCAGTCCCACTTCAGCTTAGCGGCTTTTTGAGCAACGTCAGTACCTAATCTGTGTTTTGGAGCGCAGTGTTGTGTTGCGAATATGGTCTGTCAATTTGGCTCCTGGAATACTGAATCCTTGACACAGCTAGAAGGCGTCGCGGCAGACCCCGAGAAGATGGCGGGACAAGCTGGAGAAAACAAACGACTAGTGGTCCACTTTATCGGTCTAGTGGTCCCTGAATCGTAAGAGCTGGAAGGCTTGGGTAGAGGCATCCCAGTAGTGGGATGCAGGTTAACAGTGTAAAGAAGACATTCGTCACTTATCCAAACATTTTATCAACCGGAAGAAAGTAAAGGAAACTGCCAAATATAGCAAATATTAATGATCCGTTTCTACAAGATTAACTACCAGCATTCGCTTCTTCGTAATGTTAATTGCACGAAATACCGTTCGCAAAGAGTTTAGTACAGAACTGCGAATGTGTTTGTATTGAATTAATTTTCCTAGTTTTTTTTTGCGGAGCGGAATCTTAATTGTAGTCTCATCGAAATTGCTGTATCATTAGCTGTGAGTGTAATACGTTTGGTACGAAAGGTGATTTGTTTTTACAGCTGTTTAAGTTTAATGAGATGGTGTTTTAACTTGGATAGACTTTTCACTATTCCGGTTTAGTGAAATTTTTGGTAGTATAACTTTTTGTTTTCGAGTTTAATCAAGGCACACAGGTTAAAACGCACGTTGACCAGTGGTAACGGCCGCGGCTTACGAGTTCTAGGTCTTAGGTTCTTTACTTTGTGTAAATTATTTCATCACCACTGCTCTGAAAACTGTGAAGGGAAACATCGTGAGGAAACCGGCATGTCCTAGAACCAAAAATTAGAAGACATATAATGGTGAGAGTCAAAATGGCGGGTGTACCTTAACTAATCGAATCCTTCCATTTACCAAAAAAATGTACCTAAATTGTACTATTTAGTACCTCGGTTTAAAAAAATTGTACCTTCTTCAGAACGAAATTATTTCGAATTAAGGTACACCCGCCATATTAACGTTAAGATGGCGGGTGTACTATAGTATTTTATTATTTAACCATTACTCATAAAATATAATTAGACCAAAAAAATGTACCTAAAATGTACTATTTAGTATCTAGGTTAAAAATAATTATACCTTCTTCAGAACGAAATTGTATTAAAATTAAGGTATACCTGCCATATTGATGTACATCAGAACGTTCGGCCTACTGAGGCGAGGTAGGGAGCTGGCTGCTACTCCCGTTTTTAGTGGCGATTTTGTGACGCATAAAGATGCCAGTCAAATAATTTGTGATGTTCTGTCACAAATTGGCGGATGGCGACTGAAATAAAATGTATTCGAATAATTGATAAATGGGTACTTGTTCCGTTGGAATAAAACGAGTATTTATCGAGTACCTAGGTACTTAATGAAACAAAACACGTTGAAATAAGGTGACCATGTAGATATTCCAACGAAATAAGTATTATTTTATCCAATAGGTCTTAATGAAACAAAAAACTTCGAAATTGTTAATTTATATTATTATATTAGGCACAAGCAACGTTACCATTAGGTACTCATAAAATATAATTACACCAAAAAGTTGTACCTAAAATGTACTATTTAGTACCTAGGCTTAAAAAAATTGTACCTTCTTCAGAACGAAATTGTATCTAAATTTAGGTACACCCGCTAACGTTCTGGGGTACCCAATTGATGCAGCCCACTGTACATCAATACATCAGAACGTTCGGCCAATCGAGGTAGGGAGCTGGCTGCTACTTCAGTTTTCTTGATGATTTTGTGACGCATAAAGATTCCAGCCAAATAATTTGTGACGGAACAGTTCCAAAGTTAAAAGCATTTTATTTCCGGCCGATATCAGGCCGTTCGGGGCCTGATAACAGAACATTTGGACAATTGAATCTCCATAACTGAGGACCTTAGATAAACTGTTACTGAATAGAGAGTTAGTGACGACACTAAAACGAATTTTCATTGCTTTAGTTTTGTTTCCTGACGGCCCCATTAAATGGTAAATTGACAATTAAACTTTTAACCTCAAAATATTGAGATTATCGATTCTCTACAACGAAGAAGCCTAGAAGACTCGTAAAAACCCGCGATGTGTTGCAGTCGTCGAGAATAAGTAACTGCTCTGCAGGTTTTCAGTGCAATGGTGTGAGCATTTTTATTGATTCAAGATCATAATTATTCTACTATGGCGGATGGCGACTGAAATAGGGTGACCATGCATTGGAATACTCGATATATAGGTACTTGTTCCGTTGGAATAAAACAAGTATTTACTCATTCCGTCTAACCACTAGAGACCCATGGCATGTGAACTGCCAGACATCAGATTGACAGGGTACTGAACCCCAAAAACTACACGAGTGGACTGATATGCAGGCATCAGCTCAACGTTGCTTGTGCCTAATATAATAATATAAATAAACAATTTCGAGGTATTTTGTTTCATTAAGACCTACTGGATAAAATAATACTTATTTCGTTGGAATATCTACATGGTCACCTTATTTCAACAATTTCAACGTGTTTTGTTTCATTAAGTACCTAGGTACTCGATAAATACTCGTTTTATTCCAACGCAACATTTATCAATTAAACGAATACATTTTGTTTCATTCGCCATCCGCCAATTTGTGACAGAACGTCACAAATTATTTGACTGGCATCTTTATGCGTCACAAAATCGTCTCTAAAAACTGGAGTAGCAGCCAGCTCCCTACCTCGCCTCAGTAGGCCGAACGATCTGATGTACATCAATATGGCAGGTGTACCTTAATTTTAATACAATTTCGTTCTGAAGAAGGTATAATTGTTTTTAACCTAGATACTAAATAGTACATTTTAGGTACATTTTTTTGGTCTAATTATATTTTATGAGTAATGGTTAAATAATAAAATACTATAGTACACCCGCCATCTTAACGTTAATATGGCGGGTGTACCTTAATTTCGAAATAATTTCGTTCTGAAGAAGGTACAATTTTTTTAAACCGAGGTACTAAATAGTACAATTTAGGTACATTTTTTTGGTAAATGGAAGGATTCGATTAGTTAAGGTACACCCGCCATTTTGACTCTCACATATAATGACATCTACCAACACGCACTGGGCCCGCGTGTTGGATTAGGGCCCACTCCCTCTCACAGAGAGGAGGCCTGTCCCAGCAGTGGGAACATTATAGGCTGCTTATGATAAGCTTATGCTGTCTTGACACACCCAAAGTAAACAGAAGGCCAATTCTACTAATTTAAAACGTTCAAAATCTAGTCTCAGTCTCATCTCGGCGACAAACAAATGTCAAAAACTTGTCAAAATGTAGGGAAATTAGAGGTAATTTTGACAGATTGAGGCTGAGATCAGACTGTGAACGCTCTTAAAATTAGTAGAATTGCCCCTCAGGTATCTGTGGGCCTAACCAAAACATTTTCTTCCGAGTGGGAATACAACACAAATGTTGTTGTAGATTCAATTATAGAATCAATTACGATTGCAGAGATTAGGCTTCTGTCCGGCGGTCCCAGCACCGGCGATTAACGAGAAGCTAGTATTGCTAGCAACTACAAACGACCAGCGAGTGCGCGCCGGCGACAAGCGATTACTCGCTGGTATGCTTATTTACCAAGCGTGAGTCGTTCAGCGAGCGTTGCTGTGCGAGTACTCTCTTTTGATAGTTCTTGTCGCTGCGACAAACGACTACTCGCCTGCGGCGTGAGCAGTCAGCGGTTAACATTAATATATGTATCTCTTTTACTTACACGGGACCTATAATCCTTTATACGTTTCTTGAGCGAGAAAGTCGTTGATCTAGTCGCTTCGTCGTCGGTGGTAAGACCGGTGCTTTATGTTCTCCTCATTATTTGGACACGAATGTCTTATTTCTATCTGTGTAATGTGTGTCTGGTGTAATTAGTATTTATTATCTTTCCATGAATTTGAATAGAATTTTCAGTAGGTATTCCGAATACCTACTGAAAATTCTATTCAAATTCATGTTTCCAGTTGCATGGTATTTCAAGTTAAACAAATATCAACGTTATTGTAGTGTAAATATTAAAGTTGATTCCAGAGTGACTAGTACTAACGAAAAAAATTTAAAAATGTTTTTAGTTGTAGCGTAAACTGATCTTTAAAGTATTTTTTCCAAAAAACGCAATTTTTTTTACATGTTTGGAAAGTAAATCGTGGACGCAAATTAAAAAGATAATTAATACGATTTATACCCAGACAGAAATACGAAACAACATACTGACGAAAAACATAACCACTGACTTGTAAATTTTTCTTTGAAATAATTTAATGTTTCTTGTTACAGAACAAAGGTTACAAAGTAAAAAGCAACAAGTACAGAAATGGCAGAGGTATACGGAACCGGGGGATGAACTCGAGCCCACAGCCTCATCCCCCATGAAGCGATCCTCCCGCAACCTCTCCGATGACTTCGAGAACGGGGAGGATGACGACAGCCCCCTGCCAGAGGCCGTACTTACTACCAATCTAGGACTTGATATTGTAGTTGTGGCGACTAAGGTAAGTACAACTACTTTTAGTAGAAAGAGAGAGACAGTAGGCTAAACCGAGTTCAAGAACTGTCAGTGTCATCATTGTTTTGGAATATTGACACTGACAGCTCTTGAACGCGGTTTAGACTGATCGCGTTTAGTTTCATTGGTGAAATAAGCGCGTTTTACAGCCGTAGAGTTTCGCATTTTAATACAAACAAGCGTGATGCGGACCGCCTGTAGGTGCGATGCCAGCACATCAAGCTACTACAATCTGTCAAATTTCTTTAATAGATTTTCAACTTTATCGCTAAAGCATAAGGTTCAAAGTTGATTGGGAAAATTTGACAGATTCGGGTAGCTATGCGGTTGATGTGCTGGCATCTGTACATACAAAATGTAATGTAGTAGGATTTTTGAAATGCGGTGCTGCCTGCCCAAATCTGCGTCAGCCTGTAACGTGAATTGATATTTAATAGATGTAGGGACTTTGCAGTAATAGTCTTGATTAATATACAAGGCGACTTTTAATAAGGTACCTAGTGAAACTTCACAAATGTTGATTAATTTCGAAACGATGTCTAATCATACTATTGTAGCGGTATCTACAACGCCACATGCGAACAACGCGTCATACTGACGTCACGCAAATCCTGCATCGCGCAAGCAGAGTTTACCGCGCAACTAGCATAGATACAACGGCCCGACATGAATCATTGGGCAGTTGCCCGCCAGACACAACACCTGTCTGGTCGGAGGATCCTCCCTTTTCTATAGAGTATGAGTGAACTTTACATCCTGTTCCTCATACCTCTATACTGGTGACCCCGAACATGAACGTCAGCGCAACCTTCGTGCACCTACTCCAGCGTGACGTCATCATCACTCCCGCAAGCTTTAGAGCGGCGAGTCACACAGCCAGCCAGCATCCACGGCTTCAACGGGTATCCTGACCAACAGCATGCAGCGACCGCGCATACCTGGTCATCACCCTCAGCCTCATCAGCAACCTCGGCACAGCATACTGCACTTTCGGCCGGTCCTCAAGCAGAGCCATAGAAAACCTCTCCTGGTCGACGCCAGCAGTCAGCCTCAACCCGGCGCTGTACCACATCCGACGTACTGGAGCATAATGCAGCGCCACCCCGACTCACTGGGGACATCTTCGCAGACAGTTCCGACTCACCGTGAACTATGCGGCAACCGGTTCCGACTCACTGGAACCTCAGCTGGCCTGGCAAGCATTGCAATATACAAGACTCAGCCCACTATCGACCTCCGGTCTCCGGGGGGGAGTGATGTAGCGGTATCTACAACGCCACATGCGAACAACGCGTCATACTGACGTCACGCAAATCCTGCATCGCGCAAGCAGAGTTTACCGCGCAACTAGCATAGATACAACGGCCCGACACCTGTCACACAACACCTGTCTGGTCGGAGGATCCTCCCTTTTCTATAGAGTATGAGTGAACTTTACATCCTGTTCCTCATACCTCTATACTATAAACAATTTTTTTTAGCTGATCGAGGTGCTACGAGTCTCGCGAACCGCGTTGACGTTTTTCAGGTGTACGCATTTCCCAAAACAATACCACTACAGTTGTCTAAAGAGTTTCTAACGTCTTTCAAAAAATATCAAAGAAAAATATTTTTACCGATATCCAGATATCGATGCGCATCACTACTTTGGAGTTTCAGCAGCGAAAATCATTGAGTGTCATGAAAGTATTTAAATGGTTTACCATTTATTACAGGGGTGGTCAACCGATCGATCGCGACTATTAGTCGAGTCGATCGTGGCAAGGCAAAAATATTTCCAACACTACAAACTTGATTTTGCTAATCTAGCGAAAGATGCTCAAACGCAATCCTCACATTAATATAAATAAGTAGTTACTAAGAATAATTTTCAGTTGTATATTTTCACTCATAATAAAATAAAAAATACTACACAATTGTCTACTGAACTATGCTGTTTCATACAAGATTTCAAAAAGTATGTAATTGGTAGATCGCACAGGGTGTCGTCAGTGAACAGTAGATCTTGAGTCTAACCAAGTTGGCCGCCCCTGACCTATTACGATAGCACAATAATTATTTACCATCTAACATCCAGGCATTACCTTCCGCAGACTGACTACATGAGCACTCTAGAGAAGGAACACGACTATCGTGACGAGAACTTTGACTTCATGCAGCAATGGATCCGACGGTTCTGTCTACAATATGGCGCTGCGCTGTTCTATACGAGCGCCAAGGAAGACAAGAACTGTGATCTTCTGTACAAGTATCTGACGCACAGGATATACGGGTTGCCCTTTAGAACGCCCGCGCTCATTGTGGAGAAGGATGCTGTTTTGATGTGAGTAGAGGGAACAAAAATTTTACTGTAATTTTTTTTTTTTGGTTTGCCAGTTCTTTCCCACTGCTGGGCAAAGGCCTCCCCATTTCCTTCCATATTTCCCTATACTGTGCCTTCTCCGTCCAGTCGGTAAGACTCGTTCTTACTGTAAATTTAAGCAATAATTTTAAAGTCTGCATAGTTTACTAGATCTTCAAAGCTTCCAAGTTTTTGATCTCTTCTGCATAACAGCAATATCTTCGGTAAAGCAGCCAACCGAAAATGGATTTGTGACGTTAAACACAAAGTTCAGGATGAAAAGGTATTCCGGTGTTCCGAAGGGTCAATAATAGGACCTGCAGTGTCCCGTATTTGATGAAGGCCTGGAATTTTCTTTTCTATAGTCCCGACATCGCCAAAAATATCAAGAACTAGCAGCACCCCGCGGTTTCACCCGCATAAGTGTCGATCCCGTGGGAATATCGGGATAAAAACTATCCTATGTCCTTCCCCGGGATGCAATCTATCTCTCTGCCAAATTTTATCGAAATCCGTTCAGTGGTTTAGGCGTGAAAAGGTAACATACAGACAGACAGAGTTACTTTCGAATTTATAATATTAGTATGGATTAAAAAGGCTGGTTGCTTTATTCTTCGATACACATCAGAAAAAGAAAATCAAATGATTAATAATATAATTATTTGTTACAGACCCGCTGGCTGGGACAGCATGAAGAAAATTAGTATATTATACGAGAACATGCAGTCGTGTAAGCCAGACGACTATTACAGAGATGTTATCGCGCAGCCTGTTATACGGAAAGTAAGTGTTTCTTTTACTAATCTTTCTCTCGCTTTTTCTTTTACGGATAAAGAAGAGTAGAGTCTGGCTAGTTGTGTGCTTAGCTAAACTAAACTTCGATATAAATAAGCCAAGTGAACATTTCTTATGACTCAGAGTAAACGACAAAGACTGTCAAATCTCCAATTAAGTATGATCGTGATCAAATATCGTGCTTATCTTGACACGTATTACTGTAACAAAAGTTATGTCAGTGACATTACTTCCTGCAAGAGTAGACCATGTCCAGATAAACGGTACGGATATAATCGTACAGACAAATAACTAAGCACGAGTCCAGATAATAACCTTGCTCTTTGCGCCTTCGGCACCTTGATTCTTCCAGTATTACTCGAGTAACACGCCTGCAAGCACTAAATGTCTAACAAAATCTCCCATCTTCCAGAGCGGCGCGAACCGTGAAGCCGAAGTACAGGCGGAGGACGAGCAGGCCTTCCTGCAGCGCCAGCTGGCCGCGCTGCAGGCGGGCACGCCCGCTCCGCGCGCTGACTCTCCGCTGCGAGCCACGCAGAGAGCGACCACGCAGGTAAACTCTTGCTACCAACACCTACGTGGACCTTGGATTACCACACCACATCATCTGCCTAGCCTTTTCCCAACTACGTTGGGGCCGGCTTCCAGTCTAGCCGGATGCAGCTGAACTGGTATTCATCTGCAGCTGCCTATCTGACTTCCACAACCCAGTTTCTGGGTAATACGATACCCCTAAGCAAGATTGGTTATCAGACTTTCGGGCTTCTGACGACCCGTATCGACGGTGAAAGATCTACAAATGACAGCCGGGACCAACGGCTTAGTGTGCTTTCCGAGGCACGGAGGGGTCTTGGTATGTAAAGATTGTCACCCATCCACGGACCAAGAGTAGCTTAACCTGATCGATCGAACTATGCGGCTGTTATTTAGCCACAAGCCAAAGAAAAGGCAAAAACTAATATTGTACACTAACAATAACTGAGAACCGGAACCTGATGAGGAACAGAACTTCCACCTCATTCTTGCCTTTGTAGAGGTATGAGGAACAGGGTGTCGTCGTTTCAGCCGATAGACGTCCACTGCTCGACATAGGCCTCCCCCAATTTTGGGGGGGGTTACAGGGTGTAAAGTTTACTAATACTCCGACCAGACGTGTGTCGTGTCTGGCGGGCAACTGCCCAATGATTCATGTCGGGGCGTTGCATATATGCTAGTAACCAGTCCATTATAACCACCCAAACCCAAAACACAATATCTTTGTTTCCATATCCTCAATCCTGCAATAGTCCTTCACCAACCGGGGATTGTCCTTTTTTTTTTGCGGATGGAAAATCATCAAATGACCCCTCCCGCTCTGGGTGGAGCGGAAGGGAGTGTGAGACTGTTACTTCCTTAGCCCTTTATGTTCCGGGCCAGCGGTAACCCTGTCGGACAATCCCGCTGACCCGGGGATTGTCCTTAGGTGCACTTACATAGTGCATACAGAAATAATTGTGCGAGTTGGCATCGGCCCCTCTGACGTCTTCTACAGGTCCTCGAGACATGTCAAAGACAATGAGAACCGGTAAAAAGATACCGAAATAGGTATACCATCTAACGCTGTTTTCAAATGACTTTATTACTAGGAATCCTTTTGAAAATGATGAAAAATAAGCAAATATTGCCAAGTTTCAAGTTTATTAACCAAAGAAATAAGATTTCTCATATTAATTCTATTGTATCCCGTCTTTTCAACCCACAGGAATAGAATTTAAAAAAAAGCGATTGGGATGTTTCCATAATTTGACTCAAACATTATTTATACTTACCAGTTTTTGAGGTAATCAAGCCACGTAGTAAAATGCTTCCGTTTAAAAATTAATTATCCCTTTTTGAAAACATCATCGATCGTTTCTTTACTGTCAAAAGTATTAATACTGAGTTTTAAGTTTTTTTTAATAAAATGTGGTAGGTACAAAAGATGATACAATAAAATTGCAGTGAAAAGACACATTCCGCCATGTAATGATAACATGCAAATATTTAATAAATGAAGTACATATGTAAGTTGAATAATATACACTAATATAATAATAATGTATTCAATTAAATCAACAAAGGAACATAAATAATTAAAAAATAATTAAAATTCGATTTTTTGACATTCAAAAGTGCCTTTTGACGTTCAAAAGTCGTTGATTAAATGGAAAAATGACATTTCTTGCTAAATTTTTTTAGCAAGAAATGTCATTTTTCCATTTAATCAACGAAGTGCTTTCTAAGTGCCTATTTAAAATAAATGCTTTGACTTTGACATTCTGAAGTGGTAGGACTGACAAGATTTTTTGTTCAGAAATTCGGCAACAGAATAAAAACTATGCGATATCAACCACTTTTTCAAAACCACACAGAATGTTTTTGTTAATCGGAGTTTAAGTTAATCGGACCGTGCCTTTATATTCTTATGTAAGTATTTAATTCGCGCCAAGTTTCAAGTTTATGAACCAAATGGAAAATATTTTTCATATTAAACTGTATCGCCGCTTTTCACCCCCATAGGGGTGGAATTTTGAATAATCGTTTGGTTTATAACGTTCATAACTTAACTCAGATTATTTCTACCAATTTTTGAGTTAATCAAGCCACGCAGTAAAATCCTCCCCTGTAAAATTAACTATCTATTTTCACCCCGTGAGGGGTAGATTTTCGAAAAACCTTGTTATTTTTGGTCTCGTGTATAAGTACTTAGTTTCGAGTTAATCGGACCGCGCGTTAAAATTCTTCCATACAAATTTTGACACGCCCCAATCCCCCTTGAGGGGGTAGTTTAGAAAAATGACATACTTCATAATTTACTAAGATAAGTATTCTTTGCAAGTTTCAAGTTTATTAACTCAAGGAATAAGATTTTTCATACAAACGAAATCCCCCCTTTTAATCCCCTTAAAGTTTGAATTTCCAAAAACCCCTTCTTGGTGCTCTCCTACGTAATAAAAGGAAGCCGTGTGCAAAATTATACATTCCTAGTCCCAGTAGTTTCGGCTGTGCGTTGCTAAGTTAGTCAGTTTCTACTTTAATATATACTGGGTTTATGTTCAAAGACCAGCTAAATCAGACCATCTAACTGAACAACTTTCTCCATGGGACCAATATCGTAATCGCTAAAAAATTCCCATAGAAAACTTCAATACCTACTCGTACTCGACCTAAACGTATGGACAGCTGGATTTTTATTCGCGGTTCGATTACGATGTTGGTCCTATGGAGAAAGTTGTTCATGTTCAGATTTATGGTCTGTACCACACCCTTAATATTGGCTAGTCTTTAAAGACTAACCCTGTATAGATATAGATGAAGTTATGAACCTATTCTTTTTTCTTCTTCAACAGCTGGACGGCGCTAAAATCGGCATGGGTCCCGGCACACCGGGCAACGAAGGCGTGCTCGCCAACTTCTTCAACTCGCTGCTGTACAAGAAGTCGGGCTCGCCGGCAGGACGCACGGAGGCGTCGCCCGCGGCCGCGGCGGCGCGCTCCGACGCGGCCGCCGAGCTGGACCGCCTCACGCGCGCCAAGGCGCGGCCGCCCGGCCCGCCGCCGCCCATCGACCTCAACTCCTCGTCCGAGTGCTAGCCGCCTAGCTGTGCCACCGCTGTCTGTAGGTGAGCGAACGTTACTACGTACAGCTGGACCGCCTCACGCGCGCCAAGGCGCGGCCGCCCGGCCCGCCGCCGCCCATCGACCTCAACTCCTCGTCCGAGTGCTAGCCGCCTAGCTGTGCCACCGCTGTCTGTAGGTGAGCGAACGTTACTACGTACAGCTGGACCGCCTCACGCGCGCCAAGGCGCGGCCGCCCGGCCCGCCGCCGCCCATCGACCTCAACTCCTCGTCCGAGTGCTAGCCGCCTAGCTGTGCCACCGCTGTCTGTAGGTGAGCGAACGTTACTACGTACAGCTGGACCGCCTCACGCGCGCCAAGGCGCGGCCGCCCGGCCCGCCGCCGCCCATCGACCTCAACTCCTCGTCCGAGTGCTAGCCGCCTAGCTGTGCCACCGCTGTCTGTAGGTGAGCGAACGTTACTACGTACAGCTGGACCGCCTCACGCGCGCCAAGGCGCGGCCGCCCGGCCCGCCGCCGCCCATCGACCTCAACTCCTCGTCCGAGTGCTAGCCGCCTAGCTGTGCCACCGCTGTCTGTAGGTGAGCGAACGTTACTACGTACAGCTGGACCGCCTCACGCGCGCCAAGGCGCGGCCGCCCGGCCCGCCGCCGCCCATCGACCTCAACTCCTCGTCCGAGTGCTAGCCGCCTAGCTGTGCCACCGCTGTCTGTAGGTGAGCGAACGTTACTACGTACAGCTGGACCGCCTCACGCGCGCCAAGGCGCGGCCGCCCGGCCCGCCGCCGCCCATCGACCTCAACTCCTCGTCCGAGTGCTAGCCGCCTAGCTGTGCCACCGCTGTCTGTAGGTGAGCGAACGTTACTACGTACAGCTGGACCGCCTCACGCGCGCCAAGGCGCGGCCGCCCGGCCCGCCGCCGCCCATCGACCTCAACTCCTCGTCCGAGTGCTAGCCGCCTAGCTGTGCCACCGCTGTCTGTAGGTGAGCGAACGTTACTACGTACAGCTGGACCGCCTCACGCGCGCCAAGGCGCGGCCGCCCGGCCCGCCGCCGCCCATCGACCTCAACTCCTCGTCCGAGTGCTAGCCGCCTAGCTGTGCCACCGCTGTCTGTAGGTGAGCGAACGTTACTACGTACAGCTGGACCGCCTCACGCGCGCCAAGGCGCGGCCGCCCGGCCCGCCGCCGCCCATCGACCTCAACTCCTCGTCCGAGTGCTAGCCGCCTAGCTGTGCCACCGCTGTCTGTAGGTGAGCGAACGTTACTACGTACAGCTGGACCGCCTCACGCGCGCCAAGGCGCGGCCGCCCGGCCCGCCGCCGCCCATCGACCTCAACTCCTCGTCCGAGTGCTAGCCGCCTAGCTGTGCCACCGCTGTCTGTAGGTGAGCGAACGTTACTACGTACAGCTGGACCGCCTCACGCGCGCCAAGGCGCGGCCGCCCGGCCCGCCGCCGCCCATCGACCTCAACTCCTCGTCCGAGTGCTAGCCGCCTAGCTGTGCCACCGCTGTCTGTAGGTGAGCGAACGTTACTACGTACAGCTGGACCGCCTCACGCGCGCCAAGGCGCGGCCGCCCGGCCCGCCGCCGCCCATCGACCTCAACTCCTCGTCCGAGTGCTAGCCGCCTAGCTGTGCCACCGCTGTCTGTAGGTGAGCGAACGTTACTACGTACAGCTGGACCGCCTCACGCGCGCCAAGGCGCGGCCGCCCGGCCCGCCGCCGCCCATCGACCTCAACTCCTCGTCCGAGTGCTAGCCGCCTAGCTGTGCCACCGCTGTCTGTAGGTGAGCGAACGTTACTACGTACAGCTGGACCGCCTCACGCGCGCCAAGGCGCGGCCGCCCGGCCCGCCGCCGCCCATCGACCTCAACTCCTCGTCCGAGTGCTAGCCGCCTAGCTGTGCCACCGCTGTCTGTAGGTGAGCGAACGTTACTACGTACAGCTGGACCGCCTCACGCGCGCCAAGGCGCGGCCGCCCGGCCCGCCGCCGCCCATCGACCTCAACTCCTCGTCCGAGTGCTAGCCGCCTAGCTGTGCCACCGCTGTCTGTAGGTGAGCGAACGTTACTACGTACAGCTGGACCGCCTCACGCGCGCCAAGGCGCGGCCGCCCGGCCCGCCGCCGCCCATCGACCTCAACTCCTCGTCCGAGTGCTAGCCGCCTAGCTGTGCCACCGCTGTCTGTAGGTGAGCGAACGTTACTACGTACAGCTGGACCGCCTCACGCGCGCCAAAAAAAACGAACGAAACGTTGCCTGTGGCGTGCTCGGGAGGTGTGTGGTGACGAGATGCGTGAGCTCAGTGATTCGTCAACTTGTGACAACTATCACCCCTCTCGCACCGCGCAGCTACCTCAGGCAACGTCTCAGTCAAGCGGTTGGCCTATAGCTTTGTTTCTGTAACGTTTCGGTATCAGAGCATGAACTATGTACTACAGTCTCCTCACAGTTATTTTACCTCTGATTTTGCATCACTGTCCAAATCACAGTGATCTTATTCTCATTCTAATAAGGTTGCTGCTGGGTTGCTGCCACTGACCAGTCTGTAAAAATTATTGTGATCTTTATTCTTATGATGATAGGGTTGCTGTTAGGTTACTGATATCAGAGGTAAAATAACTGAACGGACTGTACATGCGTATACAATACAGAGTGCAGATTTAGACACACGCAATAGAGAATAGAGTGGCGCCACCCGGCCACACTAAACAACTTTCTTTATGAAATTCATATCCGAAGCGCCCCTGTATTTGGAAATGAAACTAATGAAGAGAAAAAGAACAAAAAAAAAATTGAAAAAATGAGAAATGAGACCTTCCAAAGATATGGCAGGGTTTCCTCCTATGTCTCCTCACTTCCACGCGTTTGCAAATAATAGAGGCTGCGGATTTGGATCCGACATGTTAATGAACTCATCATAAGTTCAAATTGCTTTGCCTAAACCACAGGCCTAATAATGAAGCAATGCTCCCTGGCCTGTGTGGTGCCGGATTTAAAGAATAGCACCACCCCTTACTTCCCGTGGGTGTCGTAAAAGGCGACTAAGGGTCTTACCGGAGAATGTGCAGCAGCGTTCTCTATGCATTCCACCATCATACCATACTGCGATCGCCAACCCGCCTGCCAAGCGTGGCGATTATGGCAAACCCCCCCAAAATTGGGGGAGGCCTATGTCCAGCAGTGGACGTCTATCGGCTGAAATGGTGGATGGCTCCCTGGAAAAGTTTATTGTTGAACACCTGCAATCCCCCCAATGCATGCCCTAACACCTACTAAAAAGCATAAATTCTCGATCCCCAGGTACATGTAGTGCGGCGGGCACACCTCCCGGCGCTTGCGCACCGCGCACACGAACGTTCACTCACCGCATACATCGCCGGCTCGAACTCTAACGTTAAGCCGGTCCGGTCAAGCCACGCGGCAATGGTAAGCAACACAGTACCATCGTAGGACGAGAAACTCTTCTACGTGGCTTACACTGAAAACATACGTATTCGGTTTATACTTAAAAATGGACAAAAAGTTAGTCCAAGCGATTTTTGAAAGATTGGCTATTTTGTAGAGATTTTTTTTTATATTAGAACTATCCCAATGAGTTTTAATTTTTATGAGATTGGACTTTCTAAAATGCATAATAAATAGTATTAAGAATTTTCCGAACGTTAATTTCAGTTTTAACTAACACTAACTTCCACGCTTGTATATTCCATTAACTTACAATTTACATCGTACTTACTTAGTTACGTTTGTCCATTACCAACACTCCGTCAAGAATCTCTAGTTTATCGTAGATACATCGAAATCGGTTCAGCATTTTCGTGTTATAAACACACATACCTACAGGCAATGTTTGATAAATGAAACTGGCTGGTAATATTCCAAGGCAGCTTTGAATTGTCAGTCTTTCAAAAACCGTTAGAAATATTGGCGGGAAGTGCATACTGTGTTTAATGATGCCAATTTACATTTCTTATGTAAAAAAAATATTATGATTATTTTGGATAGTATAGTCATTATGAACTTCTGAATTATTTTCGGTCTATAAGTGATATTTTTTAAGCAATCCACTCGGCCTGTTGCATTCACTGTTGGATAACTAACAGCTTAGCGAATAAGCTACATTCTGCGAGTAGCAATCTTCCATCATAAAATTAGTTTTAAGTGTAAACGTTTATAACTAGTGCTAACATATTCTGTTGCCGGCAATGCTTAAAATATGGAGGAAATAAATAAATATATTTGCCTTCTGAGCACGCAATTCTATCTATCCAGCTAACGTGGACAACGCGACTTTTATAATCGCATCATCTCGCTCCTAAAAAAAAGGTGAATATGTTTACGCATAGTTTTGTCTCGCTTCGGCGCGAGAAAATGTGGCGACAAAAATTTGTCGCCCGGCTGAAAAGTATCACTTAAAGTCCGACAAAATGTCGCCCTTTGAATATTTCAAAAACAGTTTCAACTCCTAAGTATTAAACACACAGTATGAGACTTCTCGCCGACATCCCACGGCTTGAGTCGCCACTATCAACAGCATTGGCGATTAGTGATTGTATTATGTAACGACAACTTAGATTTTATATTAATAATTGTAAAATTAACTCGAAAGGGTTTGGGACATTTTGGGTTTAAGAATTTTATGTTGATATAAAAATAAATATTTGCCTTGGAAAAGTTTAAGTGAGCTTAAACGTACTGTATTGAATGAAGGTAAAGTTTTTTGTCCGTAGATTTTTTGAAATTGGAGTTTGAATTTTGATTTGCTTACACGTGTTTAGACAGCGACGAGCATTCGCAAGAACGTTACATTACAAGGAAATGCTCTAGTGTCGTCATCTTAATAAAGTCTATCAAATACGTTGTATTAATAAAATCTACCACTAACCAATCTTTGTTGTAAATAATAGAATCTTTTACAATCCGCAACCCAAAAAGTCCCTATCCTAGGCATAGGAACAACGTTATTCATACATTTCCATTACTATCGAAACTAAAAGCGAGTTTAATTTAATACGTTTATTTGTAACATTGTTTATGATATTAAAATAAGTATTTATTTAGATAGTCTAGAAATAAGTGCTGGGTACACGAGTCTATTCAACCGGTTCTATGTAATTCAATAGAGTTTGTATTCATACGTCTAAGGTTAGCTCATTAATAAAATTAATATTTTATGCATTTCCATATAAAATTGGTCTACTGCAGAGTGACGAAAAACTGTCAAATAGCAAAAAGCAAATAGAACAATCTTTGTTGTTAAAACAAAGATGTTTACTGCTATTTGTTACAGAAGATTTTTTGATTATGGAAATTCGTAAACAGTATTTTATTCTAAACCATCTTCCACTTGAACATTTCATTAGTAACGTGGAAGAGACACTACACGAATTTGAAGCCCGCTTATCGAAAAAGTCGTTTACTAGCTTACCCTTAAAATATTTTTGAATTTGAAGTCCGCTTATCGAAAAAGTCGTTTACTAGCAAAGATACATTTTAACACTTTGCGGGGCACTGAACGCCCCCAGACGTAATAACAATAAAACCCAGTGTCCTTCAACCGATTAAATGTGCATACACATGAGCGACATCCGTCCACAACAGAGGCAACTGCAAGCGTCGACGCGTGTCAGCGACAACCGACGACCCGTCGGCGTCTGCCGCCGACACGCGTCGACGCTTGCAGTTGCCTCTGTCATCGACGGATGTCACTCGTGTGTACACTAACTGAACATAGATTTCAAATTGTTCGAATTACAAATTTATCAGCAAACGGCTTCTGACGGTTATTCTTCAAGTCTACATGATCCGTGGAACCCAGCACTTACTTGGAATATGACACGAAAACATTATCCTAGTGAAAGGTTTTGTTATCATCTGAGATTAGGGAGGAACGGTTAACGCGAATCTTCCATGAAGACTGGCGGTGCAATGATACATGGTTTTATGCACAATGAAGTCACTATTTGTACAAACCATTCAACAGTGTATGGCTAATAATTATGTACGTTGTAAAACTTGTTTTTTTAATTATTTGCTCATCATATTCTGTATTTTAGATTCGCTTTCCCAATTGGACTCAATGGTGACCTTTATTGTGTTGTGGTAACCGAATTTATTTATTATGAAAATACAATTATTAATTATTTGGTAATATTTTTTTTACTCTCCCAACCCTATGTATTGTGTTTTTTTTTTAGATTTTACATTGTGACTGTATTAGATTGGATTTTGTTCACATGTGGTGCAATACTGAACATTCCAAACCTGGTTTGGTGCTTATTGTAATAGTAAAATTATTATTAATTATAATGGAGTTTCATTTTAACGTTTCTTGCCTGCGCTCTCTTCGGAATTCATTTCGGTTCGAAACACTTTTTGCATTAAAGGTCACTATTATTCCAAAATATCATTCTAATTTAAACCAAAAATACATTCTGTAAAAGTAGATAAAGTACGAAATCATATCTTATAGTACTTAAAACGATTTAGCAAATCCAAATGATAATAAAAATAACAGAAGTAAGAAGCATGGCTTTTCCTAAACTTAATAAGTATTTATATCTATTAATAAAATATCTTTCAACTTATAACTTATTAACGTGAATAGCTTAGGTATTAATTAATTTTAACGACGTGTTTTTTGACAAACTTATCTGAAATGCGCCCTTGTTTTGATCTCCGATCTTGGACTTACCTAAAGGGTTTTGGCAGCTACATACAGGTGTTGTTGATAATTTCTTACATTTTCTGTTTATGAATACTTTCAAAGATATAATCTGAAAAATCTATGCATAATATATGTACAACAATTAATTTTCAGCGTTTTGAAGTTTAAAAAACGAAAATGACGTGGTCTAATGCAATTCTTCGAATTTATTTATAATTGGACGATAAATTATTCCTTCAATTTCAATAAAACCGTTAAGTATAATGGGTAAGATAGTTTATAAAGGGTAGTATAATTGCACAGCGGAGCTATGCGAAGTAAAAAATATAAATTTGTCAAAAAACACAATAAATGTTATAATAATAAATAAACTCATTTGTATGATAACGGAGAAGTATTGGCAAGTTTTGATATGAAATATTTGTACAAGTAAACGATGTGGTTTGAAGCTAAAGGCTGGATTATTGTCTATTTTTATAAAGGGGATTAAATGTTAGGTGGCTAAGATGCATAATTTTAATAAATATAGAAATATTTGTGAGCTGTGAGGAGTTTCTTCGACGACCATTTTAACCGGGCAATTCGCGGAAATGTTACTCTACGATGTATGTTGACGTGCCCGCTTTGAAATAAGTCCCGAGTTACCGTGGTCGTCAAATTATACGTATATTTATGATGGATAGTAATCAAGTATTTTTATATAATTGCATTGTAACCTTATGTAACTGAATCTAACACCTGTGAAAATTTAATGTTTATCCAAGATAATTCGGTGAAAATTTCTCGAACGCAGATAACTTTTTGCTCATTTATTTTCTATTTTTAACATTTATGTACTAGTCAATTATCAGTTGGTTTTATATTGATTAACGACTACCTACATCTCTTTCTGTGATATATTTTTTTATTTAGAACAAAATAATTTCCTTATAATCTGTTCTGTATGATGTATTAGCCACATAACATCCTCATATAGGCATAGATTTTTTTGTTTCCCGCTCAACTGTTACGAGAAAGACAAATTCCCTTTTCTTTTGTTGAATTTTGTTTAGTTTATGAATAAAATCGTAACATTAAATATTTTATGCATTAATTTTCCGATATAAATTAAAAGGTATTTATTTAACGAATAGAGTATAATAAATAGTTGGCTGTTTAAAAAAAACAATGCCATTTCGGTTGTAATGAATACAGTTGAAGCTATAAAGGCTTAGTGATTAGTTAGATTCTCAAAAGATAATTTTTGTTACGCTTTGCAATAGGTTAGATTCCAATATTTAATAGCAAAAAAACATTTTAGTTTAACTATGTTATTTAAAGAAAAAATATTACTAATCTTTAAGCGATGCGCGATGGTCTAATGACCAGGATCGAACGATTAATTTGTATTTGAGTGTATAAAAGTATTTATGATAATATGGAATTTTAAAAATGTAATAAAATGCAGACAGTGAGCATCCATATGTACTGGTGACATGTTCATTATGTTTTCCATCTCACTATTTGGGTGTAACTTTATTGTACAAAGGAGCTTTGGGGGGGCCAAAGTTTTTCTTACTAAAAAACGAATCTAAAAAAACCTAGTAACTTCAGAGTGGAAACCTCATCCAGGTAAAATAAAATAAACATCCAGAAGTATGCTACAAGTGGTCGAAACTAGCGCCTCTATCGACCGATTGTGGAACTAAAGTATTATTATGTTTCAAATCATGCTTCGATAAATTAAAGACACGCTATTATGTATTATTGCCTATATCCTTCTGCTACACTATTGCATTATTAAACCCTGGTTTGTGAAAGCCTAACCAATAATCTGTCAAGTCTCAATGTTTATTAACAGGAGAAATGACAACAGATTTAATCCATAGACTTTCAAAAAACGGGATTAGTAAAAGATGCAGTTTCTCTTTGACCCCGAAGCTCCTTAATCTTATCGCACACTCATCTCTGTAAATATACTTCCTTTACAGAGCTAATGCAGTGAAATATCAACACTTATTGTAGTAGCAGCGGTTATGTCTAATTATAAGCTTATAGGCGATACTGTACATAATTTGAATAAACTAGCACGGGAACTGTTCTGATCAGTTTTGTGTTTTATTTTATTAAGACCTAACTGAATGTGGAATTGTGAGTTTGTTACCCCTGCCCTTATAACCCAGGTTATAAGGGCAGGGGTAAGAAACTCAAAAGTCTTTATACAAGCATTTTTCATGCTTGATAGACAGCTATCAAGCATAAAAATGCTTGAATAAAGACTAAAACAATAAAAGTGGTGTGGGAAGTCCCGATTGAATGCCGGTCTGAAGGACACTATAAAAAGGAAACTACGTATTCCGAGTACACGTCTTTTTTTTTTGGGTGGGAAATTATCAAATAACTTCTCCCGCTCCGGGAGCGGGAGCAGGAGGGTGTCAGACTTTTGCTGACTGAAACCCACCCGTGTTCCTTCAGTAGCCTGTGCCAGGGGCCACGGTATCTCTTTTGAACAACCCGCGACCCTGCCAGGCATCGGCCCTAGCGGACCCCGTTAATTAGTGCTGACATCTCTGAAGCACGCGTGGAACACAACGCGCCGTCGACCCAGGCCTGGTCCTTACCGGACGGCGAGCTACCCATTGCTCGCCATCCGCAAGCCCGCGCCTACGGTGGCCGGGAATCGGCTGTCGATTCCCGACGCCCAGGGCGTCTCCTGCGGCGACCAGGGGCGTGACGGCGCAAAGATTGAATCTCCCTCAAGCGCTCCGCCTCCTCCTTCGCGAGCATTACTGCTTCGCAGAAGGAGGTGACGGCCTCCCATGCACTCTCGCTCCGTACCATGGCCTGGACTAGGCCGGAAGCGAGAGATCGCCGCCGTTAGGACGCGGCGGTGGTCTGCCCAGCCTGGGCAGATGCTCCACCGTGTCATCTGGGCGGATATCCACACAATGGTGACACCCGGACGTTTTCTCCCGCCTTATCCGGAACAGGAACCTCCCGAAGCAGCCGTGCCAGGTGAGGACAGTGACGTCTTCATCAGCTTCATACTAGTATAATGCGTTTCAAGGATCGACTTAGCGCCATGTTGTGACGTCATAGCTGTCAAATCGAATAAATTGGGTAGGGTGAGCAAAACAAGATATTTTTTTAATTACATTAATTATTTATGAATCATGAACAAATAATTTTTAATCTGAATTTAGTTATTCAATTCACTGTTTGAGTGGTCATCGTCAACAAATAACAACAATAACAAATTTAACAGGAAACAACCACGTAACATAGAGAATTAACGAAAGAAACAGTAACACTCCACAAGCACTCAGTCTCACGAAGAAGCACACCAACAACCACAGAGCATGTAACACCCAACAACGACAAGATGGCGGCTGGCATCTTCGTTACTTTCTGGTGAATTGTTGTCAACAATGAAAATAAGAAATTAATAGCATAATTTTAAAAATAACTAATTATGACTAATTTTTGATGTTTTTTTCACTTTGATTTATCTAAGACTCGGATAACAACAAAAAAAAGTTATTGATACGCAAATAAGTTGCCTTTGCAAACCGTACTTTTCAATCAACATTTGACAGATAGAGGTCATTGACGTTCCTATTCTTATTTGAATCGCATTGTAGGTAAGTTATATCGTATCAAAGTTAAAACTGACTGGATTTAAGCCGCCTGGCCGCCAGTTACCCTAGATCTATGGATCTCCCTAAGGTGCTAAATTTTATACCATGTGCTAAACCTAGGGATGTAATAAAAGACTAATTAATAATCTCTACTAAAAACTTCTTAGCACAGTTGTAAGCATCTTGATCTCTAGTTTATAATAGTAGTCTATGCATCTTGATAACTTGGCAAAAGATGGCGACACATGTATGAACTAAAATTTTTAATCGAAAGAACGATGAATTGCTTAGTATTTCAGTTAGTTTTATAACTTTCTGTTACTTTCACATAATTGATCTGGTGAATTAAAATTTAATTTAAATTGTTAGCTTTATCAAAAAATTAAATCACACAGAAGTGAAAGCGAGTCTTTTGAACGCACCTAATTTGAAATGTCAAATCAAACGTCAGCGACATAGCTGTAGTGATGGGCAATATAAAACAAATCCAATTATTATTACGATATAATATCTGAACTATTTATTACTGATTGATTCAAAAAATGATTTTTTAACGGAAACACTTATTCAAATTCAAAATGATTTATTTTGGGACAGCTAGATCCACCGGTTAGTATACAAAATTTAGAAACTATTGTTAGTACCTACTTAAATACAATAACTAAGGACAACACTCATCCTATACATCAAAAATACAAAAGCCGATATAAAACAACTTATATAAATCTCACCATTTCATCCTCTCCTTTATAATTCAAGTCAATCGCAATATAATCGTCAAACAGCCAAATTGGTTGAGCTAGGTATCGATTGAAACTAATAATAATGCATAAGAATAATTAAAAAATGATACCGATTTTTAATCTTTCAATGAGGGATTTTCCTTTTCTTTTTTTTTAACGCTTCCCTAGTCGCTGGATAGATGGCGCTGAACTTGGTAAGTTACTGCAAGGAACGGAAGTCACATAAACTTTTATTAATTCACTTGGATGTAATTTTGAGATCGTAAAACGAAAGCAAACGAAACTGTCACTCAACGAGCGTATATGACGTGACGCAATGTTTTTTTTTTCAAGCGTTTTGACTTTGGCATCTAGTAACATAGTCAGTTCAACGCCATCTTCAGGGTTCTTGGGAACTATTTTTTTTTTTAAATACTGAAAAGAAAAACCTCTCATTATTTTAAAACTACCTTTGCATTGAATTTGAGAATGACAATCGATATGAATCGATAACTTGTGCACGTAACTATCCGTTATCTTTTGTCATTCTAGCTAGCTGTCAATATGTGTCATTTCGTTTCATTGTTGCGATATAATTGATGATGGGGAGTTGTGTGGTTACTGTAGTGTTTTTACCTTAAGGCCGTAATTATTTTCATGATTACCAAGGAGATAATTACCGCGATAAGTGCAACAATAGGTGATTTATTCCGATACGTTTATGTGCCCGTGAATAGTCTCAGTGCTAGTGAGTAACGTAAGAATCTATTAATAGTTTTTTTTTCTGTAGTGAAATTTGAAATTAGTGTTGTTATGATCGCTAAATAATTCGAAGTGGCGTCCAACGAGATGGGGCAAAGTCCGAGCTCCGTGTTGAGCAAGAGCGGCCGCGGAAATTCGTTCCGGAGGTTCGTGCGGCGGAGTAAACTGAACAAATCTAGTTTGAGTCACACGTTCAGTTTGCCGCCTTCCGAGGATTATCCTGAGCTGATGAACGTGAACACGGCGACGGAGGAGCAGCTGATGACACTGCCGGGGGTGAACAGGCAGCTGGCCCGCGAGATAGTGCGGCATCGGCAGATGATAGGCCGATTCAAGCGAGTAGACGACCTCGCTCTCGTCTCAGGTAAATAGCAGAGATAGCCTCGACAGTATTGTCATTTTTACGACAGTTTTTTTGCATGACGACTAAATACAAATATGGCTTCAACAAACAAAAAATGTTTAGTAATTTTTTTATCCATTTAATGTTTACTAATTCAGAGATGAGTAGGGCTTCATAACAACCATGTCAAGGCCCTAATTCATGCATTAATAATTGATACTTTTTACATACAAGTACTTTGTTAATTGCCTACCAATTGGAAGACTAATTTGAAGGAAACATAATGTAAAATGGGACTTGGCAAACAAATTCTTCAATTAATGTACTCATTGTCTGCTATTAGAGGAGGAAGGACCATCTAAAATAATAATGTATTTAGCAAGCTCAAATACTCAAAAGAAAAATACTGTAATACATTATCAATACTTACATCTGTACTTTCAACATGTTTTTTAAACATTCCAGTCAGCTTTAAAAACAAATTGAAATAGCTTTTCTTACTGTCTCATTATAAAACATCTTGATGGTGTCTAATTAGAAAATCATAAAAACTACAGTAACTGAATTATAGTAACAAGGCAACGATTTATAAACTTTAGTAATTATTTTAAAATAGTTCTTTTAAATGTCTTATCACTACTTGTTAAGCTTTTTAATTGTTAGTACACATCAACCTTTAAAAAAAAAGAATAAATAAAAATAATTATAATACTTAAATAATATGGGGATAGAATCGGTAGTCTATGTGTAATTTTGTTATCTGTAATTATTATCACCGCCAATCTGATAGTATTCTTTTGATACTTGAAAGATATGATAAAAATACTAAATTACACACAAAAATAGTAGACATAAACTAAAATTGCTTATGGCAAAAAATCATGAAATGACTGATAGACATTCAGCCTATAATGTTCCCACTGCTGGGACACAGGCCTCCTCTCAGTGAGAGGGAGTGGGCTGTAATCCACCACACGGGCCCAGTGCAGGTGGGTGGATGCCACATATCTTCGAATTTTTGGCTTTAGGACATGCCGGTTTCCCACAATGTTTTCCTTCACCGTTTTGTGAGCAGTGGTGATGAAATAATTTACACAAAGTAAAGTGCCTGTCTGGGTTCTATTCTATTCTATTTTTTTAAGGTTCTGGCTCCATCGGTAACGTTCGATGATTTTGCCAATGTCAAGGTATGAGAAAATACTTAATGAACGTAAACTGTTACACATCTATTGATCAGTGTTTGTAGCGGTGACAACCATGGATCCGCATGCTAAAAAAGGACAAAACATTTTTGATTAGTATATGTAAAACGTCACAAAATAACTGTTAGAACATTCAGTAAATAAATAAGTACTTAAATAGATATGTATATCAACTATAATTGGATTTTATTAATGCTAATGAATTTATAAAGGATTTTAACGGCAGGGGAATGGGCCAAAGATAATAAGAAAGGAATGTTAATTGGGCGGGGAACATCAGAAGGGAGTATGTCGTAGAGAGGAGTGGTTAAACGAGGACAGGAGAAAAACAAGTGCTCCAATGTACCCTCCTCCAGACCGCATTCACACAAAGAAGAGTCCCTCACGCGGATTTTGGCCAAAAAAACTGGTGTGCAGACAAACCCAAGTCGGAGCCTAATTATGACAGAGGTGGCTATTTTGCTAGAAAATTTTAGTTTGCTGAACCAACATTTGGGTGGGATGGATGGTTGTATAGAGCCATAAAATCTACCCTTCAATAATCGCGTTTTTTGCCAATGCTCATTCCAATTCCTCATCATCTCGGGTTTAACAAGACAGCGCAGATCTCGGGGATAGCAAGACGGATGAGATTCGATCCCATTCCGAGTAGCCAGTTTGGCAATCGAATCCACAAACTCATTATCAGCAATTCCAGAGTGGCTGGGGATCCAAGCCAGTACAATCTCTATGCCTAAGCAGTGGCATCTATACAGGAGTTGTTTTATCTTCAGGGTAAGGGAGAATTGTCACGAGAGCAAAAAGGCGATTTTATTAAATCCTGTAGACAGCTAAGAGAATCCGAGAGGATAAGGCTTTTGTTCAGACCATGTGATTCAATGTAGGAGACTGCCTCCAAAAGAGCTATTGCTTCCCCTGTGAATATCGAACCAAAAGCAGAACTACGAAAATTAAGAATAATTTTGTATTTTGGTATCCACACAGCTGATCCGACATTACTGTTATCGGACAACTTAGAAGCATCTGTAAATAATGTCAGCCAATCGTGCCAGTCCTCTGCCAGTATCCTATTGAATTTGGCATTACCAGCAGGGTCATGTTTGGATATACCAAAGTTAAAAATAATTTTTGGTTGGAAGAGCAAGGAATCAAAATTTACTTCAAATAAGGGGTTTTTATCTAACTGGACTAAAGAAATGTGCAAATTATTGAATTTACTGAAGCTGTTAACGAGAAGTGGAGGATTTTTATGAGACCAATAGCGAGATGCTGGAATTAACTGAGAGAGTGTACGAAGACGAGGGAGAAGAGGATGACATTTATTCTGGATGACTTTATAAAAAAATCTGTCACAGAGATATTGTCTACGTAAGTGTAGGGGCGGCTCTAAACATTCTACCTGAAGGGCATTAATAGGTGAGCATTTCATAGCACCCGTGATAATACGCAAGCATTTGGATTGAATCCTTTCCAGTTTGGTCAGGGCTATTTTGTTGCATGGTTCCAACAGAAAGATTCCGTAGTCAAAGTGACTACGAACTATGGCGTTATATAAAATTTTCTGAGAAGTTGGATGAGCTCCCCAGCGAACTCCAGAAAGGGCGCGTAAGACATTAACGCCTCTTTCGCATTTTTTTAAGATGTAATCCAGATGATAGAGACCAGATAATTTTGAGTCAAGAATGAGGCCAAGAAATTTTACTTTGTCACGGATCAAAATGGGTTCATTTTCTACATACAGATTAATAAGGGGAATATTACGCTTGCGAGAAAAGACAACTGCACTGCATTTGGAGACTGACAAACTTAAGCCGTGATCGATCAGCCACTGGTTTAAGTAGTAAAGGGCAGAGTTTAAGCGAGATGAGGCATCTGAAAAGGAAGCTGAATTAAAGTAGAGAGCAATGTCGTCGGCATATTGTAGGATTTTGCAGAAACAACTCACTGAAGACTCCAAATCATGTGTGTATATATTATAAAGGATGGGGCTTAAGACCGACCCCTGGGGAAGACCCTTCCACACTAGACGGGATGGGGAGAGATAGTTTTGATGACGGACAGAGATAGAACGGGACATAAGGAGACTACAAATGATGTTGACCATCCTCACAGGGATACTCAGCTGTAGCAACTTTTGCCTGAGTATTGGAAGTTGGACATTATCATAGGCTGAAGCTATGTCTAGGAAGACACCGAGAACACTTTCATTATTGGAAAAGGCAATGCGGACATCAGACATGAAGACACTTAGGCTATCTAAAGTTCCCATACCTCTTCGAAAACCGAACTGAGAACTGGATAAGAAGCCTTTAGTCTCTAAGATCCATTCAAGTCGGTTCTTGATAAGATTCTCCATAATTTTAGCCAAGACAGAAGATAAGGCGATAGGACGGTAGGAAGTAGAATCTTTTGGGTCTTTCCCAGGTTTCAAAATTGGGATGATTATTTGGGTTTTCCAAGACT
The DNA here is from genome assembly GCA_916614155.1 of Mesoligia furuncula. Taxonomy (NCBI): domain Eukaryota; kingdom Metazoa; phylum Arthropoda; class Insecta; order Lepidoptera; family Noctuidae; genus Mesoligia; species Mesoligia furuncula. Next base: position 26,165,025 of record OU744802.1, on the reverse strand, counting down.
CTGGAACTTGGCCAGTAACGAAAAAGGAATTGATTAGGTTCAGAAAGATAAGTTTACAGTTGGAAGAAGATTTAGAAATAAAGGAGTAGGGAATACCATCGACTCCTGGAGCAGAATCCCGGAGATGATCCAAGGCACAAATGAGTTCCGAATAAGAGAAAATGTCATCAAATCTATCAGAGGGAGTAGAAGGAGGAGGATCTAGAATGGAAAGGCACTCGGAGCTAGGAACAAAGGGGGGGGCTAGTTTGGATATAAAGTCTTCCAACCAGGTACTGTGGTCGTTTGTAGAAACATCGGGAGAGTGGCTGTCACAAGCTCTGCGGTAGATTTTAATTTTTTTCCATACAAGGGAAACTGGAGTGCGTGGAGACAGTGACTCGCAAAACTTGAGCCAGCCACATCTTTTCTTTCTTGCCAATAACCTACAAGTAGTTGCAGAAGTCTTTTTAAAATTTAAAAAGTCGGGCATATTTATACTAGAGGAAAAGGTGTTTTCGGCTTCTTTACGTTTACGGACGCCCTCAGTGCATTCAGCATCCCACCAAGGAGGAGAAGGTATTAGGTGACGAGCAGAGTTTTTTAATGGGATTGAGGAATTGGCCGCTCTCAACAGACACTCAACAAAATCACTGTATAGAATTAAAGAATTGGATGAATTTATTTGGGGAAAATTTTGAAGTTCTGCGTCCAAATTGGACAAGAACTTAGTCCAGTCAGCTTGGGGAAGGCGATATTTTTGTAGGGGTTGGATGGGAGGAGAACGCGGGTGAGTACTTGGAAAAGAGATTAGGATAGGAAAATGATCACTCCCATATGAGTTAGGGAGAACAGACCAGGAAAGAGTTGATACTAAGGATGGGGAAGAAAAAGTGAGGTCAGGGACACTAATATTTTGGTTAGGGGAAACCCGGCGGGTAGCAGATCCATCATTAAGAACACACAGGTTGCGATCATCTAAAAGGTCTAGCAAAAAGCTGGAGGAGGGGTCATTACAGTGAGAGCCCCAAAGGGTGTGACGGCAATTAAAATCACCTAACACAATCAAAGGGCCAGGAATAGAAGAAAGGATAGAGTTAAATTCAGACAAAATATTAGCATTGGGATGGGGAATGTAGGCAGATACATAGGATATATCCATGGCTCTAATGGCCACTACTTGTAAACCAGGGTCATGATGGGGAAGAGGAATCTGGGAAAAAGTGAAAGATCTGTTAACCAAAAGGGCGCAGCCCGCCCATCCGTCATCTCTATCGTCCCGAAGACATGAATAACCAGGAACCCTAAAGAGAGAACCAGGCCTGAGCCATGTCTCCGACACAGCAAAGACAACGGGTTTATATCTATTTATAAGATAAATTATGTCGTGTTTTTTTCATGCGAATGGATCTACAGTTCCACTGAAGGATTTTTTCCGTTTTGGCGAATCCAAGTTTCGAGGAGTTGTTGAACTAAAATAATGACATTGTTCGGTATTGCATCACTAAATTTAGACAATATGTTTATAAGGGAGCAAGTCAGGAGCTCTATCAAATTGTCATTAGGTGTGAGAAGGGGAGTGGAATCAACGAGAGGGGGATTCAGAGCACAGCCATTAGGCTGAGAGGAATTAGGGGTATAAACTATTGAGTTATGGGCTTGAGTGTCATATGACTTGCCTAATTCTGGCCTAGGTCTTGGGGAACGATAAACCGTCTTGGTATAGGAGGTTTTAACAGGGGATGCATATGGAGAAGAAGAAGGAGTGTTAAGAGGAGACGAGAAAAGAACGGGTTCAGAAGGGTAACCTTGAGGGAGTTTAGATTGGGAGGGACCTGCAGTAACATTGGAGTATGGCAATTTACGGGGACGGGGAAACCTAGCTGATGCCTCACGGTAACTTAAATTTTCTTGAGACATTACCATTTTAATTGATTTCTGTCTTGAGTGTTCAGGGCATTTGTTATCAGTGGCCTTATGGCTTCCGCCATCACACAAAAGACATGAGACCTGTGAGTCGGGAACATTACAGCCATCTCCAGGATGAGGTTGAGCGCAACGGTAACAGCGTGGGTTAGATCTGCACTGAGTGCTTATATGGCCAAATCGTAAGCAGTTGCGGCATTGGATAGTGGGGAGTTGATAGGTAGAGACAGGGAGAGAAACATTGTAGCAAAATACTTTCTCTGGGAGGATTTGGCCAGAGAAAGTGAGAACCACAGTCGAAGATGGGGACCAAGTAACAGAGTCCACCTTTTTGTTTTTAAAATTGAGCCTTCTAGCCCTAACTACTTCTCCACAATTGCGAGGGGTTTCTATCCCGAGGACTAGCTCCTCTAGAGTCCAGTCCGTAGGAATATCCCTAACAACTCCCATGCGGCTCACATGAAAGCGAGGGATAGATGCTGTGTAGTTGTATTCGGTTAAGGTTGGATTGCGGACAAAGTTGTTGGCATCACTTAAAGAAATAAAGTCAACAGACATCCTGTTACGGCCCAAAGACCTGACACTGCCTTGGACAACACCTTTAAAGCCTTTATTAAAAATAAATTGGGCAAACTTAAGAGGGTTCAAAGTTAGGCCTTGCTTAGGGTCTGTTTCCACCCTTGAGACAAATACCGTGAAGGGGGCTCTATCACTCTCACTATATAGCATTTTAGAGTCATTCTCAAAACCTGGCTTAATGAATACGGACTGAATAGAGTCAGACGGCGGTTTATTTCTTTTCGCGTCACTAACAGAAAGATCAGGACCTCCGGGGCGCTTTCGAACATCTGGTCTCACGCGAACAGTGCTTTGGGAACACTCCACAACCTCCATGATATCTGGAGGAATCCCTCCACCCCCATCAGGGGGTTCCTCGGCACTCATTTCCTTAGGAAATGAGTGCCAAAAAGCTTAAAATACCTACCTTATACCCAAACCAGACAACACAGAACAATCACAACACTATAAACAAATTTCAAACAGATTTTGTTATCAAAATAAAGTATGAGGTTAAGAAACGCGTGCTTAATCTCACCAAGACAATAGCAAAATCCCCTGTCTGGGTTCGAACCTACGACCTACAACTCGTGAGTCGTGTCCGTAACCACTGGGCCACCACTGCTCTAAACATTTATTATGCGCTAAATGAGTGATAAAATTATTATGATTTGCATGAATTAATTCTATGCAAAGTAACAATTTGCATCTAATTTAACTTTCTAATTCAAACACGTTATGAATCTCTTTCCGAAGCTAACATTACTAAATGAATACAAAATCTAAGCGTCCTCATTTTTTTTTAAACCTAGATTCCATCTAACAGTGAATTTAGCTGACTTTGCTAAATTGTAGATTGATCAATCTAGAGTATTGCACACAAACAGTTTTATTGATGAATCTGTATCTTAGAGACATAATAAATTACTGAATGACTTCTCCCTGCATAATATGGTTATTCTAGGTTTTTATTAGTGTATGTAAATCCGCCCCTAAGACGACCCACTGACCAGATCTAAAATAAATACTTGTTAAAAATTTTCGAAATCAATTTGTAACAATTGTTTGTGCTGTTGCTAATGGCCCTGGCAGTTTTTATTTTATATTATGCTAAAATATTAATCCTACTTAATATTATAATCGCGAAAGTTTGTTAGGATGAATAGATGGACGTTTCTTACTCTTTCACGCAAAAACTACTGAATGGATTTTGATGAAACTTTACAGTAATATAGCTTTTACATTAGAATAACACATAGGATAACTTTTATTGCAGTATTCCCACAGAATCGACGCTGGGCCTCTGCTAGTAAATCATAATTTATTAATAGCCTATAGTTACAGGTCCTGCAACCTATATTGTATATCATCTCTGAAATAGTCATTATGAGCTAAAAATAGGTGATCCTTGCAAACATTTTCCTGATGTATAAATTAGTAACAATGTTCATTCCCTTTTAGGTATAGGTGCTGAAAAATTAGAGTTACTAAGGCCAGAAATATGCACAAACATAAGGAAACAAATATCTAGAGCAAGTTCACGGACACAATCTTTAGACAGTGTACGAACGCAGACTGAAAGCAGACTTTGCTCCGTAAACTCTTCAAGTGTGTTCCAGTTACAATGTGTACCGGGCCTCAACCAGGAAATAGCCGCAAACATAGTAGACTACCGTAACAAAAGAGGCCCCTTCAAATCCTTAGACGATTTAATCAAAGTTCGTGGTATGGACATTGTTAGGTTAAGTACAGTTAAGCATCACTTAAGTTTGGAACCAAGAAAGTGTGAGAGTGTGCAGCATTTAACTAATGGACACGTTAACGGATGGAACGATGTGGAGTGTATGCCAAATGGGGTCTCAAGTACACCTAAGACGCCACATAGGAAGAGTCTGTCGATGCCAACTAATGCCAAGTTCCCTATGACGTTGCCAAACGGTTTTGCCACCGTACCAGTGAATGACATTTTGGATTTGCTATCAGCATACTCCCATAGGCCAATAGTAGAGGAGATGTTCATGTATGAGCGAGATGGAGTGAGATGCTGTCGACTTGCTTCGTGGAACCTTCATCAGCTTAGTGTGGAAAAGATAACGAACCCTGGAGTGAGGGAGGTCGTCTGCAGGACTATTTTGGAAAATAAGTGAGTATTCATTTCCTTACATTTTTAGTTACTTACTTAATTAGGGCTGATTTTACCAAAGTCAGATAAATTTGATTATCACACTAATATTATAAAGGCGAAAGTTTGTGAGTGTGTGTGTGTTTATGTTTGTTACTTCTTCACGCTCAAACGGCTGGACCAATTTTGATAAAATTTTGTATGGAGGTAGCTGACACCCTGGATTAACATACTCGTATAAGCTACTTTTTATCCCGATAATCCCACGGGATCGACAATTACGCGGGTGAAACCGCGGGGCGCAGCTATTGTGGAATTGTATTACAAATAACTTTATAAATATAATGTAAATATAATAAATACAACAATATAAAAATAATGTATATAAATATAAATATAATATAAGAATATGTTTATAAATATAATGTATATATATAATAAATAAAACAATAATTAAAATTCATAAATTAACTTCTGTACAACAACAGTAACTGTTGCTATCGTAATAGATTATATTATTATTTAGTTACTCTAAAATAAGTAATAAGTAAAACAAGCAGTGCCTTCATCCTCTCTTCTACCTACATTTATCTATGCTGTGCCCGACAGGGTCCATAATTGTGACTAATATTTATTTTCCATACCACCTATGTATACATTATGGTACGCAATAAAGAATTGAGAATTGAGAATTGAATTGAGAATTGAGAATTGGGAATAAAATTGACGTCTGACAATTCTAGTAAGTATCGAAAAACTGTCAAAAATTCAAAATTTATTCGCAACATAAGACTTATTCTAGGTATAAAAGTTTGGTGGAATGCGCCCTTAATAGAAAGATCACTAAGTATTTAAGTATCTAAGGGCAAATTGGACCAAACTTTAATGTATGCTAACTATAAGCCATAACCACGCCTGCCAAGCGTGGCGATTAGGGCAAACCCCCCCTTTTGGGGGAGGCCTATGTCCAGCAGTGGACGTCTTTCGGCTGAAATGATGATGAAATGATGAAGCCATAACCTGCCAATATTTTTTAAATATTTTACACCTTTCACATAGGTACAAAAATTGTCAGATGTCAATTTTATTCCACGGACATCTGACTTTAGTAAAATCAGTTCTAAGTAATAGTGCATTGCATAGGTATATCACTCTGGCCTTTGTCTCAACTGTAGGCACTTAGGCAGTCTATTATTGCACAAATGATAGCCAGCAAATGGTAAACCCCATAGTTACCTAAGGGCGCGTACACACAGAGATCCGTCGTACAGGTCCGTTATTTGATGGCATATGTAGTTGTATGAGCGAGTTCACACACAATACAGTATTCCGGATCCAGTAAAAAAGAAAAAGAGATCAGATAAGTAAGATCCGTTAAAAAGGATCCTGTAAAAACGGACGTTCTATGTGTACGCGCCCTAACTGGGCAAACTCAAGCTGATGTAAACAAAACCTTCGCAAATTATTAATTAGAACAAATAACTCGATCATTAATTAATAAGTATCTTGTTAAAATATTATTGCCGTTATAAATCATTAATATTAGTCACGCGTCTAAAATTATATAGATTACTCTAGCTTCTGCCCGCGACTTCGTCCGCGTGAAACTTCTTGTTCCCCCCACCCACCCTATCGCATCGCATCGCCCGCGCTATTATTTCGTTTTTTCTTAGCGTTCTCTCTGACTTTTTTTCTTTTTGCTCGGCTCCTAAGGGTCCTAGCGTGATGTTAAATAGCCTATAGCCTTTCTCAAGAATTGGGCTATCAAATACAAAAAGATTTTTTCAAATCCGACTGGTAGTTCCTGAGATTACCCCCTACATACAAACTACCTACCTCTTTATAATATTAGAATAGAAAATAAATAACTCGATCATTAATTAATAAGTATATTGTTAAAATATTATTGCCGTAATAAATCATTAATATTTGTCTCGCGTCTAATAATACATAGATTACTGTGTACCTACCTACATTTGTTGTGTCAGCAGGTATGTTTGATTTATAACCGTGATTGTCTTAGCTTTCACTATGTGTTCAGTTCAGAATGAACGGTAGAATTGTAGATAATATCTTATAGTTTATCAAGAAGCTACGTAATGAAAAGATAATGTGAAAAATTATTTAACTGTTTACAACTTTACTTACTCTGATTTTTAATTTGCTATTGAAGGTCGGTCGCAGCACTCGCAGCTGTCATTTGACAGAACAAGGTCGATCGCAGCTGTCATTATGGTCTAGGAAATTAATATCTAAAAATAATTAATTTTACATAATCTAAATCATAAAGTTAATTATTGTTTCCCAAACAATTTTATAATTTTCCTGTTACAATACACATTAAACGAAATTATATTAATTATCGCTTTAATATCCTATTACTGCCTATTAGTCAACAGTAATATTATTTCACAATTACAATTTACGACACTTTTTCCCGGCCCAGTCTAGCAATCAATCAATTGCAGTCCACTACTATCCAGGCTTTTCTCAGTTGCAGAATAACACCCGGTACATATGTACTACAGTATTGTTTTCGTACTTGTAAAATCAAAATAAAAAGTAATTTATTCAAATTAGGCTGAGAGTCAGCACTTTTTGAACGTCAAAATTACATAGGACGGTCCTCCAAAACAGGGCGCTCTTCACCACTTCCTATTGGTTTAACTGGGAGGAAGAATCGGCGCAACAAAACTCCCCTGTGTACCAAACTCCTTAATAGATTTTACTCTCTGGAAGGAAACTCATTTGAGCACTCTATTTCTTTTACATCTCTCATATTCGGTAAGTAGGTCCTTATTACCCCCAAATGGGGCTTGTAGGTGACCAATTTGCGCTCTAGGGTAATAATGTAGCTAGAAAAGCCCTAGGGCGGTAAGTAATTAAAAAAAAAACTTCACTCTTTCAAACAGTTCGCGTACATCTAACCATCATATTGGCAATAGACATCATGAATTCAGCCCAATGACAAAAGAGGTCGCTTCGCTATTCAGCCTTGTCTTCGTATGAGTATAATAGTCATCAATTTTAAATATCGAACGGCGAAGCACAATTTCATTCTTGAAAAAAATGTTTTATTCTTGTAATGCCGGTTTTTTTCTACTTACCTCACAATCGAGATGTAAAGCAGAGTAGTTAGCTCGGGTGTAAGCATCAATTGCACCCTCGAACTATAGATATCTCGGGCTGCAATTGAAGCCTTACAGCCCTTGGATACTAATCTACTATTTAGGGTACCGTACCTCAAAAGGAAAAACGAAACCCTTGTAAGATCACTTCGTTGTCCTTCAGTCAAGACCCTTTTTCTCAGGAACGCGTTTAGTTATCAACTTGAAATTAATATCAAATACACAATCCTTGCAATCCGTTGAAGCAGTGAAAATATCAAACTTCTAAGTCCACGCAATCAAAAGACATTTTGACACTCGCAAGGGAATCTAATAAACCTATACTTCCCGCTGACCTAGATTCATGAAATTTGGGAAAAAGCAATGTTATGTAGCGCAAGTAAAGGAATAAGTTCGAAAGCCGTAAATTTGTAGTTACATATCTACAAAAAATACGAAACCCTCGGTGCGCGAGTCCGAATCGCACATGACCGGTTTTTTTCTCTATTTTTAGGGTTCCGTACCCAGAGGGTAAAAACAGGACCCTATTACTAAGACTTCGCTGTCTGTCCGTATGTCACCAGGCTGTATCTCAAGAACCGCGACAGGTAGACAGTTGAAATTTTCACAAATGATGTATTTCTGTTGCCGCTATAACAACAAATACTAAAAACAAAATAAAATAAATATTTAAGGGGCCCGGCTCCCATACAAAAAACATGTTTTTTTCGGCGTATTTGCCCTTTTTTTTGCGGATGGGAAATCATCAAATGACTCCTCCAGCTCTGGGTGGAGCGGAAGGGAGTGTCAGACTCTTACTGACTAAAACCCACCCGTGTTCCTTCCTTAGCCCTTTATGTTCCGGGCCAGCGGTAACCCTTTCGGACAATCCCGCTGACCCGGCAAGCTTCGGCCCTGAGGGGCCCCTCCTCGATGCTGACATCTCTTTGAGGCGCGCGTGGAACACTTACGCGCCGTCCGGCACGGGCCAGGTCCTGATCGGACGGTGAGCTACCCATTATTCTCCGCCCGCAGGCCCGCGCCTACGGTGGCCGGGAGTCGTCACGCGGCTCCCGACGCCCGGAGCGTCTCCCGCGGCGGCTGGGACGAGAGGCTCTCTCTGCCTGCGTGCGGCTGCTCTCGTGCCCTGCGCTGGGTTGCGACAGTCGCTCTTTCCATGCCGCCATGAGATCGCGCCGGAGATCCGTCCGCTCCGCAGCGATTTGCCGCGGAAGCGGATCCTCCCCCCGGCGTAGTGCCTCCGCGCGCCACTCATACAGGCGCGCGAGGACTATCGCCTCCAGATCCCACGGCGGCAGTCCGGCAAGGAGGCTTGCCGCCTCGCCGGAGATCGTGCGGTAGCCCCGGATTAGCCTAACGGCTACCACCTTCTGGGGCGCGTTCAGGTAGTGGGCGGCTCGCCGCCGCAGTGAACGCGCCCACACCGGGGCCCCGTATAGGGCCATGGACCGCACGACCCTCGCGTAAAGCCTCCGGCAGGAGGCGTTTGGCCCCCTCAGGTTGGGCAAGAGCCGCTTGAAGGCGCAAACAAGTAGCCGAATTCTGGGCCGAGTAGGTACATTTAGATTGCTATCGACACGCTAAGAAGAAGAACGTGTTTTTTTCGGCGTTTTCACCTTGTGGTACGGAACCCTTCGTGTGCGAGTCCGACTCGCACTTGGCCAGTTTTTTCATTTTCAGTAGGTACTACACTTTACAGGTGGTTATTTTCATGTTATTATTGTACTACAGTGTTGTTATCCGTTTCCTGTCGCTGTAACAAAGACTGTCAGTCATGCTTCACATTGCTTAGCGCTTTAACAACATCGCAGTTTTCAATTACGTAATTACTACCATTAGAGTGAGTATTTGTGATTTACGATAGTAAAAATTGCACGAAAGAAAATTCCTTACTGTTGATGTTGGACTAAATTCCATCTTCCTGCAGCCTCGTATCCACTGGGCAACATGTGACGCGCGACATGTTGCACGTTAATGTTGAGTTTATAATAATATGTGAGAACGATGTAAAAAAAGACGTACGAGTTAAAAGCGTCCAGAGTAGGAAATAGTAACAAAACAACAATCCAAAAATAAAATAATTAAAAATAAGCCAAGGCAGCTAAGTGATGACCAGCCCCAACTGACGGCGCCTGTTCACGGACATGACGCATATATGACTAGCATAATTATCCCGCTTTAGCTGTAAAACTACGAGCACAAAGCAGAAATATTAGGGCACTATTATGGGGCTTACATGACCTCAAGCGCGGTCACTGTCGAACTGCATAGAAAAGAAAGAGAAGCGCGATGACACAACACTGGTAATTTATTGCAAAAAATCTATTGTTTGGACAAAAAAATTAAAACGCTAGTGTTTTAGTATGCTGTTTGTAGAATAATCTGACAAAAAATCAGAATGATTGTATGTAATATTAGTATGGTTTTTATTGTAAAAAGAAAGTTTTTAGAGGTATATTCATGATTTTTTTCCATCGTATCAAATTAGTTGTATTATATTTTCAACACACTATCTACCTAGCACATATCCTGAAGAATATCATATATTTTTCTGATTTTGTTTACTGTAGTCGATCATATACTTTTATTGTTTCCAAAACTTGCGTTTTTTGCGTTTAGGTCCTGTAAGCCCCTTAACGACGTTATAATTTAAAGCCTTTTTTTCATGTTGGGACATCATCAAATGACCCCTCCCGCTGTGAGTGGAGCGGAAGGCAGTGTTAGTCTCTTACTGACTAAAACCCACCCATGTTCCTTCCTTAGCCCTTTATGTTCCGGGCCAGCGGTAACCCTTTCGGACAATCCCGCTGACCCGGCATAATTTAAAACCTTGATTGTTCTTATAAGTCATCACCCCAGTCCCCTTTCCAACTTCCCTACAGTACAACACTCTAATTTGACTAATTTCCACCAGGTTATCATTAATAGCCGTACAAGATGTGCTGGAGGAAGCTGCACTGAAGCTCATCTGTGACGAACTCAACTCGCCCGTGTTGAGGCGGGTCAGGGAATGGAAGTGCAACAGCCAACGGTGGGAGTACTGCTTGTCTGATCGAATAGAAAGGTATGTTGTCTTAATTATAATTATTTATTTATTTCTACTTTTTTTTTCTTTTTTTAGGGTTCCGTACCCAAAGGGTAAAAACGGTAAAAAGAAAGAAAGAAAAAGTATTTATTGCAACTCGTACAGGAAGATCACAAACTAAACTAAACACAAAAAAAGCAATTAATTAGGTATATATAAAAAGTAACAAAAAGAAAAATGAAACAGAAAGTAATATACGAGGACAAAACACTCCTATCTCAGCATGATGCTGCGACATTTAAAAAATAAATGTCGGTGGTAGGTGCCTCATTCCATCCTGACGAATCTATTTTGTAGGGTTGAAACACTATTTCTCATTAATCTTCTATGTTGATGGCCTTGATCTCTACTCAGCCAGTTTGTAGACGCGGTCATCTTTTGAGTATCGCCCTCGCCTTGGGGCAAAGTGTGTGCCCACCCTAAGTGGGTACACACGATCGATACGATCTTGAAAAGTAATTTTCTAAAAAGATAATCTTATTACTTACATAAAAGTCAGGAAAATAGTTATAAAACTAGTTGTCCCATGCAAAAATAGTCCTAATTCTGTAAGACAGATGGATAGATAAATTATTCTTTTTAATACAGATAGAAATGTACAAATTTTACAACGGGTGACAATGGGCGGTATATCGCAAAAAGCGATATTTTAAAGACAACCATATTATCTTCTATCGTTTATTAAATCTGAGCCGAAAGACCAATTTTTGACAGATTTTATAAAACTGAACTTTTAACCAACTGATTCCAAGTAAAACCATTCCCTACGTCATAAATAATGAAACCTATTTTAGTATCGATCAGCTTACAAATAAGACATAACTAATTCAGTAGTAAATTGATTCACTTTCAACGATACATTACGAACTCGTACCTAAGCACTGTAAAACGGTCTGCGTGCCAAGAATCGCTATGAATACAACGTGACGGTAAAAAAACACGTGTTTCCTAGTATTTAGAGATAAGACAGTAACAATCGAGATATTTACGAGTATAAGAAGTAGGTTGCGATTAGATTGCATGCTTAATTGAAATCGAAACAGATGTGATTTTTAATGACACTTGTAATCAAAGTCCAATCGAGTATATCTTAAATATCGCGTTGGCTTAAAGATGTAAAGACTTAACTTTTTAATCATTGGGTGCAGGAAAGAAGCCTAAGAATTAATTATGGCTTTTGCAATATGTTTATGAGGAAACCGGCATGTCCTAGAATCTACCTAGAACCATAAATTCGAAGACATGTGACATCTACCAGCCCGCACTCGGTTCAGTCCGGAGGAGCCCAGCTGTTTCCCAGCTGTGGGAACATTTATAGGCTGATAACGCTTACGCAACATGAATATTATGTACAGTCGGTGATAGCAATTAACTGACCCCCCTAAAAATTACTCGATTTTGCACCCTCTGCTCATAACATTAAAGGTTATTCAATATTATGAGTTTATCAGACTAACACTACTCGATGAACAGAAACAATAAATAATTTTGATACGCAAACTTGAGCTTTAAGATGTTGGTGTTAGGTCATTTACTATGTATATGGGTATTTGTTACGGAATTTTCATTTTTATGCAGCAAGACTTAAAGGTTAGGTTAATGTTCTGATAATTTGTGTCATTGCTACTGATACCTTATTTCATCTGTCTTACCCAAGTTAATCTGGTGTCGTGGTTTGTGTGTAAGGCTGAGACGTGGAAGATGCAAGTTCAAGTCCTGTCTCAATGTTTAATTTTGTTTTCAATAAGTATATAAAGTGTTCGTTAAGTATTTCTTGCATTATTGTAAATAACAAGCACATCAATTAAATTAATAAAAATTTCATCTTTTTCAATAAGTGGGTAGTTAGACGTCATTATGCGTATTCAACAAAAACTGCTATTGAGATGATATTAAGAATATGGGGTAGAAGAATAAATTGAACAAGACATTCTATGCACAAATAGCAGTGAATACGCGCGAACATTTTTACCTTGCCTTACAAATTGCGAAAATCCACGCCTCTTTCCTTTTTATTAATGATCAGTTTTGATACAGTTTAATCGTCATGTCTCAGTTGTGATTATTTAAAATACAAAATAATCTATTTGCATGAGGAGAATGTTGGTGTTAAAGCGATTGCTAGGAAACTTAATATAGCGGTAAGTGTATTCTTTTTTATGCTTCATTTATACTTATAGCTATTCCTTAATTTGTTAGTTGGCTTAAAAACTTGTGAATGAATAATAGAAAATTAACTGTGTTTCATTATGAGATCATGTAAAGGTCTAATGTGGTTTATCTAAACTTATTCGAAAAATTAAAATTATGCTTACTTCGTTACTAAAATTATGCTTATTGTGTTGTTTCAGAGAAATACAGTCAGATTGTGGCTAAGACGTATTGAAGAGACAGGGAATATTCAAAAGGATCGTCCTGGAAAATATGGCCCAACTTGTGACATCAACATGGGAATTCATGAGAGGAAGTGACTGTTGTTGGAATATAGTGCGCGGTATGCGGAACCGCTTGCAACAAGTAGTAGAAAAAATGGTGCTCCACTTCGCTATTAAAAGCACCACTGAATGACTTCAGTGACCAGTGTTGGCCACAAACAATACTAACGTGTCAGTGTGTGTGTTAAATTAACTATTGTTATAATTTTTAACGAAGTATTTCGCATACCTAGTTTTTGTCAAAACCTTATTTATAACTAAAAATAACTACTTACAAAACAAATTGATATAGGTAAAACATTAACACATAATGCTATTTTATTCAGTTAAATGATATTTAATATGGTGATGTTATTGTTATGAAATAAAGAGAAATACCTATATTTCTAAATATTCTAACATGTTGATTCACTACATTAAACTCTGTGAAGTATGTAACAACGTTATTAGTAAGCAGGTAAATGTTACCTATATCATTTACGTTATTCTTATAATAATTTTATTTATAAAATAAAATCGTTTTTACCATCATTATCGTTTTTTATTTCTGTTCAGCTTTTTTTTGTAGCTAAATTTATAATTTATGACTTAAAAAAATTTTGTAAAACAGAACGCGTAACAGACAATAATATATTGGTTTCGAACTCACAACCTCGTTCTCGTCAGCTTACTACAGCTACTACCAGACCACACGAACATAGTGAACGTCGTTGAAATTAGCAATTATATTACAAGTTAAAACAATATTCAAGATCATACCTACCTTGACACTGCGTGTTAAAGTTCAAATTCGAATAACTATTTTATTAATCATAGACGACCAGTTGTTCTAGTTCGACAAGCTTACTGTTAACAAGCAGAAGGTTCAAATTCGTTTAATTTTTAAGGGGGTCAGTTAATTGCTATCACCGACTGTACTTTCTAATTCAATCTTGGAAACCGTCTATAGTCAAAGATTAGTGGATGATAAAAGAAAACTGGTGAAATCGTCAAAGCACGCAAGCAAGCGACTGAAGCAACCGGTGACTGTGTGAGCAAGAGGTGTGCTCAAAGGCGGTACTGCTTATCCTTCAGTGGGACTGCTGGTTTTTTTTTTTGGTGGGAAATCATCAAATGACCCCTCCCGCTCTGGGCGGAGCGGAGGGAGTGTCAGAAACTTACTGACTAAAACCCACCCGTGTTCCTTCCTTAGCCCTTTATGTTCCGGGCCAGCGGTAACCCTTTCGGACAATCCCGCTAACCCTAAGGGGCCCCTCAATTTATGCTGACATCTCCTTGACTGGCCCTGATCGGACCGTGAGCTACCCATTACTCCCTCCCCCCCTTACTACTGTTACTGCTGGTTGATACCATTATTTCAATTTCTCCATACCATCAGTCTAGGCTACAGGTATTAGAAGCTCTAGCTACCGGTTCAATTACGCGATGTCACGCTGGCGGATTACGCCGCGTGGGCAGGGCATGAAGGCTTTTATTTAATAGCCCGACAACATGCGACTGAATAATGTTAGTGTACTAGGTAGACCTGCGCAATATATACTATATAAAGAGCGTTGACTGCAGTTCGGCCATCCCACTCCCACACGCTATCCAAGAGAAAACTTGTTTGAGGATGTTCTCATGTATCCACCTTCTAGAGAAAGTGAACGGCCAAAATATTAGACTCACAGACTAAAAATTATAGTAGCCTTTATTAGCTCGTCAAAAGACGCCTTTTTGATCCCACAGTGGAACATAGAACTGTCCCCCACAGGTGGCTCGTCAAGTGGAAAACAACTTCGTCTCCCCCATCACCCTCTCAGTTCATGACAGCACAAGACTAAGTGCTGACGTCCCCCCCAAGGTTATATCCTATGTTTAGGTTACCAGAATAGCAGGAGGTCGGATTTTCCGTCTGTGTATAAAGCCCTTTACCCTAATGAGGTTGTTCAATGTCACCTTAATAGGAACACACTTGTTGCATACTCAAGTAAGCAGTAAAACAAACTCACAAACTCGAGGGTAAAGAAAATATTATTCGCTTAGTGGTCTAACGAGATATTTAAGAGGGAGCAGGGCGTGCGATTCTCCATAAAATGATCTAGAGGCATTATTCAGGAAGAAAAAAGGGGTTTTAAATTTAATTTAATTTAAAGTTAATACATTTTTCATTTTTTTTTCATAAAATCAAGGTCTGCTGTAAACACGTCCCTGTTATTTTCTTTTTTTTTCAGCAGCTAATTAGTAAAGAAAATATGACCATCTAAAAATTACAAAAATGCCCTATTTTTACCGACGTAATTAGAGGACTACCAGACAAATTAGAAAAGTTATTAACGCAAAAAGAAATGTTAGTAACCTAAACATACTCTTTCTTAAAATGTTAATGTAAAAAATAATTGAATCGGCTCAGTTTTCGAGGAGAAAAAGGGGGAATACGAATCGTCGATCTCGTCAAAATTGTTGTGATATTTTCGGTCTGAGCTGCAGCTGTCCCTATCACACACTACGAGGGCAGACTTGAGGTAAGGCGACGGCAATAGTTTCATCAAATACCTATTTTTCAAATTCCTCGCAGGTCCCGTCCCCTCTTAAGTACCGTTACATCTATTAGACAGGATGTGGGGTACATTAGTGACCCATGTCACAGAAAAATTTACATAGTAGGAAGTCCGAGTATGGAGGTGGCGTAAAAAAGCCTAATAATGAATGTGCTACTTAATACTGTTACACGTTTTATTAGGGTTCCGTACCCAAAGGGTAAAAACGGGACCCTATTACTAAGACTTCACTGTCCGTCTGTCTGTCCGTCTGTCTGTCAGTCTGTCTGTTTGTCACCAGGCTGTATCTCATGAACCGTGATAGCTAGACAGTTGAAATTTTCACAGATGATGTATTTCTGTTGCCGCTATAACAACAAATACTAAAAACAGAATAAAATTAATATTTAAGGGGGGGCTCCCATACAACAGACGTGTTTTTTTTTTTTTGCGCCCTTTATGCCTTGTGGTACGGAACCCTTCGTGTGCGCGTCCGACTCGCAGTTGGCCAGTTTTTTTCCACGTTTCTGAACTATTCTTCGTAAGGTGTGGAAATATATGGACTTTCCGTACCACTCTGTTAAGAGCTTAGGGTTCAGAAAACAGGTCAGCAATTAGCATGAAAAATAATTTGCGCTCTCTTCTTTTTTGATGTGCTATCGCGCAACTACTACGTAATTCTTATCTTTGGTTAGCACTTGTCAATTAGGAAACCCTTGAAATCAGCCAAACCCCTCTGAAGCTCAAATTCAAGGCTTAAGCCAATGAACTGGAAGTAAGTAGGTACTTCGGAACCCATCTTCGTAATTACGAAATAGTGTCTATTTCTAATCTTACCAGTAGGTACACTAATTGCATAACACGCTTTTAATGACACTCGAGGGTTTTGAAAAATATCCCTAATCCATTGCTTCATAGGTTTGAAAAAGTCGTCTGCTCAACAACATAAATAACGCAATGAACGTGGCTGAACTGTCAAAATGAAAGTAATTGTATGTTTTTTTTTAATATAAAATATAGTCTTTGTACAGACACCAGCACATCAAGCTACTACAATCTGTCAAATTTATTTAATAGATTTTCAACTTTATTGCTGAACCATGAGGTTCAAAGTTGATTGGGAAAATTTGACAGTTTCGGGTAGCTTGATGTGCTGGCGTGTGTACATACATGGTTCATGTTTGTTTTGTACCATTAAACCAGAAATGGAAATGTGTGTTACGCAATTATCCCGCCGATCTCCTTATACAGGTTTATTGGTAAAACATGTCATTGTACTCATCATTATGAACAACTTTTACTATGGGACCAAACCTGAAATAGCGGAAAAAAAAAACAGCTGTTCCCTACATTTTGACGAGTTATACGAACATAAATGTAGAGAACAGCTGATTTTTTTTTTCGGGATTTCAGGTGTGGTCTCATAGTAAAAGTTGTTCATAATGATGAGTACAATGACCTCTTTATGAGGTTGTTAATGTTTTACCTATAACCCTGTATAACTAATTTACAACGCGGCAGCTGTCAGAATTAGAGCAACACAACTTTCAGGCTAAACGAAGCCAGTGAACATTAAAATCTCAAACCATAAAACCTCACAATACAATGATTGTTCATGGCAATAACGTAACATACCGACCGACTCCAATCGCAGTCACGTGTGGAGGCACGTTGGTAACACTCGTATATGTCTGCCTTTCTGCCAGGCAAACTGTACGATTTGATGATTCGGCTGACTGTCAGGCAATTTGTTTTTATTGTGCCGCTCTAGGGAGCGAAACGGGGTGAGAAATTGGAGATGTCTATGTGAGATACTTCGTTTGTTTCCTAGTGTCTTTATAGCATCTTGGATGAAGGTTGCCTCTCGATTCCGAAGCATGAAAATGGCACTTTGAGCCAAATCCAATTTACAAATCTTTTATTTACTTTCTGGGTATATTTCTGCCTTTCTGGATTAATCTAGTAATTCAAATTCTACTGGGACATAGCCCTTCTCTCTTTGAGAGGGAATGCGTTCATGTAGCTATTACAATAATATGTATGGTAATTGAAAAATCAGGTCATAACCTCAAAATCCAGTTCAAATTCCATTCTTGAATGAAATTCCTCGAATCAGTTTACAATATCAACAAAAACAACCATCTGTTCTTATCCAAACCAGACTTACGGATCTTTTCCCACATCTGCATAGAAACAAAACATCTAATGAGTCACCAGTTACAAGTTTATCAACAGTATAATGTCCTTTGGTTTCTAAATAAAGACGCCCTTGTAATTCCCTTGCTAGGGCACTCCGTCTGCGAAATGCACGGCCACATTGCTACGTTTTTATTGCTCTTCGCATAAATAGAATTTGTAATTGAGTGTCGGTACTTGAATCTTTCCGTTCTGAGCTGGTTTGAAAGATAAACTGAGTGTCAATTTGCATTCTAGTGGCTGTTGTACTACATCCATTTGATCGTCCGTTGAGTCATGATGGCCTAGGCCCTAGAGGGTGCAGTGGTAAAAATGGAATACGGATCACGTGTCTAGAACAGGCTGGAACTGTTGTTAGGGAAATTTCCCAGGTGTAAGAGATATTAAATCTAGATAAGGAACTAATTGCAATTAGTTGTTTATGTTGTTAGGTAGATACAGCTTGGCGGAGTGAAGTTTGTTTGTTGTATGTGGGTAAATATGTTAATGGCATATCATAATACAAACGTACAAATTAGCATAATTATTGTGACAATGTTAGATGTTACATCTCTTCGAATTTTTGGTTCTAGTACATGCCGGTTTCCTCACGATGTTTTCCTTCAGTTTTGAAATTGCTTTTCACTCAAGGTCAATTAAAGTCAAAAAATGCTATACTTAAGTGAACCTAGAGTCTTGAAATGCAAAAGTGGATAAGCTATGCTGAGCCGGAGAGATCGTGCCTTATCTCAAAACACGTCATCACTTATCACCAGACGAATTAACTATCAAGTCAAGAACAAAATATGAGGAAAAGTTTTCCATACTTTCACGAACTTTCGTATAAATATCAACACTTTATTTGCATTTGCATTCCACGATGTATACATATGGTAACTTAAAATTTAATGAAAAAGGCTGTTTAGGCTTTGTAAATCTGATCATTATGGACCCTGTCGGGCCCAGGAAAATCGCCTTACGGCCGAACCCAATAACCTACTGGCAGATCGCTACGGTAGCCAGTGTAATTATAACTGACAGTATACACGTTAAAACCAGAGAGATAGATAGCTTTTCCAAATATGCCAAAACTGGTGATACCTAGATAGCTAATTGGGTTCCGCCGTAAGACATGTTCTTCATTTGACAAGAGGTTAATAGTATAACCTAAGTTTTCGTCGATGCTTCTTCAATTATGATTTAAAAACAATAATTGTTGGAAACATTGTTGGGATGTAAAGTTGAAACCTTCTTAACCTTTTGAACGCCATTGTCACATATGTATATGTGACAAACGAAATCTTACCCTGAACGCCAACGTCACAAATATATGACAAAATACACGTCGCACCATATTATGAAATAAACAATTTAATCATTACTTTTGTGTGTTTTTATATACTTAAATAATTTAAAAGTTTAAAAAAGTGGCCTGGCGTCAGGGGTACGGCGATACGTTTATACTCTGGCGTTCAAAGGGTTAATGACAACGAGTTTTACCAAGGGGTATTGTATTACCCAGTAACTGGGTTGTGGTCGTTGTGGAGGTCAGATAGGCAGTCGCTCCATGTAAAATACTGGTATTCAGCTGCATCCGGTTAGACTTGAAGCCGACCACAACATAGGAAAAGACTAGGCAGATGATGATTATTTTTAAAATGCCTTAAGGCCAGGACTCTCAAAATTGACCTATTTTTGATTCAACATTAAACAATCAAATATTCTTTGTTTTAATCTGAAAAAAATATATGTTGCAGTTCAATTAACACTCTTGATTATTCTACGGTTCAAAACACGATATTTACAACTTCACTCGATCATAAAAAATCGCAAACAAATCGAAAACAAGGAAGTTTTTGATCGTTTTTCAAGTTTTACTTGAAGTAGATCAAACTTTTACTCACAAAAAATATGTCAAAAAATAGGCAATGATGTATAGAAGAAAATTCTAGGGGTAATTTTTCTCAAAACAGAATTGTATTGTTTTAACAAGATATAATATAACAAGGCGGCCCGCGCTCATCGCTTCAGTAGCCTGCCAGGCGTCACCGAGGTAGGACCTGTGTCGCTTTTCCTGGCTCGCTGCGTTCCCCCGCTAATCGATCGAAATATACGTTCACAGACTGAAATATAATGCAGTATTGTTATTTACCGTGTTAGTGTATTCGTTTTAAAAATCAGTCTGTAAATATTGTTGTAGGTTCTAGTATTAATAATTAAACTAGATATTAGTTTATGTTGTTGAGGGGCCCGTGGCTAAATAATAACAGCCGCACAGGTCGATCGATCAGGTTAAGCTACGCTTGCCGCGGTTGGTCTGTGGATGGGTGACCATCTTTACATACCGAGACCCCTCCGTGCCTCGGAAAGCACGTTAAGCCGTTGGTCCCGGCTGTCATTTGTGGATCTTTGACAGTCGTTACGGGTAGTCAGAAGCCCGAAAGTCTGACAACCAGTCTTACCAAGGGGTATCGTATTACCCAGTAACTGGGTTGTGGAGGTCAGATAGGCAGTCGCTCCATGTAAAATACTGGTATTCAGCTGCATCCGGTTAGACTGGAAGCCGACCCCAACATAGTTGGGAAAAGGCTAGGCAGATGATGATTAGTTTATGTTGTAGTAGGTATATTATATAGTGATAATTAAGATTAAATTATGGGGAATAAAAACAGAAGGAAGAAAAAATGTCCAGCATTGAACTGCGGGAGCTTAAAAAAAATAAAGTAAGTTTGATTATTATTTTTCTACATATTTATGACTACCTACTTACCTATTTGTAAAAGTCGACGGGACAGAACAATATTGTAGTTGTTTATGTAATTAGGTACCTACTTGCTTTCGTCACAGTACTAGCAGTAGCAGGTAGGTACAGACGCCAGCACATAAAGATATCAGAAACTGTCAAATTTTTCCAATCAACTTTGAACCTTATGCTTTAGCGTTAAACTTGAAAATCTATTAAGAGCGTTTACGCCGTAAGGCATTTCATACAAACTTTCAAGCCCCTATTTTTAGAAATGAATGAACTGATTTTAATGAAACTTTATACGCTTAAGCAACATACAAAGGTCTAAAAAGTTAGTAGAGAACATTTTCGAAATGTTCTATTTAAAAAAAGATAACTGGAAATCTCTGTTTCTATGGAAAAATTAAAATCGGTCTAATTTGGCTTCAACACTTTTTTTTCGAAAATGTTCTCTACTAACTTTTTAGACCTTTGTATCCTGCTTATGCGTATGAAGTTTCATTAAAATCGGTTCATTCGTTTCGAAAAATAAGGGCTTGAAATTTTGTATGAAATGCCGTACGGCGTAAACGCTCTTAAAGAAATTTGACAGATTGTGGTAGCTTAATGTGCTGGCGTACCATAAATTTACAATAAAATTAAGTATAGTAATATCAAAGTAAATATAAACTAGTTGATATTTTAGTTTTTAATATTTCAGTTTATAGACAAAACAGTAGCAAAACTACAACAAAGATAATTTTTGCTAATAAAACTTTTTATCTTTGCAGTTCATCGATACCAAGATCTAAAGGCGTATTTAAAAAAAAAACCGGGCAAGAGCGAGTCGGACTCGCGTACCGAGGGTTCCGTAACATCCGGGTTTATGCGTAAGGTTTATGTTTATGAAATTAAATGTTTTTTTATATTTTTATATTTGAGTTGATTGAATGAAAGGTAAATTGCGGTTTACGATTTATGACGTATTAAAAAAAAAACTACTTAGTAGATCTCGTCAAACCAATTTTCGGTGGAACTTAACATCATATATTTTTTTAGTTTTGTCATTTTCTTATTTTAGAAGTTACAGGGGGGGGGGACATTTTACCACTTTGGAAGTGTCTCTCGCGCAAACTATTCAGTTTAGAAAAAAAAATATTAGAAACCTCAATATCATTTTTGAAGACCTATCCATAGATACACGTATGAGTTTGATGAAAAAAAAAAATTGAGTTTCAGTTCTAAGTATGGGGATCCCCCAAAATTTATTGTTTTTTTTTCTATTTTTGTGTGAAAATCTTAATGCGGTTCACAGAATACATCTACTTACTAAGTTTAAACAGTAGTTCTTATAGTTTCGGAAAAAAGTGGCTATGACATACGGCAACGGAACCCTAAAAATGCACAGGCGAACAGTAACTACATAATCTACAACTCGATTTTTAGGGTTCCGTACCTAAAGGGTAAAAACGGAACCCTATTACTAAGACTTCGCTGTCTGTCCGTCTGTCCGTCTGTCTGTCTGTCTGTCACCAGGCTGTATCTCAAGAACCGCGATAGCTAGACAGTTGAAATTTTCACAAATTATGTATTTCTGTTGCCGCTATAACAACAAATACTAAAAACAAAATAAAATAAATATTTAAGGGGGGCTCCCATACAACAAACGCGATTTTTTTGCCCTTTTTTGCTCGATATCAAAAATGGCAACAGGTAGGCACTTGAAATATTCACAAAATACTCAGTTGTATTTTAACTTTAATAATAATACAATTAAAATAAAACAAATATTTAAGGGGGGCTCCCATACAACAAACATGTTTTTTTCGGCGTTTTTGCCTTGTGGTACGGAACCCTTCGTGTGCGAGTCCGACTCGCACTTGGCCAGTTTTTTTTAGTTAGAGAATGGGATTTAGAATGACGACCGACGCGACGGCAGTATTTGCTTCTCGCTCAGGCGCAATAGCTACTACTACGTGAGCGACAGACATGTACACACTATTATCTATACAGTATTGTGACTCGGCCCTCTTCTAGAAATAATTACAGACCTACAGCCGCGCGTAAACACGCAATAGGGCTGCCCGCCTACAGTATTTTAATTTCATCAACCTCCCAGCTTCATTCTAGTTTTGTGATTGTATAGGTAAAATATTATATTTTTTATTTAAAAATATGAAATTCGTTGTGAATGAAATAGGAAGAGTTCAAAAACAATACTTACATATTTTTGTTTTTTTTTATTAGTAGATTTAATTTAAAAAAAAACCTATTGACGAATTCAAGCAACCAAAAACAGCACAATATAGTCTATAATTGCTCTTTACCATATTATTAAATAAGTACTTGTATTAATTATTTCAATGAATATTTGTCACAAATAGCACGCTTACTGCTTACAAAACGATCACACCGTCCGGCGTCCGTTCATCACTGCGGAGCATTCGAGACTGTTTGTTTACCGAGTGTAAATCGGACTCTAGGCGCGTAGGTATAACTCGCGTTCCGACCGTTTGTATGAAGATAGTATACTGTATAGATAATATTACCGTGCCTACTGTATCTATTCTATAAATTATAATAATAATGCAAGGTTGTTGATGTTGTTGATAGTAGAGTGTACGTAGATATTTGTTACCTCCTGATTTAACGACTGACTTACTACTCGACTTACCGATCGACTTACCGACTGACTTACCGACTTACTGACTGACTTCCTGCGGGAAATTGAATTACGCGGGTAAAACAGCGGGGCAAGCTCGTCTAAAATAATTTCGATGTTTCACATCTGCCAGGCCTCTCACGATGGCTCAATTTATAGATGATCTTTTTATTATAATATACATTACATAGGTACCTACCTAATTACTTATAAAACTTAGTAATAGGATAAGCTTGCGAATGCGTCTATAGTAGGTTTTTTTTTTAGCATTGATCTATCTTTCAGACACTCTGAAGCAACGGAAAGCACCAGTGGAGATGGAGCTAGAGAACGTGATCCAAAAACTCAATCGCTTATGAGTCGCTGAAGACATACTAGAACGAGTCAACTCCGACCCAACATTCATGAAACGCATTGTTACTGGTGACGAGACGAGTTTGACATGCAAACTAGTCAACAAGCTTCGGAGGGGCGCCTTCCAACTGAACTGAAACCGAAAAAACCACGCCACGGCCAAAGTCGATCAAAAGTCAGTCATGTTGACTGTTTTCTTTGACTATCGCGGTATTGTACACTCGGAATTCATACCGGAAGGTCAAACGTTAAATAAAATATATTATTTGAGCGATATGCGGCTTTTGAGAGAGTAAATTCGAAAAAAAGGCCAGATTTGTGGAAAGAAAACTGTTGGATCTTGCACCACGATATTGCGCCTTCGCACAAGGCCATCACTGTGAACGAATTTTAGCGAACGAAGGAGAATTCGCGGCGTAAACTAAGCTCAATTCCGGAAAAAGCGTTTAAAAAATGTTTTTATGATTTGGTTATTCGTTGGTGTAAGTGTGTCGTTTCTGAAGGATCATACTTTGAAGGGGATAAAATAAATTTGGATGAATACCTAACTAACATTTTGTGTATTATTTGATCTCGGTACGTCTTTGACAGAGCAGTATTTTAGTATTTCTTATTTCTAATAAAGAATTTATTATCCTGTGCATTGTATTGTAATGAGTTTTATCAGAATTTATTTAGTCCAAAGTATATAACTAATAATAAATAACTAGCTTATGCCCGCGACTTCGTACGCGTGGACAATAAATTAGTTATTAAACATACCCTATGTGATGGATGAAAACCAAAGCTACAGAATATCGAAACTTCCATCAAAATCCCTTCAGTAGTTTATTATCAGACAAAAATTCGACAAAACCGATCATTCATAAGGGTAGTGCGGAAGCGATATAACAGTCATGAAATAAAAGATTAGGTAGCAATTAAAAAACTGCGCACCGGACTGCGGACTCGCGCAACGAGGGTTCCGTACCATCATATGTTTTTAAATTTTCATCGACGAGGCCTATATTCATCAGAGAATTTTAACATTGTGCACTGCGGTGTATAATATTGCAGTTTTATGTCAGCGCCATCTCTTGACCGATAGTGAAACTAATATAACTTTTATTGATGATTTCTGAACAAGTGTGCTATTTAGAGACTTCGTTTTATTTTTCCTGTAATCTTTACATAAACTTCTATCACATAAAATAATTTCAAATTTTTCTGTTTGCAAACTTCGGAGATAAGGGCGGGAAAGGTTTTTTTTTTGCATTTTACATCAAAAGTCGAAAACAATGCGGCCCAAAAAAAAGAATAAATGTTTGAGAATGTGCAAACTGTTTTCTTTCATATGATACCCCACATGCCCTAGTAGCCCCACTTCGAATTTTTCAGACTTCCTTTCAGGCCCTGTTGCAAAAAACGTACATATATTTTTATTTCTTTCTTATTTGCAAAATAGTTGAGCAAACATCATCTAAAATTATTCCAAATTTCAAGTTGATGCATTAGTAGTTCTTGACATGTCCAGCTGTGACAGACAGACAGACAGACTGAGTCTCACCATAAGGGTTCCGTTTTACCATTTTGGTACGAAACCCTAAAAAGAAAATTTTTGGTAGGTAATAAAATTAATTATGTTGCTATATTTATATTTCCCTAAAAACTAAACACCAGAAATATTTTAACATAAATTTTATACATAATATTAAAAAAATATAATATTTACAATCACAAAACTAGAAAGAAACTAAAGTAGGATGATGAAATTAAAATACTGTAGGCGAGCAGCCCTATATTTCAAGAATAGGGCCGAGTCACAATACTGTTAGATGAAATTACCGTGGCAGCAGCGGGGTCAGCGAGTTCATTCGAATTGCGCGTTCGCGGAACTTGCCACGCGCGGAGGGAGGTAACGCTAAATGCCTACTGCGCTCGAATATCCTGGCCTTAAGAGCGTTTACGCCGTATGGCATTTCATACAAACTTTCAAGCCCTTATTTTTCGAAATTAATGAACCGATTTTAATGAAACTTCATACACATTAGCAGGATACAAAGGTCTAAAAAGTTAGTAGAGAACATTTACGAAATGTCTTATTTAAAAAAAGATAACTGGAGAACTCTGTTTCAATGGAAAATTTAAAATCGGTCTAATTTGGCTGTAACACAATTTTTCGAAAATGTTTTCTACTAACTTTTTAGACCTTTGTATCCTGCTTATGCGTATGAAGTTTCATTGAAATCGGTTCATTCATTTCGAAAAATAAGGGCTTGAAAGTTTGTATGAAATGTCGTTCGGCGTAAACGCTCTTAAGGGAGCCTAAGGGACCCCCCCATTTTATGGGACTTAACATAATTGGTGATATGTGGGTGTGTTAATTGCTATACACCAGCGGGGTTATTCCGTAACACACACACTAACAGTAGGAATGGCTTTCATTTTGACTGTTCAACAACATTCATTGCGTTATTTACCTTGTTGGGCAGACACATTTTGCGAACTTATGAAGCAATGGATTAGCAATATCCTTCAAAATGGTTCAGATTTTGATTGATAGTGTCCTACGCAATTAGGTTACTGGTGGCCTACCATGATCTAATTAAAAACGATTCAAAAGCAAGACATTTCAGTTTAGGTTCCAAAACTGCATCACTTCAAAGTCGTACCATGACGTCCAATATTTACGCTCAGCGGCATTTGGATCGTTAAAAGTGAATGAAAGATCGCCATTTGTTGCTGAACCGCGTTTGAAACGTTCTTGGTGAAAAAGAGACAACGCTATAATTATCAAAACTAAATGAATGAAACCAAAACTTGCGACTCAGTTTGGGACAATCGCTGTCAGATGGCATGGCCTAAATTGTTAAACTGACGTCATGGTACGAATTAGAAGAACAGTTCAGTTTAGGTCCTAAAATGGATCGTGTTAAGAGCTCGTAGTAGGCCTCCTGTCCTGAGCGTTTCGAAACATAAGCGTGATGTTATGTAAAAGTGACATAATTGAAAACACTTGCGTTGTTGCTCTTTGTTCAGGGTTACAACCTTAATTAACTATTGTTTATTTTCTAGAATAACTACCGACAATGGCGGGCCTTTTAAATTATTTATAATCGTGTACCCAGCTGTAATTGTAAACACAGTTCAAGCAATTGAAGACTTAATTGGCAGGCACATGTGAGGCATTTATGAAAATCAACAATATATTTTGCTGTGTCATACGATTGACGATTCAAAAAGCTTGGAATTAAATAATACAGAGTTACTTTTCAAAGACCATCCAAATTTTTTCATGGTGTTCTACCCATGAATATAAACAACTTTCACTATGGGACCAACTCTGAAATCGCGAAAAAAAAATCAGCTGTTTCATACAAAACTTCAATACCTACTTGACCAAAATGTATGAAACTGCTGATTTTTTTTTCGCGATTTCAGAGTTGGTCCCATAGTGAAAGTTGTTTATATTCATGGGTAGAACACCATGAAAAAATTTGGATGGTCTTTGAAAAGTAACCCTGTATTTGCTTGCAAACTTGTAAGTAATTATAGTAATTTTATATTACAACAAAAAAATAGAATTGAAATATTGTTTATTATGTACTTACACCATAAATATTACAGATATACACACATCAAAAGTGTCTAGGGATCAACATATATTTTTGCAATAACTTTTCTCCTGATTGATATTAATTAAAATTTTCTTTAAGGATTCATCAAATAAAGTGTTTTCGTTTGTCACAGTAACGATAAACCAAGTCACCTTTGCATTAATAAAGAAATTTGCCATTTTCCTAATAAAGGGATTTTTGACATTTGAACCACTAACACAAAAGTTCGAAAAAAAGACTGAAATAACAGTTTTCTTTAAAATTTTATTGGGTAACTTAAACAATTAATAATCCGTGTTTCTACCGCGAACACTAACAACACAAGAACATCGGTTTGGCATACTCAAAATGAGTTCATCCAAATCACGCTGTGGAATGGCCGCCCATGTTCGTTGCAACAACAAAAAAAGGTCTTCTTGCGACTGGATACCCTCCATATTCGGCAGAGCTCTTCTCTGTAGCATATCCCATGCATGCTCAATCGGGTTCAAGTCTGGCGACTGAGCAGGCCAGGGCAGGACATTGATGTTAGCTGCGGCGAGAGTCTGTCTTACAACTCTTGCGGTGTGCGGTCGTGCATTATCATGCATTAACTGAAATAAGGGACCGATTTGCACTTGTAGAGGAACGATGACGTCTGATACAATCGTCTCAGCATAAATTTGAGCGTTGAGGTTGCCTCTGATCCAAATCAACTCAGTTCTTCCGCCGATCCAAATACCCGCCCATACCATGATGGTTCCACCACTATAAGGATGGACTTCCTGGCAGGATTTTAATCGCTGTTGGCGTCCAGGGGTTCTCCAGTGTCGTATACGTCTTGTATCCGGTCTCATACCAAAACGAGACTCATCAGAAAAGCACACGAAACGCCATTGTTCTTCTGCCCAATTTCTGTGTTCAAGAGCCCATTGATATCGAATCCTACGATTGTGCATTGCTATAGGTGGTACCCGTAGCGGTCTTCGGGAATGAAGGTTCACTTCATGCAAGCGGTTTCTGACTGTTTGGTCGCTAATTAAGTTCCCTGAAGAGTGATGAAGCCTCACGGCTAACATCATGGCGGTTATTGTTGGAGCTCTTCGAGTTAAGATTTGAATGTATCGGTCTTGTCTCCGTGTGGTGCAGCGATGCCGTCCTCCATGGCGCTCAGCCACGGTACCAGTGCTTCGGTAACGTGTCCAAAGTCGACTGATAACACTCTGACTTGTATTCAGAGCTAAAGCCACAGTACGTTGCCGGGAACCAGCTTCTATCATTCCCACGGCTCTGAGCATTTCTTCCCTGCTTAAATGACGTCGCCGCTCCATAATAACGTTGGTTTTAATCAGTAGTAGGGAAACAGTAGCACTAATAATGTCTTCAATGCGTTGTATGTTTTTATAGGGAAAATATTGACAGCTGATTTTCATCTTTTACTCGAATTTGATTCACAGTTCCTGATTCAAATTATGAAATGCACCAAAAAGGATCCATATAAATTTATAAAATCATAAATTTATTACAAAGCCACATCTCAATCTCAAGAAATCCGCATAAAAATGCTTGATCCCTAGACACTTTTGATGTGTGTAAATGTAGACATTCTACATAGGCTGACACAATTGGCGGACATATCGCTGAAAGCGATCTTTCAAAGACAACCTTTGGATGGATTCAGAGAGAACGAAATTGTAGTAAGAATCTTCATTAGTAAACTTCTGTCCTCGCCCAAATATTTTAGTCAGTGGGTATTATCGTTCGAGCCACAGGTAAATAGAAGTCTGTGGTCCGAGCCCTCCATTAATGCATTGACTACATACTCTTTGATCGCGGACACAAGTACCTACATTGTTTAAAATCAGTTGATCGATACACTGCACCTGTTAGATTAGATTATAATTTCCTACATAGCTGAAGTAATTTACGATATAACATCAAGTTTTGAATAAATTATCGCCTATTACGGAAACATTCTTCATTCTTTGTATTTTTGACAGTTGCTACGGGTAGTCAGAAGCCCAAAAGACTGACAAGTGTTACCAAGGTGTATCGTATTACCCAGTAACTGGGTTGTGGAGGTCAGATAGGCAGTCGCTCCATGTAAAATACCTACTGGTATTCGGCTGCATCCGGTTAGACAGGAAGCCGACTCCAACATAGTTGGGAAAAGGCTAGGCATATTGATTGAGGAAAAGATTCTTTAGAAAGGTCACTTCCCTTGCGAACCGTACGAGAATAAACCATCAAATCAATAAACTATTTCTAGCCCCATAAGCTTTGCAGTGAGGCGAATAAATATTGGCATAATAATGAGCTTACCTTTGCAAATTGTAGCCTCGTATAAGTTCTATACACACATAATCAGCCTTTAATGTTGCCACTGCTGGGAGATGGGGCACGCGGGCCCAGGGTGTTGGATGATGTCACATTGAGTAATTTACGCGGCCTTCGTCCTTTCTTTGGTATTATTCGCCGAATCGTTCAAGTTTTGAGTTGAGCTGCACGATTTATGACAAATACGTGCACTGATTGGACAGGTCTGCTCAATCTGTGTGGTTCTTTCCTCAAAAGACACCAATCTACACGGTCTTCACACGATCTGACCAAGATTTTGTCTGGACTTTAAAAGAGACTGTGACCTCTGAGTTTGTTTCGGCCTTTCTTCTCAGAATAGTCAGATAGGAAACGCCGACCTCATCTAGTTTAAAAATATATAATTGACGTGTATAAAAGTGTTTGTACAAACCTACTTACAGAAAATAAATCATTTATGATGTCTTCGAATTTTTGGTTCTAGGACATGCCCCGGTTTTTTCACTATGTTTTCCTTCACCGTTTTCAGAACAGTGGCTGATGAAATAATTTACATAAACTAAAGCGCCTGTCTGGGTTCGAACCTACGACCTACAACTCGTAAGTCGCGACAGTTACCACTGGGGCACCAGTGCTCTTCATTAATCTGTATTAGTCGTATTTATGGTAAACATAACTGGTTGCTCAAATGTTGCACACACTGCAGTGTTGTTAGCAACATGTTCCCAGCAACACATAACGCATGTTGCTGCGACAATGTTTTTGTTTGCCATCATTTCTCACTGTCATTTTTAGATAAAGCGGATATAAGACGCTCCACTTTGTCTGCCTTTCATTCATGAATTAATTTATCACTTTTTGTTCATTTCGGCCTTCCATTTGGCATCTCTCACCCGAAATGAAACGTCTGAACGCAAAATGAAACCAAAGTGAATAATTTTTTCAATGTTGAAATGACCCAACGATGTTGGATTTTGCCACTCGGCATCCTTCACGCGTCCACGGAATGAAAAAAAAAATGACCGAGAAATTAAATGAAAAGAGCAGATGAATTTTGTCGGTGTCAGTCTGAACTTGACATGAAACAAAATAGCTACTTTAAGCACTCAGATATACAGAGGTGGACTTAATGCCATTCACTCGAGCGCACCATTCACTCACATAGAAAGGATGCTGGTGCGTATCACTGCCTAGGTAATTATAAAACAAAGTCCCACCGCCGCGTATGTCGGTCTGTCTGAACGTGATAAACTTCATACGGGTTTCACCAATGGACGGAGTGATTCATGAAGAAGGTTTAGGTGTATAATTCATTAAGGTTTTGTGTAAATTGGCTGAAATATGACGATGATTGTTGAAGATGTCGGAAAAAATCACGCCGACTATTTTAGGTGCTTTACTAGCGTGCCCCGCGTAAACAGTGGATTAAATTTGGCACACAGATAGTTTATAACCTGGATTAACACATACTAGTACGTTCCCGTGGCATATTTACGCTAAGCTACGCTGCGCCCGCGTTTGCAAGCACTAAGTCTCGATCCCGTGGGAATATCAGGATGAATAATATCCTATGTCCTTATCCAGGTCTTGATCTACCCATGTGCCAAATTTCATCCAAATCTGTTCAGCCGTATTAGCATGAAAGCGCAACAAACAAAAATCAAATCTTTTCTCTTTATTAATAGTGCAGCTAACTGCATATAATAATTGTTATTTAATTTTATACTATTGACACCGCAGATTGACACCGTATTCCTATAGGGAATGTAAGTACCGCATCATGCTGAGATAGGAGCCTTTTGGTCTCATCAGGACTTTGTTGTTTTTTTAAACTTTCTGAAATCACGAAATAAAATCAGCTGTTTCATACAAAACTTCAATACCTACTTGACCAAAACGTATGAAACAGCTGATTTTTTTCGTGATTTCAGAGTTAGTCCCATAGTGAAAGTTGTTTATATTCATGGGTAGAACACCATGTAAAAATTTGGATGGTCTTTGAAAAGTAACCCTGTATAGTCGGATTTCTGACAAATGCGTGCACTGACTGGACAGGTCCACTCAATTTGTGTGGTTCTTTCCTCAAAAGACCATTTCAGACATCAATCAACATGGTCTTCACAAGATCTGACCAAGATTATGTCTGGACTTTAAATGATACTGCGACCTCTGAGTTTGTTTCGGCCTTTCTTCTCAGAGCAGTCAGACAGGAAACGGCGACCTCATCTAGTTTTTAAAAATATGTTTGATGGGTAAAAGTGTTTGTACAAACCGATTCACAGAAACAAAATCATTTATCGTTATCATTAAATATTACTTTAGTACTAAATGCATTACAAGAATTACCAATTTTACCACGTCTTACCAATCTCAAACAAGAATAAGCCATGAAAATAACATTCAGAACTTACATAAGAACTTAAAAACATCATGTCATGAGCGTGTTTTTCTGATAAACGGTGGTAGGTGTTATCTAACGACTCAAGATTCTTAATCTTATCTGAAATAATTCCCCGTATTTTTACTGGGTAGTGCTTCTATTGTATTTATACTTACTAATAGTAATCTATCTTCTATCTATATTTGTATTATCTATATTCTACATACTGTCTGTGTGGTGCCGGACCTAAAGAATACCACCACCCCTTACTTCCCGTGGGTGTCGTAAAAGGCGACTAAGGGTCGTACCGGAGAATGGGCAGCAGCGTTCTCTATGTATTCCACCATCATACCATACTGCGATCGCCAACCCGCCTGCCAAGCGTGGCGATTATGGCAAACCCTCCCAAAATTGGGGGAGGCCTATGTCCAGTAGTGGACGTCTATCGGCTGAAACGACGAACGACGATATTCTACATATATTTTATTTATATTATACCAGCTTCCGCCCGCGGCTTCGCCCGCGAGGTATGTCGATAAAAACTATCCTATGTCCTTCCCCTGGATGTAATTTATCTCTCTGCCAAATTTTATCAAAATCCGTTCAGTGGTTTAGGCGTGAAAAGGTAACATACAGACAGACAGAGTTACTTTCGAATTTATAATATTAGTATGGATAAAGAGCTAAAGTTTGTAAGTTTGTATGTAGGGGGTAATCTCTGGAACTACCAGTCGGATTTGAAAAAATCTTTTTGTATTTGATAGCGCAATTCTTGAGGAAGGCTATAGGCTATTTAACATCACGCTATGAACCTCAGGAGTCGAGCAAAAAGAAAAAAAGTCAGAAAGAACGCTAAGCAAAAACGAAGTAATAGCGCGGGCAGGCGATGAAATGCGACGGGGCGGACTCTCTCTCTCGGAAATTTCACGCGGACGAAGTCGCGGGCAGAACCTAGTTAGTTATAAATAGTTCGATATCGACTATGTTATTTTCCCCTGCAAAGAAACTTCACCCACACTCGGTCCGTGGGCGACGTGGCTACGATAAGAGGAAATGCAACAGCGTATTCCTGTTTGCTATTAATATCAAAATATCATCATCTACCTGCTAAGCTTGGTTAAAGGCTTATATAGAAAATTCCTTTCTTTCTTCATTGATGCCACTCCCAGTCTCCTTCTCAAAGTTTCACTCCTGAAGCTTGGCTGGCGGCATTGGGAACTCACAGCTCTGTCTATATCCTCATCATCATGATCTACAGCCTGACTCACCCACACCCCTATCTTCTGTCTGCCCAGACAGGCGCTTTACTTTGTGCACATTATTTCATCACCACTGCTCTCAAAACGGTGAAGGAAAACATTTTGAGGAAACCGTCATGTCCTAGAACCAAAAATTTGAAGACATGTGACATCTACCAACCCGCGCTGGGCCCGCGTGGTGGATTATAGCCCACTCTCTCCCACAGAGAGGAGACCTGTATCCCAGCAGTGAGAAAGCTGATTATGATGGTATACCAATTTCCAGCTGCAGTCTTTGTGCCCAGATTATCAACCCACCTTCTTAGTAAAACTAAAGGTATCTCTCCTGGTTTCTTTCGAATAACATAATTATTTCCCTGGCATTGTTTTCCATCATGGTCTAAGAGATGTTAAAGTTCATCATATCGTTCAGGATTCCCTTTAAAAATTCCGCTCGGCTCAGTCGTACGTCATGCTCTCATAAAGAATTGAAGTCTATAATCGATTGCCCACGACTGCCGCAGTGGTCATTAGATTCAATTAACTTTCGAATTAATATTGCACGAGCTGTTAGCGTGGGCATGGAGGGCTTAGTTGATAAAATTGACTGTAAACTGACGTGGTATATGGCATATTCAGTAGAACAATACTATAATGGTCTTGTTTCGAAATTCTTTGAATATTTGTAAAGCAAGAGAAGCCTAGAACCAACAATTCGAAGACGTGTGACATCCACCAATCCGTGTGGTGGTTCCACTCCCTCTCTCAGAGAGGAGGCCTGTGTTCCAGCAGTGGGAACATTATAGGCTGAATTAGGCTTATACTTCTAATAGGAGACTATTATATTCGACAATATAGTCCGCGTGGAAGACTAGGAAAGGCCTGTCCCAACATTGGAAATGTTCCGGCTATTGGGACCGAATTCGCTTGTCAGAGAGAAATCGAAAGAGGTTTTATCAAAGAAAGGCTGTAGCTGTAATTTCTAAATAGCAAAAGTCAAAGTGAGAAGTGTCAAAGTGACAGGTGTCAAACTATGAAATGTCGACTGAGTGTGACACGGGTCAAAAAAAACGTCCTTTTGGTA
The DNA here is from genome assembly GCA_916614155.1 of Mesoligia furuncula. Classification (NCBI taxonomy): domain Eukaryota; kingdom Metazoa; phylum Arthropoda; class Insecta; order Lepidoptera; family Noctuidae; genus Mesoligia; species Mesoligia furuncula. Next base: position 26,130,764 of record OU744802.1, on the reverse strand, counting down.
CTACTGGATAGCTTGGTAGTCCTACGGTAGTAATACTGGTAGTACCACGGGCAGCAGACGTTTAGAAATTGTGAATTGCTTTAGTGTCAATTAAATTAAAATCAAAATCATTAGAAGTTAGTCAAGGGAAACCGTTCTGTACAGGGTGTTGCTTCTTCGTAAATATAGGTAGCAGACAAATAAATTCAACGCAGGGGTGTTCAGAGTCAGCGGGATTGTCCGAAAGGGTTACCGCTGGCCCGGAACATAAAGGGCTAAGGAAGGAACACGGGGGGGTTTTAGTCAGTAAGAGTCTGACACTCCCTTCCGCTCCACCCAGAGCGGGAGGAGTCATTTGATGATTTCCCATCCGCAAAAAAAAAAAAAAAGGGGTGTTCAGAGTCATGTACTAAGTCCACGGTAACTGGTTGTGAATGAATGTCCCTGCTACCCTCTATAGATATTTTAAGATCCACATAGGACTGGTCAAGTGGTCAGACAAAAATATCTCACAGACAGTTTGACTATCCAACTTGCGCCGGAGCATCCCCAAAAGATAAGAACAATAATGTTGTGCACTTTGACACCAATATAACAGTAACGACTACCCATCTGAATATAAACTGAAGCCGGCGGTGATAACAATAATGTTATCATTTAATTTTAATGTGCCACTCGGAAGCTAATTGAATGTGTGTTCATTATTGCGTGATTAATTTATATTAGTTGTAGTTTGTGAGAACTTTGATACTGGATTTCTAAAGGTCATGAGAAAATGGTTGTTGGTATCAGCCGGTTAATGTTCATTACCTTGTTAGCCGTGTATTTCCTTTAACCATTATGTAGAAGGTGTTAAAAAAATTAACCCAACAAACTTTAAGGGTGCTTTAGACCGTCGAACTGAACAACTTTCAGTATGGGACCAACTCTGAAAACACGAAAATAAAATCAGCTATTTAGAACAAAAGTTACCTACAAGTGTTAAGTTAGGTACCTACTTGACCAAAGTGTATGAAACAGCTGTTTTTTTTCGTGATTTCAGAGTTGGTCCCATAGTGAACTGTGAAAGTTGTTCAGTTCGATGGTCTAAAGAACCTCGTAAAGTTTGTCGGGATAATTTTTTAACACTTTGTTTAAATAACTAACGGAATTTAGTAGGTTGTAGAAAATATTAACAAAATACCCTTTTTACGTGAAAGATCGTCTCAGTGTATTTTATTTCCTTTCATCTCAAGATCATTATCATGCTCTTTGCGCTTATCCTAATTTATTTTAGGTTGGCGCAACATATCTTCTCTATTACTCTTCATCTCAGTAATCAGACCTTTTCTAACCGTATCATCTTACGTCTTTCGTTTTCTACCATCGCCAGATAAAACCGTTTTGTGACCTATTGACTAAGCCTATGTCAATGTGCTACATTGCTACCCACTAGTACCCACCTATAACTTACATTCGAAGGGGAGAAAACTTCTTTCGCACAATCACAGAGCTTCTATCATAGAAAACATAACCTCACGCCTAATCCTCGAGGCATTAGGTGCACCTTTAGTACCTACATCCACATTTCGCCAGTTAAGCTTTAGTCCCATGTAATAAGGGGCGAGCCTATTGCCATCAACCAACATCGACCAATGAGGCAGTCTGTAGGTACTAGGAATCTCGCTCGAATCTTCCTTCAATATAAACGTCTAGCATTTTGTTGCAGCCGACAACTTGGCTTCATCTACGACGCGGTGACTAGGGGCATCACGATTGAAGACATCGACCTCGACCAGGTCTGTCTCCTGACGGAGGCGCCCGAAGCTCGGCGGCTCGTCAGTGAGCTGACGGCGTTGCGAAGCGAACGATACATTGTTGCTCCACAAGGTTAGTGGATTTTGTTAGGCGTTTGTGAATGTGTAATGGATAGTAAATATTGTAAGTTTAACACATGACTTTGAGTGTGACGGTGATGACTTTTAGGTGAAAAACATGCATTTTGGAAGTTTCCAAATGCTTTTTTTACACCTAAAAACTATATGCAACATTAAAAGTACAACAGCGGACTTAATGTTAGTGTGATGCGATATTTTAGTGACAAATTAATAGAAACAGCGAAATATTTGACAAAAATTTGTGACGTTGCCAACTTTCTGTTTTGTTTTATTTAACAAGCGAAGTGTTACAAAAATTTTGATAGCTAATTGCTATTCAGACTTGTTGTTGAAACAATCGAGATTTTTTTGGATTGCAGAGAAATGTGGTTAGAAATTACTATCAATAGAAAGAATTTAATTACCTATATCAAACAATAGAATTAGTCTCGTCATAAACAGCTATGACAAACAACCCTGCGATGAACTAGAAATACCAAATGGGGTCAACAATAGATATACAAAATAGTTTACAATAGTTCTATGCGTGTTCACGCTATGCGTTGCGCCTGCACATAAGTGCAGTGAATCATTATGTCAGTTCTAAAGTCCAGTCGTTTGTGGCAGATGGTTTATTATCACTCGTCTAACGTGATAACACTGGCAAGGTATACAGGTAAAAGAAAAATATTGATAAAAATATGACAGACTCATCTTGAGTGGATGAATTGATAAAGGTTTGTAAGTATTGTTCTGCAGATTCTTTTCGCTCAGACGTAAAAATGTCGCGGCGGGATTTTATCGCGCATTGGATTTTCAACTCTTGGCGTTTAGCCGAACATTGAAAATCCAACACAAAGCATCCCCCCAGCGCTTCAAAAAAAATACTGTTTGATTTTCAACACTCGACGCTAAGCAATGCGTTGAAAATCAAGTGCGCGGAGAAAATCGCCGCGGAAAAATCGTGCTCGTGCGATGGGTTAGGCCTTTTGCAAAAAGAAAAGAATTACTAAGTATTCTAATAGGATGAAATACAGCCAATTTTCCTCAAAGCATATTCTTTTAATTTAAACTTCACACAACTTTTTCAAAAAAACAAGTGAATATTCCCGTCCCTCCAAATTCAAGTCAAGGCTTCCAAATTCGTATGTTAATGTTCTAAAAAGTAAACTGTTTGGTTTGCGCTAGCGCACGCGAAATGCATAACCGGCTGCGCCCGAGTTTCCCTGAAGCGTGCATGCGTGAATGTTTACAACGTGTTTACTAAATAACCGGCGAGAACTGCACTGAAACAGTCGATACGTTTGAGTTATGTAATCTTTTGGTTATCTGGATGTGGAAATTTTGACGAGGTAGATTTAAGGATTTTGTGAAATAGTCTTATGTCTTTAAACCGTAGTAGGTAGAATAGAATATAATAGAAATACTCTTAAATAAAAATTACAGGTACCTATAAAAGTAGAAATTTTACAATGGACTGTATTATCGCTAATAGCGACCTTTTAAAGACAACCTTTGGATATGTAAAGACAAGTAGAATATAGGTTTTCATTCTGGGTTTCAAGTATCAGTGACAACAGCACCTTAAAACAAATTAATGTACTTAACAGAAACCGTATAAAGTAGAATAGGTGCTCTGACCCGACAGCCCTGCTTCCAACATGGCGGCCTTGCTAAACTTTCAGCATGTCAACAGGCAAAACAACCGCCTTGAGAAAACTATTGAATAAACTTAAACCTAGTTCCAGTTTCATGCCAGTGTTTCGAACTATGCACAAGATACGTTAGATTACAATATTTAAAATTAGATTTCATGACAGATTAAATCTGTCACTATATATGCTTGCATTGTCTCATCTCGATGCTCTCATCAACATTTGCCTAGCCTTATTGGGATCGGCTTCCATTCTAGCCGGATGCAGCCGAATACAAGTACATATTTTATATGGAGCGGCTGCCTATCTGATTAATACAACCAAGTTACTAGGTAACACGATATACCCTTGGTTAGACTATCAGTCAGATTTTCAGGGTTCTGAGACCTGTAGCGACTGTCAAAGATCTACGAATGACAGCCGGGGCAAAAGGCTTGACGTCGGTGCCGGATTAAGACTACTTGATGCCCTAACCAATCCACGCCTGTAGGTCCTCCTATCCACTAGTCGCCTCGTATTTTGTCAAAACAACGACGAGCGATTTGTAAAGATTGGCGCACATCTCTAGCTAGAGTGACTTTTGAGTCTTGTAATATCTTGCTGATAAACAGCCTTGCCTTTCATGTGCTAGCAAATACTGTTTCGGTGCTGTTTCTGCGTTATGGTGCCCCCGAGAGGTGATGCCCTAAGCAATTGCTTAATTTGCTTATGGGCTAATCCAGCACTGCTTGACGTGCATTGTTCCACACTATAATATCTAACAGTATCGAAACGTTCGTTGCTTAGATGGTATGGTTATGTTGACTAACAACAACTTGATTTACAAGGCAGATGTGTTGGTCAGCGGTATTGTCCGAAAGGGTTACCGCTGGCCCGCAACATAAAAGGCTAAGGAAGGAACACGGGTGGGTTTTAGTCAGTAAGAGTCTGACACTCCCTTCCGCTCCGCCCAGATCGGGAGGGGGTCATTTGATGATTTTCCACCCAAAAAAAAGGTAGATGTGAGTGGAAACGCTAGGGGAGGACGCTCTAGAAAGACATATAGTGACTCTATGGGTGATGTCCTTCAGAAAAGTCAGGTGTGTAGTACTTGCAACAGTCGCAACCGGCGTGCATATACAGGGTTACCTACTTTTCAAAGACCATCCAAATTTTTACATGGTGTTCTACCCATGAATATAAACAACTTTCACTACGGGACCAACTCTGAAATCACGAAAAAAAAATCAACTGTTTCATACAAAACTTCAATACCTACTTGACGAAAATGTATGAAACAGCAGATTTTTTTTTTTCGTGATTTTAGTGTTGGTCCCATAGTGAAAGTTGTTTATATTCATGGGTAGAACACCATGTAAAAATTTGGATGGTCTTTGAAAAGTAACCCTGTATATTATGACCAGCGCGGGATAATTGCGCAACCCACTAACACTAACAGGAATGGCATTAATTTTGTCAGTTCAACATCATTCATTCCGTTATTTACGTGTTGAGCAGACAAATTTTTCGAACTTATGAAGCAATGGATTAGCCAATGTTCTTCAAATGTTTCAGGATTCTGATTTATAGGGTGCTGATAATCCCAGTATCGTAGCAGCTGGTGATGTTCTGTAATTTATGCCTACTCCCATGAGAATAAGGCGTGATTTTATTTCATTTTATGTATGTGTATGTGTGTATCCAAACGTTCCGAACAGCTGCCGTAAGGAATTCCAAGCGAATATAATTGAGCATCGATCTGACCTAACAATGAGTCGTATGTCGCCGTCCGAATCTGTATAATTGGCTCAATTCATACGACCCGTGTGCACTGCACTTTATTGCTGACCGCTGACGTCGGGATTTAAATGACTGTGGAAATAAAAAGTAGACTAATGGTCTCTGTGTAAAGGTTGAACGTTCTGTAAATTTAGTTTACTTCATGGTGAACGTGATTGAAGATATTTTTAGGGTTCCGTACCCAAATGGTAAAAACGGGACCATATTACTAGACTCCACTATCCGTCTGTCCGTCTGTCACCAGGCTGTATCTCATGAACCGTGATAGCTAGACAGTTGAAATTTTCACAGATGATGTATTTCTGTTGCCGCTATAACAACAAATAATAAAAACAGAATAAAATAGATATTTAAAGGGGGCTCCATACAACAAACGTGTTTTTTTCGGCGTTTTTGCCTTGTGGTACGGAACCCTTCGTGTGCGAGTCCGATTCGCACTTGGCCAGTTTTTGATATTGGTGCCGATTCCCTTGTTCACAAACTACATTAATTTAAGTTCAATGCATCTTTTTCTTTCTATTTCATTAAGAATAGTACAGAAGATAAATTTTAGTTTAGACCTGTCAAATTAATCAGCGCCCGTGGGGCTGTTATCATATAGCCACGAGTCCCTTATATCACACGCAATAAACCGATATCTCCACAAAGCCTATAAAACTAGATGCATAATGGAAACTTCAGCGCTAGCCTAAATGCTAATATATCCTCTAATTATGCAAAACGATGATACAACCCGATCCTAAAACAGTATTGGCTAATTCTTTGTTTGTTAACAGCTGACTCATGCCTAAAAATAGTTCTGTATTGTTTTATATCATTTAAAAGAGTGTCCATGGAGTTTCTTGCCCGTTCTTCTCCATAGGTACTGTAGAGGTCTGCACTGGACCTCTACGGATTCTACTTTATAATTAAAACACCGTAGACTTGGAATTATTGTATTGGAAAAGTACTTCACAGCTTTACAGAAAATATATGAATGACTCTATAAAAAAAACACAATGTTAACGTTGCTGTCATCACAATTTGAATGCTAGAATGGAATATTACATCCAGCCAGACCTTTCTGCTAAAGGCCGGAACACACAAGACACTACATGAGCTACGCCCACCCTTGAATAAAAGTATTGGCATAACTCAAACACCAAACAAGACTTTTATTCATACCATTCGAACATTCAAACTCTTCCTACCTAATCCTATACAGAAAAATGACCTAACGTTGGAATTAGACAAGGTGAGACCATCTCCTGCAAGAGAAAGGTTAAAGTCAGGACGAACGAACCGCATATCTGACTCTTCGACAAGTGTCAGGTAAATTTACAATTTATAAGTGCCAATGTGCACTAAAACAAACCAACGTCGTCATGCCTGAACCTCGTCCCAACAAAACCAACGGAAAAGATGCGACTAGGCCTCCTAGGAAAACAATTGATGTGAAAGTTCACATCGGCCTAGATGAGGCTTAAACAAAAATTAAATGATCTTAACATCAAACTCTTTTACCCCATCGGACGGTATGAGCCAGAGGGAGGGAAAAGTTTAAGAGGCCAGGGTTCATTTAAAAGTCTAACATGCCCATACTCCAGAGGGAAAATTCAAAATTCACTCCATCATCATCTAATAACAACTCAATGAAACATTAACAACAAAACTGTGGGTGCTCAAACATAAGCTGAACCAATTGTGTCAACTCAACACACTTTGCAAAGGCTATGCCCCGTTAGCAAAGTTGGTTTCAACTTAAGCTGAGTGTCTGTCACCCCCCCTGTAGGAGTGACCACAGTTTTCTAAACCATTATCCTCCCATAACTCGCATCATAACTATCTGGAGCATGTTCATTCTATCCCGGCCTATTCGAATTTGGAAAACATTGACGACGACGATATGTTCGCTCCCTCAGGCCTCTTGGAGTTGAGAGGCAAGGCACCTCACACTCCCGGCCGCTTAGAGGTGGAGGCATTGCGCCTCACAGGCCTCTGAGAGCTGTGAGGTATGGCACCTCACACTCCCGGCCGCGTCCGATATTCTCTTCCCAGCATATGAAACATACACAAGAAAACATGTTAATAAAATGTAACATACTAATAACTAAAATAATGTCATAATAATGTTTACATCTAACTGACATATTATTATTTACAATGACATGACAAGTGTCAACAAAAAAAATCAAAAGTTTAAGTCATAACAAGAAAAGTTTTTAATCAATTTTAAAATGTTTCTATCTTTATACTTCCATTTAATAAATTTATGTTCTAAAAAAGAAAACTTCATTATAAAATGATAATTATTTTTACCCGACTGCGTCAGAAGGAGGGTTATGTTTTTAGAAGATAATTTTATAAATTTATAAATAGATGAAAAACATTTTGGAATAGAGTTTTTAGTTCTAGCTTTTTTGATACAAGGGATTCTTTTTTTAATGCGTATTTTTCTTGCAAATGGGATTCTTTTCTTAAATCGTGTTTTTCTCATATCGATTGTTGCACATTGTGAAATACTATTATTATTATTAATGACAAAATCACTAATATTGAAGACTGCAACTCCATCTGTAGAAAAATTAAATGAGTCTAAAAGTTGCACAGAATTGTCTTTCACCTCTATGTCTTCATCTCCGAGTGCATCCAACTTTAAATCACCTTCAACTAACCCCATTTCACTATCCACCTTACTATTGTCAACTGACAAAACGATGTTTTGTGCCTTGTCCTTTGTAGTCGAAAAATCGAAATGGTCATCCTCCTTTATTTTGGAATTATTAAACGAAAAATTATTCTCAATAAATTGATCAATAGCGATGTTATTTGTGTTGAATTGTACATCGTGATCATGATGCTCTTCCTGCGGCTCTGAAACATAACTAGATATATCAATAACTGGAATGAACTGACCCGATTCGTTACTTTCTTCCTCGTGTTCATTCTCGAATACTTCCATCAGCTCCTTCTCATCCTCTGCATGGCTGCATTCTTGGCTGCTGCGCTCGTCATCATCTTCTCCATCTCCATCAACTTCCACGCTGCTTTCTAGGCAGCTTTGCTCATCTTGTAGAGGGTCATCTTCTTTTCCACTAAATAATAAAGAAGCATCATCATCTACATTTATAACATCATCTTGTCCGTATTCTTTTAAGATCTCCTCTTTCTGCGCCTTATATAACGCTCTGTGACATCTGCACGGAAGCTCCTCTCGAAAGACATCACACATAACATCAAAAGTAATGCCTTCGTGATACTTAAAATTGTATAACGCTAGGGCTGCGCCCTGAAGGTAAACTCTCATTATCAGCGCCCAATCATTCTCACGCCAATTATTGTAGGCGGCAACTAGGGAATGCAGAACCGGTTCTGTTTTAAAGAACCGGGATTTTCGGGACCTTGTGGCTAAAGAACCGGGATTCCCGGTACTTTCGATACTTTAAGTAAGCCTTTAAAAGATGAAGAGTTGAAACGGAGAAAGTAAAAGAAAGACGAAATGACAGGGCAAAATAAAAACATTTAAATCAAATAAAACGTTTTATTTCTTGTTTTATTGGTAACTACGCATATTCTACCAGCAACATCTTTATTAACATTAAAACATTTTTGTACCTAATCCTAGATAATATTTATCAGAAACATTTATTAAACATCTTCTCCAAACAAATGATTTAAATCAACATGACTCCTATTGCAATTCTGCATCACCAAATTATAATTAAAAACTTGTGTAATATCTATAAAAAAAAGAAAAGGAACAGTGGAGTTTTAGCGTAGCATTAATTAGTCTCAATATTATTGATTAGATAATCTTAACCGAATTTTTTTAAATTGTTATTTATTAACATAATTCATCATCATCCTTTCAGCCGAAAAACGTCCACTGCTGGACATAGGTCTCCCCCAAGCACCTCCACTTCGACCGGTTCTGTGCTTCTCGCATCCATCGGGTTCCCGCGGCCTTCACAAGGTTGTCCGACCACCTTGTGGGAGGCCTTCCAAAGCTACGTCTACCGGTACGCGGTCGCCACTCCAGAACATTTCGGCCCCATCGACCATCTGTTCTGCGAGCAATGTGCCCTGCCCACTGCCACTTAAGTTTGGCAATTCTTTGGGCTATGTCGGTTACCTTGGTCATCACTGGCAACACGCACTAGTCAAAGACTTTCATCTTGAGACACTGAGGTATGTGGGACGAGAAGATATTGCGTAGCTTCCCGAACGCTGCCTAACCGAGTCGGATTCGACGATCGACCTCTTTTTCGAAGTTAGACCTACCTAACTGGTCAGTTTGTCCTAGGTAAACATACTCGTCCACGACTTTGAGTGTAGTGTCTCCGATCTTTATGAGAGTGGGTGTAACATGGGCATTTGACATGACCTGTCGCAGCGTATGTATCTGGTCTACATTGCTGAAGCCTTTACGGAATCCGGCTTGTTCGGGAGGCGTCAAACCTGCGCGCGAGACGGTTCGCGATGACTCTCGAAAACAGCTGGTAGACATGGCTCAGAAGTGAGATGGGCCTATAATTCTTAAGAAAGGCATTGTCGCCCCTCTTAAAGAAAAGTATCACCACACCTCTATTCCATGCCTGTGGTGTTTTGTCCTCGAGTATGACGGAATCAAACAGCTTCTGGAGGGCCTTAAGAACGGGTTTTCCGCCGGCCTTCAGGAGCTCGGCCTTAATTCCGTCATCACCCGACGCCTTGTTATTTTTGAGCTGCTTCAGAGCCATCCTGATCTTGTACAGGCTGACGTCCGGGATGTCTTCGGTATAGTGTCGGGTCAATCTAGCTCTTGGGTCGTTTGCCAGATCCATAACGGGATTACTTGTTGACGTGTATAACTGTCCATAGAACCTCTCGATCTCTCTCAACAGCTCAGGTTTGGCGGATACGATCCTGTCATCATCGGTCTTTAGTTTCGTAAGCTAGCTCTGCCCAAAAGAAGCAGTCTTGTTTGAGTCTTTTTTGCGAAGCACTGTCCACCAAAATCACAAACACAACGCAAAGCACAACATTCCGAAGACGCGATGGCCGCCACCAGCCCCTCCCGCACCCTCGTGCAGCATGCTCTTGTAGCATGCATGCTTCTTGTGCATGCTAGGTAGCAAGTGTATTCCACGCTTTAAGCGGTCGGGCTTTATGCTATTAAATTAGAAATATTCGAAACGCGAAGTATCTTTTCCCGAAAGTACCGAAAGAACCGGGATTTGGTTTTAAATATCCCGGTTCCATAATCGACGCAAATTTTCGGGATTTCCCGGTACTTTCGGTTCCGGGATTTCCCGGGACTATTCACTAGCGGCAACTATCTTATATTGTTTAATAAATTCTTCTAGGCAACCGTTGTAGCCCGTGAAAAATTGAGCCATCTCTCACTCTCTTTACAATAAAAACAAATTCAACCACTTAGCTTTGATTCCTCTGACGACGATTCTGCGCCTGTTTTATACTCACTGCTTACTGCTTTTACTGCTTGGCTTTGCGAGAGGTCTCGCTTTTTATATATAACGTGCGCAACTTTAGCGCTATACTTTATATTCGCTGAAAAAAAATGACGCGGGGTGCGTACTTCAAATAAGCGCTTATTCGCTTAGGAGTTCGGCGGCTTCGGCCCTCCACCATATGTAGAGGTCTGCACTGGACCTCTACGGATTCTACTTTATAATTAAAACACCGTAGACTTGGAATTATTGTATTGGAAAAGTACTTCACAGCTTTACAGAAAATATATGAATGACTCTATAAAAAAAACACAATGTTAACGTTGCTGTCATCACAATTTGAATGCTAGAATGGAATATTACATCCAGCCAGACCTTTCTGCTAAAGGCCGGAACACACAAGACACTACAGTACCTACACTTTGGAATGGGCAACTAGCTTCATATTTTCTGACTGACCGACTTCTTGACAATTCAAAAGTGCCTCATCATCTGCTTAGCCTTTTCCCAACTATGTTGGGGTCGGCTTGCAGTCTAACCGAATACAGCTGAATACCTGTATTTTACAAGGAGCGACTGTTACTGGGTAATACGATAGATACCCTTTGGTAAGACTGGTTGTCAGGCTTTCCGGCTTCTGACTACCCGTAACGACTGACAAAGATCCACGAATGACAGCTGGGACCAACGGCTTAACGTGCTTTCCGAGGCACGGAGGGGTCTCGGTATGTAAAGATGGTCACCCATCCACAGACCAACCGCGGCAAGCGTAGCTTAACTTGATTGATCGACCTGTGCGGCTGTTATTATTTAACCACGAGGGGCCCCTCACAATTCAAAACAGGCACTTTTGAATTGTGCCTGTAAATTAAACCATTTACAGGCACAATTCAAAAGTGCCTGTAAATGGTTTAATTGTAATAAACGCTTTGAGTTTGAGTTTCACTTACGACAATAGCCTATAATTTTCAGGCACAAAATATCGAGGTTTTGCATCTGGACTTATTCAAGTTAAAGTCTATTTCTATTTACGTGTCATATTTGGTAAACAAACATGGTGCGTTAAGATTTGACTTTGAGATAATTCATGAGTGACCTATAAACGCAGTTTTTATGTGCCTCGTTGGTCTAGCGGTTGCAAGTGCTACTGCTGAGCACGAGGTCCTGGGTACGATTCCCGGGTCGGGCAGTGTTATTGGGCTCTTCCAACAGGGATTTCTCATTCCGGTGTGTGGGTTTGTGCCTGGTTAATGGCAATAGACTCGCTCCCATGCGACTTACACCTGATTTTTTTTTCCAATAACCCTGTATTGTCTTCTTTATCAGTGCGATTTCAGGGAAATAATAAGCAAGCCTGATTGGCTATTGGAGCGAGACTGTGGCCATCAAATTAATGCAAACGTCTGACTGTCTGGCTACATTACATAGTTGATTGTAGATTTATATCTAGGCAGGTATGCCATTATATCATTCGCGCCGTCACGTCTGGTGGTCAATTTTCTCTGCTCTTGATTTTCGCCAGGAAAGAAGATTTCTTTAAATAGTTCTTGTATTTGCAAAATCATAGTTAGTTGAATCTGTTCATCTCTTCCTTGCACTCTTATCGCGTGTGTGGACAGTGTTTTGAACCTAGATTTATTGTCTGGAATCAGTACTGGTAACACCCACTTATTATTATACTTATTCCTCAAGTTACTCTTGTTAGAAGATTGAGACCATTCGAAAATCGGATGGACTATTATTAACTTGGGAGAAGCCCACCTATATTCTGCGCTCCATAACTCAAATAGAAGATGTAGAAAAAACAGCCAGGATGAAGAGGGAGCGGGCCGGACACGTCGCACGATTGCACCCGGAGATATGGGCAAAGATCGTCACTCACTGGACGCCTGACATCCCACATCGCCGTCGTCCTCGAGGTTGACTACGGCGAAGGTGGTGTGACGATTTCATTTACAGGGCCAACATGGCCAGAGATTGAAGGAAGGTTTGGAAGGAAAAAGGGGATACCTTAGCCCAGCAGTGGGATAAAATAAGCCTAACAAAAAAAACCTGTCAAGTGCGAGTCGGACTCGCGCATCGAGGGTTCCGTACTTTATAGGTATGTAAATAGTTTATCACGGGTTTTTTTTATGTACCCACAAATTTACGGTTTTCGGATTTTTTCCTTTACTTGTGCTACATGATCTTGCTTCTTCCAAATTTCATGATTCTAGGTCAACGGGAAGTACCCTATAAATTTTGATTCCTTTGAAAGTGTCGAAATATACGTTTTTTGCGGCATAAATGGCCGTATCTTTTTTTTTACGTTAACTTAGAAGTTTGATTTTTTCACAGCTTCAAGGGACTGTATGCCTGAGTATATGGTTTTAATTTCAACTTGATAACTCTACGCGTTCCGGAGATAAAGGGTCTTGACAGACAGACGGACGGACGGACTGACGGACAACAAAGTGATCCTATAAGGGTTCCGTTTTTTCATTTTGAGGTACGGAACCCTAAAAAATAAAATTTATAATGTTATGTAATACTTATCCAAAAGTGTAGGTTTGTTCCTGTATGATTATTTTCAAAGCAAAGTATGATGTCACTATAATTTAAATTTAAAGGCACTGAAGCGTTGAATTGTTGAGTCATTGTTTTGGGAGCCATTGTTAACTTAGTAAACTACATTTACATTATTACGAATAATTTTTTAACTTAGCTTAAAACACCAGCGGGATTGTCGGAAAGGGTTACCGCTGGCCCGGAACATAAAGGGCTAAGAAAGGAACACTGGTGGGTTTTAGTCAGTAAGAGTCTGACACTCAATTCCGCTCCACCCAGAGCGGTAGGAGTCATTTGATGATTTCCCATCCGCAAAAAAAAAAAAGCTTAAAACTCACGTTGTTTCCGCAGACCTGCTGTATTAAGGCTGCCCGCAGACAGGCGCGACGCGACGCTAGTAGAACAAATTCCATGAAAAATGTTCTACCAGAACCGCGTCGCACCGACGCGTCACGCCTGTCTGCGGAAGCCTTTAGTCACAACCCATAATAATTTCTGTAAGAGCACCGTTGACATTAAAAGTCTATAATTAACGAGAAAGCAAGTTGCGAATCACGCGTTAAAATTGCAAGAACAATCATTTATTTATACAAGGCTAGTGTTCAGAGGCAGTTTTATAGTTATGTTTTTATTGCAGTTTTTATAGGAAAAAACTCATAATTGCTACGTTTGTATGAGAATTTAGAGGGATATAAAAGTGATACTAGATATTTATACCAGCCTATTTTTGTCCCACTGCAGGACAAACCTCTCTTTTTAACCGACTTCAAAAAAGGAGGAGGTTTCTCAATTCGACCGTATATATATATATTTTTTTTTTTTTTTTTTTATATTTGTTCGCGCATAACTTCGTCGTTTATGAACCGATTTTAATTATTCTTTTTTTGTTGGAAAGGAGATATGCCAAGGGTGGTCCCATGATAAGGAAACCAGGATCTGATGATGGCATCCCAGTGCAATCGTGGCGAACATTCGAAAATCGTAGGAGCTAGGAGAACTTAATGAAAAAATTAACAAACGCACTAGTGTGCGTTTGTTAATTTTTTCATTAAGTATTTTAAAGAACTACAACTTAATGAAGGCCTGGAGTCGATCTGATGATGGAGCCGAAAGACAGTCGAGGGGACTCCTCAACGATTTACAGCAGTTACCTTGTGTTTGGGCTTGATTAATTTGTATTGATGTGAACTTTACACCTAGATGGGTTGTGACTGTCATTAGGGGTCTGATGATGAAGACGAAGGACAGTTAAGGGAACTCCTCAACAGTTTACAGTAGCTACCTTGTGTATGTTCACCGATTACTCGAAGATGGCTGGCCCGATTTCAAAGTTTATTTTTTATTTGAAAGGGTATACTCTCAAGGTGGTTCCATTATCACCAAGTTGGAATTTGAAGAGAGGATCCCATGGAAATCGAGGAAAACCCTCAAATTTAATAGGGAAACCTATAGCGATTTGGGTATTGTTTAAGGAACTTGAGCATTTACTCTCGGAAATCATCATTTGGTAAAGTGGAGCTGATGATGAAGACCACAGATGGCCATCGGAACTACTCAATGACAAATATTTCACGGGTTGCGATTCGATTACTTTAATATGGTTGCTAAGCAATTTATGCTCGTCACAATTCATATGGTGAGTGATTTTTGAGGAGTTCTCCTGGTTCTTACCGTGAGAACTCCTCAACAATTAACGTCCCAGCATCGGGAAAAGCAATCTTTTGTAAAAGGTGATGTACAGTTGGCATTAGGCTATTGTTACTTAGATAAATTACAAACTGACCCACTAAAAAGTGAAAAATAAAAACATTTTTACAAAAAAAACAACCGACTTCCAAAAAAATCACTACAAATTGAAAAATAACTTTAATTTCGGAAGTCGGTGTCAATAAACGAAAATGCGAAACCAAAGACACCGACTCGACGAAGTCGGTTGTTTTTTTTGTAAAAATGTTTTATTTTAATTTACGCAAAGTAAAGCGCCTGGCTGGGTTAAAACTCACGAACACGAGCTCCTAAGTCGGCGCCGTTACTACTGGACCACCACCCATCCGAGAGATATGCCATCACACTATATTTGTTCGAGTTCAAATGTCGCAACCTTCTTCCACACAAAAACAAAAGAAATAGATGCGGCCCACGTGATGCTTTTTTGGCACACACGCAAGAAAGTAGGCGTAACACTTTTGTGCTATCTTATTGTACACATGCTCAAAAGGGGCGGGCACTAGAAAGTATAGATACAGTCACTGAATGCACACATGTAACTCTGCACTGCGTAACACACTATCAATCTCAATCTGAATCATTTTTAAAGATGTTGCTAATCCATTGCTTCATAAATGTCAAAAAATGTGTCTACTCAACAACGTAAAAACGCAATGAATGTTGTTGAACTGACAAAACCCATTCGGGGCCGGCAGCGGGCCCTATCAGAATACCAGCGCTGAGACATCTATTTTTTTTTAAATGTCGCAGCATCATGCTGAGATAGGAGCCTTTTGGCCTCGTATTCGTATAGGACTTCATGTTTCATTTTCATTTTTTTTTATATAACTTGGTTTTTATTTTTTATTTTAATGTGTTTATTTTAGTCTGTGATCTTCCTGTACGAGTCGCAATAAATACTTTTTCTTTCTTTCTTACATATCCCTCGATATCCGTGGGACCACCACTGCTCCTACGTAAAACTATTTACACTTAATTCGCCTTAATAACCCTAATTGATTACCTAACTGTTGTTTTGTTACCTAACAGGCTTACCGGTACACAACAACTGAATACACAATCACTAATCAGGATGATCAGTTTGTTACCAGTATCTTTTGTTTGTAATATCTACTTTAAGCCCCTGTTCTATGAGTCGATTGATATCTACTGTTATCCATACATCTATACAAATAAATACAATTGAAGTAATGTCAAAATAACACCTTTTTACTAATTGCATATACGGTACTTTTAATTGTTGTCTTTCTGTTTGTTCCGGCTAATCTCCGAAACGGCTGGACCGGTTTTGACGGGACTTTCACTGGCAGATAGCTGATGTTATAAGGAATAACATAGGTTTTTAGTATTTTTTTAATAGGATTGCGCGCAAAAAAATATTAAAACGCATGAAATCCAATTGTTACCCGACGCGGTGGGTTGGGGGCCGAGGGAGTTTTATAAAAATGTGGCTGCTATTTTAGTATATATTGTATATCTTAAGACTTCCACACGACTGAAGCGGGCAGAAGCTAGTGTCATATACACATAAAGGTTCAGAAATAAATTTTCAAAATGATTGTGAAAACCACTTATAAATCCGTTGCGTAGTTTCAAAGAACAACGCGGTCACTCAGACCGACACAAAAGGCGGCTGAAAATAATATTATAAATAATATTTATAGATAAATTAGATACCTACACAGTAACAGACAATAGAGGAAAAAGTTTATATTCAATAGAGACAAAAGGGTACAAGGTCATCATGCCTTGCGGTAACAAGTTATCTATCTTTATGAAATATTGTTTCAATATAACCAAAGGTGCAATTCTCGTATTTTTAAGGTGAATGAGTAGTTGAGACCGCGAAATTCAAATTTTCTCACGTTTTTTGCAATTTTCAGGTCAGTGTCAGGTTGTATCTTCATCAAAATATGATTTGCGACAATAACAGGTACATATTTAGAGAATTATTATCATTCGAATCTTTAATACTTTTTCGTAACTTAGATTTCTACAATTAACACTTTTCCATAAGAGATTGGTGGTTGGTGGTAGAAATCTAACTTAGAAAGATATATTAATGATTCTAATGCTTATAATTCTCTAAATATGTACCTGTTATTGTCGCGAATCATATTTTGATCAAGATACAATCTGACACTGATCTGCAAATTGCAAAAAACGTAAAAAAAAATTGAATTTTGCGGTCTGCCACTATCCATTCACAGTCTGTTCTCAGTCTCAATACAGGGTTACTTTTCAAAGACCATCCAAATTTTTACATGGTGTTCTACCCATGAATACTTATAAACAACTTTCACTATGGGACCAACTCTGAAATCACGAAAACAATATCAGCTGTTTCATACAAAACTTCAATATCTACTTGACCAAAATGTATGAAACAGCAGATTTTTTTTTTCTCTCTTGGACGCAAAGAATGTCGCAGTGAGTTTTGCGGTAGACAGACCAGCATAGCTATTCACAACCACTCGATACGCTTCCGTACCGTATAGAACATCATTCAATGTTATCGTAGGAGTCCTCTAAAGGCTGTTTACAACTCCAGAAACGACCATGTCTGTTTAAATCTTTATATAAAAATGAAATGGCGTTTCTTAGTCTCACTAAACCTCGAGAACGGCTGGACCGATTTGGCTAATTTTGGTTTTGAAACATTTGTAGAAGTCCTAGGAAGGTTTAAAAGGTGAGAAAATATGAAGAAGTTGGTAAGGAAAATAGTAAAAGCAACAATTTTATTATCCCATACAAATTGTTCGTACTGTCAAAAAGGGTGCGTTCAGAAATAAAATAATACGGAGGTAATAACGTCACGTGCTAACCGCACTGATGACTGACCAACGAGACTGACAATAGTTTTTTTTTTCTGTAAATTTTTATATATTAAACTTTGTCACAAATTATTTAATTCTGAGGCGGTACGAAGTTCGCCGAGTCAGCTAGTCAAATATAAAATAATAGGCAGGTACCTCTATTCCTCCGACAGCTGTTTGCTGTGGGGGTCAAGGCAAAACAGCTAATGGAAATGTGTCATTTTCGATACGACAGCCTGTCGGATGGTTTCGAATAACTATGCAGACTATATTTGAAGGAAATTATGAACAAAAAAAAAAAAAACAACCGACTTCCAAAAAAAACACTACAAATTGAAAAATAACTTTAATTTCGGAAGTCGGTGTCTTTGGTTCCGCATTTTCGTTTATTGACACCGACTTCCGAAATTAAAGTTATTTTTCAATTTGTAGTTTTTTTTGGAAGTCGGTTGTTTTTTTTTTTTGTAAAAATGTTTTTATTTTTCACTTTTTAGTGGGTCACTTTGTAATTTATCTAAGTTACAATAGCCTAATGCCAACTGTTCATCACCTTTTACAAAATATTGCTTTTCCCGATCCTGGGACGTTAATTGTTGAGGAGTTCTCCCGGTAAGAACCAGGAGAACTCCTCAACAATCACTCATCATACGCATTGTGACGAGCATAAATTGCTTAGCAACCATATTAAAGTAATCGAATCGCAACCCGTGAAATATTTGTCATTGAGTTGTTCCGATGGCCATCTGTGGTCTTCATTATCAACTCCACTTTACCAAATGATGATTTCCGAGAGCAAATGCTCAAGTTACTTTAAAAAATACCCAAATCGCTATAGGTTTGCCTATAAAATTTGAGGGTTTCCCCCGATTTCCATGGGATCCTCTCATGAGATTCCAACTTGATGATGATGGGACCACCTCGAGAGTATACCCTTTCAAATAAAAAAAGAACTTTTGGAATCGGTCCAGCCGTCTTCGAGTAATCGGTGAACATACACAAGGTAGCTACTGTAAACTGTTGAGTAGTTCCCTTAACTGTCCTTCGTCTTCATCATCAGACCCTTAATGACAGTCACAACCTATCTAGGTGCAAAGTTCACATCAATACAAATTAATCAAGCCCAAACACAAGGTAACTGCTGTAAATCGTTGAGGAGTCCCCTCGACTGTCTTTCGGCTCCATCATCAGATCGACTCCAGACCTTCATTAAATTGTAGTGCTTTAAAATACTTAATGAAAAACATAACAAACGCACTAGTCGCTCCTACGATTTTCGAAAGTTCCCCTCGATTTCACTGGGATGCCTTCATCAGATCCTGGTTTCCTTATCATGGGACCACCCTTGGCATATCTCCTTTCCAACAAAAAAAGAATAATCAAAATCGGTTCATAAACGACGAAGTTATCCGCGAACACACATAAAAAAAAAAAAAAAAAAAAAAGCATATATACGGTCGAATTGAGAAACCTCCTCCTTTTTTAGAAGTCGGTTAATAAAAGGGGAAAGAGAGGTTTATGCCCAGCGACAAATTAAGGCTCATCTTTCGGTAGAGATGATGATGGTTACTTAAAAAAAGAATTAAACCTACATAACGTCTTTTGGGTCTTGGACCACTGTGCGTTGTAATATAAAACTGACCCACTAAAAAACAACCGACTTCCAAAAAAAACACTACAAATTGAAAAATAACTTTAATTTCGGAAGTCGGTGTCTTTGGTTCCGCGTTTTCGTTTATTGACACCGACTTCCGAAATTAAAGTTATTTTTCAATTTGTAGTGTTTTTTTTGGAAGTCGGTTGTTTTTTTTTTTGTAAAAATGTTTTTATTTTTCACTTTTTAGTGGGTCAGTTTGTAATTTATCTAAGTTACAAAAGCCTAATGCCAACTGTTCATCACCTTTTACAAAATATTGCTTTTCCCGATGCTGGGACGTTAATTGTTGAGGAGTTCTCCCGGTAAGAACCAGGAGATCCTCAACAATCACTCGCAATACGCATTGTGACGAGCATAAATTGCTTAGCAACCATATTAAAGTAATCGAATCGTAACCCGTGAAATATTTGTCAGTGAGTAGTTCCGATGGCCATCTGTGATCTTCATCATCAGCTCCACTTTACCAAGTGATGATTTTCGAGAGCAATAGCTCAAGTTACTTTAAAAAATATCCAAATCGCTGTAGCTTTGCCTATAAAATTTGAGGGTTGCCCTCGATTTCCATGGAATCCTCTCATCAGATTCCAACTTGATGCTAATGGGACCACCTCGAGAGTATACCCTTTCAAATAAAAAAAGAACTTTTGGAATCGGTCCAGCCGTCTTCGAGTAATCGGTGAACATACACAAGGTAGCTACTGTAATCTGTTGAGGAGTTCCCTTAACTGTCCTTCGTCTTCATCATCAGACCCCTAATGACAGTCGCAACCCATCTAGGTGTAAAGTTCACATTAATACAAATTAATCAAGCCCAAACACAAGGTAACTGCTGTAAATCGTTGAGGAGTCCCCTCGACTGTCTTTCGGCTCCATCATCAGATCGACTCCAGGCCTTCATCAAATTGTAGTGCTTTAAAATACTTAATGAAAAAATTAACAAACGCACTAGTCGCTCCTACGATTTTCGAAAGCTCCCCTCGATTTCACTGGGATGCCATCATCAGATCCTGGTTTCCTTATCATGGGACCACCCTTGGCATATCCCCATTCCAACAAAAAAAGAATAATCAAAATCGGTTCATAAACGACGAAGTTATCCGCGAACACACATAAAAAAAAAAAAAAAAAAACAAAAAAAACATATATACGGTCGAATTGAGAAACCTCCTCCTTTTGAAGAAGTCGGTTAAAAATTAAAAATAAAAACTTTTAAGTATACAATTAAAAACAACCGACTTCCAAAAAACACTACAAAGTGAAAAATAACTTTAATTTCGGAAGTCGGTGTCTTTGGATCCGTATTTCAGTTTTTTTGCCACCGACTCCCGAAATTAAAGTTATTTTTCACTTTGTAGTGTTTTTTGGAAGTCGGTTGTTTTTTTTTTTTGGAAAAAAGTTTTTGTTTTTTAATTTTTTGTGGGTCAGTTTGTAATTTATTTAAGTTACAATAGCCTAATGTCAACTGCTCATCACTTTTTACAAAATTTTGCTTTTCCCGATACAGGGACGTTAATTGTTGAGGAATTCTCCTAGTAAGAACCAGGAGAACTGGAGCTGATTGAGAAGTCACCATCAGCTCCGCTTCACCATACGCATTGTAACGACCATTAATTGCTTAGCAACCACATTAAAGTACCTAATCGAATCGCAACCCGTGAAATACTTATTATTGAGTAGATCTGATGGCCATCTGTGGTCTTCATCATCAGCTCCACCTCACCAAATGGTGCTTTCCGAGAGCAAATGCACGGATTACTATAAAAAATACCCAAATAGCTATAAGTGTGCCTATAAAATTTGAAGGTTTCCCTCGATTTCTATAGGATTCCCTCATCAGAATCCGACTTGGTGACAATGGGACCACCTCGAGACCGTACCCTTTCAAACAAAAAAATAATTTTTAAAATAGGTCCACAATAATTGACGGAGAAATCGGTGAAAATACATTAAAAAAAACAACATATATAAAGTCGAACATATAAAACCTAGGTAGGAAAGTAGGTTAAAAAGTAGAACAAGTTGGGAAAAGCTATAACATTGACATAGTGCATTGCCACTCTGGCAACTGACCTTGCAGGAAACTCTCAACTAATATCTCCGATAGTAAAATAAAAATCGTGTATGTATAGTTTTGTTCAATAGGTCCACAATTGACGGGGAAATCGGTGAAAATACATAAAAAAAAACATACATAAAGTCGAACATATAAAACCTCCTCCTTTTTGGAAGTAGGTTAAAAAGTAGAACAAGTGGGAAAAGCTATAACATTGACATAGTGCATTGCCACTCTGGCAACTGACCTTGCAGAAAACTCTCAACTAATATCTCCGATAGTAAAAATCGTGTAGGTATGTATAGTTTTGTTCAAGAACTTGAGACATTGACCATCTCGACGTTTTCACCCTGAAACAGTCCAGCAAGGTTACACACCTTTTTAAATGGAACTAGCTATACGAGTTTGTAGGTCCATCCAAACCTTTCCTAAAATTGGTCACAAGTTACAGCACGACCTTGTGACTACTTCGCCAATTTTCAGAAGCGTATCCCTCTCTGGCGAAAAGTGTATTATACAGTTCTACTGTCGTTTTCGAGGGCTACAAGCGTGATTTTATGCCCAGTAAACAATGATTAGTAAGTAAGTAAATCAATAAACACAACCTGTTAGTTGTGTGGTCTAATTTTAACCTGTCCGAGTTACCTGCGGACCGGTCGTTTGTTGCGACGCGCGACGGACGTGAGGACACGTCATTGTGTGTTAAAGTATCGTTTACATGCTACGATTTATGTTGAGAGGACTGAAATTTGCTGGTGTTATTTTTCGTATTATTTAGGGCTGATTTTGCAATCGAGAGATTTTTTTTTTTTCGTAGAATATAATTGATATCTGACAATTTCTGTATGGAAGAACTGTCAAAAATAAAAAATTATTCCTCCGTTAAGAGCGTTTACGCCGTACGGCATTTCATACAAACTTTCAAGTCCTTATTTTTCGAAATGAATGAACCGATTTTAATGAAACTTCATACGCATAAGCAGGATACAAGGGTCTAAAAAGTTAGTAGAGAACATTTTCGAAAAATAGTGTTACAGCCAAATTAGACCCATTTTAAATTTTCCATAGAAACAGAGATTTCCAGTTATCTTTTTTTAAATAAGACATTTCGAAAATGTTCTCTACTAACTTTTTAGACCCTTATATCGGGCTTATGCGTATAAAGTTTCATTAAAATCGGTTCATTAATTTCCAAAAATAAGAGCTTGAAAATTTGTATGAAATGTCGTGCGGCGTAAACGCTCTTAAAGTTATCTGGCGTTGGAAAAATCAGCCCTAAATTGTCCAAATAATTATTCTTTCAGTAATCACTAAGACTTTTTCAATGCATATAAGTACATATATTCGGAGTTTTTTTAAGAAACGACACATATAGGTAGGAGAACTACCTACTGTGAGAATGATGATAATGGTTAAAAAAACTGGCCAAGTGCGAGTCGGACTCGCACACGAAGGGTTCCGTACCACAAGGCGAAAAAAAACCAGTTTGTTGTATGGGAGCCCCCTTTAAATATTCATTTTATTTTGTTTTTAGTATTTGTTGTTATAGCGGCAACAGAAATACATAATTTGTGAAAATTTCAACTGTCTAGCTATCGCGGTTCTTGAGATACAGTCTGGTGACAGACAGACGGACAGACAGAGAAGTCTTAGTAATAGGGTCCCGTTTTTACCCTTTGGGTACGGAACCCTAAAAAGGGGACTACCGAGATGACGACTAATAGAGAATTTAGAGAAGTAAGGAAGAGAAAGACATGACGTGGTGTCGAGCCAAATAAATTGGGATAGGACAGGAGAATGCTTATGATAATGTTCTTTCTGAGTTTATCTTGATTACTGACATCGATTACGGTAAACATCGTGATGTCACCTGGACTATTAGTTAATATAGGAACTGCGGTGATCAATGCTTGTGCCTTCTCTGTATCAGAAGAGGCCTTTGCCTTGCAGAGAGACAATAATAGGCTGGCATTATTACTAGTATGAACTGCTGCAACCGTATCTATGGTATTGCTATACGAATGAGAGGTTTTTCTTTTGAGTATTAAAAAAAAAACGATAGTTTCCAAGAACTCTGTAGATGGCGTTGAACTGACTACGTTACTAGGCGCCAAAGCCAAAACGCTTGAAAAAAAAAACATTGCGTCACGTCACGTACGCTCGTTGACTGAAACTTTCATTTGCTTTGTTTTACGATCTCAAAATTACATCCAAGTGAAATAATAAAAAAATGTTGACGTTCCGTTCCTAGCAGTAACTTACCAAGTTCAGCGCCATCTATCCAGCGACTAGGGAAGAGCTAAAAAAAAAATAAAAAGAAAATCCCTCATTGCAACTCATATGTAAGGTTTTAGCTAGATTTAATTTTGAAACAGTACCAATAGTTTCTACAGTACTATGTTACTCTCTTTGAACAGCACCCTTCGTCTCGTTAGGTTTTTTGAGCGACAACTTCCTTAGCTCAAATACACTATCTTTTATTGCACAGTGCCACGTGTTACCCAGTAACTGGTTTGTGGAGGTCAGATAGGCAGTCGCTCCATGTAAAATACTGGTATTCAGCTGCATCCGGTTAGACTGGAAGCCGACCCTAACACAGTCGGGAAAAGGATAGGCACGTGTGCACTTTAGACTTTTTTTTGCTGTTGTTATAGTTTCCTCAGTCTCAAGTACCACTTTCAGAATAGCTATCGTTTCTGAAGTCTCATCTTCAGCTTTTAGAACAGCATACGTTTTCCTGTCCTGTTGAATGCCTGCTATAGTGGCAGTGGTATTACTTACACTACCAGTCATCCTCCAAATGTCATTCTAATTAATTTCAAGTTCAAATAGTTTCTTAACGCCGTTTAGTCACGACTGCAAAGTTTATAATTAGCTAGTCAGGCCTTCATCTTACACGAGCAAGATGTAATGGAGATAATATTACTTTTCATTTTATTTCTTCACAAGTATATCTCCCCTTGACCTTTAGTTGGCACATATAGCAGGAAATATTTCCGATGCCATACATTGTTATTAACGTACTCTTAAATAATGTAGTTTTCATTGGCTTTCTTTGGCAGTACGTCCGGTAGTTATTGTTTATTCATTTTGTTTCTGGACTTCCATTGTTGGAACTTTGCCAACGTTGTGATGTTGTAGAATTTCAGACTTACGAGATAAAAGACGACTGGATTATGTCAGGTGGGAAATGGGGAGTTGCATGCTCTTAAATCGTGATCACAAATTCGTTTGCTAAGCCTGGGGATTACACGCATTTTATTTTGTGCAGCTTTTCCGTCTATCTACGGGCAGTCAGAAGTTCAAAATTCTGACATCCAGTCTTACCAAGGGGTATCGTGTTACCCAGTAACTGGGTTGTGGAGGTCAGACTGGTATTCAGCTGCATCCGGTTAAACTAAAAGGCGGACCAAACATAGTTGGGATAAGACTATTATAGGCAGATTAATTTAGGGAAAGTCCCGAAAATGGTTCTTCACACCTATGTATGTCTTGCCCATGTGATTCGTTTATATCCATCACATGATTTATAATTAACATTACAATTTTTATAGCTACGGGTATCCTTTAATGCGCATTATCTCCGTCGAATGTATATGATTATCTTCACTTTTGATAGACAATATCGTAATCAAAATGTCGTTGCTCTAATTTCGTGAGTTATTTTCTCGATTTTAATAATAAAACGTTGATTATGTTTCGTCTGTTTGAAGGTATATCTGAATCTTATCAAATACCTAAGTTCGTATGTTCTATGGGACTTTGAGTTGGCGCGATAGGGCCAACCTGTGTGGTTTTTAATATGAACATTATGGACACGTCTGCAATAAAGATCTTTCTTTTTATTTTACGACGGTTTTCGGTTTGGTATTTCCAGATATTTCCTTGGCTCCATAAAAATCTATTGATGGTCAGATCAGCATCCACTTCTCCGCTATCGCGACATGAAGTAAAATAAAAACGGATGGGCAAGTTACCGATCAGCACAAAGTCAAACGGCGCGGGCGGTTCGATATCGCTAGAAAATCGTCGCTTATAAACGCCAATGCTAATTACCGAGCCATATTCATCGTGTCGACATTCACATTTAACTATAGAGGCAGAGACACAGACAACCTTATTACTATCATCACAAAGGCCAGTTCCGTTCACCGAAATCGGCGAAGTTGACGGTCGGAAGCCATATTTGTCGGCGATTCGGTGAACGGTGTCGGTGAAACGGTAGCCATGCATGTTAAGTTAATCATATGGATATTTACTGTTTTGTTTTTTAAAGGGCTATGAAGTGGCCTAGATCCTAGCGTGATATATTTGTATCACTACTGCGATTATACCTATCCGTTCTCCGTCAAAAGAGGTCCACCACAGAACACGGCCTTCTCCAAGAATATCCAACGACCGGATTTGCTCAGCCCGCATGAAGTGGTTTCCTATGACCTTCACCAGATCCGCTCTTCTTGCCTCTGCTTGCCCCCTACTGCAGTGGAAAAATTATATACCTTTACACGGTGTAAGGAACATGGACGTGCAAACTGCTACTTTCCATGAATTTAGCACATGATTCTGTACTCCCTAGATTGGAAATTTTTCGTTATATTAAAAAAAATCGTCTATTTCATATAAAAGTGTAGTAACATGGTTAAATTAAAACGTATGAAACAACTGTTGTTTTTTTGATAACCGTCGAATCTTTCCTGGGTGTCTAGAAGCAGGCCTCCTCTCTGTGAGAGGGAGTGGGCCGTAATCCACCACGCGGGCCCAGTGCGGTCTTCGAATATTTGGTTCTGGGACATGCCGGTTTCCTCACGATGTTTACCAATGCCACTTACTCATAGTTAAGTAATTTGCAAACGTTACTAGCTATACAAAAGTATTCTACAAACAATCAACTAGAGTACTACCTACGTAAATTGTAGGTTCCATAACGTAATTGAAGCAACAAGTTTATAAGCACCTACAGTTGACTTCACTACTGTTATTGATATTAATATAACACTACCAGCGCCCCGCGGTTTCACCCGCATAAGTGTTGATACCGTGGGAATATCGGGATAAAAACTATCCTATGTCCTTTCCCGGGACTCAAACTACTCTATACCAAATTTCATCTAAATCGGTTTAACGGTTTAAGCGTGAAGAGGTAACAGACAAACACACTTTCGCATTTATAATATTAGTGTGAATAGTGTGGACTAGCAGGGGCCCGTGGCTAAATAATAACAGCCGCACAGGTCGATCGATCAGGTTAAGCTACGCTTGCCGCGGTTGGTCTGTGGATGGGTGACCATCTTTACATACCGAGACCCCTCCGTGCCTCGGAAAGCACGTTAAGCCGTTGGTCCCGGCTGTCATTTGTGGGTCTTTGACAGTCGTTACGGGTAGTCAGAAGCCCGAAAGTCTGACAACCAGTCTTACCAAGGGGTATCGTATTACCCAGTAACTGGGTTGTGGAGGTCAGATAGGCAGTCGCTCCATGTAAAATACTGGTATTCAGCTGCATCCGGTTAGACTGGAAGCCGACCCCAACATAGTTGGGAAAAGGCTAGGCAGATGAGTGTGGACTAGCAGCGCCCCGCGGTTTCACCCGCATAAGTGTTGATCCCGTGTGAATATCGGGATAAAAACTATCTTATATCCTTTCCCGGAATTCAAACCATCTCTATACCAAATTTCATCTAAATCGGATCAACGGTTTAAGTGTAAAGAGGTAACAGACAGACAGGCTTGGCTCATCGCTGCAAGGTTGCCTGCTTGTTGGTCTTCTACAGATTGTACTTCGGTGAGTGTGCCCAAGAACTCCACGACCTCATTCCACCGGCCCCCTTCTACCTTCGGTCATCCAGACGCACAGCAGGTTACCAACCCTGCCTAGTTGCTATTCCACCAATTCGCACTAAGCGTTTTCAAATGTCTCTTATAATGCGCACAGCAAAAGAGTGGAACTCTTTACCTGCGTCTGTTTCCGAGCGCTTACAACCCGAATCTCTTCAAAGTAAGAGTGAACAGGCTTCTTCTGGGTAAGCTCACTCCATCGTCGACTTCGTCTCTGTCTCCGCTGACCTAGAATAGAGTCAAGAGCAAACCCATTTCAAATATAAAAAAAAAGACAGACCCACCTTCGCATTTATAATATTAGTATGGATTACACTAGGGTTTTATAAAATACTGCTATTATGGGATATTAACTATTCGTGTTGAATTTATTATGAGTACCAGCAGCTATTGTCCATAGGTTCGCTGCTTTATTTTCTACCGGCCGGCTTGGTTGACCAGCTCAGGAGTTAACGTTTTGATGAAAATAATAATATAGTCTTGCATTATTTCCCCCTCAAAAGAACTAGTATTATCTATCTATCCATACTAATATTATAAATGCGAAAGTGTGTCTGTCTGTTACCTCTTCACGCTTACACAGCTGAACCGATTTAGATGAAATTTGGTATAGAGATAGTTTGAGTCCCGGGAAAGGACATAGGGTAGTTTTTATACCGATATTCCCACGGGATCGACACTTATGCGGGTGAAACCGCGGGGCGCTGCTCGTTTTATACATACCCGATAAGGTACAGCATAATCAGAGGGGCTTGTGGCTAAGTAATAACAGCCGCACGGGATGATAGATCAGGTTAAGCTACGCTTGCCGCGGTTGGTCCGTGGATGGGTGACCATCTTCACATACCGAGACCCCTCCGTGCCTCGGAAAGCATGTTAAGCCGTTGGCCCCGGCTGTCATTCGTGGATCTTTGACAATCGTTACTGGTCGTTAGAAGCCCGAAAGTCTGACAACCAGTCTCAGTCTCCACGAGCGAGAAAATCGCGGCGATAGTCTCGCCGTGCCATCCAATTTTCGCCGAGATGATATCGCCGTGTGGAGACACGTTCTAAGAGAGTGTATAGAAATACGTGTCACGACGATAATATCGCCGCGATTCTCTCGCT
Organism: Mesoligia furuncula; assembly: GCA_916614155.1. Taxonomy (NCBI): domain Eukaryota; kingdom Metazoa; phylum Arthropoda; class Insecta; order Lepidoptera; family Noctuidae; genus Mesoligia; species Mesoligia furuncula. The sequence goes on along the minus strand of OU744802.1, from coordinate 26,102,329 downwards.
CGTGGAGACCCCTTACCAAGGGGTTTCGTATTACTCAGTAACTGGGTTGTGGAGGTCAGATAGGGATATATAATACTGGTACTAGCTGCATCCGGTTAGACTGGAAGCCGACCCTAACATACATAGTTGGGAAAAGGTTAGGCAGATGATGATGACATATTGACAGCGGCGTAGGTACTTTTGCAGGAAACAGCTGTTTTTTTTTTAAATAGCCGGCGACCCTTTATTTTGATGAAGTTGGGCCCAGAATCATGTAATGAATTCATGGACAAGTTGTGCGTCAATGTACCCTAACTCGAGTAAGAACGTGATTTTAAGGACAATCTTAATTAAAAATTATCAGAGTTTTATGAAAGTCCGCCCTAAAAAAAAATACTAAATTGAAACTGCTGATAAGCCATTCTGCATTAGGTACACAATCTGACAATATGACAAATACAAAATATGACAATCCAGGTGAACGTTGTCCAGTTGTTTTACATAACGGTTTTTTAAAACAGCGAATTCGACAATCACATATATGTCAATTACATATAATATGTATTGTATACGTAGGTACGGAAGGCTAATACGCTGAAAGGTATCGGAAATACTCAATTACAAGTGACAAACGATAAATAAAATCTATTGTGAACATTTTGCTATTTATGTTTCTTTGACAAGTACCTGTGTATTATCTATGTATTAGTATTATTACCTACACAATACATGAGTATTTTGACAGACTATTGACTTAGACAAAGAATAACAATGATTTAGGTATGAATATGAAAAGCAGTGGTGGCCAAGTGGTAACGGCTGCGACTTAAGACTTGTAGGTCGTAGGTTCATACCCAGACAGTCGCTTTACTTTGTGTACTTAAGTCATTTCATCACCTGCTCTCAAAACGCTGAAGGAAAACATCGTGAGAAAACCGGCATGTCCTAGAACCAAAAATTCGAAGCCATGTGACATCTACCAACACACATAAATAGGACATGATGTAATTAGGAGCCAGAAGTTCTCTTAGTTCAGTTGCATTGCAATCAATGAATCATCATAATGGAAATGGTCTCTCCATTCCTTGAAAATATGAAAGAATGAAAATACATTTATTTAGCACAGACTAAAAAACACAATACACCAGAAACATACAACAGATAAAAACAAAAAAATAAAGGTCAAATAATAAGTGTAAGGTCCGATGTAAGAAATTAGCCGGAAAATGTGCCTCACGGCTGCGTCAAAAAGGCCCAGTTCAGCAAAAATGCCACACAACTAGTGCCTGACGCTGGTGACTTGACGATTTCATCATCATCATCATCATTTCAGCCGAAAGACGTCCACTACTGGACATAAGCCTCCCCCAAAAGGGGGGGGGTTTGCCATAATCGCCACGCTTGGCAGTCGGGTTGGCGATCGCAGTATGGTATGGTGGTGGAATGCATAGAGAACGCTGCTGCCCATTCTCCGGTACGACCCTTAGTCGCCTTTTACGACACCCACGGGAAGTATGGGGTGGTGCTATTCTTTAAGTCCGGCACCACACAGACCCCTATGACGATTTGCAGCAAATATAATCGGGAGCTATAATAATGTTTAAATGATTATAATTTAGCAACTGTTTCATCATAATTAAGCTGTGTGTAAGCGTAAAACAACGCCGCAATTTGCAAAAAAAAGTAAGAGATTTTGAAATTCACAAGCTACATTGAAAGAATCGAAACAATTAGGATATTCGAAACATCAAATCCGTTGACTCGCCAAATAACTTCTAGATTTCTACTCTATTCACATAGTTCCGGTGAGGCGGCTGAGGTCCCTCCGGCCTCCGGAACACAGTCTCCGGACCATCCCGGAGCCCGATATTCATTAAAAGTTCAAAACTTTTATACAAAATGTATGCAAGCATTCTTTTGTCTATTCCTGACGGGACACCGAGGTCACGCGCGGAGCATGAAACAAACCAGGGTCAGGGCTGACCCTGACCTTGGTTTGTGTGGTGTGAATACCTTTAGGTATACCCGAGAGATTTATGTACAGTCACCAAAAGAGATAGGTAACCAGGGTCGTCGGATATAATTAAAGTTTTAGTAAGCAACCAGTGGATGTTTTCGAATGAAAGGACAAATGCTCATGGATGTATGGAATCCCGTACCATGCTGCATCAAAGTCAAACATTGTATTGTATAGATTACAGACTTTATCATAATTAACTCCTACAAAAGTTGTTTTTGTAAACAAAAGCTGGGTTTTGGAGATTTTCAAGAAAATCGAAATAACCTAAAAACTAGGTACTTACCTAGTTACCTACTTTATTTTGTTTGACACGAACGGCCATTATTACTCTAAAAATAGCTTATTCTATTCTAGTTATTTTTAATTAATGTAGAATCGACAAAGTACATCATCAAAAAACATGTTAAAAATTAACATGTTTTTTAAGCACTTTCAAAATTCAAGGTCATATCATATCATTTGAAACGGAACGTCATGTAAAGGGAATAAAACAATATCAACACTTTTTTACTTTAAATTAAAGGAGGTCAGCAAAAGCCCATACAACTTTGCCCAAACATGTACCTCGAGGTACACGTGCACCAAATCGTAGAGAAAAAATAGGGGAATTCGAAAATAATTGTGTTTTTATCCATAAATAATTTAAAACTACATAATAAATTATTTAAAGTTTTAATAACCTGTAACACAATTAAATCATGTGGCAACTTTGCATGTACGAGTTGACATTAAGAGTATACGTGTTCTGTGGACATCACATTATTTCGTGCTCTCTATATATATTAGTCTATGATTTCGTGGGTAAATGTTAGTCCGTTCGTTTCTGCATAGATTAATATATAAATGTTTCTGCGTTTCGGAATACTCGTCTGTGTTGTGTATTTTGTTTAATAACTTGGCTATTCTTTCTGGTATTCCATTTGTCACCTCACGATTTTGTTCCTGTCCTGACGGATTGGGTATTCATAAAGGGACATTACGATTTGGATACTCAGGCTTTTGGTTTGAGCATCGCTTAAGTATCCTGTTCACGTTTTATCATTATGAAGAGAATAAAATACTTAAGATTTTAACAAATCTATTGCTTTCAGGCTAGTGCTTACAAACATGAGGTGCGTTTCTTGTCAAAGAGTACAGGATGATAACATACAGTCTTACAATATCTCCCATGTAATATATCTAACAAGACCGGCAAGGCACATCACCAAGATAGTGATAGCCAACATATGGGTTGGGCTCGGCATCAAGAAAATATAACAGCGCCTGCCACTTTCCTTGATAATATTGTAGTGAGAGATGAAATTGAAAATGAAGAACGCTAATAAAAAAACAAAAATATTTATTGTTTTATTCCATACAACTAACTCGATAACTCTATTTATTCCAATGTTATTGGTAGATATTACTGGAAAGATGACTCCCAGGCTTTAATTGATTCGAGTGCCGCTCGGGTTCCGGGGCCCGATAATACATAATAGGAAATGCTTTTGAATTCCATGAAGTGGGCTACTCAGTATCGAATCTCAAATTCAACTTCCACCCCTTATGCACATCACAATAAAGGCAGAGTAAGCATAAAAAGGGGTCTGTGTGGTGCCGGACTTAAAGAATACCACCACCCCTTACTTCCCGTGGGTGTCGTAAAAGGCGACTAAGGATCGTACCGGAGAATGGGCAGCAGCGTTCTTTATGTATTCCACCATCATACCATACTGCGATCGCCAACCCGCCTGCCAAGCGTGGCGATTATGGCAAACCCTCCCAAAATTGGGGGAGGCCTATGTCCAGCAGTGGACGTCTATCGGCTGAAACGAAGCATAAAAAAGGGTGTTTTATGTAAGTATTCGATGTTTCTTGGCCTAATGTTTTATTTATTTCAAGAAATCAAGATGAAATCAATAAAAGGCTTTATTTAAATGCGACTATTCACTGAAACTTGATGATCTGGCTTATGTTAAGCTTGCTTGAAACCCTTGTATGTCGACGCTAAGGAACTCATTTATTTATCGAGTTTGTGAATCGCTCTGATAGACTTCTAACACTGCTTCTAATATTATGTACTGGTCATCAACATTCACAGCTTGTATTCAGCTACTTTTGGGTATAAGCATCCTTTCTTATGGTAGGTAGGTACATAACGTTGCCTAACGATAATCGAATGGACAATGAGAGTTATTATTTCATTTAGATTGAATTATAATATAAAAATATTTGAAATTAAACAAAAACAACAGCAGCTGAAGCCGACAGCAGACAACTGTCAAACTGTCAACTTCACATAGTAGTACTTTTTGATAGACTGAAACGTCAACTTGACAGTTTTTTCTTTTATAAGGTAAGGTAATGGACCAAGGTAGTATAATTGTGCCTAAAATGGCGAGCTTTTTATTATGATAAAAGTTATTTTATTCTCGTCCCCGGGTAACCATAAGAAAAATATATAAATGCAACATTATTCAGTGTAATTTAGTGTATTTTATGCCACTAAGTGTACCTCGGTACTTCGTTTGGGCAGATTGTGGTGACATCCTTTCTGGTCAAAAATTAAATCCCACGCGTAATGTCGTAAAAAAAATATGAAAATAATTACTACAATATTTTGATCTTGATGCATGAGACTCTGTATATTTTCTAGTAATTGAATTATATGACGGAGAAAGTATAGTGTGTCTCGTTATCATCAGGCATATTTTAATTATTGTGGGCTACTGTGGGTATGTGTTGGTTATTGCGCAATAGAAAAACAGTTTGCAGTTTAAATCAGATTATAATTTCACGAACAGTTTAATTACACTAGCGAATCACACACTGTAGATACACACTTAACGATACGGAACGCGCGACAGTTTCTGAGCACATGTTGTCCGTCCGATGTCCAATGGTCAAATCCCCCGCTTCACCTCGAAGCTCGCTCTCCTCGACCCCCCCACGGACACAGGCTAGACCCTGTCCAGCGCCCGAATAGTCAAACGGATGACGTATTTCCGACATAAATATTTCATTCGAAAATATCTTTCGGTTTCTCTAAACTTCAACTATATCCGACGACCCTGATTACTTATCTCGTTTGGTGATCGTACATATAGTGACCTTATTGGTGGTGTCCTTCAGAAAGGTCAGGTGCGTAGTACTCGCAACCGGCGTGCGTGTATGACAAGCGGGGTAACTGCGTAACACATTAGCAGTAGCAATGGGTTCCATTTTGACAGTTTAACAATATTCATTGCGTTATTTTCGTTGAGGAATTGACAATTTTCGAACATATGAAGCAATGGATTAGCAAAATGCTTCAGATCTAGATTGGTAGTGTTACGCAGTTAGGGTGTAGATGTATGAACGTATACGAAGCAAAAGAAATATGTATGGATCGTAGCAGGTGTTCTGAAATATTTCTGCCTCCCCATGGGCAGAAGGCGTGAGTTTATTTGTATGTGAAAAGTATATTCAAACTTATGTTTCAAATTAATATTATTTAAAGTTAAACAAAATAATATCTACTTTATTTTAATGGCAATTAAGTTGATTTCAGAGTGACTAGGACTATTGAAAAAGTTATAAAGATGTTTGAAGTTGTAGCGTAAACTGAACTTTATTGTGTTGGATTTAAAGTTATTTTTCTATAAACTCATATTTGTTTACATTTTTGGCAAATAAATCGCGAATGTAGATTAGATAATATATTTCTCCCAACATGAAGTTATTCTTCTTAGCAAAATATGTTGCTTCATAAGGCAATGTATGTAAAGCTGCGCCCGCGTCGAAGTCGTAATTTATGCCATGGGAACGTAGGTACTAACGAATTAAAAAGTATCCTATGCCCAAACCAGGCCAAGGTCTGCCTTTGCACCAAATTTCAAAACCGAAGGTAACAAATAAACAGTGTTACTTTCACATTATAATAGCAAAATAGGGATGATTGTACTAAATATATCTAGGTAGGCACGGCTACACATCAAACTATACAAAACCATTATAAGCTGACTTCTGATTGTACGATATACCTTTACAATACGAGGTCAGTTAAAACTGGAAATTTATAAGTTCTGAGCATGTGCAACTTTTACCTAGAGATGAGCAGACATGGGCTTTAACGTGAAGAGAGGTGTTTTTACTGATGGAGAAGGTTTCATAATGGGTTGTTTTGACGTTCAGGGTTAATAAGTTGTCTGAGAGCCAATGCATGATTTTAGCTACAGTGTTCAGCGGTCTTCTTGACGGTTAGCGGTGTCATCAGCGTAGGTAAAGATTTTAGTATTAGGTAGGGAGATTTGGCAGAGATCTTTAATATACAGCTGGAAAAGCGTGGGACCAAGTACGCTTCCTTGTGGAACTCCGTAGGTGACTGTGTCCTCATCACTAAGGAAATCATTTATCTTGACTCGCTGTTTCCTATTTGTTAGGTAGGTAGTCTTTAAAAATGTCGTGGATGTTACCTCTTATACCGAGCCTTTCCAACTTAGCCAGAAGAAACGGGACAGAGACTGTGTCAAATGCTTTGGAAAGATCTAGAAATACACACATACATTTATTCTTAATATCCAAGTGTTTAACTATAGCACTTGTTAAGTCAGTTACAGCATCTTCGGTGCTATAAACCCGAGCGAAATCCATATTGATTTGAGGCTGATGTGTCGCCTTTTATACGAACTTTGACACAATAATCATTTTGCGGATTCAGGCACATTGTTATCTTCTATTTTACATTTAATTTTATTATTAAACGGATGAACAAAGGAAATGTTATTAAGTATTTTACAGCTGCTGTGATTTAGTCACCAATGTGTCATGTTAGCTTATCTAAAATTGCACTTAAGTTCATAATTATGCTCATACAGTGAGACATCTCTGGTGTAAGCAGAATCTTTTCAACTTTGTTGCTTATAAATACCTACTTAACAAATATTTATTGCAAAGCAATTATTTTATAATAATTGTCTTAAAATGTGTCTCCATGTATACTTTAACTTGAATGTTTTTAAATTGACCATTTTGAAACACAACATAAGTAACATAACACTAGTTAGAGTAAGGGAATGACAGAGGGGGTGGGAGGGGAGAAGGGGGAGTAGTTAGGGTAGTGGTATTTTTTTTTTAATAATTGTCCAATTATCACCAATTTGTCACTTTGATCTACCTTCAATTACAGTAATTCAGTCTATGGGGAATTTTCACGACAATATCAACAAACGCGATTATTCAAACTTAAAGCATTTATTTCAATTAGACCATTTATAGGCACTTTTTAACTGTCAGAGAGTCGGTCAGTTAGTTGAAGCTTGTTGTCCATTCCAAATCGTAGATCTCTATGGACAAGAACGGGCTATAAATTCATGACTTAAACCATCAGGCCCTCGTCAAAACTAAGCCTTACTTTAAAGAGAACAATGAGACATTCTCACAGGTCAACGTTTCTACGCAGACATTATTTACAATAACATGACATAGGTATCTAATATTATCTCGAATGGTTTCATCTCTGCAAACGGAAAATCCAGAAAAATCTGACTTTTTCATGATAAGGTTTTCTTCGTTGTTCAAATGTTTTTTTTATTTTCGTTTTATCTCTATATGTACCTAACTATGTACCGCAACCTGCTTACTATTTGCTAGAAGTATTAAATCATGAATTTAGAAGGATTTCTTTCTGGAAAAACACGTAATAATACTAATAATGTCGTTGCATTGTGATTTTTTAACGGAATCTTCCAGTGCTCTCAAATGAAAACTCAGAGTCGGACTTCGATTGCTCAGAACGTGAAATAAACAGCAATGGTTGGATGTTTGTTACAATAAGTGGAAACTAGTTAAACTGGCACCGCCACACCCTTACACACATCCAGACCAACCACACACCTCTCACACCTCACACACCCCTCACACATGACATCACACACTCCGCACACCCAACACACCTACATTAATGTATAAAAACTGGCCAAGTGCGAGTCGGACTCGCACAAGAAGGGTTCCGTACCACAAGGCAAAAACGCCGAAAAAAACATGTTTGTTGTATGGGAGCCCCCCTTAAATATTTATTTAATTTTAATTTTATTATTAAAGTTAAAATACAACTGAGTATTTTGTGAATATTTCAAGTGCCTACCTGTTGCCATTTTTGATATCGAGCAAAAAAGGGCAAAAAAAATCGCGTTTGTTGTATGGGAGCCCCCCTTAAATATTTATTTTATTTTGTTTTTAGTATTTGTTGTTATAGCGGCAACAGAAATACATCATCTGTGAAAATTTCAACTGTCTAGCTATCGCGGTTCTTGAGATACAGCCTGGTGACAGACAGACATACAGACGGACAGACAGCGAAGTCTTAGTAATAGGGTCCCGTTTTTACCCTTTGGGTACGGGACCCTAAAAATGTAACTCAAGAAACTAAAAAGAAAATAATATTGTAAGTTGTACAAACAGCCAAAGCTATGGAAGTGCGGAATCTCCTAACACAGGCGTCATCATGTTTAAAAGGAGGCTCCAATCATAAACGAATGTAAACTAGTTGGTGCAGAAATAAACATATTATTTTATGTATTTATTGTAATGGTTCAAGTACTGACAATCGAACCTCTGCGCGAAGGCCCTAAGATACTACCGCTGGTCAAAGTCTCCATAGAGTTTCTTGACCGTTCTTCTCCATATGGTACCTACTACGTTTTGAACTGGGCAACTAGTTTCATCTTACTGGTTGATCGACCCCTTGACTATTCAAAAGTGCCTGTAATTGGTTTATCCATACTTTAATATTATAAATTCGAAAGTAACTCTGTCCGTCTATCTGTCTGTATGTTACCTTTTCACGCCTAAACCACTGAACGGATTTCGATAACATTTGGCAGAGAGATAGATTTCATCAAGGGGAAGGACATAGGATAGTTTTTATCCCGATATTCCCACTCGATCGACACTTATGCGGGTGAAACCGCGGGGCGCTGCTAGTTTGAAATAAATGCTTTGAGTCTGAGTTTAATCAAAACTACTTACTTATTTCTCTCTCTCTCTTCTTCTTATTAACAAAACATTGGTATCTCTTTCCAGCGTTCCTGCTATGCAGTCGACCGCTAATCGTCGTGAACCTGCACTTCAAAGAGAAGCTGGATGCCAGTGACGTCACCAGTCTGAGGAGTATAGCGGACCTCGCTAGAGCCAGCAGCATGGAGCTGGTCTTCATCGGAGAGTTCCGGACCAGGAACAATGTGCAAAGTGAGTAGATCAATATTATAAAATACTAGCTTATGCCCGCGACTTCGTCCGCATGAAATTTCTTGTCCCCCCGACCCATCTAGACGCATCGCATCGCATCGCCCGCGCTGTTGCTTAGTTTTCGCTCAGCGTTCTTTCTGACTTTTTGTGTTTGCTCAGCACTTAAGGGCTTATTACGCGACTGCGTCAGAAGGAGGGTTATGTTTTTCGAGTGTATGTATGTATGTATATTTCTTTGGCACGCTCTGTAGCCTAAACGGCTTGATCGATTTCAGCTTGAGAGGTGCCGTTAGATTTGTCTTAATTGTGAGAGTGACACTGGGTATATCAAAATAATTAAAAAAAAAAAAAAAGTGGCCGATTTTTGGCGCAATACTTATGTCTTCAAAAAAATTTTTTTTTTCTTGAAACCTTTCAAGTGGGGTATCAAAATAATTAATAATTAGTAATTTAAAAAAATAAAAAACCCGACTGCGAAACTGAAAAGCTAAAAACAAGCCCATTTTAAATTAAATAAAAGTTGGAAGCAGGCGGGACCCATACGTTTTTTACCGCAGTCGGGTTTTTTATTTTTTTAAATAACTTTTTTTTATAGCCATCCTCAAGAATTGAGCTATCATATGCAAAAACATGTTTTCAAATCCGACTGGTAGTTCTCGAGATTAGCGCGTTCAAACAAACAAACAAAAAAACAACAATCTCTTCAGCTTTATTATTAGTATAGATTTGTTCAGAATTAAACCTGGTAAAATATTAACACACATTTTTTTTTAAATAATAGCTTGCGCCATCTAGTTTTAAAATGTCTAAAAAATGATCTGCTTACAGAAGTAATTCATTTAAGGAGAATGGGTAGTTGAGACAGCGAAATTCAAATTTTCTTACGTTTTTTGCAATTTGCAGGTCAGTGTCAGGTTGTATCTGGATCAAAATATGATTCGCGACAATAACAGGTACATATTTAGAGAATTTTAATCAATAGAATCATTAATACATCTTTCTAAGCTAGATTTCTACCACTAACACTTTTCCATAAGAGATTGGTGGTTGGTGGTAGAAATCTAGCTTAGAAAGATATATTAATGATTCTAATGATTATAATTCTCTAAATAAGTACCTACCTGTTATTGTCGCGAATCAAATTTTGATCAAGATACAATCTGACACTGACCTGCAAATTGCAAAAAACGTAGGAAAATTTGAATTTCGTGGTCTACCACTATCCTTTCACCTTAAGATACTTTTACACGTGTTTTTTTCTAAATGTTGCGATGTCAGATGGCAGCACTAAGATAAACCTGTATCACAGGCGGCAGGTGCTTTTTTGTTGAAAAGTACACACGACGAAACGGTTAGGTGTGCAGGCAAACAATGATCATTTTATAGACTTGATTATTATTATCAAGTGAAGTTGAGATATTTGTCACATGCATCTGACGATAAATAATCTGATAGTTTCGTAAAGAAACAGCTAATGATTTAAAAAACTGGCCAAGTGCGAGTCGGACTCGCACACGAAGGGTTCCGTACCACAAGGCGTAAACGCCGAAAAAAACACGTTTGTTTTATGGGAGCCCCCCAAAATATTCATTTTATTTTGTTTTTAGTATTTGTTGTTATAGCGGCAACAGAAATAAATAATTTGTGAAAATTTCAATTGTCTAGCTATCGCGGGTCTTGACACAGCTTGGTGATAGACAGATGGACAGACAGCGAAGTCTTAGTAATAGGGTCCCGTTTTTACCCTTTGGGTACCGAACCCTAAAAATAAGTTTAGTTCGGTAGGTGCAAAGGAGGTATGAGATTGTCAACTTCACCAATAAAATAGTTGAAATCGATATTGGTGCCAATTTAACGGACCTTTTAGGTTATAACTTATAATTTTTTTTTTTAACACAGAAGTAGCCTATATATATTATGTCAATATTCTTTAAGAACATAAAATTAAATTCTGTATTTTCCCTCACGCATTACAACAGCAAGCCGAAAGCTTCTACGGGCGACAAATTTAAAGTCACTTAAATATTAATACCCACAAGGACGTTACCGTGGTGATATTTTGTAATTCCACCCTACAACTTACAACCATAGCTGCTTTACTTACTACGCGTCATGTCGAAGTAAACCTTTATATCCTTTCTTTTTTGTATAAAGATCTCGATTTTTTAAAGGACGGAGTCTATGAAGATTATTTTGGGATTATACAGCGTGTATCAGAAATGTGTGGTCATATTTAAGGGTGTGGTACAAACACATCAAACTGAACAACTTTCGCTATGGGACTACAATTGGATCGAGTAGGTATTGAAGTTTTGTATGGGACAGCTGATTATTTTTCTCGTTACCCATGGAGGAAGCTTTTCAGTGTTATGGTCTGTACGGGCTCTGTACCACACTCTCAAAATATGACCACACTTTTTTGATACACGCTGTATATGTCGTTTTCTATACAACAGCCCAATTCTTTAGACCCTTGAAGTAAATAAAAAGAAAAACTGATTTTTTTACAAAAAAAAAAAAGAGAAATGCCACAGATTAGCGCAATATACGACCGAAAACAAGTCACAATAAAAAAAACAGGAACATTTGTATTTAATCTAAGCATAATGACCAAGGTGAATAAAACCATCGTGAGGAAACCGGCGTGTCCTAGAATCAAAAATTCGTAGACATGTGACATCTACTAACCCGCACTTGGCCCGCGTGGTGGATTACGGCGCACTCCCTCTCACCGAGAGAAGGCCTGTGTCCCAGCAGTGGGAACATTATAGGCTGATTATGCTTATATGACCAAGACATCCATTTCAACACATTGTTATCTGTATCCGGCATAGCAACAATAATCTAAGCAACAATGTAAACGATAAAAACAATAGGATTACAATGATAAGCAACTGTTTAAACAAGTTCATTAATATGATCAATGTGTTTTATCGACAATTATCTACTGTATTAGGACACAGCTGTGAACTATCGTACGTCATGCGCCTGCACTCGAATTTCACGTGCGCAGTACGCAGTGAATTTTTTTTGTGCCACTTCTTGCATAGCAGGTTGTTAAAAGAATTGTTAAGAGCTATGTTTGTTCGAGGATTTTGTCCGGCATACGATATCTTGAAATATAGTAGTCCCTTCCTGATGAAAAGAATTAGAATAGAGTATTCTATTCAAACTCAAATCGCGAAAAAAAAAATCACCTGTTCCCTACATTTTGACGAGTTATACGAACATAAATGTGGGGAACAGCTGATTTTTTTTTCGCGATTTCAGGTTTGGTCCCATAGTAAAAGTTGTTCATAATAATGAGTACAATGACCTCTTAAGAGGTTGTTAATGTTTTACCAATAACCCTGTATAAATTCTTCAGCGTAATAGTGTGGGTACTTAGTGCCTATTGCCAAAATGATTACCTCTGACAGTTTTTCTGCATACAGGTAGAAGTAACCTTGAATTAGAGAATTGGGAACACAAGAATTATTTTTAAACGCTCTTACTCATATTTTTCTTGTGCGTCGAAAAGTCAATTATACGACGCATGTGGGCATTATCATTTATGCAATAAGCTATCCTATTTTTAGGTGGGATAACATACGTAGATGAAAATTGCGTAATATTTTGAAAAATTTACATAATCATGGTTATATTGATATAATATCTATACTAATAATAAAGCTGATGTTGTCTGTGAGGTGCCGGACAGAATAGCACCACCCCATACTTCCCGTGGGTGTCGTAAAAGGCGACTAAGGGAGACCGGAGAATGGGCAGCAGCGTTCTCTATGCATTACACCATCATACCATACTGCGATCGCCAACCCGCCTGCCAAGCGTGGCGATTATGGCAAACCCCCCCAAAGAGGCCTATGTCCAGCAGTGGACGTCTTTCGGCTGAAACGATGATGATGATGAATAAAGCTGAAGATTTTGTTTGTTTGAACGCGCTAATCTCTGGAACTGGCATGGTAGTCGGATGTCCAAAATTCACGCAAGGACCCTGGAGCCAAACAAAATAAAATAAGAAAGAACGCTAAGCGAAAACGAAGTAATAGCGCGGGCAGGCGATGCGATGAAGAAGAAGCTTGTGAACTATGAGACAAAATTTTATGCTTGGCCTTCCAATTCGCCTCGTGTTCAGATTATGAATTTAACCTTCAGTCATTTCATTTAACCACTTGATTGACAAGAGGAAAACCACACAGATTATACCCACATGTGGGAATTACTAATTACGAAATGATGGCATACATAATTATAATTCGTTTTATCTTTTTCAGCATTCAAAACCTGCCAATCAGTACTGAGCGAAAACATTATAACCACAGTCGACGTCAAAGAAACGGGCCAAAGCGGTATTCTATGTCCTGGCATGCTGGACAGTACCAACTTCAACGGGCATTCAGGTGCTATCAAAACAGGTTTAAGCCATTTAGCCATACCTCGAGGCTGGTCCTGGGGAGGCCCCGCGTCACCGTTCTGTCCAATCTGGGCCGAAATCAAAGTCCCAGATTGACAAAAACATACAAATACGTATGGCAATAACAAAAATCTAGCTAATTTTGTATACTCGGCTGTTCTACTCTTTCTACAATGCCTTCTTGTGGTGTTATTGCAATTATATTTCAATTGAGGTTAGACTGCCATTTTGAAACGTCAAAGTTGGCGCCAATTTTCCTGTCAATTTTAAGGTGTCAAAATGGATTTGGATGGTTTTAAGTGTTAGATTTTTAATAATACGTGATAACCCGATTATGTGGGCCTTAGGAATGTTTTAAGTTTTTAGTGTGGATTTAATTGAGTGAGGAAGTTAAAAGATGGCGGTTTGATAGATCGGGTTTTATTTTATTTCAGTAAACGAATTTTAATCAAGACTTGCTGTGTTTAAAGTATACCTTTTGCAATAAAAGCTACCTTAATGTGACTAGTGTAGGACCAAAATAATGTAGTCCAATTTATCAATATTGCCCTACCAAAGCATTACCCGGGCAATGCGAGCATCTGTCAGCAAACTAATTAAATATAATATTGAGTAAATTACCAGTATAACTAAATATTATGTAAATTAAATACATTTGTAATATATTTATGTAAATAAAACGTAGTCTTTGCGGGGCATAGACTGAAAGTGTGCTTTTTAATGTTAAGTAGGTAGGTTTAATAGGTTTTCGTAAATTATTTTTCTGAATTTCTGCAAAATATATGTATAGTGGTTTTTTGCAAGTATTCCTTTTACGCACTTTGAAACAGTTACGGTAATAGGGTAGTTATTTTCCGGCAGTCTTCTGAAGCTGCATTTCATTTAAAATAAAATAAACTAAAACAAAGATTCGCCATTATTAATTAATCCCCACAAAATGCAATATCTACTGGCTATAATGGAACTCACACATCGTCTTTGCTCTACGTTCGTTTAATCTAAATGCATCTTTATAGTTTTTTTTTTGTTTATCATCGAGATTTATACCAAAACAATGTACCTGAACGGTTTCCTTGTTAGGTAGTTATCTTTGGGTATTGTGCATAATGGCTAATGTATGGACTACAAAATGACCACAATATTGTCTGCTTTTTAGGGCCTTTGACATTTGCAATATTTTACAGGATATGTCAAATATTGCAAATCGCTGTTGACGAGCCTCCTCGTTTCCGAAAACCTGATACGTAAAATGCTGGCGATGTCAAATCTCAGGTAAACTACTTTAATTGATGGACCCACATAAAAACAACCAGTCTTATCATCAAACATCAGAGTAGGTAGATTGATTTTTGGTACTTGTATCATAAATGCCCACTGAAAGAATAACATGGATAAGCCATTTTTCCGGAAAGTAATTCCGGTATTTCCGGATCCAATTAGGTATTGTTAATGTTGGTAGTGATTATTATTACTACTCAATTCAAAATTTAAAGGAAGGTATCAAAACTAAATTAATTTATTATTTATCTGTTTTAACGTAACGTTTCAATCCCGAAATTCCGGAGGAATGTCCATATTAATATATACGTTTTGGATCAATGATCCCAATGAGGGATTTTCTTTTTCTTTTTTTTTAACGCTTCCCTAGTCGCTGGATAGATGGCGCTGAACTTGGTAAGTTACTGCAAGGAACGGAAGTTACATAATTTTTTTATTAATTCACTTGGATGTAATTTTAAGATCGTAAAACGAAAGCAAACGAAACTGTCACTCAACGAGCGTATATGACGTGACGCAATGTTTTTTTTCCAAGCGTTTTGACTTTGGCATCTAGTAACATAGTCAGTTCAACGCCATCTTCAGGGTTCTTGGGAACTATTTTTTTTTTTTAATACTGGAAAGAAAAACCTCTCATTCAATCTACCTACTCCGATCTTTGCTTATCATCATTCTCCTCCCTTATCCTAATTTATTTGGGGTCGGCGCAACATGCCTTTTTCTTCCATACTTCTCTATTAGTCGTCATCTCGGTACTCGGTAAAAACAACCAGTCTTATAATCTATACAAATAAATATAAATAAAATGCTGTTTGTTGGTAAGCGCATCACCCGAGAACGGCTGGACCAATTCGGGATTTTTTTTTGTTTTAAAATGTTTGTAATAGTCTGAATTAGGTTTTTATGGAAAGAATAATTGGATTTCCCGGAAAAAAAATACAAATTTGGGGAAAAACTGCTTTTTTCAATGGGATTTTTGCATGAATTATTAAAATTTGGGGTCAGCTAGTTCATAATAATTCTGGTGCACGGGATTTGACAAAGGTTTCAATTGAAAATGTCTACAAACCGGGGGGTATGTGGTACATCTCTTTACGTCTCTTTAACAGTTAGATTCATATTTTATACTTTTCTTATAATACACATAACAACAGGAAAGCCATTGTGTACAAAACTCATTGACTAAAATAAAGTATGTATGCCAGCTCGTTAGGGGTAGGTAATAGCCATTTTGCTGCATTGTGATCCGATTCTTATGTTGTAAGCTGAAAATTTTCCTGATCCGAAATATTATATTAAAATGAAAATTTAAGCCAACGTCATAATTATAGGATAACTGATTATTGTGATCCGACCTTAATGTACCAAGTAAGTAAAAAAAACTAGTTTCAAAGAAAAACGTAAGATCAGCATTTAAGATCATCTACAGTCCGTTCACAGTTATTTTGTCTCTGATTTTGCATCACCGTCAAAATCTTAGTGAACTTTTTTGTCTTGGGAATAAAGTCGCTATTGGGTTTCTGCCATTGCTAAGTCTGCCAAATCAAATGATCTTTATTTTCGTTGCTTTAAGGTTGCTATTCGGTTGCTGCTGTCAGAGGTAAAATAAATGTGAAAGTGCTGTGTAAGGCCCGCTTGCAACACAGATCACAAAACACGCACGCATGACATCATTCTGTCTCTGTCATGTTCAAATGATTGTTAGAAACGATGTTTTAAATTAATTTAGCAAATTCAACTTTATTTATTTGTATACATAAGTGTAATGTAGTGGTACATGATGGTATAAAATAAAAACATATAATATTGTGTCAAATGTATGTGCTGCCTTGCAAGGCGTACAAATATTGAGGTATTCCACTCAGAGCACTTGCTTACACATTAGGTAATGGGTGTAAAGGAAGGCGTATGTATATGCTAAACGCTTTTTGGGATATGTGCTGCAAGAAGGTCTAAATGTAGGTAAAAGACTATATCGACTAAATAAACGCAATAAATACAGATTTTACTCGAATCTTGTACCAATAGAAATTAAAAATGTAACATAGGATCGTTCGGCTGTTCTTAACAACTAGTGTGAAAAGGTTTTCTGCAAGGTTGTCTAGTACGTAGTACTGTCGAACAAAGAGATTGGTATACAGGCAAAAATATTTATTTATCTTTCCACTCTACAGTCAATATTCATTTTTAGGGTTCCGTAGTCAACTAGGAACCCTTATAGTTTCGCCATGTCTGTCTGTCCGTCCGTCTGTCTGTCTGTCCGTCCTCGCTTAATCTCTGTGACCGTTAGCACTAGAAAGCTGAAATTTTGTAGGAGTACGTATATCAGTTACGCTAACAAAGTGGTAAAATGAAATTTAGGAAAATATTTTTTTTTAGGGTAGCTCCCCTACATGTGAAGTGGGGATGAATATTTTTTTCATCATCTACCCCATCGTGTGGGGTATCGTTGAATAGGTCTTCTAAAATGGCTTAGGGGTTGCGAAAATTATTTTTCGATTTAATGCTCCATTTACGAAATATTAAAGTTTAAAGTGCAAATTTTTGTTCCAGTAGGGCGTCCCCCCCCCCCTCTAAAAGCTAAACTACTAGCTTGAAAAATCTGGAAAAATTCTCGATGAAAGTGCATTTCATGAACTTTAAAGGAAAAGTATAGCGGTTAAAATAACTTTATTAGTTTAGCAGTAATAGTCGTTGAACTTGGGTGTTGGATAATTTTGTACCAAATACAAAATCCTTAGCATTAATACTTTAAAGTGACTAAGATGAAGTAGTTGCTTGTTTATAATGGGTAAAGACTTGCATTGAAAACCAAAATATGTTTTTTTTTTACCTATTCAGAATAAAGAACAACAGAATCGTACTACATTGTGATAACGGGCTACTACGGAACCCTACACTGTGCGTGGCCCGACACGCACTTGGCCGGTTTTTATTATTATTTGTGTTCGTAATTAACGCCACGTGATATTGCTAAAATTAAAAAATAAATTGTTTATTAACCAAATATTTTTTTTACATTTCCTTAAAGCAATACAAGTTTTTACATTTTAATATTTTAACTTGTAGACTCCAGACTTGGTCGAGCCTGTGTCATATTGAAATTGTGGTGTCTCTTCCACATTTACTCTAATAGGAGTGATGTACACGATTTTATGTGTTCAACACACTCACATATAATTTGCTAGGTTAAAATGACACAGAAAAATCAGAGTATAGCTTCATTGCAAGTTACCTACCTGCTGTATACCAATCTCTTTGTTCGACTATACATAAAAAAGTCCTCGTAACATTACCTACATGAGTTTTGTGTCTGCGTGACTGCATAGAAGCCCATTCATATCGCATCATGTTACTTCGACCAATCACATAACGAATTTACGACCCCGTCCCATTTTTGGCCAATCACACAAGACACGAAGCCCATGATTTGTATTTGTACTGTAAAGTTACGGTTTCCTAGGTGAGCTGTGGACGCGATATAACGGTCGCAGGCTGCAATGAAAATGATGGCAGCGGAGTTTTTGACTTTAATGTGACAAAAAATGTTCTCTAGGAAAAATATCAACTTTCATATACAGGGTTATTGGTAAAACGTTAACAACCTATTAACGAGGTCATTGTACTCATCATTATGAACAACTTTTACTATGGGACCAAACCTGAAATCGCGAAAAAAAATCAGCTGTTCCTACATTTTGACGAGTTATACGAACATAAATGTAGGGAAGAGCTGATTTTTTTTTCGCGATTTCAGGTTTGGTCAGGTCAGGTTTGATGAGTACAATGACCTCTTAAGGCTGATTTTAGAGTCGCGCTGACCGCACGCTGACTGTCGGCGCTGACAGCCGAAACGTATGAAACACACGCGCTGATAGCTACGCGTTATTCTAAAACGCTCCCTTGAAGTTCATACGTTTCAGGCTGTCAGCGCCGACGGTCAGCGTGCGGTCAGCGCGACTCTAAAATCAGCCTAAGAGTTTGTTAATGTTTTAACAATAACCCTGTATAACGTTTCAGTGACGTCATTCGCCGGTAATTTGCGGACTAGCCACCACACCTCTAGGAAACTGTAGCTTTGTGTATGGAAAGTATGGAGTAAATTGATGTAATAATGTACAAACGCCAGCACATCAAGCTATCCGAAACTGTCAAATTTTCCCAATCAACTTTGAACCTTATGCTTTAGCGATAAAGTTGAAAATCTAGTAAAGAAATTTGACAGATTGTAGTAGCTTGATGTGCTGGCGTCTGTTCTTTTGACTGCTGTATTTCTATCGCTATGAATTAGTGATTGAATATAACTAGTAAATAAACGCTTTCTATGTTAAATAATGTATATTTTGGCATTCAATACTAAGATTACATATAAGTTAAATAAAAAAGATCTACTTAATATTTTTGTATTATGTGATTTTGATCTCATATAGTAAAAGAAAAAAATTGGTAAGTAGATTCTACAAAAATTCAAAATTAATTTTTTTGCTAATTTTCTGCTGCCATCTCCTAAACGGCTGAACCAATTCTAGCGACACGTTTTCAAACAAAAAATCACTTATTCTTTATCTTTCCTAAAAATAATATTATAAATATGGATACTTTTTTTGAAGTCATAAAATAGGAATGTCCTTGAACTTTATAATAATAATGCTATTTAAATATTATTTATGTTTTTTTTTTGGGTATTTAAGGGGTCCACTAAGCAGATGTTACTATAACCAGAGATTCCACATTGTCTATGGTTTATCAATTTTGTGATAATAAATTAATATTTTATTTTGTGGTATTATCTGAATAGTTTGAAATTTTTATTACATGGTGTAAATTATTGATGAATTTTAAAATAAATTATTTAAATTATGATTTGTCTGTTTTATTTATAAGTGTTGCACATTATTTCTTAAAAAAAACATGAGTACATAGGTACTATAAATCGAGACTTGCGGAGTTGCGGTCACATAGATTTATTTTCGTGATGTGCATTTGGATTGAGTGATCTTTTTTTTATTTCGTGACAAAAACTGATTGTAGATTTAGTCAAAAACAGTCAAAACTCGTAGCCCAAAGTTAAAAATTTGTCACTCTCAAGGGTCTTCAGTTTTTGCCGAAAATGTGGATCACTCAATTCAGACATTTTGCAAAAACTGCTATGAGCTAAATCTCAACATAAACTTACTCTACTGACTAAATTTATATCTCAAAAATTTGTCACAATATTTTTTAAACCCATCAGGGTATTTAAAGCTTCTTCCAGGTATCTTTGGACAGTATCATTGGATCACTCAGTACAGACACCATTTTGTCTGAGAGATCGTTGTAATAAGGTTTCGGATGACTTTTTCTATAGATCTATTGTTTATCCTAAAATGTACATGTTCCGAATATATTTGTACAATAAATATAATAACACAAACACCTTTTGTTAAACATTTATGAGTAGGTAACTCAATGTTTTTAAATTTGCTGAACTGAGTGATCCATAAGAATACTTATAGCTAAGTACCTGTTTCGTATTGATTTACACATAATTTTGACATAATTTTTATGAAATCCTTTTTATGTTGTCAGTTTTCTTATGCTAGCAAAGGCTATACTTAAAGTACTTTTATTTGGTTCAAGAATTGAAAGATTTTAATTTGCCACTTTAATTATAGTTTTCTATTTATGTCCGTGACTACCGCCGCCCCACCAACGCCAATCGCTTCCATATTTGGTAAATAATTAGTACTCAATTGGTACTAATTAGTACTCGAACAACAAAATTGGTACCTACCTTAGTAGTTTTCGAGAAAATCGACTTTGAAGGTGGTCCGGCGGTAGCCACGCTCCTTTCAGCAGGACCACCATGAGCGCCGAAAAAGGGGCACGCAGCTATTCTAAGTATACAAATAATTAGTACCCTTATATGTGATTTATTTCGTAAAAAAAACAGAACAAACACAAACAACAAAACAAAAACAGAGATGTTCACTCGTGCACATTTTGGATCTCGGAATAGTATTAAGCCTCGTATCCACTAGGCAACAATTGACGCGCAACACGGGACGCTCAACATGTTCGGCAGCGTTGCACAACAGCGCGCGACGTTGCCAGCTGGCGCGCAATATGACGCGCGGCTTGTTGTTTGTTACCGTGCAACATGCAGTTGAGCATCAAATGTTGTCGAGTGGAGACGTGACGCGCAGAAATGTCCGTGTGGTGTAACGAACGAGTACTCATTCGGGTAAAATTCGTAAAACATCCATCAACCACACGGAGATCACTGAATATATTTTCTTTATTTTGTAAGTAATTTCTAACCCACCAACGTGGTTTTTTTTTCTTTTTGATGCATTTTTCGATAAAATTATACCTAGCCACCGCCCCGCTGAAATCAACACTAGTTCCTCTGGCGACATGTTGTCGTCGACTGATCATGCGTATACAGACAACGTTGCTAAACAAAAGTTCCGCGCTAACTTTCAACATGTTGAGCAACATGTTGTGCAACATGTCGCGCGCCAAATGTTGCCTAGTGGATACGAGGCTTTAACAACAGTTCAATATCTAAATTTTCATACAAACTGTGTATCAAAGAAAAAAAAATTATGTGCACGAGTGTAATCTCATAAACAGCTCAATACCATTGACAACTTAATTTTGCCGGGTTATACGCGGAGATTTAGTATGGAAAAGTAATGAAAGCTAATTTCTCTTAAAATACTTACAACACTTGGGATTCTGAATTTTTGGTCGCTTTGTCAAAAATGGTCGGATTTACATCGGAAAGCCTGGTTTCAGAGTGGCAAACTTATTTTACGGGCTTCTTTCAGGGCGGCAAACATGGAACTATTTTGACCTGACCAAACCTGAAATTGTGAAAAAAAAATCAGCTGTTCCCTACATTTATGTTCGTATAGATAACTCGTCAAAATGTAAGAACAGCAGATTTTTTTTTCGCGATATCAGCTTTGGTCCCATAGTAAAAGTTGTTCATAATGATGAGTACAATGACCTCAGGTTGTTAATGTTTTACCAATAACCCTGTATACAACAAACCTATTTTATGTGGATTGAACTGTAAATTCAACTATTTTTGGCCTGGCGCAAAAATATAAAAAATCTCAGACGTTTCAGCTCAGTCGCAATCTGACATTGACGTCACAAATCGAAGCAAAAAAATCTCATGAAAATCTCTTCTATCCTAGAAAAACTACTTAACTAAGTCGAAAGCTTTTGCATAAATAATAAATCAAAATGCCAGACATACAAGCCAGAATGGAGACAATGCTCTTTAATTACCAAACTACAAATAGAACAGATTTTCGCGGAGGTCAAATCCTTCCTCCAACATTTACTAAGTACAAAGAGAAGTCGAAGTGCTTAAGGATTAGGCCTCCGCCGCTTAAGGATCATCACACGCTGGCCGCTTGGAGGACCGTGGGAGTGCCGTTCAGTTTGATGCACTCACCTAAACCCATAACTGGGACAGACCCGACCAAAGTACAGGAACCTTATGTAAGTTAACGAGACCCGTAATAGTAAATGTAGTAAGTAGCTCAGCATTTTAGTTTGTACAGCATAACATAATCAGCCTACAATGTTCCCAGAGCTGGGAAAGCCTCCATCTCAATCTTTGAGTATTAAACCAACTGGAGGCGCCATTGTCAGGCGATCCCCGCTGCCAAAGGTACGAGACCGCCGGTCATAGCGGTTATATACATGTGTGCGTATAGTTTATGCTTGTGTTGGTTTTTTGTTTTGTGTGCGTGCGTAACAACGCGATCGAATTGCATTAGTGTATTATTGCGTTCCCTCGTCCCCCGCGATGAAAGTGACAGACTTATTTGCATAGATATTAGTACTCGTGGCGTCTCCGGTTGGTTTAATACTCAAAGATCTCAATACTATATTACTTGGAGTAAAATTGAGAAGTTTTGGAAAGGAATCCTTTGCCCAGCAGGACACAAGCAAGACTTGAAAAGAATTGGACATCCATCGACGTTCGGCGACAAAAAAAAATTATAAATTTTTATCGCCAACACAATGAGTGTGTTAATACTGGTAATAATCAATGCTCATTCTCTTTATTGAAAATGCCTTAAAGTGTAGATACCATCATGCTACTGCATGTGGTCTTTTGTAAATACATTACATACTAATCTCTAAACTTTCTGAAAAACATCGCCAAGAAGGACACATAAATATGTGTGTGTGTGTGTGTGTGTGCGTGTGTGGATATAAATATATGTCCTTCTAGGGCGTTCCCTCTCAGCGTTGCCACTCTTATCTGCCTTTTAAATATCTTTTTAGGGTTCCGTACCCAAAGGGACCCTATTACTAAGACTCCACTGTCCGTCTGTCTGTCTGTCACCAGGCTTCTTATGAACCGTGATAGCTAGACAGCTGAAATTTTCACAGATGATGTATTTTTGTTGCTGCTATAACAACAAATACTAAAAACAGAATAAAATAAATATTTAAGGTGGGCTTCCAAACAACAAACGTGTTTTTATCGGCGTTTTTGCCTTAAGGTACGGAACCCAACTGGCCAAGTGCAAGTCGGACTCGCACTTGGCCAGTTTTTTTTTCTTAGTCGATAAAATTTTTAATCTAGGTGAGGCCACCAGACGAAGACAAAGCGGAGTCTATTAGGACCCGACCCCGTCTGGTGATGACGCCCGCAGTCAGCATGGATGACGTCACTAACCCTCGCACGCGTCAGATCCTAACCGATTACATGTATACCAGTAGCATGACCACTGCCACGAGGGAGGCGATCTCAGACTACTTTACGGTGAAAGCACCGCTGCCAGGACTGCCAGCGCCAGCTAACCCGGTTTGTTATGTTGATCACTTGTTGGTAACGTGCTAAAATCACAAAGGTGACATTGGAGTTTTTAACAGAATGTATGTTTCGAGTTTTTAAATAGGGCAATGCAGAGATCCCATGTCATCATCATCAGCTGAAAGATATCTACGGTACTGTGCTTCTCGCAGTCAGCGGATTCCGCGACTTTACCAGAGGTCATGAGAAAGTTTATAGTGGATAAGACAAAGATTAAAACAGAGGTGGTGGGGTGGAGGGGGGGTTCAGGGGATCAGAACGGAATAACTCCCCTAAATGATAGAATTTTTTTTTTGTTACGTGATATATCTCCGGCAATGGTGGAACGATTTCAAGGGTATACATCAGGGGTGGCTCCATATAAATTTTATTAACTTTGCTTGGGTAGTTTTTGAGTTTGCTTCAAATAATACGCACTTTTTAATTTATATCGATGATGTTATAATAACTTCAATATATTCGTGGATCTTTGACAGTCGTTACGGGTAGTCAGAAGCCCGAAAGTCTGACAACCAGTCTTACCAAGGGGTATCGTATTACCCAGTAACTGGGTTGTGGAGGTCAGATAGGCAGTCGCTCCATGTAAAATACTGGTATTCAGCTGCATCCGGTTAGACTGGAAGCCAACCCCAAGATAGTTGCGAAAAGGCTAGGCAGATGATGATGATGATGTTATAATAACTTCACACACCACAATTCCCAACTACAACACACACGAACTAGAAAAGTGCTAAGAGACAGTATTAGACAATGAAGCTATTCCAGTCCCAGAAAATTAATAACAATCTGAGCTCGCAGCGAATAAATGAAAACTAATAACAGAACTTTACACTTCTTCGTCTCAGGTATAGATAAATCGAACTCAGAACGATAGCAAAGGTGCACCAACATTCCTAATTATTGCTGAAATTAACCTACCGAACTCAGAACGATAGCAAAGGTGCACCAACATTCCTAATTATTGCTGAAATTAACCTACCTAACTATATTAGTTTTTAATTTGTTCAAATGTGTTTCCTACGCCAAATCTATGCTATGCTATCTATACTTATACACTTCTGGACACATCTATTGGCCCACCTTGTATTTTCAGTTTCGTTTGGTCCTAGCTAAAATTTTATATTAGGTCGAGCAAAAAGTTTTTATGCAGTTTTGAACCTGGCACATTCACAATTTCATTCAATAGTCTTTTTTTTGAATTTCGAACACAGAATTTAAAGAAACAAAAGACAATTTGGAGCCTGTTTGTTGATATCAAACAATCGAATACTAAGAAAACTTGGTTTTATTGGTTTACTTGGATTTAATTCTTGAAAAAGTGATTGATATCTTTGGTTTTGCAACAAACATTACTTATTCTTAACATTAAGGTGAGGTTCTATCAATAATCTATGGATACTTCACCTGAAGTCGCCGCCCAAGCTGTGGCACTTATTCAGGCCGGACACAGCCAAAGAAACGTGAGTGCTCAACTTAATTTAAGTCGATCTGCGGTCCGAAATGTTTATCGGAGGTACCTAGAGACTGGCGGCTTTGTTCGTCGCCAAGGAAGGCCACGATCTCGGGTCACAACTGTAAGGCAGGATCGATTCATCGTGACGACCAGCTTGAGAAATCGTCACCTTACCTCCATTGAGATACAAAACCAACTTCGCGACTTCCACGGAGTATTTGTGAGCGCTCGAACTGTTCGGAGAAGGTTAAAAGAACGCGATATGGTACCACACAGCCAGCTAATGGGCCCAAACTAACGCGAGCCCACCGAACAGCGCGCCTTCATTTCGCACGCAGTCATTTAAATTGGACACAGCAAGATTGGAGCCGTGTACTCTTTTCTGATGAGTCTAAAATTGTGTTACATGGCAATGATGGAAGGAAGAAGGTCTACCGACGTAAGGGAGAGCGTTTCGCACAATGCTGCTTTGAAGAGAGGGTTGCTTATGGCGGTGGCTCGTGGACTGTCTGGGGCGGTATATCCGCGAGCGGCAAAACTCAACTTGAGGTTGTTACAGGACCACGGCTGCCAACATTAAATGCTGAAAGGTACATTCGTGAGTGCTTAGAACCTCACGTGATACCATACGCGGACTATGTGGGCCCAAATTTCCTTTTTATGCATGATAATGCAAGAGCCCATGCGGCCGGCATCGTCAGGGAATATCTTCGGGATGTGAACATCACAGTTATGGACTGGCCAGCCAGAAGCCCAGACATGAACCCCATTGAGCACATGTGGGACGAGCTAAAAAGACGTGTTAGGGCTCGTCAGCCAGTTGCCCAGACGATGCAGGAGTTGAAAACTGCCATAGAAGAGGAATGGGAGATGATCCCTCAAAATTTCATAGAGCGGTTGATAAACTCTATGTCTAATCATATGAGAGCTGTGGTAGATGCCCATGGAGGCAACACGCGTTATGAAATTAAACCTTTATTTGATAAAACATGTTTTTTATTCAAAAATCAATTGCCTTTAACAAGGCGCATATCCGACTTGTTAGGCGTAGCTCCATGTCGTATGGTATTCTGAATTCAAATTTAAAACAATACGATCGAAAAAGATGGTAAAATGTATCAGGTTTAAAACTGCATCAACAGTTTTTGTTCAATCTAGCAATCATATTTCGGTAGGGGCCATCGAAACCTAAACTCTAAGGTGGGCCAATAGATGTGTCCAGAAGTGTATTATAAATTCGAAAGTAACTCTGTCTGTCTGTCTGTCTGTATGTTACCTTTTCACACCTAAACCACTGAACGGATTTTGATAAAATTTGACAGAGAGATAGATTGCATCCCGGGGAAGGACATATGATAGTTTTTATCCCGAGTCACAGCAACTTAGGGTCTAAACAGACTGACTGCATTTTTGCAGTTCGGATGCAGTTTGAATGCAGTTGACACGACTGCAATAGAACTGGGCCTCAAGTCTGCTATTACAATAGTGTCAGAATGGTCTATCATTGATTTCATAATTGTTGATTTTGACAAGTTTGGTAATCTACTAATATAATGGCGTCATTATGACTTTCTAATGGTCAACCACTGACACTCCATTGAAAGAAATGGCATAGAATGGTAATCTCGTACATAATGAAAAATGAATTATTAACCTACGCGGTAATCTGCAAAAATTATGACGGTTCCTTTGATCAGTGACCTACCATTAGAACGTCATTGTGCAGTCATTGCTTTTAATTCGTTACGAGTATTGTATAATTTCTGTGCCATTGACCATCCAATGATCAACCATTATGAATTTAGCAGATTACGAACTTTTAGCAAAATGACAATGGGATGGTGGTGGGATCGTGTTGGAATGACGAATTTATAAAAATAGCAGACTAGCCCTGCACGGTTGCGTGTCAACTGCATTCAAACTGCATCCGAACTGCAATTT
Source organism: Mesoligia furuncula (assembly GCA_916614155.1). NCBI lineage: Eukaryota > Metazoa > Arthropoda > Insecta > Lepidoptera > Noctuidae > Mesoligia > Mesoligia furuncula. Next base: position 26,075,211 of record OU744802.1, on the reverse strand, counting down.
GCGGTTGGATTGCAGTTGAAATGCGATCCGTCTGTCTAGAGCCTTACATGCGGGTTTAGGCCACACAGTGCTACAAAAAAATCTTACTAATTCCACATAACGTTATCACATTTCAGATAAAGTTACCGCCACTGACCGTCCCGTATGTATCCCCGGAATGGCGAATGGAGACTGTCTCATGGGATAAAAGGCAGCTGAGGGCTTACTGCGATTCCACCAAGGAGTTCTGGCTGGCTCAGAAGTTGCCTCCGTACGTAACACATCACATAACATCACGCCTGGAATTCCCGAAGAGTTCGGCAGAGGATCCCCCTCTCCCGGATGGGATATAGGATGTAGGGGTCGGGCAAAGTGGTATTAGATTTTTTTCTATCTGGAATTGCTCAGTAGCAGTCCGGAATCTGGATTGTGCCGGGTTGATGGCAATAGGGTCGCCTCTGTTACAGAGACTGGCAAAATCCGGGTGTATTCTAAAAGGTGTGGCATAAATTTATAATTTATTTACCTATTTATTAATTTCGTAAATAAAAAAAACAAAAAAATATATATTTTCGGAACCCTTGGGTAAAAATGGTTAAAATTGTAATATGTTATAGTAAATTATCTGGTCCACCGTCCACAACACTATTTTTTTTTTTTTTCGGCTGGAAAATCATCAAATGACTCCTCCCGCTCTGGGTGGAGCGGAAGGGAGTGTCAGACTCTTACTCACTAAAACCCACCCATGTTTCTTCCTTAGCCCTTTTTGTTCCGGGGTAGCGGTAACCCTATCGGACAATCCTGCTGCCCCGGGATCCCGCAGGCTTCGGCCCTATCGGGCTCCTTCTCTGTTGCTGACATCTCTTTGAGGCGCGCGTGGAACACGTACGCGCCGTCCGGCACGGGCCTGGTCCTGATCGGACGGTGAGCTACCCATTACTCTCCGCCCGCAGGCCCGCGCCTACGGTGGCCGGGAGCCGCCAAGCGGCTCCCGACGTCCGGGTGCACAACACTGCCTTACCCTCCGTACTTGCGTACGAAAGGTAACACCTCGGTACAAAAACTTCTGAACTAAAGTTCAGGGGGCCTAAAAAGGCCACTTTGGCAGAATCATAAAAGGATATCATAATGGACAGTTAACCGTTAAGTTAATCGTATCGAATCTCTTTGGTGAAGCATTTTTCAGTTATTTTTTTTTTGTCTGTGCTAAAATACCAATCAATCCGATCGAAATCCAATCCCAATCTCTTTGATTATACCTACGTAGTGCAGCGAAAAAAAAAAAACACGGACTGTCTTCGCCATATTACGATTCATAATGTTATCCTTTAAGGATTCTCCAAAGTGGCCTTTTTAGACCCCCAAAAACTTCTGGGGGTCTAAAAAGGCCACTTTGGAGGTTGTCAAACTTGACAACGCAGCCAGGTTAATAATACCACATATCTAATGAAAATTGGAAGATTTTGTTAGTGTAGCATAAGTATTTTTTTAATATGTATTTTAGAAGAGCCTTTTTTATTAGGGTTCCGTAGCCAAATTGCAAAAACGGAACCCTTATAGATTCGCCATGTCTGTCTGTCTGTCCGTCTGTCTGTCTGTCCGTCCGTATGTCACAGCCACTTTTCTCCGAAACTATAAGAACTATACTGTTGAAACTTGGTCAGTAGATGTATTCTGTGAACCGCATTAAGATTTTCACTCAAAAATAGAAAAAAAAACAATAAATTTTAGGGTTTCCCATACTTAGAACCGAAACTCAAAATTTTTTTTTTCATCAAACTCATACGTGTGGGGTATCTATGGGTAGGTCTTCAAAAATGATATTGAGGTTTCTAATATAATTTTTTTCTAAACTGAATAGTTTGCGCGAGAGACACTTCCAAAGTGGTAAAATGTGTGTCCGCCCCCCTGTAACTTCTAAAATAAGAGAATGATAAAACTATAAAAAATATATGATGTACATTACCATGTAAACTACCACCGAAAATTGGTTTGAACGAGATCTAGTAAGTAGTTTTTTTTTAATACGTCATAGATTGTAAGCCGCAATTTACCATCCATTCAATCAACTTAAAAATAAAAAAACATTTAATTTCATAAACATAAACATGCATAAACCCGGATGTTACGGAACCCTCGGTGCGCGAGTCCGACTCGCTCTTGCCCGGTTTTTAAACTTTGGTTTTCTTTTCCATAGTTGCCAACCGTGCAGAGACACAGAAATAGTGGACGCTGACAGAAAAATGCGTCACCAGATGATTTTCGGAAGACGTTGATAATATAAGTAGATACCTACTGAGGTACCGAGGAAATTAATCAACAGCCTGCATGATTTATTTTACTAGATTATAAAGAAATGAGAACTTGTCATGAATAGATTTAACTTGATATTATGTATTTAGTACTGACTGAGATAACAGTAAAACGTTATTTTTTATAAGGGGGTTTATGTCGATTTATTAATGATCCTATTTTAGTTTTTAGATTTCAAGTTTTTTTAGCTTATAATTTTTAGTTACTGTCTATCTACTTACTTAATAAATTAATTTAAAAAGTTGTTTGACTTTTATTTGGGATAAGTAGGTACCTAGTTTAAAATGTGCTTAGTTTGTAGATATGAGTTGAACTCTTAGCTTTTCTTTAGGGACATGTGTCATGTCTTGTGTATCTTCTGACAGGGAACCAATGATGGCACTATACTTACTTTCTTTTTTTTTCTTTTCGTTCGCACGGTTTGTGCATACCAATGTCAAGTTTTATTTTTTATTACGAAGGAAATAAAGGTAGGGAAACAAAAATATTATTATTCGAATTAGATAAACCGGGATAGGTATAGGGATAATAACTATATATACTAGTATTTATACCGGATAGAATAATGAGCTAAATACAATGACAAAACATTATAAAATAACTTTAAGAGACAAGAACTTAAACTTGAGGGACAAGAGGTTAAGGGTCCCTATCAATTTTGTGGACTAAAAACAGAAAAAATATTTTTTTTCAGCGCAAATTTCTCAATATCCTTAAGTTATCTAGTTTTTTTTTTAAATACACAAGTATTTATCACCTATCTATATATATATTATAAGTTTTGATAACTACTTACTTAATAAAAAATTCGTTTATAAGGCATTATTTAGATATTTTACTACAATTAAATTAGCAGTCAAAATGAAAATATAAAAATTGAGTTTGATAGATAAACACCTCAAATTTTAAAATATTTAACGCTTTTTGTTATTTTCAATAAATTCTTACGCGTAGACGACGGTTTTGCGCGTGACTTTATTGGGTTTTTTCAGTGTAGTCAACATTTTTTTACAAGTACTAATTCATTAAACTTAAAAAAAAAATCGTACACTTACTAATATACTATATGAGTCATAGTCATATAGATGCAAAGGCAGCATTATCCAATTTTTTTATAATAGCAACTTTGAATGCAGTCTGTTAGTGTAAAATCAGCATAATTGGTTGATATATTTAGTTTTTAGCAAAAGAAGCAATATCCCGTATAGAATGACCGTTAAAATCTTAGGTTTGTAGCAAAAACAGCATTATCCACTTGAGTAATGCCAAAGACAGCAACATCCGATTCGGCCAATCAGGTGTCTGTATTTGGCCACCATGACACTTTATTTAGTATGGCGATTATCGCTTTGTTGTTCTTTGGTGTGTTAGTTATTTTTGTAAATTTAAACAGAATTAAGTCTATTTTTACCAGTAAAAGGTGAAAAACAACACCATGGAGTGTTTTCCTACCCCATGTGACAAAAAGTCTAGCAGAAAAAAGCAAGCTGACCCCGATAAATGGAAGAGAAATGAGGCTAAAAAAACGCGGTAAGTTAGAGTGTGATTCAACGTTTTTGATCCTTTAAATATTTTTTAAATGACACAAAAAGGAAGAGCTTTATTACATATTTATTGTAATTAAAGTGCGCTCTATGAATCTAATTTGATTGGAGGAATATGATGTAGGTACTACAAATGGAATTGAAGTCGATATTGTAGAATTTTATTAATGTTATTTAATTTAATTGTTTTAGGTATTCTGCGAAGATTCTTCCAATAAAGTTGCTATGTCGGCACAAGAAAGGTTTTGGCTGTATGACACTAACTATGTCTGACTTGAAGCTATTTTTTGATAATTTTTATGCAAACCCAGACAAACAAAAACAGGATTTATTAACATTGCTTAGAAGCCATTGGGGAGACGATTGGCAGCAAAATGGAGACTTGTCATTCTTTGTAGCGTTACTAGAAAGTAACAACCAAGATGAAGATGACGAAAATGAAGACAGAGAATGTGATTTAGAGTGTGAAGAATATCAGGAAGTATATGATTTGATGATATAGCTAGTAGTACGCTAAATAAAGAAACAATTTATAATTAAAGTAGTTTTATTTTATTCCTTACTTCTTCTCAATATATGTGGGTAGTCATTAGACAGAATTCCGTCTATTATTCTGAGTATTAGTTGGATACCCAGAAAGAAGTTATTATTATAAATCTAACTGTGCCAATAGGTATCTAATAACGATTTTATTTCCTGCCCAATGAAAAATCCACTGATTTTTAATTCAGAATAATGGTTTAAGTTTATAATTTCAATTATCGGTATGGTGTCCCTTAGATACAGTAAACTCCTGACGTAGACACCTGTTGTTTATACTTTGCACCAAAAGTACCAAGATTATTCAGTCTAATTATGATCTAAAATCTGTGGTTGCAAATGCAGCAACATCCCAGAGATTTGACTGCAAAGGTAGCAATATCCACGAGTTGGGCGCAGAAACAGAAACATCCAAACCAAACGTCTAGTTTTTAGAAAAAATATGATATTATTGTAATATCCTGAATTTTTCTTGTATTAATCACATGATTCTCTAAATTTTTATGTTAAAAATAGCACCATAATAGTTATATTAATGCTTTAAAACAAAAAATTCGTTTACTGCCATTTTGGTAAAACTGGATGTTGCTACTTTTGCATCTATATGACTCAATTATGCCTAGTATTTAGTATTTTTTTCAGATCGTTATTTGCTACCAGTTAGCTAAGAAAGCAATCGAAAAACTTGGTGTTTCGTGATTACGTAAAAACGTGTGTTAGTTTTTTTTTTTTGGAATTTATATTAAGTAAGAGTTATCAAAACTTAATTTCGTACACTTACTAGATAGATAGGTGATAAATACTTGTGTATTTTTAAAAAAACTAGATAACTTAAGGATATTGAGAAATTTGCGCTGAAAAAAACTGATTTTTCTGTTTTTTGTCCGCGAAACTGATAGGGACCCTTAAGGCTAAGAAAGGATGAACGGTCATATAAGGGACAGGAGAAAAAAAAGTGATTTAAGGCGCCCACGTCTGTGCCACACAAGCAGATGGGGTCATCGATGATATGAAGTTTGGCAAGATGGGCTGGAGAGCAGACATGACCCAGTCTCATCTGTATTAGAATGTAGGTCTCCATCTTGCAAATCTTTGCCCTGCCAAACCACGGTTTTTCCGGAACGTCGTCGGGTTGAATAAGAGAAAAATAACGACCCTTCGATTTGCTTCCGATATCCCGTTGTACCTTCCAGGTGGCTCGAAGAAAAGTTTTAGGGAACGTCATGAGGTCATAGCAAAAATTGTGTCATGCTCTGCAGCAGAGCCACCATCCTAGAAACCGATCAATTATATCTTAAAATTATGTACGTCAAACGTACATAATCTACATATTACCGTTATCGCTGTACGTGCATTAGATAATGATAAAATAGACATTGATTGTGGCTCTGCTGCAGAGCATACTCCCCAGCAGAGCCACAAAGTACATGTACTCAGGAAAGATAAACGCCACTGTTTTTTAATAAAAACTGATGTACGAATTGTGTTTATTGCGTACGTGTTGAAAAATATCATTATTAGACAGTGGTTTAATTTATTTTAGCTTATTAAAATTTTCATAGTAAGCGCCTGATTATTTTGTGTCAGCAGAAGTTTTTGTAGACAATCTGTTACCGTCAGGATGGCTGAACCAAACGAGATATGTACATGCGACTATGTGCACTATTTAATAGCTATGTGCTACTATTTACTACCTATAATGAAAAATTTACTCCCTTTGCGTTAAGAAACATATCAAAGAAATAAAGTGGTCAGCCATTCTGACATCAGGTTGGCTAATCACTTTCAAGTTCTTGTAGTTTTAGTGTTGTATTAACTGCGTTTTTAATGTAAATATTTACTACCTATTTGCAATGAAAGTGATTAGCCAACCTGATGCCAGAATGGCTGACCACTAAGACTTTTTCTCACAATCATAAATAAAATAATAATTATGATCGACAAAAATTAGCACGTTATTTATTACATAGTATTACAAGATTTATTTTTCGAATGTGCATATAATGAAATACTAAAATTTTCATAGTAAGCGCCTGATTATTTTGTGTCAGCAAAAGTTTTTGTAGACAATCTGACTTTCAATTAATATAAAAACAAAAAAGATAAGATAGATAATGTTTATTTGCGAAAAGAAAACAGTGCATTAGTTTTCTTTAAAGTCTACATTAATAGACAAATTTAAATAGGTTTAATTAAAGGTTATTTAGAGAAAATGACGTAACTAACTATTTACACTAGATATTAAACAAATAAATACAAAAACAAAGGACACTTAGGCGTCGAAGTCCTCGTCCGCATCGCTGTCATCCGGAAACGTGCCCAGAAGACTGGCAGCATTGCCAGTCATTGCGCTCATTATGAATTATTATTATTGTTTCCTTTATTTCATTATATACAAATAAATTATATTTTTAAATATTAGGATATAAAAAATATAAAAACTATAAATAATAGTAGCCCATCTGTATCAGGAAAAGGGTCCAAGCAACCGTAGCGGCGGTCAGGGCTCCAGAGAGAGGAACCTCCTAACAATGCGGGCCTTGTCCAGAAGTGCCGCTTTCTGAATTAAGCCCTTAATCCAGCTGCCCAACGAGAACTTCCTTAGGTGTTGGTCGAGGCTCTTGGCTATTAATCCATTGGCTGTCACGACTATCGGCACAATGATCGCCGAGTCCACATCCCACATGTCGACAACCTCGCGAGCCAAGTCAAGATACTTGATCTGTTTATCTTTCTCGGCTTTTACGAGGTTCTCATCATTGCGCATCGCTCTGATCGATCCACCAGTTTCACCATCACTATATCAGGCTTATTTTCAACAATAGTCGTCAGTGATGATGGATCGATCCCAGTACACTGTGATATTACCATGTTCGAGAACTGGGTGGGGCACATACCTGTAGTACGGCACCTCCGATTCCACAAGGCTGTATTTCAAAGCAAGCTGCTGATTTATTATCTTGGCTACAAGGTTGTGTCTATGTAAGTACTCTCCGTTAGCTTGACGAGAACACCCGGAGATGATATGCCTGATTGATTCCCCCGGCCGGTGGCATGCTCGACAGATGTCAACCGTGCCGTCTTTCACAATAAATCTCCGGCAATTGATCGACATCATGACTTCGTCCATAATTGCACAAACAAAACCTTCGATTTTTCCAAAGAGGTCACCGAAACGCAGCCAGCTACGGACGTTAGACGACATTGCATCACTTTCCAAATTATGCTCTCCAACGTCTATATATGAGCAGATGGGAATTAATTACAATATTGTTCTTAACTGGAACAGCCTTACGGGCCATATCGTCGTAACACTCCCATTCAGAATTACGCCGTAGACAGTTAGTTTATAATGACCAACACCTCCGGAATTTGGAATAAATTCAACTACAGCTGCTATTTCAAATATTTTGTCGCAGAGCAGCAATTCCTGTGGAATGTCGCATAGACGCATCGTCAAAACTAATTCAAAAAATATTACATTTTTCGGAAATTAAATATTCTGTGCATACTTCTCCAGTACAATTATTGTTTTTGCAATCTGAGACTTCGCTTGCCGACATAGATGATGCCAATTCATTCAATAAGGCCACACTACCATCTGAAATCATTAATATATTTAACGGAATAATCGAAACTTTTCTTGTTAGACGCATTTCACAGTCAGAACAAACTTTGGAAAGAGTTGTTAGTTAGTTTTTAGTCAGTAAGAGTCTGACAGATCCCGTCACCCGCCCTAGGGCAGCGGACATCCATGAGGGTTTTCCACCCCGGAACAAAAAAAAATGGTTAGGTTACTTTAAACCCTTGCGGGGCTCCGTCGACATAGGATGCAAGAGCGAGCCATTGGGAATACAGCTAACTTAAAAATAATGATCTAATTGGTTTCCGTGAATCAAAGGCGCTTTCTGTGAACCAAGGAAACAGTGGTTTCTATGAACAAAGTTTCCAGCAAGAAGTGCTATCTATGAACAGAGATCTCTGTCAACAATGCGTCCTATGAACCGAGATATCTACGATTCGCACCCTTCGCTTGATTGAAAGCAAAACAGATGTGGGCCCAGTTAACCATTATCAATTTTTTAAAAGGGGTAACTGGTCCGCGGTCCCAGTTCCATAGTGGGCCGAACGACCCCTAACCCAGGTTCAAAGTTGATTGGGAAAATTTGACAGTTTCGGGTAGCTTGATGTGCTGGCGTCTGTAAGTAGGAAGATGATTCAAAAGTAAATATTTATAATCGAATGTTTTATTAACTAATTAATACATATATGTGAAGTTCGTACAAAGTCATTTCACCGCTAGAAAGTATGACACGTATTTATATAGTGCACATAGTCTCGATCTCGTTTGGTTCAGCCATCCTGACGGAAACAGATTGTCTACAAAAACTTGTGTCATGCTCTGCAGCAGAGCCACCATCCTAGAAACCGATCAATTATATCTTAAAATGATGTACGTCAAACGTACATAATGTACGTATTAGCGTTATCGCTGTACGTGCACTAGATAATGATAAAATAGACATTGATTGTGGCTCTGCTGCAGAGCATACTCCCCAGCAGAGCCACAAAGTACATGTACTTAGGAAAGATAATCGCCACTGTTATTTAATAAAAGCTGATGTACGAATTGTGTTTATTGCGTACGTGTTGAAAAATATCATTATTAGACAGTGGTTTAATTTATTTTAGCTTATTAAAATTTTCATAGTAAGCGCCTGATTATTTTGTGTCAGCAAAAGTTTTTGTAGACAATCTGTTACCGTCAGGATGGCTGGACCAAACGAGATATGTACACGAGACTATGTGCACTATATAAATACGTGTCATACTTTCTAGCGGTGAAATGACTTTGTACGAACTTCAGTCTAATTTCTAAAATATGTACGAAAAATGTACGAAAATATACGCTAAATTAAAAAAAGTACTATTAAGACTTCGCAGAAAACAATAACCAACGTGTCACCACCAGGAAGTATTCTTTCTAGCGGCGCTATATATTTCACTAAGTAGTATTCCACTTTTAGACTTTGTTATGGGCAAAGAAAAATGTACGGAAAACGTACAAAATCGTACGCTAATTAAAAAAAATAATCTATATAGACATACAATATATTAATTAGTTAATAAAACATTCGATTATAAATATTTACTTTTGAATCATCTTCCGGTGCCGGATCGCCACTGAATGAATGAATGGAATGAATCGGCATCATCTATGTTGGCAAGCAAAGTCTCAGATTGCAAAAACAATAATTGTACTGGAAAAGTATGCACAGAATATTTAATTTCCGAAAATTTAATATTTTTTGAATTAGATTTGACGATGCGTCTATGCGACATTCCAGAGGAATTGCTGGTCTGCGACAAAATATTTGAAATAGCAGCTGTAGTTGAATTTATTCCAAATTCCGGAGGTGTTGTTCTTATAAAACTAACTGTCTACGGCGTAATTCTGAATGGGAGTGCTACGACGATATGGCCCGTAAGGCTGTTCCAGTTAAGAACAACATTGTAATTCATTCCCATCTGCTGATACATAGACGTTGGAGAACATAATTTGGAAAGTGATCCGATGTCGACTAGCGTCCGTAGCTGGCTGCGTTTCGGTGACCTCTTTGGAAAAATCGAAGGTTTTGTGTGTGCAATTATGGACGAAGTTATGATGTCGAACAATTGCCGGAGATTTATTGTGAAAGACGGCACGGTTGACATCTGTCGAGTATGCCACCGGCCGGGGGAATCAATCAGGCATATCATCTCCGGGTGTTCTCGTCAAGCTAACGGAGAGTACTTACATAGACACAACCTTGTAGCCAAGATAATAAATCAGCAGCTTGCTTTGAAATACAGCCTTGTAGAATCGGAGGTGCCGTACTACAGGTATGTGCCCCACCCAGTTCTCGAGAATGGTAATATCACATTGTACTGGGATCGATCCATCATCACTGACGACTATTGTTGAAAATAAGCCTGATATAGTGATGGTGAAACTGGTGGATCGATCAGAGCGGAGCGCAATGATGAGAACCTCGTGAAAGCCGAGAAAGATAAACAGATCAAGTATCTTGACTTGGCTCGCGAGGTTGTCGACATGTGGGATGTGGACACGGCGATCATTGTGCCGATAGTCGTGACAGCCAATGGGTTAATAGCCAAGAGCCTCGACCAACACCTAAGAAAGTTCTCGGTGAGCAGCTGGATTAAGGGCTTAATTCAGAAAGCGGCACTTCTGGACACGGCCCGCATTGTTAGGAGGTTCCTCTCTCTGGAGCCCTGACCGCCGCTCCGGTTGCTTGGACCCTTTTCCAGATACAGATGGGCTACTATTTTTTATATCCTAATATTTAAAAATATAATTTATTTGTATATAATGAAATAAAGGAAATAATAATAATAATTCATAATGAGCGCAATAACTGGCAATGCTGCCAGTCTTCTGGGCACGTTTCCGGATGACAGCGATGCGGACGAGTTCTTCGACGCCTAAGTGTCCTTAGTTTTTGTATTTATTTGTTTAATATCTAGTTACGTCAAATAGTTAGTTACGTCATTTTCTCTAAATAACCTTTAATTAAACCTATTTAAATTTGTCTATTAATGTAGACTTAGAAAAGTAATGCACTGTTTTCTTTTCGCAAATAAAAATTATCTATCTTATCTTTTTTGTTTTATATTAATTGAAAGTCAGATTGTCTACAAAAACTTTTGCTGACACAAAATAATCAGGCGCTTACTATGAAAATTTTAGTATTTCATTATATGCACATTCGAAAAATAAATCTAGTAATACTATGTAATAAATAACATGCTAATTTTTGTCGATCATAATTATTACCTATTTTATTTATGATTGTGAGAAAAAAGTCTTAGTGGTCAGCCATTCTGGCATCAGGTTGGCTAATCACTTTCATTTTGCAAACAGGTAGTAAATATTTACATTAACAACGAAGTTAATACAACGCTAAAACTATAAGAACTTGAAAGTGATTAGCCAACCTGATGTCAGAATGGCTGACCACTTTATTTCTTTGATATGTTTCTTAACGCAAAGGTAGTAAATTTTTCATTATAGGTAATAAGTAGTAGCACATAGCTATTAAATAGTGCACATAGTCTCATGTACATATCTCGTTTGGTCCAGCCATCCTGACGGTAACAGATTGTCTACAAAAACTTTTGCTGACACAAAATAATCAGGCGCTTACTATGAAAATTTTAATAAGCTAAAATAAATTAAACCACTGTCTAATAATGATATTTTTCAACACGTACGCAATAAACACAATTCGTACATCAGTTTTTATTAAAAAACAGTGGCGTTTATCTTTCCTGAGTACATGTACTTTGTGGCTCTGCTGGGGAGTATGCTCTGCAGCAGAGCCACAATCAATGTCTATTTTATCATTATTTAATGCACGTACAGCGATAACGGTAATACGTACATTATGTACGTTTGACGTACATCATTTTAAGATATAATTGATCGGTTTCTAGGATGGTGGCTCTGCTGCAGAGCATGACACCAAAAATTTATATATATGGAACTAGGTCCCCACATTGTACCGAATCACCGGCAAGTGTATCAGCCACTTCATTCCCATGAATTCCACACAAATTGCAGTGAATTAACCTCAGGGATGGTTCTGAACGCATATGCTCTTATTAAATAAATTATAGGAAACTGTGATTTGTGTTCAAAAGGGGATTTATTGATGGCTAGTAAGTAGAGCACTTTGAGAATCAGTAAAAATTATAGTATTTTTAAGTGTTATGACACGAATTAAGTATAAATGTATTCAATGGCTTTTAAAATGCCGAAACATTCCCCCGTAAAAACAGAAATCTCAGGAGGTAGTTTTATTTTTTGTACGAATGTTGCATTGAGAACGGTAAGTACCTACCCCAATACAACCCGTCGGAGAATGCTTCGCAGCATCAGTAAATATATGATGGTACCTACTCAGGTGTTTAGCCAGAAAATTATTAAAACTTGAATGGCAATCGGGATCTGCGATTTACTTACACAGTTAAGTACCTATATATTTTATGATGGGACTAAATTGTAAACTCTCATAACTAGGGGAGCATGGGGATCAGTGGATCCTTTTTTTTTGTAAGTGCTTTAACTTTACTTTTCCCACCCCGAATTGGTCAGTGTTTTGACAAAGTTCTAGAAAATGTATTTAAGTTTGAAACTACATGACAAAAATAGCCTTAAATAGACTTCGATATGAAATAATCCAGTTTTTTTTATTGTTGAATATTATCCACTGTGACCCAGTGACCCATGAATGGGTCGCAGTGGATACAGGTGTTGGGCTACAATGGATCGCATGGGGCACTCTGGATAATGTCTATTTACAATCCATTAAAAGATTTTTATTACAATCAGATTTTTTATTTACATATTAATTTGTACTTGGATTAAGTTACAGTCTCAAAATCACCTGTTACATTGTTTTATAAACTACAGGTAACTTAATTAAGATATACTTTAATCAATATAACATGTACCTACCTTTTAATATACTTCAAAACAGTCTTATAAGAAGCTCTAGTCTTAATATCACAACGTTGTAGACACATTAATCTACTTCTAAATTATTGTAGAACATCGCCACATTGTGGCGATTGAAGGACGTAGCACGACTTAAACTATATCCTTCATGGTGTTCTCAAGCTAAGTATAGGATTTCTCTTTCTGAAACTGTGCATCCATTCGATACCTGCCAGCTTGGTTTCATGCCATTTTTGTGGCACTGAAATGTTATTTATGAATGCCATTTCGTAGGCTAATTTGCGGGTATCTACTAATGTAAGACCATAAAACATATTGCTGCACCTCCTTAAATAATCAACCAAGCCCTTCTCTTGGGCATCCGTGAAAATTTTTCGCACTGAGTAGGTAATTCGGTGTAAGACTTTCATTATTTAGAGGCTCAGCAGACGATTTTATTATTTTTTTATTCTAACTGTGTAGAGTTGTGTAAGGAATCTTCATAAATTTAGCTACAGCTTTTATTTTTTGCCCTTCAGATATTTTCACCAAAGCAGTCCGCATTTCGTCTTCAGTATGCTGACCAGTACTGGTGTTCCTTTTTCTGTTTCGTGGCATTTTTCCTATAAAATAAGTTTCTTTTAACAGAGGTTTCGACTAACAGTTACGGGGTACAGTGGATCGAGATCCACTGAACCCCAATTTAAAAACGATCCGCTGTATCCCACTAGTAGACGCCTTATACAAAAAATACCAGTATTTTTTTTTGTTTACTAAATAAACAAATGATAATAACAAAATCCCTCCACATTAACTATGACGATTCACGGAACATCGTTGTCGCGCTCACGCTAATTCGGTACGGATTTCAGCACGCTCATATCGATTATTTCCCTACTCGGAACGCATGGTATAAATACTGAAAGCTTCATTGGTGAAATTGGCGCTTAGTCCTTACACAGTTATTTTACCGCTGATTTTGCATCATTGTCAAAATCAAAGTGATCTTTATTGTTGGTAAGATAAGGTTGCTTTTGGGATGTTGCTGTCAGAGGTAAAATAATAATAGGTTACCTGAACCGCATTGTTACCTGCGATGAAAAATGGATTCTGTTTGATAACCGCAAGCGCTCAGCAAGTTGGTTGGATCCTGGTTCAGCACCTAAACAATGCCCTAAACGAAAACTTAACCCTAGAAAAGTGATGGTCACTGTTTGGTGGTCTAGCGCAGGTGTGATTCATCACAGCTTCTTACCAAACGGGGTGAGCATTACTACAGATGTGTAGCTACTGTGAAGAACTGAACACAATGATGGAGAAGCTGGCACATCTACCAGCATTGGTCAATCGCTTGTCTCCGCTGCTCCTGCACGACAACGCGCGACCTCATACTGCACAGCAGACGGACTCCAAGTTGCAAGAACTGGGGTTGGAAGCTCTCCGTCATCCGCCCTACTCACCAGACCTTGCGCCTACAGACTACTACTTTTTCCAGAATTTGGATAACTTCTTGGCGGGAAAAAAATTCAATACCCGAGAGGCAGTACAAAATGCCTTTGAAGAATTTGTTGCCTCCCGTCCAGCTGATTTCTTTAAGAAGGGCATCAATAAACTGCCACTGCTTTGGCAAAGATGCATTGATTGCATGGGTGATTACTTCGATTAATACAAATTAAAAATACCTACATGAAAAAAATTCGTTTAAATTTTTTCATACAAAACGGCAATTTCATAGGTAAAGACCTAATACTTAGATACTCTGAAAGGACTCCCTGAGCCAGGACACAAGGCCTGTTTGCCAGTCAGCTCAGTTGACAGTTCAGTCACTGGTTGCTTGAACGAAACGAATATACAAAAGACAGTTCTTGGCTCATGTCTGGAGCAGTGGAGCCTATAAATATTATAGTACCTACTCTGCCCCAAATTACTGCAAATAATAAAAAATACGCTCGCAAAACGCTCCTTGTAAAATAGATCCTTTTTCAATCACATATCCTAGAAAGAAGAATGATGAAGATCCTATTGTTTTTGTAAAAAAAAAAAACAATATTTGACATCAAGTGACACGTTTCGAGTTTGACATGATTTTATTGTATTGTATTTTCCTATGATTTTCATGTTCATTTTGTTCAGTTTTGATGACTTTCATCACTTCTTATTTATTTTCTAGAATTTTATTTTTATGTATTTTTAATATTTTTAAAGTAATTTGTTGAAATGCCGAATCTTGATAGAAAATATGACAACCTCCTTTTTCCTAAAGCAACTACATACACGTACTCCTATCAGGCTAAGGAAGTAAGGGCTCAGGTGCCAATTAAATATGGGGTGATACACGAAAGAAAAAGAAAGCCCAGGCCACCTATTGTCCCATTAAAGGACTTACATGCCCTGACACCATGGAGGGATCCAAATATACGGTTTGACCTGTTTCATAGACCTGACCCTATAATTCGAAGTGACCCTAGGAAAATGCAGCAACGATATGTAAGTTTTGCCGGGCTTTTTGTAAGAAATAGTGAGTACCTAGGTATGTGACACTTGTAAGGTGCGTGATATGATCTTTATTTTAGGTTCACCCAATAAAGTCTTTGACTATGTAAATGTACAAATCAAGTAGGTAGATGGTGATTTGTTTTGATCTCGTGTGGATAGGGCGGAAAAATCTACACTAAGAGGATTGGATGAATTCAGTCTTAAAGGCAACTTGTCCATTTCTACAGGACGAACTTCAGGACGAGGACCGTGAAAGAGTACAGAAGTCT
Organism: Mesoligia furuncula; assembly: GCA_916614155.1. Taxonomy (NCBI): domain Eukaryota; kingdom Metazoa; phylum Arthropoda; class Insecta; order Lepidoptera; family Noctuidae; genus Mesoligia; species Mesoligia furuncula. Next base: position 26,059,570 of record OU744802.1, on the reverse strand, counting down.
CGTCCCAAAGTCATAATGAAGGCTCCAGCGGATGATTTAGATGCACTCCAGGAGCCGTATGTTACACAATTTTAATTATTAAGTACCGGCCTGTTACCATCTGTAAGGCAACGGCCTCTTCTTATTCAGAGAAGGGACGAGCTTTGATCATCTTTGGTCATTGCCAAATTATCCTTTTTTTGGAAAAAGCATTGGAAGATCAAAAGGTTTATGGTCGATCAATTATAATATTTCCCTCTAAAAAATAGAAATAAAGACAGGTGCACCTGTCTGACGAAATCCGAAGTTTCGGCCGAAATTACGGGCGTTTATCTAATAGTCCATAGCACTTACGGACATAAGTATTTTAGAGCCCGAACTAAGAATGAACGTTAACATGATTTGACAGTTTTCCCTACTCCTGATGTGTTCTTTTGCCCGTCCAAAAAAGTTATTAATCGGGTGTAAGTTTCACTCCGAAGTTCAGAACTACTTTCGGACAGGCTCGTATCTTCGTTGACGGACTTGAGAGAGCATGAGGCCCTCAGCTGATGTGCATTGGTTCATTTCCATTTGTCTTATTTAGGTAAACTAATTTAACGTTATTTTCTAAAACGCACTACTTTTAGGGGTCGTAAAATGGTCATCAACAACATCTATATGACGACGACGTCGATAGCGCAAAGGGTGGCGGTGGAGGGGGCCAACGTTAAAAATGTCAAGGCCCCGCTTCCAAACTCCTACTCGAAGTGCAAACCGGTAAGAGAAAGAAATAATTTATGAAACCATTATTAATTTGTGCCTGCATATTGTTATATTCCGTGTCGGTTCCAGAGTAAGAATGTGACCTCCCCATCTCGTCCAGAGGGTGTCGTAGGAGCAGTGTTGCCAATTTAGCTCTATTAGAGCTAAATTTAGCTCTAATTTCAATTAATCAGCTCCAAAAAAACAATTTTAGCTCTTTAGCTCTTTAATTTTAAAATTTTAGCTCCATTCCAATACATGAAAAAAAAACTTTTGGTTCTTTTTCTTTCACAATTTTAGGTGTTTATCCGAATTTCATGCAGACCAACGAGTAAATTAATACATACAGCCATTTTTAGTCTATTACTTGAACTACGGGGAATCCCCGTATTGTTTTATTTCGTTCGATCATTCATTCCTTGATTTTGGTAATTGGTGTACGATCGTGGTGGAGTACTGTGTTGATTATTTGAATAGTAGTAGTAAGAATTACAATAAATTAGTATAGGAAAGTGCAACATGCAAAATGTCATCTACTAGGCCATACACACTAAAGTTCCGAAAAGAATGGCTCTCCGAGACTGCTTTTCAAGATTGGTTGAAAGAAGTTTGTAATGACAAAACCAAAGCGTATTGCTGCTATTGTCGATCTGAATTAAATGTGAAAAAAAAATGATTTATTGAACCACATTAGAATTAGAGAATTTGACACACAATTTCGATAGTGCTGACGGCGAATAATCGTGTTTTTAAATATCTCTATTATTATTCTAACAAGATATAATATCACGTTACGTTTTTCTTTATCAATAATTAAAATTTTGATTTATAAATTTTATTTTATTTTAGCTCTTTTTTTTCCAAAATTTAGCTCTATTTTAGCTCTTTCTCGAAGGTGATCTAGCTCTCTTTAAAAAATTGAGTTGGCAACACTGCGTAGGAGATTACTAAGTGCTCATATACACGATCGGCGCGCGCCAACGGAAGGGGTAATTTCTGCAGCCGTCGAGTGTCGACGGCTGCGTTGCCGCATATGCGACCGGTGACATGTCGACGGCAGCAGTTGGCAATGTGCCGCTCGTGTATATGAGCACTTAGGGAGCTTGGAATATGTAGATACCATAGAGCACCCTGAATCAGCTGTGCGGTAGCGATATCATAAACCACCAACAATAACATTCCCAAGGAGGGTTGATGTCAGGCGGACGACCGACTGCAAGACCAGTGTCAAAACTTTAGCAAAATGACAGGATAATCTTATATATACAGGGTTATTGGTAAAACATTAACAACCTCTTAAGAGGTCATTGTACTCATCATTATGAACAACTTTTACTATGGGAAAAAAAAAATCGCGAAAAAAAACAGCTGTTCCCTACATTTCTGTTCGTATAACTCGTCAAACTGTAGGGAACAGCTGAGTTTTTTTCGCGATTTCAGGTTTGGTCCCATAGTAAAAGTTGTTACTTTTACTACTGGATACTTTTTTTTTTGTTCCTGGGTTGAAAATCGTCGTGGATGTCCTCTGCCCTGGGGTGGGCGGAGGGGTGTCACTATTACTGACTAAAAACCACCCCGGTGTTCCCTTCCCACACTTGAACAGAGGATCATGGGAACTTGTGCGCCTTACACGATCCCCGGCTGGTGTCAACCCTTGATCGATTAATGATACAGCTTGTGCAACCTGTGCTTGCATTTTTATTTGTGTTAAAGCACCTTCAGTTAAACAATAAAAAGCACAAAACCACAATAATTCAATAAGCTAACCGTAAACTTTTACAACACTCAAAACTTGCAACCGAGTAAACATTTTTTTGACCTACCCTCTTAAGAAACACTTAAAAAGTTTTTGTTATTGCGAGATAAGCACTTGGCCAAGATTCCGTCTCGCTGAGTGTATTACCTAACATGTCATGTTACAGATTTTCATAGAACCTCTAAAAGAGCCCTATGTTTCTCCGGAATGGCGTAAGGACAGTGTAACGTGGGATGCCAAGCAATTGAAGGACTACGTTGACCCAACCAAGCTATTCTGGCTTGAAAGAGAGAAGCCCTAGTGAGTGTCATTCATCATAAACACCATGGTATAATAATATACTCCGCCAGGTATAGCATTCCGAGACACATTGGTCACGTGGGAGACACAAGTCTACGTCATCACCGCTATTGTTACCAGTAGTGTGTGATAATAACTCCCTAACCACCTTTATTACCTGTGCAAATGCGATAAAACATTGAGGTTATAAGTAACAATTACGTTGATATACGTTTAAATTGAATTGTTTCGTTTGATTAGACAAATGCAATGACAATTTAAATGCTTTATAATTTTTTTTTAACAGAATGGTGACTGAAAATGTTTCCATAATTCGTATTTTGTTGCAATAAAGTGGCAACTGGATAGTGACGTAAGCACGTGTCTCTCCCGGAATGCCAGACCTTGTTTTTTTAGACTATGATAAACACTAGTTCTGGCCACATTATTAACGAAACTATAAATGTAGTACAATAACCTTGTATTTCTTCTGCCCATATTCTCGACACGTCTTTGGTGTTACTGTAGGTACTATTGGTTACGCCTAAACTGAACTTTATGATAATGGGAATGAAGATGGTTTAGCTAGAATTCATCCAGGGAAGAACACCCATAGCCGTGCGTGTGGCGACATGGAGAACCAAAATGCAATGTATTCCATTTGACCGATTTTTGACGTTTCTTATGTTATCAGCGCCATCTAAAAGGCTGTCCTAACAAGAGCGCCGGATTTAATTTTAAACAAAACCACATTTATTTTTGAATTAAGCAAACATTTTTATTTCAACATAAAGAAAAATAGGTCCGATTAAACGTGAAATACAACATCAGGCAAATGGCCACCACGAAACCTCTGGCACAGGGTTATTCTTTTCTTGAAATTTTGAATAATGTTTTCTCATAAATGTATTTCACCAATAACGCGCCGTATTTCCTCTCTAAGATGTTCAACTGCTTGTGTCGATTCATTTGGCGCATTATTGCGACCGAAAACTTAACGTATTTGGTTTTCGCAAAACTTTCACCATTTTTGTAATGTGTTTTTACAATAATTAAATGTTGTTGGTTTGAATACTTGAGCGGCCCGTGGCTAAATAATAACAGCCCCCACAGGTCGTTGGTCTGTGGATGGTTGACCATCTTTAGAGATACCGAGACCCCACCGTGCCTCGGAAAGTACATTAAGCCGTTGGTCCCGGCTGTCATTCGTGGATCTTTGACAGTCGTTACGGGTAGTCAGACTTTAGGGCCCCTGGGTAGGCCAAGGGGTATCGTATTACCCAGTAACTGGGTTGTGGAGGTCAGATAGGCAGTCGCTCCATGTAAAATAGTGGTATTCAGCTGCATCCGGTTAAACTGGAAGCCGACCCCAACATAGTTGGGAAAAGGCTGGCAGATGATAATGATGGTTTGAATAATTCTCCATATTCTTTAATCGCGTGGTCAGTACGTGACAACTGTCAAAAAAAAACCGTACAACTCGTATTAACAAAATGGCGGCAAATTTAAATCCGGCGCTCTTATTGGGACATCCTATATACACCCTTACATTTTGATCGTTTTAATCCTTAAAAGGGGTCATTGTACTCAAAATTGAAAAAAAAAATCTGCTGATCCATACATTTATGTTCGCATAACTCGACATAATGTACTTATGGATCAACAGATTTTTTTTCACGATTTCAGGGTTGGTCCCATAGTAAAAGTTGTTCATAATGATGAGTACAATGACTCCTTCTAAGGATTAAAACGATCAAAATGTAAGGGTGTAAGTTTTTCGGTACTAAATTTTATTTTATTATAGTTGTTCGGTGTGCGAGGACACGACCATGAGAACAGCGATGAACAAAACACGCATCTGACTTCAACATAGCTTTATTTTCAAAACTAAAGGTCCATAGCACACGTATCAAATCGTCGGTCGATCGGCACCGTATCGCCTTTCGCCTCGCCGTCAAACAGGCGTCAACCTAACGTAAGCACGTAACCAAAGCGGTTCAGAAGCTCCGATACGTCGACTCGGCTACGGCTAGGCGACGCCGCGCTTACGGTTCGCCGACCGCTGGTTGTTGGTGCAGCAGGCAGGCCGGAGGGGTGAGAGGGGCAAGGGTGGACGAAGCTCGAGTAAGGAGAGACGTAAGCTCGAGTAAGGAGATACGTAAGCGCGGGGACGACGAGTCGTAGGCGCGGGGTCGACGTAACGTACCGCACCGCGGTTCGAGAGCTGGTCCCGAGGCGAGGCGATTACGTTCCGATTCCGATTAGTGTGCGTTGCAGTAGGAAGTTTCATACAAAGAATACTGAACGGCTCGAGTTGATACGGTGCCGATCCCTTTCCGGTTTGATACGTGTACCTTTAAACGTATAACATTAGTCGTACATTGTATTGTAGTAAAATTACAAAAGAGGTGCAGAAGTAATATGTCGAAGACTGCAGATGACTGAGCGATAATCGCCCATTTAATTTTATTTTCGGTTACAACGATATGTCCTCATTACGAGTGAACTACTTGACTTTAACCGAACCGACTAGTCACCATATGGAATCTTGTCATTGTGGTTTTGCAACAGATTCTTTTGTCATAAACGGTGCATCGCATTTCAATAAAAAACAACGCATTGTGGCCCACTTGTATTATGCGATGAATCGTATAACAAGTGTAGGAGAAGATGTCATGCGCCTTTAATGTGCTCAAAATGGGTTATTCCGTTTATTCATCCCAAGAAATCCTTCCTAAGGTAAATACACAGAAGCGCATCTCCGAGAATCCACCATAAGCCTAGTTGAATAAACAGAATTTATAGGCTTAGGGTGGATTCTCGGACATGTGTTTCCGCTTATCCACCTTAGAGTGTATTTTTGGGGTGGATAAACGGAATAAGCGCTCAAAACGCGTGCTAACAATTCTCAGCCATCTGCGTTTTTACCTTCAATAATATTGTGCAAAAGTGATTTTATGAAATGATTTACACCTATTTTGGTATCCCGTAAATTACTAAAATGAAGTATGCAATTGGATGCCGGTTCTTCTAATTCTTTAACTAAGAAACCTAATCCAAAATATCGTTTATAGCACTGTGTGGCCTAAGGCTGCCTGTCCACCGGAGCGGATCCAGGCTGCGGAGCGGAGAAACGGAGAAATATTAACCAATAGGATTGGATAAAAATCTCAATGTCATTTTCTATTGATTAATATTGCTCCGTTTCTCCGCTCCGCTCCGGTGGACAGGCGGTCTAAGTCACGCTTTTTTGTGACTTAAGTGCGGGTTTAGGACACACGAACTATTAAGTATTATACGATACGTGTGGCTTAAGAAGTCTATTAACTTTAGTCACACGTATCGTAAAGGTGTGTCCAGACCTGGCGAATACGCCGCTCGCGTGCATTTCATGTTCGTACGTAGCCCCTGGGCCGTCCGCGCGCCATAGCGCCAAGCTACGTGCGCACGAGCTGCGCGCGTGCTGCACACTTGCCACACTTGAGCCTTACCGGAGTTGTACTAGAGCGGCGCACCAAACGTAGGCTGTAACCGTACGCGAGCAACTCGCACGCAGTTCGCAAGCGGCGCATTCGCCAGATCTGGACACACCTTAATGTAGGTACTATATTGACGTAATTTAACGAGAAGTTAGTATATGTATGGCTTTACTGACGTGACTATTATTTGTATGTATGTTCATAATTACTGTATTCATACAAATATCGGTATTCGGTTAGTGTTTTAATTACTTACTGTCCGTTATTTTTGATAGTATCTATACGATTATGGGTTCGGTTGGGTCCAAACAGAACGTGAGTAATATCGGACATACTTCTCAGCACAAATGTTTTTTTTTATATATGGATTTCGTTTCTTGATTTTATTACAAATTTATTAACTTCTGCACCCGAACGTAACTTCTATAAGGCAGCGGTTAATCACTATGAAGTGGCCATTTATCAAGTAATTGAACAATTCGTTAAAATATGCAATTACTTGAAACATGGTCAGTTTGATATAACTCAGAAAGTTCTTAAGTCTTGAAATATTTTAAATCTGTTTAATGCAATTTTAAAGGACGAAATGTCTGGCAGAAATATACCCCGTCTATGTGTCATTTTAAACTAAAATAAGACATAGGTATTTTGCATGGAAAATATTAGATTTTGAGAATACATACTTGGACTTTCTGAGCTAAATCATTTATCATCAGTATAAGTCATATTGGCCCAAAAGGTATAAACATGGAAATATTTGGCTATACATTTTGTTTTTTAATACATTTATTTTAGAAGACTTTTATTTAAGGCGTTTATTACATTAAATGCTTGTTGGTAGGGGAGCCCAAAGGATTTGTGAGCAAGCATATACAGGGCGAAAAGTTGATAGCTGAGTAGGTGCGGCATGAGAGAACACCGAAAACGTACCTATTTGAAAAGTTTTTTCTTTCAGATTTCAAAATGGGCCAAAAATAAAGTGATCTTCAGACCCATACGGCCTTATTACAAAACAAGATTTATCTTTAGACCCAGGTTTAAACCATCCAGCCGTTTTTAAAATTCGAACTATAATCCGACGAAGCTAAAGTTCTTCTTACAAAAACTGACGTTAAACCCGAGTCTAAATTGCCAATTCTGCATTAAGAACTTTACGCTTGTCGGAATAAAGTTCAAAATAGAGTAACTGGCTTGAAGGTTTAGACTAGGTCTAAAATTAGATCTCGTTTTGTTATAAGACGGGTTGAGTCTGGTATGGTCGGGTGTGGGGCCTAACCCATAATGACGTAAGTAGGCAAATCTGATGAAGAAATTGCGGGCTTTCCCTAAATCTGACGACTTTGAAAACTCAGATTTGCTTGCTCAAAAACCCTCTGAGCTGTACCATGTTTATTTTTTCATTTTATATAAATTTATTTGAAAAAGTTACATATTTTATTTCAATTAAAGATTTAATGTAGGTACTTAAACAATGAAAAGCGACAAAGTAACTAACATTTAATAAACTTCGAGAACGACAAAAGCCTTAACAATAAGTCTTCTGTACACTTGTAATATATTGAAAGAATGGATTTTAATGTACCTATTCGAAGAGTATGCAGTGCATATCCAAAATACATGACTTTTTATGAACGTAAACATTGCGTCCGCACGTACGCATTTTACGCGGGTAACAAGTGCGGTTACAAATATGGGCCTCAATGTTGCGTTTAGTATTACGGGCCTAACATGTTACTTTGACATTAATCTATGTCTTTACTAATAATAACGCTTAAAAGTTCATTTATTTGTGTTTGTATTAGATAATTCATGGAACTACCAGTCAAATTTGATTTTAAAAAATTGCATGTGATAGCCTGAGCCTTTTCATACGTCCCGGTTGCCGGGTACCCGGCGGCGAAGCTTATAGTCATGTACAGTGGGCTGCATCAATTGGGTACCCCAGTTGTATGAAAGTTTTAATACAACTGGGGTACTCAATTGATGCAGCCCACCGTATGTTAGCTTTCACACGTAGCGGTGTAGTTTGCCTGGCACCCGGGTACCCGGCACCGGCTACCCGGCAACCAGGACGTATGAAAAGGCACTTATTCTTCTAGAACCCGTAGGAGCCGAACAAAAACAGAAAGAACACCGAGCGAAAACTAAGTAATGCGCAGGCAGGCGATAGGTATGATGCGACCGGGTGGGTCGCTAGAACAAGATATATCACGCGAACGAAGTCGTTTGCAGAAGCTAGTGAATGTATAAATGTCAAAGTAATCTCTCTGCATTATCACTCTTTTTGAGCAGTGTACAGAACTCATCAAATCCTTTCTTTAAAAAAAAAATGTTAGCCCCACTATGCCTTAAAAGTAAACCTAAATAAATCAATATCACATGTATGAACTATTTAACACTGACTACGTTATCGACGGAATCTTGATCAAGCAAACTTTTATGTCGTCTCAGACTTAGGGCGAATTTCACCAATGATACTGAACGCGATCATCACGTACAGCGATTCTGTCCTAAAGCGAACAAGGGACAAGTACAACGCTACACGGAACTTTTGGCGCGAAGCTAAAATCGAATCGGACGCCGCCATCTTGTTTTGGTCAATACAATTTCTGTGATAATTTCACAAATGTTTGCCAACAACGCCGCCCTGTCAATGTCTTTCAAGTGCCAAAAGGTTTTTTTTTTCTTTGGCAACTGACCCGATGTCGACTATTCTGCCAATGTCATGTGGTGACGGTAACGCAGCAAGGAGAACCGACCTTTGCACTCCGTGGTAGTTATCTAGTTTATAAATGTTAGTAGCTTCGTTAAAAACAAACACAAAGAATAATCTCGTAATAAAACCCACTAAATTCACAGTAAATCGAATAGTAAAATAAACCAAACACGTGTTAAGCCTTCACCACTACCAACGAAAGTGCCAAAAGATACTTGTAGCACTCTAAACCATGTTCAAGAGCTGTCAGTGTCGTTATGACAGGTCGTGAACGCGGTTTAATGTGCTGATCGCGTTCAGTTTCATTGGTGAAATTCACCTAGGTTAATATTACCCTACCTTTTGTTGTGGAATGACTGGAGTAATTGCTTAAAGCCGGTGTTTTGGACCGGAATAATTTATGCTAAACCTATCCATAACAGAGTCCGGTGTCGGTATGACGTAACATAAATATCCGTAATTTATGGATGTTCTTCTGAAATAAAATGATTATTAATATGAAATGTCATAATTTTATTATCAAAGGTGATACTGTTCTCAACTATCAAGTTTTATTTGTAGTCCTAACGACGACGGTACGCCTGCTGCAGGAATTTGCTTTTTTAATGTTTATAATTTTTTCATTTTGTTAATAACTTTATCCGAGTGCCAAAAAAAAAACTTCAAAAGCGTTAGTCGCTCTAGTGTGGCGCTACTGTCGCTCAACAGTTGCTCAAAGTTAAAGCAAATTTAGATATAAAAAATTTCGTAAAAGTTAACATCTCAAAACTATGCTTGAACAAGATTACTTTTGCAACAAAATTAAACAAATAATCCAAATTTATTCGATTTTATTTTATTTTTTTAACTTTTTTGACTGTTTAAGTATATCTTTTATTCAGTCTCTTAATATAAGTTCAAATTAAATGATTAGGTATTATAATTTAACAAACAGGTTATAATATTTTTTTATCCAATACTAGAATACACTTATAATTATTTCCTACAAAATTACAGAAACAATGACAGCAGAACTTTTATAGTTATTAATGAACAAGACAAAACATATATAGACACTTTTAATAATTATTTTTTGTGTTTTCATTTGACATTCAGTCCTCGAAACACAGATCTTTACCTTCCTATCCCAACTGACGAAAATATTACTATTTATAGATGTTACAGACGTTGCATTTCACGAACGCGCGCCAATCATTTCAATTTATACCTTACAAGTCACTTGACGCGCGTCATTCATTCCAATTTATACCTTATTCCGATGACGATAATAGTCATGCGCGCTCGAAAACTGCATAAACAATATTATTATTTATAGATGTTACAGACGTTGCATTTTACGAACGCGCGTCAATCATTTCAATTTATACCTTATTCCAATGACAAAAGTCACTTGAGGCACATCAATCATTCCAATTTATACCTTATTCCAATGACATAAGTCATTTGACGCGCGTCATTCATTCCAATTTATACCTTACTCCGATGACGATAAGAGTCATGCGCGCTCGAAAACTGCATAATCAATATTATTATTTATAGATGTTACACGTTGCATTTCACGAACGCGCGTCAATCATTTCAATTTATACCTTATTCCAATGACATAAGTCACTTGACGCGCAACAATCGTTCCAATTTATACCTTATTCTGATGACGATAAGAGTCATGCGCGCTCGAAAATTGCATTATCAATATTGTTATATAACATGGCGAAAGACAGTTTTAAAATAAGACATGATTACATACTATGCAACCCATTTACGTACTCTCCTTGCCACAGTTGTCTAGTGTATTTTCTGCCTTATTTTTCCAAAACCTAGCCTAAAGTTCAATTCATACAGTTCAAGGGGCCTACCTGCACCTCTTAAAGCAGTATTATTTTAATATTACTTCAGTGTAGGAACAGAGATGGAGCCATACAGACATACAGAATTATTTTTTTTACCGGTTCCAAATTTTTCCACAACCAACCAACCATCTCTGAAATTACGAAAAAAAATCAGCTGTTTCATACTTTTTGGTCATGTAGGTATTGAACTTTTGTATGAACCAGAAGATTTTTTTTTTTCCTGATTTCAGAGTTGGTCCCATAGTGAAAGTTGTTCATATTCATGGGTAAAACACCCTATAAAAATTTGGAACCGGTAAAAAAATCACCTCTATAGCTGCATCTCTTTCTTTTTCCCCATTGGGTCAGAGCCTTCCAGGCTCAGTGTCCTGTCACGGCGCAATAAAAGGGGTGTTATAAGTTGGTGGCCTCCGTCCGTCTGTATAACCGTACCTCCTAAACGGATGAACCGATTTTTAAGCATTTTTTTTAATAGGAAGCTGGTTTAATTTGTAAACTTGTTCTGACATGTCTCGACTTTCTTTGGTATTACATTGTTTACTCTAACAATTACAGAACCCGAAATATTTTGACCCAGAACTGAATGGATAAAACCTCAAGCGACTTTATACCTTACTACTTTCATGTTAACGTTGGAATTCAAACAAGAACCTGCTCATCCTATACCTACATCCCTCAATCTTCATCCTCCCCGGTCATCCATCCATAGCAGTCACAAGACAAATGTTAGCGAGCGCCATGGCTGAGTTCTGACGCACTAATGGGTTCGGGTCTTTGATCAGCTGTAGGAGCCTAGTTCGCGCCGTTCGGGTGATGTCGGGGTCCAGTTCGGTTTCTTCCGGGTTCTTCTCCCGAATGCGGTAAAGTTCCGCGTAGAGGAGGCCTGTGAATTAAGAAAGATAATAATGAATCGTCTACAAAAACAGATGAAGAGAAAAAAAAAACAGTGGCACTCCGGGAGTGCCGACAGAAGTGAAAACAAAACACAAACAGGATACTTTGCCATCACTCACTGACATATCGGATAGACATTAAAACCGAGTACATCCCGAGGATAGCCGAACACATCCGAAGCGGGTGTTTTTTTTTTTTATAAACAAAACACGCGCGGTGTCGCTTACGGTAACAGTGCCGCGAGTTCAATGGTTTTCCCCATCTCAAAAAACGCCCAATGCGCCTAAAGATGTTTTCACTTCAAAAATAATAAATTAAAGAAAGGGAGGAAGAGGGCAGAAGTTTATAAAAAAAATGTGCTTGGCGTGGTCTTGCTTAAGAGCGTTTACGCCATACGGCATTTCATACAAGCTTTCAAGCCCTTGTTTTTCGAAATGAATGAACCGATTTTAATTAAATTTATTTATTGGCCACGGTCACTTCGAGCACTTGATATCGTAGGGCAAGAAACAGCAAGATTTTAAATAAGAATAACATCATCAAGTTATGTTAGTTAATAAAAAAAGAAAATTAATACGCCTTCTTTTTGATATGTGTAAACTTCTACGGGATCATTAATTAATACGCCTTCTTTTTGATATGTGTAAACTTCTACGTGATCATTTGTCTTTTATTTTATTTTTTGTATTTCAGTTACACAAATTCTTTACAAAATGTACGGGAAAAGTTTTTTGCAATTTGTGACTTTTTGAGTACTCCAACGATGTTTGGTCCCATAGAAGTTTTTGATCAGTATTAGAAACAGGATCGATTGGCATCAAAAAATGTTTTTGTGTAAAATGGCTATTTTCTTGCTAACTGTATTTTTTTTTTTTGAAAATCTTTGAATGTGGATCAAAATTCCATAAAAAATTATGGATAGTCTCCTAACACTATTTTCGCGTAGCTGCAACGGATAAGGTACTTCCCCTTACTGCCCCGCTGAAAGTTTCCAGCCTGTCTTTGAACCGACGATCCAAATGAGCCAAATGAAACATCAAGCTTCGGATAATTTCAGTGATCGAGATGCAAATGTCCCAATCGCAAAAATTATACACTTTGCCCACCTCTAATAAGAACTACTCTATAGCCCTAGTTATTAATCCTTTCACTTACTAAGCAACAGCGGTGGATGCGGCTTGATCTCCTCCCTCGCACAATGCAGGTAGTTGACGGCAGTCTGCAGACACTTCACCACGCTACCCGGCAGCTCATCCGCCAACTGCCTCAGCAACGCCGATAGGAACTCGTCCAAATACAACCTGCCCTCATCTAGTAGATGCGTTTGTACGAAATCATTGGATTTCTTCACGTTGAATGTCTTGAATACTTGTTTGAGAGTGAATTTGCTGGCCTGTGGAGGGAAAAAGGGAGGTTATGATATTTTGAGTATGATGCCTTGATCTGGCCAGGGGGCCTAAAAAGGCCACTTTGGCAGAATTATAAAAGGATAACATTAAGAATTATAATATGGCGAAGACAGACCGTGTTTTTCTTTTTTCGCTGCACTACGTAGGTATGCTCAAAGAGATTGGGATTGGATTTGGATTAGATTGATTGATATTTTAGCACAGATAAAAAAAAGTACCTGAAAAATCCTTCACTTCAATGGGATTTGATACCATTAACTTAACAGTTAACTGTCCATTATGATTCATAATGTTATCCTTTTATGATTCTGCCAAAGTGGCCTTTTTAGGCCCCCTGGTAGTAGGAACAGTTCAAACAAAGATATGAATTTTTGTGGTGATGTTCCTTGCTTTAAAATAGTGCAACACTGTACTTTAAGTGCTATGTATGTTTATGTTATGTTTCCATAAGGATAGGAAGGAAGTTTCGCACGAAGAGCAAAACAGGCACCAGTCTATTGTAGTCTATTTTTAGGGTTCCGTACCAAAATGGTAAAACGGAACCCTTATGGTGAGACAGTCTGTCTATCTGTCACAGCTGGCTATCTCAAGAACTACTAATGCTATCAACTTGCAATTTGGAATAGTTTTAGATGACGTTTGCTCAACTATTTTGCAAATAAGAAAGAAATACAAATACATAGGTATATTTATTTTACAATAGGGACTGATTTTTTTTTTCCTGGAAATTTCGAAATTTCGAATATTAGGGCATGCGGGGGGTATCATATGAATGAGCGCAGTTTGCACATTCTCAAACATTTTTTTCTTTTAGGCTGCATAGTTTTCGACTATTGATGAAAAATGTAAACACCTTCCCCCGGGGTTATCTCCGAAGTTTGCAAAGAGAAAAATCTGAAATAATTCTATGTGATAGAAGTTTATGCAAAGATTACAGGAAAAGTAAAACGATGTCTCTAAATAGCACACGTTTTCAGAAATCATCAACAAAAGTTACACTAGTTCCACGATCGGTCAAGAGATGGCACTGACCCAAAACTGCAAAATTCTACACCGCAGTGCGCAGTGTTAACATTCTCTAACGAATATAGGCCTCGCCGATTAAAGTTTAAAAACATATGATGGTACGGAACCCTCGGTGCGCGAGTCAGACTCGCTCTTGCCCGGTTTTTTAATATATTTCACGTCATCCATCTATAGGCTTTGTAAGTCACGAGCGCGCAGTCTTGTGACATTAATGTCCTTGATGTTTTAATGTCATTGTTATGGTTTGATTTGCAATGATTCACGCATTCTTTGGGAGCAGTGGTGGTCCAGCGGTAGCGACCCCGTCTCACGAGTTGTAGGTCATGGGTTCAAACCCAAATAGGCGCTTTATTTTGTGTAATTTATTTCATCACCACTGCTCTCAAAACGGTGAAGGAAAACATCGTGAGGAAACCGGCATGTCCTAGAACCAAAAAATTCGAAAACATGGGACGTCTACCAACCCGCACTGCGCTCGCGTGGTGGATTATGGCCCCCTCCCTCCCCTTCTCTCACAGAGAGGAGGCCTGGTTCCCACCAGTGGGAACGTTATAGGCTGATTATGCTATGCATTCTTTAGACGCAAAAACTACTTATTAAATATATTGGGAAGTTTGCCTTTCGAGTGCTAATCTAATTGGCAATCACACTAATATTATAAAGGCAAAAGTTTGTGTGTGTTTGTGTGTGGGGGGTGTGTGTGTGTGGGGGGGGGGGTGTGTGTATATGTGGGGGTGAGGGTGTGTTTATATGTTTGTTACTTCTTCATGCTCAAACGGCTGGAGTATTTTTGATAAAATTTTGTATGGAGGTACGCGAATCCCTGGATTAACATATCGCGCTTTGAAAACAAAAGTGGCACTATACCGAAGATGGCAATATTGAGTTACAACGATGACTTCATAATTTACTGGCTTGTTTTCAGTACATAACTTAAATAAGATAGTCAAACTGATAAATGAAATTAATTGCATTCTTTTATTTTAGTTATTTGCTAAGATATCGACCAAAATGCAGCGTCAAAGACTTTAAATGGTAATACTGAAAAATGTAAATTTTTGTATAACGCCACTTTTGTTTTCAAGGTGCGATATAGGCTACTTTTTATCCCGATATTCCCACGGGATCCACACTTACGCGGGTGAAACCGCGGGGCGCAGCTAGTATATTATAACAATATAACAACTTACCCTCACAACATTCGGATTATTATCACACAGATGCAGCAAGAAGCAAGGCAGAGAGCTAACGCCCTGATCCACCAGCGCATCAGACTTCACTCTCCCCGCGATTATTCCGAACAACTTGATGGAATGCTCCCTCAGTTGTGCGCATTCCGTGTTCATGAATGGACGTATCTTTTGGGAAATCGAGAGGAGCTCTCTATCGTATTCTTTGTCCAGTTTGTCTAGTTCTGTTAGGAGACGGCTTAGTCCTTGGATTGCGGCTAGGGGTACGTTGTCTGTTGGTGTTCTGGAAATTAAAATTTGTTTTTTAGTTTAGTTTTTCATTTGCCATTACGGGTGATTTGATTTAATGGAGATTTTATTTCTTACTAACATTAGGTGTTCAAGTTAAATAACAGGTACAATTTAAAAAACTGGCCAAGTGCGAGTCGGACTCGCACACAAGGGTTCCATACCACAAGGCAAAAACGCGGAAAAAACACGTTTGTTGTATAGGAGCCCCCCTTAAATATTTATTTTATTCTTGTTATAGCGGTAACAGAAATACATCATCTGTGAAAATTTCAACTGTCTAGCTATCACGGTTCATGAGATACAGCCTGGTGACAGACAAAGAGACAGACGGACAGTGGAGTCTTAGTTAAAGGGTCCCGTTTTTACCCTTTGGGTACGGAACCCTAAAAATGTTGGTGACATTATTTGTAAAATATGGGTGTTACGGAAAAATTCTCCGTTTTGGCTTGTCTTTCTTTGGGTTCACTGTTGATGTTCCAAAAGGTCTTCTATTACTCTAAGAGTTAAGGTTATGTTGTAAGGATTTAGGAAGTATATCTTTGGTTTTAAATTAACTAAATTTATTGCCGAATCTGCCGCAATTTGGTAAGACTGGTGGTTACTTTTTGTGTAATTAATCAAAACACCTAAGAATATTGCTCTCAAAACGGTGAAGGAAAATATCGTGAGGAAACCGGCATGTCCTAGAACTAAATATTTGAAGGCATGTGTCAAGATTATAGCCCACTCCCTCTCGGAGAGAGGAGGCCTGTATCCCAGCAGTGGGACCGTTATAAGCTGATATGTATGTACAGTCAGCAAAAAAAAATTCGATTAACACTTCAGTTTTTTTAATCTCAGTTATTGAGCAAAATATTAACACTTCAGTTTTTTTAATCTCAGTTATTGAGCAAAATATTAACACTTCAGTTTTTTTAATCTCAGTTATTGACCAAAATATTAACACTTCAGTTTTTTTAATCTCAGTTATCAATAACTGAGATTAAAAAATTAGTTAATCGACTTTTGTTGCTGACCGTACCTAAGAAGAGCAGGTTCGCTGATCATTCTCATAATCATTTTTCAAAAACCAGCTGACAAACTACCCTACAATTAACATCCACAACTTACTGCGTCTTCTGCGCATCCACGCCCTGACTCAGCGCCTGTAGCGCGGCCGGTAGCGCGAGGTTCCTATGTTCGGGCTTCAGCTGCGCGATGTTGGCGGCTCCTCGGAGGCAGGTGGCGCGCACGCGCTCGTGCGAGTCCTTCCAGCCGGTGTTCAGGGTCGCTAGCACGGTTTCTATGAGGATTGGGTTGTCGTTACACCTGGAAGGCAGAGACTTTATGAAGAATACACAAAATACTGATAAGTTAAGGTTTTAATGCTTCCTCTGTCCTACTATTTTGCTGTCTGGGTTCCGATCTCATTAAATTTTAAGTTACCACCTAAGTATACATTGTGGAGTGCAATAAATGATTGAGTATTGATTATAATATGATGTTATTAACTACGTTAACTAACTAATTAACTTGCGCTTTATCAATGAAGAGAGATAATGGAATTAGTATCCTACAGCATTACGAAAAAAACCAAAATGTTCTTAGCAATCAGGAAAAAGGTGGAATTATTTGGCCATAGTGCCATAACAAAACATCCAACGCGCTCTATACGTGCGTATAGGACTTATGTCATTATGTGAACGTTTGCATGAGGGTTACCATTTCAAAAAATCCTGACATAAAACTGGAAATTTACAAAAAAGATCGGACTATTAATTTTTATTCTTTTCTTTTTTCCTCAATGAATTTTTCTATATTTAAAAAAATCGCCGTATTCCTATAAATCCAGACAAATTATTAAGCCGGACAATGCCCGGACGAAGGGCAAAAAAGCCGAACATACCCGAACAAATCCCGACGGGTGGTAAACCTAGTAGCATAGCATGACTGTATAAGAATCTCTAGACATGTTTGTAATAAAAGCCATCCATATAGGTTAAATAGTTTTTTTCGATATTTCTTCCTGATTTCATACAAACGTTGACACCCGGTGTCAGTATCACACATACATACCTGTAGTTCAGTAAGTCTGCTAACAGCGCAAGCGCAGCACATCGCTGCGGCGGGAGCGGACAGCGGCCGTACGATGACACTTTCGACACCACACGCGACAGATGTTGCGGACACTCGCGACACAAAGCTCCGCTCAGTATGGGCGCTAGGTCTAGTAGGGTAGTTGAGGAGTCACTGTGTTCTATGCTAAGGCATAGAGAGCAGGCTTCGCGGACCTATGAGAGAAATTACAGCTATAATAACATTTTTTATAATAGGTGTACGAGCTACCGCTGTACATTGACCTTTTTGGTAGTTTGTACGTCACACGCGCACTCATTCATGACATTCATGCACATCAATATTGTTTAGCTGTGCATTCCTCCAACATAGCATTTAAGTAGAACAATTGTGTAATTATATTAAGTAGCAATAAATCCATCAAGGGAAATCATTACATTATATATTATTATTTCATTTACATAACATACCGTACCTTACAAGTTTACCTACATAACAAATTCATAACATTTTCACTGTTGGGAGTTACGCCCCAACAATAGAGTTTAGGGTAGGGTTAGCCAAGGTACCTTACCTTCACCTTTTTTTTTTTGTCTGGGGGTAACCTCCAAAAGACACCCGACCTCCGGGGAGGGAGGTCGGGGAGTGTGGGATTTTTACCTCACTAAAACCACCCCGGTGATCACCATTAGCTCATAGGGGTGGTCCCGGTTCCTCTTAAAAGACCAATTCCGGAACCCCCCCGTGCAACGCCTGTAAGGCACATCCCTGGGGAGACTGTAAAGGGGCCTCCCCTGAGCCTCACTATGCACGGCAGCACGTGACCACTGTGCCACCGTCTTCCCTGGGGTCATTTGGTGGGCGGACAGAGACCCCTATCTGTGCGCCCGCGACCCCAAGGCAAGGTATACCTATTACACTCAAATTTCGCAAGTCATGTTTAAGTTCCATGTAAAGAGTAAAGAGACTTGTAAAGAGGGCAAGTCTATTGCCAACAACCAGACACAAATCTTGGCAAACGGGCAATAATCTTCGTAAGAAATAATTGTTTCCGCACTGCGTTCGAGATCTGAAGGTGACAAGATTTTCAATTCGCTACTAGTAGTCGTAGTAGTCGGATCCGCTTCGAATGCAGAAAATAGAATGGGTGTCGTATCCAGAAATTAAGTCTTTAAGATTCTTGAAATAAAGTTCAAAATCACATTTACCACCACTGATATAAAAATCTAAGTTTCCACGGCGACCATGTTTTTTTAATTTTATTTAATTAACCATTGAGGTTCCGCAATATATTATTATGTATTTCAAATAAATTAGTTAATTCAAAATTCTTTCTAATCGAATCTTTTAATTTATTTATTCTAAAAATAGTAACAAATGAGAGGGTCCGCAAATGTCAGTTACAAGTGAACTGCCCTTATTTAGATTAGAGCCCCTTATCAATTTATTTTTAAATTAAAGGTATTAATACCTCCTATTTATTATTACCCATAAACATCAACAAAAAAAACAACTTACCTTATGACAATCAGCCTGTTCCAAAAACGCGTTAAAAGTCTGCACCGTTATCTTGGCGGGGGACAACTTAATCGCGTCCCGATTGGGCACGAATCCGAAGCGTTCTTGATTCTTATTGGTCGGCGGCGAGTACGCGGGCGATTCCGCGTCGATGTAGCACGCGAGTGTAGTGTATAGGACTGCGAAGAGGTCGGCGAATTTGGCTATGCAGGTTGGTTTCATTGTCTCTTCTTGGAGCATCTCTCCGAAGGCGCTTATGAGCTGAAATTGGGGTTATTTTAAATTAGCAAGACAAACTCCCTAGATGAGTATCGATATCTTATTTATCTTGACCCTGTATATTGTTTTGTTTTGTGATTTTGGAAATAAAGAGTAACTTCGAAAATTAAATACTGAAGAGGGGTTTATTATAATTGTATATTAGGAAGAAAGTGGGGTAACTAAAGAACTTGGATCGAGTTTGACAGATGTCAAAGTCAAATGAATTCAAGTAAGCCGTTAAAAGGCACTTTCGGATTGCTCTTGTCAATGTGTCAAAACACGTGGTTGAGTGAATTACTTGTGAATTTTATGAATTTTACTGTTTTGAGTGGCTGAATTTGTTTGGTTTTTGTGTGTGTGTCTTGCTGCCTGCTGTGTGTAGTGTTGTAAGTGGTAATTTCCCCATTTCCCTCATTTAAAATGAGGGAAATGGAAGACGATGAACCCCCTGATGGGGGAGGTGCTAATCCATTGATTGAACCCATACAGTCTCGAAAACGTCAGTCTGATGAACCGCTTAAATCGGATGCTAAAAAAAGTACCCCTCCATCAGATTCCTATCAGTCAGTATTCTCCAAACCCGGTTTCGAATCCGACTCTAAAATACTGTATAACTCAACGGATAAGGGCCCTTTTATTGTGCACGTTACGCGGTCGGAACCCGATTTGTCTGCTGGGCAGTCGATAAGGTTATTAAAGTTTGCGCAACTCGTCCACCAAAATAAAATTCCGAACATAGTTGATGGTAGTATAAAAGCACTGGGAAGAAACAGGGTCTGTTTAGAATTCATTTCAGCGGCTGCTGCCAATGCTTTTAAAAGTCACGATTTTTTGGTCAACTACAAATTTGCTGCAGACATCCCTAAATTTCATGTGTCTCGAATGGGAGTGGTTCGTGATATTCCAACAGATTGGACCTTAGAGGAATTGGTAGAAGGAATCAGGACTCCCCAGAACTGCGGAGAAGTAATTAGGGCCCGTCGTTTGAACGTTAAATCCAAAAAAGAAGATGCCGTTACCTGGATCCCTTCAACTACTGTAGTTTTAACCTTTACTGGTCAAGTACTTCCTGAGAGAGTTTTTTGTTATGAAACGTCACTCCCTGTAAGTACATACCAACTGCCTACAATACAATGCAGAAATTGCTGCCGCTTTGGACACATCCGTACACAATGTCGCTCAAAGACTCGTTGCTTTAGGTGTGGCCAAGAACACTCTGGTGATAATTGCGCAGTCACTGATGATCTTTCTACTTGCATCTTGTGCCGAGGAGCTCACAAGGCGACTGATACCAAATGCCCGGAACATGCTTGCCAAAAATCAATTAAAATTGTTATATCTCAGGACAATATTAGTTATTCTGAGGCCTCACTGAGATTTCCTTACCCGAAGCGCTTATATGCTGATATCACCTCCTCCCCATACTCTTCGTCACAGCAAATGCAGCTTTCCCAACAAACCACATACTCTCTACAATCTCCCCCACATTCCCCTGCTCAACCTCTCTCTCAATCCTACACAAAGACTGTCTTTCGTACTCCCCGTCCAAGAACTCCGTTAGGTAAGTCCTATGATGTGCAAGCACATAGAGATATTACCAATACTCCTTCCTTCTCTCAGCCGAATGGTTGTGCCTTGCCTCCGCCCACTGAAGACTCCACTGCTTCGCTCACTCCAAACGATAACTTGATAGAGCTCCTTACCTGCTCCCTCATCAACATCATCAGTAAGTTTAGTGATAGTTTACCGAACAACGCCGTTACCCTACTACAACAATTTCTCCAAACCCTTATAATCAAAAATGCTCCCCTCAACTCTCCTCCAATGGAATTGTAGAAGTATCCGTAGGAAAAAGCATGAGCTTATTTATTTAACAAATCGTTATAAACCTGTCCTCTTTGCCGTCTCGGAGACTTGGTTGGTGCCGGGTTCCGTGTTTAGGTTTCCGGGATTTTCCTGCCTTCGGGACGACAGACCGGATGGCTGGGCAGGGTGTGCCCTGCTTGTTTCGAGATCCATCCCTTTCTCTCAAATTAATATCCCTGCTCACAGCGACGAAATCCATGTAGTAGCAGTGAAAGCCTTTAACATCTCCTTTGTTTCATGCTATATCCCCCACCCAAATAGTAGAGCTATATTAGAACTCAATAGCATTCTTTCTTCCATACAGGGCCCTCTCATGGTGCTAGGAGACTTTAACTGTCACCACACTATGTGGGGGTCCCACTACATAGATACATCCTCTCCCTTTTTAATTGACCTAATGGATGACATAAACCTTTGCCTACTAAATGATGGCTCTCCGACTCGCAGGGTACCTCCTGGCCAGAATAATAGTGTACTTGACCTTTCACTGTCCTCTCCATCTCTAGTAAATTCTCTCTCCTGGTCCGTGTTACCTAATTCCCACGGCAGCGACCACTTCCCAATTTTAATCAAGTTTCTCCAATCATTTACTCCCCCTCCTGCTCTTCCTCCCTTACAGCGATATAGACTATCAGATGCAGACTGGGACAAGTATTCTCTTGCCTTAGATTCCAAGTTATCTGGTCTCCCTCTTGTAGATCCTTCAAATTTTTTAGTGGCTTATGAAGATTTCGTTTCCTGTATATTGGCCGCTGCTGATCAAACTATACCGCTTAAGAATTCGTCGCGCGGTCTCATCCCTTCCCCCCCTTGGTGGGATTCAGAATGTACCAACATGGTTCGCCTACGCAACGAGTCGGAAAATTCATATACAGCGGACTTAACTATGGAAAATTATATAAATTTTAAGAAAACTGGGGCTAAAGCCACGAGACTTTTAGCCAAGAAGAAGGCTGTAGGTTGGCAAAAGTTTTGTGAATCTTTATCTCCTCGTACCCCTTTAACGGTCGTATGGCGTAAAATTAATAACTTCCGAAGAATATTTAAGGATCAAAATATTTCCTCTAATGACCCTTCTATCTGGCTTGATAATTTTGTTAATAGTTTAGCCCCCCCCCTTCGTACCTCATTTAGATTGCTTTCCTTCTACTCTGATTCCCTCTTCTACAACTGACAGAATGAATGATCAATTCTCGCTTGCAGAACTTACTTGTGCTTTAGATCACCTTAAAGATACCTCTCCAGGCATAGATGGTATAACGTATTCCTTTATCTCTAAAGCTAGTCAATCCTCAAAATTATATCTTTTAACTATTATTAATTCAATTTTCTTATCTTCAAATATTCCGGAGTCATGGAAGACCCAAATCATAATCCCCATCTTAAAGCCTGGGAAAGATCTAAATCTGTCGACATCTTATAGACCTATTGCTTTGTCGTCGGTTTTGGCAAAGATCACAGAGCATCTTATAAAAAACAGACTGGAATGGATCCTTGAAAGTCGTGGTTTACTCTCCAATACTCAATTTGGATTTAGACGTAGTACGGGCACGATCGACAGTCTAAGCATTCTTACCTCCCAAATAAGGCTTGCATTCTCTCATAATGAACATGTTATTGGGGTCTTCCTTGACATCTCGTCAGCCTATGATAACGTCCAGCTTCCGCTACTCAGGCAGAAAATGCTTGAGCTGAGTATCCCCGTGAGACTGGTGAATTTTATCTTTAATCTCTTTATGTGCCGTTCCATTCGTGTACGTTCTCAAGGCGGTCTTCTGTCTTCCCGTGTTGTCTGGAGGGGTCTCCCGCAAGGTTCTGTCTTAAGTCCAATCTTATATAACCTATACACCGCCACCCTTGACTTGACCGTTAATTCTTTTTGCAATATCCTTCAGTATGCTGATGATATTGCCTTATACATAAGTTGTTCTTCTCTGTCCAGTGGTGCTCTTAAATTGAACTCTGCTCTTGATTATTTAAATGATTGGCTCTCGGAACATGGACTGGAGCTTTCTATTCCCAAGTGTCAAGCCGTAATATTTTCCCGCAGAAGAAATATCCCTCCAGTTAACATCTCTGTTGCTGGAGAATCGATTGTGATTCAAGATAAAGTAAAATTTTTGGGCGTTGTTCTTGACTCCAAAATGACAGGTTTATTTCACTTACAATATATAATTAATAAAAGTGAGAAATCCATCAATGTTTTGAGATCTTTATCTGGAGTTCGTTGGGGTTCTCATCCGGCCTCACAAAAAATGCTTTATAACGCCATCGTACGCAGCCATTTTGACTATGGATGTTTTATTCTAGAACCTTGCAGTAAATTGGCTTTGAGTAAACTGGATAAGCTCCAATCTAAGTGCTTACGCATTATTACTGGTGCAATGAAATCATCCCCAATTAATGCACTCCAAGTGGAATGTGTTGAGCCTCCACTTCATCTCCGTAGACAATTTTTGGCAGATAGGTATTTTTCGGCAGCGTCTCAATTTCCCTCACACCCTCTTCTTAGTATTCTTCGTCCCCTGTCTTGTGCTATCGAAACTTCAACTTATTGGAGAAATAAATCCCCTCCTCTATTAGTGAACAGCTTCAATAATAATAAGTCTCTTACATTTCCAGTTATGCCACTGGATAATCATCCCCTTTTCCTAGTTCCTTATGACTCGGTAATCTATCAACCCAGAGTGATACTAGATTTTGGTATACATAAACAAAGTCCCGAACCCAACAATCTTTTCAATAAAATTTTAAAGAATAAATGGCCAAATTGGATTTTATTATTCACAGATGCGTCAAAAATAGACGGATCTCATTTAGGTTCCGCCGTGTACATACCTAAGTTTAAAGTTGTCTTAAGTTTTAAGAGTCCACCTGAGTGTTCTATTTTTACAGGAGAATCGTTAGCAATATTAGAGGCAGTAAAATACATTGATGCCAATCAACAGCATTTTGATAAATCCTTGATACTCACAGACTCTCTTAGCTCTCTCCAAGATTTATTGAAAATTCCATTTCGCAGCAAAGATAACTCTGTAATTATTCTCAGAATCAAGGAAATACTTTATAGATTAAATCAGTCTGGCCTGGAAACTGTCTTGGCTTGGATTCCGGGACATACAGGCATATTGGGCAATGAAGAAGCTGATTTCTATGCTAAGCAATCAATCCGGACCGGTTGTACGTCTTTCTCTAACATTCCGGCTCGGGACGTTCGCTGCCTGGCTAAGCCACGTCTCATGAAGTCTTGGGATGATCTGTGGCAAAGATCTAGGGTAATCAAGGGCAAATATTATGGCAATATTCAACCCAACTTACCAGCTAAACCCTGGTTCGTCAAAAATAAGAAATGTAATAAATTAATCACATCTATCATTATTCGTCTCAGATTAGGACATGTTTGCTCTCCAGTGTTTTTGGCAAAACTACGTATTCGGAATCATTCCCTTTGTGAGTGTGGTGAAGAAGAGGGTACTCTTGAGCACATATTTTTCTCTTGTCGTAATCTTTTAGTCCCGCTATATGACATTCTCCCCCCTAATTTCCCCAGACCCATTAATATCCCATTCCTCTTAACACTCGTTGATTCTCCACTAATTAAAACACTTAAAAAATTTCTATTAGTAAATAATATCAAGCTCTAACATAGCAACCCACGGTGGTGGTTCATTGTGTTTGTCCCATAATAAAATTAATTTGTGTTGTCTGGTTATTAACTATTTGTCATAATAAATATAATTATTGTGTTGTCCTTACAGGTTACTCAAACAGATCCAGTTATAATTAAACCGTACTTATGGCAATATGACCGATTAATCTCAGCGAATACACTTTGTTTCCTTCAACCTTGACATTGGCAGAATCATCGATTAAACGATGGAGCCATTATTATAAAAATTGGAATTGGAAAGGCACTTTCGATGAAGGGAAACTGTCAAAATACATTTTGTCCTTGACATTTCGATTCCTTGTCTACAAGACACGATATTGACGTGGCTTGCCTGTTAAAAAAAAAACAAATAAGTTTAAATGGAGTTTAAATTACCACTAAAAAGAGGACCTGGCATAGCAGCTTTTAAAATACTACTGCTAAAAGTAGGCTTAAAACTTTCTTATCTAAACCTGAATGAAAAAAATCTACAAAATATATGAGGTGCTTTAAAAAACTGGATGGCAGGCACATCGATGCGCAACCTGGTACCATGGATTTCACAGCACCTCAAGCTACTACAATCTGATTTTGAACTTTACCTCTAAAGTATAAGGTTCAAAGTTGATTGGGAAAATTTGACAGTTTCGGGTAGCTTAATGTGCTGGCGTCTGTACATGATTCTGAACGCCACTGCATTAAAAATTTTCATCGGTTATTAAAAAACATGCTGTTCCATACATTTTGCTCGCCTAGGTATTGCAAAAATATTTTATTTTTACGAAAAATTTCTACTCTTGGTGTCTAGAATCATGTGCTGCGTTCATGGGTACAGTTTACGCGTCGTCAGTGGCGTAACTATTGGGTGGCATTGGTGCAAAATGCCACGGGCCCCCAGCCAGAGGGGGCCCCCGGCCCGAGAGGGCCATGAGCACAGGAGGATGCTAACATAAGTTCGAACATTTTGTACCTTTTTCCCATTGTTTGTCTAATTTTTTGGTCAGGACCTCATGCTCAGTAGTAGCGTTTGCGACCACTAGACCAACGAAACAGGCAGGTGTTAAATGTTGTAGGGGAAAATATGAAATCTACGCAGAAGAAGTCGCGGAAAAGTCATCATCTGCCTAGCCTTTTCCCAACTATGTTGGGGTCGGCTTCCAGTCTAACCGGATGCAGCTGAATACCAGTATTTTACATGGAGCGACTGCCTATCTGACCTCCACAACCCAGTTACTGGGTAATACGATACCCCTTGGTAAGACTGGTTGTCAGACTTTCGGGCTTCTGACTACCCGTAACGACTGTCAAAGATCCACAAATGACAGCCGGGACCAACGGCTTAACGTGCTTTCCGAGGCACGGAGGGGTCACAGTATGTAAAGATGGTCACCCATCCACAGACCAACCGCGGCCAGCGTAGCTTAATAATAATAATAATAATTTATTTCAAATAATCAGATAACAAAGATCCGTAGTGTTAGTAAAGTACCTTATACCTAGTGTTAGTATAATACATAAATTTTGATAATTTGGGTATGTCACTTTGTAAAGAAGACGAAACCAGTTTCTCAACCGGTCATCTTCTCCACAAAATGCCGCATAAAAGGAGAAAACACATTCTCAGTAACTGTTTTTAGAATGCTGTTGCCCCCGGCCCGGGTTCTAGCTGCCACAGACGCTATTTTCTTCCGCACAATTGCGTGGAAGCCATCAGTACGGTTCTGCGTAAACATTTCTGACGCACTACAGAACCGGGGCAGTCTAAAGAGCATTCTAAAAACATTGTTATACTGGACGCGCAGGACATCTAGCGATCTTTTGGTGTAGTTGATCCACAGACCACCCGTGTACAGACCCTGACAATATGCTTTGAAAAGCGTTATTTTAACCTGGTCCGTGCAGCGGGCGAATCTACGGGCCAACATATTCCCGCGGACCGCCAAAGCCCTGCGCTCCCTCTCAATATCCACATTGACCTTAACCTGATCGATCGACCTGTGCGGCTGTTATTATTTAGCCACGGGCCCCTCTAGGAAGTCGCGGAAAAGTGCTAGTAAAAAAAAACTATAGCGTTGGTTGGGCTTCTTTACATTGAGGGAGGGCCCCATGCCTTGCATTACGGGCCACAAACGGTACCTATAGTTACGCCACTGCACGTCGATGTCCACCCTGTAGACAAAACTTTCATCACTCACAGTTAAGGGCTGGAGAGCAGCAATATGATGTTCAGTGATGTGGTAAGGGTCTTCATAGAGCTCCACTGACGTCATCAGTCGGAGGAAGTTGTCCGTAATACCTACAGATAAGCTTTCGTCACGGGCGAGGCTGCGCCAACAAGCTAATACGCTCCTGAAAGAGAAGAATTTGATGAAAATCTTCTTCATATTGTAAGAATGGTCAAATGAAAAACTGTTTACTTGACATTGATAACAAAGCACACGTCTCATCGTCATCACTAATCATCAAGATTTGGAAAAACAAACTCAATGTCCTACATGACAAAGTTGAAGTTCCATTGCAATTAAAAATGCTTTAGGACCATTTGATGACGATGATGATATCGCAAAAATAGGTAGTTGAATTAGTGGCGATGCAAAATAAATGATTTGAGATTATGAATTCAAGTATAGTTTTTTTACGATTACAGACAAAATAATGCGTAACAACTTCTCATTACCAACAAATCTGAAATGTATCTTCGTAACTATCTCGACGTATTTCTGACTAGGAAAGGTTTCAGTTTCCTGTAAATATTAATTATTTGTCTAATAAAATTATCATAATCCTGCCCTATTAGGTACAGTCAACAAAAGAGATAAGTATGCAGGATCGTCGGATATAGTTGCAGTTTAGTAAGAAACCGATGGATGTTCTCGAATAAAATTTAATTTAATTAATAGAAAACAAACAGCTCATTTATCAAATTAAATTTCAGTCGACAACGTCCATCGGTTTCTTACTAAACTTCAACTATCCGACGATCCTGCATACTTAACTCTTTTGTTGACTGTACCTGGACAGTTTTGGGAAGCAATCGGACCTGGGCCCCAATTCTGTATGGTAATTATTATTCCGCGCGAAATCTTACCACGCGCAAACCACGTCAAAATCGTGTCTTGTAGACGACAATAGAAAAAAATAGAATAGAATATAATCTATTCTATTCTATTATTCTATATAGAATAGAATCTATTCTATTCTATTCTAGACGACAAGGAATCGAAATGTCAACCGCGCGGACAAAATGTATTTTGACAGTTCAAACTACGCCAACTTCGCGTTCATTTCGCGCGGTTTCGTTTAAAGAATACGTTAAGGAGATATCTTTAAAAATATGTGGTTTTTCTATTTCGTGTAACTTGTTCAGTATGTGGAATAGGAATTTAACTTTTTGGTATATGTTTTTTGACTCTTTGGTCTAGTATCATGTAAAAGGAATACACGATTCAATGATTCCTCGATATAAAAAATTGCAAACTCATATCTATTTTTTTTTACTTTTTCGACATCACGACGTAACGCTTAACACTTTGCGGGACACTTAACGCCTCTCGACGTAATAACAATAAAACTTCTATTGTGTCTCGTTCAGTGTCCTTCAATGTGTTAAGAGTTATTCAATGGAATTTACTTTATGGAGAATTATCATATCAAAGTTTACTCAAAGTAGTTTTAAATTTTATTTATTTATTTTGTTAAAAAAGGAGTAAATTCGTTTCGGCACATAATTACGTCGTTTTATTCTGAGCGCACGCACATTATAGCCAACTTTCTTCTTTTGCGTTTCAAAAGTAATTGCATCACTTTCGCTCGCCTAGTAAATCAGTCACTACGATTTATTTTCGAGGTAGCGCCTTATTATCAGATGTCGTGATTAACTATGGTATTGACGTGGTTTCGGAGTAAGGAATCATTAACTGGCCATATTGAATTAGGGCTCAGACCTATTATAACCTAATTTATCAAAGACATAATAATAAAGATATACTTACGGTTTCAACGGCAACTTTTGCGCCAACAGCACAGCAATGACAGCATTCGAATGATAGCGCGTCAATGACGTCATCGGCTTCATCAGCCTCTGTCTCGCTTCCACCCCCACCTCGGTCATCGTCGCCAACAGCACCTCCACGATCCTCTCAATGCTCTGGTACAAATCCTGACCCTTACTTGAGAAGTACGCATCTAAGATCGCACTGATCCCTACACTCCTGAACTCCTGGTCATCATACATTTCTAGCAAACTTTCTATGAACTGCATATTGTGATGATGAGGAATTTTTGGAGATATGGTCTCGCATAACGCAGTACAATAATCACTGATCATGTTTAAATCGTTTGTTAAGATATTGTTCTGCAAATGTCCCAAATTCGACATGCATTCATCGTCAGGTCCTATTGTATGGCCTTCATACAAATCTTGAATCTGAATTATGACTTTTATACAATCTATAGTCGTTAGTCTTACTGGGAAGTTGGTATCTGCAATTCCCGGGATTATAAGTCCGAGCAAGTATCCCATTTGACCGAATTTACTCGGAGTTTCGTAGTTCAATTTCACGTTTTTGATGTAAGTGTCGAAAATGACTTGTAAGATCATGATGGATGCTGTTCGGATCTCATCGTTTTCGTGTCGGATCCATTCCATTAGTAAGCTGATTAAGTCATCGATTGTGCTCAAACAAGTAGACTGGATGATCAATTCTTTGATTAACTGGTGTAAGAGCGACAGGCTGTCGTTTAGAGTTTTGGCTAGGTTGTCATTTTTGTCACCGTTGCCTTCGATTTCGTATTTCCGTTTGAAGGAAGATAGTTCGCTAAAGATGCTGTTGAATAGGACCCTTAATATAGTATTTCTTTCTTCTGGCAATATTCCTTTTTGCAACTTCGTAAGAGCTTTCGAAGCCTTGACGATGATAGGGTAAAGTTCTACATTGCGTTTTTCCAGATTTGTATTATATATTTGCTCCAAAACTGCGTTTAGCAACTGCCAGCGGTTTCTTAGCACCACGTTGTGATGTGCAGCTGGATGTAGGGCCTTGCTTATCTCGTATAGGGTCGTAACACTGGCTTTACAGAGGTTAAAAGGAGGGTTTGACTTTAGAATATCGTACAAAATTGACGTCACATTATCCCCTAATCTTGCCAAGACATGGACATCTAGACAGTCCACGGCAACTTTGCCATAACACGTAATAACTGCATACCTAACAATACCCAACTCCACCTCATTTTTGGAATGTCTCGAAGACAAGAAATTAAGTATCTTACTGCCCCTCTTAGATTCATTTTCTTTATAAATCGCATCTAGCTCATTCAGGATAAATTCTCCGTGCTGTCTTGAAGCGATTCCTATAGCTTTACTGACGTAATCACTACTTTCCAGTGGTATAGATTTCAAAGCTAGTAGTATAATTTTGAGGACCTTTTCGACGACTGCCGCATTGGACATATGGCATGATAATACAGCTAAGTATTGTAAAGAGACGCCTTTGATCATCGGCGACTGTTTCTTCGATATTATCTGCTGGGATATCAAGGTAGCTATAAATTCCACCCATTTGTTGCTATTAACCTGTTCTACAGCCGACACTAGAAGATCTAGCAACATACTATGCCACTGTTCCTTAGATTCAGTCGTCTCTACAAACTTCAACAACCTCTGAATCTCAATCGTCCATGAATTTTTCAAGTTCTTATGCACATCTCCGGAATACTCCTCTAAAAATACTAGAATATTCTTGTTCTTTTCAACCTGATCAGGTTCGACCACATGTGTTAAGCATCTAACGAAGACCAAGTCAGGGGAGCATTTCATTTCGATTTCTTTCTCCGATTGATCTTCCGCGATGACGTCAGAGTTGTTTTGAAGGAGTGAGGTTAGGCAATGACAGACTGTTGCCATGGAAGATGTGAACTCTTCACCTGTTAAGGCTATGAGTAGCAAGTTACGTAACTGAGATCTGATACTTGTAACTGTGTTACACATAAGGATCAAGGAGCTTTTGCAGGTATCGTGCAAGTCCAAAACGTCGTGTCTAGGAACGTTCGCGGGCGCTTCATAACCACAATGCTTTATTATAAACTCCACCATTGTGAAATCTTCTGGAGTTGTAATACAGTTTCTATACACAAGTCCTACTATAGCTTTGACTAATAACTTCTTCATTTTCACTCCTTGCTCCATTGTAGTCATTACTTTGAGAAGGGCAATGAATTTCGTCGCGTAGTTCTCGACGAAGACTTGGGATGATGTTGTCAAATGAGTTAGGATGATGACAGATTTCATTCTGTCCTTCTCTTGATTATTCTTACACTGATGGAGTAAACTTTCAATAGTTTGTTCAGGAAACTGTCCAGCCATATGGTCAAAACACCTGAGCACCTCAAAATGATTCTTCACAGTATGAGGCTGGTCATAATCAGGTTCTAACAAAACCAAGTTGAATAACACATGGTTTATAGAATTTATAACACTGTCACTCAAACTTAATTTCGGGTTCAACGGCGAAGGGGACAATAAGTACGATATACATTGACTTATGTAGTAGAAATTGATTGCTGGCTTTCGGTATAAAGACAGCAATGAAAGCACAAACTTATTCACAGTTTCATTAAACTGTCTTTCCGATATAAGTCTCGTGATTGGTCCTAGAGCTTCAAGAACAGACTCAGCCACTTTAGGTTCGTACGAAGCAAGCCATTGATTGTATAGTACGTCAAATATGATTGTGAATTCTGTGACGAAATTGTCTTTGATCGATGTTATGTTGTCATTTTCAACGTTGTCGCCTATTTGTTCTGATACGGCGACTGCGAAGTGGCCGAAAGCTGGAAAGAAATATTCGTTTTTGTGAATGAGAAAGCTTTGTAAAGCCTAGCACGGGCGGGCCACGCCGCAACACAACACATTGCAAGAATACTCCTTCATCACTTTCGTACACTGCGGGGTTTAGTCTTATTATGTTTTTTGTTTGCATTGATGTCAGCTATCGATTCATATAGATGTCATGCGTGGGCGCCATTTTGAAAAAAAAAAAATCAAAATGGCGCGACAGTACAGTAGGCTCGAAAATCTTCAATCCCCTTATTAATATAAATCTTTCGCCCAAAAAGCCCTACTATTACAGTTTTGTTTTACAGTTTTACAACTTGTTTGTTATTACACAATGTATCTACAATAACACACACACAGCAATTTGTAATTAAAATCATCCAATAGAGATAATAAATATATCCACTCCAACCTTGCAGTTTAATGAGCGATAAAACATTGAATTTAGATAATGTATGAAACATCTGCTATTTATAACATTTGTTTATTGTAACGTTTACATTGATTGAAAACTTGGATCTAGCCTTAAATCTATTTAATAGAACGAATGTGACTATTTTGTGAAGGGCTTACCAACGCAACCCTGTTCCAAAAGAATCTGATGCAAATGTAAACCAACCCTTTTCTGACGGACAATTCTCCCATGTTTCTGACGGGCAATTCTCCCATTAAACCACTGAACGAATTTCGATATTTGGCAGAGAGATAGATTGCATCCCGGGGAAGGACATAGGATAGTTTTTATTCCGATATTCCCACGGGATCGACCCTTATGCGGGTGAAACCGCGGGGCGCTGCTAGTATTAAAATTGTAAAAAGTAGTAGTAAAATTGTTTAAATAACATTATTAAATTACTTGTGGCGTTCTGTAGTTTCTGCCTTTCCCATTGGAAGATGTCATGAGTTATGTAGTTATATGTATGTAATTGAAAAATCATCGATGCAAAATTGAAGTAATAGAATTAACCTCAATTATCAAATAAAACACATTTTTAAAGTGATTTAAAATTAAAGGAGATCACCCATTTTGTTCGGCGACTTGGGACAAAAAATAAAAAGTCGGCGGTCAGGAATGAATTACATTTTATTTGAATGGTCGCAGTAGTAGAAACATTTATTTGTATGGCGACAACGCTTTAATGAATTTGAGAACAAAGATACACAACGATCTTATCTTTCTAGTAATTATTATTGATGGCCGCCACAAAAAAAATATATATATCCCAGAATGAGTGATGACCTTTCTGGTTTAAGTATTCCAATCAAATCAAAGCACTCAACTTGTAAGTGACACTACAAAATGTCATCCACCGATACGTTTTCATTTGCCGACCCATTTTTTACGTTTTCATCAGATACTTTTGGAACAGACCATACCATTTTTAGTGCATAGGGTCCATAGTTGGTTTTTCTGATGTTGGATGTTTAAAACACTCACTGGTTATCACCTCACAAAAAATCTTTGACGTTTACAGTCACGCGCATAAGTATGTATACACTTGGCTTTATTCAAAAACGATTTTCTCCTTTAGTTTTGAATGACATTTTATATTATTACGAACAAAGTATTTTCGAACCCATAGGTTTGTGTAAAGTGTCGTATTTCAACGTTGCTTTCGTTATTTCACGAAAAAAACGCGATTGAAAGTTGGCAAGTGTTGATATATTAGTGCTCGTACTGTACATAATTAAAAACTTACCATAAGCAAAAGCCTGCTTCAATCCATCAGCCTTGACAAGCGAGAGTAGAGGCAGCATTTTGCTGAGGATCTCCTTAATATGTGGCACTACGCCATGGGTGTTGACTGCAGCCAACGTGCCTAGAGTGTGGGCTATCGTGTAGTGAGGCACTGATGCTGGAGAAAGCTGGTTGATGAGGGATCGTAGGACCTGGGGGGAAAATGGGAAATAATTAAAGGAGATTTCAGGAACATGTTGACCATTAAGCACTTCACCCGAGTGAATAGTTGATTTTTGTTTCATTCGCACGTTCACAAGACACCGACAAAATAGGAGGAATCGTTCATCTGCTCCTTTCTTCATTTTTAGATTATTTGGTAGGCGAGTGAAAGATGCCAAATGTCGACATCTCAACATCGTTGGATCGGTTCATTGATGAATTCATTTTTCACTTTTGATTCATTTTGTGTTCAGACGTTTCATTTCGTAAGATGCCGATGCATAACAAAAATTTACAAAAGTGAAGCGTCTGATATCGGCTTTATTCAGCTAAAAACTGGCAGTCGTGACGTCGTCGGTTGTAAATATTCCACAAATACACGGTGGTTGTGGGTGAAAATAGGCATAACGATAAAAAAAACTGGCCTAGTGCGAGTCGGACTCGCACACGAAGGGTTCCGTACCACAAGGCAAAAACGCCGAAAAAAACATGTTTGTTGTATGGGAGCCCCCCTTAAATATGTATTTTATTTTAATTTTATTATTTATTATTAAAGTTAAAATACAACTGAGTATTTTGTGAATATTTCAAGTGCCTACCTGTTGCCATTTTTGATATCGAGCAAAAAAGGGCAAAAAAAATCGCGTTTGTTGTATGGGAAAAAATATTTATTTTGTTTTGTTTTTAGTATTTGTTGTTATAGCGGCAACAGAAATACATCATCTGTGAAAAATTCAAATGTCTAGCTATCGCGGTTCTTGAGATACAGCCTGGTGACAGACAGACAGACAGACAGACGGACAGACGGACAGACGGACAGACAGCGAAGTCTTAGTAATAGGGTTCCGTTTTGTACCCTTTGGGTACGGAACCCTAAAAAATGGATTGCCATGGCTGGCGTAGATGCGCTAAAGC
Organism: Mesoligia furuncula; assembly: GCA_916614155.1. NCBI lineage: Eukaryota > Metazoa > Arthropoda > Insecta > Lepidoptera > Noctuidae > Mesoligia > Mesoligia furuncula. The sequence continues at coordinate 26,024,958 of OU744802.1, read as the reverse complement.
CACTTTAAATACTCAGAATTAAATAGGCTACTGATTACCTAAATCTGTTGTCAGGGCATAATAGTGTGTTGAACTCGAGTATGTCATACCTACCTATCTATTATTTTCACACGAAATAATAGATAGGTAGGTATGTACGTTTTAGATGAGTACATAGGAGTCAATGCGAGCAGAGCTGAGGCCCTGTGGGACTAGTCTATATTACATATACAAATATATAGATATGTACATATATACAACGTGTCCCAAAAATCAACGATAAGCGGGCACCAGAGGGTGGCTCCGCTTACCAAAAAAATTGTTTCATTATTTCTTGAGTAGTCATGATCCGGTCCACACTCTGGTGCCCGTTAATCATTGAATTTCAGGACACGTTGTATCATTATCTGCCTAGCCTTTTCCCAACTATGTTAGTGTCGGCTTCCAGTCTAACCGGATGCAGCTGAAGACTAGTATTTTGCATGGAGCGATTGCCTATTTTGGGACACCTTGAATACAAATAAATAAAATTTAAGTGTCTGTTTGTAACGTTAAAATAACAGCATTTTACTTAAAGCATATGAAAGCATATACGGGATATACAGGGTGTTTGGTGCATCGTTTGCCAAATGGAATTGGTCGAAAGGAGAGGTCATTTGCTATCTCTTAAGGCCCAGTGACTCATTCCTTGTTACACCGGTATTTTTATTATGACTTTTTAATTTTTATTTAGGAAAATACAAGAACTCTGCATTTAAGCTTAGATTTTTTATAAAGTTATGAGTATAGCCTTAAAATTTTATTTTAATTCTTATGTTTACTCTTGTATAGTTCTATGAAATTCAAAATTACTTGCTAATAACATCTAGTTCCTTTTTAATAACTCACAAAGTTTTTGAAAAAAGGAAAAATACACTTAACACTCAACTTTAGATTGCTGTAAAAAAAAAAACTAAAAGCGATCGGGATCTTCGAATTATTTTAAAAAGTTCTCTAGTTTGTCCTCTTTCCAACGGTGTGACATATATCAAAAAAAAAATTTAATAACTTCAGTAATTCGCTAAATGTGTAATCGAGACACATCAGGCTGATATTCGATATTACGGTAAGTACACTAGTTTTCACATAAATAACATTCTTTGAGTAGGTGGATAGTGTTATCTCACTCTTATGCAGTCTCTTATCTCTTTCTAGGGTTCTAAGTTCTAACTTTCCTCGAACTTGAAATAAAAAATGTCCAGTTTTGTCGTTTTTTATTACACTCGGACGTGGGTGATACGAACTTTTTAAAAAGAATTTCTACAAACAGACTTACCTTAATTATTAGCTCAGCTACCAATTTTCAGTGAAGACCTGTCTTTTGTTTTTCATCAAGACGATTATCCCGCTCACTGGAGATTAACCTCCAGCACGCGTAGCATGAGCACCGGTTTGTCGACAGAAGAGTAGACAAAGATGACGTTCCGTGTAGACAGTACGACGGCAGCAAAGTAGAAAGAGTCGACTGCACTTTTTACGAAATTCACTGTTTTACTTAATTTGACTCAGAATTCTTTGTTGTGTCATACAATTTTTTTTGTTTTTGATTCTTAATTTTTACTGATATTAAGTCACATTATAAGGCACAAGTTGATTGATCAGGTTAAGCTACGCTTGCCGCGGTTGGTCCGTGGATAGGTGACCATCTTTACATACCGAGACCTCTCCTTGCCTCGGAAAGCACGTTAAGCCATTGGTCCCTGCTGTCATTCGTAGATCTTTGACAGTGGAATTTTGGGAGTTTGTTTATTTTTGTGGGATTTTGTAGATAACCGCATATACTTTGTGACCGTCGAGTAGAAAGTTTTCTACTGTCTTTAGCGATTACAAAATCCCTTAGACAACTGACAGTTGTCAGTGTGATTTTGACATTTGGGATAGAAAACTTTCTTCTGAAATAGTCTACATATAAAAGGACCTAGACAAAGATCGTTAGAAACTAAAGACAAAATGACAGATAGTAGAAAGATTTCTAGGCAGTATGTCAAAAATGAAGAAAAGAAATGTCACTTTGTATAGAAAGCAATGTGTCTTCTCTTAGTAGAGATAGAAGTGTTCATGCTACGCGTGCAGGGAGTACTTTGATGTTGCATTCCCAGAATCATGGATTGGGAGGGATGGCCCTATTCCTTGGCCGCCGTTCCCCACACTTGACTCCATTAGATTTTTACATCTGGGGATGACCCAAAGAACTTGTTTACTCCCCTGAAGTTGAGACTAGGGATGATTTAGTCCAACGCATTGAGGCGACTTTCATCACTATCAAAACAGAAATACGTTTACACACCACTACATTCGAGATAAGACGAAGATGTCGCGCGTGTGTACGCAATTAAATAGTGGAGGACAATTTGGACAAAATTTATAATTAGGTACTTATTAAATAAAAGTAAATTTTTTATTTCAAGTTCGAGGAAATTTAGAAATCTAGAAAGAGATAAAAGACTGCGTATGAGTGAGATAACACTATCCACCTACTTAAAGAATGTTATTTATGTGAAAACTAGTGTTCTTACCGTAATATCGAATGTCAGCCTGATGTGTCTCGATTACACATTTAGCGAATTACTGAAGTTATTGAATGTTTTTTTTTTGTATATTGCACACCGTTGGAAAGGGGACAAACTAGAGAACTTTTTAAAAGAATTCGAAGATCCCGATCGCTTTTAGTTTTTTTTTCAGCAATTTAAAGTTGAGTGTTAAGTGTATTTTTCCTTTTTTCAAAAACTTTGGGAGTTATTAAAAAGGAACTAGATGCTGTTAGTAAGTAAATTTTTAATTTCATAGAACCATACAAGAGTAAACATAAGAATTAAAATAAAATTTGAAGGCTATACTCATAACTTTAAAAAAAAATTAAACTTAAATGCAGAGTTCTTGTATTTTACTAATTAAAAATTAAAAAGTCATTTAAAAAAAACCGGTGAAACAAGGAAAGAGTTACTGGGCCTTAAGAGATAGCAAATGACCTCTTCTGTCGGCCAATTCCATTTGGCAACCGATGCACCAAACACCCTGTATAACCAAAAATCAATTTTGAATTTTTTGTCTGTCTGTTTATTCCGGCTAATCTCCGAAACGGCTGGACCGATTTTGACGGGACTTTCACTGGCAGATAGCTGATGTCATAAGGAGTAACAGTACCTAAACAGAAGCAAGTTATGAATATGACAAAAGCAAATATAACTACAGTCTGCATCTCAACTCATCTATGACAGCCGACAGCGAACTACAGGAAATGGCCACTCTTAGCACCAATTTAGGTGGTTGAGTGGCTGTGCTCTTAAACCGGACAGATTACTGCTGCAACTAGGTGGTGACGCATTCGGCATTGACACCACTTAGACAGAACTGGTTAAATTAGCCGTTTAGTTAACCGCCTGGGCTTTGGAAGTAGTGCTCGCCTCGCTTCGCTCTCTCGGCTCACACGCGGTTGATTACAGTTCTAAAGTTGTCAAAAAATAATAGGCCCGTTTTGACATTTGAGAAAGACCCTAGAATGTAACTTGGAACGAAACTGATAGAAACGATAAAATAATAATTAATTACATAAAGTGTTTTAAAAACATTCATTCATTTTTTTGGCGCGTTAAATAGTATGATGGAATATATTGCGAGTATTATTTGCGCTTACTATAAAGTAGCATGCAATTCGTATTATTACGAAACGTCTCAAAAACAGTTACGTTCTCAGTCTTTTTTAGGGTTCCGTACCCAAAGGGTAAAAACGGGACCCTATTACTAAGACTTCGCTGTCTGTCCGTCTGTCTGTCTGTCTGTCACCAGGCTGTATCTCAAGAACCGCGATAGCTAGACGGTTGAAATTTTCAAAGATGATGTATTTCTGTTGCCGCTATAACAACAAATACTAAAAACAAAATAAAATAAATATTTAAGGGGGGCTCCCATACAACAAACGCGATTTTTTTGACCTTTTTTGCTCGATATCAAAAATAGCAACAGGTAGGCACTTGATATATTCACAAAATACTCAGTTGTATTTTAACTTTAATAATAAATAATAAAATTAAAATAAAATAAATATTTAAGGGGGGCTCCCATACAACAAACATGTTTTTTTCGGCGTTTTTGCCTTGTGGTACGGAACCCTTCGTGTGCGAGTCCGACTCGCACTTGGCCAGTTTTTTTTTAAATACTAGTGTTGTAACCAATTAATTACTGAATTTCACCAGCTTCATTCGATTAAAATAATAATTAAATATTCTGTAGTGATCTTTACTGAAAAGAATGAGCTTGGCGCTTAAAACCGTAAATAAAATTTAGAATTGGCGACACTAGTTTCTGTAGAATGGCTTGTCTCTGAACAAGCGGCACGGCTTTGCTTTTGGACTATTTCTGTTTACTATCACGTTAACCTTGGCTCTTCTATTTTGGACATTGATATAAAGATAATGATTTAGACTCGAAAAAAAATATTAATATCACTTTACACTACTTTCAAATCGATCAAATACTCATACAAACTTGAATCGATTTATCGTTAGTATCGAGTACCGAGTCGTATGGTTACTTCATTAGTTACGTCGCGATGACAAATGTCAAAACGGGCCTATTATTTTTTGACAACTTTAACCTAACACATTTAGGGGTGCCCTGGCTTAGTTACAGCAACCAATTCGGCTCGTGCGTGACTGGTTACAGTTCCAACCTAAACCTATAATTGAATATCATTCAGGCCGTTAGTTGAACTGTCGCCGTTGAGTTAAAAGGCTAGGCGGTTAACTGAACGGCTAATTTAACCAGTTGGCTGCGACAGATATATTATATACAGAAGCTGTTGGTGTTCCTTTAAAAATAAATACTTCTTATACTCATAGGGGCCCGTGGCTAAATAATAACAGCCGCACAGGTCGATCGATAAGGTTAAGCTACGCTTGCCGCGGTTGGTCTGTGGATGGGTGACCATCTTTACATACCGTAACCCCTCCGTGCCTCGGAAAGCACGCTAAGCCGTTGGTCCCGGCTGTCATTTGTCTCTTGTCGTGGATCTTTGTGTAGTCAGAAGCCCCGAAAGTCTGAAAACCAGTCTTACCAAGGGGTATCGTACCTATTGCCCAGTAACTGGGTTGTGGAGGTAAGATAGGCAGTCGCTCCATGTACAATACTGGTATTCAGCTGCATCCGGTTAGACTGGAAGCCGACCCCAACATAGTTGGGAAAAGGCTAGGCAAATGATGATGACTCATAATTTCAGTCTTATTGTCACATAACAACAAAATACTCACCAGATCCAAGTGCTCATGTCCCACAGCGACCAGCACAGCGGACGCTCCCATTTGTACCATCGGCTCGTACGTCACATTCTCCATCATAGCACGGAGCATGGCCGTCACCAGGTTGGTAGCCGCCGAGGGCTCCAACCTCTTCACTTGGTTTACGCATGTCTGTTCTAGAACTCTGAAAGATTATGAAGATACCATAAATTAAAAAAAAACCGGTAAAGTGCGACTCGGATTCTCGCACCACCAGGGTGACAGGGTTCCATACAAATTTGTAGGTAAATAGTTTATCACGATTTTTTTTTTAATATTTACGGTTTTCACATTTTTTCCTCTACTTGTGCTACATGACCTTGCTTCTAGCCAAATTTCATGATTCTAGGTAAACGGGAAGTACCCTATAAATTTTGATTACCTTGAGAGTGTCGAAATATATGTTTTTTGCGGCATAAACGGCCGTAACTTTTTTTACGTTAAGTTAGAAATTTAATTTTTTCACAGCTTCAAGGGACTGTGTAGACTAGAGTGTATGGTTTTAATTTCAACTCGATACCTCCACGCGTTCCCAAGATAAAGGGTCTTGACAGACAGACAGACGGACAACAAAGTGATCCTATAAGGGTTCCGTTTTTTGCTTTTGAGATACGGAACCCTAAAAAGGTGACTGGCTGTGTAATAAATTGACCGGTGGCGAGATGGGCGAACGGTATTGTTACCATCGCAGGTAGAACCTGAATAAGACTGGCACAGGAGCTTGGGGATACGCACAGGAAAAGAGAGGCCTATGCCATCGGGTGAAGTTGGGCTGTGGATGATGATGATGATGAAATTGACTACCAACTTAACGGGACTACAGGATCTAAACTAACTAAAACTACTATAGGATCTAAACGCAAGAAACACAAGTTTTATAATGCCTAAATCAAATTAAATCTATTTATTTGCGAGAATGTAGGTTTACATGATGATCTTAAACTATAATGGCCCCTTTACATTCTACCATTACACATGGTGTGCAAATAATTAACATGCACAATACTATAATTTTAAATTAAAAAATGTCAACATTAATCAATTATTATAAGGTCATATTAACTCAATCATTACAATTCTAATTACCACCATTATCAATATTATTAATTATGTTTCCTTCTCCGCGATCTGACATGTATTCATTAAGATTATAAAAGCATTTTTCTTTTAAAAGTATATAATCGACTAAAGTAAACAACATCACACAAATATAATTGATATTCTTCAGGATATATGCTAGTTAGACAGTGTGTTGAAAACATAATACAATTAATTTAGTACGATTTTTAATTATTCATTGGCGAGGCCTATATTCGTCAGAGAATTTTAACACTGTACACTGCGGTGTAGAATGTTGCAGTTTTATGTCAGTGCCAAGCTTGACCGATAGTGGAACTAATGTAACTTTTGTTGATGATTTCTGAAAAAGTGTGCTATTTAGAGTGTGCAAAATGCGCTCTTTCATATGATACCCTACATGCGCTAGTAACCCCCTTCGAATTTTTCAGACCCCCTTTCAGTCCTTGTTGCAAAAAATATACATATATTTTTATTTCTTTCTTATTTACAAAATAGTTGGGCAACCGTCATCTAAAACTGTTCTAAATTTCAAGTTGATAGCATTAGTAGTTCTTGAGATATCCAGCTGTGACAGACAGACATACTGAGTCTCACCATAAGGTTTCCGTTTTACCATTTTGGTACGGAACCCTAAAAATCATGAAGATACCCCTAAAAACTTTCTTTTCACAATAAAAACCATGCTAATATACATACCATCTTTGTCAGATTATTCTCTATGCAACATACTAAAGCACTATAGTGTTTTAATTTTTTAGTCCTAACAATAGATTTTTTGTAAATAGATAACTGCTTCATATTTTGCAATAAATTACCAGTGTTGTATCTCTATGCAGACCGACAGTGACCACGCTTTAGGTCTTATCGTCGTTTCAGCCGATAGACGTCCACTGCTGGACATAGGCCTCCCCCAATTTTGGGAGGGTTTGCCATAATCGCCACGCTTGGCAGGCGGGTTGGCGATCGCAGTATGGTCATCATCTGCCTAGCCTTTTCCCAACTATGTTGGGGTCGGCTTCCAGTCTAACCGGATGCAGCTGAATACCAGTATTTTACATGGAGCGACTGCCTATCTGACCTCCACAACCCAGTTACTGGGTAATACGATACCCCTTGGTAAGACTGGTTGTCAGACTTTCGGGCTTCTGACTATCCGTAACGACTGTCAAAGATCCACAAATGACAGCCGGGACCAACGGCTTAACGTGCTTTCCGAGGCACGGAGGGGTCTCGGTATGTAAAGATGGTCACCCATCCACAGACCAACCGCGGCAAGCGTAGCTTAACCTGATCGATCGACCTGTGCGGCTGTTATTATTTAGCCACGGGCCCCTCTCGGGCGATCGCAGTATGGTATGATGGTGGAATACATAGAGAACGCTGCTGCGCATTCTCCGGTACGATCCTTAGTCGCCTTTTACGACACCCACGGGAAGTAAGGGGTGGTGGTATTCTTTAAGTCCGGCACCACACAGACCTTAGGTCTTATAGTCCCTTAAATTGTTTGTATATTCAAATCACAACTGTCATTGCTATAACAGCAAATTGATGTAGAGTGCTAGTTGCTTTACAATTTAATTTCCTCAACTGTACATCACTCTAGCGAACTTATAAATGTTTTAATCAATAACAAATCTTTTGATGAGATATTATGGTAAAAAATTTCAATTAGACGTTTTTTTACTGTTTGGACAAAAACACGGTATAAAAAGTAAATGGAATTTCTTTTTTTTCTCAAAAAATTAAATAAAAACTCACTTTTCTTTGTTTAATCGAATTGGAATGATTGAATGTAGCTACGAATTCATAGATAATTTCCGCGCGCAGAGAAGACTGCCTCTAAGTTGAATATTGATATTATTTGTTCTTTTATTGTTTTTTTTTTTCTGAAAAAGGAAAGAAATTTCTGTGCCATAGGCTTGTTCACCTTTTATATACTGTTTTGGTCCAGACGGTAAAAAAAACATCAGCCAGTATAATTTAGTTGTTATGTAAGACAGCAATGTGATATAATTAATTTTACTAATTTTTACAATATTATAGATTGCAAATTATTAATTTCTTTTGAAAATGAGTTTAATGTGATTTATATTATGTTGCAGATGCAGGGACAGTAATAGTTATTGAGATTATTATTACATGCTGTAATGATTACATAATGAAACCATTATAATTGTTTATCCTCATTATGCTTCATTTGCCTTGTTATACTTTATACATATTTACTAAATATATAATTAGTTCTCATTATTTAAAGAATAGTTTTACAGATGATTTGAGATATTTGCAAATTTACTTCAATTAAAATTCAACGGATCAACGGAGTTGTGTAACATTATGAAATAATTTTCTTAGTGTATGAATTGATTCCATGCTTTGTTTTGTAATTAATTCTAATTTATGCATGTCATTGAATAAATAAATGGCAAAAGTGTATAATTTAGCAATATAAAATCTTATAAATAGTTCACACTAACATACTAATATTTACTGCAGACATTCCGCTGTGTTTTCTAGACTTTAGCAAATTATTACAAAGTTTTGTTTTACATTTTTGATAAAACTGATACAGATGTAGAGAGAAGTAACATAATATCGAGGATATAACTGGAAAGAATAAGGGAGATTGGTCTCGACAGTCACAAGTGGGATAGTACAAGTCATAAGTGGGATAGTACCTGCATGCTAAAAAAACAAGTTCTTTCTTTAATGTACCAATATTGACCAGTATTCAATTCAAAACTTCAAAAAGCCCTTTGAAACCATTGTTTTCATGATAATTATAATTCAGTTTATCAAATTGGTGATTGGGAGAATTAGTTGATTAAGGACCTGGTCTGTGGGTTGTCTTAGGGGCGGCTTACTCAGTTGTGTGTGTATGGAGAAAAGTCACATGCGATAATATTAATAATGTGCCAAGATAAAAGATGCTGCAAATTGCACAACAAAGGTCTGTTGTTGGGTTATTAACCTTATTTCATATTAAATACACACATAAATCAACTACAATATCATCTCATGACATTTCAAACAATAAATTACTCACTTTACAATGTTTCCAAGCTGCGTAGGGTTTACTTTCACAGTATTCGTGTAAAACTCACAAAATATTTCTATCACTTCATTTGGATAAGTATTCGCAATTTTAGTCAGTGATTTTATTACAACATTGTTCACGGAGTTCTCGTTATCGCCGACAGCGTTAATTAACACTGTCACTGTATCTGTGAAACGAAAATAAATAAGTTTTTTTGTTAACACCTTGAAGCCATCTAAGTAAACAATGTAAAGTTCTCGTAACCTTTGAGAGATTCGGCTTTTGACGAAGACATCTTGACTCAATCACATATCCTTGAACTTTTCTAAAGTAATTCGCAAATTCTATCTGTTTTTCTTATTTTAGTCAACGACAATCTGCGAAAATATTAACGAAAACATGACACAGCTGTGCGTAAATTATACGTCACAATGACATTAGAAGATTGGTGTTGCTGGTATTTTGATAAAAGAAATACCAAAATACCGCTCGTGGTCGTGGTTGAATTCCCAGAATTATATTTAACACTTTTTAAGATAATACTTACATTAAAGCTGTTGAAGCATGCATGTTTTAATTATTTATTTATTTGTATAGAGTTTTTATTAGACTTGTATTAAAACAAGTGACTTTTTGTGATTTATTTATTAATTTAACATTTTAAATGACAGCTTTTTGAGGACTTGTACGTTACTTCAGTTACTTGTGTAACTCCATTTGCTTACCTTGCTTAATGATTAACAAAAAATATTTTATGTGATTGTTTTTAATATTCTAAGTAATACTACTAAAATGGTAGATATTGTAAAGAGCACATTGTCTTTGGTAATTGATAATATCTAAAGCTGTGTTTACACAAGGTTGTTTACAAACATAGTTTTTTTTTGGAACATCAGATTTTACAATATTTCCGAATTGCAAAACAAATAATGCGCTTTTTGGTTTGGTTGCACTTAGTTGATGAAAACTTTTCCGGTTGACATTAAAATTAAATGTTGCCAAGTGAAATAAAAATAAATGGAAAAACAAAGACATTACGAATGATTGCCAAACACATTATATTAATTTTCAGACAAGAAAGTAGGCATAAACGTTGACCGCTTTTAATTTACCATTCCTTACTTCCTACTATGTCTACAGAAAATCATATTATTATCAATTATTTAAAAATACGGTCTCTCCATTGAATGATTTAATTAGTCTCAGTCAGTCAGTTTAATAAAACAGTAAAAGCCTACTGCCTGTAAGTGCCCGTGGCTTAAACTAATATGTAGGAAAGGTGGAAAATAAGGAAATAATACTTTTGATAGAATAGAAAGAAGAACAAATTATATTTTATTAATTTAATTAAAACTTTAATTGCTTAAAGCAGAAAATTAAATGTTACTCAAAAAATTTGATGATATTTTTACGGCTAGCTGAAAGCAGTACAGTGACATTGCCATGAGGCGTATCTGTTTCAAAATTGTTTAGTCTATGCTCTTCCTGTACGACGACGGTCCGACAGGCGTGCGACGAGAGAATCGCGTTCTCAACTTCTTGCAAATCGTGGATATCGCGGTCGTGCGATCTCATCCTTCGAACGGGATTTTTCCTCACAAAACGAAAAACTCGTAACACACCATTTTCTACACATTCGTGTATTACCGCATAAAAACGAAAACGACTTTCACCGGATACATCGATAATTTGATTAACGAAAGCAAGGGGGGCTCGCAAATTATCCCACATAGGTATCATTGAATTTATAAGTATCACAATGTATCCGTGCGTTTGGTCAGTTACCGATATATCTGTGTGATGTTCTGTGTTGTTCGTTTAAGTGACAAAGCAAAAGCGTTGGCTCCCATTCGAGACTATTATCCTATTCGTGATTACATTGGGCCGGGAACTGGCCACTTGGTTTAGTCGCCGCGGGGACTCCAAAGCGGTAAATACGGAGGCGCAGATCCTGCTTCGCATCATTTATCGTCAGGATTGCGGTGAGTACGGTGCCGACGCGGTCCGGTCACCTTTTCATACAATTATTACGAGTGTTATCGAGGCGAGTTTTGAATTTTCGTACTTGGCATCTGACATTGAAGTCAGTCCGATCAGGTGCCCGAAGTCTTAAAATAGCTATAAAATGTCAAGTCTGGCCTGGCACCGTAGCAATCAGCTGATCTGTAGCGTTTTAATTATAACGAATTAGGTAACTGATTGTTTGTTGAGAGTTGCTAAGATTTCGTTATCGCCGGGAGCATAATCGCTTGATTACTATAATGTTGATAGTGTTATCTCTGAGATAAAGTGTTACATTGTTATTGGCAGTCTTGACACATTTCCAGTGATTTGAACTTTGTCCTTTTTTCAGATTTAAAAATGGTGCAGCAAGATTTGACTTAGGCAAATCTGACTCATACGTTGAAGTAGTAGTCGGGAATGGCTCGGGGTGGCTCACGGGTGTGAGCTCCGAGAGAGCTACGGACACTCGACAAGTCAAGTGTAGTGTTGTGCAGTGTCTAGTCATAGTGTGTGTGTGAGTGACGGTGGAGCCGGGATGCCCTCCGTGATGTTGTCGGCCGTGCTTGAAGAGGAGCCCGATCTGTATGAGGCGTTCCCCCCTCATGTTGACCCCACCGGTATTACTATCCTCACTGATAGCCCACCAGGTGAGACAACAATTCATTACATTAAGAAGAAATATAAATTAACTTTATTGAAAATAAAATTGACAATTACTGTAACTACGATTCTATGACTTGTATCTAAAATATAATGATTTTCTCACATCACTTGCATCCCTGAAACATTTTATTATTCATGAGCTCTTGTGTTCTATTATTAAGAACATCTTATATAATTTGCATGAAGTCACAATATTACAGTCACATGTTATCATAGTTTTTAATTGATAATGATTACTTGATTAATTCAATTCAAAGTTGTTGTTTAATTTGATAATAAAGGCTCTTCTACTATTTCATTATCCATACTAGGGCAGAATTCTTATTAATATTTAACAAATCAACTGTTGCTAATTACTTTGTTTATCAATAGATATGATTATTATCATTGATAACCTGAAGTGTGGAATTTTACAATTTGTATAATTCTAAAAAAAGGTGTAGTAAGAAGAACAATATTATTAATCTTCTAAATAAACACTATTTTGTTTGTGTTTCAGTTTAGAATTATTTTAAAAGGAAATATACCAGTTCAAGTTGTAAGTTCCAAAAATAAAACAGTAATGCTAATCAATATATTTTTTCAAAATCACAATAATTAGACCCTATAGCAATATCAAATTATTTATACCCACTTCAAGACAAAAAAAAGGACTGTCAAAAAGTATGTCCTTTTTGCACAACAATGTTAATTTATGAAACATGAAACATTGTCTATACATTTTCTCTGTGTTCTCCATTAATAAATCCTTTGTGGTTATAATTTGCTTTGCATGGTTGTTTTCCAAAGAATAGACTAACTTATTTTTAATTATACTTAGTTACGGTATTGAGGAATTTCGTTCTAGTTTCGTATTTAACTAGCAATTTTATTGTTATCTTTTCTGAGTCAGAATAGTGTTTTTACAAAATGACTCACGGCTTTTTACCAAAATAGTCAGCACCTTGACTTTTGGATGTTACTTCTCGAAACTATGTACAATAACTATGTTTCTGGATTGAATCGACTTTCGGGGAATTTCCGGGAACGGCCAGGATAGCCGCAATCGGCACCTTCCGGGAACTCGAAAACTGTCAAGTTACAAAAAAATCTTTTTTCAAAAGCAGGCCGGCGCTTTACTTTGTGTAATTTATTTCATCACCACTGCTCTCAAAACGGTGAAGGAAAACATCGTGAGGAAACCGGCATGTCCTAGAACCAAACATTCGAAGACATGTGACATCTACCAAGCTGTACCTACTGGCCCCGCGTGGTGGATTACAGCCCTCTCACAGAGAGGAGGCCAGCGTCCCAGTAGTAGGTAGGAATGTTATAGGCTGATTATGTTTATTCCCCGAACATTCTAGTAGGTGCATACCTTTTTTTTTTTTTTAACGTGGAGAAATGCTCATGCATTCTGCACTACCACGGGGAGATAGTGCAGTTATGTGGGACTCTAACCCACTAAAACTCCACGGTGTCCTCCTCTGCCGCTTACGGCGGGAACACGGGCACGCGTTAGCTTAGCACTCATCCGTGAACCCGCCGCGGCTGTCCGTCACCGGACCCTCCACTGGGGAGTACTCCCCATCACCGGCGCACCAGAACACATAGCCCGCCGTGACCATCCCAGGGACCAAACCAGCATATGGGCGCCAGACGACCCCGTGTCTGGGCACCCTTGGTCCCCCTGCGACGGGTCAGGACATTGGCCCCGCCGCCTGCCAATTTTTGGCCGCAGAGTATAGGGAGAGCGGCCAACGTCATACCGACACTCCTCCTCCCCTGCGGCCCCACCGCGTCCGCCATCGAACGGTGGCGACCCCGTCAAGGCCGCGGAAGGTAGGGAGAGCGGCGCACCGCAATACCGGCACTCCTCTCCCGCCGCGGCCTCCAACCCTCAGCCGCGATGCCTCCGATACGACATCGCGGCCCGCCTCAGTTGCGATGTCGCCGAAGCGGCACCCAACCTACTTGTTGGCCGCTACGTCGTCGGCTTACAGGCAAAAGCCCTGACGAGCGGCCCCTCCTCGGGTTCCTCTTCGCTTCACCGTGGGTGTCCAAGCCACGGCTACTGAGCCCCCCCGCCTCGACAATGCGGGAACCCACCACCACTTTTCGCCAGTTAATTTAGTCCCTATCATAGGCTCGCCCCATACTGCATAGGACTCCTATAGCCTCTTGCTATTAACCCTGAACAGATTCCAGGCTGGTGCGAAAAGCTTGCGAAAAGGAATGAATATCCCTTGTTATTTACACTCTGTATTGGTAATTATACTTCTGCAGAAGATTTAAAATTTCCGCCATTAATTACACGTCGGTTTTGAGATCGACGCAGCGACCATGAAGCAATCCTATCGCGGAAACCGAAAATGCTGTAGCAAGATATTTAATTATAAGTAAATAAAAAATAAAGTTGGAGTTACTCGTGTTCCGGTAAGCAAACTCAAGCAACAAAATGCTGGATAGTCAGAAAAACAGCACTCGTTCGTCGACCGGCGTTTTGATCAGCAAAAAAACTATGAAATATTATTGTTTAAGAAAAAAAGTCTTTCAAACATGAGGCATTACCTAGAAAATTTAATCCAGCCAGCTCTGAAATCAGGCAATAGATCAGCAGAACTCCTCACGTCCGGGTTTTTGTAACCACCTCATATTGTTGCGTGATAAGCCATTATAATTTCATTGCTATTAAATTATGTGCTTAAAGAAATTTTCAAGGAATAGAAAATGGTGCGTAAAAGGCAAATTAAACGATTGAAGTAAAAGAAATGCATTTTTTGTTGTGTCTGTAATCAAGTTACCGGTTCATCACAGAAAAACCAGTCTCGCTGGAATGACGTAAACTAAATTCAGACAAAGATGTTTCCTTTGGGCCGATTAATACCGGGACTTTTTGAACAATGATTACTCATCGACATTATAGGTAACAAAAGTTTCTATATTATTAGGTAGGACTTTTTGCAATTACTGCAATAGAACTAAGTTCTTAAATGGTCGTGGCTTGGTTTTTAATTCCCGTGTTCTAATATCAAGATACGCAACCACCTACCTAAGATTATTACACAGGTTGAGCGACAGTATCAACCCAATGAATCAGATTACCATCACGAATGACTAGAGTCTCAGGTACTTCAAGTATTTAATGGTCTCTTAGGCACAAATGCCTTGAAGATGAAACCATTAAACGCTTCGTCCTACACATTTTGCAAGACACCGGAAGAATTCATACTTTGTAGGCGGAGTTATCTTTTGCCCAGCCTATAAAAAGTCTAGACCTCCTTATCGCCTTCAGTAATGATGTTTTAGCAAGGTTGTTTCATATCACCCGCGCTTGGGATATGTACCTAGTTTACGCTCATAACTTTAAGTTCCACACCAAAGAATCGACGCTTTTGGGAGCGTTTCGGGTTCCAAACTGCTTCGGAAAATGTTACAGATAATGTTACAGGGCTATAAAAGATAGTTGTTACCCTGTTGTTGTCCTGGGTCATGTTGACGGGTTTGGTTAAACCCGAGTTTATTATGTTCAGTTTGTTATTCGACTACAGGCCTTTCGTATCGATCAAAGATTGGCAGGATAGTTACCAGGCGCAATCTGTATTTATCTGATCGAACAGAAAACCATTGCAGTGCAACATGCAGGATGAAAGCGGTTGATAAAACTCATTTAAAATCATTATATCCAAGTCGATTAACTGAACAGTTATTTAGCAATCTGCTCATATCCCTTCATTATGTCTAATCTGCTGGGAAAGTGAAATGAGAATTTTCTCATTCGGACAGTATAGATACATTAAATATTTATAGATAAGGATTCCACTAAATAGTTAATGTAAGTTAGGTTAAACCGCTGTAACCCCAAAAAGAGACTTAGGGAAAATACAGAGTTATTCCGTTCTACAGACCCATTTCGAAAAGTTACTTCAAAAACGGGTCATCAAGACTACTTCCAATTCCTGCTAAAGAACCAGCTTCAGGAATTAGGAACACATAAAGATCCCACACCGTCCTCAAAAACTAAGAAATAACTCGTTCGATCCGCTTCGATATCTAGCCTTTTCGCCATTCAGCATGTTCATTGACTTCATGTTTCTCCACAGCCGGCAAGTTTCCCTGAATGAGTGTAATGCTTGGATCATTGTTTGTGAAACACTGGCTTGTTGTGCATTGCACTGTCTAAACACTCATAGCCGTGACAATAGTGACTTAACTTTAGCGAATG
This sequence comes from Mesoligia furuncula, assembly GCA_916614155.1. Lineage (NCBI taxonomy): Eukaryota > Metazoa > Arthropoda > Insecta > Lepidoptera > Noctuidae > Mesoligia > Mesoligia furuncula. The sequence continues at coordinate 26,008,679 of OU744802.1, read as the reverse complement.
GAGTTCATGTTAGCGACGCGGTTGGTTCTATTGTTTTGTCGGTGATTATTTCGTAGCTGATGTATTCAAGTCTTGACGTATTTGAGGGTTTTGTTGCGTTTCACCGTTTTTGTTTGAAGAATTTTGGTGGACTGCACAAGCTGGAGTTTACTTGTCAACAGGGATAATTCTAAAGAAGAATTTACATATGGGTTAGTAGCAATGATACTATAGTTGTCTATCTACCGGTTATATTATATTTTCGCTACAGGATCTTCTTCCTATTGTTTCCTTGGCTCATAGCAGTTTACCTTATCGTCGTTTTTCATAGCTACTGTCTTTCAATTCGGTAAGCCATTTTGGCATAACTAACTAAGTTTATCACAGACAACCGGATGCTAAATTGCCACAAACATGGGTTATATTATTTATAATGTAATTATAATCAATTAAAATATTTTTTTTTTGGAAAGGCTATTGGTCCTTTGCTACGTGCTTATGACAACATACTACTTCAAAATAAAACGACCGCCGTATTTAGTACCTACTGGACTTAGGGCTGAATTTTCCATCGCCAGATAACTTATGTTCGAGGAATAAAATTGACGTTTGACAGTTTTTGCATGAATGAACTGTCAAAATTTCAAAATGATCCCCCGAATAAAGTTGTCAGATCTTTGAAAAATCAGCCCTTAGAACATCCGTTGAATGGCTAATAATCAGGGTCCACTTATGTCCAATGCTAAAAATACTCCATTCCCTAGGGCCGAGAAACTTATATTATTTTAAAAGCAGGTGTTCTTTTTCACTCCGAAGTTTAAAACGGGATAAATGGGGACATTTAGTTTGAAACTCTTTCGCTATGACATTTTAAAAGTCTCGAAGTTTCTCAAAAGTTTTTCTTGAGTGTCTTTCAAAATATTGACCGCGCTCCCTGGTGTGATAAAATCTTTTTTTTTTAATCTGTTAACTGACCTATACAGAAGGGAATGGGCATTATATTATGGCAACACAGAACAAAAAAAATCGCACCTTTTCGTTTGTTACTTAACGTTTTATTGCTAAGTGTAATGTGTTACTTACAATAAATGTCTGAAAGCATTTCCTTTTGCGTTTATTTTGGCGTGTTTTTACTTTAGTCCTTATCTTGTTTTAAATGTCACGGTTATTTGGAGAAATTGTACTTTTTAAGAGTATTTTTCCATACAATGAGTACAGTATATATCCCTCTTGTAAATATTGTACCTAGTATAGTCTAGTTTGATCGTCTTCCTGGATAGATTCGTTGATCTTTAATTTAGTACGATTGGCTAAACATGTTTTCGTGCACTGTCAACTAACACGCTGGTAATAAAACCAATTTAATACCGAATGCTATGTCAATATTTTGAGCAAAAACCGTGATGCTGCTGCTGCGTGTGACTGCACAATCCCCCAGGTCAAGAAGTGTTGATTACTTTAATCATATTAAAATCAAATTTTTTTTTTCACATAAACCTACATGGGCACTTATGAAACGTCAGAAGCTAGGTGCACGGTTCCAATTGGCAGTTTCCTATGGAGAAGAGCCGGCAAGAAACTCCACGGTTACTCTTTTAAAAATATTTTCAAATTACAGTAGGTATGTGAGGACAGCGTAAGCCTGTCAACAAGTACCAGGTACTTGATAAAATAAAAAATGGTCTACAGATCTAAAGCCTACAAGGCCTACAAAGTCCTCACATTTACAAAATAAGAATCTATCAAAAGGATAAATAAAATATAAAACCTACTAAAACCAAGTGATATGATTGCCATTATAACCACTAATAAAGAACTGAAACAATAGAATTGTCTGTATATAATGTCAAATAATAAAAAGATTATGTCAATAAAGTATATAAAAAATAAATAAACATCGTAATTCGAGAGCAGTTAATAGACATTTACGTAATTATGCCGTTAATGAGGTGCCAGGGAAGCCACATGTGCAGAATTATTGCCAAACTACCTTGTCTTCAACGTAAATCTTATAATATGCTTTTTTGATAAGGACACGTTTGACGAGGGGTTTGAACTTTCCATCGCTAAGTTCTGTAACCGGCTTTGGCAACTTGTTATAAAAACGGATGCTGTTCTAAGTTTTTGCGAACATACAAAATACTTAAAATATAAAGACAAGGCAGAGTTATATCAATTTCTTTGAATTTGTTTCTAAGAGACTCGCGAGGAACCATTATATGTATAGATTGCGCGGCTTGCCCTCTTTTGAAAAACGAAAATTGAATCTACGTCGGGGTTATCATAGAAATGTCTTGTTATTTCATCTTACAAGGTATGATGATGTCGATTGCGATTAAACACCCATAAAACAACTTCTAGTTACCTATGCCATACAAAGTACGTGTCTTTAACCTCATCTTCATTATCATCTACAGCCGATCTTCACATTATGCCAAAGTCACATAGGCTGTGCACAGGCCAATAGTTTCTAGGCTTAGGTTTATAGTGTCGAACCATCTTGCAAATTGCAATGCGTCCCAGTTTCATTTAACTGAGACGTGTAAACATTTTAAGAAGCAGTTCAATTTTGTTGAGTTCACAAGCAATTTCGTACAAGTTTTTTTGCTAAAATTCGCTACTAAAGAAATGAGAGGAGAAAGTGCCTTCTTTCTAATGAATAAAAGTATTTAATGACTGTAATTTATTCCAACCACAGATTGAGAATGGGTGCAACTGTTTTTAACAGTGTTGCCAATACTAAAAATAAGTCTAGACGAGAGACTTCTCTATTAAACTTAATTAGGCGTGAGGTCCCTTACTTCCCGTGGGTGTCGTAAAAGGCGACTAAGGATCGTACCGGAGAATGGGCAGCAGCGTTCTCTATGTATTCCACCATCATACCATACTGCGATCGCCAACCCGCCTGCCAAGCGTGGCGATTATGGCAAACCCTCCCAAAATTGGGGGAGGCCTATGTCCAGCAGTGGACGTCTGTCGGCTGAAACGACGAGGCGTGAGGTCTTAAGAACAAAGGAAATTTAGCGCGCGGAATACGCACTTTTGTTCGCTTCTATTATTATAATTTTGTTTTATTACTTTATTTCCAAGATATCCGAAATTAAAAGCACATAAGACTGAACAGAATCGTCTCTCCATATCGTTTAATTAAAATCGTGGCAGATCGTCTTTACTTAGGGTATGTGAGTAAACATTAGCAGCAAAGGGTCTATTAACACGACTCATATCAGCTTCCCTTTTGCAAACATGACAATTAATAGTGTCTGTGTAGATTGGGTTCACGGACGGCTCAGATCTCATGTACGTATGCGGCACCGTCCCATAGACAATGGCTTACCTTCCATCCCGTGCCGCATGCCCTGTCACCTGTGCACTTGATGATCTTATGACTGCGTCAGTGAGCGGATTGCGCGCAGCTCAGTTTTGGGCCAAAGACGTTTGAACTTTTTGCCATCGATAATATTTCGCATTTGTGACTCTGTATCAGCATAAGAATAGTGTCTGTTACGTAGGGTATTAGCATTATCCTCTTCGTAACACCATTCACCGTGCTTATGCTGGGCTGCTTGTGTAAATAATTTCATCACCACTACTCGCAAAACGGTGAAGAAAAACATAGTGAGGAAACCGGCATGTCCAAAGATTCGAAGATGTGACATCTACCAACCTGCACTGGGCCCACATGGCGGATTGCGGCCCTCTTCCTCTCACCGAGAGGAGGCCTGTGTCCCAGCAGTGGGAACTTAGGCTGATAATGTAATTTTGTAACAGTAATTATAATTTTCTTTTTACAATTTGAGAGTCTGCTCCGTAGTCGTCCACAAGTTTACGTGTGGCCTTTTCTGTCCAATCTGTGTTTGCTTACAAAAATAGTTCTTGGCTTACTTCAAGTTATCTCAAGCTAATCTCTAAGTCACATTTCTAATTTCCATTACACGACTCGTTGGAATCAACATTGTCATGTGGACCTATTATTTCATGCAGTTATTACTAGCACATTCTACTCAAAACAATAAAGTCTATTAATATTCAAGTCCAATCTAGGTCACAACACAATGTCTGCTATCAATGGAGGAGGCAAACAAGTCTCATCTCAGCAATGAGGCGTTATCTGTGAAGAAATCTGAACTGGTGATAACAGCATTATCTAAAGTACTGCTGATAAGAGACTTAACAGAGTGAATATAAATAGTTTTCTTAGCCATTATAAGCTGGGATTATCTAGGAAGGGAAATACCTCGTTTTAATAAAATGTAGGAAATGGTTACGGTTTGTGGTTGTCATCAATGAATCATTGATAAAAAGTCCCGCGATTTTTGTTTCCTTTTGGAGAAGTCTCAAGTTTAATGATACATACTGACTGATCACTGTTCATTTGGGATGTCCAGCCAAATTGTATCGTTGTAAACCATACATTTTATGTCTGCGCCTTTCAATCAAAGTGAATCGATTTAGTTGAGCAGTGATTAATTGCCATTACTTTTTCATGATCAAATATTATTCCTATTTTATTTTTTTCTCTGTTGCTCCTTATCTAATCCATGTCATAACAAGTCACTTCTTTCAAGTATCTGGGCCAATGGGTTTCCGAAGACCTAAAAGACAGTCTGGATATTGAGCGTGAGCGCAGGGCGTTGGCTGTCCGCTGCAATTATGTTGACTCGCAGTTTTGCGAAACGATCGACTGAAGTAAAGGCTACACTATTTACAGCGGCAGCGTACTGTCAGTCGTTATATACATGCAGTCTGTTTGTCAACTACTCGCAGAGGGGATACAGCGCCCTGCGCTTACAATACAATAATGCTTTCAGGGTGTTGATAGGGTTGCCGCGCTACTGCAGTGTGCTTCCGGCATGTTCGCGGAGGCGAGAATTGATGGCTTTCACGCTATCTTCCATTATGTGCAGGCTACACGCCAGTCCCAACAACATCCTGAAAAATATAGCTGATAGGTGGGACAGCCCCATACTGGGTCATTGGATGCGCCTACATGCCACTGTGGCGTGTTAATGAATAGTTTGTGTTGTTTTTCTGATAGATGTAAGTACTAACACTAGTTTCTAGGTCGTGTGTACATACTAACTAAATGGACTACACATCATATGGGTCCGAAATTTTTAAATTAAATTTAATAACATAGGATGACTAAACTTGGCCATTATAGTGGTTCTCATGGCGGTATTCTTGCCATGACTTCCTACAAAAAAAATCAGTTATTAAATACTTAGTTCCTAGGTAGTAAAATAATACATAATTTTATGATGGCTCATTGTTTCTTGTGAGGCATAAATAATATATTTTACTCACATAAGGATTATGCATCGTCGTAAATTACCTTGTCTTGTTATTGCATGACATACCTATTCTTATTCAAAGGAAATGATCTATAAACATCAACTGTAAAGAGTAACCAAAACTGGCCAAGTGCGAGTCGGACTCGCACACGAAGGGTTCCGTACCACAAGGTGAAAACGCCGAAAAAAACACGTTTGTTGTATGGGAGCCCCCCTTATATTCATTTTATTTTGTTTTTAGTATTTGTTGTTATAGCGGCAACAGAAATACATAACTTGTGAAAATTTCAACTGTCTAGCTATCGCGATTCTTGAGATACAGCCTGGTGACAGACAGACGGACAGACAGCGAAGTCTTAGTAATAGGGTCCCGTTTTTACCCTTTGGGTACGGAACCCTAAAAACTTAGTAAAAAATCATCATCTACCTAGCCTTTTCCCATCTATGTTGGGGTCAGCTTCTAGTCTATCCGGATGTAGCTGAATACCAGTATTTTAAGTGGAGCGACTGCCTATCTGACCTCCACAACCCAAACTGGGTAATACGATACCCTTGGTAAGACTGGTTGTTAGGCTTTCGGGCTTCTGACTATCTGTAACGACTGTCAAAGATCCACGAATGACAGCCGGGACAAACGGCTTAACGTGCATTCCGAAGCACGGAGGGGTCACGGTCTGTAAAGATGGGTGACCCCTATCCCTAGACCATCCGCGGCAAGCGTAGCTTAACCTGATCGATAGACCTATGCGGCTGTTATTATTTAGCCACGGGCCCCTCAAACCTAGTAAAAAATATAAAACGTAAAAACTGGGTGAACCGTCATAATCACGTGATTACCGCAAAATCGTGCAGCGATGGTCCGATGCCATGCGCTTGCGCAAGGGGGGGGAGTAACACGCCACCTCACACCTGGCGAAAGTACAGATCCTAATCGACGTGTTTTAGCGCATCAATTCACCACACCTGCGTGTTTTGAAGGGGTATGCAAAGATGGCGTTTACCGAAATACGATGGGTGTTACCCACCCTACCATCAGTGGTTGTGTTTGTCAAACTCCGGAGGGTAATTGCATTTTTTTTTAGGGTTCCGTACCCAAAGGGTAAAAACGGGACCCTATTACTAAGACTTCGCTGTCTGTCCGTCTGTCCGTCTGTCCGTCTGTCCGTCTGTCCGTCTGTCCGTCTGTCCGTCTGTCTGTCACCAGGCTGTATCTCAAGAACCGCGATAGCTAGACAGTTGAAATTTTCACACATGATGTATTTCTGTTGCCGCTATAACAACAAATACTAAAAACAAAATAAAATATATATTTAAGGGGGGCTCCCATACAACAAACGCGATTTTTTTGCCCTTTTTTGCTCGATATCAAAAATGGCAACAGGTAGGCACTTGAAATATTCACAAAATACTCAGTTGTATTTTAACTTTACTAATCAATAATAAAATTAAAATAAAATAAATATTTAAGGGGGGCTCCCATACAACAAACATGTTTTTTTCGGCGTTTTTGCCTTGTGGTACGGAACCCTTCGTGTGCGAGTCCGACTCGCACTTGGCCAGTTTTTTCGTTTTGTTGTTGAATCCGTTGGGGAAACATATTCCGCAGCAGTAATTGCAATCTCAAGGTCAACGAAGAAGGCGCACATGCCACCGCTTGCGCAGTGGGGGAACACGCCACCTGGCGAAAGTACGGACCCTAATTGAGATGTTTTTGTGTTCGTGAAATAATGACTGCGTTTGAATGGATTTTGGAACAAGGCAAATTGGAGGGGAATCCTTTCAAAATTCCGTTTATCGTAGCGAATTATGTATATATGCAAAACAAAAATTAAGAAAAACTAGAAGAAGAATTTGATATCCTGTTGTCGAAGTGGTATTTGCCAAAAGCTAATCGAAATGATTGCGGTCGATCGATATATTTAATTGATATATGGCTTACAAAGCATAATCTCAATAAGATTTAGAATAATTAGGATTATGATCATTAAGTTAATCACTATTATTTAGAAAATACTAGTTAATTCTAGCTTTATTAATGCTGATAAAAGAACGAGAAAATAGCTACGTCATTCAGTACCATGATAAGAAACAATGAAAAAACGTTTGAGGAAAATGCAGGATGGTTTCCTTTACATTGGGTTAACCACCTGTCATAACCTTTTAATGTGATCTTTGAACCCAACACCATTATCAATATAGGGCTACTTTTTGTGCCCATGCACCTGGAACTAAGACCAGAGTTCCCCTCATTTAAAAACCGGTATTGGTCCTTACATGCGCTACTTAGAATCAAAGCAGGAATCTCAAGAGAAAAAGAAAAAGGAAAAAGAAAGGGTAAAGAAGAAGAGAAAAAGGGTGACTAACAAAGTAAAAATATCCATACAATCATTATAATTCTCAATATTATGATCACACTCACTTTGAACAGATTTATCTTGGGATTTCCGTTAAGGGAACCATCTGCTATGGTCTACGTGACTCGGGGCACTTAGATATCTCCTGCTTCTGCTGGGCCTTCCATAATTACAGATTTCAGTAATTATTAACATCTACAATTGACTCTGACATTCTTTTATATGGATGACCAGCTGCGCCCCGCGGCTTCACTCGCAGAAGTGTCGATCCTGTGGGAATATCGGGATAAAAACTATCATATGTCCTTCCCCGGGATGCAATCTATCTCTCTGCCAAATTTTATCGAAACCCGTCCAGCGGTTTGGGCGTGAAAAGGTTACTTTTGAATTTATAATATTAGTATGGATAGTATAGATTAGAGGTCTAGCTACAGTGAAAACTTTGTCAGCTTTGAGTAAGACAATGATGCAATCCAACCAAAAATTGGAAAGGTCTTAACTCTGGGCAGAAATGGTCTATACTTCCCATTGAATAGAAAGTGGCCCTTAAATGGTCTCATAGAAATGATGACGTAACTACACAAATATTTTGCAATGTAAACGCGTGAGAGAGCACAAATGCGACAATATATTGCATAACTTGTTGCAAGACCCTTCGGGTTCACCTTCCCAAAGACTTTTCCATATCGATCCTTTTTTAATAATAGTTGCTTTCAGGATTAAATGAGGTTTTATCGCTACACTACGGAGGTTGTATCTTGCACCAGCAAATTGTAATATAAAATACGGGGCACAGTTGCAATCGGCTTAGTCACAATTCAGCATACGAACTCATAAGTCAAGCTCAACTCGTTGTTTTTACTTCATCATTTGTAATTAATTGTTTAATTAATAGCATTAATGACTTTTTGGTCCAGATTGGAGACCCAATTTTTTAATGATTTCGGCAAATCTGTGTCAAAAATTGTTAGTGACAATTATAACGTTCTCGGTAAATCCTGTCGTCATTCTCCGTGGAGACTAATATACATAGTTTGAACAGTGATCGTAGTGACAAGATAAATGTGATTTATTATGGTGTCTATTAAATGTTTGAGTCATACTTCGCAAGATAACGAGGTTCATTCATGGTGTAACTAAAAACAATGCGAGATTCTTTTATTAGACTGTGCTTTTATTATGTCGGTAGTTCAAAAATTGTGCAAGTCACCTACGACGGAGGGGGTGTTAGAGTGGCCTAAAGGTAAGTTGTTTTGATATAAGGAATGGATTCTGACGCCATTTTATTTCGTTGTTTGTAAATGCTGTTTCAAGTCTCAGAGAATATAATTATTTCAAAGCCTTTGAGGCTTTACGTTTTATGATCCAGCGTTGTTCCGAGTTCTCAGAATTTCAAACAAACCCAAACGTAAACAATTAGTAATCTGAAATATGAAAGCGCCCGTAACGTACAGCCATAGAAGCAGTACAGTATAAATCTTAATTTCGTTTCCCAGTGATGCATCGGGATTCCGCGTATGCGCATGAGTCGGTGTTGCCGTGAATTTTGGACGCTTTTCAAAATGTTAACACTTCCTTCCTGATTTCGGAGAATCGCAAGATGCTTGCCTTGAACTATTGAGCTGTTTATTTACAATCTTTGCGTATTTTTAATTTGGGGCGTCTTTGTGCTGCTGCCTTACGTTTTCCTGTTACATTGTAAATGCTTCTTTCATAAATAAATAAGTAGTCGTGCGTTACTTTAGTGCTTATAACCAGTTTCTCTTTCTTTACCCTTACATTTGTTTATTGGTCTTCTACATCCAGTCTACAGGACCGCGGGTCGCATAACCAGTCATTGTGGCAATGCTTAGGGGACGCCTATGCAGCAGTCATAGATATATTCATGTTTTTTACATTTTTATGGTAGCAGTACTAGCAGTAGACTACTTTCGGCAGAAATGATGATGAGTATGTCCTGTCCACACTATACCATAATCAGCCTATAACGTCCTCACTAGGTGGACACAGGCCAACTCTCTGTGATAGGGAATGCGCCGTAATCCACTACGCGGGCCCAGTGCGGGTTTGGTAGATGTAACATTTCTTCGAATTTTTGTTCGCTAATGATGATGATGTTTTCCTTCACCGTTTTTGAGAGCAATAGTGATGAAATAAATTACAAAAAGTAAAGCGCCTGGCTGGGTTCGAACCCTCGACCTGCAACTCGTAGGCTGAGGTCACTGGGTCACTACTATCTACACTATAAGCTGTCTTAATTCAGGTCGTCAGTTTAGTTATAGTAACTGGGGACCCTTAACCACCATCATTATCTGTCTAGCCTTTTTCTCAACTATGTTGGGGTCAGCTTCCAGTCTAACCGGATGCAGATGAATAGCGGTTTTTGACATAGAGCGACTCGCCTAACTGACGTACACAACCCAGTTACTGAGTAATACGACACTCTTTGGTAAGGCTGGTTGTCAGACTTTCGGGCTTCTGACTACCTGCTGTCAAAGATTTACGAATGACAACGGGACCAACGGCTAAACGTGCTTTTCGAGGCACGGAGGGGTCTCTGTATGTAAAGATGGACACCCATCCACAGAACAACCGCTGCAAGCGTAGCTTAACCTGATCGATCGGCCTGGGCGGCTGTTATTATTTAGCCATGAGCCCCTTGGCTTAACCAGCAATGACCTGCAATAAGTAGTTGATGTTGACCATTTAATTCATCATCCCTATAGATGTATAATTCTGCATGTAAGGCAAATAATAATGACCCTCTAATTAATAGTCGCCTATTACGATTTCCATTGAAAATTTGTGGCGTTGTGAGTAATTGGCGGGAACCACACCATCTTGTGCGACGTCGTAAGCTAAACGTCAGATTCCCGTACATTATTGTGTATTCATTACGTAGATATGAGGAATTCCTTTTCATTGTAATTGTCCTTTCCTTTTATTGTAACCGTTGTTGCTATGCCTTTCAAAAAGGAAAATTAATGGGGAAAACATTTCGGATTGAAGTCATCGTTATTTGAAGAAACATTTGGAATTTGGCAACCTTTCCCTACGGTTGGTCCTTTAACCCCTTAAGCTCGGCTAATGAGGCATAATTGATTTTCTATTGTTTCGTGACCCATCGGTCACGCGCGGAGCTTTACCGGTTAAATGTGACTCGATGATTTTATAAAGAGAAAGAGCAACAGGATCTTATTGTATCTTCTTTACGTCACTACTTGAAGACTTGGCGCTCAAACAAGAGGTTGTTTATTTGGTAACATCGCACATATTACAAAGATTTTGGGAGGTCGATGAATTGCCTTTAAACAAAATATCTTACACCCATGAAATACTAACTTGAGCTGACATGGCTTGTAAACCTAAACTGAAGTTTCATTAATCAAAGCCAACTGTACGTCTTTGTATTCAACGTGTTCTGTGATGCGGTACCTAAGGCCTGAAGGGTTTACAATACTCCCCGCCATCTGTGGTCGCTGACACTAGTGCCTTTCTTTGGCGCTGCTCCTCTAACTATTCTCCTCCTTTGAAGAACTTGGCGCCAAAAGACAGCTTTACTATTTGCTAACACATTAAAATGATGAGGATGTTATGCACAAGCCCGGTTTAGGTGACGGTACAGCAGGAAAATGAGTAACGTCACATTATCATAAGATTTCCCTGTACAAATATTAATGATTTGTGCAAAAGCCTTTGAGTCATCGTATATATTTGTTCTTGAAAGCGACAACGCATTTCTTATCTTTCTCCATTCTTGACGACATTATGATTACACTATTAAGTAATTTTTAATCTTATTTTCGTCTCGACTTTGATGAATAAGGAATAAAATGCCTCTAATCTAATCTTTACGCTACGTTTGGATAGGTTGGTCTTCGTGTTATGACGGTAGTTTTGCTAACACGTACGCAAGAAACATTATAATATATGTACAGTAATCATGATAATGCCACCGCGATCCGTACCACGTCGAGTATTGACGGGTCCACACACAATGTAAAATTATGTTTATCTCTGTGTCATGATATTTGATGATCCACTACTTGTGATTCCAAAGATGTTGACAATGTTGAATGCTATAATAGATAGTTGCTCGATCGAAATACACTCACCGGCACGGAAACTTGGGCACTCGTGATTTTGCTGATTATTTGCATTAAAAAATTTGCATTTGCATTTATGACAATTAATTAAGGGTAAGTGGCTTTAATACGTGTCTCTTATGCTTTAAGAACTTAGAAATTAAAAGATTACCTCACCAATAAATCAGTTTATAAAATCACGCACTTTCACTGAAATTAGGAATTTTTCAGTATACATTTAAAAACACTACAAAATAAAAAATAAGGTATTTTTCGTTATTGTCTATACGTATTAACATCGGGTGTTTCCTCCTCTAGCCCTGATAACTGCCTGCATTCGATCTGGCATACTTTGGATGATGTTTCGGACATCAACTTGCAGTATACTGCGCCAAGCGGCCAGCGCTGCAGTTCGGAGCTGGTTGAGAGTTTCCGGCGGGTTGGAGCTGGACTTTATCTTTCTTTTGAGCATGTCCCAGATATGCTCGATTGGGTTTAAGTCTGGGCTACGAGCTGGCCATTGCAATTTTTGTATGCCAACCTCTTCCAGATATTCTTCAACGCAATGTGCAACGTGTGGGCGTGCATTATCGTGCATTAGGAGGAATTGGTCGTGTCCAATGAACCCCGAATATGGCATTACGTGTTCCTGAAGAACTTCCTCGATGTATCGAACAGCTGTTAGCCGATTATCGACGATAACCAACTCTGTACGTGCGTCGGAACTTATACCTCCCCATACCATTATTGAGCCTCCATGGAAACTCACTGTTTGAGTGGTAGTAATGGGTAAAAACCGCTCTCCTCTTCTTCGCCACACTCGTTCTCGACCATCTGGAGAACGTAAAGCTATTCGACACTCGTCTGTGAACAGTACTCTAGCCCATTGCTCGTGGGTCCAGTTAACGTGTTCACGTGCGAAGTGAAGTCGAGCTACTCGGTGCTGTCTGAGAAGTTCTGGACCTCGTGCTGGTCTACAAGCTTTTAAATTGACTTCCTCCATTCGTCTTCTCACCGTACGCTCACTAACATTAACGCCTCTTACAATTTGAAGCCGCTGGCGTATCTCAACAGCGGTCAGGTAGCGGTTTCTCAAAATCTCCAGGACAATAAAGCGGTCGTCTCGGTCCGATGTGCACCTTACGCCTCCACTGCCTGGCCTGCGGGTGTACTGGCCTGTCTCCTGGTATCTTTTAAGGGCATATTGCATTGATGACCGTGGTACGTTAAGAGCAATAGCAACTTTACGCTGTGTCAGCCCTTGGTTAATTAAACCTGTGCTGGTGTTAGAGGCATTTTTATTGTTTTTAAAGCACCTTTACTTATTGAATTAAAAGCATAAAATCACAATAATTCAAAAACCGAACAGTAAACTTTTCACAACACACAAATTTAAAACGTGAACTTAGTCGCTCAAATGACCCGATTCAACTGTAAATTAAAAGTTTCGTCGTGGTGCACTTAAACATAATGGATTACCCTCTTGAACTAAAAGTAAACATTTTTTGACATACCTGCACAACAAACATTCATCAGAAACACTTTAAACTTTTGCTATCGTGAGATAAGCGCTTGGCCAAGATTCCGTGCCGCTGAGTGTATTTTTTCATATCTATTTATTAAAAGGCAATGATAAACTTACTAATAAAAAAGTCGTTAACAAGTCTTGTCAACGATCTGAGGTTAGAGAAGCATTAGATAATAGCACCTACATGGCTTTGGTCGAATCATTCTGCTGTGCAGATGAAAAAGAGCTGATATATGCTATAATAACAGCAGCACAGGTCGATCGATCAGGTTAAGCTACGCCTGCCGCGGTTGGTCTGTGGATGGGTAACCATCTTTACATACCGAGACCCCTCCGTGCCTCGGACAGCACGTTAAGCCGTTGGTCGCGGCTGTCATTCGTAGATCTTTGATAGTCGCGTTACGTGTAGTCAGAAGCCCGAAAGTCTGACAACCAGTCTTGCCAAGGGGTATCGTGTTACCCAATAACTGGGTTGTGGAGGTAAGATAGGCAGTCGCTCCATGTATAATACTGGTCCTAAAGGCTAGGCAGATATGATATGTGCAAAAAGATGAGAAAATAACACGGTTCTTTCTACGCTCCTGTGCCAGTTTCAAGCAGGTTCTATTCACAATGGCAAAATGTCTTTGCTCAGCGGTGGATGAAATTGGGCTTTGCATTATGATGTCAATAGTCCGTGTTTACACAGTAACCTTCTTAATAATAAACGTATTATATCGGATGAATAGTTACACACCGATTTCTCTCTTTCAGTCGTCAGTAATTTGACGTTCGAAAGAATAAGACAAACCGTTGTGTAACTATACAGACGCTATACAACATTGATTAGTAAGGTGTTAAAACAGTGGTAATGTAGGTGGGTGGGGATGTTCTATACCGCCCCTACATTAATGTGTATTAAATCTATTGTATACAGTACTATGTGTATTAGAAGCAAGTGACCTAACGGGGTTATTAATTGTGGTATTCAAACCAATATATTTACCGTTTAAACCTACAAATACCATCAATTCATAATCCAAAGTCCACTCCAGAACCTGGTGGAAACTGACACAGGAGCGTAGAAAAAAATGTGTAATTTAGATAAAATTATCAATAAACTGTTGGGTGCATGCGCCTGCGCAAATGAAAACAAAACAATAAACATGAGTGAAGTAAGTAGTGCCATCTGTCAATTGTGATGCCAAGTCTCGGTAAACATTGCATAGATATAATTGCATTGAATCTCATCCGACCTCTGTAGATGTCAGTTGTGGAGCTTACCAGCTTGTTATTCTAATGTAGGGTTGACGCTATACTGAAATATAATGATAATAGTGTTGGCTCTAGCTATTTAAATCACAATTAATGCTAATTAATTCTTTATGGCGACGTACTGTCTCACAATCTGGGTCACGTGGTCGAGTGAGTAGTAATTAGGGTGCTATAGATCTTTGATTCTTTGTGCGTATTTACAATTCTGTGCTAAATAGACCGACTAAATTAAGATGTCTCTAGGCAACAGCTGGCATGAATAATCGAGATGATGGAAGCAGTAATGTGCCCGCATTCCAACATGTTGATGTACAGAACTTCATAAATATCTCCATGCAAGCGTATAAATTACTGAATTTGTAAATATAGCAACATAATAATATACTATGAAACTTGCCAACTTTGTTAATAAATTCACCTATTGGATGCGCGGGCGACCGGTGCGCGGTTGACGTAGATCCGACGTCATACCACGTCATACACTAACTAGATGGTGTTAAGAAATTAAAAACTATATTAATGAGCTTGTCTGTGGTATTAGGGTTCCGTACTAAAATGGTAAAACGGAACCCTTATGGTGAGTTTAAGTCTGTCTGTCTGTCTGTCTGTCACAGCGGGATATCTCAAGAACTACTAATGCTATCAACTTGAAATTTGGATAGTTTTAGATGACATTTGCCCAACTATTTTGCAAATAAGAAAGAAATAAAAATATATGTATATTTTTTGCAACCGGGACTGAAAGGCCGTCTGAAAAATTCTAAGTGGGGCTACTAGGGCATGTGGGGTACCTATCATATTATGAAAGAGCGTAGTTTGCACATTCTCAAACATTTTTTCTTATTTAGGCCGCATGGTTTTGGACTTTTGAGGAAAGATGTAAAAAAAATACCGTATCTAATTATCTCCGAAGTTTGCAAAGAGAAAAATCTGAAATTATTCTATGTAATAGAAGTTTATGTAAAGATTACAAGAAAAATAAAACGAAGTCTCTAAATAGCACACTTTTTCAGAAATCATCAACAAAAGTTACATTAGTTCCACTATCGGTCAAGAGATGGCGCTGACATAAAACTGCAATATTCTACACCGCAGTGCAGTGTTAAAATTCTCTGACGAATATAGGCCTCGCCGATGAAAATTTAAAAACATGATGGTACGGAACCCTCGTTGCGCGAGTCCGACTCGCCCTTGCCCGGTTTTATTTTCATTTTATTTATGAGTGTAAACCGGCCCACGACTTATAAAAGTAAATAAAAATAAATGCTTAGAGCTCGTGGTTTCTCAGAATGCCGTGTTTTTTTTTAGTTTTTATGGCAACCATCTTTAACTAGGCGAGCACTAGAGAGCTAATTAAATTGTTTAATTTTTCTCAGAACCACAGAATAACAGTCGCTGTTTAGAAAAAACTCTTGACTCTTGGAATTTTCACTATTTTACACATTTTACATCGCAAAAGATGTCGTAAATGCGCAACATGTCTTTTTCGACCATACATCTCTAGAAGTCGTCATCTCTGTCAGAAATTTTACCTCTTTACAATACTTAACATATCAGTGCTGATGATGATAGATATGTGAGACTAACCAACCGTCAATCTGTGACCAACTGTACTTTTGATGACGGATAGATCTAAGATGTTGAACAATATGCACATTAAATTAATCTAAATACATTAGCAGCCCTGCACCACCAGATTCGTTTGTAAACACGCGCAGTGTGGGTTTGCACAATCTTAAAAGATAAAAATACACTCAGTATCGCAGAGTGTATTGACTACACTGGTACATGGTGAGTGAATCATGCACATTCATATTCGGAATGTAAAACAGACGTCACTATGTTTTAATCCGATCTGAAGATGCCTTTTGTAAACGCTATATCGATCTTTCACTCCACATATGGTCGTCCTAATTTGTAAACCTACTAAGTCCATTTTTAGGGTTCCGTACCCAAAGGGTAAAAAGTACGGGACCCTATTACTAAGACTCCACTGTTCGTCTGTCTGTCTGTCACCAGGCTGTATTCATGAACCGTGATAGCTATACTGTTGAAATTTTCACAGATGATGTATTTTTCTAAAAATAGAATAAAATAAATATTTAAGGGGGCTCCCATACAACAAACGTGTATTTTTCAGCGTTTTTGCCTGAACCTTTCGGACTCGCACTTGGCCAGTTTTTCCAAAGAAATATTAACTGTGGCCATGCCGTGCCAACAAACAATCTTGTCTACTGAAAAAAAACTATATACTTTCACAATAATACTCTTTATTATTATTCAATTAAAAAAAAAAATATAATAGTTTAATATTCTGAACCATAGAAATGTAAAAAACAGGAAAAGTGGCGTGGGGGCGTGTCTGTGTCCAGTCCACGCGCCATGAGCAGCAAGGGCCTGTACTAGGCAAATGGCCGTCTCCGCGAAATAGTGCGATTTCGACCGTGATCGTGATAAAATATAAAAATGCCGAGTTGTTCAGTGGTTTCCAGTAAAAACTGAAGTCAAAATAAATACTTCTTATCTCATGGAATCACATACCATATAAGTAAAAGTCTGTAAATTCATGAAAAACAACAAATCGTAAAATATTTCTTGCTTTTACTACGTTATTTTTGTTTTCAAGTATCACAGCGGCTGTACTATTTTTGCAAATACATTGCTTCTTATCCACTACCTAAGTATGTCACTAAGTGACTGGACAAGCAATGTAAAAATTACAAAACGATACCTTATTTTTGCGGAGCGTCGCATGGTACAGCCGCTGTGTCTTGCGGCGAGTAGTGATGAGGTTGTGAAGATCCACTAACGTAGGCTATCGACAACAATGTCGAATGACAACGAATATATTCTATTATAGTTAATAATTCAATTTGTCAACCGTTTTAACCCGGTTTATAGAAGATCTGAAAAGATGACGTTTAGTTGGTAGACCCCTTAGAAGATGTAATTTTCCAATTTAGTCAATCACTAGCGTATATGTAAAATCTTCACCGCAAAACACAGCGGCTGTACCATCGCATGGTACAGCCGCTGTGTTTTGCGGCGAGATAGTGATGAGGTTGTGAAGATCCACTAACGTAGACTATCGACAACAATGTCGATTGCTCAACGAATATATTGCTATTATAGTTAATTTTTAATTTGTCAACCGTTTTAACCCGGTTTATAGAAGATCTGAAAAGATGACGTTTAAATCCGGTTGATAGACCCTTGAGAAGATGTAAAATAATGTTAAAATTTTTTATTTACTCCAATTACTTTTTTTAGCTACATTTTATTGATTGATAATATAATAATTATATTCTGGACATATCGTTTTTTATTTATTCTATTTTGAAGACCCAATTTTTTTTTAAATTCTATTATGATTGGAAGAATCGATAACTTTCCGATTTAGTCAATCACTAGCGTAGGTATATGTAAAATAAATGGCTTTTGCACAGCACAACGATAGCGATAGATGTTTTTGTGTGAGTAAGTTGTACGGTGCATGGTAAATGCACGCTGTTTTTGATGAGTTAAGGTTTATAATTGATTGTGTAGAACGTTCTGATTTATGAAATGCAAGTGTATGCGCGACTGTGTATCTATTGCTTTTACTGAACTACATGTGTAGTAGTGGCGCGGTGGTGGGGCCAACCTAGCGACATCGGGTTTTGATGTATTTTCAACAATCGGGTATATCTCCTGAATGTTCTGAACCTTTTGTGTAGTATAAAAAGCAAATTTTGCTTAAAAATGGACTTGGCAGGTTAACAAATTAGGGCGACGATATGCAAAACCAATAGATATTGATACTCATCATATCTGTGAAGTTTCGCTAGGTAATTTCATTTGACCTTGTATTTTTGGACTTGTAGGCACGAGCCTAAATCAACTATTACAGCCGTACGGGACGATCGAAGGTTAAGATACGTTTTCCGCGGTCGGTTCGTGGATGGGTGACCATCCATTACATTTCGAGACCCTTTCATGGATTTGTAGGTTGGAAATAGGGATACAGTGCACCTGAAGCATCCTCATGGTAGTTAAGGCAGCAAGGAATAAGAAGTACTTAACGATGTCTTCAAAACAAGTAATATAATTTTAGGTACCTACTTGACGTCTGAGTCATATATGAAATTATTTTTGAATTCCATACGAATATGTAGAATGGAACGATAAGCTTGATTTATAAAAAACGGTGGTCTTCATATAAATTAAACAACAAAAAGTGGATTAAATTGATAAGATAGACTGGTTTATAGTATCTTATGGCGGCATATAATAACGTGGTTCTCATATCAAGCAACTCATTTTAAAATAATTAACATTGCACACACGCCACGTCATATTTATTAAATGAATAATATTAACATAGTAAGTAACTTTTTTTTAATATGCGTATAGAAATTCATATTCGAGTCGGATCTACACACTGTTTTCTTTTCTCCCACTTTTGCGATCCTCGTCCACCTATAATATCAATATTAGGATTGGCTACCCTAATCCAGAACATTAATAATATCTAGTATTTTTATCTGTGTATTTTATATAAAACATTAGTCAGACAGGGCTATAGTCCTTCCATAGTCATAGATAACCAGTTCACTTTAGCCACCCAAATCCATAATCCAATATAAGTATTTGTTTCCATATCCTGTAATAGTCCTACACCTACACCAACCGGGGTTTGTCCTTGAGTGTACTTGCATGGTGCGTACAGGGATAGGGTGCTTACATAAAGAAGCGGGGTTTCGGTCCCGACTCCCCATACATATATGAAAGAAGGATATATGCCCCGATAGTTAAAAATGTACCAAAACCAGATGTCTACTCCGACCCTACTCCTACCCTACTCCTACACTACTCCTACGCTACTCCTACCCTACTCCTCCTACCCTACTTCTAACCTACCCTACTCCCCTACTCCTACACTACTCCTACGCTACTCCTACCCTACTCCTCCTACCCTACTCCTACACTACTTCTACCCTACTTCCATAGATATATTAAGTTTTACTCTGCTTAAGAACCAACCTCGTTCTTTAAGGAATATTCTAAAAAAAGAATTAGCGAAATCGGTTCAGCTGTTCTCGAGATTTGCGCTTAGCAACACATTCAGCGATTCATTTTTATATTATAGATATACGCTAGTGATTGACTAAATCGGAAAGTTATCGATTCTTCGGTTCATTATTGTATTAAAAAAAAATTAGGGTCATGAAAATAAATTAAATAAAAAACAATATGTCCAGAACATATTATATTATAAATCAATAAAATTTAGCTAAAAAAAATAATTGAAGTAAATAAAAAATATTAACATTATTTTACATCTTCTCAAGGGTCTACCAACCGGATTTAAACGTCATATTTTCAGATCTTCTATGAACCGGGTTAAAACGGTTGACAAATTGAAAAATTAAATGTAATAGCAATATACTCGTTGGGAAATCGACGTTGTTGTCAATAGCCTACGTTAGTGGATCTTCACAACCTCATCACTATCTCGCCCGCAAGACACTGCGGCTGTACCATGCGACGCTCCGCAAAAATAAAGTATCGTTTTGCCTCTGTACGCCTTCCAAAAGTCCAGGACCCCAGGGTAGATATGTCAAAGACACTTCGAATAACAAATGTGGGGTACAACTCACCTATCCTAAACCAAAACACAGTGTACGAAGTTATTATTTTTATAAGACACACTAAACAACTAATTAGCAGATGTGTTTCAAATAGCTTGGAGATATTTTATTTGTCCAGTCAGTTCTTGAAGCAGTTCAGCATGAGAGCCGTCACAACATTTTCCGGGAGCCTATGAGTAATTTAAAGATAGAGCATACAGATAATTACTACAGCTGATCTGTTCTTTAAAAGTCTCAGCGTAAAAACTAAGTTGAAGCAAGCTGTTACTAGTGTCATCACTGGTACCAGATGGAAGGACAGCTCACGTTAAGGTCACTTCCTCAGACCAACAAAAAAAGATAGACAGCGCGCCGCAAACATCAAAAGTGAAGCCATAAAACCGTGCTCCTGCAAGTAAACATACACGCTCACGCACACACCTACACTAAAACCATGCTCATCGCTCTTAGTACGTCACGAGTCGTCGTCAAGTTAACATAGATTAAAAAAATATAATTATGCCTTCCTGCGCAGTGAAAAGTTGCAAAAACAACAGCAAATCACATAAAAAGTCTCACGGAATCACTTTTCACTTGTAAGTACTTGAAATAATATCGTTTCTATAATATTAAATTTTAGATTACTTGGAACAAAAAACCTCAACGAACGAAAGTAGTGACATATGGTGCGGAGCTTGCCATAATACGATTTAAATTTTCCCCATTCGTTTAATACATACATATAAATATGATTTGTTACTTCGAATTATATTCCTATTTTCTTTTTTATGTATTGAATATTTTGGGTTTCCAATTAATACCAATACCATACTCAACAATATCTTACTCGTACAATAATACACTAGTTCCTACTCGCACAAATATCCCCAAATTATAGGGAAAACATTTAACAAATGGCAAGCCTTCGATACACACATAGATAAAAAGGTGGCTTCACTTTTAATGTTCGCGGCGCGCTGTCTATCTTTTTTTGTTGGTCTGAGGGTCACTTCACCAAAGTTTTCACAGTGAGATTTGTATACTATAGACAAGTATGCAGGATCGTCGGATATAATTGAACTTTAGTAAGAAACATGATGTTCTGAAATAAAATTTAATTTCATTAATAGAAACAAACAGCTCATTTATAAACAGTCGTCAATATCCATAAGTTTCTTACTTGACTTATATCTCTTTTGTTGACTGTATGACTTGCAAAAAATCTGGAAAAAAAATGAGGTCACCGACAAAAATAGCTTTGCTACTGATAACTTCTAATATACCAACGAACATCATTAACTTATTACGTATCTTTATTTGACTGTAACGACCAAAATAATGATTGGTTATTTGCGCATGAAGATAAGTAGAAAGTACCTACTCATTGTTGCTACAGTACAACAAAACGACATTATTACATCGCATTTTCAAATTGGCGTGGAAAATTGCTATTAAAAACATTGTTTGTGTATCATTGACTTGTTACATTTCAATCTGGTTGAGTGCAGAAAACAGTTTATTGAAAACTCTGATAAGGTCGCTAGTCGTCACGTCTGGGCCTCAAGTCTGCTGTTACAATAGTGTCAGAATGGCCTATCATTGATTTCATTATTGTTGATTTTGACAAGTTTGGTAATCCACTAATATAATGGCGTCATTATGACTTTCCAATGGTCAACCACTGACACTCCATTGAAAGAGATGGCATAGAATGGTAATCTCGTACATAATGAAAAATGAATTAGGTACTGACTTACGCGGTAATCTGCAAAAATTTTGACAGTTCTTTTGATCAGTGACCTACCATTAGAACGTCATTGTGAAGTCATAGCTTTTAATTCGTTACGAGTATCGTATAATTTCTGTGCCATTGACCGACCGATGATCAACCATTATGAATTTAGCAGATTACGAACTTTTAGCAAAATGACAATGGGATGGTGGTGCGATCGTGTTGGAATAACGAATTTATAAAAATAGCAGACTAGGGCCCCTGTTCTGTCTCCCCGTCTCCCCATACGCGACAGATAAGCAATCCATGTGGATAAAATATAATACACAGCTTAGGCTAGCTGTGATATTGTTTTATTTTTATTTACTTACTAGCTGCGCCCCGCGGTTTCACCCGCATAAGTGTCGATCCCGTGGGAATAGCGGGATAAAAAGTAGCCTATATATTAATCCAGGGTGTCAGCTACCTCCATACAAAAATTTATCAAAATTGGTCCAGCTGTTTGAGCGTGAAGAAGTAACAAACATATAAGCACACACACACACCCCCACACACACACACACACCCCCACACACACACACCCCCACACACCCCCACACACACGCACCCCCACACACCCCCACACACACGCACCCCCACACACACACTCACAGTCAAAACTTTCGCCTCTATAATATTAGTGTGATTATATAATTTAATATTGGGAAATGTTTTACTGGTCCTCTAAAAACTTATTGATCTTCTAATGATGCACGCTTTTTAAATAAATGAGTCTATTTTTATTTATATAATTTAATATTGGGAAATATAACTGATACTCTAAATACTTATTGACCTTCTAATGATTTTTTTATTTTATTTATTCGGGAAAATAAACAGTTATACATTAAAATCTTACACTAAGTTATAAATATACAAGGTTTATAAATGTATAACCTACGACATTTTCCACATCATTTATTAAGAGTTATATCAAACAGTGCGCTATTCTGAGATTTTTAAGCAGAAAAGTAGTTAAAACTAAACTTAAACATAGACAGGCATGCAAGCAACAGAGAAAGAGAGAAAGTATGGGTTCCTTCTATTTGGCAGAATCTTGATACTCCGATTTTTATTTGGCATAAATCACATGGCATAATCTTATTTAATCGAATATTTTTAAGGCATAAAAATTATTTAGCATAACTTTTGTTTGGCAGAATATTTACGTGTCCGAATTTACAATGGCATACTTTTATCTTGGCAGAATTTTGTTTCGCATAATTACCTTTGCCATAATTAATATTATGCATAATTTTGTTTAGCATAACATTTATTTAGAGATACGATTATTTGGTATGGGTGCATATTTGAACATCAAAAATTAAAATAGATGTATCTTCTTGTAAAAGTTAGTGTTCAAAACATCAAAAACTTATAATATATACGTGACATAAAAAGTCAATACGTTGTGCTGCAAAATTTTGTGACAGAAACGAATCGCTGCGAAACCGACTTTACGCAGTCTTGTCTGCCCTACCCCTAGAGTGTAATTTAAACCCGCGTAGGCGCGGAGGGGTAGGGCGGCCCGTGAGCTGAGGAGCAGGTGGTTTGAAGGCCCTCCACCGCGGCTGAGGCTGGCCGGCGAAGCCGGCCAGCAAGCCGAAGCTGCGGTGGTGAGCGTTAAAACCATCTGTGACGATAAGCTCGCGTGGCGCCGCCCAAACCCCGCAGCGCCGGAGCCGTGACAGAAACAATGCTTGCTGCATGTTGCATGCCTGCTGCATGTTGCATGCCTGCTTGCATGCTGCATGCATGCTGCATGTTGCATGCCTGCTTGCATGCTACATGCATGCTGCATGAACTCAAACTCAAACTCAAATTTTGAAAAAGTGAATTTTCTGCGATATGATGGTTCTGCTTTTTAATTATTATGGATATAAACATTATGCCTAAAGATGATTCTGACTAACAAAATTATGAGTTTTGAATGTATGACAACTGAGTGTATGCGAAATGATTTTCTGCCAAATGAAGTTTATGCTATCCGTTGTTATGCAAAACAATATTATGACGTAAAAAGTTCTGCTATAAAAGGTAGACCCAGAAAGTATAAGTTAATATTAAAGTAACTACTAACTATTGTATTCTAAAGTAATTTTTTTGGTAAGATTTTTAAATTTTTGAGCAGAGACGAAGAAGAAGTCGATGTCCTCAAAGATCTTATTGTACTGGTTGGTAAGGCGGCGTATGGGTGCTCGCAAGCCCGCGTTTGTGCGACAGGAACTTACTGCAAATAGAGGTCTTGCGCGCACCCCACGGCATATCGTTGTTCTGGGTACCATGTAGCTAATCTTTTTGCGTATTTCAATACAGTCATAAGTATTGCACAGATCATACAAGAACATTGTTTCCAACATAGGTAATTCGCCTAGACTTTAAACTTTGCAGGCTATACTTCTGCAATAGGTCATAGGTACGATGGCAATGAAAATGCATGGCCTTTAAAAATTTTCTCTGTACTTTTTCGACTTGTACTTCCTGGCTGTTTCTCATAGTTGGTTGCATTAGAGCACCCCGATAAATGGGTTAGGTTAGAACTGTGACCATATCCGCGCCGAGCTACATCCAAGTTTGTCGTAGTTACTAGACTATTTAGTATTTAAGTACCTAAAAATAGTCATCTTTTGAGTTGTTCACAAATAGAGGCGTACTCTTACTAGAGTGTTCAATAATATTTTTCGGAGCGCAAACATACATTAGGTTTGATTAAAAAACCTACATGCCTTTAATATTTATGGTTCACTAAGGGGCAGTGACGAAGGTACCATACAACTCGATTCCCACCGGCTTCCCTTCGAAAATTGAATATATACATTCAATTCATCATTAAAATATAATCATATCGTACTGTAGGTATTTAATACACCATAAAATTAAAACATTGCAAAACGCCTACATGCATTTTTTTGCTCCGACTTACCTCTGTCATAAATTCACCCTTCGCCACTGCTAAGGGGATCATCTCATTCTCATCTACAAAAGCATTTACCCAATTTACCTTGGTCCTCTAGCAACTCGAAAATTTCTGCCTAATGCCGATTTTGATACTTTACTGTTTGGTCTCTTCAAAGTAGGGCTTCCAATCCCGCAGCCTATCTTCAATCTCGGTATTTGCGGGACTGAACATTTTCAATCCCGAGGGATCCCGATATTTGCGGGATACCGCATACACAAATTAATAATATTTAAATAAGGTAAATGTAACAATGAAATAATCAACACAATTGAATGTTGATAAAACTAATTAAGACTTCAATTAGTTTGGTAAGCATTTAGTTGAAAATGTTTGCAAAGAAAACATAACATGTCCTCTACATGCTTCTCTCCAGTCCCGCAAAATAATCCCGGAATACCGTGATCTCGGTATTGCGGGATTGGAAGCCCTACTTCAAAGTCTAAATGACGATGTGACATTAAAATTGTAACAGACTTAGTAACAGCTCAATGAGGTGCAAATAACAGATTATCTTGATAAAAACAAACCGAAAATAGCTGGAAGATTACTCCATCTGATAAAACAAACGGTATCTTAACCCAATAATAAACTCATGGTATGCGTACGTACTTCCAAGGCTGACGTCATGATCGCCATAATCAGTTCTTGGAAAATTATAATCAATACGAAAATCTACGAGAAAGTTGTTTATGTCTGGAATTTCTAGAGCTATTTTACTGTGTCAGTTACTTTGTATGCCACTAGATTTTTGGGTCTACAATAATTGGGTTATCTGATATGATGGCAAACAGTCAACAATGAACCAGTTGAAGATTCGGGCAGAATTTCTTGCTAGATCTTATAAGACTAAATAATGGAATCGTTATGAAACTGGATACTGGAGGCCCAATCAGAGAGTTAAACATAATCTGGGATTTAGATAATCCTTCTCTAGTCGGAATCTTGGCTAAATTGGGAAATCTATAACTAATAATATTAGAGGTAGAATTTGTGAGTTTCTATGTAGGGGGTAATCTTTGGAACTACTGAGCAGATTCCGAAAATTATTCAGTAATGGGAAGCTACAGTATCGCGAGTGTGATATACTTATAAGTAGTAGTGATACGCTGGTTCTGGCGCACCGATCTGAGGACGGGTGTGCCAGAACCCCAAAACCTAAAAAAAAAAAAAAAAAAAAAAAAAAAAAAAAAGGTTTTGGGGTGCTCTGATCACGTTTCTGCGATCCGTTTTTGCGTAGGATGCGCGGTTCCGGAGATGTGCAAATCAATTAGCTGATTTATCCAATTGATTTCCGGTGCTACGAACCCTCATTAGTGTTTCATTGTTAATCCTCTTATCTATTCAACCTCGTGCACCCTCATTAGCGATGCATTGTTCGCCTAATCCTTGCATTCCTTGGCGTTCTTATCTACTATTACTCATTGCTAACCCTCAACTGCTTTTCTGAATCATCAATAAAACACATTCCTTCATTTTATTACAACATTTTATTTCTTATTTTCTACAAAATATGTGCGGAACATTTCATCCACTAAAATATCATTGTACAGTGTGTTCCCCGTAAATATGTTCGTAAAACTATGCATTGAACATCCCTGAAACTTATATAGCAAATACATTAAGCAATATTCACCACACACTGAAGTCCAATCATTCTGAATCCTATCAACATTCCAGCCCCATCTTTTGCAATTCCTTTTTAAAAACTCGAGATAATATTGCGTAGGTCCTCGTCCATATGAATCAAAATATTGACCGATGCCCTTCGTATCGATATGTACAGCTACCCAGTGTGAGCCTGGTTTATCATCCGTATCCAAATTGCATATTATATACGTCGGTACATGGGTATACATAGGTAGTCTATTAGCAGCATAAACATTTTTTTCTAGACTGGGATGGATCTTTTTTAGATGTTGCTGTACTTCAAGTGTATCCATGATATTACTGCTATTAGCAGATTATTACAGTACCAATCTGTTCAATGGTTGCCATAGGAATGTTCAATTATAGTGATTTTTGTAAATATATCGCATTCTTTTGAGTGACTCAGAAAACAAGCTGATGCCTGATGGGAACAATGTGCGATAACTTTGTTGACTCATAGAGTCACTATCAGTTTCGTTGAACTTAGGAATTTGCTTTAGATAAGAATGGTGCTATATAAGAGCGAACAGTTGCAGTCATGAAATCAGTCTATGGTCGTTTGACCACAGTGAATTGTATACCGATACTTCGTTTGTGGTACTTCAGCACATCAATAATCATGGAGGTAAGTGTTTATTCTATTGACAAACTTACTTGTATATCTTTTGTTGTTCTTTTGTTATTTCCTAACGTGTGTGTGTGTGTAATCACAATGTAAACAAATTGATATTAACATGATATCTCTGTTGTTGCAGAGATCATTCAGCTTCGCAGACGATAATGAAAATACCTATAAACAGTATTACTACTCACCGCTCTCCCCTCAACATGAAGAAGAGGGCGATGATATCGTCATTAATAACACATGCGATGGTGGAAAAAGGAAATCGCAAGCGCAACCGATTGATAATTTTTTTGAAGTGATGCCAAAAATAAAAAAGAAGAAACAGTTATCGTCAACCGTGGCACGAGCCGCTAGAGATGGTGTATCATACATTTCTACTAATTCTGACGACGGAGCCCAAGCGACGCATCTCATAAAAATTGAAATGTACGATATGAAGAAGCTATGTAAGATTCCAACTACCGATCATTGGAAGCACGCTACCACGAGGATTAAATATTATGTAAAGAATAATAAGGATAGCATCTACGACAACACAAACGGCCTCGTATACAATATTACAAAGACAATAGCAGAAAGTGAAAACGTTAAAAAATACTTTTTTAACAATGATAGCCATTAGCTGATTAGTGAATGTGATTCTGTTTACTTAAATTACTTCTGTGTACTCATTTATATTAATAATGAGGTGTGTACAGGGAGCTGTCGTCTTGTGATGCTGAGAGAAAGCCAACAACAGAAGGAAGAGATGAGTGTGGTACACGTGTACAGAACACGTCATTGAATAGCAAAGCTACAACACTGAGTGGAGAAGAAAATGAGAAAAATATGCAGTACACAAGAGCTGAATATCCATTCTTCAGTTCAAAATCTAGACGGTTTCTCAGTTTTGAAGGCTGGCCTCTCGTTATGCTACAGAAGCCTGAAGATCTTGCAGAGGCCGGTTTCTTTTATACCGGCCACGGAGACAGGGTCAAGTGTTTCCATTGTGGTGGCGGTTTAAAAGATTGGGAAGATGATGATGATCCTTGGCAACAACATGTTCAGTGGTTTAGTCAGTGTGCTTATGTAAAGTTTAAACTCGGACAGTGTTTTGTATAAGACTAAATGGAGGTTTTTATAGAAATAAAAAATGGTATACTAAATACAATTTGTTTTATTTAATTTTATAATGTTTCCCATAGTTACATAGACAACATGCATTACACATAACACATAAATCTAACACACAATATAACCTTAACATATAACCTTAACTACTATAGTCTACAGTAACATTTCTGTTTTTATCTATTTCAATAATGTTATCAAACTCAGCATAAACAATGCAGTTAATTGTTTGTATTAGTGAGGATTCAAATCGTACTTCTAATCTTACACTACCATGCTTTATGAGATTCCAATGAGTTGATGAGTTAGCTGATAAATCAGGAGTTAAATCAAATGCTAATAGGCAGTTACCTTTGGCATATTGTTCATGAGAGATTGCATTTCCTTCATTAAGAAAGTGGATACCAGTTCCCGAGAACAGAGTATGATATGCTGATGTAAATATACTATTATTAAAAGATGGTTGCAAAGCTTTTGAAGGTATTTGTTGACCATCAATATATAAGCTGAAAGAATTAATACCATAGTTTTCAAAATTAAATGGATTTTTAGTAAGGGAACCATTAAATGCAGAATTATTCACAAACCCTATTATACATCTTTTGGGTACCTGTCCTAAGAATATATTATCAAGAGTTTTTCCTTGAACACCCGAAGGAATTGTTAAAACTTTGACTTCAGCTCGAGTAATAGGATATTTAGCAGTAGTAGAAGCCAAAACTTTCTGATGTGCAAGTAATACACTTGGATTAATTCGTGCTCTTCGGACAATAAGAGTTGCATCTGTAATGCAAACTTTAAACTTTACATCGTTTGACCCAGCAATTAAATTAAAACTCTCTCTTGATCGAACTAATTTTACACTCATTTCAACACCATTAATTAGAAATTTATCTTGATTGAAAATATCACCATGAAGATGTCCAATCATTTCTATTTCCTTACTTTCAGTAACTAATTCTTGCCTTTTAACAAATCCTATGTTTTTACCATCTGTAGAATCCATTTTTCCTGCTGTATCCTCATACCAAAGACTACAAGTAAGATGAGATTGTTTAGCAGCAGGAGCATAGTTTAAAAGGGTTTCCATGTATGCTCGATAGGCATAGGTATTATTAGGTGGTGATACAAGTTTTTGGTTTAAATAAACATCAAGTTGACTAAAAAGTGAGTGCAACCAATTATTTACAGGTGCTACTACTGTAGTCGATACCAAGTTAGTTGAATCTTGATTTAATACTTTTGCCTTTATGTGGATTAATGTATGAGACAAATCTATGTAGTCATCGCCTGTACCAGGAACTTGAAACTCGATAGGTCCATCATCAGCAAGAGATGAAATTGGTTTATAGTGTATCCACAATCCACTTTCAATGCTTGTTTGTGTAGACGGTAGTGCAAACAAATCCAATTCTGACTTAGCGCACTCACAAGAATGATTATGAAGAAAAGACATATTTAATTTGAAAATATATCTTTGATATTCTTTGGTTTTAAACCAAGTTTTTTCGCAGCTTTCACTTTAGCAGCTAATTGTGGAATGAACGGGGACCGTCGTTTTCTTTTAGTTATATACCCAGATCCTGTCATGTTAAATCGATCAATTTTATCATCAGCCTTTCGTTTTAAGTTTGTACTAACTTGCTTTAGACGATCTTTTATTGAGGTTTCCATAGGACGCGCTTGAACCATATCCGATAAAAGACCAACTCCAGCGTTTAATGCCTCCTTACCAATCACTCGAGCACCACTTGAAAGTAAAGGTAAAACTGATCTAAATAAACCCCCTAAGAAGCTCCCAATACCATGACCGCGTTGATATGGTGAACCCTTATAAATTACTCCAACTCCTGATCCAGCTTGATGTGTATAATAATTTTCATATGGACAATTATGATGATCACGAAGAGAATACATTATTATAATTTTCGGAAATGTAGTTTAATACACACGGTTCCAAACTGGAATGGTATTTTTTGTCCTGTGCTCGATCTTATATCTATTTCCAACGTATCGAACTCTCTTCGCATAACAGGTAAGTAGTGAGGTGGAGAGAAAACATACATTTTATTTGCACCATAAATATATTTTGAAGGATCTAATGAAATTATTCTTAATAAAGGAGTCATGACATCGCCCACGATCTGAGGATCGATTATGTCGCAATACACAAATAGTTGAGATGGTAACCCTAAGTGTAAATTAGCAGGGCACTTTCCAAAATTTCTTTCCAAGAGATTTTTATTTGGTTCATAGCCTAGTTGTAAACTTAATTTGGGTGATAATGTAACGGATGTTATATTTTTATCCAAAACAGAAACATACACAAATTTTGTTATTTCATCTTGACGAAATGTTAATTTCTCTCTGATACCATTTAACGCTTTTAAAATATGCTCGACGTTATCATAGTTGGTAGCTGGAATATGTTTTTTGTAGTACACTGTTGAGGGTTTATCTTCAGTAGGCATTAACATGGTTTTTGTAATGTATATAACATTTTCATGATCTTGAACAGTAAACATTGTACATGGATATTGAAACTCGACAACTCCAACCGACCATTCACCTTCTAATTTAATAGCTTTTGGTAATTTTGTTGAAAAATTTGTGGTCTTGTTATCAGGAAAGTAGTCCATTGAACTATTGCTGAGCAAAGTTAAATAAAAACTTTCTTTATTCATATTTCTTTTAAACTAGAAGCTAAAACCCAACTGTTAAATTTATCTGGATAACCTCTCCACTTCACTAATACTTCTTTTCTGTGGCCAGAATAACGAGAGTCAATTATTTTATCTATTTTATATTGTGAGGTGGGGTTGTAAGTGACCTTCTGTAATTCTCTTTCATAAAAAGTACCAACTATTGGTTCATTTTGTAAATCTGTTACTGTATATACAACCCATGGAGATCTATCAATTATTGAAGATATAATAAATATTTCATCACTCCAATTTGATTCATACCCTTTTTGGAAAACATGTTTATATTTAGTTATTCGGACATAATCACCCATATTAAATTTTGGTTTTGGGTGTTCTAAAGAAAGTTTGTTTGACCTCCTATCATAAAGATTAGTCCAAACTGTCATAATATTGCTGGAGTTTACATCAGATGGGCACATCCTAATACTAGAGTGAATGCTGTGATTATAAGAGTATATTAAATCTTGTAAAACATCTATGTATCTATAAGTATTATTATGAGTGAAATAACGCCACATTTTCATTTTTAGAGTTCTTTGAAATCGCTCAACAATACTGGCCTTAATATCAGGATTGTTGGTGGTATAGTAATTAATCTTTTTGGATTTAAAGTATTTTTGTACATCTTTTGAAACAAATTCTGTACCTTTGTCAGATTGTATGTGAGTAGGTGTTGAATTACTTTCAGTAAATATACTTTCAAAGCATTCCTTAGTTGTTTCTGAGTTTTTTTTAATCATTGATCTTGCAAAAGCATATTTACTAAATACATCAATAACACAAAGTATGTAGTTGAAACCATCATTATATTGAGAATAAGTTCGCATATCACTTAAATCAGCTTGCCACAGTTCATTAATATTCGATAGAATGTACCTATTACGCGGGAATTTTTTCCGAATAGGTTTATGTAAAGTGTATGTTTCTTGTGATTGTAACCATTCCTTTACTTGCTTTTTATCCATTTTACCCTTCATGGCTTTTGATAATTTATCAATACTACTAAAACCAGCGGGGTTAGATGGGTCATAATAAATTCTATTAATTTCTTCTAGTACGGGGTCCATTTTTCCCAATCGACCTTTTTACGTATTTTATTTATAAATTTTTTATCTCCACTGTTCGGTGTAGAAAACTCTTGATCTTCAATCTCCGAGGTTTTGTTCAGATCTTTTGCTTGAAGCTGATTAATAAACTCACATCTCTTTGGGTTTCCGATATAAGTGAGTGGTACTTTAATATCTTTTAATGCTTTAGCAAATCTATCCCACCCAACTGGATCACTTCTTTTTAAGGGTCTTAGTGAATCATTTATTAAATCAACAATATTACTTCCAGGAATTTTTTCATTATCAATTATGACTGTGCCTTCATTATCCCAATGTATTTTACTTTTATTTGTTCCAACTAAGTTTAATAATAACTCACCTTTTTTATTATAACTTTTTGGTATTAAACTGAGTATTTGAGTTGGTGTGTAAAGCGGATTTGTGTTATTTTCTTTACTTTTCATGGATCCGTTCTCCTCTAACAAAGATTCAGCATCAACTATACTTTTTAGTTCTCTATCTTTATTTTTAAAGTCAATTTTAGACTCATTTAGATCTTCATTAGATGTATCAGAATAAATTGGTAATCTGAGTGGTTGTCGATCCTCTTCGGTAAAGTGAAGGTATCTTTGTAGTGTTTGTAAATATAACATCCACTTCTTACGGTCTTCCGTCTTACTATTCATAATATTTTGCATTTCAATATCTAATCGAGACAAATTACTATTAACCTTATTTTCTTGTTTTAATTTTTCAATCAATCCAGGTTCAATAAGTATCATTTTCTTTGCATTTTCCATGTTAACTGGCTAGTCCACTTACTAATCCACTCAATATTGCACCTAATATTATTGGTAAGAAAGCCCCTCCTTTTTGTATGATTATATTTTTTCTTAGTTTATGTTTACACTTATGCACCAGTTTACGGAGTATATTTTTGTGTTTATTCAATTTTTGTTTATCTTGATCTTTAAGAGGTACTTTTCCTTGTAAAACGTTATGAATACATTCACAAATACAGTTTATTTCTTCTTCATCACATGTTTTAAGTAACGCTTTTTGATATTTTGGTTTAAGCGTATGCAAAGCGCTTAGCAAATGTTTATGCGTTGTGAGTCGACGATGCATCATTTAGAAATGATTTGAATTGTTTGATTCTTGATGTATTTAAACTCTTTTGTTGGGACGTAGACTGTACAGTGTCCATTAAATGGGAAGACATTTGTCTTGATGCGACAAAAATCATTGGTATTCTGTTTTAAATCTACCATTAAATATCCATGCGCTTCTAAAGTTGCATCCCTGTAGGCATCTTCAATGAATTTTGGGTTATCTGGCGACACTTGTCGTGCTAAATATCTTATTTGAGTTTTATCTCGAGGGTTTTTAAAATATATTATATAACTTGAGTTTAAAGAAATGTCTCTTTGACCTTTACCCTGATGAAATAAATTTTGTGTTAAATAAAATACACTAAGATTCCTATGATGACTACCTTTTGTAAATATATCCACAATTCTTCCATCAGACTCTCTCATTAGATCATCAATAATAACAAGATGTGGGTTTTCACCATCAAACATATTAAGATTAGGAATTCCTTGATGATAGTTAACATTTGGTAAATTATATAAAGGTTGCATTTCATCAAAGCACCATGTGATCTGGTTAAAATCACAATTACATATTTTTTTAACTGATTTTATGAAATTTGTTACAAAATTTGACTTCCCACATCCACTTGGCCCTGCCACAATAGCAGTAAACGGATGGATAAAGTGAAACATTTCACACGTCTGGAGTTCAAAGGGATGAAATAAAAAATGAAAATGTTTTTGTAAAAATTAAGTATATATTGCTAAAATTATATTAAACATAAAATTGATGAAAAAAACTATTATTCATACGCATACTATTTCTAACACAATTAGTACTCATCAGAATTTTACAATCTTCTCAAATGTATGTTCACAGTTTTATCATTACTTATATAACATTATTTACAATCGAATAATTATAACTCTAACACAATTAGTACATCAGAATTTTACAATCGATACAAATTTTGTACATACACAGAAATAAAAATAAAAAGTTGACATCAACACTTAGCGTAATTTATAATGTCCCCAAGCCAAAGTATCAATGTTGTTGTCCATAATACATCGTTTGGTATCATTATATGATAAAGATGCTTTACTTATTTTTTGTGTAAAAATAGTGTGTTTGATTGACTTAAATCGAAGCATACTACAATATTGTACATTTTTATTAAACAAACACGATTTGTAATTTTTCATATTCATTTTGTTGGTAACACTTTTGTTAACCCCTTTTGCCTTTGCTATAAATTTATCTTCTACTTCCAGGGCATACATTTTTGATCGCAACCCTACAAATTCCCTCAATACTTTACCATTATTCTCGTCTTTAAAAAAACCTAACTTTTTTTTATTTATGTTTGGATAACCGTAAATATTATTTTCTGGATAATCTGATGTATCAAAATAGTGAAGTAGATCTGGTTTTATATCCTCATAAAAATTGTCTGTAAAAATTTGATATATCAAACTATCGGTATCGGTGTACAATAACTTAATTTTATTTTTAAACTTTTTAATCATGTAGTTATAATGAAATTCATACATAAGGGTCTTAGATATATCTAAAATACAAAATCCTAAATAAATTGGCTTATCATAAATTAATTTTGTTTTTCGTAATTGTATTGCGACTAAATGTTCTGAAAATATTGATAAACTATGGAATTCTGGTTTTGCAATCAAATCCTGAGCACCTAAAACTTTACCACGATTATCCCAGTGAGTTAGTAGTTTAACGTTTACTCTTTTTTCAATATTTTCCATAGTCTTACCGAAGACAGAATTGTTCATTAATTTAAAAAAGTCTTTTTCAAAGTTTGATTTGGCTAACGTTCTCAAACTAGTATTTAAATCGATGTATTTCTTTAACCAAGAACTCTGTTTAAATTTTAAAATTCTATGTACTTTAATTAATATCATTCCCATTTCAATGCATTGTTTTAAATTCCTGTAGTGAATGATGTATTTATTTTTATTATTTAAATTAGGAACTAATTTAGTTTCTGTAGTATTACCCACACATATGTTTTCAGGACATAACGGAAAGTCAGAATGTAAATTATGAAGTTCATCAGGATATTCCAAATCAACTTCTAAAACATAACCAAAATCAGACGTATCCGACACATTATAATCCGTATTACAATTAACCCATTCGAAACCACCAACAGGAAGGGATTGGGACATTGCCCAACCATACAAATTATTCGCATCAAAATATGTTAGATATGAATTAGGTTTTTCACTATCATAATCCTCCATGAATTTGTTATTTGCTCTAGCAAAACGATTGCTACACTGAGATACACCCCCTCTAATACCAGCTTTAAAAAAAGCAATTTTGTCATAGTCCGTTAACAATTCTAATTCTATTTTCGTAAATTTTAACATTGCGTCCCAACTTAAACCTGGAGCAGTATAGTAATGGGCAGGATCTAATCCGTAAGTTTTAATACAAAGCTTTCTAAAGTTTTCGAACACATCGGTCAAAAGTAAAACATCAGTTTTTAAATACAAATTGGAATAATCAGACATACTACTACACTTAAAATGTTGCCAAATATCTTTTGCATGATTATAATCATCATTTGAAATATTCGAATCTGTGAGTGAACTATAAAACTGGTGTTGATCAGGAAGTGATGGATGTTTCAAGCAATCACTATTACGCATAAATTCATAAGGATAAATACCTTTCCGTCTTAAACGTAAAAAATCTTCATTATTAGGATAGTTTCTTTTTAGTTCTGTAAACTGATCATCATTAAGATTTTTAGCTAGTTGATCTAAACTACACGATAAAAATTTCAATGAATCTACGAATCTTAAAGTTACTGGTTGATTATTTATTGTTAACTGTTTTGAAAATGATATGTATCGTTCTTTATTTTGTGGAATAACTTCAATTTTGCCATCATCGAGGTTTAATGCATGGACAATAAAATGAGCATCGTAGTGACTGAGGTTATGTAAAAATATTGGAACATGACGAGGGGTTCTGAACTTAGAACTACACACTTGATGTGCAACACCCCTTAAACTACCAGTGTGCCAATCAAAATCGTAAAAAGGATCTTCATTTAACTCAGTTTCACAAATATGACATATGTTTGAATTTGAAAATTTAATTTTATCTTCATCTGATAATGGAACGGGGCATTTTTGGAAGCTATTTTTTTTAACTATTGTTTTCACATCTTCACAAAGGCGATTCATAAACACTTGTGCACAGTTTGGTCCACTATACGTCTCATATTTTGATAATCTGTTATCATATGAACATTTAATGTAATATCCGAAACTATACACTTCATGTTTTTGAATATTCATTGTACTAGACTTGGAGGGATCGTTACTACATGATTCTATCGGATTCAAAAAGGCCTCAAAGTCTGCATAAACCACAAAGGGCATTTCCAACTTTTTTGTGAATTTATCAAATTTTAATTTATTATTTGATGTTGCGTTACCAAACCAATCCTTTTTGGAATTTTCACCTTTGGGTAATTCCGTACAAATGTGAGCGCAATCATATTGTTGATGGTTATTAAGTCTTTCCTCTGATGGGAAATGAATTAAACATGAATCGCATATATAAACTGCACGATGTTGACTTGATATTTGTGAACTAACTAATCGCGATAAGTTTTTAATAAAACAGTAATGATTGTTAGTACCATTTGATATATATAGTAGGTTGATATGATTAGGGGTACGACATTTTGTTAAGTATAAAGGACCTACAACAGAATTACACTTTTTTTCTTTATTATACTCTAAACCAAAAACATTTATACTAATATTGTTTAATTTCTCTACTTTTGATATATCTGCAATTTTAACCGGAAAAGAAATACCAGTAAATTTAAGTTTATTTCCATGAATTGTGTAAGATGTTACCCGATCTACACTTTTACATACAGGATATAAACCAGAGAGTAATGCCCATTTGAAGCACATATTATCATTATTTTTAACATTGATTACAGCTTTTTTTGATTTAATATCTTGAGGAAGATCGATATATGAACTACCACGTAGGGGGTTGAATTTGTTAACATTCATGTCTATGTATTTAATTTGATTAAGACTCCAACCACTATCTTTTTTTTCAAATTGACAAATTTTACCAACTACAGTGTCTATTAATGATGAATAAAAAATATTTAAGTCGTCACCCTGACAAATTATGTAATTAAACGTTTGAAAATCAAATGTATTCTTAATGTCTTTAGTTTGTTGTATGAAATCAGCATGCAATATGAAGTTTATTTTAAGAATTGTATGTTGTTGAATACATTCATTTATCAAAAATAAGATATCAATTTTTAATGAATTTAAAAACGATTCCGGTGTTTCAAAATATTGCATCGATTGAGTTGTTTTACTATTAATTCTATATGTTAAAATTCGGTTACCAAAAGCGGTTTCAACAACTGTTACATTTGTTAATGAACTATGTGATTTTAAAAGATTATTTTTATGAGAATTGCTTTTTAAATGGTTATTTAGATACCTTTTATTAATAAAAACATGACATGTGTCACATTCCACCTTATTGTTGTCCACGTTATTGGTTTCAATCGATGATGTAGAAGCTCCTTCATCAAATTTTGTTTTCTTGGTACTCATATTTTCATCAGTAGTGATACTTCGTTTGTTACCTCTTCCAACTTGTGGTTGACTGTAACAAAAAACAAGAAAATTATTAGATAAATCTTAAAATAAAACATTACTACAATAATATTTCTTATTGAGTTTGTACTTTTAATACTTACATCAACGTTGTTTCAACCATTGCACAGTGATTATACAACTCATCATCATATGATGAATCGAACAGTTCACGCTTCTCCATTTCATCACAAACTTTTGACATCTCCTGATCGAATTCACTGTCGAATGAGCACAGTAAGTAACAGTTAAGTGTCGGTAGACCAATGATACCCAATTTCAAATAATGTTCAATATTTATAGTCTAGCAAAGGATTAGAAAGACAGATAGAATCTAATGAGTACACAGAAGTAATTTAAGTAAACAGAATCACATTCACTAATCAGCTAATGGCTATCATTGTTAAAAAAGTATTTTTTAACGTTTTCACTTTCTGCTATTGTCTTTGTAATATTGTATACGAGGCCGTTTGTGTTGTCGTAGATGCTATCCTTATTATTCTTTACATAATATTTAATCCTCGTGGTAGCGTGCTTCCAATGATCGGTAGTTGGAATCTTACATAGCTTCTTCATATCGTACATTTCAATTTTTATGAGATGCGTCGCTTGGGCTCCGTCGTCAGAATTAGTAGAAATGTATGATACACCATCTCTAGCGGCTCGTGCCACGGTTGACGATAACTGTTTCTTCTTTTTTATTTTTGGCATCACTTCAAAAAAATTATCAATCGGTTGCGCTTGCGATTTCCTTTTTCCACCATCGCATGTGTTATTAATGACGATATCATCGCCCTCTTCTTCATGTTGAGGGGAGAGCGGTGAGTAGTAATACTGTTTATAGGTATTTTCATTATCGTCTGCGAAGCTGAATGATCTCTGCAACAACAGAGATATCATGTTAATATCAATTTGTTTACATTGTGATTACACACACACACACGTTAGGAAATAACAAAAGAACAACAAAAGATATACAAGTAAGTTTGTCAATAGAATAAACACTTACCTCCATGATTATTGATGTGCTGAAGTACCACAAACGAAGTATCGGTATACAATTCACTGTGGTCAAACGACCATAGACTGATTTCATGACTGCAACTGTTCGCTCTTATATAGCACCATTCTTATCTAAAGCAAATTCCTAAGTTCAACGAAACTGATAGTGACTCTATGAGTCAACAAAGTTATCGCACATTGTTCCCATCAGGCATCAGCTTGTTTTCTGAGTCACTCAAAAGAATGCGATATATTTACAAAAATCACTATAATTGAACATTCCTATGGCAACCATTGAACAGATTGGTACTGTAATAATCTGCTAATAGCAGTAATATCATGGATACACTTGAAGTACAGCAACATCTAAAAAAGATCCATCCCAGTCTAGAAAAAAATGTTTATGCTGCTAATAGACTACCTATGTATACCCATGTACCGACGTATATAATATGCAATTTGGATACGGATGATAAACCAGGCTCACACTGGGTAGCTGTACATATCGATACGAAGGGCATCGGTCAATATTTTGATTCATATGGACGAGGACCTACGCAATATTATCTCGAGTTTTTAAAAAGGAATTGCAAAAGATGGGGCTGGAATGTTGATAGGATTCAGAATGATTGGACTTCAGTGTGTGGTGAATATTGCTTAATGTATTTGCTATATAAGTTTCAGGGATGTTCAATGCATAGTTTTACGAACATATTTACGGGGAACACACTGTACAATGATATTTTAGTGGATGAAATGTTCCGCACATATTTTGTAGAAAATAAGAAATAAAATGTTGTAATAAAATGAAGGAATGTGTTTTATTGATGATTCAGAAAAGCAGTTGAGGGTTAGCAATGAGTAATAGTAGATAAGAACGCCAAGGAATGCAAGGATTAGGCGAACAATGCATCGCTAATGAGGGTGCACGAGGTTGAATAGATAAGAGGATTAACAATGAAACACTAATGAGGGTTCGTAGCACCGGAAATCAATTGGATAAATCAGCTAATTGATTTGCACATCTCCGGAACCGCGCATCCTACGCAAAAACGGATCGCAGAAACGTGATCAGAGCACCCCAAAACCTTTTTTTTTTTTTTTTTTTTTTTTTTTTTTTTTTTTTTTTTTTTTTAGGTTTTGGGGTTCTGGCACACCCGCCCTCAGATCGGTGCGCCAGAACCAGCGTATCACTACTACTCTTATATTTTATGTTAAAACAATAAATTCGCGTGGACGAAGTCGCGGGAAGGAGCTAGTATTGTATAAATCTACAGACCTGTTGGATACAGGGCTTATATATCTATCTAAAAATAATAAAACAACGGCGGGATCGATTTTTATGATCTTTGGTTGTTGGATTTGTCTCCACCTCGATTAGCAGAATACCTAACTATTAAAACATGGGAAAAGTTCACGAAGAAAAAAAAATAATAAGTTTACAATAAGTGTACATATGGTTCAGTAGTATATATTAATCTAGGCCTTAAATAGGATTATAATATTCTATTATTCTGGATATAGACTATGGTATGATAAATATGAGATTACAGTCAAAAATAAAATTCTGAAGGTAATGTAGTTCGTTGCCTGATCTAGGTTTATTTAAACCCGAAAAAAAATGAAGATAATTACTTAATTCGTTTTCTCATATATTTTGTATTGATTCTGAGGTGGTACGAAGTCCGCGGGGACAGCTAGTTTCTAATAAATTGTTGAAATAATGTCCAATTTACTTAACATGTATAGGGCTTTTAGTATATTTCGTAATACTGCACAATGCCGCGATGTCTCTTCGCTTATTTGCATAGCCAAAGGGATAGTTACGTGCCCTGATCATATTACTAGTCTGTACAACCTAAAGTATATTACTTAGGTCTTATATTTTTATAACCATCGAGACAGGCTGAGGAGCCGTTCAAATGTGGAGACCTCGTCGGCTAGCAACAGTGTCTTGGTCGTGTAACTTGCTATGTATGTTGAATAGGGATTTGCTGAGCGATAGCCGTTTTGCGTGGATGTGACGCATGTTTCCCCCAGCCCTTTCTTAATTTTTTTTTCAGTTTATTATATGTTCTTTATTGCGTCATGTTTACCGCAAATAAAAGTATTTTCTTTCTTTTCTTCTTTCTTTCATATAACATTTTGGTATAAATGTTTTTTGACTCTTTGGTCTAGTATCATGTAAAAGGAATAATGGGTTTAATGATTTTTTCTCGATACAAAAAAATTGCAAATTGTTAAGTATATCTATTTTTTTATTTTTTTCGACATCACGGCGTAACGCTAAAAATTATTCAATGGAATTTACTTTAAAACATAGAGAATTATCAATCAAAGTTTACTCAAAGTAGTTTTAAATTTAATACAGTTATTCGTTTTGGCACATACGTCGTTTTATTCCGAGCGCACGCAGATTATAGCCATCATTCTTCTTTTGCGTTTCAGAAGTAATTGCATCACCTTCGCTCGCTTAGTAAGTTTTCGAAACTAAAAGAGTTTTGAAGTGAACAGTGGTGACCCAGTTGTAGGTTGTGAGTTCGAATTTCACCACCGCTGCTCTCAAAACGGTAAAGGAAAGCATCGTGAGGAAACCGACATGTCCTAGAACTAAAAATTCGAAGACATGTCACATCAACCAACCCCCACTGGGCCGACATGGTGGATTACAGCCCTCTCCCTCTCGAACAGAGGAGTCCTGTATCCCAACAGTGGGGACACTGTAGGGCGATTCTTTAAGTTTTAATAGACCTTCAAAAACGATTAAGATGGCTACACAGACAAATGATTTTTAATAGATAACCATAAATCAAAGTCGACGAAGACAACCAGTCTTATCAAGGGGTATCGTATTACCCAGTAATTGGGTTGTGGAGGTCAGATAGGCAGTCGCTCACGTAAAATACTGGTATTCAGCTGCATCTGGTTAGACTCGAAGCCGACCCCAACATAGTTGGGAAAAGGCTAAGCAGATGATGGTGAACGATATAGTATAATCAAATTTTGTCAGACTAGAGAAAAGGCCAGATATTTCTCCAAAGTCGATTTATCCAGTAAATTGCCTATCACATAACAAAGTAAGAAGAAAAGCATTTATTTGAACAACTTCGGAAGTAGAGCCACTTACACGCGAGGTCTGGGCGGAAATTAATTGATCTAGTAGAAAAATTAAAAGAGAGGTATATATACCTCTCTTTTAAATGACTGGCTAGATATTAACAATCTGATAGTGGCATTTCAGAAAACATGATATGAAAACTATCATGCAATTAATTTTCATAAGGGGGCTTTTTAATTTCCGGAATAGAATTTAGTCTCTTACAAATATTGTGCTAAGAGAGCCTTCAATATCTTGGCTTTAGATCCTGAACTCAGGAGCACCTTGGAATGAAACCTTAGTAAATAATACTCAGGCGCCAGGAGTAGCACAAGAAATTCAAATAAATCTTAAGTAGCAGGTCGGTCAGTGACATATATGATTCGCGACCGCAAAGAATATGTTTATAGAATAGACGCAATCAATTGCAAAAAAACGTAAGAAAATTTGAATTTCGCGGGCTATCCCGCCAGCTTAAGAAAATCTCTTATATTGTAGGGCGTTATACGCCCGCCCTATAGCCGCCCTAAATACTTGGCTGAAGCTATTAATTGAATAAACTGTTTTGTGAACAACAACAACCCAACCCGCGCTGCCTAATCAACGTGACGCTGGCTGACAGAATTATCGACAGTTCGACACCGGCTCGAATGCCAAATAAAAACAACCCTACAAAATTTATCGTCAACCCACACTCAACAAATAAAACCAAAAAGCATATGAGAAACAAAATCAGCTAGTTATCGCTGTGCATAACTTAGACGTAACAATAACTAAGTAAGTAATAACTTAAAAATAAATCATCTAAGTCTGTCAATCGCAGCGGCTGGTCGGCGACTGCGTTGTAGATAACCTCGTCTTATCATACTTGTTTACTTAACACCTCAATGTAAACCGTGGGTATGAACGGCCATGTTGAATTTTCTAAGTAAGAACGATGACGTCACTAAGTGAAAAGGTTATGCG
Source organism: Mesoligia furuncula (assembly GCA_916614155.1). NCBI lineage: Eukaryota > Metazoa > Arthropoda > Insecta > Lepidoptera > Noctuidae > Mesoligia > Mesoligia furuncula. The sequence continues at coordinate 25,965,868 of OU744802.1, read as the reverse complement.
TTGGGAAACAAAAACGTCTCCTATTTTGTAAATAGATGTAATACTTGCAATAAAAACCCTAAATAATATTATTTTTTTGGTTTTAATTTTTTTTTGTCTCAGTAATAACATTGTATGTCGAAGATAGTTTAAAAAATTGTCTTCGTAAAAGTCTGGCGTAAATCCCAGTAAAGCTTACAACGGAAAATTGACTTTGCGGGTCACGATCGGCTGAAAATTGAGCCCCTGAAAGCTTTTCAATTGTCTGAAAGCTTACGCGAACGTCCAAAATTGTATAAAAGCGGGATCAAAATCTTTCTTTTTTATTACTGGCTTCTATTTCTTGATCTAGGAAAATTGACAGATTATTTATTATTTAGTTATAAGCACAGTTGTTATCGTATATCTTGCTTTAAGTTACTTTAACTTTAGTTAACTTTGCCTGGATTTGATTGGGGTCGCCAAAATACTTTCGGGTACTCGCCGTGGAAGTGGCAAAGTTTTGGGTCAACAAAAACACGAAGATTCTTCTTCGTGTTTTTGTTGTGTATTTCTTAAAGCATCTTCTACTGAAGATGCTTTAAGAAATACAGTGTTGTGTTAAGTTTTGACAAAATGTTACAAAGCTCCGACCCTGTTGTAGTTTGTTTACCTGAACGTTGAACTCAGAGGCGGTAACAGTTGATTACGCTAACTGAAGTTATACAGAGCTATTTCAATGGCTGATGGATAATCAATAGTCGTACATTTTTAACCCCGTGCCATTGCCCTCTTAACGATTCACATACACATTGCAACTTTGATTTATTTGCTGTGAACTTACAACTTGACACAACCAATGTGAGGTATTTAGATCGTATGTTAGATCGAGCAAAGGGCGTATCTCGTTCTAGTATTTTATTTCGTTTCGTTACCATCCTACGATTACGTATCCAATACGAAAATTTCGTTTCATTGGCTCGCGTCCAAAACGTTGCGTTTTGCTTTGATTTCTGTTACTATTTATATCACTATGTTCATGCTGTTATCGTGTGATAGCTACGTGTTGTTTACTTGACGTAGCTATGTACTTAGTTTATATGAAAAATTTCGTTCGTTTTTTTTTTCATTTTATATGATTGAGGGCTGATTTATCCAACGCCAGATAATGTTATCAGAGGAATAATTTTTAATTTTTGACAGTTCCTCCATTGCGATATTGCCCGTGAGTTCAAACTAAACAAAAAGAAAATAAATAAAGTCAATTGCCAGAATTAATCAATCAACATTGTTAATTAAATAATCTAATTATTTAGATTTATTTACTAGCCTGTGCTGTCCCATTCCTGGGCAAAGGCCTCCCTCCACTCCTTCCATCTTTCGATTTTGAATTATTTTAATTGGAAAAAATAATTAAATAAGTATGTTTGGTCTATTGTACCGGCGCGCGCGTCACACGGTTAAATAAACAATGGAAGTGTGACAGTGTTGGGGCGCGCTATCGCATTTTCCGGAGGCTGGCAAGCTTGCGGCGGCGGGCGGCAGTGCGGCCGGCGCGCGCGCACCGAAAGCATGTGCCCCGCGCCAACTGTGCGATGTACATAGAACCGGCCGCGTTTCGCGCACCCAGCGCGGAGTCCCTCGCCGTCTCCGAACCCTCACCCATCTGGACGCAGTGCTTACCCTCACCCTTATTCGCAGGCAAGAAAGCACCCCTCAAAACATTCGAGGAGATCCAGCCCCTGATCCAACAAGCCCGCAAGCGCGAGCTCAAGCTTCTCATCAGAGAAAACTCCTGGCCAATCAACAGCCCTGTCCGCGCGTCCCTCTGGCCCGCGCTGTGCAGACAACATCAACATGGAAAGTCTATGCTCGATGGATTCTACTGGGACATGGTTACACAGGTCAGTGCTCTTTCAAATTACGCAACGCGACAGCGATAGGTTTTTTTTTCCAAGGTGTGCGACCAGTGCGACCAACTTCACTAACTTGTTTGGCACGCAAGAAATTCGTTTTGAACTCGCAAGGTAACGTGCGCGACTGCGAGCGTTATCTCGCGAAACCGGCAAGCGCTTAATATTTACAAGGTCGTGTCTATTTACTTTGCACAATACCTCCCAAATGTTAGGTAGATATCGCGCCCCCAGATAAGAAGTTGACATCCCCGTCAAGGTCTCGGAGTTTTCGACGCGTTTTTATTCAAGTGCTCTCTTTAGATTTAGAAACAAGTTACAAGAGTATGCTAGCGAGCTCTTCGAAATTCAAGTCAGGTGGCCGTTTGTTAACCACAAAACGCACTCACACAGGCGCAAGTTGTCCTTGTAACTGAAATGTGCGTGGAGTTGTCAATAAAAAGTCAATCTGGCCGACGAGGCCGTGTATTAGTGTCATGTGGAATAGCACGTATACGTTTGTTTAGTTGAAATTTGTTCGAATCGTAGGCTTGTCTGTTAGCGTGCGGCTCCTTGTGTACGACATCTACGTGCGCTCGCGCATCCTCGCGTCACAATAGGAGCTCTCGCGCATCTTAATTAACCGCCGGCGGCCTAACAATGGCAGACTAATTATACAACAGGTGGCTGTAGCTAATAAATACAAGTACCGTGTATTTATGAGTTTATTGTTTTTAACCTGTTGCTACATTTATTATTTGTGTTGTTATTTTAAAGGTGGTAAAGAAAAAAATTTCCGCCGTATTTACAAAAAATATGGGATTCTTTTTCTGTACATGTACGAAATGCACAATAACGGCATCATTAATATGCACGTAGGAGATTGGCACGGCATCAAGTCAGCTCGCTCACCTTCGACGCTGCGCACGCGTCGCTCCCCACATGCACAAAACGCGTATTATGTGGGTGTGTTTAACGATTGCATTGTAAGAGCTTTCCAGCTTGTATACGAATGCTTTTCATTTTATGATTGAGTAGGTTTAGCTCGGTATTTGGACTGTATAGATATAAAAATAAATGTATATCAGTCATCATACTCATCATAATATTCTTGTAATATTGTTTGAGTCTTTTCTTTGTATGGCCATCCTAATTATTTTCCCAAGACATAATCACCCGTTTTCCGGGACATTGATTCGCAAATATGCCCCATAAATAGGTTGATACTATTTATGGCATATCTGTCATTTTAGACAAAAAAAATCTCTCTATATTTATTTTGTATTTGATTTACATAATGTCTATGTATAGCCAAACGGCCATAAATTATATCTAAGCGTGTATTTAATTACAAAATTGATCCATTTTCGACAAATAAAATTCTCTATATATTTTGTATTTGATTCACATATGTATATTATAATGTCTATAGCCAAACGGCCAGAAATTATATCTAAACGTGTATCTAATTACAAATTTATTGATCCATTTTCGACAAATAAAATTCTCTCTACTATACATATATTTTGTATTTGTTTCACATAATGTCTATAGCCAAACGGCCAGAAATTATATCTAAACGTGTATCTAATTACAAATTTATTGATCAAGTCATCAATGACACGAGCAAACAATAGGTAGTATGTATTTAAACCTTCACATGCTATTGATTCAAGATAAATGAATTCTTATAACCTCTCAGAATGAAGAATAAAACGTATAAATGATTACTTAGAAAAGATGGAAAAAACTGGCCAAGTGCGAGTCGGACTCGCACACGAAGGGTTCTTTCTGTACCACAAGACGAAAACACCGAAAAAAACACGTTTGTTGTATGGGAGCCCCCGTTAAATATTCATTTTATTTTGTTTTTAGTATTTGTTGTTATAGCGGCAACAGAAATACATAAAATTTCAACTGTCTAGCTATCGCGGTTCTTGAGATACAGCCTAGTGACAGACAGACGGACAGACAGCGAAGTCTTAGTAATAGGGTCACGTTTTTACCCTTTGGGTACGGAACCCTAAAAAGGAACTTTTTGCGGAATTCATAGGGTGTTCCTTAGGATGACGACGATGATAATGATGATGATGATGGATGTGATTTTCCTGACTAGGACAAGTCTGAGCTGGCAATGTCGCAGATGCACTTTCGACTAGCCATATTCGTTTTTTGGGTGCCATTCCCAAAGGATAAAAACGGGACCCTATTTCTAAGACTCCGTCTGTCACCAGGCTGTATCTCATGAACCGCGATAGCTAGACAGTTGAAATTGTCTTAGATGATGTATTTCTGTTGCCGCTATAACAACAAATACTAAAAACAAAATAAAATAAATATTTAAGGGGGCTCCCATTCAACAAACGTGTTTTTTTTTCGGTGTTATTGCCTTGTGGTACGGAACTCTTCGTGTGCGAGTCCGACTCGTACTTGGCCAGTTTTTTATTCAATCTTGCCTTAAAATAGTTGTTGTTCTTGAATTGACTTCTTAAATAGATAATATTGCAGCTAATCAAATATCTGTCTGCACGCGCAGAGCTGATGGAATCATTACATGTTTGTCACATTAACATCCACTGTTTCATTCGGATTTCATAGATCCTCAACTCATTAGTAATTCGTCAATGAAATTCCAAAAATGACGCGTGCCCAACTTGGAAATTAGCCACATATTTATTACTAGCTTCTGCCCGCGACTTCGTCCGCGTGAAATTCGTACTTTCCTCTTATAATTTCGAAAATGTATGTTTATGATTTTTATCATTTATTTAATTATAAATAAGTATTCGGGCCAATTTTTAAGTTTATAGTTCAAAGGGATCAGATTTTTCAAATAAACTGTATCCCAGATTTTTACCCCCCCAGGAGAGTAATTTTGAAAAATCGTTTGGGATGTGTTCATAACTTGACTCAAAGACCCATACCCATTTTCGAGTTAATGGAAGCAAGCAGTAGAATTTTCCACCTTCGTAGGAGTCAATTTTTGAAAAACCCTAAATCACTTTTTTAAGTATTTTTTGTTTTAGTAGTACCGAGTTTCGAGTTAATCCGACAGCGGGTTATTTTTCTAATCCATCAACTTTGTCACCCCCAAATCCTCTGTGAGGGATTTTTTAAACTAAAAGTGACAATCTTTATTATTTACTGACCCAAATATTGCCAAGTTTCTAATTTATTAACCAAATGAATAAGATTTTTCATATAAACTGTATCCCCTCTTTCTATCCCGAATTTCGAAACATAATCGAGATTATTTATACCAATTTTCCAGTTAATCAAGCCTCGTAATAAAATTCTGCCCTGTGAAATTGACTACCCCTCTTCACCCCATTAGCGGTAGATTTTCGAAAAACCCTGAAACATTTTATTATTTATTTTGGTCTTAGATAGGTACTGAGTTTCGAGTTAATTGGACCGCGCATTAAAATTTTTCCATACTAAATTTGACACCCCCAATCTCCCCTTTGGGTTAGTTTAGAATTCCAAAAACATTCGAACTTTATAATTATTTGTGCCAAGTTTCAAGTCCAAATTTATTGGCACCATTTTTTTTGAGTTTATCAATGCACTCATTATAATCCCCTTATAAATCGAATTACCACTTTTTGTCCCGTCAGGGGTCAATAATTTTCGAAAACCCCATACACTTACTATTGATTCTTCATCTGCCTAGCCTTTTCCCAACTATGTTGGGGTCGGCTTCCAGTCCAACGGGATGCAGCTGAGTACCAGTATTTTACATGGAGCGACTGCCTATCTGACCTCCACAACCCAAATACGATACCCCTTTATGCTTGTCAAAGTTTCGGGCTTCTGACCACCCCTAGCGACTGTCAAAGATCCACGAATGACAGCCGGGACCAACGGCTTAGCGTGCTTTCCGAGGCACGGAGAGGTCACGGTATGTAAAGATGGACACCTATCTACAGACCAACCGCGGCAAGCGTAGCCTGCGTAACCTGATCGATCGATCTGTGCGGCTGTTATTATTGATTATTTTCTGTCAAAAGTATTAATACTGGAGTTTCGAGTAAATCGGACCGCGCGTTAAAATTTTTCCACACAAACTTTAACACCCCAACACAAGGGGTGTTGGGGTGTTTTGATAAACGAATAATGATAAACTTTATTAGGTACTTGCTTAGGCAAGTATTCTTGCCAAGTTTATTAACCAAATTAATAAGATTTTTCTTATAAACTGTATCCCCGTTTTTTACCCCCACAGGGGTGGAATTTCATAAAATTGTTTGGGATGTGTTCATTACTCGACTCAAAGATTGTTTATACCAATTTTTGAGTTGATCAAGCCACGCAGTAAAGTCTTCCCCTATAAAATTAACTTTTCACCCCATCAGGGGTAAATTTTCGAAATACGATGACTCACGTTATTCTTTATTTTTGGTCTTAAGTATAAATACTGAGTTTCGAGTTAATCGGACCACGCGTTAAAATTCTTCCATACAAACTTTGACACCTCCCAATCCCCCTTTAGGGGGTAGTTTAGAAAAAAAAAGCCAAACTTCATAATTTATTTAGATAAGTATTCGTGCCAAGTTTCATGGTTATTAACTCAAGGAATAAGATTTTTCATACAGACAAAATCCCCTCTTTTCACCCCTTAAAGGTTAAATTTCCAAAAACCCCTTCTTAGTGGATATCTACTCTTCACAAAGAACACACCCTCCAAAATTAATTTCTCTACCCACCGGTACCGACCAGCGTTTTAGGCTGTGCGTTGATATATCAGTCAGTCAGGACAAAATTTCATCCCCCTTTTCACCCCCTTAATGGATGAAATTCTAACAACACCGTTGTGTTAGCTTCTAATCATAAGCCTAGATAATAAATTTAGTGATTTTTACGTCGAAAATTAATGACTTTCTATACACAACTTCATCCCCCTTTTTAACCCTTCGGGGGTGGAATTATCAAAAACGCTGAGACACGTATAAATTAATTTTCAATTGTCAGCCTAAATACAAAATTAGAAGATCCTAACTTCAAAACTGTCGGACTTTCATATAAACTTCCATCCCCTATTTAAACCCTTTAGGGGTTGAATTCCCAAAAATCCTTTCTTAGTGGATACTTACTCTTCACAAAGAACACACCTTCTAAGTTTCAAGTCTCTAGGTCCAGCGGTTTGGGCTGTGCGTTGATATATCAGTCAGTCAATCAGTCAGTCAGTCAGGACTTTGAATTTTATATATATAGATAATTACTTGTCCCCCTATATTTATAATGTTGTTTCTAAATTGTCACCTCAGGCTGTACTTCGGAGAAAGCACAAGCTAAACACTTGTTGACATGACATCTGACATCATCATGACATTAACATCTTCACAATTTCCTTGAAATCTCTATTGTGGTCCAACACATTGACCCAATTTATTGCAGTGACAAATGTTTACTCGCATTGGAACGTGTTTCAATGTAAGTAAGTGGGATGAGTCACTGGGACGTCCACGTGCCATCCAAGGTAGCAAGCCAAGTGTTCCGGTTTTCTCAGAAAAACAGGGGAGGCATTGCGAGCCGAACATCTTAGTGTGTTTTGTTGTTATCTCCGATTTGGAATATTTGGCAGGAGTTTCAGTGTGTGGATTCGATTATAGGAAATTGTTTTGCCATTTTGTTGGGCACCCAAGCTAGGATAAATTTCATTTGCGCTCATGGCTTTTTACATCCCTATATCTTCTTTGTCAGTCTCTTTTACATCGTCCTCCCCCATTTCCATAATCTCGTAACGGAATATTTTAATACTTTTGGAGTTTCCTTCTCCTTATTCTAGGTTCATGTCGTTGTAAGTAAATAGTATGAGTCACATGGATGTTCACGTGCCATTCAAGGTAGCAAGCCAAGTATTCCGGCTTTCTCAGAAACGGGGGAGGCATTCCATACCGGACACCTTAGTATATCTTTTATTGTTGATTCCAAATAAAATTTGGCAATCGCACTGCAGTGTTTGCGTGGTAGGAAAATGTCTGGGCATTTTGGTCGATCATCTAAGCTTGGATTGATTTAATTTGGGCTTACGTTAGTTTAACCTTTTTTTTTTCGGATGGGAAATCATCAAATGACTCCTCCCGCTCTGGGTGGAGCGGAAGGGAGTGTCAGACTCTTACTGACTAAAACCCACCCGTGTTCCTTCCTTAGCCCTTTATGTTCCGGGCCAGCGGTAACCCTTTCGGACAATCCCGCTGGTCCGGCAGGCTTCGACCCTAAGGGGCCCCTCCTCGATGCTGACATCTCTTTGAGGCGCGCGTGGATCACGTACGCGCCGTCCGGCACGGGCCTGGTCCTGATCGGACGCTCCGCCCGCAGGCCCGCGCCTACGGTGGCCGGGAGTCGTCACGCGGCTCCCGACGCCGGGGGCGTCCTCCGCGGCGGCTGAGACGGGAGGCTCTCTCCCTGATCCGTCCCGCCACCTCCTTCGCTAGCATGACTGCTTCGCAGAAGGAGGTAACTGCCTCCCACTCCCTCTCGCCCCGGACCATGGCTTGCACCAGGGCCAGACGCAAGAGGTCGCCGCCGCTGCCGATCGCCTCTACGAGGACACGGCGGTGCTCCGCCCAAGCGGGGCAGACCTCCACCGTGTCCTCTGCGCGATCCTGGCAATGGTGACACCCGGGCGTTTCCTCCCGCCTGATGATGTGCAGGAACCTCCCGAAACTTCCGTGTCCAGTGAGGTCCTGCGTCAGGCGGTAGGTGAGGGCGCCGTGGCGCCTCTCTAGCCGCTCCTCAAAGAGGGGTCTTATCGCCGCTGTCGCGGCGTGCCCTGTGCTGGGTTGCGACAGTCGCTCTTTCCATGCCGCCATGAGATCGCGCCGGTGATCCGTCCGCTCCGCAGCGATTTTCCGCGGAAGCGGAGTTTCCCCCCGGCGTAGTGCCTCCGCGCGCCACTCATACAGGCGCGCGATGACTATCGCCTCCAGATCCCATGGCGGCAGTCCGGCAAGGAGGCTTGCCGCCTCGCCCGAGATCGTGCGGTAGCCCCGGATAAGCCTTACGGCTACCACCTTCTGGGGCGCGTTCAGGTAGTGGGCGGCTCGCCGCCGCAGTGAACGTGCCCACACCGGGGCCCCGTATAGGGCCATAGACGGCACGACCCTCGCGTAAAGCCTCCGGCAGGAGGCGTTTGGCCCCTCAGATTGGGCAAGAGCCGCTTGAAGGCGGCCCCGGCCCGTTCCAGTTTAGGGGCCAAACGTCGGAAGTGCTCGACGAAGTTCCACCGGCTGTCGAGGACGAGACCCAGGTGTTTCATCGTCACCTCGACGCCGATGTGAACCCCTCCTACCGTTAGTTGGGATCCCGATGGTGGCGCGTTCCGGGGCCCATGAAACGACATGGCCTCGGACTTGTGCAATGCCACCTCGAGACCCAACTGCCGGATCCTCTCCACGACTAACGCAACCCCGCGTGTCATCGCGTCGGCCGCCGCCTGATGCGACCTCCCCTGCGCCAGGACCAGCGTGTCTTCAGCGTAGCAAACCACGCTGACGCCATCAGGGAGGTCGGCCCGCAGCACCCAATCGTAGCCAATGTGCCACAGGAGCGGCCCTACAACCGATCCCTGCGGGACACCGCACGACATTTCTCGCCGGTTCCACTCCCCATCGCGACCGGGGTAGATGACGGCTCTGTCCGTCAGATACGCCTCGACTATTCGACGGAGGTAGGGTGCTCCACAATGCAGTTCGTTGGCGATGTCGAGTGACACCGCCACGACAACCCCACCCCGGGACACCGCGTCCCCCGTCGTGAGGGCTCTCACGCGCATGATGGCGTCCACCGTCGAGCGCCCCTTGCGGAAGCCAAACTGACTGTCCGCAAGATCGGGCCCCGTCCTCACCAGGTGCCCGCCGAGGCGGCCCGCAATCACTCTCTCAAAGAGCTTGCCGACCTCGTCGAGCAGCACGATGGGCCGGTATGCGGACGGAGAGTCCGCAGGGCGCCCTGGCTTCCGAATGAGGACCAGCTTCCCCGTCTTCCAACGGAGTGGAAACTGGCCTCTCTCCAAACATGCGCTTAAGAACGCCTCCAGTCGAGGCCCGAGAGCCCTCGAGGCCAGGACCCAGGCTTTACCTGGCAAGGCATTTTTGGCCTTCAGCCTTCAGCGGCGGTAGGAATACCGCCGCTCTCAGTTCTACCCAGGTCACTGTGAGTGAGTGTGCTCCCCTGGTGAAGGGAACAGAGCGCTCACCAGCTGGGGCGGAGAGTCTGCGTCAGCGGGGGGGCCCAGGTGCGGAGTTTATTCCGCACCATTTTATAAGGGCGCCCCCACGGATCTCTGTTCAGAGTCTCCACCATCTCCTCGCGGGCCACATCGTTGTTCCGCTGGACAGCCTCTTGGAGGGCAGTCTTCGCCGCTCTATACCCCTCGTACAGCTCCGCCTCCGTGGCTTCCGCATCCGGAAGGCGAATGCGGAGCCTGCGGTGCCTGGTGTACAGGTATCGCGCATCGACGCACGCCTTGCGTAGCGTCTCCAGCTCCTGTGACCACCAGTACACCTGACGTCGGGCGACGTTAGTTCAACCTTCATAGCTTGATAAATTGTCTTCTATGTTATTCTTATATTCATTTCCTTATATGTAATTATTATGATGGGTCAATGGGTCTTCCACGTGCTATTCAAGGCATGAATCCAAGTGTCACAGTTTCCGTACGGAAGTAAAATTTCATAACTAAAGTCTTGAAAAACATATTTGGTGGTTATCTTTTTGACAGTACTACAAGTTTACTACAAGTTTCAACGTTCGTAATTTATTTATTAGGTAAAACAAACAGTGACACATTACATTTAGTAGGAGAAATACAAAAAGATACGGCCAAATCTGTAAACCTACAAGATTTTCTACGGAATACACAATATAAAAAAAAAAAATTTACAATACAATAATTTAAGTTAAGTAATCATTTCTTGTCTCATTACTACCATCTACTATATTCATTACTACTCAGACCTATAGCAATACACTAATTACAATAATTTAAGTTAAGTAATCATTTCTTGTCTCAAAAATGAAGAAAATTTAGGAGTATTAAATGTTTTGATGAATTCAATTCTAAGTCTAATAGAGTACAATTTCTGCAAGTTCAATTGATTGCTCTTTCTGGAATAGGGCCGTGCTGCTTACAAGATAATGTGAAAAGTTTTACAAAATAATTATGTAATCATAACATGGATCCCTTGTTACGTGATTGGTTTTGTTGTCATCGATTGAGGTTTGAGGCATATTATGTATTTTCCTAGATAGAGAATTGAAATGATGACTCATAAAATCGTCCATATAATTCACAAAAGGAAGTCCACTGCAAAATAGGCTTTGTATTGTTGAACTGTCTGCGGTTTGCAGTACTGTTGGTGTTGCTATTGGTACTGATCTCCTTGACCGCAGACTGCGAGATTACTGCTGCTCGCACCAGTCAACACCTTCTTAGTTCAGGCATTCAGACCATCCAGTTCTTTTCAAATACGTCTCTAAGGTTGACGGACAACGATGCCAAATATGCTCTGTGTACGTAACAATATGCAGCAGTCATCAAAGTGTAACGTAATGCAATTTAGTTTACCATTTATGTGGTGTGATTTAAGAATTGTTTTTGCACTCCTTGAAAGTGCGGGATGATATGACAGCTGTTCATTACGTTTAATAAACTCAACTGTTCTCTGAGAAAGCTGTTCGCAAAGGGACAAAACGTAATTAGGCATTACGCCATTATTACAGTAATGTGCGCTAGTCTTTAGGTATCCGTGAAATTCGCTCGAGGGTCGTTCGCAGGAACTCGTCATGTGAACTCTGGTGCAGTGCCAACGACATTCGCGCCTTGACCTCGCAATCCGTCACACGCTGTCAGTCACCGATAACGGTGGATTTACAGTGATATCGCTATCCGTCATACTATACGTGCGAGTGGGACGGAGAAAGCCGACGAAAGTATCCGAATGTCTTGCGTTGTGGTCTTCATGACCTAGACATTACGACTTGATGTGACTATCTGATTGTAAACACGAGATATTTATGGACTTGATGAATAGATAAGAAGAGAAATTCTATCGTCGCCTGACCACAATATTTTCTTTTACCACAATATTTGATAATAGCAGTCCTCGTGCCGAGACCCCGGGTCTAATTTGTTAAAAGACCTCTTTGTCAGATTTTTTCGCTTTGATGACTTCGCTTTGTGCCTTTGTTTTGAACTTTGGGATTTTACCAAGTTCTTATTTGCATAAATAAAGACTTGTTGAGCTGTCTAGCAACAGAACCCTCTGAATTCAGCGGTATTCAGACGTCCCGCCCGCGTCATGCCCCTAATCTCATTATAACCAAATCCGATTATGACGGACGAAAGGACGATCCGCACTCTCGCTATTTCGTATTAATATACAAGTTTAATTAAATCTCAGAGGGTAGACTTAGAGCTTAACATATTTTGGTAAATAGAAGCGGTGATTTGGGCAAACTCCATAATAAATAAGTTGTAAGAATTATCTCTTACTTTCGCATCTTCAGGGCTCCGAAAACAGTTTGCCATAATGAGAAAATAATTATGTTCTATTCATTGTACCTCATGAAAGCGGCTTTTGTATATTAATTTTCATTGTTCAAATTATAATTAAATTTTATTAAGACTCCATGTCGGATTAAAGTCATAAGTGTGATAAATATCAATTAGTATCAGTGCAATATAATTTGGAATTATTTTTATCTTCGAATATTTGGAATTGCCCCAATTATTTTTGATGAATGACGGTGAGTAAGGAAAATGTCACCTGACACGGCTTTGTGGCTCTATGGTTTTATTCGTGCGCATAAGCAGGGAAACGCCTGATTAATAACCGCTGATAACGAGAGAGAGAGAGGCGTGTCAAAACGATACAAGAATTCTACGACGAGTTTTTGTTTTCAACGCTGTGTTTATGGCGTTTTATTGAGCCTCTTTCTTCGCTACTTTATAGAGTTGTTGTAAACTGTCATAATCCTTGTCGTTCGGGGAAACGTAATTATTTGATGAATTTTGCTTTCGTCAAGAATAATAAAAGTTACTTTGTACTTAAATGTTGTAATTTTAATGAAAAATTTAAATAATATTATTTTACTCATTATTGTTTCAGCAAAGTTCGTCGTTAAATTGCCTCATTTCATTTACTGTCACATAAAATCATTAGTACCGATAATTGATATACTTACATAGGTAAAGACGCGCGCGCGGTGGCGGACAGCCAAGTCTTAAAATAGACAAGCACCATTTTGTTTTTCTCACCTTCTGCGACTTGCATTGTGGTCACGTGAGTAGAACATCAATATTTTATTTAACTTTATGTAACTGATGTATTTTCAATCTGAGCACATGCTTAACAGAACAATGACTTAGGAAAAAATCCGCGACGTGAATACTTAAGTAGACTTACGGATGTTGTTACGCATAAAGAGGAAAACTTTTGTGACGCTGAAATAATAGTCAATTTCGAGTCCAGAATAACAAAAAGAAAGATAAACACACTAGCTTGAACCAAAAAACAACACCAAAAACATGTGAAAACAACTTGCATTTCACGCACGACGAGACACGTCCTTGTGACCGAGTCAGCTGATCTGACCGGCGGACCAGAGAATATTACTGGTTATGACTAAGCCAAGCGACCAGTACGACCACAGGAAGTACACAAAGATACGGACAGACAGAACCTATTTCCTGCACTTACAAGAGTTCGCACGCACTCCTCGACCTTGAGTATTTATCGAGTTAATTCACTCATCTAGTTACCACAAATGGTATTTAAAACGATCATAGAATTATTGATTTGCGCAACGCCCATTGTTTCGATGTTAACGCAGAAAAACAGGTTTATTTGCATATGGAATTTATGTGTGCGCTTAAAATAGAAATTGCAGGAGTCAGAGCAGAAACTGTTGGGTAACTATGTAAAGCACTAATTTAATAACTGCGTCCGAAATACGAAGAAAATACAGTGGAAAACAGAATATGGGTTGCGATAATATTTATGTGAAGGGAAATAGTTGAGCGGAATGACGATGAATGAATGAAAATGAGAATAGTAATGAATTGTTCATGCTCGGCGGTAATTGTGGATACGGATTGAAGCAACAACAGCGATAAGATAACGTTATTCAAGATTAATATTGTGTATTGAAACGGTAAACGGATAACTTATCCCGAGGCTCGTTTATATCAGTTATACATATTTGAGCAACCAATAGATATATACCTACTTGGTCTTTTACCTTATTAGCTAATCATCAAGCTGAATCGTTTCCTCATCTATCATTCCTTTATTAATTCGCTTGAAAAATTCGCAAAGCACCATAAAAGTCTCACAGTTGCCAAAACCGGTTTCAGTTTTGTAATTTGCGCATATTTAATGCCTGTTTCTATGTTGGAAAGGAAATGTCTGAGGTATTTAATCGGCACGCCTAACAAGTGCCTCTAGCCACTAGTGCATAGTGCCACATCGATCGTAGAATTATTCGAATGCGCTAAACCACAGCACTTGCGTTTCTCCTCCGTCTAATCGAGTTTGCGCAATTGCTACCAATTAATGCTACAGCTCACATGGGTATTGAATAATTGCTTGGTAACGGACTGATAATTGCTTTTACATCTATTTTAGCTCTATTGTAGTTATCATCATCTAACCTCTTACTCAACTATTACTACCATCGGCTTTTTTGTCTTAGAAAATGTTTAATATCTCTTTAGTGGGAGTCGTTGCTGTTATATCTCCTTGTGATCTAATTGCTTTTCAATCTGCCAGTCCTTTGTAGTCTTCCAATTTAAGTTATACATTTTTTTCTCTCTTTCGAACCTTGAAATTATGACTTACAACGGAAATTGGACTGTTGCTTCATTTACCGAAAGATGGAAATTCAGCCTTGTATTCTCTCCTTGTTATTTGGTCTCATTAAGTAAATAGATCTGTTTGCGTAATGGATAACAATGTTTTTCCTTTGCTCTATCTGATAAATTAGCTTACTGATCACGAAACTTGATATGTTAGGTAATGTTTTGCTCAAAATGGGAGTCGATAAAATACGCAGGATTTTACGTCTCTAATAAACTTGTGACGGTGATTTATTCGCCAGAGTACGGAGAGATTATTTGATAAGAAGTATCTGATCGATTATTTGAAAGTTTTTAATATTAATATCTCGCAGTACAGTGCATTGATTCAGGGTGCCATGTATAAGACATTGTGTTCTTTCAACATTTGTAGTAAGATCAGCAGGACCCATCGTCACTGTCTTTAAAGTTCACTTATGCAAGATCTGCCGAGTCTTTTCTATTATCATATGGGAAGATTTTACTAACAACTAAATCATTACCAACATCAGTACCGAAATTGAGTCATTTGACTCGAGTGACACGTTCAACTTCAAAAATGGAGGCTCGTTATCATTGTTCAAGCAATTTAAAATCCATTATCTTCAACGGCGGGTGCTAATTAAATTAACTCTAAATAAACTGTAGCAGAGTGTTAAATCTTGATTTAATGTAGATATTCTTTTTAAAGTAGGTCCACTTCTTATTATTAATGGACTAATTTTAGCTTATAGAAGGGAATAAAATATTTAGGTGAACAATTTTGGTGATGTGCTGGAATGAAGAGGAGCTATGATTTAAGTATGACAACCCCACGTTTACACCAAGGTATAAAACTATTCTACAGTCATGCTGTGTCTAAACAACATAACATCACGCCTGTAATTCCTCGAAGGTTAGGCAGGGGTGTACCTTTGGTAAACCCACATTTCACCAGTTATATTTAATTCCTATGTAATAGGGGGTGATTCAATTGCCATCAACCGGGCATAAATGTTGTGTCTACTAGTTTCGTTTATCCTTTAGGTACACCTAAAACAAGTTGTAAAGACTATAAACGAACAAAACTCGTGGAAGACTTGCCATAATTGACAATACGGTAAACAAAATAGTTAACAATACATGTCTTGAAACAACGATAATACAATGTATGATAGATGTTTTATACAAGGTGTAACGTTAAATGCGCAAAACCTCTTAAGGGGTCATTGTACTCATTATTATGAACAACTTTTACTATGGGACCCAAGCTGAAATAGCGAAAAAAAAATCAGTTATGCCCCTACATTTATGCTCGCATAACTCGTTAAAATGTATATGTAATGTTTTTTTTGCGATTTCAACTTTGTTCCCATAGTAAAAAGTTGTTCGTAATGATGAGTACAATGACCTCTTAAGAGGTTTTGCGCATTTAGCATTAGGCTCAAATCACACCGAGATGGCAGCGAAGCGGCGAGCAGTTTCAATGTCATATAATTTTAAACTTTATCTTTATTACTACAATACATAGTATCGCCTGAGAAGCTTGAGTCGTCGGAGTGCTCGCGGCGCCGCGCGACCTTTTCAGCTTTCTCAAGCGATGCTATGTATTATAATAATGCAGATAAAGTTTAAAATTATATCACACTGACACTGCTCGCCGCTTCGCTGCCATCTCGGTGTGATTTGAGCCTTACACGTTGTCGACATGTGTTCTATGTTCTATATTATGGGTTTGGTTTCCGCACTTAGTCCTACAGTGGCCCATTGTGCGTGGGCCATGGCGGCCGTCGGTGGTTATTCCAACCAGCCCACCTCCCTCCAGAAGCTGATCAAGTCTCCTGGTCTGTTTAGAACATCTGTGTACGATCTGGGTGTGCCGAGGGTTTCTGACCTTATCTGGGTGA
This sequence comes from Mesoligia furuncula, assembly GCA_916614155.1. NCBI lineage: Eukaryota > Metazoa > Arthropoda > Insecta > Lepidoptera > Noctuidae > Mesoligia > Mesoligia furuncula. The sequence goes on along the minus strand of OU744802.1, from coordinate 25,949,291 downwards.
CGCCTGTGCACTCAAAGAGCACATGCGCAACGGTTTCATCAGCCTCCATGCAAGCCCTGCACAGGGGACTATCTGTTATGCCCAATGTGTGAAAGTGTTTATTTAGCGAGCAGTGTCCCGTGACGGTCCCCGTCACCAGGCGCAGGCCTTTCCTGTCCAGTCGTAAAAGGCGCCTGGTTAGCCTGCCATCCAGTGACGGCATGGCTTCTTTGGACTGCCTGCAGCCTGGTGACGACGTCCACCAGCTTTCTGCTTGTGTGTGGGTGTGCTCCTGTAGCTACCTGCGTAGTTGGTTGAAGGGTATGGGCACGATAGGTTCCGGTCCACAGCTGCGTTTGCCTAGCGATCCACTGTGTCCTTTTATCCATTGTAGTGTCACTGAATTGCGATTCGATACAGTTACCCGCTCAAGCGCATTGTGACATTCTAGTATTAGGTTCGATGTGATGCATTTTTTATCTAAGGATTGGAGGACTGAGGCGCTGTCGGAGAGTATGTGAACATGGGTGTTCGAAACTCTCCTGGCCGCTATGGCATAAGCCGCCTGCATTATGCCCACACACTCTGCTTGATAGACCGTGTTAAGCATTCCCAGCGGTTTGGATATTTTTATGTTGAGATCGTGTGAGAAGACTCCGACTCCAGTTCCGCAGTCGGTCTTTGAACCATCGGTGTAAATTCTCAGTTCTTTCGGTCCTGAGTGATCGTACTGCTCCTCTTCAAGCACTATGTTATAATGCTTTTGGAAGCAGTATTGTTTCGGGGCTTTGTCGCAAGGTGATGCCATCATTGGCTGCCGTTTTATCGCATGTTCTTTTAAGCGTGTGTGTTTGACCCTAGAGTCTTTGCTCAGGGTCCCTGATTTGGAGAGCCTAAAGGCAGCCAGGGCCGCCTCCTCCCGCACTATGAGGTGTAGAGGCGGCAGTCCAAGCATAGCCTGTAGGGCAGCAGTTGGTGTAGTTCTCATGCAGCCAGTGATTGCCACACACGCGAACCGCTGCAGCTTTTCAAGGTCTTTTTGGGCTGTGCTCAGGTCTGTTCTGGGCCACCAGACTAGTGAGCCCTATGTAATTATCGGTCGGATGACTGTGGTGTATTGCCAGTGAGTGACCCTGGGGCTTATCCCCCAATTCTTGCCAAGCATTCGCTTGCATTGCCACAGGGATATACTGGCTTTCGTAGTAATGTAGCTGGTGTGTTTTGCCGTTCAACTGTTTGTCCATGTCGACATGTGTTTGACAAGTCTTTTTCAAAACTTGTCGAATACAAGTAAATGGTAGTATTAGGTATAAAAAAACAGTAAATAGGTCAAACATTGAAATGATAGCCGAACCCAAAAAAATGGGATGAGAACAGAAAAATTATATAGAAGAGTAGAATCACTAGCATCTATATATTATTATCTGCCTAGCCTTTTCCCAACTATGTTGGGGTCGGCTTCCAGTCTAACCGGATGCAGCTGTAACCGGCACTAGCATATAGGTGCAAATATAACCAAAAATTAAGATTACTTACTTAGATTACTTTTTAATTTAATTACAAAATTCAATACATAGGAATACGAAAGGGTTTAATTTAATTTGTGTCATAAAGAAATCAATAAGTACTGAAATTACATAATTGAAATCAGGTGATAAGGAAAATCTAATCACAATGGAATTGTTTGTAAGAAAGATAATCAAATGTAAAATTAATGTTGTGATTGTGTCCATATTTATAAACATTTATTGAAAATTTTAACAGTAAGTTCAACAATTAGTTTATTTATTTATCGATTTAGTATCTCCAACAAACGATGTACACAAACGACACATAAATAAAGGGCAACATAATCAACTGGCTTAGCTGTAATCGCACTTCACCAGTACCTATACTTGTGAAAACACATTATTTTTTCTATCTACAATAATTCATCATTAGGAAATTCCGCATTCCGCATTACTAAATGTGGAATCAACAAAAAATTCTAAAGACCATTACTACAAATTATATAAAAATTAAGACGATCTAGGAGTAGCAGAAAAACAGAAAATAACAGTGGTTTTTCATCCCACGCGGATAGAAAATTTCGACACGGACTGAAAGGATTGTCGCATATTGAAAGAAAATATCATTTTATCGGGTCTACCTTTTATAGCAGAACTTTTTACGTCAGAATATTGTTTTGCATAACAACGGATAGCATAAACTTCATTTCGCAGAAAATCATTTCGCATACACTCAGTTGTCATACATTAAAAACTCATAATTTTGTTAGTCAGAATCATCTTTAGGCATAATGTTTATATCCATAATAATTAAAAAGCAGAACCATCATATCGCAGAAAATTCACAGTCAGAATCGTCTTTTGGCATACATTTTATATCGATAGTCATTAAAAGGCAGAACTGATTTTTTTCGCCACACACATGCGACTAAAACAGTTGATTCTGCATGTATTTACTCAATAAAACAGTTGATTGTGAAAATAAGTTGTTTTTAGTTCCTTGTAAGAAGCATTCAAACATGCAAACAAGAATACACCATGATATTACTACTAATATCAAAACGCTAACCTAAATGCTAATTACAAAAATATTGTCGGTTTGGATGCATGTAGCATGCAAACAGGCATACAACATGCAAGCAGGCATGCAACATGCAGCAGGCATGCAACATGCAGCATGCATGGAGCATGCAAGCAGGCATGCAACATGCAGCATGCATGCAGCATGCAAGCAGGCATGCAACATGCAGCAGGCATGCAACATGCAGCAAGCATTGTTTCTGTCACGGCTCCGGCGCTGCGGGGTTTGGGCGGCGCCACGCGAGCTTATCGTCACAGATGGTTTTAACGCTCACCACCGCAGCTTCGGCTCGCCGGCCAGCCTCAGCCGCGGTGGCGGGCCTTCAAACCACCTGCTCCTCAGCTCGCGGGCCGCCCTACCTCTCCGCGCCTACGCGGGTTTAAATTACACTCTAGGGGTAGGGCAGACAAGACTGCATAAAGTCGGTTTCGCAGCGATTCGTTTCTGTCACAAAATTTTGCAGCACAACGTATTGACTTTTTTTGACACAAATTTAATTTAATATTGAAAATGCTACCAATACATGCTATATTTAGAACATTCTATGTCACTTTTGCAGACCATTCGATTTTAAATACATTGCACGTAGGTTATCTAACCATTCGACAGCATAAATTTACTTTATTTAAATTATCAGTTTTATTCCATATATTATAAGTTTTTGATGTTTTGAACACTAATTTTTACAAGAAGATACATCTATTTTAATTTTTGATGTTCAAATATGCACCCATACCAAATAATCGTATCTCTAAATAAATGTTATGCTAAACAAAATTATGCATAATATTAATTATGGCAAAGGTAATTATGCGAAACAAAATTCTGCCAAGATAAAAGTATGCCATTGTAAATTCGGACACGTAAATATTCTGCCAAACAAAAGTTATGCTAAATAATTTTTATGCCTTAAAAATATTCGATTAAATAAGATTATGCCATGTGAGTTATGCCAAATAAAAATCGGAGTATCAAGATTCTGCCAAATAGAAGGAACCCCATTTTATCAACTTTTAATTCATATTTCGCAAGCAGTGTTGCACAAACATGAAACTGTTCTACCTGTCAGCGTGATAAATGACACTATATAGACAAAATCAAACTGGTTGCTAATTTAATTGTAAAATTGATTCTTTCTTCTTTTTTTTGACGTTTGCTTTATATTCTGTAACTACTTAAACTCACACACTGACTTATTACTTGTAATTTTTTATTTAAATGAAAATCGTTTATTTTTACCATGTTTGTAAATATGTGAGCACCATGTATCTATTAGATAATTAATTTATGTCATGTTTTCATTTTTAATTCTTTTACCTATTTTGGTATAGTAATTTTATTTTATTTTAGGTGCATCGTCTTCACATATTATATAATTAATGTATACAAAATATTGTAAAACATTTTAAAAGAGTAACGGTGGAGTTTCTTGCCCATTCTTCTCCATACGAAAACTACCTTTTGGAATGGGCGACTAGAATCAATTCTATTTTTTCGTAAATTTTGACGTTCAAAAGTGCCTACTTGAAATAAATGTTTTGACTTTGACTTTGACTTTATATCTAAATACACAACCACAAATGCATAATGCCAGCGCCACACATTGGATTATGATTTCGGTCCAAGCTTGGCTACGAATTGAATGGCTAATCATTGTACCCAATTATTGTTCCGTTTATGTCCAATATCTGTCCAAGACCGATATACACATTGGTGTATTGGATCCAAGACTACAACTTGTAGCCAATATACCCAATGTGAGGCACCAGTCACCACCATTACGCTGCATGGAGGGGCTAGTGGAGTAATAACAGCAGCACGGGGCGATCGATCAGGTTGAGCTACGCTTGCCGTGGTTGGTCCGTGGTTGGGTGACCACCTTTACATTTACTAAGACACCCTCCGTGTGTCGGAAAGCACGTTAAGCCAGCGGCGCGCGGCGGGCGGAGAGTAATGGGTAGCTCACCGTCCGATCAGGACCAGGCCCGTGCCGGACGGCGCGTACGTGTTCCACGCGCGCCTCAAAGAGATGTCAGCATCGGGGAGGGGCCCCCTTAGGGCCGAAGCCTGCCGGGTCAGCGGGATTGTCCGAAAGGGTTACCGCTGGCCCGGAACATAAAGGGCTAAGGAAGGAACACGGGTGGGTTTTAGTCAGTAAGAGTCTGACACTCCCTTCCGCTCCACCCAAAGCGGGAGGAGTCATTTGATGATTTCCCATCCGCAAAAAAAAAAGCCATCGTTACGAGTCTTCTTACCAAGGGGTATCGTATTACCCTGTTGAGTTTGAGTTTGACTGGGTTGGATTATATCAGATAGGCAATCGCTTCATGTAACATACTGGTATTCAGCTGCATCCGGTGAGACTGAAAGCCGACCTCAACATAGTTGGGAAAAAAGCTAGGCAAAAATCTTATACATACATAAAAGAAAATCGTGTTAGTTACACTATTTATAACTCAAGCACGGCTGAACCGATTTGGCTGAAAATTAATGGGGAGGTAGCTTAGAACCAGGAGACGGACATAGGATACTTTTTTTTTTTACTTATTGGAGTAGGGTAGGTGTAGTGTAGGAGTAGGGTAGGAGTAGGGTAGGGTAGGGTAAGGGATAGGACACCATGCGAACGAAGTAGCGCCGGGCAGCTAGAAATAATTTATATGGCAAAACAACGTTTGCCGGGTCAGATAGTAATATATAAATGCATTACGTTGCATATAGGTACTCAAGTTATAACTGCCCTAACCCAATTGCATTTTTCTGATGCACGTTCAAGACGTTATCGCTTTTCAGTGTTATCGAGAAATGTATGCAACGCATGACTTTTAAACTGCATACTTAAATAATAATGTTGACTTTATTATGTAAGTATACCTATATGTACAAGTTGTTTTTGTAAAAGGCTATATTAATTACCTACTGCGCAAATAAGTACGAGGTATGGAATTCTCATTGTGTAGTTTATTTTTATGCGGTTTGGTCTTACTCATAGATTATGAATAAGCAATGTTTATTATAATATTTTTATGCATTTGATTTGGTCATAATGGAAAACGATAAGATGAATGTCAAACACGTTACTGGAAAGTCTTACAGGTTTAGGCAACGAAACCAAAAACAGATAATTATTTCGGAAGAGAACTAATTTACAAAACCTCTAGTATGTATTGACAACAAGCAAATAAATTATAATCAGTACAATAATACCATTCAAATAATCTGATTTAAATTCAGTGAATCAAGATTAATTGTCTTGATTTATATATGAGCAATGATAGGACATTCCATAACACTTATTATGGTTTCTATGTTAAATAGGATTTACTTAATCACACAAATCGAAGAGTTGATAATGCAAAAGAGAATAATGATAATGATTTGTGAAATTTAGTCAAACATTTTACAGAAAAAAACTCTCAGAAATGAAATTATGTTCTCAAATCTAGATATAAGATCTAGGCTCGGTTGAATTGCTAAATGCATGTTTTGAAGCTGCTTTAATTCGGCCAATTATTACTGGCTTAATAGTCATCATAGCAGAACAATGCAGAACAAAGCTAACGACTCAAGAATTACAGACTAAGTAAAAACCCTAGGCTGTCTTTGAACCCACAGTAATTAATCAAGAGACATTGGACTCTCGTAAATCTCGATACTATATCTTACTAAGAAAAGTGAACAATAGCACGTAAATATACAAAATATGATGTGATAACTAAGGAATGGTTCAAATCGAACTTTGTTCGTATCATTGTATCATTATCGCCTGCAGTGTCTGCCGCCAAGATGTTTACTGCTGCTTTAATTAATAAATTAATAGCTTCATATCGGGTCCCCGAACCCGGTTGGGTCACTATGTTTTGAATTTTATCAAGAATTATGCGTTGCAGTCCCTTGTTATGGTCCTTATTGATAATGCTAATTATGTGTATGTGTTGATATCAGCTAGGTTTTGCGTAATTGTCCTGTTCGTTTTTATTGTCTATGTTCTCACTGCTTTTCATTTATAACTCATTTCCTTGGATTGCATTTTAAATTACTATATGTATACTTTATTTGGTGTCGGATATTCAATTTCCGAATAACTTACCTTATTTATCGCTTGAATAGCAATGTGTTTCTTATACGTGTTAAAGAGTTTATTAGAATGGGCAACTGAATAAAATTTAATGGAATTACTTTTGCCTTATAGTGTGCTAAGTACAATCAGCTTATATTTTGGATCGAGTTTGCAAATACATACGTTTTGATTCGTTTTCTTAACAAGTACATGACTTTGCAAACGAGTTTTTGGAAACAAGATGTGTGTTTTTGGAGGTTTAAATTTTGTTTGTAAGTCATCTTCTTTATTATAATTTCCCAAAATAGTTTGATTTTATTTAGTCTTGAATAGGATTCTTATGCACTCTCTCACAGGATTATAAATTATTGTCCTAACCTGTATGTTTTCTTTACCCTTTAATAGGTCAAATTAAAATCTTGCATACAGCAAACAATGTTTTATATCAGCACAAATATTTTGAGACGCGGAAACGTTTAGTAAACAAGGCACTAACAGGTGCACTAACAACTTATTCTAATGCCATGTGTTGTGCAACAATCTCAGCACATTCACATCCGTGTCAGAGCTAATATTGCGCAATGGAGCCACACACTCGTTTCCTATTTATTAGGTCGATCTATTTCAGTACGTTATCGTATGAACACTGCCAATATTTATATCATACGCAAGGAGAGTTGGAATAACAATGTTTTTTTGTGGTATAGGAAATATAAACGGGTTAAGTAGATGTTTAATAATTAAGTACAAGATTTATAGTGGACAATGTTTCCTTAATTACTACCCTTGTTCCTCTGACCTTCCTTCCATCATCGAACATTCATCTAGTGAAAACATGAACTCATCTTCACCTCTAAGAATGGTTTATAAATGTTGAAATCTCATGAATTTCCTGTCGGTAGATAGTTCCCGTTTTGTACAGTTTATTTAGTTTTCTACACCAGCACACCGAAGTCTACGTCTTCTGCTATCTTGGTTTACGTTCAATTTGTTGCAAACTCGGTGAAATGTTAAGTGCCCGCTGTGATCTGATTACAACACTTTCCTTTAAGTGTTCAACCACACTGTGAGTAGTTTCTGTTGAGAGCAATTTTAGTTAAGCTTTGCTCAAGTTCTTCAATAGTTTCTCTTCTGTAGTTATTGACACTGGGTTCTATAAGATTTTTAGAATCATCAACAGTTCTTTCGTTAACGATAACGATTGTCATTGAAAGGTTATCATAATTCACGTCGAAATTTTCCCCTGTCTCATCATAGTCATCATACTAAATATACAATGTAAGTAAACACTGATGACCTACACGAATTGATAAATATGTAAAAATAATTCTGCACTGACTATATTCGAACATTATATTCTCTGATAACCCCGGGTCGCTTGTTCCTATCACATTATCAATCAAAGTAGGTACTGTAAACAGGCTTGACATGGGGTTATCAAATCAACACTGTTTACAGGCATTGCAAACTAGATACGGAAATTGTATTCTCTTATGACACATTCGAATCTTATTGTCGTTATGTGATCTATCAAAATGGGCCAATGGAATTTGCCCACACTACCAGACTCATGTTTGTGTGTTCAACCATTATCTTTAGAGTGCCACTCGTCTGATTTAAAATGTTTTGTATAATTGTGATACGGCTCAGTATTTAAAAGTGAAATACTCTTCTTATCTACCATATTGAATACCTCGACTGTTATTATTCAGGTAGCTTCTTTTTTATTATATTATTTGCACTCCTCACTGCTAAATAAGCAGATATAAAGACCGGTCGTGATATTGAAACGTCATGGCGTCAGCGTATTTACGGCGTCTTCTTGTTCCTTTTTGTATTTATGCAAATCAATCTCTTCAACCCTAGTCCATTCATGTGTCATTTACATGCCGGCGCGTTGCGCGAATGCTAGTCCAGTATCTTTGCTTCGCTATAGTTTATTGGTTCTCAAGTAGCGCGTCTGTCTTATATCTTTTTACTTTTGTGTTTCTTGCAATTTGATGTTTTGCTTCAACTATAACTTAAATTATACCACCAGCCCCTAAGTTCTTTAGAGTCGTATAGCTACTCGATGCTAATATCTAGTCTCGTAGATAACGGAAGTGTTTTTCACAATCGACCTAGAGCCAACAAAGATTTACAGTCGCTCACAGTACGATGGCAAAACACGGAGTTATTTCCGACGGAATCCGCCTTGTGGATTTGCTCCGCCGAAAATAGTATCATCGATCTTATTCGCAAGAGAGAATAACAGCGGCCGCGTATTTATTTATACAACAGCATATAGGAAAAGTTCTGCCTTATTCTCTGAGTTCATTTACATATTTATGCCAATGTGGTATGTCGGTGGGAGCCCTTTGTTGGCCTTTGAATGTATGTATGAATTTACTACCATTATATTGTCAGTTGTAAAGAATACTGAATTATGAATGGTCTTTTGGTGTAATCATATAATCCTAGAATAGCTGTAATCAAACGTCTTACATGAAGCGCATCAAATTCGCAATTTGGCTCATGTCGGTCCACTTTATTCAATTAAGCGTTGATTGTCGGTGGCAAGAGGTCGCGTCGGGTTGTGGCTGTACTAATTAGGGCCTTAACGCTTCGCCCACGCACGTGCCCATTGTCCCACATGTACCTACATATAATCCATGTCCACTTGTCCAGATACAATACGTGTCAAGTTAACAATTGTCTTCTCATTCATCTTGAGCAATGGTTCTTGGAATACTTAATTCCATTTTCTCATTACCCTGTTTTGTTTGAAAATTGTTTTTAATTATAAGCTGCAATTGAACAACATACTTATGTGCAATTCTATTATGAAGATGACATAAATCCAGACAGAATAGATAATTATCAGTTTTGAAAACAACACTTAATACAGTGCGTCAGATTGCGATGATTATATCAGCGGCTCGTTGAAAGCTCTCAATAATTCATAACATTATTCATGTCAAACACCAAGGTTGAATGCAAATGTGCATGTTAGAACTGAGCATAACAGATATTCAGATGGAATGGAATCCGTTGGATTTGGTACAATCCGGCGTAAATCCCGAGCGATGGGCCCTCGGCCCACATGTGCTTTGACCTCAATAATATCAACGCATTGGCAATACAAACATTCTGTTTATACCTTTGTGTTATTATTACATGCCAGCGAGTAAATGCCAAGAAATACAAGATTAATTTAAAGCACCGGTATAAGCAACAGCAACCAATTTATTTCTGTATTTCGTCATTGTCTAATTTCAACTCGTTCAAATGACAGATTACCGCTATCCACACAGCCCACGTGACTGACACCAGATTGTGTTTTGCATTTGCATCAATCAAGTTTTTTACTTACCATTGTACCTTCTATCGTGTAATCATTTTCCGCTGTAAACATAACATGAAAATGAATGCTTGTCGCTTAATATGCTTAACCCGGGAGATCACGTGCAAAAAGTTGTGGAACCTGTTTTGAGGCTTCGTTTATAAACAAAACAGGCTGGGATCAGGTTTTGGCGCATTCGTTCTAAGCGCGTGGGCGGCCTTGACTGAGCGAAGGACGGCTGGCGCGCGCGCTGCTCAGAGCGTGCGCGTGCGCTGGGGGCGTGGCACACACGCGAACCGCGTATGGTTGATTGCGGTTTTTTTTCTTATACTAGTTTTTTCCCTCTCTAAGAGGAAACATGAACATGTATGAAATTAGTAATACATTTCACAGCTATTAATTGATACGACGCGCAACAAATGATGATGTTACTGAATATGACGATACTACTAAATATGACAATGAACATGGACTGACATTGTACGGTTGAACCAAATATTAAGAATAAAATAACGTTATATTCGGAGAATTAAATAAAGACTGACGTAACATACCTGATACTGATTTAATTAGCCGTTTAGTTAACCGCCTAGCCTTTTAACTAAACGGCGGCCTTTCAACTAACGGCCTGAATGATATTCAATTATAGTTTAGGTTGGAAACTGTAACCTATCACGCACGAGCTGAATTGGTCGCAGTAACTAAGCCAAGTACCCCGACCAAATGAGTTAGGCTAGAATTGAGATCAACCGAGAGAGCGAAGCGAGGCGAGCACTACTTCCAAAGGCCAGGCGGTTAACTAAACGGCTAAATTAACTAGTTTTCTTCGACTTAAACACAACAACGATTGCGACACGGCTGTTTTTTTCTCACTGCAACCGCATTTCCCCAGCATTTGTGTTCAGACGTAAACTTTAATTTCATTATAGTGGAGAAAATTTTCAACGCCTTCGTGACTAACAAACAGTTTAACTGACTGGTCCCGTGGACAAAAAATGGTGGACGAACAACGTCATTCATTATTCAAGACCCCGGACGTAGGGTACGCGACAGAAATAATAAATAGACTATTCTTACGTAAGCGGGCTTGCCTACGGGCTTTTCAGGAACCCCCATTGTGCCATTTTATAGTTAATGTCGTGGAGAATTTTTCATATTCGCAATATCTGGAATTTATAGTCGCTGTCTGGTTTGTGATATAATCTAAAATTAAATGTATTTATTTGCGGTGACTACTTAATTCCGTTTAGTCTCTGTGTTTTTGTTGCAATGTAGCTCTTTCATATATATTTTTTGTCGTAAACGCTTATACAAACTTTAATTCAAAATTGAGGTAAAGCGTAGTGTATTATCTCAGGAGCTAATGAGTCCTTAGTATTTTTAAGTAAATTGCTGCGTAATCTGAGATGTAATGAAATAGATTGCTCTTTTGAATCACTTTTGTCAATTTTACTCCTATATAAAATATTATGTGAAAGTTGGAAGTTCAGACACAAGTAATCCTAATATTAATTCAGCATTGCTTTCAAACATCGTGAGGACACCGGCACATGCACAACCTCGAATAAAAAATTTGAAGATATGTCACATCCGCCAACGCGAACTGGGCCCGCGTGGTGGCGTTGTTTGGCTTACTCCCTCTCACGGAGAGGAGGCCTATGTCCCAGCAGTGGAAACATTATAGGCTGATTTATTGCTTTCAAATAATTATCTTCAACAACAAACATTTCTTCGAAAACCAGCTTACTATTCAAGGATTCAGTACTTAATCAATTATTATTCATTAATTTAAAAACAAAACAATGAAGTACATTATTCATTGGTTTTATACTCATTACTATGTCGTTAAACAAGCGTTATTCGTATTTACGAATATCGCTTCTACTATATTACTAATAGCTTTCCTTGGATTGATTTATTCGAGGGTTAGTTTCAGTTGGAGCTTCAGACTAAATGTTTGTGTAAAAGTTTGTGGGGTTCTTAAGGTAGTAGGGAGACTTTCCAAAAATCGTGTTTGATTGTTATAGTTATTATAAAGACCTTTAATGAAATTGTAGCGTTAATAGCAGACTTGTGTTTATTGATGACATGCACATCTGTTTGGCTTCTATTATGCTCAAGTTCCTCAAATTCTTTCTTTTCCGGTAAATCCTCTACGATTTATTCCAAAACTCCTCATTTATGTTCCTCATTGTCATTGCCTCTTTAACATGAGCACTTCTCAATAAGACTCTTAGCTTCACCTTTTGAGACTCCTTGATCCATTGTGATCCAGAGTGAAGCTGCTTTCAAGTAAATGCTTTGTAAGCATTACATTGTAGAGCGTTTAGAGTATTAGCGCACGGCTTTGAAGGTTTTCGTATAAAGCCAGCATTCAAAACTCCACTTCGTATAGTTTGGCGCTCTTTCGGCGTAATGAAAACAGCAACTAATATGTACTATCCACAGAAACCATGCCAGAACTGTATCTAGCTTCAGTGGGCGTATTATCTTATTTATCTAGATCTAGACAGAACATAAAAATTTCTTAGCCTTCAGACGAAATCTTGTAACAAATCGTCAAACAATTGAGAAAGTATGACTTGGATATTATTGCACTAAAATTATCACTGTCCGGTGAATCTATATTATTTTGATGCGAATATTATCCGAATCTTCTTTTAAGCGAGCTTTATTGATGGTCTAATTTTAGTCAGTTGGCGTCACATCGCCGGGACCGGCTGTTGTCTCCGTGACAAATGTTTATTGCATGTATTTATTTTATTTATCGTAACGTCCGAGTTACAAACATTGGGTTCGTTGGCTTCTAAAATTTACGCAATGAGCGGGCCTTGTTCTTTCTTCTAGCGTTATCGTACCTGAGTATGGTATCGTTCAGTGAACCGATTTTAACGTTGGCTGATCATAGAACATGTGTGCATTTAGCGTAATGCTTGGTCATGCTCCTTTAATTACCAGGCCGACTGACGTTTTCAGCCTCTGTAACGTCTTTTCGTTCCGAAATCTATAATGACATTATGTATTAACAACTCGGCAAAAAAATTAGCGCTTTATATGTCTTTAGTGTTTCACATTTAAATTATAAGTGTAGAGCCTTTGGCGTCTTAAATATTTAAGCTAAAGATAAGGAAATTAATTGTGATTTAAAAGCTACTACTCTTATTCACAGCACTTCTATAATAAACATTTTATAACATGTTCAACGAAAGTTAGAACAAGTTAATGAATGTTTGCTCTTGTCTTCTTCTGTACAAAAATATTGATCCAAGCTTGTTTGTACAAGTCATGATAATAAGAGTACGCTGTTTTGTTTATAATTAAGTAGTCAGGAAACGTGACATGCGGATTATTTCTTTACAGCGATGATTAGGACTACATAATTATATGCAAACAAATGATTAACACTAGCCTCTCTTGACGTTGGCTGTATATTACATTGGATTTTGCCCATAAAGCAGATTTAGTTGCTAATGTACAAGATGAGGTTTTTATACTTAACAAAATAAACTAGTAATAGAAATAACTGTCAGTCGATACTACTTCCATTGTCCCTTAAGAGACGGCTTGTCGACGTGTCACTGTGTATTACTCTTATGCTCTTATAATATGATTCTCAAACATGGTCTTTGACTTATCAGCTTAAGTCCACGCTCGAGGTTTGTCAGAGAGCTATGAAATGGAGTATTCTGGATGTCAAACTTAAAGACCGGAAGTAAAATACTATCAGCCCTTCAATCACAAAAATAACTGATTAATTCAGAAAGCTGCCACACTATAATGGAATTTGGCTGGAGACATCTGCCGCATGTCAGAGGATTAATGGGCCAAACACACGAGCCTTTGATGCCTTCACAAACCAGACGACATAGCGGCAAGCCGAGATGGCGGGATGAGCTGAAAATAAAGACTTATTCGATAAAGACTGGTCTCAAACAGCCCTAGACACTAGTAGGAAAACCCAGGCAAATGATAATATGGTATAACTGTATAGAAAGTATAACTTAATTGAAATCGCCTTACCGTCACAACATTCGTAGAAATAAATTGAAACCAAGATTTATCTAAAAGATATGAGAATTAAGATATAGGTTTATTGACGTAGATAACATGTCACGCCCATCTTTTTTTGGCCGAGGTGATTCATTTGTAACATTTCTCATATACAGGGTGTTTGGTGCATCGTTTGCCAAATGGAATTGGCCGAAAGGAGAGGTCATTTGCTATCTCTTAAGGCCCAGTAACTCATTCCTTGTTACACCGGTTTTTTTATTATCACTTTTTAATTTTTATTTAGAAAAATACAAGAACTCTGCATTTAAGCTTAAATTTAAAAAAAAGTTATGAGTATAGCCTTCAAATTTCATTTTAATTCTTATGTTTACTCTTGTATGGTTCTAGGAAATTCAAAATTACTTGATAATAACATCTAGTTCCTTTTTAATAACTTAAAAAGTTTTTGAAAAAAGGAAAAATACACTTAACTCTCAACTTTAAATTGCTGTAAAAAAAAAACTTATAGCGATCGGGATCTTCCAATTCTTTTAAAAAGTTCTCTAGTTTGTCCCCTTTCCAACGGTGTGCAAAAAAAACTTTTATGACTTCAGTAATTCGCTAAATGTGTAATCGAGACACATCAGGCTGATATTCGATATTACGGTAAGAACACTAGTCTTCACCTAAATAACATTCTTTATGTAGGTGGATAGTGTTATCTCCCTCTTGCGCAGTCACTTATCTTTTTCTAGGGATCTAACTTTCCTCGAACTTGAAATAAAAAATAAACTTTTATTTAATAAGTACCTAATTAAAAAAAACCAAAGCCGAAATACATTTACACACCACTACAGTCGAGATAAGATGAAGATGTCGCGCGTGTGTACGCAATAGTGGAGGACAATTTGAACAAAATTTATAATTAGGTATTATAAATTTATTTATGAATTTATTTTTCTATTTTTTATTTCAAGTTCGAAGAAAGTTAGAACCCTAGAAAGAGATAAGAGACTGCGTAAGAGGGAGATAACACTATCCACCTACTTAAAGAATGTTATTTATGTGAAAACAAGTGTTCTTACCGTAATATCGAATATCAGCCTGATGTATCTCGATTACACATTTAGCGAATTACTGAAGTTATTAAAAAATTTTTTTGGTATATTGCACACCGTTGGAAAGGGGACAAACTAGAAAACTTTTTAAAAGAATTCGAAGAACCCGATCGCTTTTAGTTTTTTTTTTACAGCAATTTAAAATTGAGTGTTAAGTATATTTTTCCTTTTTTCAAAAACTTTTTGAGTTATTAAAAAGGAACTAGATGTTATTATCAAGTAATTTTGAATTTCATAGAACCATATAAGAGTAAACATAAGAATTAAAATGAAATTTGAAAGCTATGCTCATAACTTTTTTTAAAATTTAAGCTTAAATGCAAAGTTCTTGTATTTTTCTAAATGAAAATTAAAAAGTCATAATAAAAAAACCGGTGTAACAAGGAATGAGTTACTGGGCCTTAAGAGATAGCAAATGACCTCTCCTTTCGACCAATTCCATTTGGCAAACGATGCACCAAACACCCTGTATAACATATGCGCCGACACTAGTGAATGTGATAAGTAGTAGAATAATTAGAAGCAGTTAGAACTTACTTATTAAAGTTTACGTTTCCAACACTTCATCTACATTCTCTAGTACAATTTAATTTTGATATTGAGTTCAGTCACAATGTCATATTCATCTATCTTCGCTCTACAGGTAGCGTGTATCAAAGCATGCAGACTCAAATATATAATTTGTGCGCCTCGCTTCATCTTGTCCTTGCCGCAAAGTGGATAATCACGCATCCACAGCACATGTCAACCACAGATTGGATAACAAATTCATACGTGAACACTAATTTGAAAATCTCTGTCAGCGTCTACCATTTTAAAAATATCCTTCATTACTGTTTGGTAATACAATTTGAAGCTTAGAATCACACAGGTTTTTGAATTATTAATTCAACTAGCAGCGCCCGGCGGTTTCACCCGCGTAAGTTTCGATCCCGTAGGAATATCGGGATAAAAACTATCCTATGTCCTTTCCCGGGACTCAAACTATCTCTATACCAAACAAATTTCATCTAAATCAGTTCAGCTGTTTAAGCTTGAAGACAGACTGACACAGTTTCGCATTTATAATATTATATTATAGTGTAGTATGGATGTATGTACTGATAAATTATTTATCGTATTATCAAGCCGTGTTTGCATTCAATTAGATGGCTAGTTCGTATTGCGTATGCATGCAACTTTTCATAGTAATTGAATAATGCTAGATAAGCTAATTATTGATTAGAAGAGGTGGTTAACTTGTAGTTCTTAAGACCCATTCTATTAGCCGATTGACGTCAGAAACATAATCGACAGACTGCTAAGCCTGCTTCCCGACACTGACGTTACCAGATCAATCCCACAAATCGGACGTGGAATGGGGACGTCTATATTTGATAGCTACTCTAATTATGTTGCCATCCGTCTCCTGGTGATGGTAAACAACTAATTCATTCAGAGCTCCTTTGATTCCAAGATGATCTTGAAAGTTTATGTAGTTTAATAAAACTCGATAAAGAGATTCCCTTTATAGTTTCCTATTATGTTGATAGCTTGTTATCTTGTGTAACAATAAGCAGACTTATAAAAATAAATAAACGAGTGTCTGGCATCTTTCTAAGAACTCACATAGTTCTTTTGTTTCGACATAAAACCTAAATTCCGCACTGGATTGGCGAAAGAATGCGTATATTGAATCTAGTAAATATTTTGGATAACGTTACATAATAGTTTCGATGCCATTGTCAGTGTGGAGTTATTTTAGATTTTTAGTGCATGTTGTTGCCAATATGCAAAATGCCGCCGTTACCTATGATCGATATTCTTTGCGCTCACAATGGCGAGGTTTGATTTCGAGCTAACAGATAGCTCCTTAGAAATATTAAAAGCACGACTGTCTACCACATATTATGTATCCTTGCATCTATGTATTTGCTGTTTCAAAATTGCTAGATCTTAACAATTAACTTAAGTTTTTGTTCTTGTTTCCAGGTGTTCGGCACAGTTGAGTTGCCGGACAAGCCGATCATGTTGCCGCCTTTCGTGGAGGCGACCCACTGCCTGGGGTACCACCTGACTCGCAAGGGTCGGGCGGTCGCAGACAGGGTTGTGTCAGTCCTCGGGTATGCCTGCCCGGACATCACGTACAGCCCTAGTCTGTACCCCATCACCGCTGCATTACTGCACTTCATGCCTGGTGAGTACTGCTATGTTATTTCTTTTCTTCGTCTATGGCATCCTCTAGTCCTCTACATGGAGTATTTTGTCGCTTCTTAGTGCCTGAAACATGTTCTTCATTTACTTACCTTTGTTTTAGAATCTAAGCTGAAAGAAAGAAAAACAATTTATACGTTTTTTTTTTTTACTCGTACAGGAAAACCACAAACTAAACACAGTCAAAAAACAAAATGCTGCAACGTTCTCGTTAATTTTGACTCTTATTACTTATATTGAGATAAACTATTATATGGAGACTAGATCTCGAAATTAAGTTTCAAAGCGTATGTTTAAGGTTTAAGGGTGGAAAATCCGGTTCAGTTTTGGCTTTATCCTTTAAAAAAAATCTAAGTTTTGTTTGAATTGTGCCTGTAAATATTCTGACGTACTGTTTTAAATTACCGAGTTATAAAGAAGCACGTTTTGTGTTCCTCAAAATATATCTCAAAATTAATAAATTCCAATTTTTATAAAACCATTATTATTAATGACGGCACAAATCTGTCTCCGTTATGCTAAACAATTTTATTTGTCGCACAAATAATTAAAATCAGCTGAAACGATTTCAAAGCAGATAAATTATACGAAAAAATTGGAATGAAAACATCAGAAATACCATATCATAATATGAACGCCAATTTCCTCGGGCGATGCGAAGACGGTTTTATTAATTAGTATTAAAGCTATCTCTTGAAGGATGAATGGGAGCTGTTAAATTGATTACTGTGGCTCGCTCGGTTTATGAACACTACCGCAGCTTTATTGATTGTCATTACTAGTATTAAGACAAAACTGATTAGAATTTCAATATATATGTATACGGCCGATTAATTGGTTCCTTTTCATCATTGGCAGAATAGGTAATTTAATATTAAACGTAACAATTTCATGACGTTTGCTTGCAATTTGATTTTGAAGATCTGACACGTATGTCTCATACACTCTCCCTGCCGACAAAATATAAAACTTTTTAAGTTCAGGAGGCCATGGAGGCCGCCGGCGAGTTCCAAAGTTTCTGCTTATGAATGCCGTGAGTCAAAAGTCAAAATTATTACAAGAGGCCCCATTGGTTCAAAAAAAAAAACTTCAGGACGCCGTGGGATCCGCCCTGACCTCCCGAATTGAAATAGTTTTTACAACTACTGGCGTTCTGTTATAGAAAATGTGGTAAAAGTATTAAAAAATGTGCTTTGGCCTGCTGAACAAAATTTTTTGGGGGTCGCCGGTGGTTGCTAGGGCCGGGAGAGTGTTAAATTAGTAAAAGAACTTACTGTCTCATAGTGTTCGTTTTATCATTGTCAATTGTTTTATTTACTGTTGTTTTATTGACTGTTGTTTCTATGATACCTTTCAATGTAGTCAGGTAACAACTGGATACATATGTAGTCAATAGTCATCATAAAGTACTCTCAATTCTAGAGCAGAGGCGTCAACAAAATTTACAGTCGCTCTCGCCTTAATTCAGTAATGAGTGCGGGGGGCGATAATTGAACTCGGCAATAGGCAAATTGCCGGTCCAGTCTCCCGTCTATATCGCGATTACCATTCCACTCTTCAAAAATGAATACCTACTCTATTTCTCTGCATTAAGACCGACTATTCTTTGCATCTAATTCGTATCCCTGATCTTTCTCATCAACATCTAAATTGAACTCTCGTACTTGGGTAGCAGAGTCTGGTATGTGTTCGATATGGATCTGACCGGGTTGACATGATCAAAACGATAAATGGACGTCGCCGGCACGCCACAGATTTGCATTGCGTCCGTCGTGCTGTCAGTCCCATACGATTTACTTCCTCCGTACCACGTTTTCATATAATTGGCTGGAATGCGAACATGCGTTTACGATCTATATGGGATGTGCGTGGCTTTATGTCAAATTAAATATTTAATACGTCGACCCTTGACGATGCTGCTGTAACAAATGTAAACATGCGCAACTAGAAAAATAATGGTTATACTAGCCATTTATCATACGTCTGGGATAATTTGAACCGTGTCGTGAGGAGGCGGAGAAGCGGTGTCAATTTAGCCGCCGGATGACTCCAAAAGTGACAACTTCCTCCATGATTGTCATCTCTCGCTTTGTTATGTAATTTATACTCTTAAATTTATGCGACAAAGATTCTATTCTCGCGACGAATTGATTGAAAATAAACAGTTGATGAGGCAACAGACAATACTCCGAAGAAATCCCTAAACGGCAGTTGGAACAATGCAGTTTCTATGGGATTTATTTGTGTTGTTTCCTTCAGTCTTCTGGGAGTTTACTTGTACGTAGCCACGAGTTGTCGAGTTAACCTGTCGGGCACGTTTGCGGCGCGGCATGTTATTAAACTGAAATAGTTCATGACGCTCGTGGTCACATGGGCCTCTCTAACGTACGAATCAGTTTGGTCGAGTCCGACGATGTTTTTATTGTTGTCCCTCGCTGCTCGTGGCCGCGTGTCAATATCGTTCACTTTAGTAACTTCAACAGACGTACGTCCGTGACACTGGTAGCTCTCACCGTTATCACTGCCCGCTCTGGTTTTAACCAGATATCGTTCGAGTGCTCCACGTCATCAAAATTATCCATGTTGTTTTTGCACTAATAAATAAAGTTAGCGTTTGTAATTTGCTCTAAAGCGTCGACGTAAACTCTGGCTTGCCGTGTTTTAGTAGTTGGCTCCCCGCCAGTGCCTGCTCCCCTCGTATCGATCCGAACCTGGCAACGTTTACCACCAACCGCCTGCTAAACAATGTGACCGTTAAGGAATCTGTTCCAATGCTCTCCCTTATCTTTACGCGTTTACTTTATGAACAGTTTATCGAGATAAGCCTTTTTACGTCAAGATCAAAAGGTTTGCCTCCAATTTCCTTTCGATCGAAAGAGTTTTCCATGCTCTCCGGCTGTTCAATTAAAACGTGTTGAACCTAATTTAATTCGTCACAATACGGATACAAAGGTCGAAAGGGCCGCACAAAAAGCTTGAATAAAACTCTCATTACATGCTGTTTGTTCGTTTTCTGTAAGCATTGGAGCGAGAAGGGGCTTCCTGTTCCGTTCTCGCACTGTACAAATGGTTTATATTACCGGTGACACGTAGATAAGACTTAATAAACTTTTCCTGCTTCAGTTACAGACACACAGAGTAAGTGAGTCGTCGTCTCCGCTAACAATATCTCGTTTTGATAGCTTTCAGTCAGAGATAACTTTCAGACAGACTTACAAGTTATTGTAATTTTGTACTTGTTTCTGTTGCTCGCTTTGGTTGCGACGCCAAAGTCGGCAATCAGCCTCCCTTTGTCGAACTTAAAGATTGGAGGCATTTACGTTTATGAAACAATTTTCAAGTTATTAAGTTCTTCCCATGTTTGTTCAATACTTTAAAGTGATTTCTCGTGGAAAAGCTTTGAAATTCGATGTGCGGTGAGCCTCGTCTCCGAGATACACGTTGAACTTACGTTGATTCAAAGGAGCACAATAACTCCATTTGGTACGAAACGGAACCCCCCCTTTTATACCCCAACTCCGACAAACAAGGTTGTTTATTGATACCCACCGATATACGTGACATGTGATACACAACGATAAAATTGCCTACCATCAACAAACATTTTATTTCTTAAACTTTTTGTGACCATTTTACTGCTGAATTAACAGCGCTAGTATTTTTGTTTTATAACGAGATTTATTGCGTAACGTAAGATCTAATCACAACGTTATAGTCTACCAAGGCCGGTACGATTTCCATACGAGCTGAGGTCCACACAATGTCACTAGTTAGTTAGACAAATGATATCATAGCAATGCTGCGGAGTAGATGAACGATAAAAAATTTAAAGTACACTCCCGGATTCCATAGAGCCACTGCACTTTTTGTATAGAAGTAGAAAACTTTTTGTGAATTCAAATTCGGAACAATGACGACACCACAATGATTGCCAGTAATCGGCTTTTTCACTGCATGAAAACTTTTTCTTTGACTCAATATTTTGATGTTTTAGGCCTTTATATACCATTAAATTGAATGGTCGCTCGATTTAGGACTCCGGGAGTATAATTATATATATAACCCTATTTCTACATACATATAGCACAAAAACTTAGTGCTGTGTGGCAAAAAGAAAATTATATCAAGCAATAAAAGACCGGTGCCAAATTATATGCATTCTGTAAAGTACATTGAATAGAGGATAACGAGACACTGTCCCAATTTTTCCGCGGTAGCTAATAATACCAACTTTCTCTGTTGAATCGTATATTTTTATTGCTGTAATAATAAAGGTCTTACTAGAAACGTCTGTCATAAAATTACAGGCATGGTAAAGCAATATAATGCGAGGGTTTTGCTTTAGGTAACAAAATGCGTCGGTGTCAGCCTCTTCCGAAAAAACGTTCTGTACATTTGGCATCAATAGCTTTATATTTCTGTCTACAAGCAGCACTCCCTATACTGAAAGTAGTGTTTGGTACTATACATTTTCTCATTTTAAAGTGGATTAAATATATCACTGTTGTGGAGATTAAATCGGGCATGGTTCCCAAAGGAGACTGAAACGATTACATACAATCTTGGGCCTGGTTGTAAAAAGATGAAAGTAGTGTCAATTAATAGCTTATATATTATCAACCTTTCACTGAAAACTCTGAGGATTTTGTCAATCTGAGAACAGAGATATAAGATATTAAGTAAAAGTGAGGTTATGTTACAATATTTAACTAACAGCTGATTCCTGAAGTGCAAAATATGTTCTTATGCACTAATAGTTATTATATTTAGTAGAAAATGTTTGAAAAATCATACGAATGAACGTAAATGACTTCAAGACATAAGTAGGTAGGAATGGAGTTGGGATGATTGTCTGCTAAAATAAAATAAAAAATCATTTAATATAGTGTTTTATTCGTCTTCTATTATAATTAAAATGTCGTCTAGGAATTGTGCAGGTGGTACTATATGATCTTGGTACCTAGCCCAGCTAAGGTACCATATAATGCACATTATATGAGCGCAGCAATCCAAGAATTGTTTCATCGTGTAAGGGTCGTTGGCCCAGTGTATTGCCGTGTGACCAGTTGTAATATACCCACAACCTCACGTAGCTATCCATAGTTTGAACAATATCCAATCCACAAGCCGGTGGCGGTAAAATCCAAAATAACAATTCCAAGTCAAACGTGTGAGTGATCTTCGGTGTCCAGTGTGAAAGCAAGGGTCGTACAAGGTAGGCAGGGTCGAAATCCGTAAAATACAAAGCAGTGGTCGTGAAAAATGAAGAATAATCGAGAAAGCACTCAAAACACATCTGAAAACACGAAACGAATGAGCCAAAGACTACAATATAATGCGGTGAGCAAACAAGAGCAGTCGGCAACTGTCACAGAGTACTTTTTGATAGACTGAAAGCAACTGTCTAGTGTCAATGGCAGTCAGCTGTCATGCCAGTGTATTGGCGTCATACAGGTCAGTGTGCCAGTGACATAAATACATAGACTAAAAATAGAAGACTGATTTTAATCGACATGAAATCGATAATCATTAATATTGGTTTTTCAGTAATTAATTGGGATTTTATTTGTTAATATGACTGTAATTATATGCAATAGCATATAGTAGTGCATTTAATTACTTTGAGTTAATTATTTAGTGCAAAAGTTTTATTTTCGTAACTGTGTAATCGATTACTCAATCGATAATCTCACGAAAACTATCTTTCTCATATTTCTCCGCTTCCAGATTGTGGATTGAGGTGATTTTTCATATTCTAAGATAAAAAAATATGAGTAATTTTTTAGAACATATCTCAATTCATTACATTTGGGCCCACCGTTTTCCATCTCCTTTCAGTTCTATTGACGTTAGCTTTCATGTTGGTGTTGTTGCTATCTCCATTTTCGTTTTATAAATGAAACGAAATAAGGTCAAAACAAAGCCTGTATTTGACAGTAGCTGGACCTATATTTATATTTGTGGGTTTCAGTGCTACCCTATTTAACCGCTGTCATCGGATTATTCAGCTATAACCATGTTTATTTCGGTTCGACGATTTCAGACGAGTGTTTATAAAACATTACAACAGCAGTTCATTTAGATGAGTAAGATTAATTTGAACGCATTAAAGTTATTAAAGAAACTGTCTTTTTCACGCGTAATTATACCTTATTTCTCTAACGACCATTAACGGGGACGCAAAAATTCCACAGATTCAATTTACACGTTTTTGTCGATATTAGTAAACTTAGTTGTATAATTTGGCGCCCTACCTACATGCAAGACATCTATAGTCGCTCTAGTGCTACAGACACCACTCTGGATAAACTCTGGTCTATTTCTGGATTCCACCGACGATCGATGTGTTACCCCCGGTCAGGTACAAACATATGAGGGTCGTACCCTGACCCTCATATGTTTTGTCAAAATAACTGACCTTTTTCTGACCTATACAGACTTCCAGTCAAATAAATTGAAGACCCAAATCGATATCCATTTTTTTATTTTTTATTCGATCTAAATTGGTACCTCACTAATCGGAATATTTTATTTCTAGTATTCGTTTTCGTGTTCCTAAAGTCAGTTAAAGCGAAATTACTTTTTGTTTCTTTTGGACTTAAAGCCTTTATAGTCTCTAGAGCGTTTTACACTCTTGAATACTCGAGCGTTCGTTCACTTAGCGTGAATGTAGGTCAGGCTATTGTAAAGAGAGACGGGTAGGTACAGCCTTTACAGATTTTCACAGTCAGCCATTCTCAATGGAGTCAATGTTTCTTTGCTGCATCATTCAGAGATCTGTAGTTAAGACTGTAGCTATTGTTTTGTCTTCATTTTGCATTTGTATCACTTCATTATTTTAATTTGGTCTGAATGATTTGTAAAGCCTGCTGAATGAAGCTGTGTCACTCTGCTCTCTCTATGCAGAGTTGTGACTTACTGGAGCAATATGCTGCCTGTGGACAAAGGACTTCCAAGCCATCACTTTTTATGCACAATGCAACTCCAGCTTTCTCGACATATTCTGTCTTGCTGAAATTGCTTTCTGAAGTGTCTCTCGATAGTAAAAAATGATTTTTTTTCACAAACGTTTAGACTTTAAACGTATTATTAACCAGCACTAAATACCACAAATAGGTACTTCTCACGCAGTGCGTCTACTTTTCATATTGCTTTTATTACTGGCAGATTTATTTTAGAATCCACTTTATTTGCAGCTAAAAGCTCTTCTAGTGGAACCAATTTGTCTGCATACATTTACACCTCAAAGGATTTTCTAAAATATAGCTCCAGCGCTGCATTTGAGCTCATAAGTGCCTGACCCGAATCCACGTCGACCCTCGTAGTACGAATATAGGTCACGATCTTTGTTAAGCTCCCTCCTATTCTGTGCTTTGTATTCTCTCTCACTATTTACAAAGTCAGCCTTTTGTGTGTAAATAAATCTTGCCATGAAGGACCTCAAATCATTTGTCGATTCCTTTCCGGGTCGGCGAATTTGAGGGGCTCAGGAAATCGTAATTTAGTTCGTACATTGGTGTAATTTATGTATTTCGCATAAAGATTTGATTGATGACAGGATGCAGGTTTTTCATGAGATGATGTGTTTTGATAATGTGGATTTGGATGATTATTTATTGGTGTAAGAACTTTTAGTGTATTGGTAAAAAAAGCAATGTAGCGTTTTTCTGTGGGTGCACCAGACCTAAAACACTAAGTCAACAAATGATCTTTTGCCTAAGCAGGAAATGCTGGTTGAGAATGGTTAGTTAATATGAACTTTTCTCATTTCATGCTTATTCAAATATTCTTGAAGCATTGGTTGCTACCGCCCAAATATATGAAAGGAAAACATACAGACTCGTACATTAATACAGCAAATTGTTATAAACAAAATTGTCGTTCACGACTGCCGACGGCCGTATATCAAAGCTACTAGTTTTACGACCATTGGTCGAACCACAGATTGCAGCCGCAGTAGCCGTACGGCTGGTTTATATCTTCTATTGAAGATTAATATTTTATCTAAATTGTTATTTTCAAATTTAACGTCTCCAACGGCTTCTTAAGGCCTAAAAGGTGTTTTACTATTAACAGCAGCGTGTTCCCACTTTATCCGATGGAATGACCATTTCCTTCCGAGGCTCTTCCCTTTCCAGATTTATCTTCATTCATATAAAAATATTGAACAATATTCTTAATAGCCGGGTCTTCAACTGCAAATTGATTTAGCTATAAAAATATCATTTGTGGTATCATAAAGATAAAACTGCACTAAAACCACAGATGTGAACCGGATCAATAATATAATATTGAACATTTATTACAACAAAAGATAATAAACTAAATATAACTGAATACTTGAAACTTTGTGCAGGTTACGCCATGTGGCTCCATTCAAAAAGTTTTACAAAGCGATAAAATTTTGGAACCGTTAGATCAAAACGCTAACAAATATTAAATGCTGTTTCATTCCACATGACCAAGCTAGGATTGTTATCGTTTTAAATGTAGTTTGCCTTTTAAGATATATCTGCAATCTTTACTAGTATAATGTAAGTTCCAAGATTAAGTACCTACACTGTTTCTAATGCCGTTCAAACTGGTATATTTATACAATGAATCATAGAAACTCATGTGATATCGTTTGCAATCGCATGGGTGGTTGGCCTTTATTACAAGTCAGTGTGGTGCAAGGACTTTTACTTATAATGTCCGTTTATTATTGAAATGTTTACTATCTTTAATTGTGTCAATGATAATGTTTCTTTTGTTGCAAAGTTGATATAACTTCTATTCTAATAATTTGCACATGTCTATTACGATATCTTGTTAGTTGACATTGCTTATTTTCTATTGTCTTAACATTTCCGAGTACGATGAAATATTGTGATGATTTTCACATTTTAAATATTAGAATTGACCCAAAAATGACTCGTTATTCTTTATTACTTTAGTAGTAAGATTTGCTTTGGCTGCTAAAGCAAATCTCTAAATAAAACTAGCTGTTTGTTTAACAGCACCAGCCTCGTGATAATAGAGAGAGCATATACCACTGTTTGTGCCCCTAACTGACAGGTCGTTGCCATGTAACACAATACATTTGTCATTAGGTACTTCTGGCAGATGTCAATGTTAAGGCTTTTGAGCGTGTTCGCTACTAAATATCTAGAACGTATTGTATTTTTCTTCTTCTACGAATATTGTCATATAGACAGATAGAACTGGACGTGTAGACGCGAAATATTGGTTCTGATATCCTTACCCGATGCCTCAAATAGATATAGAAAACGATGGGTGTCCCTCGGAGATCAATATTTGGTCCGCAGGACAAGTGTCCTATATTTTGGTAAATGAATCAGCTTCGTAATCCCTTGTGAAATGGTGCAATAAACGCACATAGACATTTATGAAGAGAGTAGACCATATAATATAAATGTAATAGAACGTTTGATAATTTATCAGAATACAACTCAGTGTTAAATAACCATAATAGTACTATGTAGTGCTGAACCATTTTTGTTAATTCATTTTAAACGAAACATTCAGCGCGGAAGCGGACGTAACATTGTTAAGCCCGCTGCAACACGCGTTCATTATTTAATTGGATTAATAAAATCCTCGTGTGTCAGGTCCGCTAGGTCAGATTGTTTTTTGAATTGACAAATGGCATGACTATGGGCATAATAGTCATAAAGTTTAACGATTCTATCATTGAGTTCGTAATGAATATTCTTATTTATTGCAATATCGAAAATTATAAAAACGTTTTTGAGAATTTTCAAGATTTGTTCATGAAAATTGGACAATAAACGGGAAATGTCAGCTTGGATTTGTTATTTTTGCGTTGAATGACGTAGAATGTTGTTTGCCTTTGAACTAAATTGTCTAAATTTTCTCATTCTTTTATAATTTTATGCTAGGTTATTTTTACTCAATTTTCTGTCTGTGTTACCTACCTTTTGATCATTATCTTATTATACTTTCGCTTCGTATTTATTGATTAAAGAAAACTTGGCCTAGGTCCATTACTAAGCAGTCATCTGGCTCCCCACTGCGGGTAGTTTCTTTATCTGCAGTATTTAAATTCAGTAAACATATTTTGGCACAACAACTAAGTAGATCTACCAAACTATGTTAACTTTATGGAATCTAAATTACGTTTTGAAGATCATAAAATCACTTAATGTTATCTGTTCTAAAACAGCTGTCTTTGCATTTTCCTCAAAGCTGTTCTTAACCTTCTACAATTTAAAAATCCCATTTAACATCATTATGACTTTCCCCGTGTTCTGTGACAATAGCTAATTTGTCACCTGTGATCACACAACATAATTTGTAATCGTGATATGTGACGGGTCAAGGTTGTATTCTTCGCAGTTTCTTTAAACGCTTTCTTAAACGTCACTAATGTATTATTTATTTGAGAAACGCTCGAAATTATTTAAGGAAAAACAGCAATGAAATGTACGTAAAGAATTTTGGCAAGATTTTGAATTCAAGAATCAAATTCTAGTAAAGTTACGAGATTTTATCGAATTGTGTAAAAAGCTTTTACAAAGTTGATTAAATGTCACCCACGCCGTCGGTGCTTATAGGAATTCTTCTATGAACCCAGTTTTACAACGTTTACCAATATCTTATTGACTCTTTATATTGAACGACATCCAAAAAATAACAATGTTCAACCTATTTAATGTGCAGGATTCTCCATCGCTTCTCCAATTTCTTCGTACATAATACTTGATCCAACATTAGATAAGTCTACTTAATGAGATTTCAAATTCAATCAAGAAGTTTAATTTCGTTCCTAGGTGACGACGGCAACTGGCAACTCATGAAGTGCTAACTTCGAGGCTCAGTTTCCAAGTAATTCGCTAAGTTCTTGTATAGGAAGGCTTTGAAGATGTGTTGCTTGACTGGATAAGTGGGGTTATAAAGTTTTAATTAGGTTGGGTGTCTTTATTGGTGTTTGTGAGGGTCCGCTTAGCAGGCATGGCTGTTGAGTATTGCGTTGCTATGAGCAGGTAAATGGATATATATTTTGTGTTTAGCTTTCTGCACACATTTATTTTTGTCAGTTGAATGTACTCATAAATCTATGTAATGTACTGACCTTGTTGTCAAATTCATCGTATTGTATACAAACTCATTATGTGCTGAATGTCCTGAGATTTTCTAAAGATTCAAATAATCATTTACACAAATCTTACGACGGGAAATCTGTATCATCCTATCTTCTGTTCAAAATATTTACATTAACAATTCAACCGCCCATGAAATCGTGACTGGAAAACCTCGGAATGAAACGAAAATAGTAACCCGTTACTCACGGACTACTGAAATAGGATAGACATCCCAAATATTTTAATCAACCGTTCAAACTGGAGCGGTAGGTTTGCTTGTTTCAAATATGGTTGACAGACAAGACAAGAAACAAGACGTGTATCATGGCAGATTAAAATCCGTTCGAAAAAGCAAATAGACAACACATTAATCGGACCCAGTACTAACGTATTTGATGAGAAAAAGTAAGTAAGTACAAAAAGCCCTGTCAATCACATTTCTTCTTCTATCTTTGCGATTGATATTATAAATATTGATACATTTAGACATAACTCGATTTGTAACTCGTCTTTTATATGTTCTTACGTGATGCAATCAATCATCTGCCTAGCCTTACCAACCTGACCAACTGTGTTGGGGTCGGCTTCCAGTCTAACCGGATGCAACTAAAAACCAGTATTTTTCATGGAGCGACTGCCTATCTGACCTCCATAACCTGGTTACTCGGTAACACGATACCTTGGTAAGACTGGTTATCAGACTATTGGGCTTCTGACTACCCGTAACAACTGTTAAAGATCTACGAATAACAGCCGGGACCAACGGCTTAACGTGCTTTCCGAGGCACGGAGGGGTCTCGATATTTAATGGATGGTCACCCATCCACGAACCGACCGCGGCAAGCGTAGCTTGACCTTCGATCGAACCGTGTGGCTGTATTATTATTTAGCCACGAGCCTGTTCTTACGTCATACGTGAAATTCAAATCACAATTCGTTTAGTAGGCGTGCCGGAACAAATATATTTAGAAACATTTTTTAGCATTGGGATCTCTTCCAAACAGACCACCAATAGTAATCAGTCATTTCTTCAGTACAGTTTGAATCTGTAAAAATCTCATTTTTCTACACAATAGAAGTCAATGACCCCTAATGATGTAAAAACGTTAAATAAATCAACCTCAACACAAAATTTTGATTACACATTTTCGACCCAGATTTTTGAAGCGAAATTCTGCCGCAGACTAAATATAAATTCTCTTTTAGTTCATCCTACAGTATCCCAGCGTGTATAGTTCACAAGTCGAGTGCGGGTCACTTAATATCAACCGACCCTCGACTCAAAAGGTCCCTGAATTTCCCTAAGGTCCTGAGTGGAAATAATTTGCGAACCGTGGTGATAGATCTTTTAAATATAAGGCCCATGGCAGTTTAATATATTTCAGATTTTAGTTTGTGTCAGGAAGATTTTATTTGGTTGTGTAGGAAAATTGAGGAAACAATATTTGTTGGGCCTATGATTAATTGTCCTGCTTTGATGCCAGAAAGGATTTGGGTATTCTTTAAGTTCATTGGTTATACACAGACTAATAACATAAACCCTGCTCAACCTACCACGAAAGTTCCATTTAACCCTTCAGAAGTTCAATTAAATTGCGTAGAAGTGCCACTTCTCTACCCATTGATCTTCAAAGCGTTAACGATATTCAATATAATTCACTTCACCCGTGGAAGATTCAATTAACTGTGCGACGGAGAACTAGCGATCCCCTCTATTCGAAGCAGGTTGGTAGATAAACCGTATAAACACATCCGTTGGGGCGTCCGTCTGTCACTTCCCGTCGATTTAGCAAGTCTATTCCAGAGAAAGGTTGGAGAAATACACTCTGGTATGGGTTTATCCGGGAATTCTTTCTAAGCGGATTTCTTACGACTCGATCTTCAACATTTTGCTATTCCCTTATAAAATACTGATATTCGCAACATGTGGTAATATTTGCAGCAGATTTTATAGAATCGGAAGAAAGTTTGGCTTACGATGAATTGGGTTTAGCATCGTAACTGATTCTTATAAAAATACAGTTGTAACAAAGATATCTAAAATTAAACATCATGCCAAAAACAGCCAAAATCATGAAAACGGTATACTCAAAGAGAATCCATAATGCTTTCGTTCATTTACTTTTAAACGCTTATCAACACACGTAGCCTACGTCAAAGGGTGGAAATCAAGTCATATAAACGACTCATACTGAACTGCCTACGTCTGTACACACGCACAGAGTACTAACGCCATGTGCTTCACCGGCTACATGTTATGTGTTGACTCCGTCATATCAAGCTGTATCTATGTTGATAAATTTTACGTAAAAACAAAGGATTATTTCGCGTCTGCTGATATCAATATCATTACAACTTTAATAAAAAATTTATTGCTCATGTTTCTCTTGGGTAAACAGAGAATTAGATTGTTTTCAAATGTCAGTCAGCTATGTGCTGGCTGCTTCTCGCTATCATTTGAATGAGACAAAAATAGTGATTGTTTACGGTGCATTGTCTTCGGCAGAGACTATGTTGCCATCATCTCTTACCATGGTAGATAAAAAGTGTTTAAAGATAGCTAGTAGTTACAAGATCTGCTCTCCCTGCTAACAAAATATTTCACACAAGCGTTAAAACAGGATTTTAAATAAATAATTCGCAATGCATACAATAAAAAGTAGATGCGAAAAGCAAATGTTTGCGCACCGCTGCTTAATCCTCTTTAGATATTTTTGCATAACAGTGCGAAAATTTACATGTGGAATGTGTGATAAACTGTGAAAAAACATAGTCTACAATCTTCAATGCTTTTAACCGTTTATTTGATGACAGTTGCGTCCGCATGCCGAGTTTTACAAAATGCTTTTCCTGCACGTAAACTGAAAGCTTTCGAAGCCCAATTATTGGAGCGTTGACAGTTTTTTTTTAATGAAGAGTAGTCGCTTCTCTACTTCGTTCTCGTGTTGGGATAAACTGTTTCGCAAATTCGGCTGGTTAACTCGATTTAGAAAGTATCGCAAGTAGTTCCCCGACTCTCTAGCTGCAAGTTTTCATTTTACTTATTTAATTAGTGACGTTTCATGAAACTCTACAGCTGGTGGATTAATATTCATAGAACTAGTTTGTGATTTGTTGACACAATGCTTAACAAACTCAAATATTGTATTTGATATAACCTTACTTAAATGCACAAAGTCGTGCAAATCTTGATTCATTAACGATTGAGGTATTTAAATATATGAATGAATCGTTTAAATTACCGCTTTCAATATTTGCGTTTGTACCTCTTACAACACGCTTGTAATGGTAAGTTGCTGAAATATTTACATGCCGTCTTTCTCTTCTCCCTCAATCAACATAAATGCAATTGAAATGGTTAGGTTTAACAGGGGTAAATTTAGAGAAGGACACACATCCCTCAACGATGATCGTTAAATTCAGAAGGTTGCGCTTCTATGGCATTTGCACACTAATCTATCAGTGTTGCAATCTTTTAAACAGATATGCTATCACTATACTTAGCTTCGAGTGGTCGGGACGTGTGGGCAACTCTTGAAAAATAGTTCTGTTATAGCTATCATCATAACCGGTATGTCTAATGGATAAGCAGGTATTTATTTTGTATCAAACGCCCACAGTTCACTATGAACAGTTTTGAATAGAAGGCCTCTGGGCTTTTTGCATTCCAACTGTGAAAGACGTATGAGACTGATCGTTGAAAGGAACTCAATCTAGATTATTTAATATAACGTCTATTACGTCCTACTGACGCTACACCAAATTCAATCTAAATCAGAGATCCGAGCTCAAACCAACTTCGTTACCGGTTGAAAGGCGTGTTCATTACAGCCATTAATGAGCCGATTGTTCTAAACTGTAACTATATCCCTTACAAGGTAAATAGATGTTTAATCGAGTGGAAACATCGTGATAAAACCTTGAAAATCATGCATAACGTTGTGTGCAGCGTTAAATGTGACAATTATACGGGTTTGCACCACATATACGATTACACGTAATGTATAACTAGTGAATCGTTTCAGTTTGTATGATAGGGCACTGTTCAGCTGAGACGACGAAATGTTCACTTGATAAATTCGCTCCTTTGTTATTAGTATTACCATCGGACAGCCTTTGAATAGTCATAATTTTCATTAAAAAAATAAACAAAATTGAAAACCATTCGACTCTATGACTTGTACTTACGTTTAGCACCAAATTAACATAAACCTGACACAATACAGACAAAATAATGTAACATAGACGACACTGAAATAGACGCAATTGTTTTGAAACTAACTTTTGTGCTAGGATCTAAGAAACATGTAATTTTAGAAATAATTTAACTTTAAAACAACATAGGAGGATGAATAAGGAAAATTACGGAAACAGACAATGATAGTAGATGAGGCTAAAAACTTGCTTAGTAAAAAAGGATGTAGTTTCTATGAATTTTAAGCTATGTAAGATTACTTATGATATGAGTGACCAATCGCAAGAGATCAGAATCGATTTATTGACATTAGATTGAATAGATAACAGTCGATGACAAGCTGAACGAGTGACCTTCAAAGCAAGATATGCAAAGATTTTTGTTATTACCGATTTATTCGATACAGTCAACGGTCTTAAGGCTACCACAGGCAGGTGCGATTCGACAGTGCAACGCGATTCTGTTAGAACAATTTCCATGAAGTTTTCATAGAATCTGTTCGAGTCGCTCCCCGCTGTCCCGGGGCGCCTTTATCGTGACATTACAGAAACCTTTCTTGGGATTTTTTGTCACCTTTTTACTGTTGTGGTGTATTTTGTGTATAAGTTTGCCTTCGGGATTTATAATTGTAACGTTGCTTAGTCTGTTGAGATCATAATATATTTAATCAAGATCCTCTTCACTTTGTTTACTTTTCACCGCTTAATTTAAGTTTCAGCCTAGGTTGTAGAACGTTCATTTATTATTCCATTTTTCACTGCTTTTAAATTAAAATTGCTTTATACGTATTTCAGCTTTAGCTTCAGCTTCAGGGATCGGCTTTGTCGGTTTATTTACTCGAAGACTACCTTTGACGGCAAAAAAAATATATTCATGTTAATCTTCTTCTTATCGATAAGGTAGTATATTGGCATTTACCTGATGCGACCTAATATATAGGTATTTATTTATCTCTTGACTGTCAATGCAATAAAAATATATTTATCACATTAGTAATCCCATTAGTAGTCACTCATCACATTAGTAGTCTGTGTGGTGCCGGACTTAAAGAATAGCACTACCCCATACTTCCCGTGGGTGTCGTAAAAGGCGACTAAGGGGCGTACCGGAGAATGGGCAGCAGCGTCCTCTATGCATTCCACCACCATACCATACTGCGATCGCCAACCCGCCTGCCAGGCGTGGCGATTATGGCAAACCCCCCCTTTTGGGGGAGGCTTATGTCCAGCAGTGAACGTCTTTCGGCTGAAATGATGATGATGATTAGTAATCCCAACGGATTTATAGCTCAATTTATTATTTTATGATATTATTCCATTTTGTTAATTATTTAGCTCCGTGGGGACGCTCAGACGTTTTTATTATCTTTTTATCAGGTATTTTGTGCTTGTTTACTCAAAGTACTAAATCCTCCCAAGTAACATTTAATTCGGGCCTAGGTTGTAAAAAATGCCTTTAGGTTTTATAAGGGTCGTAAAAAGGTTAATGCTTTGCTATCTGGTCATATTAAGTACTTGAGAATGATTAATAAGTCCTAAAACTAATTGTGTATTATTACAACCTTGGAGCCGATGACAAGAGTTTAAATTAACGTTATTTTGACTTGGGTTTCAAGAACATATAGTCCTAGGATCTTATAGTTGTTGTAGACTCCTGATTAAGTTCTGGAAAGGCTAGCATTATTCTAAAGTGAGATCTAAAGGTTTAATTTTTAACTTTGATATAACCATAAAGTTATGGAATGTTGAAATCGCTTATTAGTAATTTCTAAAACCTACTTTAAACTTTTAGGCTGTATTAGAGTTATCTAGGTAAACAAATTAAGACTGTGTGGTGAAAACCCAAACCAATAAGCTATTTTCATGAGCTGAAGGCATGCTTAAAGTCCTGCAAGAATATTTTAAAGCTTTAGATGCATCCTCTAAAAATGTTAGTGGTGTCCGCGACTTCAAAGCATTACGTTGTCTTGCAAAATGAACCGACACAGAGTGTTATCAAAAAAACGGAGTGGAAGTTTCAGCACTCTTGTCGAACCGTCGAACGCACGTCCTCCTACAACCAAAACTTAAAAGCAAACAATTTTGCGTAGAGGTTTTTTTCGCGACTCGCAACTCTTGAAGGACTCCTGGAGATAAACTTAAAGCTGCGAAAACAGCTTTGTCGTTTTAAGTAGCTCCGCGAGATTACCTTTAGCTCTTATTTTCGTAAACAACAAGAGCTTTTAGCTGTTACAGTTCTGAAAAGGTTAATTGTAATGCTTTCTAGTAATTTCCTAACGCCAGCCATTTTGTTCACTGAAATAAAAAAAAATCTAAACAAAAAGCAATATTTTAAGCCAATAAGGCAAAATTAAGTAACGTGTGCTATGTGATTTAAAATATATGTTTTTTATATGAATAGAAGTTTTATTTCTAATGCAACTTTCTACCAACCACCTAATTTTATAATTTTTATTTCATTAAAATATCTTCTAAATTTTTTACTTTCGGAAGGCCCGTCTCGTATACAGCACTATTATCCTAAAGTGTCACGATAAAGTGCCAGTCGCAGTATTTTTTTGATTTTCCCTGACTTCAGCAAGCTATTTATTACTTTTTATGATTATAACACTTACTTACATCTAACCATTTTGAAACTTGGTATAATGACAGGGAATGGCGCCATTATAAATAAGTATTTAAATCCATGATTGGTGTTTCTGTGTAGATAAAATCTTACACAGAAACATTTTAAAACCTGAGAGTCCTGGAAAGGCATTTATTCATGTCCATCAAAAAGGTTTTAAGTTGTCATTGAGTTACATCCATGACTAATTTAGAACTTAAAAGCTGCCTGACAAGGTTATATTAACGTTAAATTAAGGTTGTGAAGGTTATATTTGGGTTCTGTGTAAGTAGTTCGAAAGGTTCTGGATTTGAGCTTTAGGTTTTGCTGTAACTCCCAGAAAGTTTCTAAAACGTGGGCCCTTTTTGCACTCAGGAGGTTATTATAAGGTTAATATAACGTTATTAAGTCTATTAAGACTTCGAGCAGATGTCCCTATAAAGGTTCTAGAACCTTTTCAAAACCTTTCTAAAACCTAAAATGTTACTTGGGCTAGTTCGTGTCGTGAGAAAGTATTTTCTAAAGACTCATTCGAAAATATCTAGAATATTTCTGTCTATTAAAACTTTGACCTTTAGAATGCAACTGTTAATTTAATAAAACATATATGGCAGTAAAGGTTGCAATAATGCACTAAATTACCTCTGTGTAGTGTTGGCGTGACTGACAATTTGCACGCTCATTAAGCTCCGTAATTATCGGTGACTAACTCTGATTGTACAAATACGGTACTCTGTAGATCATTACACCTGCACTATATACTTACGGTACAAATGTAATTATTCTATGAGATAATCCATGATTGTCTAAAATGTTCTACCTCAATGTTGTTCGGTCCTAGATACATAATAGCCAATTCAACGCAAAGGGTACTCTAGCTAAGTCCTTTTAGCTTTAAATAATATTCGGATGAGATAGAGCCGTTTTCTTTATTTTTGCAACGTCATGTAGCTTGGAGTCTCGTCTAGTAAGTGCTTGATATTCCCCACTATTCCTTTTAACGTTTATTGTATGTAATATTAGGTTTTGCTCGCGGCTTCGCCCGCGTGGATGTCGGAAATTATCCTCCGGGAACGTGCTACCGGGATAAAAAGGGTTTCCATCTATCTCCTTGTTAAATTTTATTGAAATCCGTTCAGTGGTTTAGGCAAGAAAAGGTAACATACAAACAGAGTTACTTACGAATTTATAATATTAGTGTATGGATGTACCAATAAGAGTTAAAACTAACATTGCATTTTGTTACAATATGTTGACGTCATCGATATCTTTCGCCCTTGCGAACAAAAACTGTCTATAGACGAAATCTGGTTTAGTCGCTAACTATGATTCACTCTATGTTAGTCATCTTAGGAAGAAAAACAACATAAAAACTTTACCTAGTCACGGTGATATAAATTCACCAAAAAAATGTTATCGCTACTTTATGCTGTCCCATTGCTTGGTACAGGCCTACTTGAATCTTCTACAGTTTCATTTCCCATTATGACGTCTTCTAAACCCTCTTTTTTGCTGATGGTAATAACCAGACTTATGCAATATCTTGCTACCATATACTACCTTGCTTATTCAGTTGTGTGTCCAAATTCCATCTGTTACATGGATGGGTGGCTTATGGCCTTAAGAAAGATGATATTGAGGTTAGGAAGCGAGTGAATACTGAAATAACGGCTAATAGAGATATCGGAAAAGACATCTACTCCGCTGACCCCAAATAAATTGGGATATAGGCAGGAGGATATCAGCTAATAACGTTCCCAATGCTGGCACACAGGTCTCCTCTCTGAGAGGGAGTGGGCCGTAATCTACCACGCGGGCCTAGTGCGGGTTGGTAGATGTCACAAGTCTTCGAACTTTTGGTTCTACGACATGCCGGTTTCCTCACGACGAGGAGGATGAAAATGTTATAATGTTTGATATCAACTTGACAAAGGTTATTAATCTTAAAACTTTGTAATTCTGCCTTTATCAGTTCAGGTGCATCTTCGATATCATCTAGTGTCTGTGTAATAAATCTTATATTTACGTGTTTACATACGTGTAGTCTACATCACTTTACTGTGTCATAAATAAACCCAGTGCTATCTCGCACGGACTTGATAACGGTTACCCTACAGTCCTACACTTTATTCAATTTTCCGGTGTACTTGAATTGGTTGTCTGTCTATAGCAGTTTTGTTATTTTTGAACTCTTCAGTTCAACGAAATACTTATTTCTTCTTTATATCCCGTCTCTGATTCAGTCGTCAATGTCATCGGGTCATCTATGCATTTGATTTTGAACGGTGAGATGGTTAATTTGTCAAATCTTAACATGCTAATGAGTTTTCCTTTGGACATTTTTGCTCCCTATCGCAGTCTGCTTCATATTGATAATCATTATGTTCCCGTAGCACCTGATGACAATGCAATCAACAATCATCACACTTAACTTATTTTCCCATACTAATTATTCTCATCACTAATTCCTACTCTACAATATCTAGAATTTCGTGATCCCTTATTTTGGGTCCGCGCCCACTCGACCCGCTTAGACTCGACCCGAAGAATAATATCAGATGTTTTACTACCAATTCAGTGCCATTTGTACAGTCAGGCAAAGTGATATTATCCTAATTTGATTTTACATACAAATGATTGAAATGGATATTTCTGCATTATGTGATAGAGTCCAACAAATGTAAAATATTGTATACAACAACTTGTTCATTATTAAGATACTGTAAAGTTATGTACTAAGTATAGTTCTTCTTTTTTAATTCCGTTTCGATCGCAACACATCAATCAGCCAAAGGAAGAAGATAATAGTTAAGTATTGAAAATGATAACACTTTAGGTTTATTGACAAAAAAATATCACGAAAAGTTATTACAAGAAACTGCTCGATTGTTGATTATTTCAAAAACTATTTATTTATTTGTATTTTTTTTTCATGTCGATTATTTATAGAAAGAAATTTTTGATTTTGTACTGAAAACATGTTTTTTTTTTACATTTACAATTATTAGGTTCACAAGGTTACAATTATTAGGTTCTCTATTTATTCCACCATCATACCATACTGCGATCGCCAACCCGCCTGCCAAGCGTGGCGATTATGGCAAACCCCCCCCCAAAATTGGGGGAGGCCTATGTCCAGCAGTGGACGTCTATCGGCTGAAACGACGACGACGACGACGAGGTTCACAAGTAGGACCTTCTAAGTTAGTTCCTATTCCTACTTGTGAACCTAATAATTATAATCACGTTTAAAGATTGATTCAATAAATACCTACCACCGTGCCACTAGCTATAAGATTGTAATGATAATTAACGATAATCTTAATACTATATTAAAAAAGTATAAGGACTTATTTGTTTAATTATTAATTTATTTATCCAAACATTATTTAAATTTTACACTCCCGCGTGGTTCAAGCGTTAAATCGACACTTTTTTGTCTGACTGTACATCGACGTTTTTACGCCTATCAAAACAGAAATATTATTCGGGTCGAGTCTGAGCGGGTCGAGTGGACACTGACCCCTTATTTTCCTATAAAAAGTTCATGATTCTTAAACTAGTTTACTACTTGGGAAAATGTGTATAGTATTTAGTGTGACAGTCGGGTTTCATGTAAAGGTTAGCGGTCAAAGGCCGCTCTTGTCCATGAATGAACGTCGCTTGGGTTCAAAGTTCGTCGATATTCGTAATAGAGGCAGATTAGACCTTGTGTCATTGTTACCTGTCAACAATTTTTTGTGGTATTTTTAGCAATTTTTTTTCTTTAAAGGCAGAAACTGTAGTGATTTCAATATAGTCTGATTACATTACATACTGCTCATGCTTTATTTTGACATAATAAAGCATGAGCATAAAAGTTAGTATTAAATCAGTATAAAATCAGAAAAGTAAACTCTTTTGTTATGCGGGCTTAAATATATAATCGTATTAACTTCATAATTAAGTCCCACAGCGTCACAGTAGCTTAATGAAAAAAAATTGCGCTTCATCAAATTTATTTTTTATCTCAAAGTTTCCCCTCGCTTGTCGCGTTTTTGCCATTCATGTCGTCTCCACTGGTATTATTACATAAATATTTCACATTTTCCCTGTTGTATTATTATTTCAGTTAATATAGAGACCTTTGCCTTAGGGAGCGTATGAGAAAGCTTTATAGGTATCTGGCATATTTTACGGGATTACGTTGATGGTGTGGAACGTTCTTAAGAGCGTTTACGCCGAACGGCATTTCATACAAACTTTCAAGCCCTTATATTTCGAAATGAATGAACCGATTTTAATGAAACTTCATACGCATAAGCAGGATACAAGGGTCTAAAAAGTTAGTAGAAAACATTTTCAAAATGTCTTATTTAAAAAAAGATAACTGGAAATCTCTGTTTAAAATCGGTCTAATTTGGCTGTAACACTCTTTTTTGAAAATGTTTTCTACTAACTTTTTAGACCTTTGTATCCTGCTTATGCATATGAAGTTTCATTAAAATCGGTTCATTCATTTCGAAAAATAAGGGCTTGAAAGTTTGTATGAAATGCCGTTCGGCGTAAACGCTCTTAAAAGGTTATTATTATGAAGCGCTACGTTATCTGAAGTTCTAGGTATCTGCCGGTATATTCCGTCAAAATCTTACCGTGCAAACTTAGGTGAAGTGGGTTGTTGTTCCACCTGATGCTATGGATTGACACTATTGGCAACTCACTTCACATAACTTTCACTGTATGATTTTTACAGAAAAGGTCGGCTGGTGGCTGTTCTTCTATCAGTCACCAACGGTCTAAGGCAATCCTTAGACCGTTGGTGACTGATAGAATTTTTGACCAAACGAAAGGACACCAGCCACCAGCCGACCTTTATAATAATTGTATCAGCGTATGGCGACTAAGGGGCGTACCGGAGAATGGGCAGCAGCGTTCTCTATGCATTCCATCACCATACCATACTGCGATCGCCAACCCGCCTGCCAAGCGTGGCGATTATGGCAAACCCGCCCCTTTTGGGGGAGGCCTATGTCCAGCAGTGGACGTCTTTCGGCTGAAATGATGATCAGTGTATAATTTCGTCTTTAATTTGAAATAACAAAGAGCTTCGTATATGTATCTCTGTAAATACAATTTTTAATTACTTTGCTCGTGATGTAAAACTTGTATTTCTAAAGGTAATTTTATTTGCTATCGCATTACGTTGAATCATTAAAGTACTCTTGAGTAAACAACGCGATTGTTTTCACAATTTCATTACACTTTTTAATTAGATAATTAAAAGGCGACAATAACATTGCTGTGTAGTAAAAATATATATAAAAACTAAGCACTTTTATTCCATCGATTGTACTGTACAGAATTTTTCTTTGATGTACTGTAATAAAAATGTGGTTTGTTTAGGTGGGCGTGTGAAATAATAGTACGAGTAATCCACCAATTTAGTATTTAAGGTAATAACCGGAGCTATCAGAGAGCATTAAAACTAATTTGAAACATTTTTGGCCGAACTATTGTCATGGTTTTAGACAGCAAACTCTTCTACCAAGTGTCTTAATTAATAGCTAAATTACATTTTCATAAAGAAGAACACAAATAATTATTTCATACGTTGAAGTAATCCTAAAACCTGGATCGAAGAACGAAAATCTATGCTTCAGGTGCTTTTCAAAATGAAGGAAAATTTATTACTTATTACGCTCTGAAGGTTTTTTCCAGCGGTGGAAAGTTTCTATTACGTCTTGAAATGCTCGTGGACTTACAAGGTCAATATGCACTTTAGTAAACTCAACCTTTGTTAGCGTCCATTCCTTTTTACGTAGATGGAGTAAATACAGAAACGCGTATACTTTAAAAAAAAATTGTATATACCTAGTGATAAGTCTTGTTGGTTGAGGATCTCCGATGGTTGACAAGATCGACTACGATTTTAGATACTTAAAAAATTAAATTAGTCTTTATAGCCGAAACTAAAGGAGCAAATGTATTCGCTAGATAGAATATAAAGAACACGATTTCAAGCGACTTCTCGTAGTACAATCTGACTCAATGCATTAGGGAATATCAAAGAACAGCGTATTTTAACAAAGACTTTCTTAATAATATCATCATCATTGCCTGCCTTTCTGACCTCCACAACCCAGTTACTTTACTTTTTTACTTTACTTTCTTAATAATATATAGTAACATTAATAAAACCAAAGTTCACAGCTCATCCGATATAACTTAAGAAGCGAGATTTCCATTCCCTCATATCTCACGATGATAAAAGAAAATATATAGCGGACCGAGAGTTTAGTGCGGGGCGTTAACAGTTTACGATTGTCATCAAGTTGAGTAATACCTAGACCGTTACGGTTCTCTGCTGCAGCTTGCAGGTCAATGACTTGAGAATCTTCTAGAATGTCCTAGATATTTTATTGCTGTGTAATTTCGTCGCTGGAATCTTGATGAAACAGGTGGTCAAGATCTTTTAGAGTTCAAATATGTCATCAATATGTATAAAAATACGAGATATATGAGAAATTTTAAGAGTCAATTTGATAATAGTCGATTATGAGACAGGATTAGCCGATTCATCATCATCATCATTTCAGCCGACGTCCACTGCTGGACATAGGCCTCCCCCAAAAGGGGGGTTTGCCATAATCGCCACGCTTGGCAGGCGGGTTGGCGATCGCAGTATGGTATGGTGTTGAAATGCATAGAGAACGCTGCTGCCCATTCTCCGGTACGCCCCTTAGTCGCCTTTTACGACACTCACGGGAAGTATGGGGTGGTGCTATTCTTTAAGTCCGGCACCACACAGACATTAGCCGATTATGAGACAGGATTTAAAAAAAAAGAAAAAAGCCTAGGCAGATGATATGAGACAGGATTTTGATGTTGGCTCATCACGAAGTTCTAAAAACCCTTATCCTCCTAAACTTATCACTTATCCCCTCTATCATATAAGATAGTCTTGGCGTGAAGTAAGAAATGATTTAGCAGTTTTTACTCGTTCAAACGTGACCGCATAATACCTATATTACAATGCCAATGACGGCCACATAGCGACCACCATAAAGGTATAAATTGTTTAATGGATAGATTAGGGCATTGGACTTTGTCCGCTCATTCATATCAAATATTCAGCAGTCATTACCTACTTCCACCATGCAACAGGTGCTGCCATCTATCGGTACTAGACCATTAAACTTGTGTTTGTTTATTGTTAAAAGTGCCAGTTTCCTTACGATGTTTTCCTTCGCCTGGAACTGGTGATAAATCTAAATATAAACTGCGTGTACGTGTTACGTATG
This sequence comes from Mesoligia furuncula, assembly GCA_916614155.1. Lineage (NCBI taxonomy): Eukaryota > Metazoa > Arthropoda > Insecta > Lepidoptera > Noctuidae > Mesoligia > Mesoligia furuncula. The sequence continues at coordinate 25,906,859 of OU744802.1, read as the reverse complement.
GTTTTGTAACATTTCTATGGGTTTCACGTTGGTTTGGTGAAGTTTCGTTAGTATTTTTGATCACGAGGATTACCTAAACGATCAGGGTCATCTCCACCATCTGCCTAACCTTTTCCCAACTATGTTGGGGTCGGCTCCAGTCTAACCGGATGCAGTTGAATACCAGTATTTTACATGGAGCGACTACCTATCTGACCTACACATCCCAGTTACTGGGTAATAGCATATACCCCTTGGTAAGGCTGGTTGTCAGACTTTCTGGCTTCGAACGACCCGTACCGACTGCGTCATCTCCGTATCAAACTTGAATTTCATCAACATGGTTGTTGGTATACCTACTCAAAAAATCTAGAACTAGAACAAATATATCTCCTAAACCTGCAATCCTTTTCTGTCAAATAAAATGTAAGGCTATAACCACTTCAATAGGTCCACGTCTGCCACATGTGCCATCCTAAATGATACATCATATAATTGTAAAAAGACTATGCAATATATTCAGCCCGAGCTTATGAGCTTCCCCATATGAAGGTGCTTCTACTTGCGCTAGGGGTGGCAATTTATAGAATAGGCGTATATAGCCACATTGCAACGACTGTACCCAACACATTTCGTTATAGCACCTGCTAAATATTTCGCAAATATTTGTACTAAACCGTCTCATGGCTTCACCCTCTTTTAGATGGAATGTAGTGACTAGGGTGCAAGTCGTTGGTAGATATTAAAAAAAATTAATTGCCCTGTACTCAAGTACGTTTCTTGAACAATTATTGCCGATTTTATTACTTATTAGAATCTTAAGCTTTTTATATGTATGTATTTAGTCTTGTATGTTTAATACTTCGATGTCTTTTTCTGTTATATTGCACTTATCATGTTTCGTTTCTGCACCCTAACATAGACAGGTAGAAGTGCGGCTTTGTATCTAATTCCAGTTTTTGTTTTACTTGTGCGTAAGATTTTAATAAAAAAATAGTTTGACTTTAAAGGTAACCTTTGTTAGCTACTATCATCTGATACCCTGATACGTTTGCAGTGTCTAAATGGCGAAAAGTGATTACATAGTATTTGACAGTCTATAATGAGATTACACTGTTTTTGGTAAGTGGTTAAAGTTTAAAGTCAAAACTTTGAAGAAATGAAATTACTTTACAAAAATGCGCGTAGATGCATGATTTCCTCGTTGAAATTGAATACTATTCGTTGGTTGGTATAAATAGCAATTAACTAATAAAGATAGTTCGTTTTCTCTTCTACAATAACAATAAAGCGATTTTTTTGATTATTCGTCTATTTATTTAGCAATAACGTTCTCCTGATGCATGTTTAGGCAAAAACTCATGGAGAGCTGACTTGAGAGCTCTAATTTGCAGATTCTGTTGAATATAATCAATCAACACAATTTTTTCATATACTTTTACAATAATAGAATACATTTTTGATAAATGCCTTATAAATAAAGAAAAAATGACTGGACCTAATTTAATTTTCTACTGGAAACCAGCCTAAATATCTCCGAACTTCTACGTCATTTTCACGTAGTATTTATATCAAAATAGTCTCCAATAATTGTTTAAACAATATCAATAACAAAAAAACAAATATTGATACTTTGATATTTTAATAAATAAAATAAAAGTAGGTACTCTAAATTTTACTGCGCTGGCGATATGCGCGCTCCCCTGGCTGGACGCCTTAATTTATTGAGGCATCCACAAGCAATTTTTTTTTAATTTGAGGCAGGTCAGCGAGATATCATTTATAACAAAAAAAAAAGATGCGCGCTCAGTACCAAAATGTAAGAATAAGGCTAAGGTAGGCTCTTAATAAGTAAATGGTGATTAAAAACAAATCCATATTGTTTTCTTCTTGTCTATACCAAGTACGATTCATTATTCTTACCAAGTCTTGTTCCGTAGTCCACTGTCACTTTGTATCCTGTTTTATAATAAAAGAAATCCAGTTTAGAAGAAGATTTTCTTCTTTTCTCCTCTAATATATCAGTACCAGCAAGAGTTGCTAAGGAGAGAGAAAAATTAAAAGACGGAAGGGAGGTTTTTGCCCTGCAGTGGCCACAACAGGCTCATAAAAATTATAATAAATGTATACATGGATAATCCTCGGTTGGTGCCTTATTTCATTCAAAACGTCTAACGGGCCTCTGCGAGTTAGCTTCGGCCCTTAGGGTCCTGAGAAATGCCAAAGACCAAAATAATAATAATAAGAGTTATGCTCGCCAAAATCGTAGTAGGGTTATATGAAATCATCCCATTGAACACAGATGTAATGAAATATTTTTTAACGAAGTCATAAATCAAAACAAACATGACAGGCCTCCTATTACTGTCCCATAATAACATGTACCTAATAAAGCCAGCCGAGCTACTAATAAGGTTAAAATTGTATATAATAAACATCAAACCAGTACAAAAGGTGCCGTAGTTGACAGCAAAATGAGCGAAATCACCGCGCCTGTAGATATGCTTTTTGAAAACTTTTAATTAGTTCGAAATGTGACGGCTTGTTATACGAACATGTGTTTTGTCTACGTGTACAATGATGTCAGAGACTACTAAGTTTCGGAATACGTGAGCGACTAATCAGTGGCGAAATTTAAAAGTTGATGAGGCTCCTTTCAATGTATGTATGACGTTTCGTTTCATTTTTACTTCGTCTATTTTGTGTTGTTACTTGTTAATGATGATTATGTGAGTGAGATCTATCTATATGAGATATGAACGCGTATTCGACTTCATAAGTTGCATACTTAACCTTCTATTTTATGAAAATCAAAATATTTTTTCATTAAGAACAATATTTGCTCGTCTCTGCCACCTCTTCCACCTCTTCATTAGCTATTACTTTTATTCGGGTTTGTTTCATCGTCTGTAATAAAATGTATATGATCCGTCTAATAGCCAGCTACAAAGTTATTAAAGTTTATATCCCTTTAATCTTGTTAATTTCTTAACTCAACTTTGCAGTGTTCAGACACTTCTAGATGCCAACTCAAGGTGTCATTCATGTACCCGTCAACCGTTTAGCAATAATTATTTTATGTATATACATGTTCAGGGCAACAAGTAATTTGTGGGTGAGGCAGCCGTAAAAGTCCAGCTGCGTTATGTGCCGCAATGAATACAATAAGAAGTTTTATCTGTCCAATATAACGTTTATTGTTTCATGCACCAATGGATGGCATACTCTGTTTGTATCGTGAAGTCGTAAAAAATGTAATTTGTGGTAACCTATCTTAGTGTCTAGCAACAATGTGTTGATGCGTAGTTCTGAAGGAAGATATGGGTTGGCAGCGGTCTGAAAGCTTAGAGGCCAGGCATTGTGAACGCCGATCCCGGCCAGAATTATTGAATTCAGTGGTGTGGAAGTTTTACAAGTAATGTTTCAAAGGACCCTATTCTAGAAAGATATTCAAGCATTGGATCGTATCTGTCAGATCAATCCAGTGTACTTTTTAATCAGATTAAAGATTAACGTTGATGCTCTCTCGTCAATATCTAGACAGCTAAATCATGTTGCCGGTAAAACAGATAACGTCTTTTTGATATCTCCAGCTAACATCCAGAGTCACCAAAAGGTCAAATATCTCAATAGCAAACAAATATTCGATTTCCAAAAAAAAATATATACATGTATCGCTCATTTGGAGAAACTACGACGTAACTGCTACATTTTTTACGTTTTTGTCTCTCCTAACGTAAATACGCTTTCTAAGTGCTTTGTCATATTTAACCCATTTTTGGGAAAAAAATACATTTATGTCGATGTTTCTCCAAATGAGCGATATGATCCTTCTACATCGCTGGCGACATAATCTTCAGTCAATTTGTTTTGACAATGTTTGTTTCAACGAATTCCAATCTGTTTTGGCACCGAGCTTACACACGCCCCTCGGCGACGTTTCAATACAAAATAACGAAAGACTTGCAGAAAAAAGTACGAAAACATTCTGATAGTGGCACTGATGTATCGTCTGCCAGGAACATTTACTTGGGTTCGAACGGTAAATAAGTTACGACGGTAAACGTGCGTACTTTATCGCGGTAATGGTCTTCGAGCGTTGGTAATGGGCGATCCTCTCTTGTCGTGAAGTCTGACTGCCAAATTCTACGTTTATTTGTGCGGTGTTTTCCATAGTCATTCTGCATGGTTCGTTGGCTGATTGGAATATGTGTGAGATGCGTTTTAAATTAGTTGTTGTTTTGCTAACGTATTGGCGAGTATACGGGGAGGTTGGGTGTGGCTGCCAGGACGTTGTCACGGACTTGGCTAAGAGTGGTGTGACGTAATGGTTTCTCACTTTCAACTGAAGATAAGAAGATAATTATCTAGGTGTTGTATAGGGTTTGTTGTTTTATACCAAGCCAAATCTGTATGTTACTCTTTTCCCTTCTACTCGTTAAACTCTGAAAGATTTATGATTTTTATAGCATTTGTACTAAAAGTAATATCAAAGAACACGCAGCCTATAAAACTTTTAAAACTGATGGTTTATTTGCATCCACTCCGCAATTTACTATTTCTGTCTACAAAACTAATAAACTTTTGGTTTTGTTATATCATAAGAGTCACTCACGGGAGTGTGTTATTGTTCCACGAATAAACATTACTACATGGTACGAGTATATAGGGATCGGATCGAGTCTGCCTGTGGCGTGTTCATTATTTGCTATTTGCATCGGTTTAGGTATTTTTGGAGTCAACAATTTACCTTTGAAATTATTACTGATCAATTTCTCAAACTGCATTTCTTGCTTTATGTATTGATTATGTCCAGCAATATTCATGGTCAAATCGATTTCCTCAGTTTTAAGGTTATAAAGAGTGATTCTTGTGGCGATATCTCTTAGTCACATATAAAGCAAGAAACTTATTTGCCAGTTATTCCTGAAAACAGATCCCTCCTTAATCCTTTAGAAACATAACCAACCATACACAATAAACCATCTCCTTCAACAGAGTTCAACAAACAAGTCCACATGGAAACTCTCAGACTAACATAGAACTTGATATACTTATAAATTACGGAAGTGTAGTCTGGGTGAATGTGCTGAAATGAGGTAATTGTTCAGTGTTCACTTATTCATGAACTTTCCGCGTTCTGCTTAGGTAGAAGATAGGTGGTGTAGGTACTGAAGAGGATCGATATCCAGTCTAGTTATAGATTCTGGACTAGATTGAAGATTTGATTGTGCAATGGATTGAAGGCATTGTCATGGTTGCTAATGATGTTATGGATGAAATGATTGTTGTTACGGATGCTGAAAAGCTCGGGTTCACTCTTAAAACAGTTAATCACAGGAATACGAACAATAAAAAGAATAGATATAAGGTCGGGCGGGGCTATTTCGGCTTAGTAGGCGACTCGACCGCTCAATCTCGTCCGGTCCGGCCGAGACAGGAATTTCATTATTATTAATATTTTTGAGTGGTGTTTCGGACTATACTTTTTTTTAAGCAAATTTTGTACAGTCAGAATGAAAAACCTTAGGTCGGGTTATATTATTTAAGTAAAAGTCAGGGAATTGTTAGAAAGAGATAAAGTTTAATATACAATTACAACAATCAACAGTAAACATGATAAATCTTAATAATCAGTCTTATATATCAAATAAAGCGTACAATAATAATTATAAATGTTAACAACAATAATCAGTCTTATATATCAATTGAAACGTGTACAACAAGAATATTAAATGAGTTTACATTTAATATTCTTGTTGTACACGTTTCAATAATCAGTCTTGTATATCAATTACCTATTAAAAATCACTTTACTAAAATACCGAAAATAAATAACAATAGCGTCAAAAATCAGTGACTAACTACGATACCAAAATAACCTCTTGTTATGTTTATAATATAATATTTATAACAATCAGTCTGTACAATACAATAAAAAAAAAAACTATTTTCATTAAAAAAAAACAATCATATTGGTACCTATATCTACCAAAAAAACAAACCGACCCGTGAGAGATCAGAATTTAGAATTAGAATTTATTTAATTGTAAGAATGTAGTTTTACGTAGTATGGTGTTAATATTTTTTAAGTTCTATACACTCTACCATAACATATTATGGTGTACAAATATTCAAATGTCATTCTTATATAGTTAAGTACAATTAATTTTATGATTGAGAATAAGTCCAATATGAATGATTATAATTAGGTAGTCGTTACTTTAAAATCTAGGTATGTCAAAATTAAGTACATGTCATCTTGGATTTTTATAATATTCTATATATTCACCAACATGTCATCTTGAATTTTTACAACATTCCATATATTCACCAATGTCATAAAAACAATCATTCAATAGGTACCCAACTTGTCAGTAGGAATGCATCCGATACCGATACCGATGCCGATATATCGGCATCGGCGATATTTTTATGACCGATTCAACGAAACTTTTTAAATGTCGCGCTTTTAAAATGTAATGTAAACGCGCGTGTTGTCTCGCCTACTTTGTTTTTGAAACAAAAATCTCACCAATGTTAATTTTAATTACTAAAACTAAACTAAAAAATATAACCTGACTTGTTTTATTTATTTTACCTTCATTTTTTAATTCAATAAGCGTATCGGTATCGCCGATATTTTTATAAGAGCATCGGTATCGGTATCAAAAAAAAAACAAAAAGGCGTATCGAGGCCTCCCTATTTGGTCAGCGGGATTGTCCGGCGGCCCGGAACATAAAGGGCTAAGGAAGGAACATGGGTGGGTTTAAGTCAGTAACAGTGTGACACTCCCTTCCGCTCCACCCAGAGCGGGAGGAGTCATGTGATGAATTCCCATCCGCAAAAAAAAAAAAAAAAAAAAAAAAAAAAAAAAAAAAAAAAAAAAAAAAAAAAGGCTTCCCTATTTGTCAGTTTATCGCTCATTAATGTTTATTTTATTTATACTATACAATAATTCATTAATTTTTCAATTTATCCATGGCCACAAAGTAAAATATGTATTATTGAATTATGTGTCTGACGGTACTTTGCCTCTAAAAAAGGATTCGTCCGAAACACCACTCAAAAATATTAATAATAATGAAATTCCTGTCTCGGCCGGACCGGACGAGATTGAGCGGTCGAGTCGCCTACTAAGCCGCTATTTCGACTATAAAAACACAAACGTCAGCTTCAAAAGTCTGCACACCTGTCTTTGAATACGTTATGATAGATTTAATGAATTTATGTTATAAAAGCTTTAATTGAGATCTTTCTTACGTAGGTCTTATACAGAATACTCATCTTATATGTTCACAGGAACGATATTTTTGAAATTGGGAAGAAATAGTTACAATTACCCCACAGTGGGGCTATTTCAACTATGCCACATATTTATCGTACTAAAGCCGTTATCGTTTTGAAATTGAGAGCCTGAGTATATTATGGAATAATTCATACCAATCTATGGCTTATTGTCTCCTAACATGGTTCAGTAGTGTAATAAAATACTTTAAACACCTTGGAGGGGCAATTTCGACTTTTTACATAGGTAGTAGTGCAGGGACGTATGCCAACCAACATCATCGATAAATCAGATCAACAACAACCATGAATAAACATTTATTTAAAATAAAAATTAAACATGTTACATGTATTCTTGAGACGATTGTGGACCGTGGTATGCCATAAAAATCAGCAGCTTTATAACTAGTATTTTTTTATTGCGAACATCTTCTACAGCCGTAAGCAGTTCGTTTAGCTAGTGAGTAGGTACTGTTTAACTTTTTTTGCCTTATAATTTCGCACCATCTAAAACGATACAACAACCAAAGCGCAAAAGTAGTGAATAAGCCGTAAAGTAGTAGAAAAGCGGACAAAAACTTTTTTGATAAGATAGGAAATTCTTCAAACTGCATGACATTTACATTTCACAACTGTAGTAAACGGCTTAATCACAATTTAGAGATTTAATTTACCAACAGTGGTTCCCTGTAGGTACCTACATTTTATCCCAGCATGTGCCAATGTTTTTGTTATGCATAGAGTATCGATATCATCACATCACTAGTGTTTCGCAATACCATACAAAAATGAAGCGGGGCAATTATGACTTTAGGTTAGTCGAAATAACCCCACTTCTTCTTTTCGTGGGGCTATTTAAACTAACGAAAAATCTCATCAAAAACGTATCATTCCAAAGAACAAATGAGCGAAAAACCATTTACGGTTTATATTTTCACTAGTCACTGTTTAATATTGTAAAAACAAGCGTTTTAAACACAACTTTTGACGGAAAATGTTACGTGCTTCTTTTGTTAACACATGCACAAAATGTCGTCTGACAAAAAAAAAGCGTGCAGGTCGAACAGTTCGCGGTTTAGCAGCTCCATCTATGAAATTTTGTATAAATAATCTGTTTACCTACCTGGATATAGATGGCGTTTTGGTACAAATACAGTAGAACAACAGTTATTGTCATTAGTTGAAATAGCCCCATAGTCGAAATAGCCCCGCCCGACCTTAAATAGCTCATGTTCATTTAAATTAAGAACCTATATTTTTTTAAAGCTGATCTAGTGTTTTAACTAGAGCATAAACTATAACGAAAACAACAGCACTCAAGTTAATAGAATCCTCTAGGTATCCGTGGTTTTATTTAAAGCAAAATTGGTATGAGAATCCCTAGCAGCTTCAAACTTACGAAGCTTTTAATTAAACATGTTTATTCAGTAGTTGTGAATCTTTTGAAGGCACCTTTTCATGCTCTTGTACATTTTCCTGCTATTAACTTTACGTAGTAGTAAGATTATACTAATATATAATTTCTAAGCTCATTTTCATCAACTCTGACGTTTGCTGGACCTTTCGCTTTCGCTAATGCCCGTTTCTCAAAGGAACTTATTAAACTTGTATATGACAGCTAATTAATGTCTTTAAGTGGACTGCCCTCGTAAATGTGCCAAGAAAACGCTGTGGATATACAGAGCTGTTCCTATAACTTGCTGACCGTTGTTCGTTCAGGCTACGTCTCGTAATTTTCTACAAAAGAGAAGATACGTCACACGTCTCTAATTGTATAATCTAGCGCCTTTGTATAGTCGTTAGTACCTTCTCAGACAACAGTTATTTTTTACTGATGTTCAGAGTTTGACGTAAGATCAAAGTCCTGTGGTCACGATGTTATACTTAATATTTATACTACTTTATTGAAAGTGTGAACAACAAAATAATAGCTGTTAATAGAATCTGTTAATGGTGCATTTTACTGAAAGAAAGTGTTTTAGTCCACAATAGTATATAAAACAAAATAACGATGCATAGCCAGGTAACACGATTTTGATTTTCCTTATAATAATAATACATTAAGGTTTCCACGAGAAAGACATCAAGAATTCAGATGAGTTACATCTGAATTTAAAAAAATGGAATTAGTAAGCATGGCATTGGCAGTTCTTTCCCATGACTACCAATAGATCAGCTGGGTAGTAACACACTAACAGTAGCAATGGCTTTAATTTTGACAGTTCTACAACATTCATTGCGTTGTTTACGTCGCTGAGCAGAATATTTTTTCGAACATATGGAGCAATGGATTAGCAATATTCTTCAAAATTATTCAGATTCCGATTGATAGTGTGTTAAGCAATAAGGGTACAGATATACCATTATCAACCTATAATGTTCCCACTGCTGGGACAGAGGCCTCCTCTCGGTGAGAGGGAGTGGGCCGTAATCCACCACGCGGGCCCGGTGCGGGTTGGCAGATGTCACATGTCTTCGAATTTTTGGTCCTAGGACATGCCGGTTTCCTCACGCTGTTTTCCTTCACCGTTTTGAGAGCAATGGTGATGAAATAATTTACACAAAGTAAAGCGCCTGTCTGGGTTCGAACCCACGACCTACAACTCGTAAGTCGCGGCCGCTACCACTTGGCCACACACACAGATATACATTACTCTGCATTTATTGTAATTCACTGCTAGACCTTTCTAAGGGTTTCGTTATATACACTACACTACTTAGCTCTTAGCTCTCACTAGGTTTTGTTAGATACGTATTTGAAAGCTTTAGTCCTCCACATTTTGCTCGACATCTGAAAGAAAAAACCAGTCATAAGAAACAAATATTGCAGTAATAAATCAATCTTTCTTCCAATTTCGCAAGCCATTACCACGCTGACTCCCTTTCATCATAACCCAATTACATTCCTTTTTCCATCACCTCGACTAATGCACTTATCCTTGAGTACGGAACCATTTACGTCTCTTGACGTCCCTCGGATCTGTAATTGTGTTACTTGGTCGGGTATTAAAAGCTTTCCTATGTAGGTTAAGTAATCGCCTCATACTCTGACTTGTCTTGAGAGTTTGGGGTTAGGATTAAGAATTGGTGCAGGGAGACGACGAAAACTGGTCCTTCGGCGGCATAAAAAAGGGCTAGCTTTTTTAAAGTACTCAGTGGTTCAATTGGTTGAAAGGTCTTTGCCAAACTAACTACAAGATTTATAAAATTTGCCTAGCTTTTTCACAACTACGTTGGGGTCAACTTCCAGCCTAATCGATACAGCTACCACACCAGTATTTTACATGGAGCGACTGCCTATCTGACATCCACAACCAAGTTACTAGGTAACTCGATACCCCTTGGTAAGACTGTTTGTTAGATATTTAGGTTTCTGTCTATCCGTAACGACTGTCTAGAAGGTCTACGAATGACAGCCGGGACCAACAGCTTAACGTAGTTCGAGCCACGGAGGGACTGACTGAGATTACAATTATCAAAATACTTAATCTAATGACAAGAAAGTAAAGAATGTCAACAATTTATTTCAACATATTCAAGGGACCAAAAGTGCAACTTTTGATTAGAAAATACCGTTACACAGAGGACGCATCTCAATACAAAATAATTACAATCATAAATCAAGTAACACCATTACCAAACTATGACGCTAAGACGATTTACAATCCAAATTATCACATACACTACTGTCTTTTACCGTGTGTAGTTGATTATATTAATTACTCGACCGCAGCCACGCCGGTTTATTACCGAACACGAACACCTGTGTTGACACATGGCATATATACACTACATACACATATATACTCACTGCAAATGATAGAAATACAAGAGCAGAAGGATAATTGCTTACTGTTCCCAAAAGTGGTAATAAACTAAAGAATAAGAATGTTGCAAACATCTTTAAGAATAATGCGCAGTATATATTGAAAGAAGAAGGATCTATAGTTACATATACATGAAGAATAGCAGGCACTAGGCAGGATGAGTACACTTAACTTGCTCAAACAATAAGCAATATATGCAACCAGCTATTGATAAGGGGCTATGCCAAGGGGAAAAGGCACCAGCATCTTCAAGTCTTCGGAATGTCTAATATAATTACCAATTCGTCTCATGACTTATTATTGTTTCCAATTAATTTTCAATTGGAAAGAGGAAGTTTGCGGCTTCAAATTAAATGAATTTTGGAACAAGACTGAGGCAAGCACGGTTTATAGATAATTATACCGTGTCGCAAGCCTTTGAATGTATATTTAAATCATATTCTTTATGCTGTATTATTTATGCGTCTCGTTCAACATGCTAACTTCGTTAATAATGAGAAATTTCTAACTCACAAAAGCAATATCCAACGTTCCCACATTAAACTTTAAACTAAACCTTAACTATAAAACCGTACGTTTTCATCTTGATAAATAATTCAAAGCGTTTGGCTTGGAAGCTATTAATTACAATCGCTCGGACGTTAGTGAAACGATTTGCGTTTGCTCCGCGGCTCCAGCCATTTATATTTAGGTTTTACAACTTAATCAGACTAATGTGAATTTGTAAAGAACGGTTATAAATGGAATGTGTTTAGTAGCGGAACAGGACTTTCAGTCTTCTTTGCTATCCATCTGTGCATTACTAGATTAAACTTTATGGATATCACAATGAAAAGCTATTGTACGGGTAAGGTACATTTAAATGATAAAACTGATCTCAACTTGTGTATTGATAGTTCAAGTACAAACACCTTCGATCAATAATAGTACATCGAAGACAAACACCCAAAACTATGATAAAGGATCGACTCGCGGCGAAATACCTCTTTTGATATTAGCCCAAACAAATGCTATGCGACTACTGATCGCTAATTCAAATTAGGTACGTATATTTTATTCATTCGTTGTACATCGATATCAGAATAAACCTAATACAATTGCTATGAACGGGTTAGCTCGTACAGATACAGTGATAATAAAAAAGAAAATTTATCATTTATGTTACTCTCATGGGTCAGACTGCAGTTGCTAATCTGTATTCATTTCAAAATCATGCCAAATTATAACAGGAAATCGATCATACACTTGCAAATCATCAATAGTTCCTACAATCAAAGCCGAATATGAAAACAGAAACAAAAGAAAAAATATAAAAAAAAACTTGTAAACAGTTACCCGACATTGTTTCGAATGCACCACATCTGAGCTAGACACATGTACACCAATAAATTCAACATATCCATCGGTTATTGGAAACCGATTCCTGTCTCTAGGGCTCTCGTATATACCGGGAGCGTCGATTGCAAATTGGATGTCTCACTTCAATTTGTCATGCACAAGTGCTGTGCTAGTGACGGGGAAATCGCAGGACGTCCCGTGTTTCCCGTCAATTCTGGCTTGTTGGCAAAGTTAAGACTATATAGGTCAGACGTGGATGAAATTGAGCAAATTGAGATGCATTTGGATTAGCCTTGAATTAGGATCAGCAATATATTGTGTCTTTCTGTGCGAATTATTCATACATCACCCTTCTGCTGATAGGTTTTCTTTGAAGGGATATTTAAGGTTGACATACTCTTTCCATGGTTTTTCCAACTACAACTTATTTGATAAGTATGCTGTATCGTATGTTTATCCCAACGCATGTCTTTTTGACTTTGCCTCTTCGTCGTACCTACGCTTGTTTAAATTTTTTCATCTTTCATCCTTTCATTCAACATTAATGTTATCACAACCATCACCGGAATTTTCCTTTTAATCTTCACACTGACCTTTTCAGCCACAATATTTACTCATATACAATTAATTTCACATGATTTAATCTTCAATTTCCCGGTTGTACAAACAGCACTAGAGCAAACGTTTTCTCATCCCAATGGGATTGCTCTGGAGTTTCCATCACTGTTTTATTTTCATTTAGTTGGAACTGCGGCGCGCATTAATCGAGTTTCATTGCTGGGGTTCTGTGCTGCAGCCATTATAACTGGGACGTTCACAAGTTGAGTTTTTCATTTTATTCAGCATTTTTATTTTTATAGATGATGGGTTTTTGGGTTGTGGAGGTCAGATAGGCAATCGCTCCATGTAAAACACTGGTATTCAGCTGAATCCGGTTAGACTGGAAGCCGATCCCAACATAGTTGGGAAAAGGCTAGGCATCTGCCTAGCCTTTTCCCAACTATGTTGGGGGTACCATCATCTCATGATGATGGGTTTTTGGTTAAGTTATAACAGCCGCACGGGTCGATCGATTATATTAAGCAACGCTTGCCAAGGTCGGTCCGTGGATGGGTGACCGTCTTGACATACAGATACCCTTCCGTGTCTGGGAAAACACGATAAGCCGTTGGTCCCGGCTGTCATTCTTGTATCTTTATCAGTCGTAATTCGTAACGGGTAGTCAGAACTCCGAAATTCTGACAACCTGTCTTACCAAGAAGTGCTATCGTATTACCCAGTAACTGGGTTGTGATTTTGTGAAGGCCAAATAGGCAGTTGACCCATTTAAAATACTGGTATTCAGCTGCATCCGGTTAGACTGGAAACCAACCTCAAAGTCTACGCAGTTTGATTGGGTTCAATTTTTATTTTACAGCAAGTTACTTCTTTGTTTCAGCAGTTACTTCTTTGTTTATTACATTTGCGACATTTTTTACATACTGTGCCGATTTGTTCAGTATATTTTTGTGTTGTAAACTTTTATCTTTAGTAGTATCACCTGAAAGTGTGTCAGTAACAAGGCGCCAGGTCATTGACCGACAAACAGACTAACCTTATGTACACCACTCTGGCTACACAATGTTGCAAATGTGTGTATATTTTTCAACTTTGTATTACCTACACATTTCGATTTAAATGGAAATGGGGATTGCGTTGTATTATTATGCTTGTTATTGACGTTTTAAATTATAGTAAAGAAAATGGACACCTATTTAAACACTATATGATTGTATTCAGAGGCGTTAAAATATATTAAATTTTCTCTATTACTTCAGACTATTTTGATAGTCGTGTCAAACAATTCATCATCTTAATCGTCCACATCTGACTTTACCCACTGCTGACCATAAACCTTTTTGTTCTTGTGCCTCACGCTCGTATCAAACGATTATTTAAAGGTTCTTGGTTTCAAAATAACCCTTCAACAAACCGTCCACGACGCGGACGGTCACGAGACCGTTTCCAAAATAATCATGACACAATTAACCACTTCTTTACAGCTATAACTAAACAGAACCGTAAATGCTTTTAGATTCGTTACAACCAACCATTTGGCAGTACCGCCAAATACTAGCACATATTTTGCTCAACTCTATATACATCATATTTTACTGTAGTAGATTTAACTGAACTAAGAGCTTATGTACTTCATGGCGTAGACGCTTCAAATGTACCTTGAAATGGATTTTAGAGAAGGAATTATTTCGGTCTTGTAGTGATATAATTGGAGTTCAGGGGCTTTCATCGTGTGTATGTAGTTTATTATATAGTGGAAGTGGAAATGCCTTTGTACGGATTGGTTTGAATAATAGGGTGTGAGGAAGGAGCAATTAAGATTCCCAAGTAATTACACAAATGGTTGTAAATGCTATTAGAATTTACTTATTAATTTGTGTCCTAAGGGAAATGTACCACTGGGAATATTTGTAACCACGGTAATGTGTTCATTACATAATTTGTCGTAGGTAGGTATTACATCATCGCGTACGTTTGTTTGTTTTTGGTAGGTGTATTGTTTGGTAGTGGTTTTAATTTTCCACGAGCTTTCCTACAACATTTAGGAGAATCGCTCTCTACCCTTGAGTTTGAAAGGCGACTTTCTGTGTCCTTTTCACTGCTGAGAAACTGCTTATCATCTATCCGTCTCCCAAGTGTTGTTTCTCTTTCATAATAATGTTTATTTCTAGTAAAATGATTACAAGGTTACAGGTACAGTAATATGATACAACATAAAGTGCATTTAGTATTATCACCTGGCACCCAAACTAGGTTTATAGCCTGTGACTTGGGGACCAGTGATTCCATAAGGGTAGAGAGTTGATCAAAAAGTTATAATAAAACTGTTTTCACCAGTAAACATGGTTAACATAGCAATACAGTTATTATTTTGTGTATAGAAAAAAGAAAAGTAAAAATAATTTATAATAAAACTGTTTGTAAGTGTTTGAGTGAGAGTGAGTTGGTCGTGGTAGGTGTAAGTAGTAAGTATGTTGTGTATGTGTAAGTAATGTGAAGGTGCGGTTTGTGTATGGTCTGAAAGTGTCCTGGTAGGTGTAGTAATGGTGGATGTGTGAGTAAGTGTGAAAGTGGGGGAAGTGTATGATTGTTTGTGTGTGGAAATACTTGAATAAGAGGAGATCTGTCTTAAGCCTGTGGTAAGAGAAGTTTTTCGGTCTCGTCATATGATTTCTCAATTAGCCATTCTTTAACTGTGCTTTTGCATTGTTGATAATTTAAACTGTGGATATGGAGAAATTTATTGATTTTATTATATAGAATACCTATAGCTGAGGTAGGTGAATTCGTGTTTTGCAAAGGTGGTTTTGTGTCTAACTGGCGGAAGGGCAATATCTGCGCGACGTTTAGTACTTGCTGTGAACGGCAGCCGATGTTTCCTTAATACACATTGTAGCACATATAAGCCTTTCACTGTCAGAACCCTGCTTTCCCTAAAAAGTTCCAAAGTAGGGTATTGGCTTTGTGACTGTTATTACATTTTCAACAGTATGTCTTTCTCGATTTGATGTAGATCTCAGCCTCAAATAGTACACGTATTTTATCATCATCATTTCAGCCGAAAGACGTCCATTTCTGGACTTAGTCCTCTCTCAATCGTCGCCACAACGACCGGTCCTGTGTTTCTCGCAGCCAGCGGACGTATTCCATTACTAATGTTATCGTTTCCTTTGGTTACAGAAGAAGAATGCTACCACTGCATGGCGAGCCTGGTGGCGTCCAAGGAAAAGATGTTCATCACACAAACGAAACTACTCAACGAAGTTACATGGAAGACTGTTATGCAGATCGCTAAAAAACATGCCGTAAGTTTACTTCAAACATTCTGGCTTTTTGTAAACAATACACGCTACAGTCCACTGTTAAAGGGCTTACAGGACCTAAACACAAAAACGCAAGTTTTAGAAACAATAAAAGTATTTATGATCGACTATAGTAAACGAAATCCGAAAAATGTATGATATTCTTCAGCATATATGCTAGGTAGATAGTGTTTTGAAAACATAATACAACTAATTTGATACGATAGAAAAAAAACATAAAGATTCCTCTAAAAACTATCTTTTTACAATAAAAACCATACTAATAAAAATACAATAATTCTGATTTTTTGTCAAAAGATTTTACAAGCAACATACTAAAATACTAGTGTTTTAATTTTTTAGTCCAAACAATAGATTTTTTGTCATTAAATAATTGCTTCATATTTTGCAATAAATTACCAGCGTTGTGTCATCGCGGTTCTCTTTCTTTTCTATGCAGTCCGACAGTGACCGCGCTTTAGGTCATGTAATCTACCACTGAAAGTTCCAAGGACTCCCAGGTTGACACCAATACACGCTTTCGGTATACTTGCACAGGCACGCCAGGAGTCTTCACTCTAATGGCCGAACCCAAAAACCTATTGATATATAGCTACTGATAGTAGCCAGTATAATTATAACTGTCAGTATAATATAATCATACAGGTCGCTACTGATATACCCCCTTACTAATAAACGTATGAATAGTTACACACCGATTTCTCTCTTTCAGTCGTCAGTAATTTGACTTTCGAAAGAAGGAGACAAAACGTGTAACTATACAGCCGCTATACAACGTTTATTAGTAAGGGAGATAGATTATTGGGACGTCAAAATCAAAGAAAGATAGGTTGATTTTTCTACCTCCAAGTATGCCAAAACTGGTGATAGATAGGTAATTGGATTCGGCCGTAAGTCCGCCAACGATACGGGCCCATATCCAAAAGTAATTGATCTGTCAAAACAAGTGACAAATTCAATTTATCAAATGGGCAAAAAAAAACATATCGCGTGTAGGGACAACTGTCAAATCGTGTTGTCATTCATTCTTAGTTCGGGCTCAGAACTAAGATCATAGCACACGTATCAAACCGGAAAGTACCCCGAGCTTACGTCTCTTCGTCCACCCTTGCCCCGTCACCCCTTCGGTCTGCCTGCTGCACCATCAACCAGTGGTCGTCGAGCAGTAAGCGCGGCGTCGCCTAGCCGTAGCCGAGTCGACGTATCGGAGCTTCTGATCCGCTTTGGTTACGTGCTTACCTTAGGTTGACGCCTTTTTGACGGCGAGGCGAAATGCGATACGCTGCCGATCCCTTTCCGATTTGATACGTGCGCTATGCCTTTAATCTTATGTCCGTAGGTTATACGGAGTAGGAAATGCCCGTGACTTCGTGCTTCAAGAGTACACTAGTACATCTGGATCCTTGCACTAGTAGACCTCTGGGAGACCATAGCGTGTATGGCCTCCATAATTTCCAGTACCCACCCTAATATTATTAAGTTAGTCACAGACAAATTGGTGTAAAAGAACTCTACGCAATGGCGATTGTTGGTTGTCAAAACGATTAGCTATCATAACGGGTATACGAGTATGAAGCGATTATAGGGTGCTGTGTTCACCCCTTACATGACCAATCAACGTATGTTACATCAGCCTGACCAATGATGCGGCAATAATTTCACTAATGATTACACCCGACTCCGATTTGCTGACGCGACAAATGACTCTAATGATAGGACCACGGAAATAACCGGCTGATATTGGAAAATATTAACGCCCTTACTAATAAACGTTGTATAGCGTCTGCATAGTTACACAATGCTTTGTCTTCTTCTTTCGAAAGTCAAATTACTGACGACTGAAAGAGAGAAATTCGTGTCCAGTGGCCTCGTCTCTCATCCCGCGCAAGTACCAATGTGACTTTTTCAATTCATATGTATTTTCTGAGTTTATTTTGGAGCAAGCAAGCAAGCATGGTGATCAATGCTCGTGCCTCCTCTATACAAGAAGAGGCATTTGTCCTGCAGTAGGACAGTAATAGATTAGTATTATTTTTATTAACCGACTTCAAGAATGGAGGTTCTGTATTCGACCAGGTATGTATGTATGTACGTTTGTACGCCCGCGATTTTCTCAAAAACTAATGAAGTAATTTTAATAATTCTTTCATTAATGTGATCTGCATACTTTCAGGAAGATTTTAGCATATAATACATTAGGTAATTATTCTTATGTACGAAGTTATATACTTACATTAATGTACTGCATCTCCGGCATTTCTATGCGTATTTTGATGATTCTTCTAGTCGGTGTCTTCAATTTTTCAATGCACTAGCGAGTCCTTAATTTCGGAAGTCGGTGTCAAAAAACGAAAATGCGGAACCAACGACACCGACTTCCGAAATTAAAGTTATTTATCACTTTGTAGTGTTTTTTTTAAGTCAGTAGTTTTTTTTTTGTAATAAAGTTTTTATTATATTTCGAAGTGAACAGAGCTCAATTTGTATTGATCGTCAACTCTCAACTCTCTCGTACTTTGCATTGCTAATTTTAACAAACTTTAGTACGCGAATATCGCTTGAAGAAACTTGCCCCACGATACAATTTATGCTATAGAACTTTATCCATAAATCACTTATAAAGTTGGTAAATAAGATCGATAATAACTAGTTTATTTAATTAAGATTTTCCTTGTAGTTATGCATAACCTAGATAATTGCAGGGCAATAAACTGTGATATTATGTACAGTTTATGTTGTAGAGACGTAATGATCGAAGTATATTATGTATTTACCTAACACTTGAGTTTTACAAACGTTACATATATACCTGAGATATACAGAGTAACTGGGGCATCGACGTGCAACGTGTTACAATGAATTCAATAAGTACATGATTCTCAACACCCCTGGGTCGAAATTTTTCGTTGGTTTTTTTCATGCGACCTTGCGGAAGCGCTGCGTGTCTCTTGTGCGCAGAGTGCGGGCCAGCTCCAATACCGTTCTGAGTCATCATCTGCCTAGCCTTTTCCCAACTATGTTGGGGTCGGCTTCCAGTCTAACCGGATCCAGCTGAACACCAGTATTTTACATGGAGCGACTGCCTATCTGACCTCCACAACCCAGATACTGAGTACTACGATACCCCTTGGACATACTGGTTGTCAGAATTTCGGGCTTGTGACTCTTCTCTTCTTCGATCTTCGACAGTCATTACGAATACGACTGTCAAAAGATCCACGAATGACAGCCGTTGCGCCACACCGTTCTGAGTATAACAGCAAATAGGTTGGACTGTCCTTATGTGCGACACTGCTGTGACAGACAAGGCAAGCCACGTTTTCACTAGGGGACATGTCACGGAGACATATATTATCGCCCAACATTCACGTGGTAGATCTTTGCGACTTTGTGGGACAATGTCGCTCGACATTTGACATACGTCACATGACATACGTCATGTTCGTGAACGGGCGCCGTCAGTTGGGACTGGTCATCACTTAGCCGCCTGGGCTTATTTTAATTGTTTTAATTTTGGATTGTTGTTTTGTTACTATTTGTTGTATTCTGGACGCTCTTAACGCGGACATCTTTTTATTTTTTTTTACATCGTTCTCACATTACATAATCATAAATTCAAAAGAAGTGATGTAACAAATGTTTTTGTAAAATGTAATTTAAAAAGAGTGTCCATGGAGTTTCTTGCCCGTTCTTCTCCATAGGTACCTACGCTTTGGAATGGGCAACTAGCTTCATATTTTATGACTGACCGACTTCTTGACAATTCAAAAGTGCCTGTTAAAGGTTTAATTGAAATAAATGCTTTGAGTTTGAGTTTGAGTTTGAGTTTGAGTTTGATTTGTCTTGTTCAAACTACCCAGTTGTAAACAATATGTCGCCCGAGGAGGTAGTGTTGCGGACCCTTCTGCCATTTTCAGAACTCAAAGCGACGGTCGCAGAGCATCGACTAGCGACAAGTTGCGCGACCCGTAAATGTCCCAAGCGACGTCGGGCGACATCGCGCGGCACACGTGAATTTCGTGAGTCGCGGAACAAATGTCCCCTAGTGAAAATGCGGCTTTACATGATAGTGTCGCTCGTAAGAGACTACTGTAGTGAATATGAGTTGATTATGATTGAATATGCATTTGTGTGCTGATGTTGTATTTATATTATACTAGCTGCGCCCCGCGGTTTCACCCGCGTAAATGTCGATCCCGTGGGAATATCGGGATAAAAAGTAGCCTATAATGTGTTTTTTGTATTTAATATTGAATAATTTAATTTAAAGATGTTTTCTGATATGGGTTTATGAGGCACTTACCTGAAATACAAAACATGGTTTCGGTATGCGCATTGTTGTCCCTGCAACCCTGTATGTGTCATTGTGCCTGTGTGAGTCATTTGATGAGTACCCATCCGCAAAAAAAAAAAACCTGTAAGTATGTGCTGCTTGTAGTCAAACTTTTAAGCCGATCCTAAAGGTTGGATATTGGAATATGATGTCAAAATAAAAAGTTTATAGATCATTTTATTAGACAGATAGAACACTCTATATTATAATAGTACACCATGAAAATTACAAATATTAAGAAAAAATGCGAAAAAATATTTGAAAAAGCCTAAGTAAAAAGTCATAATTCTAGGTTTAGCTTTCGCCTATTTTCTCCTCCAATATTGGACCAATTTAAAACAGATTAAGAAGGATATGTACTGTGTCCCTAAGTTTTCCTTTTTGATGATACATTATTTTTATAAGCTCTAGAACTCAAAAAATGCTCAAAATTGCCGCTGTTAACAGAGGCCGAATTTGACAACTATTAATGAAAAACATAGGGACACAGTATACTTATATCCTTCTTATTCTGTTTATGAAATATCTTTTGAATTGGTCCAATATTGGAGGAGAAAATAGGCAAGAGCCAAACTTCGAATATGACTTTTTACTTAGGCTTTTTCAAAAAGTCTCTCCGACCGCATTTCCTCTTAATGTAGAATTTTACAAGACAATAATGCAGATAGTCTAGTTATTTGAAACACATTACTTGTGTGCTGGTTAAACCTTCCGAGTAAGTTAAGCATACTTGAAACATTAGGAGTTAGTAGTCCATGAATGAGCTCCTCACGATCTCTCGCTCGCTCGTTAGTTTGAACAAAACGTCTATCTAATCCATACTAACATTATAAATGCGAAAGTGTGTCTGTATGTTAACTCTTCACGCTTAAACCGCTGAACCGATTTAGATGAAATTTGGTATAGAGATAGTTTGAGTCCCGGGAAAGGACATAGGGTAGTTTTTATCCCGATATTTCAACGCGATCGACACTTATACGGGTGAAAGCGCGGGGCGCTGGTAGTAATAAATAATATCTACCTGTCTATTATCTTAATGTAGGGCAAAAGACTCTTCTCATACAGAGAAGGCATCAGCATTGATCACCATGCTTGCTTTAGGGGCTTACTGGACCTAAACGAAAAAAACGCATGTTTTAAAAACAATACCAGTATATAACCGACTACAGTAAACAAAATCAGAAAAATATATGATATTCTTCAGGATATTATGCTAGGTTGATAGTGTATTGAAAACATGATACAACTAATTTGATACGATAGAAAAAATCATGAAGATACCTTTCGTTTTTCAATAAGAACCATACTAATAAACATACTGATTTTTTGTCAGATTATTCTACAAGCAACATGCTAAAACATGTTTAAATTTTTTGGTCGAAACACTAGATTTTTTTAAAATTAAATAATTGCTTCATATTTTGCAATAAATTACCAGGGTTTGTGTCATTGCGCTTTTCTTTCTTTAATTATTTTCATTAAAATTGAGAGTTAAAAAGTTATTCTATAACCTTAACCAATAGTAGAAATTAAGCTGGTTTATACAGTGCATAAGGAAACGATTATTTTATCAGAACATTATTTTTTCGGAAACTTAGTATTTTTGTCGGAAACTTAGTATTTTTTTCGGAAGTTTGTTATTTTTTTTGGAAATTTAATTTATTATTTGAAAGTACAGATTATTTTTCGAAGAGTTCTAATTTGAATAAGCTTATGCTTATTTGATAAATACAAAGTTTTTTTCGGTAATTCATTTTCACACATTCAACCACAGATCGTTGAAGTTAATTTATTTTTCGGAAGTTTTATTATTTCCCTATAAGGCGATTGTCACACTTCACAGCATCACGCAGCGGGACGCAGAAAACGTGCCCCCGCACGTGATTTTTAACGGACGAAAAAACGGAGGAGGTTCTCAAGTCAACGCGTATATTTTTTTTATTTTTTATGTATGACCACGCATACATAATTTACATACAAATTCAATAAAAACGCTCTTCCGTGCAGGGAATTTGGCTCCGTTTCACGCACCCCGCTGCGTAATGCGGTGCAGTGTGCGAATCGCCTAAGAAATAAGTTGGTGTGTTATCCTTGACAGCGTTTTTTGATACCGCAAAGTCAAACCTGCCATAATGTTGATGACAGCAGTCAATGCGGCCGTTATGTGGCGGCCACCACTCTTCTAGGAAACTATAACTTTACCGGAGTAGGGTTTCCCTGAGTGCTAGAGCGTTTTCGACACCGAAAAGTCAAACCCGCTGCCATCATCTTTAACAGCCGTTATGTGGCGGTCGTCCGCTCTTCTAGGAAGCCGTAGTTTTACCATCAAGTGAGATAGCGAACACAACAACAACGCAACACTCAACATACATAACACAACAACACAAACAAACATACAACAACACACAACATACACAACACAACAACACACAACATACATAACACAACAACACAAACAAACGTACAACAACAACACATACAACAAGAACACGGAACATATTTAGCGTCTACAATAATTTCTTACAAGAATTTTTGATTCGTAACAACATCAAATTCTAGTTCCCTATAATATAAGGCACTCCACACTTATTCAGCTCTGTTCAGCTTTTGTTCATAGAAAACAACGATTTTGTATGAGGTGCGTACGGCATCCGTTCAGCCGCGGAATGCTGAACGGATCAACGGACTCTATACAAAATCGTTGTTTTCTATGGACAAAAGCTGAACAGAACTGAATACGTGAGGTTAGTCCCTTAATAACCATGTTATCTATTTAAAACAATTAACGTACATTAACCCGTTTCATAGTAATCGGGTCTTGTTTATTTAAACTAAATACTCTACTAGTGAAAACATTTGATTTTCGTATCAGACGAAACGTTGCGTGCGAGTCTGTTTACAATCAAACAAATAAATCTGACTTTTAAATTGTTGCTTAAGGCTCTTACATACCTTGTGTTACTGCGTATATTGTTACAAAATACAATAAAGAATATTAAAGTAATAAAATGGTGGCCTAGTAGGTATAAACGGCCTCGACATACGGTCATAGATTCGAACATACGGTCATAGATTCGAACCCAGACTGCTTTACTTTCCAGCGGGATTGTCCGAAAGGGTTACCGCTGGCCCGGAACACAAAGGGCTAAGAAAGGAACACGGGTG
Source organism: Mesoligia furuncula (assembly GCA_916614155.1). NCBI lineage: Eukaryota > Metazoa > Arthropoda > Insecta > Lepidoptera > Noctuidae > Mesoligia > Mesoligia furuncula. The sequence goes on along the minus strand of OU744802.1, from coordinate 25,883,048 downwards.
GGTTTTAGTCAGTAAGAGTCTGACACTCCCTTCCGCTCCACCCAGAACGGGAGGAGTCATTTGATGATTTCTCATCCGCAAAAAAAAAAGACTGCTTTACTTTGTGTAAATTATTTCATCACCACTGCCCTGTAAATCCGAAACACTGTATCTCAGCGAAGTACCTATTCCGTGAAAAGGGCTTTTAAAACTTTTTTGGTCTTTGGTACGTTATTGGAAATATATTTTTAAAATACTAGGGGAGCTCCTAGTATTTTAAAAATTCTACGTAATATAAAATGAAAAAGCAATAAACAGGGCTATGTAACTGCCTCGAAAAAATTAAATGAGCGGTATTAAGGCAAAACACTAACTCGAGTTGCAGTGTATTGGATATACACGACAGACCACTGCTCTCAAAACGGTGAAGGAAAACATTGTGAGGACAACGTGTTCTACAACCAAAAATCGAAGACATGTGACATCTACCGACCCGCACTGGGCCCGCGTGGTGGATTACGGCCGTGACTGAGGCCTGTGTCCTCCCAGCAGAGGGAACATTATAGGCTGATTATCCATTCTAATATTATAAATTCGTAAGTAACTTTGTCTTTCTGGCTGTCTGTATGTTAACTTTCCACGCCTAAACCACTGAACAGATTTCGCAAAAATTTGGTGGAGAGATAGATTCCTTCCCGGGGAAGGACATAGCTTAGTTTTTATCGACATACCTCGTGGGCGGAAACTAGTGTGTGTATACAGTAGTATAAATATTCAAATCATCCAAAAAATTACACCATAAAAGGCCAAGATTTTCATGTTTTAAAGAATAACTTAGCCCCTGGGCTTTAAAGCTGAATCAACAGATAAGCTAGTTTTCATCCGAGAATCTTTTTAGGTGCACAGGTTGCACCACGGGTGAACTGGGAACTGAACGTGAAACTTTAAACCACCGATAACTTTGCCCGCAACTTTGCCCGGGTATAAGTTTAAAAGTTTCAGAGAAGAAAAGCTGGAACAACGCTGCCTACCGCAATCGTCAAAATCGGGTTCCATGGTTTAACTGAAAAAGGTAGCAAATAATAATATAATAGAGGCAAACTCGCGTCAACTAAAAAAAACATTAAGCATTTATGTCGAACCCGCGGTTTCACCGGCATAAGTCTCGATCTCGTTGTTATATCGGGATAAAAAGCATCCTATGTCATAATCCAAGTCATGGTCCACCCATGTGTCAAATTTCGTCCTAAGCGGGTCAGCCGTTTTAGCGTGAAAGCGTAACATACATACAAAAAATTTAATCTTTGACAGGCACTTTTGGATAATCAAAGGGTCAGTCCTTCAGAAAGATTAAGGCTAGGTGTCCATTCCAAAGCGTAGTAGGTTCCCATGGAGAAGAACTGGTAAGAAACTCTACGGACTCTTTAAAATCAAAATATTGTTTACATCAACAATTTAAGTCATCATAATCAAAATATTGTTTACATCAACAATTTAAGTCAGCCTATAATGTTCCCACTGCTGGAACACAGGCCTCCTCTCGGTGAGAGGGAGTGGGCCGTAATCCACCACGCGGGCCAGTGCGGGTTGGCAGATGACACATGTCTTCGAATTTTTGGTTCTAGGACATGCCGGTTTCCTCACGATGTTTTCCTTCACCGTTTTGAGAGCAGTGGTGATGAAATAATTTACACAAAGTAAAGCGTCTGTCTGGGTTCGAACCTACGACCTACAACTCGAAGTCGCGGCCGTTACCACTTTGGCCACCACTGCTCAACAATTTAAGTACTAGACTTCAATTTCACGTTCCAAATAGTACCTAAGACTTAAATTAAATAAAAAATTAACCCCTTTACGCAGTACTCAGTAGCAGCTCTTTGATGTTCACTCGACATTTAAACCTTAATTGACAGCTAATTGGTTTACGAATTCGACTTGCCCTTTGAAGTTTCCATTTAAAATTACCGGTCGATAGCAAGTGGTGGTTTGTAGTTTCTAGTAAGTAAATCATATAATTTTCTGTAAATTACTTCAAAAACCACTCAAAATTAAATTATGTTTTAAAACTAGAGCCCTAATTCTCTATGAACAATTAATGATTCCTTACTTCCACATTCTAACCCACGTCTGTTCCTTACCTAATCACGACATCTACTAATAATGTATTCTCTATGACACAATGAACGACAAACTCCAAAGGTCTCTTTTAAAGTCCAGACATGATCTTGGTCAGGCCATATTTAGACCACGCAGATTAGTGTCTGAGATGGTCTTTTGAGGAAAAAACCACACAGTTTTGAGTCTCATTGTTCAGTCAGTGCACGTATTTGTCAGTAATTGTGTACCTCTACTTAAAACTTAAGGAGCTCAACGACTCGACGAACAATACCAAAAACGTAGCCCTTATACCCCTTAAGGCATGGCGTGCCAACCCCCAGAAGTGCGCTATCAAGCCCATTACTCCACCATAACTGTAGGTCACGCAACTAGGGTAGCTTAAGGCTTAAGCTATTCCCTTTGTTTTTGTCATGTAAATATATTACGGCGCCCGTGGGGGCTGTGACATAAGTTCTTCGTAATGGCGCTGTAGTGTAGTGTGTGTGTAGTGTGGAAATTCATATCGATTATTTTGTTGGAAAAAATTATACTGTAACCGTATTTAGTAAACAAATTACCACGTTACTACACACATCAAAAGTGTCTAGGGATCAAGCATTTTTATGCGGATTTCTTGAGATTGAGATGTGGCTTTGTAATAAATTTATGATTTTATAAATTTATATGGATCCTTTTTGGTGCATTTCATAATTTGAATCAGGAACTATGAATCAAATTCGAGTAAAAGATGAAAATCAGCTGTCAATATTTTCCCTATAAAAACATACAACGCATTGAAGACATTATTAGTGCTACTGTTTCCCTACTACTGATTAAAACCAACGTTATTATGGAGCGGCGACGTCATTTAAGCAGGGAAGAAATGCTCAGAGCCGTGGGAATGATAGAAGCTGGTTCCCGGCAACATACTGTGGCTTTAGCTCTGAATACAAGTCAGAGTGTTATCAGTCGACTTTGGACACGTTACCGAAGCACTGGTACCGTGGCTGAGCGCCATGGAGGACGGTATCGCTGCACCACACGGAGACAAGACCGATACATTCAAATCTTAACTCGAAGAGCTCCAACAATAACCGCCATGATGTTAGCCGTGAGGCTTCATCACTCTTCAGGGAACTTAATTAGCGACCAAACAGTCAGAAACCGCTTGCATGAAGTGAACCTTCATTCCCGAAGACCGCTACGGGTACCACCTATAGCAATGCACAATCGTAGGATTCGATATCAATGGGCTCTTGAACACAGAAATTGGGCAGAAGAACAATGGCGTTTCGTGTGCTTTTCTGATGAGTCTCGTTTTGGTATGAGACCGGATACAAGACGTATACGACACTGGAGAACCCCTGGACGCCAACAGCGATTAAAATCCTGCCAGGAAGTCCATCCTTATAGTGGTGGAACCATCATGGTATGGGCGGGTATTTGGATCGGCAGAAGAACTGAGTTGATTTGGATCAGAGGCAACCTCAACGCTCAAATTTATGCTGAGACGATTGTATCAGACGTCATCGTTCCTCTACAAGTGCAAATCGGTCCCTTATTTCAGTTAATGCATGATAATGCACGACCGCACACCGCAAGAGTTGTAAGACAGACTCTCGCCGCAGCTAACATCAATGTCCTGCCCTGGCCTGCTCAGTCGCCAGACTTGAACCCGATTGAGCATGCATGGGATATGCTACAGAGAAGAGCTCTGCCGAATATGGAGGGTATCCAGTCGCAAGAAGACCTTTTTTTGTTGTTGCAACGAACATGGGCGGCCATTCCACAGCGTGATTTGGATGAACTCATTTTGAGTATGCCAAACCGATGTTCTTGTGTTGTTAGTGTTCGCGGTAGAAACACGGATTATTCATTGTTTAAGTTACCCAATAAAATTTTAAAGAAAACTGTTATTTCAGTCTTTTTTTCAAACTTTTGTGTTAGTGGTTCAAATGTCAAAAATCCCTTTATTAGGAAAATGGCAAATTTCTTTATGAATGCAAAGGTGACTTGGTTTATCGTTACTGTGACAAACGAAAACACTTTATTTGATGAATCCTTAAAGAAAATTTTAATTAATATCAATCAGGAGAAAAGTTATTGCAAAAATATATGTTGATCCCTAGACACTTTTGATGTGTGTATACCACCCAAATAGCCACGAAACGGAAAATTTAAGAAATCATCTGCCCTTGCATAACGACGATAACACGGATTACTCATATTGATTTTAAAAAAATAACACGCTATAAATAGAGGCTCAAATATTTAAAAATGTTACACCTTCAGCAATCATTTATTTACAATACTGCCCTAACAGAGCTGTATGAGTCTGTAAGTTAGACACGACTTAAATAGCAAAAAATAACATAAATCTTGAAGAAATCCAAACCAACTCATGCAAACTAACTAAAATAAAAGCTTTTAAAAATATGATTGTGATTTTCATTAAGTATATTATACAGGGTTATTGGTAAAACATTAACAACCCCTTAAGAGGTCATTGTACTCATCACTATGAACAACTGAACAACCAAACCTGAAATCGCGAAAAAAAATCAGCTGTTCCCTCCATTTATATTCGTATAACTCGTCAAAATGTAGGGAACAGCTGATTTTTTTTCGCGATTTTAGAATTGGTCCCATAGTAAAAGTTGTTCAAATTGATGAGTACAATGACCTCTTAAGAGGTTGTTAATGTTTTACCAATAACCCTGTATTATATTATAATTAAAATTATTTATAATAATTAATTGAATATAATTTTAATTATTTTTTAACTATAATTCATTATATTTTTTAAAATATATTATTAATATAAGTGTTTGTAAAAACCTACTACAATTAAATACTGTCCAGAACAGTGTGTTCCAATGTTTTCACATACATTAACTCGGCCTTTTTCGTATGCAGAACCTAGAGAAACATCACGACTACATAATTATCCCTTTAGTTTCGTTTCGTTCGTTCATGTATCTACTATGGCAAAGCTATTTTATTTCTGGAACAAAGGCTGAAGGGGCTCGCTGACCGAGAATAGTTTCTACCTTAAAAAGGGTTCTCCTACTAACCCGAAGTCAAGAGTTAACCTCTTATAAACTCGGTCGCCTGCTGACACTCGCAAAATTCCGCTTTAATCAGAATTTATGATCAAGCAGGTTGATAACCCAATAAAACGAGTCACAGTTTCATAATAAAATCAATAAAAAACAGCTGCGACCACAAAATTAGAATGAATCACTGCGACCAACGAATACATTATGTAATTGAATAATTATCGCATCTATTTGACACATCAAATGTGCCCACGCCGCGCCGTCGTGGTCTAACAATAAACTATCGATAACAAATATCACAAAGGACACATCACTATTTATCAACTATGAATAGTAAACATGGAGGGCAACGACCATTGTGGTAAAAATCGATCGGTTCACTTGAACTTTAATCGATTTCAGTACATAAATTATAAAACGAAGGTTTATTAATCATCAGCCTAAAATGGTCCAACTACTGGGACACAAGCCCCCTCTCATAGAGAGGTAGTGGGCCGTAATCCACCACGCGGGCCCAGTGCGGGTTGGTAGATGTCACATGTCTTCGAAATTTTGGTTCTGGGACATGCCGGTTTCCTCACGATGTTTTCCTTCACCGTTTTGAGAGCAGTGGTGATGAAATTATTTACACAAAGCATAGCGCGCCTGCGTGGGTTTGGACCCACGACCTATATCTTGTAAGTCGGGGCCGTTACCACTGGGCCACATTATTCATTATGGTTTTGTGTAAAAGACCATGGGAACTTTTGAATGAACACTGGGCCCACTTTTAAAAAGCCGTTTTCGCGCTGGATTTGAACTTAGCTGCCATAGAATGAAATAAAGTACACTTTAAGAGCTTTCATATGACATAAATAATTCATCACTGTTGAACAATGTTGAACATTTTTAAAAAACGCAAAAAATAACCGTTTTCGCGCTTGATTTGAACTTGGCTGCCATAGAATGAAATAAAGTACACTTCAAGAGCTTTCATATGACATATAATTCATCACTGTTGAACAATGTTGAAATATGACGATGATTATTATACTTCACTTCGTGCGCCGCGTAAACGGATAGAGCTATATGAAAACCCTGGTGGACCCGGTAGTTCGTTCCCGCGGGATATTTTCCGACTACCACACGGGTGATGCCGCGGACAAAAGCTAGTATTCGATAAAAGTATTGGGTTATGTTAATTATTGTCGAGATTTGTGCCAAGGGTTGCATCAGATTGTGAGTCATTACCCGTAATCGGTTGTTTGTATGTTGTCATCGAGTGCAATCAACCTACATGAAGTGTTTTCTTCGTGTTGCCGAATAGGGAAGTGACTACTTTCTTTTTGATTAGCATATCTGAGAATCGGCATGAAAACAATATGAATTAGGAACTATTTTTCCATCTACCTATTTATTTGTTCCTTGGATCGCCATCAGAGGCTACACACAAATACAAGTGTGCGCTTCCAATTATAGGAGACCACATCGTTCACTTACTATCTAGGTAGGTACAACAAGTTTGAGAAGGACAAAAATGTTAAAATAAAATACCTACACGAAATTCATAAAAATAATACCGGACCGGTTACCGGTTGTGAGGCACTTGGAATATCCGAGAAGTTGTATGAAATGAGCAGAAAAATTAAGCCCAGAATTAGAAGAAAACATTTTTTTTTTCAATTTTGACATTACTTATTAAAGTTTAAAAGTATCTTTTACTACACTGCTACAAGGTTCTTTTGGCGTGGGGGTGGGGGGGTGGGGGGGGTGGTTTTTAAACCTGTGTGCAATTGTTTTGTGAAATGTATTGAAAAAACAAGAATCTTGTAGCGCTATACCCCCGCCTTCATGTAACTCCTGCTTTATACAATGTCGTCATTGATTTAAGATGTCACGCCCCCCATACAGTTTCCGTACAGTGGTATGAATTGTTTGCAGAAGTCGGCGGCGCAGCACCTGTCGCGACTGTCGGGCGCCATCGGTCCGGAGCGCATCTACGCCGACTGGCAGTGGTGGATCCTCGCCGCGCTGCCCTTCCCGCACCTCGTGCGAGTCCTCGACTGCTTCTTCCATGAGGGGATCAAGGTAAGGACACAAGTCTAGAACTTCACTAAATTCTGAGCGTGGTTTCTGCAGATTTTAGTAGACGACCCCCTATTTTTGTCATCGACACGCTAAGAAGAAGAAGTGGACCTCCTTGAGAAAACAGCTCGTTCCTACAAGGAACACTTTACCATCATCAAAAAGCATTCCTTTTTTAAAGATATAAAGGTCAATTTAGTTACGTTATTTTTATTGAATTTGTGTTAGTATTTATTTATGACGTCGTACAAAATACTTCATATTTTGGGACGGTTTTCAAAAGCTTTGGACAAAAAAGTATATCCCATCACTAAAAAAATAACGGTAACAATAACGGTTCCACCGAACCGCACGTTACGAAATTTTGTTTCAGTGCGGTTAGTGGAAGTGGTCAGGTGCGATTCGTCCAAGTGCGGTTGAAATTAGTGCTCTGAGCGGAATACCTCAAACGTATTTTGCATCGTCGAAAACACTCTGTGATTGTTAAATCGTTTGATTCCTGTTCTCGTATGTGCGTATTAAGGGTTCAGAGAGTCTTCAGAAAAGGATTTCTTTTATAATAATTCATTACAAATCGCTGACCTGAAAACTGGTTCAATATCTCTCGAGGCCTGGCGCATGGGACTTCTTTAAAAAAAAAACCGGGAAAAAATACTTGACGGTGAAGCTATAGTGTGTCTCGTTATCATCAGGCATATTTTAATTATTGTGGGCTACTGTGGGTATGTGTTGGTTATTGCGCAATAGAAAAACAGTTTTCAGTTCAAATCAGATTATAATTTCACGAACAGTTTAATTACACTAGCGAATCACACACTGTAGGTACACACACTTAACGATACAGAACGCGCGACAGTTTCTGAGCACATGTTATCCGTACGATGTCCAATGGTCAAGTCCGCCGCTGCACCTCGAAGCTCGCTCTTCTCGACCCCCCCACGGACTCAGACTAGACTCTGTCCAGCGCCACCAGATTGCGCTGACGTTCCGAATAGTCAAACGGATGACGTATTTCCGACATACTTAACAATCGATATTCTGTTCCACAGGTTTTCTACAGGGTAGCATTAGCTATCCTCATCCTATTCAACAAACACGCATCGAACCAGAGCTCCGACTGGTACGCCGAAGCGACGAAGAACGGCGTCGACCACGCCATTGACAAGTTTTGTAGGAACATGCCTGCTTCGCCCACTAAGCTGCTTAGGACTGCTTTTAGCATTAGGGCTTTAAGGTAAGAATAAACTTGTTATGGACAGACATTTTAGCAGCACCATTTGTGCGTATTAGAAACTTCTAATGTGCTTACCCTACTCAAATTAAATTTGAACATGGCCAAATTGCAAATCGAAATGCTGAACGAAGAGATCTTCCGTACATTAAAATATTTTCGTCCCTGAAGAAATGTATCTAACTTCAAAATTCATAAATAAAACAAAACTCGTCATTTGAAACGAACATTCAAAATATTCTATTCCTCATCACGTATACGCTTCAAAAATTATTTAAGAAAACTTATTCCTTGACAAAATTTCGTTCATTAGGGGGTGTGCAGAATGTATAATTAATTCGTCTCAATCAGAGTATGCTAATGAGACGAATCCTGAACGTCGGTGCTTATTAGATTTCATATGGTAATACAGAAAATTTGTCCGTTGTCCAACATTATTTATGCTTTGTTTTCGCTTTGAGTCAGATAAATGAAGATATATGCGGTTTTATTTCGGGTTTACTCAAGCTTAGCTATAAATCTGTGTTAGGGTTTAGGAAATAATGTATGGGGGCGCGTTTAAGAGGCTTACAGGACCTAAACGCAAAAAACGTATGTTTTAGAAACAATAAAAGTATATGATCGACTACAGTAAACAAAATCAGAAAAATATATTGATATTCTTCAGGATATATGCTATGTAGATAGTGTGTTGAAAACATAATACAACTAGTTTGATACAATAGAAAAAAATCATGAAGATACCTCTAAAAACTTTCTTTTTTTTACAATAAAAACCATCATTATGATTTTTTGTCAGATTATTCTACAAGCAACATACTAAAAAACTAGTGTTTTAATTTTTTAGTCCAAACAATATATTTTTTATGGCTTCATATTTTGCAATAAATTACCAGCGTTGTGTCATCGCGCTTCTTTTTCTTTTAACAGTCCGACAAAGACTGCGCTTTAGGTTATATAGTCGCCTTAATATAGTAATGTAGGTATATGAAAAATATGAAAGAATCGTGGGATACGTGACGTTATAAGGTTGACGCCACACAATTGAAACTCTTTTTGGAACGAAGTTTGTTAACGCGGCTTGTTGTTTTTTTCTGGCAATGGCGTCTCGCAGTTCAACCTAGAAGGTTGTCGTCTGCTTATAAATTAATTCCAGCCAGGGTTTATAAAACTTAAAAACTAAGCGAGTACACGCCAAGGACACCCTCTGTAGGGTACGGACTCTGCTTAAGCCGTCGCTGGGAGAGTGCAGCAAGGGACAGGCTATAGTCCGCGCGGAACTACTTGGCTGCGCGTTGGACGGGGATGAGGGCGGCGGGGTTGCCTATTGTTCGCAACGCACGTACTGAGTCATGAGAAAGCGCCCCCGCCCCGCCGTCTCAATGCTCACATACCTAAGGCGCGGTCAACGAGTTCCGCGCGGACTATAAATTGGAATATCAGGCCTGTGGTAGGAGTTGACTGATAGAAATTGCCAAGGAAAAACCTTTATGCGACTTTTTCTCTCTCTCTGTCTCTTTCTATTATATACGAGTGTGTGTGCATACGAGTATCGCGTATGTAACTTCGTTCCTGACGGAGGACCGCACACGTTTTTATTGTTATTAAAATCTTCATAGCTCGGGAAAATTATCCATGAAGAAATTATTCCAAGATGTTGTTGATAAATATCGCAAATTATACGATTATCTTCACCAATCTAATCACCATCTTCCACAGTTCACAGTACATATCCCGGGTATTCATCAAGACGGAGATGACGCTCAAGTCGAAGCAGGTCATCACGGGATCCCGCCTCGTTCGCTCCCGGTCGTCCGACAACCTTCCCACCAGCCAGTCACAAGTCAACATCCAGATGATGTCACACACTCTCACCATCCGCGAGGTGGGTACTTACCCTTACTACAAAACTCTCACTTTTACCCTCACTCCTTCTGATTCTGACATTTCTTTGACAGGTGTAATGTTGGTAGGGATATTTATACAGTATGGATACCACATAATTATATGCAATAAATTATACCACATACTTGTTATCGCTTTTTCTGACAATATACAAAAAAAAAATAACGAAATCGGTCGCGAAAAAAAATCAGCTGTTCCCTACTTTTTGATGAGTTATGCGAACATAAATGTAGCGAACAGCAAATTTTTTTCGCGACCTATTTCGTTAAATTTTTGTGTATCGTCAGAAAAAGCGATAACAAGGATGTGGTATAATTTATTGCATATGTGGTTTCCGTACTGTATATGTGGTTGAGCTTAATTTGTTTTTCTAGACAGCTAATGTATGGGAATGGTTAAAGATTTTTGCGATTTATTTTCAGGAATATATTGATATTTTAATGTACTAAAATCATATGATATTATAATATATGTATTTTTAGCAGCAGCCTTTTATATTTTATGTATAAAATTATATATTTGGAAGAGGCTATATTTATCATTGTCAATTAAACAAAGATGATGATGGTATAATTTCCCATTGAACAATAGCCACGACTAGGTTTTTATATTCTGCTTACGGGAAGCTTTGATGCTAACAGTCACGATGATATATCCTAACTACACACTGCACATTCACAAATATATACAAGAATATATTTGTATATCGGTTTATTTTACTTGTTTCGCAGAGAATGTCTGAGGAAACGTGCAAACAAATGGTATTGTACTACGACTTAGGCGTGGCTTTGGCTTTTATTTATCATTAAATTCATTCGATTGCAACCTTAACACGACTAACTGTAAATCGAATTGTTATACAAATTCGATAGTCCAGTCTAATATATTTATTTAAGATACATACTGTTTAGTTTGTCGAACCACCGTTATGTTCTGTTCGGTCTGTGTAGCCAAGATCTGTGAATGACTATATTGTTGTGTACGTCGATGTTTCATACGATTCGATTTCAATTCTCATTAGTTAAATATTTGAAACGAATGAAGGATATCGAATATTCATTTTATCATTCGCTTTGAATGTCTGATTTATTCATGTTTCTTTCATTGTTTTAAGTGTGTCTCTCTTCTATGTACAATATATTTTCTTTTTAGAATAATTTATTGAACATAATATTATATGTCAATGTTTTTGACAATTGGCATGTGTGTGATCTTTGTTCGGAACTCTCCGGAGTCGATACAGATGTATAAATATAAAATGCCATAACAAGTGGACAAAGCTTGAGAAATTAACAAAAGTGTTGAGAGAATATCGATAATAGTGATGTGAAGGTCGCATGTAATCGATTGTTTTGTGTGAGTGCTAACTGTGTGTCGATTTTCCCGTTAGGGCTCACATTCGCCGGGCCCGCGCGCCCTATCGATGGGCGTATTCCCAATCCAAGCCATAAGGTCGCAGATTCTAGACCAGAGCGAAGTAAGATACAAGTATTAAGTCACCAAATATAAGTGTCGCCCCTATTGAGAGCTTGCGACATTATATCGATGTTTAGATGCACCGCTTGTCACTAGGTGTTTTATTTATTTTATTCTTTTGAAGCGATTTAGCTTTGGAAGGATCGACTTTACGAACTAAGCTTGTTTTTAATTTGAATATTTTATTTGCGTTTTTATGGTAAGTAAGTGTAAGCTAGTGTGCATGACGGCTAATGTGCGTCTGTTTTTTTTGTTCTTGTTGTTGTATTACGTGTTTATTTTGTACAGTGCCAATACAATAACTTTCTAAAGATCAAGGGAACACAAACCCTGTAAACAGTATCTGTTTTCGTCAATTTCATTACTGTACTCTACAATAAGTTTTCAACCTAGGTACGAAAATACATTAGGCTATTTCAGACCTGGTCTACGTTGTGTGTGACTCACACCTGGGGATCTACTCCCTAAGCAACGGCAGCTGAAGTTACGGGCGTTTTCTACTCCGTATTCATTACGGACATAATAATTTGATTATACTAGGACTTTTAATTACTGCAGTAAAATGACAGCTCGTGTTACCACTTTTTAATGAAATATAAATAATGATGTGACAAAAGAATCGATTCATTCAATTAATATTCAATTCAAAATCGACCAATGTTCAATTGAAAGATTATAGTATATTTTTGTCAGGTCAGTAGCTTGTTTTTCAGGTCGTGACGAACCCCTGAAAGCAAGTTGGTAAAACCATATTTACAAAATTAACAACTATGAGTATTACAACATATAAACTCAAATAAATAGGCTTTTCTCAATGACTAGATATCTGAACGTTAGGTCCAGGTCTAGGTCTTAGTCTAGGGTGGGTACCTGGATACCCAAAAAAAATACTTAATAAATTACGACTATATAGCCCACTTAATTGAGGTTGTATAGTTTGAATGATTCCTATGCAAATTCACTATTCGACCAAAATTTTGATGCGAACTAGTACTATTAATAACTGTCTTATATATTAATGAAACTATTACGTATATTTTTATCCGATCAATACAAAGAATATTTGATTGTTTAGGGTTAAATCAAAATTGGTCAATTGCGTTCCATTCACATCACTAGTAGAGATAGTGTGGCAACATAATCTATCGAAATGACAGTAAGAAGTGTCATTTTACTGTAGCTAATTAAATGTCAGACTGTAGTTCGGGGCCCGAACTAAGAATGAATGGCTACACGATTTGACAGTTGTCCGTACTACCGATATGTATTTGCCCGTATGAAAAATTTAATTTGACACTTGTTTTGACGGATCTACCATACTATATACTTTGGGACGGGCCCGTATCTTCGTTGACGGACTTAGAGAGAGTAGACCTCCTGTTGACTATACCTTTAGTACCATTTTCCCCCGTGGTTCGCAGAGCCCACGCTCCGCCCATCTGGCCCTGTGGTTCCCATTCCCTAACGCGGTATTCAAGGACCAACTACACCACGCATCAGACCTGAGGCATAAGGTTTGACAGGACATCTGTTCACACCTATCTTGTAACAAGGGGGATAGTTGTCGTGGTGGCACTTGTAACTGTAGAATTTATCTTTCATTTGAGCACTTTATGTAGATCGTTTTTAAATTGGCTGGTTCCGTAGGTACGTACGTGTGTGATTGGTCGTTTTGAGTGTTAGATTATATAGTCAATTTTATAACTGCGCATATAAGAGTCTTGCTGGACTAACTGCGCAGAGCGGCCATTTTTTTTTTCAAAATTATGTTTTGTTTCTTGTACTTATTTATTTTTGCAGATATAATTCTTGTCTAGGCAGTTTTTTCTTACGTATATCGGTTTAATAGTCGTATTAAATCTGAATAATCTTATAAAATAAATGTTATAATAGTTAATGATTGAACTTCTTTTTCATTAAGTTGAAGTTTCGATTTTATCAGAACTATGTATTGCTTAGCAGCTTTGTCACCTACGGAGCCCCAATTTTTATGCATGTGTCTATAAACTCCACATTGTCACTGTATCTAGTTGCACCTAAATTGTGCCTGATCACATGTAGGTAAACTTTTCAAGCAAAACTAGCTACTATTGCGTTAGTTTAGAATATTTTGATGTGGGCTATAATACTAAGCACCTTATCTATCGATAAATAAGATAGATTTTGATATCGATAAAAACGTTTGACAACATATGTAATCGGATAAATCTACTATAATAAATCTATAATATTAAATAGGAACCTGAATGTCTTTAATTTTAAATACATTATCAGACTTAAATTTATTTATATTCAAATACTAGAAAAAAAGTATAAGTATGTAATTATTATTGCTGTCAAAAATTATCCTTGCCAATTACATACTCTATGTGCAAGTTATACCTATGTATATGCCCATGTCAATGACAGATTCTTGAAAAATCACGAAATTAGTTGCGCACGCAGCGTAGGAATTAGTATTCATACATTTATCATTAATGAATTTTATATTCTTTGCGGACTGCTGAGCAGTAAATTTTTTTATTCTGAGTTAGTTGTTAAGTAAAACCAGGGCCATTTTCACAACTTCTTTGAAAATTATAAATCATTCAAGAATCAGCACTTTCTGAGCGTCAGAATTACATAAGACAGTCCCCCAAAACGCCCCACCCTTCATCACTTCCTAGCTAGGAAGAAAGTGGCGCATCAAACTCCCCAGCTGAAGTTGTGAAGTAACTTTATTTATTTATCCTTTCTTCTGGCTAGGTAATGAAATCACTTGAAAGTTCAATACTATACTGATCTCCAGTTGCATGGCCTTATTATACTCATTAGATTTTAATATCATTAAGTGTTTTTAAATATAGCAGTAATAAAAATAGAAAAAATAATTAGTACTCTAGGTGATATACAGCGTGTATCAGAAAGGTGTGGTGATATTTAAGGGTGTGGTACAGATGCCAGCACATCAAGCAAATTTCTTTAATAGATTTTCAACTTTATGGCATTATGTTCAATGTAGATTGGGAAAATTTGACAGTTTCGAGTAGCTTGCTGTGCTGGCGTCTGTACATACCATCAATCTTACTTTTTTTTAAAGAGGCAGAATGTACGTCATTGCTACTGTATTTTGCGGGTCGAAAAGGTGTAAAAAAATCCATTGGGAACGTGCTGTTTTTATTTTTATTTTTATTTAGGGCAATTCAGTTGCTAACCTAATGAAATATAGTATAATGCCAAAAGACCACGAAGTTTTTATCACGAGTTTTAAAAACTCTGAAGTGCGATTCCCAACTCGTGTGTATCAAGGCCCTCGACTACTCTACCCTCGTTAGTAATCGGTCACTTTCACCCCTCGGTGAACAATGTACTATTTCTCGATTACGATGTTGGTCCCATGGAGAATGTTGTTCAGTTTGATGGTCTGTTCCACGTCCTTAAATATGACCATGAATTACTGATACACGCTGTATAGAAGCTTATAATTAATTAAATAAGTAATTAATGTAGAAACATAGTCACAAAAGCCAGTTATTAGTCTGTTTCTCCAAGAAAATTAACATTTTTAAAGGTACAAACTGACTTGCGAGAAAAAGCGGTAGTGAGCGTAAGTTTAAAGAGTATTTAGTTTTCCTCAAAATATATGTGTCTTCCTAAATTTTATTTATCTAGTTATAGAACCCATTTATTTGGCCAAATTCACCAATGAGACTGACCGCGATGAGCACATCTAAACGCGTTCAAAAGCTGTCAGTGTCACAATGAGCACTTCTAAACGCGTTCAAAAGCTGTCAGTGTCACCATTGTTGTGGAATATTGACACTGACAGTTCTTGAACGTTCAAATGCTGTCCGTGTCACCATTGTTGTGGAATATTGACACTGACAGCTCTTGAACGTTCAAATGCTGTCCGTGTCACCATTGTTGTGGAATATTGACACTAACATCTCTTGAACGTTCAAATGCTGTCAGTGTCACCATTGTTGTGGAATATTGACACTGACAGCTCTTGAACATTCAAATGCTGTCAGTGTCACCATTGTTGTGGAATATTGACACTGACATATCTTGAACGTTCAAATGCTGTCAGTCTCACCATTGTAGTGGAATATTGACACTGACAGCTCTTGAACGTTCAAATGCTGACAGTGTCACCATTGTTGTGGAATATTGACACTGACAGCTCTTGAACGTTTAAATGCTGTCAGTGTCACCATTGTTGTGGAATATTGACACTGACAGCTCTTGAACGTTCAAATGCTGTCAGTGTCACCATTGTAGTGGAATATTGACACTGACAGCTCTTGAACGTTCAAATCAAGAAGCTTATAGATAAAAGTGGAGGCAACACTCTAAATACCTGAGTGAAGACTACTGTGGTCGGACACTCTCTTTCTAATTACATACATATGACAAAGAAAACACATATCACTGTTTCGTTCTCATGTGTGTATTTAGAAAGAGAGTGTCCGACCACAGTCGTCTTCACTTAGGCATTTAGAGTGTTGCCTCCACTTTTATCTATGAGCTTCTTGGTTCAAATGCTGTCAGTGTCACCATTGTTGTGGAATATTGACACTAACATCTCTTGAACGTTCAAATGCTGTCAGTGTCACCATTGTTGTGGAATATTGACACTAACATATCTTAAATGTTCAAAAGCTGTCAGTGTCACCATTGTTGTGGAATATTGACACTGACAGCTCTTGAACGTGGTTTAGATGTGCTGATCGCGTTCAGTTTAAATGGTGAAATTCGGCCTTAATAATTAATTTCTGAATGCGATTTATTCTTTAGAAGTTACCTCTAACATAAAAACGTTGCTTTTTTTAATAAATCGATGTTGTGAACTTGGCTCTAACTCGAGCTGTTTAATTTTGTTGTTTATTTCAATATTTTAATGTTGCATGACTTGTCATTCTTTCATTTGTAATTGTACACGTAAATCATCGGTGATAGTGCAATAGCGCTTTATGATAACGGAAAAAGGTTGAAAATCGTCTAGCAAAAGAGATGACGGTTGGTTTTGAAACGATTTTTTTGTAATTACTGAAATGAAAATGATCAATTCCTTAAAGATATTGCACTATCACTAACACAAGTAGAACTGTATGTGTTTATATTGTTCTATATCCGCACTACAAGCACAAGTCACTTGTACACGTTTACTAATACAACACACACTAACTGTGACGTCATTAAGATGTTGCCAGCTGAAAATATTTCAAAACAAAAATAACATTGTAAAAAATCCATTTTCATAAACCAAGGAAAAAATTCCAGAGATTTAGGCAAAATTTCATGATTTAACGAAATTATCATATTACTAGAATTTACAGTATTCTTTTATACTTGGTCACCCCGATGTTATTATATAGTGCGTGCATGACAAATGACGTCATTATCGCACAAAGTACCTACACGAATTATATAGAGTTTACAGTTTACACTCATTTTAAATATACTTAGAAATAAATAAATTACAATTTTAGCAATAAATGTTCATTTAGTAAAAGTTAAATAGCAATATTATTAAAAACTAGCAACTTACAGTAGACCATTGTTAGATTAGCAATCGTTACCATCATCTTCGATAGTTTAGCGACCTCATTCACCATTTAATCAAAACATATTCTAATACATTCCTGACCGTTCCAGCTGTTCACGTTATGGTCGTGGTTGCCGGTGCGCATCACGATGTACCAGCCAGTGTTACTGTACACTACAGAAGAGCATGGTTGCTCGTTAACCACTTTCTACGTGCGCGTCGAGCATCACGAACCGACGCTGCTCATGATCAAGACATGTAATAACGAGGTCAGTGCAATAATTTGCATATTTAAGAAAAGTTTGGTTGCGCGGTAACCTGTATGTACTTCACAACTACATTCAAGATTTTATAGTAGACTAGCTTCCGCTCGCGGCTTCGCCCGCGAGGTATGTCGATAAAAACTATCCTATGTCCTTCCCCGGGATGCAATCTATCTCTCTGCCAAATTTTATCGAAATCCGTTCAGTGGTTTAGGCGTGAAAAGGTAACATACAGGCAGACAGAGTTACTGTCGAATTTATAATATTAGTATGGCTTTTGAGACATTTTTGATTAGTAGAAGGTCCGCCCGAATTTAGATTTTCTATTTTATTAGATAAGTACTGTGTCAGGATGTATATTATTATAAAGATTTAATTAAAATTAAAACCATCGTGAGGAAACATGTCGGCATGTCCTAGAACCAAAAATTCGAAGACGAAAGACATTGCTATCGATTGCCATTTTATGCGTGAGGCAGGTCTTCTTGAACATTTATCAAACGATCCATAAACATTTTCCAGGTGTTCGGTGCATATTGTTCAACGAGGTGGTTCGAACGCAACCAGAAGGACGAGCGCGGTAACCGACAGGCTTACTTCGGCACCGGAGAGACATTCCTCTTTAGGTAACCTTTTACTTCACTTTTTAAGTACATATATCAACCTAGGACTACTGACACTGCTACAAAGGATCTTTTGGCTCTCGAATGACGTTGCCAGGGGGCGCTGTTGGTAAACGTCAAAAAAACAAGATGGCGGCGTTAGTTCTGATTTGGGCCACGCGCCAAAAGATCCCTGTACAGCTATACTTTAAATTTAAAACCCATAGATTTACCTTTGTCTATTTCTGGCAATGTAAAGTAATGCGTTAGTAAACATAGCTTAACTTATCTCACTATCTAATAATATAATGAACCAACAATACCCATGGTTGCCAGATTTGATTTGAATGGCAAGGGACAATGACTTGTTTGTTACAAACTTCATGTGTATCGGATTTTGCCGTATCAGATGTCGGTTAACGTAACATACGTACGTCAAATAATAACGAGTAGGTACGTAATCCTAATTATTTGACGTAAATCAAGGCCATAATAATAATTTGAAACAACGCGCCATTTTTGACGCATACGCGCGCGTCAAGTGGACATGAAACTATCCGCCCTTAGTAGTTTTAAATAGGTACTTACATGAAAAACAAAAGGTGTTAGAGTAGAACTGTAAGCATCAATAAATTATTTGGTTCATCTAAAATATATTTGAGATATTAAATTATAAGTTTAATTAATTCTATAAAATATGTCCAGTTTATGAATTTATTTAAATTTATTTATTCGTATCGTATATGTATTTTATGCTTTATAATTATAGCCAAGATTTAAATAATTATTTATTATATTTCTTGTATTACGTCGGTGCTCTTCGGGTAAAAGCTGGTATATGTGTAATTTATGTGTATTTATTTAACTGTTTATTAATGCCTTGTGGAAGAGACATCACTATTTTGCCAATATGTGTACATATTTGTTTTAACTCTCTTAATTAATTGTGGCAATCTAACGCTTGGAGGCTTATTATTTGTGTTCGTTTATCTTTGTATATTATTTTGTGTTATTGTGTTCTAACTTAAACAAACATTTATAATCTTGGTGTGCCGTTTTAAAACAATATCACTATTTTATTTTTGCAAACTAAAATAGCCTTTATCATTCCCACTGCTGTGACACCGGCCACTAAATGGTATCTCATACAAATTAGTGCAAAATTAGACCCTCTATAGAAGTATATTGGACCCTATAAAGTTTAATTCGCACTTTAGTGTTGTATTCACAGTATCGATACTCTTTGTAATATCGATAAAAATAATGTCAACATTTCAAAGCATGAATATAACTATACAGTAATGGACGTGAACCCAAATTGAACTCATTTATGAACAATGTGTAACCCTTACATGTAACCCTCGAACCTGTAAAAAACCATAGCATGTTGCGTCAACCCTTAATTCGCTTCCAGCCTTTACCCTGAGCGCGCAAAGTACCCTTGGGTGGGATGTACTTCGGGAGCTGACGGCAAGGGCGAAGAGCGAGTCGCTCACGGCTCCGAACTCTTCATGGCTGCTGACTCCAAGATGATCACCATAGGAGGCGGGTCAGTTACTTAGCTACAATATATAATATATGTACATTACAGTTTACATCCTCTGCGAGCGAAGTACCCGTGGGTCGGATGCCTCGAGGACAAAAAGGAGGGAGAGGGTGATGTGAGGACACCACATGCGAACTCCCTTTTCATGGCGGCTGATAATACTATGATTACAGTTGGTGGAGGGTATGTGGAGTGATGAGTGTATGTGTGTAGTCAGTCAGCCGTATGTCACTGGCAACAATTTTTGTCTTATAACAAAACGAGATCTAATGTAGTCCGAGCTACAACCTTCGTTTTGTATTTTGAACTTTATTCCTACGGGGGTAAGGTTCTTAATACAAAAGTGACGATTTAGGACCAATTTTGCTAATACAACTGAACGCGATCAGAACATTTAAACCACGTTCAAGAGCTGTCAGTGTCAATATTCCATAACGATAATGACAGTAACAGCTTTTAAACGCGGTTTAAATGATCACGATCAGTTTTATTGGTGAAATTGATCCTAAATCGTTAATTTTGTATTGTTTTGAATAAAGAACTGCTTTTCGATCGCAGTTAGGTTTTTTTTATAAAAATTGTCTCTCGATCGTTTAGATGTCTAAATAAAAACCTTATTTTGAAGTACAATCTACAAGTCTTACTGCAAGTCTAGCAGCAATAAGGGCGGTTTTCGTAGTTAAATTGTTATTACTGACGTGCGATTGGCTGATTGATTTGATACATTGAATGTGTGTTGTCCTATGAACGTAAGTGTTGGTTTCAGAATTTGAATGATTATTCAAGCATGTATTTGTGTATATTGGTCCTTCACAATTTGTCTTGATGTTTTAAATTTTCACCTTTATATGACCTTGTTTCGGTGTTGTAATTTTTTTTTATCACTTTTGATTGTTAAGTGTTTTTTTTCTAATATCAGACCCCACGAATAACTTCACTGTTTGTTCATAATCATCATCAATTCATCACACACAAGCCCATAGCATAACTAGGGCCTCCTCTGTACATCTCATTTACAGCTATACAAGGATCTTTTGGCGCCCAAATAACAGGGGCAGGACAGGGGCGCTGTTAGTAAACATTTGTGCAATTGTTTAGTAAAATGTATTGAAAATCAAATGGCGGCTTTAGTTCCGTTTCTGGCCACGCGCCAAAAGTTCCTTGGAGCGCTATACTTATACATAAATAATACGCAAACACTTCATAAATCTCAACTTTTAATGAATGTTAAATTACTTTAATATATGTTTTTAATGTTTCCAGCGAGGGCCAGGCGATCTGGATGGACGAGAACATAAGGTTCGGCAAGACTGACCGCTGTTCGACCTTCAACAACCCGCCGCTCTGCCCCAGCGGCGACTTCGAGATTCGAGTGCTCGAAGTCTACGGCTTCTCGGGGGCGTAGGCCCCTCCACTCGCCAAGTAATCTCGAAGTCACCACACTCTCATATCCCCCCGTGTGATAAATGTTGTGATCGCTTTAGCCGTACTATTCTATTAAAATTTCACCTTGAAAACGTATGTGAAGTGAGTTGTCATTCTGCCCTACGCTACGTTTCATTTCACCTAAGTTTTCACGGTGAGATTCTTATAGAATACATCGGCTGGCCTCCCAGCCAAGCGCTTACGTATGTACGTGTGTGCGATAGGTCTAGGTTATCAATAGATTCCACGCAAGGGATTTTCATCCGACATTATCTCGCCAATCACCACACTTTTTCGCTCACAAGTCACCGCGGTGCAGCGAGGCGCTTGCCCGCAGCTCACAAAACACTATATTTCATTGAAAATCCCCACAAACGAGATGTATTGATCACCCTTTGCCGATATAACAGACTGTGTAGATGTATTCCTAATATTTATTCTACAAAGTTAATCTCGGTGTGGACCCCGTAGCTGTCCTATTGATTCAAGCTGTCCGTTCAAGACAACGAAGACGGGGAATGTAGGTTGTTTAAATATTTACTCGTGTTTAGATTGTGTAAGTACAAAAATTTTGAATGTATCGTACCTACTCTTGATGGATTAAAATAATACGCTTATTATGAAAGCAATATGTATTTGTGGGGCTCAGCCGTGTGGTGGAACGTTCAGTGTGTCGCGACCATGCGAACATTCCAGTGACCTCAGACTCGCGCAGTCTGGCTACATCATACAACAACATTATCTCATTGTGAGGAGACTTTTAGTTTCTACGACACGGAACATTAAATTCGGTCCAAGCAACAGTATTTTGGTATCGTATAGAATGTTCATAAATTGCTTGTAAGGATACTCACAGTAATTTTGTCGTTGCTCACAAAAATGTACCAAAGAGTTTATATCGTAGAATGATTTTCTTGTAGCGCGATGCTTACGTCATAGAAACATGGCGATATGTTTTGCACTTCATATGAAAAATACATCAGAATTTATAACAGCCGCTCTCCTTGGTTCTATGATAAACATCGTGCTGGCGAACAAATATATAGTTTATCAACGTCATATCACAAGCTAGAGAACGATTGCCATTCAATATTCGCTCCTATTACGAAGAGAAAAGGTTCAACTCACACTGCCATCGTTCGCAGTCAAAATAGTATTATTTATTATGTATTTCAAAGGTAATGTGCCAAAATCGGACCATACGAATTGGCTTGATTCAGAACTCCGGGTGATAATCTGGGCGTATTTCTTTTTTTAATAAAATTTATGTAGAAGTATTTTTACACTTATTGTATTTTTTTATCGACGAAACGTAAGTGAATTAGTTTTTATCGAAGTTGAATTGTGTCGAAATTAATTTAGTTTATCGTGTGGCGTTTGTGTTCGTTTGTCGAAAACGGATGGATGTGAAGTAAAGCAATGTCATACAAGGTTTTGTAATAAATGAATAATGATGAAGCCTTTGGTAGATATTTATAGGCAACTGCCGGATGATTCATGTCGGATCGTTGTATCTATGCTAGTTGCGCGGTAAACTCTGCTTGTGCGATGCAGGATTTTGCGTGACGTCAGTATGACGCGTTGTTCGCATGTGGCGTTGTAGGTACCGCTACAGATACATTTAAAAAACGGGGTGCATTCGCACGTAAACAATTTCGACCAAAAAATGCTAATGAGATTGAAGACTTGGTTTCGACAAACGAACGCCAAATGTTCGTTATGCAATGCAGGCAACGTGTACGCACAGTCGGTGACGTCACATGTGCACATGCAACATATCCCTGATGGTACAAGGGGATACAACCAGCGTTCGGGTCACCCGCGGCTTTTTCCGCTACGGTTTATTTGTAAATATTATTTTTATCCAGTCTTCTAATTATCTGACCATGTACGACCACTCACCCTTTACAGTTTCATCACCAAGTCACGAGGCCCTAACGGATTGTTATGTAAAAATGTTCACATGTACCTGAGTAATGTGTTTATATATTATGTGAAGTTGTGAATGTCGTTAAGTATTGTAGCCCATACACAAATATTATATCGTTCGGTTATTATAGACATTCTAACTTTTTGAATATTTGTAAGGTATTTGATTTTAGAGAAGGTTAGTTTAAGATAGCGATTTGAACGATCATACAATGTTACGTGGTCTGTTCAATTGGAAATGCGCGAAGTTGCCTCTTGAGCATAATACAGCTCTGTAGTCTTTAAGAATGAAGGAAAACTCAACATTACAACATATTATGGTTCAGATTGAACTGTAAAGGTCGATGACCCCTAACCCGGCATGGTCGCTACTTAGAGGACTGCGCGTAGCGAAACGGGGTTTCGTCGTGGTACTACATGCTATAATTATGTTATTCAGAAGCCTAAGACTCGTTTTTAAATTCAAATAATTTATATAACTTATTGAGTAGGTAACATGTAACTTTTATATGTATGTTATGAAGCGACTCTCTGCGGGCGACAGATTTACGGTCACATGTTTTTTTTGTTTTATTTTATGTACGATCAGTGTTTTCGATCTGTGCAGTCGTGGTCGAGACTCGCGTTGAATGGAGCACAATATAATTTTGGAAAACTTAGTGTGTAGCGATTCGCCGGCCGCGACTGTACAGGTGACGTTGTCGATATATTTATGTTACAAGCTGCGTCGTCGCCCGCGCAGGGACGCGCTGCGATATGTTGCTGTTAGCCGATTTGTCGTTGATCAGTGTAAAGTCTAGTCTTTATCCTGTTTTTTTTATTATCTCTAACGATATAATAATATGTAAACTATATACAAATTGATATTTAAAAAAAGTTCGTGCGTTTTTTGCCCTTACATGGGGCTCGTAGGCTCGTGGTTAGTTAGTGTATAAGTACATTTAATATATGTAAATTTATTAATCTCCTTTTTCCTTTTCAGTATTGTGTCGTTTTTGTTTATGTGAGGAGTATATCATGTGTGACAAGTATGTGAGGCATGGATGTAGCGAGCTTTGTTTTGTTACTATGTACTGTTACATTCGAATAGTTTTAGTCCGCCGCATATGCGACGGTGTAAAACTCGTTTATGGTAATGTAAATGTTGCTTCATAATGTGTAAAAAAATATATAATCCTATATACATATTGTAGTTTTTCTTCTACCTTGAATACCATATTGCACAAATATGTATACGCCACGCCTAAAAAAGGTCACGCCTTCTTCCCGTCCAACGAAACGCCAACTACAACGACCCTTACATACTCCTCCATACTATGTATGTACCGTACCTATACAAAATGTGGGCCGGCGCACATCTGGCGAGGCTAAGTAAGCACCGCGTGGTTTTCACTGCAAAACCAATATAAAATTGACAAATTCGCCTTGAAATAAAGTTGAGTAAATTCCATTATTCCGAGAGCGCATCTAAACGGACGGAGGTCTGGGGGCCTAAAAAGGCCACTTTGGCAGAATCATAAAAGGATAACATAATGGACAGTTAACCGTTAAGTTTATCGTATCAAATCCCATTGGTGAAGCATTTTTCAATTATTTTTTTTGTCTGTGCTAAAATTCCATGTCTTTGATTATACCTACGCAGTGCAGCGAAAAAAAGAAAAACACGGACTGTCTTCGCCATATTACGATTCATAATGTTATCCTTTTATGATTCTCCAAAGTGGCCTTTTTAGGCCCCCTGGTTATTTATTTGCGACTTTATTATAAGGGGACTACAGGACCCTGTCCTAAACGCAAAAAATGCAAGTTTTATACCTAAATGCCTAAAAGTATATTCTTCAGGATATGCTAGTTAGATGTGTGCTGAAAACATAATACATAGAGAACACTAGCTGCGCCCCGCGGTTTCACCCGCGTAAATGTCGATCCCGTGGGAATATCGGGATAAAAAGTAGCCTATATGTTAATCCAGGGTGACAGCTACCTCCATACAAAATGTTATCAAAATTGGTCCAGCCGTTTGAGCGTGAAGAAGTAACAAACATATAAACACACACACACAAACTTTCGCCTTTATAATATTAGTGTGATTACCCTTAGAGAGTGTTTAAGCCGATTTCTTCAAAGCACACGACTCACTACCGGGACCCGGGACGAGGAAGAACGCGAGCTGCAATTGGTCAGTTCTTGTAGGTATGCCTATCATTAGGGCTGTTCTACTTCTTTAACCCTTAGTCTGCCGGAACGTAGATCTACGCGGGACACAATGACTTTTTAATTGTATCTGTAATTACGGCACATAAGCGGTTAAGGGAAAATAGTTGATATCGATAAATTGGATTTTAACATTATGAAAAATAGTCAAAATCATAGAAATTATATTTAATCAAAATCAGTCAATTACAAAAAAAAAACGTGTAAGTATCCTGTTATTATTAATTTTTAAAATTAATTAATTTGGAGATATGTCTTTCGCATTAAAGTTTTAAGGACCTGGTCATCATTTATAAACTTTCAGGAAAATTCACCTGAAGATTTGGGGGCTATGAGGATTATTAAAGTTTGCCAGCATGAAAAATATTTATTTTGTGCGGTACTTATATTAGTACCTGTTCGGTGGCGTAGATTACTTTGTACATATTTTTAATCTACATAAAATCTACACACAAAGTGTAGATTTTATGTAGATTACATACTTACCTATTTTTTCGGGTACATGTTGGTTGATAAATAGGATATCAATTAGGCTGTTATGTGGTGGTATTAAAAATAAAAAATAAATTAAGAAATAGGCTTTTCCCAGACAAAAAGATCATAATTAATGGTACCGTCATACCCATTACCCCTACTGTGAAAGATCTCGGTTTGCATCTTGACTCTACACTTAGCTGGCAACGCCAGGTCTCTAGCTAGTGTTAGTCAAAGGGTCAACGCTACTCTGCGATCCCTGTATCGTCTGAGGA
This sequence comes from Mesoligia furuncula, assembly GCA_916614155.1. NCBI lineage: Eukaryota > Metazoa > Arthropoda > Insecta > Lepidoptera > Noctuidae > Mesoligia > Mesoligia furuncula. The sequence continues at coordinate 25,856,982 of OU744802.1, read as the reverse complement.
ACTTTTTGCCCGCTAAGACGAAAGCCATGCTTGTGCAGACTTTGATTTTCCCTATAATCGACTATGCTGACGTGTGCTACTTTGACTTGAACGCGGTTTTGCTGGATAAGCTCGACAGATTACTCAACAATGGTATCCGGTTCATATTCAACCTCAGGAAATATGACCATGTATCGAACTATAGGTAGGTCTGAGCTCAAATGGATGTCCATTCGTCAAAGAAGAAGTTTGCGCGCTTTGACGACGCTTTTCTCCCTTCTCAACTCTCCCACTCCTCCTTCTTATCTCGTGTCTCACTTCCAATATCTATGTTCTTCTCACGCTAAGAATCTGCGTTCTTCTAACAATCTTCTCCTACTCTGTCCTTCTCATACTTCTGACTTTGTTCATTCTTCCTTTCATATCCAGTCCATTCTTCTTTGGAATGCACTTCCTCTTGATATCAGGACGGCCACAAGTCGGTATGCATTTAAGCGGAAATTGCAGTTATTTTCAAAACAAATAGAGTAGAGTCATCTCAACACCTGTCTCCCTTGAATTTGTATGTATATAATATACTTATATATATTATAAGTATATATTATAGTAAATAGTATGTATGTGTATATAATCTATTTATGTATTTGTGTACCTAGTTTGAATAGTTTTTTTTTAAATTTTATCATTGTTCCTCTCAACCAAAGCACCTGCCATCCAATCTCTTCACCACCCTTGGTTGACTGGTAGAGAATGCCTAAGGCATTAAGTCCGCCTTTGTACCTTTTTGTGCGAAAAGTTTAAATAAATAAATAAAAAAAATTAAAAAAATCCATTCTTTTGGTTCAATTAACAACAGACAGACAGGAACATCACCACTGATCGCAAAACAATAAATAGAAAATAGTGAGGAAACTCCTAGAACCACAGACTACAATATAATGCAGGAACCAAAAAATCAAAGACATGCAACATTTACCAACTCATGTTTTGTGCTGGGAACTAGGCGCTCTTAATCATCATCATTTAGCTTATTAGGGACAGTATTTTTTTTTTTTCAAATCAACAGATTCGATTCCTGGCTAGAAATAATAAATATTTTTCAAAAATCCAATGATGCAGTTTTAGTTTTCATCAAAATCGAGCCTGCAACTCCTTTGATTACTTTTCGCCCATCCTCATACTTTCGGATTTGGCCATCCATGCCCACTTGGAAAATTCACCTTGTATATCCATAATGAAATGCATGAGTCAAACTTTAGAAATAAAAATCAAAAATTATGAAGAAATATTTTTAATTATGAATCTACATTATCTTTCAACCTAGTTCTATAGTTTATTGCTCTATTACGCACATTAGATTGTAACTCTTTATCCTTAACCCAACTTATAATATCTTCATAATCTGCTCCGATATGATCTAATACTTTTAGCAAATTCTCATCTGTACAAGTTGATACATAGTTACAAATTAAGGTAGCCAAAGATGGTTTCACTTTAGCTACAAACTCTTTCAATTCCTCTTTGTCATTCTCTTCAAAAGATGACCCATTTTTATCAGATTTTATAATTGAAGATGAAGCTTTCCATATGCTGTAACTGAGGTCGAAATATTTGTCAGGTGCACTAGTAATTTGTAATGCTTTTACTATAGTATTTGTTGACTCAACAATATCCACCAAGTCAGAATCAATTTCTTTGTTAATTACTAATTTGTCTTCATAGTATTTTAATATTACATTAATAATAGTTAGAAAACTTTCTGTACTGTCACTGTAGATCTCTTGTGACCTATCAAACCCAACCAAGTTTAAAGCTATCTGAAGACTTACAACTAGAATTCTTTCCAACTCGTCTTTCACACACACCTCTTTCTGATTGACTGTTATCTCAGTAAAAGCTGATATTAGTGAATCTAAGGCCTCAGTTACAACAAAATGTGTAAAAAACTTAGTTCTAAATGTATCAGTATTGCAGTATGAACATAGTGTATTTAGATTCTCTAAAGCAGTTACTAAAAGTACTTTGTGCGAAGAATTTTTTAACATAAAGTATAAGGCTGAGGAGTATTCGTTGTTTATAAACAACTCCATCCAAATGTTTACTTCTTCTTCGTTCGCTAAGAACAAGCACGCGCTCACTAGTCGCAGCAACTGAACTAGGATGAGACTGTCGTCCGTATTTATGTAATCAATCAGAATAGTTAATAAATTGTCCATCTTCATCAACACATTCACTACTTCTTTTTGGCAGCACATATTTCCAATGATACCGACGATTATTTCAATTATTCTTGGGATTTCAATGACCGGTAGTGCGAAATTGAATAGCTTCAAAACATCGTATTTCTGAAGAAATAACACAACATCTCTCTCGGCGGTCATGTCCCACAGTATGCAGATATCGTCTTCAAACGCTTTCTCCTTTATTTCTTCTTTTAATGTGTCTAAATTAGCAAGTTTCAATAAAATTTTGAGTACAAAGCGCTCGCTGTAGGCTGTGTCGCCAATGACGTCGCCTGCTACCTGAGCCGAATTCTCAGTGTCTTCCACTTGCTCCGGCTTCATCTTGTTTACAACACACTAGATTTACCACAAATAATTTAACCTTATCTTCAATATTTCCTTATCTTTTACAAAAGCATAGCCATAGCAATAAACCGAATAAATTCAATAAACGTCAAACATTTTGACGGATGAGGTGATTGGTGTTCTGTGGGTGATTGACTGAATGAAGTAAACCGTGATTGAACATTATGAATCAAGTGTTTACAAAGTTAGCTTTATATCAAACAAAGTTTGATAACTATTCGTCAATGTAGATAAAAAAAAAACGGTCAAGTGCGAGTCGGACTCACGCACCGAGGGTTCCGTACTAGGTATGTAAATAGTTTATCACGGGTTTAATTTTGTAAGTACCCAAATAGGTTTTGATTCCGGAACATAAACGCCCATATCTTTTGATTGCATTGACTTAGAAGTTTGATTTCTCACTGCTTCAGGGATTGCAGCCCTGAGTATTTGATATTAATTTCAACTTGATTAATCCATGCGTTCCTGAGAAAAAGGGTCTTGACTGACGGACAGACAGACGGCCAACGAAGTGACCTTATAAGGGCTCAGTTTTTCCTTTTGATGTACCGAAGCGGAACCCTAAAAAGACCTTTAGGTGGTCTCAGCTACACATATAGGGTTAAAGCTTTAAATAACAAGTTGTTTAATGTATTTTATAATATTTATTTGCTTGCGTAAAGTTCCACTGTCCCACAACACACGCACGGTACGTAATGTATTAAATGGATTTGCCGACGGTATGCGTCCACGTATCCGGACCGGATTTTTAATTTAGTATGAGTGTTTTGTTGTTGTCAGTAGACGTCTGTCATTGACACGTAGATTGACGACAATATTATTATTTAAAAAAAAACCTGCTGTTCCCTACATTTATGTTCACATAACTCATCAAAATGTACGAAACAGCTGATTCTTTTTCGCGATTTCAGGTTTCGTCCCTTAGTAATAGTTGTCCATAATGATAAGTGCATACAATGACCCCTTAAGAGGTTATCCATTAATTACGGGACACCCTGAATACCGTACTAGGTGTGGGCGGTAGCGATAGTGGACGCAGTGCTATAGGAATTCATACGACAAATCTGTTGCGTGCCGCGTGTGCGATGTGGCCGGTGCGGACCCGTAGACGTTCACATTAAGCCGTTAGTCCCGGCTAGGTTAGTCATTCGTAGATCTTTGAGTTCTTATGGGTAATCAGAAGCCCGAAGGTCTGACAATCAGTTATACCAAGGGATATCGTAATACCCAGTAACTGGATTACGGATGTCAGGTAGGCAGTTGCTCCATTAAAAATACTAGTATTCAGTTGCATCTGAAAAAGACTAGGCAGATGTCATTGCTTGCATGATTAAATATTTCGATTTAATTAGGTAGCTACTTAAGTAATTTTAGTATACCTAAACGTAATTGCACCAATGCTGCACAGCATGTTACGATGTGATAATAAAGCATTCGACATTTCCTGTCAAAAAACTAATAAAGGTTCAGTTTCCTGCTTGTGCTGATGGCGCCTTATCTCGTTTCGCGTATACTATCTTTGCGGAGCGAGCAACTGCGCAAACTACTAATGAGAGTTAAATTTCAATGAAAAATATCAAGCGTTTCAAAATGTATTGGTTTTTACTTGTACACTCTTGCATTCTTATTTTAAACGATTGGTATTCAGTACTAACCATTTTACATCACGATTATTTTTGGTTAAGGGGAAGTGCTAAGGTAGCCCGCGAAATTCAAATTTTCTTACGTTTTTGCAATTTGCTGGTGAGTATTATGTTGTACGTTGATTAAAATATGATTCGCGACCGTAACAAATATGTATTTACATAATTATAATCATTGCACTCAGTAATACCTTGTTAAGTTAGTATAATCCTAAAATGTCAAGATTTCATGAAATAGTCATTCAGTAGGATTACCTTATCTTCTCTCTCATCTGGTCTTAGAGTTGTGTTGATGACTTTACATATTTGTTACGGTCGCGAATCATATTTTAATCAATGTACAGACGCCAGCACATCAAGCTACCCGAAACTGTCAAATTTTCCCAATCAACTTTGAACCTTACGCTTTAGCGATAAAGTTGAAAATCTATTAAAGAAATTTGACAGATTGTAGTAGCTTGATGTGCTGGCGTCTGTACAATTTAATACTGACCAGCAAATTGCGAAAAACGTAAAAAAAAATGAATTTCGCGGGATACCGCTATTTAACTACATAATTTTCATTCACATTTTGTAAGTTCATCCTATTGCCAGTTCCAGTTTCGTTGAATGAAAAAAATGGTTTTCTTGTTACCTACTAGATTCCGAATATTCCGATGATACCATTAGGATTTGTAGTGATTCACCAAATTATCGACTCACTCACTCACTCGACTCACTATCGACTACGATGGAGTGAGCTTACCCAGAAGCCTGTTCACTCTTACTTTGAAGAGATTAGAACATCACCAATAGTAATCAATTTGTGGGTAAATTTTACAGATTTTTTGGCTAAAGCAATAAGGAAATGCCTATTTGTTTTTACAAGTAAATTTTAATGCAAAAAATTACCTAAAGCTATTAACGTGTCGTTTACCTCTTCCATTTTCATAATATTGGGGGCTCCAGTAAAATGGAATGCAGCTCCTCTAGGCAATACACATTTTCCCTGTGGGTACATTGTCATGTGTTCTTTGTACTTAGTACATTCATAATATTCATAGTATTCTCTGCCCCGCATCCTTTGGCATTTGCATAATACCTTTTTTACCAGACTCAGTCTAGAATTAAAAAAAGTAATGAAAAGAATGATCTTTTTGAATTATCAAGATAAATATATAAGTTAAAAATCGGCTATCTTCATAAATTCACAATGGAATAGTTGCTGCTTTTATACATTACTAGCTGCGCCCCGCGGTTTCACCCGCGTAAAAGTCGATTCCGTGGGAAAATCGGGATAAAAAGTAGCCAGGGTGTCAGCTACCTCCGTACAAAATTTTATCAAAATTGGTCCAGCCGTTTGAGCGTGAAGAAGTAACAAACATATAAACATACACACACTCACAAACTTTCGCCTTTATAATATTGGTGTGATTTGCACGATGCAACCAAAACTCTTTTTGTGCAGCTGTTTGGGGGATTAGAATTATTTTCAAATCATCCCCGTGGTTGAAAGTTAAACTATTTTTTACCAGTCAAATATAGTAAAAATCCAATTACATAGGTATCACAAGTGTCGTCCGAGTCATAACCAGTTTTCCTTTTAGGCATTTCACTTAGTGTTAAAGAACCATCTGGATCCCTTTTCCCTGCTGTCATTCTACACAAAACTGGAGGACATACAAATTCAGTTATATCCTCTTGAATGTGTGTAAGTACCTACCTATCGCTTGAAATCGAAAATGCAGATTTTTGTTCATCATTTACTTTTTCAGTAATTTTTTCACGATTTCTTTGAGTAACCCTCTTCAATTTTTCGATCACTTCTTCCTCAAGGCATGCGTCGGATAAATCATATTGTATTCCTACTTCTTTAGTCTTCAATCATGGAGGTGAATATTCAGAAATTCTTCATTCTTTTAGCTTCATTGTTTCTTGAATTCGAGAATAGGTATCTGTAAGTTTTCAGGCACTCTTTTGAATACATTTAATTATGTAGGTATTGATCATTTTTTTGCTATACAGAGCACTAAGCCAAAAAACGTCATACACATGTCATCCACAGACGAAGAGCTGCAGTCATGCAATCAATCAATTATTGTAGGTATATAAATTATGTCTAAATAATATCATTGATTTAGACATAATTTTGTACATACCCGAATGAGTAGGTTAACTTATAAAAACATTTTTCAGAATACTGTTTGCAAGACCACGATATATGCTATTTTGTATTCAATAACTTATTTAGTAGTACGAACAGCATTACTCGGCGAAATTAACACGGTATTTACAAAAGCATACACAATTGGCATTATTCATAATCAATAATAACAACAACGGCTAGCCAACCACCAATCAACGATTGCCAGATTTGCCAGCCATGGCCGGTTCAAAGAGAACGAATGATTTATTGAATGATACATATAACTCGGAAACCTAACAGGCGTTAACGAAGTAAGTTATAAACATTTAATGCAGAATAATTAAACGAATTTGAAATTAGTATTCATTTTTTTTGGGCATTCCAACAGTCAGCAACGAGTTTTTAGGGTTCCGTAGCCAAATGTCAAAAAACGGAACCCTTATAGATTCGTCATGTCCGTCTGTCTGTCCGTACGTATGTCACAGCCACTTTTTCCGAAACTATAAGAACTAAACTGTTGAAACTTGGTAAGTAGATTTATTCTGTGAACCGCATTAAGATTTTCACACAAAAATAGAAAAAAAAACAATAAATTTTGGGGTTCCCCATACTTAGAACTGAAACTAAAAAATTTCTTTTTCGTCAAACCCATACGTGTGAGGTATCTATGGATAGGTCTTCAAAAATGATATTGAGGTTTCTTATATCATTTTTTTCTAAACTGAATAGTTAGCGCGAGAGACACTTCCAAAGTGGTAAAATGTGTGTCCTCCCCCTGTAACTTCTATATAATAAGAGAATGATAAAACTAAAAAAAATATATGATGTACATTACCATGTAAACTTGCACCGAAAATTGGTTTGAACGAGATCTAGTAAGTAGTTTTTTTTTAATACGTCATAAATCGTAAACCTTAATTTACCTTTCATTCAATCAACTCAAATATAAAAATAAACATTTAATTTCATAAACATAAACCTTATGCATAAACCCGGATGTTACGGAACCCTCGGTGAGCGAGTCCGACTCGCTCTTGCCCAGTTTTTTTTAGTAATTATTATCACACTAATATTATAAAGGTGAAAGTTTGTGAGTGTGTGTATGTATATGTTTGTTACTTCTGTACGCTCAAACGGTTGGACCAATTTTGATAAAATTTTGTATGGAGGTAGCTGACACCCTGGATTAACATAATAATATAGGCTACTTTCTATCCCGATATTCCCACGGGATCGACACTTATACGGGTGAAACCGCGGGGCGCAGTTAGTTGATATACAGGGTGAATTTTTCAAGTGGGCGTGGATGGCCAAATCCGAAACTATGAGGAATAGCGAAAAGTACTCAAAGCAGTCGCGGGCCCGATTTTGATGAAAACTAAAAATTACATCATTGGATTTTTGAAAAATCAATATTTCTAACCAGGAATCGAACCTGTTGATTTTGATAAAAAAAAAACACACTGTATTATTACACCACTCGATAGTGTCCCTAATAAGGATCAAATTCTGGGAAGTAATGGCATACGGCAAACTTAAGGAAAATGTTGTATTTTAATAAACTGCTTCTTATTTTAAAGTATTCGTACCCACATTACCTGTACCTACCTTATTCGAAATGATGCTCAATACACCCGCAGCGCAGTCACCTTCACAACATTAAGTTCTAAATTCAAATTTTGAATGCAGTACAATCCTTGAGACGTCGAATCCAGCTATGTATCTATTGAAAACAATGGTCAGCATTTTGAACAATTAATCAGTTAAGGTTAGGTTACGTAGTAATATAACAGTAGGTAGGTAACATTTATGAAAAATAAAAAAAGTGTTTTGTTAAAAATTTGCTCTTTTCTTTAGTTTCCCGTATGTCATTACTTCCCAGAATTCGATCCTTAACAGCGACACTATCGAATGGTGTAATAATCAATGATATTTTACTAAAATATCATTGGTAATAATAGTGTTTTATTTCAAAATGAACGGGTTTGATTCCTGGCTAAAAATATTGATTTTTTAAAAATCCAATGATGCAGTTTTAGTTTTCATCAAAATCAAGCCCGCGACTCCTTTGAGTACTTTTCGCTATTCCTCATAGTTTCGGATTTGGCCATTCACGCCCACTTGGAAAATTCAACCTGTATAAGTCACACTAATATTATAAAGGCGAAAGTTTGTGTTTATATGTTTGTTAGTTCTTCACGTTCAAACGGCTGGACTAATTTTGATAAAATTTTGTATGGAGGTAGCTGATACACTGGGACACTGGGTTAACAATATAGGCTTTTTATCCCGATATTCACACGGGATCGACACTTATGCTTATGCGGGTGAAACCGCGGGGCACAGCTAGTATTTACTACCTATAATATGTTATTTTTATGAGGCCAAATTAATAATGCGTGTGCGAGAAGATAATATTTACGTATTTCGGTCCAAGACTCCTAAAATTAATATTACCACGACGCGACGTGCTATTTTGATGCCGATTCCAAACTAAACAGTTGGGAAATAATGTTACTCTTTGCGGATTGTTTCATTTAAGTTATTTTATAATATGTTCATTTCTTTATTCCAATTTATTAGGGGTCGGCGCAAATGTCATTTTCTTCCATACTTCTCTTTAAGTCATCCCCTTTCTACCAATATCATCTTTCACAGAGTCCATCCATCGTTTCTTTGGTCTCCCCGTACTCTTATAGCAAAACATTCAAACTCGGAACATTTCTCATTTCAAAGTCCATTTTCTCGAAAACTACTAAGGTACCAATTTTGTGGTTCGAGTACTAATTAGTACCGATTGAGTACAAATTATTTACCAAATATGGAAGCGATTGGCGTTGGTGGTCCGGCGGTAGTCAAGGACATCTATCTCATTTCTCTGCATCACATTGCCATACTGATTTCCACACAACTTTAGTCACCGGCGCCACTTATATCCTTCATTTTGTATACTCATTTCTTATTCCATCCAACATAACGCTATTAGCATTGCGAGCATTGCATGTAATCTCAATTATTTAATGTTATAGAAAAAAAGGAAACAGCAAATGTCCTTAGGAGATAAAATTTAATAGTTAATATTTCACGTAACAAATGAAACTCTAGGTTAACACAGTTCCGGTTCTTTAACAAACAGTTTATACTTGTATTAAAGATTATCTTTAATTTACTTAAAAGCAAACATGAAAGTCTATGGTTAAGCATAGAGCCGTTTGTATACAGCAGCGCCATCTATAACTAACTGTCGGATGCTTTGACTTTCTTGGGGGGTCCGCTGTCCTCGTGGTCGTGTCGCCGTTTCTTGCCGTGGTACTTGTTGCCACCTTTCCTGCCCTTATTACTTTTGAAGTTCTTCATATTTTTTCGCCTTTTGGTCATTTCTTCGACTGTTTTCTGTAGGTATGTCGTCTCTTCTTCTCCTTCTAGTACTTTGAACTCAACATCAGCTTCGGCGATCTTCACTTTGTTGTCTGTCATTTTCTCTGCTACCCCCTTTGCGGCGTTCTCCTTCGTGAGACGCACCCAACCTTCTTTGTCGCCCACTTTGAAGTCTATGTATGCTATGTCTGCTCCTGTAAAAAAATAATTGACAAGTCTAGAGATATCTATCCATTAAAACTTTATGCATGTGTAAAAATAACTGTACTAAGGCGGACTTGATGCCATTAGGCATTTTCTAAGAGTCTGATTTAGCTTTTTATGTTGACAGTACCAACAAGATTTTGTAAAACTCCTTGTAGTATATTCTCACACCTGAAATTGGCCAATAAGATACATTGAGGATTGTTCCCGTCTTTTCTCTTGTAGCGGCAAGAATTAAGGATTCATTACACAAAAAAGTGTACAAAGTCATTTATGTGCCTGAAAATGGTCTAATTGACAAGTTGCTGCATCATTGACCTTTTATATCCTAGACTGGGCTTTCTAAAACTCGAATGTCATATTGAAGCCCAGTAACTGTTTTGTATTTTCCATGTATCCTGCAGTTAAGTGTAAACCAAATCTCTTCTTACCTATTGTTGATAGGGCTTCTTTGATATCTTCCCTCTTCATCTGATCGGTACCGCCACTGAAGTATAAGACTGTTCCGGTGGGCAGTTTCAGCTCTTCTTTTTCAACCTGCAGATATTTTATACAGTTATTATTATTATATACTTGTCTGCTGTGGGTATAAGGCCACTGAAGTATAAGACTGTTCCGGTGGGCAGTTTCAGCTCTTCTTTTTCAACCTGCAGATATTTTATACAGTTATTATTATTATATACTTGTCTGCTGTGGGTATAAGGCCTAAAAATATCACCTGCCTAGCCTTTTAACCGAATAAAAAAAAAAAGAGGAGGTTATCAATTTGTTTAAATTTTTTTTTTCCAACTCTGGGTTAGATTCCAGTCAAAATGAATGCAACTGAATACTTTTATTTTGGTATGGAGCAACTGCCTGCTGGCCTTCACAACCCAGTTACTGGGTAAGACGATACCCCTTGCTAAGAGTGGTTGTCAGACTTTAGGGGGTTTGTCGACCCGTAATGATAGACAAAGATCTAGGAATGACAGCAAACATGCTTTCCGAGACACGGACGGGTATGTAATAATGGTCACCCTCCACGGACCGATCGCGGCTTAGCCTAACATGATCTGTTGAATAAGAATCTATCTGTAAGCCATTAATAGCACAGGCGACTATACATTTTAAAACCTGCTCACTCCCGAGAGAGCCATAAAAAAATTGATAATTACTTTATTGTGTGTGGGCTTGACTTTATAATAAATAGGCCTTCAAATTCGCTTGTTAGGGCCCGATCATACGCACCACAACGATAACGCGTGGACGGGGGCTAATTTGTATGAAATTTAATAGTTTATTCACACGGACCACATTTAGCCGTTAAAATCAACAGTGTGTGCCTGGGTGATAGCAACCACATCAAGACCACGTCGCAGCCACAAGGCAACCACCAGCGAGACCGCGGACTAGCGGCCAGCCACATCGGAAACACAACATTGCGTCGGTCACTTGATTTGCACAGTATTTGATCGGTAGTTCCCAAGATCTCCCCTCCGTGCCTCGGAAAGCACGTTAAGCCGTTGGTCCCTGTCAACCAGTCTCACCAAGGGGTATCGTATTACCCAGTAACTGGGTTGTGGAAGTCAGATAGGCAGTCGCTCCATGTAAAATACTGGACTTCAGCTGCATCCGGTTAGACTGGAAGCCGACCCTAACTTAGTTGGGAAAAGGCTAGGCAGATGATGAGTTCCGAAGATGACCCGCTACATACAAACTCACAAATTTTACCTTTTTATAATATTAGTATAGAGTGCTAGTTAATTATAAATGTAACATACATTGTAGTCCTTATCCTTATTTTTCTTGTCCTTCTGTTCCTTCTTGTTGGCATACTCTTCTTGCTTTGCTGCGATGTAGTCGTCCTGCCATAAGATCATCAGTTCTGTGTCTAGATATTCGTGTGGCTTGCCTTCCATGAACTTTTCGGCCTGGAATGGGAAGGATGCAGATAAGTCGCTCGTCTAACTCAAGTAAGGACTAATAGGTATGTATAAAATATGAGTGAAAGAAGTTAAAACAAAGTCTTATAACAATCATGCAGCAAAATCAGTGTCTTTTTATCAATTTATATTTTATTCCTATTAAAATACCACATTTCGATTGAAGTATCAAGGCTACCACGACATAGCTTGCAGAGTAAGCAAACTGAAGTGCCAGTGGGCTGACCATGTTTGTCGATGGACTGATGGCGGATGAAACTGATAAGTCCTGGAGTGGAGACTCCGTATTGCCAAGCAAATAAACACAGTGAGACGCCCCGCAGCTAGATGGGCCCACAAACTAAAGGTGGTTGGGACAGACTGAATCCGGAGATGGTGGACAAGGTGTTGTGGTTTAGCCTGGGACAGGCCTATGTTCAGCAGTGGACTGCAATAGGCTGAGCTCATTGAACAAGGCTGTTTATTAGAACCATGACTTGTGTGGATTTACGGGCAACATAGAAATCAAAACGCATAGATCCATACCCTGGCATATCAGTTTCGTTATTTTGAAAAAATTACTCATTATTTTAATGAAACACATGTCTTTTAAAAAATTACCTGTTCCCTAGTCTTGAATGTAATGAACACGGATCCTTTGAACATCCTCTTCTTTGAGGATCGCTCCTGGAACTTCCTCATGATAATGTTCTCAACATGGTCATACTTTTTGAAGTGCTTTAGAAGGTCATCCAGTGTAGCCTCTTTGGGGAATCCTTTGGCGTAGACAGTCCTGTTGCTTAGTTCCTTCCTGCGTTCCTCGTTCATCTCTGGAATGGGTACGTCGGGGCTTCGTCTGACTCTTTTGTTGTCTTCAGACATCTATAAAATGCGAAAGTCGAGTATTTTTGTATTACAATAATATTATTGTATTGTATAAAGGCGAAAGTTTGTGAGTGTGTTTCTATGTTTGTTACTTCTTCATGCAAATACTACTGAACGGAATTGATTCAAATTTGGTACACAGAGTTTATAACCAGGATTAAAACATAGGATATTTTTTATCCCGATATTCCCACGAGATCGAGACTTATGCGGGTGAAACCGCGGGGCGCAGTTCGTTAGACTATAATTTCAAGAATAGATGGCAGCTCTGAGCCTGGGCTTTTATCATTATTGTCTTAATACATATTTCTTTATTAATTTGTTTTAATATAAGTTTTTTCAGAGCTATAGCAATTATTAGTTAATGCTCTATATTAGTCTATTACTGAGACTTCTTTCTCTATTAAGTATACATAAATGTTCAGACTTTAAACCAATGTGTGTAGGCATTGATGACACAAAAACATTTGTTTAAAAGAAGAGCTGCTGCTTCTACTAGCAACTTTACTGGGCAATGACTTTGTTGAGAACTAGTCTTACCAACGGGTATTGTATTATTCAGTAACTGGGAGTTTAGATTGGCAGTTGCTCCATGTAAAATACTGGTTATCAGGTGTGTCCGGTTACACTTGGAACCGATCCCCACACAGTTGGGAAAAGGCTAGGCAGATGATGATAATGACTTTGTTGAGACAAAAAGGTAATTAAAAAGATCTTCTCACAGCTAAAGTTCAAGTCTGGGCAAGTACGAATGTGGCTTTTTAACTGACGAAAAAACGGAGGAGGTTCTCAAGTTGACACATATATATTTTTTTTTTAATGTATGACCTGACCACACATAACTTTTTACAGAGTAGTCCAATTTTTTCAATAGTACTATCAGAGTTCTTGATCGGAGAAGGAAAACGTTGTGAGGAAACCTTGATTTATAGTTATTATAAGTCCAAAGACGCCAATATGTCTCTTATGCAAGTGTGGTGATTAATGCTCGTGCCTTCTCTGAATGAGAAGAGGCCACTGCCCTGCAGTGAAACAATAATACAGTGGTATTATTATTATAATAACTTAGTCTAGTCTTACCTCTAACAATCCATTTGTGGATTTATTCAGAGCTTTGGCAATAAGTTCAGTGTCCTTAGTCAACTTGGCGAGGCGGTTGAATCTGGTGAGGATTTCAAGCGGTACCCAGCCCTCGTCAAGCTGCACTTGTTCTCGCAGGAACTTGTCACGGGGCAGGTTCAGGTCGCCTGAAAATAGAGGGAATATTGATGTTATCTACAAGTCTTAGTATAATGGTTGTTTACTTTGAAATATGTTGTAAATAACTTTATTTAAAATAGGATTAAATAAGTTTTTTTTGCTTACTAAAAATATCAAGTAACTGCCTTCATTATTTCCTAATCACATCACATCCAACCACAAATAGTAGGTAGGTACTTGTATAATTAGGTGCTTTGAACACAACACAGTACTTACATACTTTGTTTCAATGAATATAATCAACATACTGTGGTCTGTGTTGTTATGTTAGGGGGAAACCCTTCCTACTAAATGCAATACTGTATATGCTGAATACGAAAAACGTCTGCAGAACTACTTAATGACAGCATGTTACATTGAGCAAATATAAAAGACGTTTGGTTTTTAGCTAGGTGCATCATAAACGATGTTTGTATGCATGCACGACCTTGGCCGGACGCATTTTCTTTATATATACTCTACGTCAGTCGTATGCAATAGTTATTACTCACCGAAATAGTACTCAATCTGACGTATGATAGAACTCTCCAATTCAGAGGTCTCGTCTTCCAAACTCTCCTCTTTCTTATTATTCTCCTCTCCATTGGTCTCAGCGACTACTTCCTTCGCCTCAGTCATGTTTAATAAACTGCAAAACAGAGCCAGAAATGTAAACCCGAAAACCATGCGACGCGGCGCATCTCTAAAATGGCGCTATCGATTAGAACACTTACCTTTCTTTTACCTGAAGTTAAACACACAGATATGTTGATAGGATCAAAACAATTGAAACTGTTAACGTTAAATCAATTGATTCAAGCAATTTCTATAAGAAAACACGTGTTTCAGCTTATAACCACACGCGGCCGGCACGAATTAAATGGTTGGCGGGGCGGGATCGCGGGAGAGGGGAATGAAATGAAAGCGATGATGATGATATTTGATGTTTCGTTCGGGAGTGCGGACCGGTATTGATTTTTAATTTTTAAATCTTTTAATTCCTTTGCGCATGTCTGCAACTAATCTAACAAATTGCAACATGGAATACAACGATTTTCAATAGACGAACTGCATAATTATGATTTCTAGTTTTTTTCAAGGCTTTTTAATTTGTCAGTAACTAATACTTACGACATTTTTTTAATATTTAAGGTCATGATTATTGTATTGTGGAAAATGAGATGTAAAGATGGCCAGCTGCAGCAGGGCAGTAGTAGTAAAGTGGTATTTAGGATCCTCGGGTTCAATTTCTTTATCAATTCAAAACCTTTTGTTTCCAAACGATCAATGATTAATGGCTAATGTCACGACGACAATCAAATGATGAATTGTCAATGTCAAGAAAAGTCAAAATAACAGAAAAACATAACCTCAATGTTCAATACGTACTAGTGCGGTTAGTTTATTTTTTTTGTAATTAATACACATGGATAACATGGATTGAGTTTATAATCATGGGAGTTCGAGGTTTGACTACTTATATTAATCACAAAGAGCATGCGTTCCTGCAACATTTCTTACTGCATGACTGTTGTCTGGTCATCGATGGACACAGCCTATGCGCTCAGTTGTACAGATTACTGAACTGTTTTTCTGCCTTCGGCGGAGATTACGACAAGTTTTTCTCTTACGTTCGTAATTTCTTCAAAAACCTAAGAAAATGCAACATTACTGCTTATGTATTGTTCGACGGCAGTCACGAGCACAGAAAATTGAGAACAGCATACAGCAGGCTAAGGTCTAAAATATACGGCGCTTCTAAGCTCGACCCGGTTACTCAAGGGAGTATACAGATTTTCCCACTATTAATTCGCGAAGTATTCATAGAGGCTTTGGTAGACATGAATGTGCCATACACGGTATGTGAGTTTGAGGCTGATGATGAAATCGCAACAATGGCCAGACACCTAAACTGCCCTGTGTTAAGCTATGATTCAGACTTCTTTATCTACAATGTTCTTTACATCCCTTTGAATACTTTAGACTTTAAACCAAAGCCTGTAGACATTGATGACACAAAAACATTTGTTTTGGAATGTAAAATCTATAAAGTAGAGTACATGGTCAAGAATTTCGGAGGTTTGAATGAAGAGCTGCTACCTCTACTAGCAACATTACTGGGCAATGATTTTGTTGAGAAAAAAGTATTTAAAAAGTTTTTCTCCCAGCTAAAATTGCCAAAGACAAAAAAGAAGAGTAATGATCAACAAAAATGTATTCATGGTTTATTCCAATGGCTACAGAACGAAACCTTGGAGACGGCTATCGGTAAAATATTGGGTAGATTGAAAAAGAGGCAGAAAAAAAGAGTTCTTTATGTAATAAAAAAAAGTATTGATGGGTATCACAGCAAGCATTGTAGATCATTGAAATATTTCAATATCAGTGAAGATGATACTCCCGTGTCTGATTGGCAGTTGCCTGAGGACTTTGAGAAGAACCTTCTAGCTGAAGAAGATCAAAATGAGAATGAAAATGAAAATGGTGAAGATGAGAATGAAAATGATGATAAATCTTCAGACAATGAAGAGGTTTCTTCAGAAAATGAGGAAGAAATAGGTGAAGAAGAACATGAAGTAACTGACATTGAAGATGATCAAGTAGATCTTGGTGTGCCAGAATGGTTTGCTGATGGAATTCGCCAAAATCATATTCCTAAAGCCTATATTAACCTCTTTACACATCACCTATATTTCTGCTCACCACAAGCTGAAGACTATAATGAAGAGGACTCCTTTCTATGTTGTCTACCTATACTAAGATATGCTTTTGATATGTTAACAGATTTCGCAGAAGATAACTGTATCTATGTTAGTCGGGAGAAGAACACAAGTTATAAAAGGATATTCATTGGCAATGACATCAGTATTTCAAGACTATTTGATTCCCCATTTCATGAACTAACAGAGGACCAATTGAAATCATGTTTTGAACATTTTTTGAAAGAACAATTGAAAGAATTGGATCTGAAATTGATAGAAATTCTGCCATCTAATTTCCAACTGTTTTTCATCGCCATTCTATGGTGGGTGACGAAATGTGAAGTACCTTTAGGAAATATACATAGCCTACTAATCTGCTATGTAATGTTGGAAGCTGTAGACGAAAAAACCGGGACTTTCAGGGGTCACTTCCAATTCAATAACAAATACTCCAAAAAGGTTGAAGAACTAAAAAAACAACCTACTACCCTCAATTTTGATGAAAATGAATACTTCCTGAATAAAAACAAAGTGCAATATGAAGACAGTTTGATAGCTGCTCATGTGTTACTAAAACATTTTGAGTTGGATGACAAGATAAAGAAGAAGCCAAAAAGTTATGACACCAAAAAGATGCATTCTTTTGCCCAATTTCAATGTTGTTTGCACCATATAAATAGCCTGAACACTTTATGTAGGACCCCCTTTGAAAGTACAAAGTATTCAAAATCTTTCAATGGAACTTTTGTTTATAACATTGCAGTAAAAGTAGAGAACCAGGTTAATCCAATGGCATTTTTGGAGCAGTACCTGCGAGGTGCTACAACAGTACTAATGTTTTATAAAAGTTTATGTAGCGTTTATGATAAGTGTGCTGAACAAATGGGCTTGACAACAGCACAATGGGAGGGCAAGAAAAAAAGACGAAGGAAGAAAAATGCAGAAGAAGAAGAAATCAACTTTATTGTAAAAGGTTTTGAATCAGAGGTCTTTATTTGAAATATTGATAATCAAATTATATATTTTTGTACTTTAAGATACTCGCTTTTCATTATCGGTTAGATGGATTATCTAATCACTTGATTACTGGTTTTTTCACAGTTATTACACCTCTAATTTTGCATCTGTCAAAATAGCAGTCATCTTTATTGTCTTTGAAATAAGGTTGCTTTTGGGTTGCTGCCACTGACAAGTCTATCAAAATCACAATGATCTTTATTCTCTTTACTATAAGGTTGCTGTTGGATTGCTACTGTCAGAGGTAAAACAATTGAGGATAGGACTGTAATCACTGACCTGTAATATACAAGAGGTCAGTGACTACTGACCTATATTTTTATTATCCTAAAATAAGCTGAAAAAGTAAAAGTGTTGGTGTACAGGGGGCCTAAAAAGGCTACGGCGAAGACAGTCCGTGTTTTACTTTTTTTCGCTGCACTACGTAGGTATAATCAAAGAGATTGGGATTGGATTGACTGGTATTTTAGCACAGACAAAAAAAATAACTGAAAAATCCTTCACCAATGGGATTGTTAACTGTCCATTGTGATTCATAATGTTATCCTTTTATGATTCTGCCAAAGTGGCCTGTTTAGGCCCCCTGTACTTATGCAAAAGAGTTTGTACAGGCAAAAATATTCTTGTTTTACTTGCACTTCTAGGTACACACTAAACTACAACACTAAAAGATGGGGGAATTTAAAGGCCTGTTTACACTTAACAATTTATTGTTCTTAATAACATGCAGTCTTGATGAGTCGCTCAAAATACCTTTTTTATTAGCCACTGCAGGCCAAATCAGGTGGCGTTCTGTAGTTTCTGCCTACCCCCATTATGAATGCTGGGCAAAGGCCCCCCTGCTCTCGTTCCACCGCACCGTCTCTGTCCAGAGCTGCCAAGGACTATTATTTGTTAAAGGAGTCCAGCTCTTCCCGCCATCTCCATTTGAGCCTGCCGCCATGTCGTAATAATATCTCAATTTTTTTTTGGAAGTTCAGCTCGTCCATGATTGCTAGCAGTCGGCAGATCAGGTCCAGCCGTGCAGCCACCTGGGCAGGCTAAGGCCTTCCATAGAAATAAGGCATGCAAGGGCTAAGGTTGTAGGCACCCGCTAATTTTCATGTCTTTTGTAATCCTGTACCATCAAAATTTACGCACGGCTGCACATCAAGCTTATTTAAGGGGGTAGCCCCTTAAATAAGCTTGATGTGTAGCCGTGCGAAAATCTAAAATCCTCAAAAACCTACGAAACGAGCAAAAGTGATGCAATTACTTTTGAAACGCAAAAGAAGAGTGTCTGTAAAACGACGTACCTATGTGCCAAAACGAATTTACTCCTTTTTACCCGACTGCGGCGAAGCCCAAAAGGAGGGTTATGTGTTTGACCGGTATGTATGTATGTATGTATGTCCGTTTCTTTGTTCCCTCGTAACTTCTAAACGAATGAACGGATTTGGATAAATTATACGCCTTTAGATTTGTCTAGGTAGCGCGAGTGTCACTGGGTAGGTATATCAAAATTGAAAAAATATAAAATGGCCGATTTTTGGCGCAATATTATCTTCAAAAAAAAATTTTTTTCTCGAAACCTATCGAGTGGGGAATCAAAATAAAGGGTTTTTAAAGGTGATTACAAAAATATATACAACTTATATGTTTAAAAGTAATTCGAAGTGACAAATCGTAAAAAACACGTACCTACCAAGAACTAAATCGTCTGCGAAATCTATCAAATTTGTAAACTAAAAAGCTGGAAATAAAAAACAAGTTGGTAGGTAATTAAAAAAACTAAAAAACCCGACTGCGGTAAAAAAATTAAGTTAAAAAAAACTGAAAAGCTAAAAACAAGGCCATTTTAAATTAAATAAAAGTTGGAAGCAGGCGGGACCCATACCATTCTTTTATTATTATATTTTCAAACTCAAATGGGTCCCGCCTGCTTCCAACTTTTATTTAATTTAAAATGGCCTTGTTTTTAGCTTTTCAGTTCTTTTTTAACTTAATTTTTTTACCGCAGTCGGGTTTTTAGTTTTTTAAATTACTTACTTGTTTTTTTTAACAAACTAAATGAATTAAATTTTTCCATACTAAATCTCCGCGTATTACTCGACCAAATTAAGTTGTTAATGGTGTTGAGCTGTTTAAGAGATGTACACTCGTGCACATAAATTTATGGATGTCGGAATAGTATTAACAACAGTTCAATATCTAAATTTTCATACAAACTGTGTAACTAAGAAAAAAAAATTATGTGCACGAGTGTAATCTCATAAGTAACAGCTCAACACCATTGACAACTTAATTTGGTTCGGTTATACGCGGAGATTTAGTATGGAAAAGTAATGAAAGCTAATTTCTCTTAAAATGCAACACTTAGGAATCTGGATTTTTGGTCGCTTTAACTTCTTTGGAGTAGGTACTAATTTTTGTATAAATTTGGAAAGAAATCACAGAGTTTTTAATAGGGAAATCTTGAAATGAAAATTTGGCACCGTGACTACCGCCACCCCACCAATGGCACGGTATATCTCGTAAACTACTGGAGTACTAACTTTGAATTTTGGGTACTAATTTTATCTTGCATGGTACTCATTTTTTATGTAGGTTTGAGGAAAGCGACAAGCTTCTCTAACTTGGAATGAACATTCAAAGTCGTGGTCCTGCTGAACAATTGCGAGAAAGTTATCCTCGTTGATTTCTCGGTAAATACCTACAAATGTTACAGTTCTGTTTTTTTTACGTAATAAATCACATATATGGGTACAAATTATTTGTATACTTAGAATAGCTGTAGCGTGCCCCCTTTTTCGGTGCTCATGGTGGTCCTGCTGAAGGGAGCGTGACTACCGCCGGACCACCTTCAAAGTCGATTTTCTCGAAAACTGCTAAGGTACCTACCAATTTTGTTGTTCGAGTACTAATTAGTACCAATTGAGTACTAATTATTTACCAAATATGAAAGCGATTGGCGTTGGTGGTCCGGCCGGTAGTCACGGACATCTATGTGGCACATGCCCTTATCCAGCAATGGTACCTACTTGTAGGCAATGGGTGTTAGCTCATCACTTCACTATCACTACATAGTAGAAAACAAAGTCGCTTCCCGCTGTCTGTCCCTATGTATGCTTAGATCTTTAAAACTCCATAACGGATTTTTATGCAGGTTTTTTTAATAGATAGAGTGATTGTTCTATATAATCTGTGGTTTAAAGTGTATTAGATTATCTATGATAGATGGACATGGATACGTTCTCATCATGTAATGTTAGCTGTTGAATAAATGATTATTAAACATTATTTTACAAGTATTTAATTAAGATAAAACATGGCGCAGCCGAAGAAACACTAAATTTAAAGTGCTAAATACAAGTTTCCTAACTACAAGATGGAAAATTCCGTAAAGTTACCGCCAAATTTTGACATTCGTGCTCCGTCCGCCGCTACGGAATGGAAATTCTGGAAATGTCTTTTTGAAGATTATCTTGTGAGTACTAAACAGGATGAAGCAGCTGATAAGATTAAGTTATCATTATTAAGGAATATGATGGGTCCCGAGTCGACCAAAGTAATCATGAGTTTTAAGTTGTCAAAGGAGGAATCTCAAGTTTACGACAAGGTTGTAGAAGCGATCGCTGCCTATGTAAATCCGAAATATAACGAAGTTTTTGAGCGGTATAAATTTAATGAGCGGAAGCAACAAAACAGCGAAAATTTTGAAAATTTTTATACTTCTCTAAGGCAGTTAATCTCTTCCTGTAATTATGGTACATCTACAACAGAGACATTGGAGGATCAATTACTACGGGACAGGCTAGTTCAAGGCCTACAGGATAAAAATCTACAAGAAAGTTTGTTACGTATGGAAGGATTGACACTTGACAAAGTGGCTAAAATTTGTCGAGCAAGTGAAGTCAGTAGAACACAAGTACAGGAAATGAATCCGATGTTAGAAATTGATTCTGTAAAGTATAGGAAGAACAGTTCTAAAAGTTTTAAAGGGCCTAACAAGGAAAAGTCTGGGAATAGTGATGGTACGGTGTTCAAATGTAGGCGTTGTCAAGAATTACATGCACCAAGGGAGTGTCCTGCTTATGGGAAAAAGTGCTCTAAGTGTGGTATTTTAAATCACTTTGCTGTTAGCTGTAGAGTGAAAAGAGTTGGGGAGGTTAAATGCTCAGAGATGTCCAATCCAACGAGTTCAAATGAAAGCTTATTTTGTGGTGCAGTTCAAAAGATATCTAGTTTAGATAAGTATGACTGGACTGAAAATATACAAATTGAAGATCAAAATATTAAGTGTAAATTAGACACTGGTGCTGATGTTAGCATTATGCCTAAGGAAATTTTTGGTAATATTGTAAAAAAATCAAAGTGTGAATTGTATGACACGGATTTAAAAATAGAATCTTTTGTTGGTGAACAGGTTAAGCCAATTGGTATTGTTAATTTAAAATGTAAGTTTAAAGATAATGAATGTTATGAGAATTTTGTTGTGGTTGATTGTAACACTATGTTATTGGGATTGCCTGGTTGTGTATCATTAAATTTAGTTAAGCGTGTGCACTTGGTAGAAGTTAACAATAACAAAGAAAAATTTATAAAGCAATATATTGATGTTTTTGAAGGGATAGGAAGAATGCCAGGAAGTGTGGAAATTCCTACTAAATATACAGAGGAACAGATTTGCCACCCTTCAACTAGATTGCCAACTTCTTTAATTGAGCCATTAAAAATAGAATTGAAAAGATTAGAAAATAGAAATGCCATAGTGAAGGTAGATAAGATTAATGAAAATGCATGTGTCAACAGAATTGTAATTGTAGAAAAGCCAAATGGTAATATAAGATTATGCCTAGACCCGTTAGATTTAAACAAAATAATAGTTAAAAAGCCTAAAGTTTTGCCCACACTTGAAGATTTAAGTTTGAAATTGAAAGGTAAAAGATTGTTTTCAGTTTTAGATCTGTCTGAAGGCTTTCATCATCTAGTTCTGTCAGAATCATCGTCATGGAAGTGTTGCTTTGCAACTCCACTTGGAGTATATAGATATCTTGTCTTACCATATGGGTTGATGAATGCACCTGAGTTATTTCAGGATATACTTGAAAACCACTTCGGAGAGTTGCCAAATGTTGTGATTTGGGCTGACGATATCTTAGTTATGGGGAAAACAGAAAAAGAACATGATGAGGCATTATTAAGTGTGATTAAGAAGGCTCAAATGTTAGGAATTATATTTAATAAGAATAAGTTTCAATATAAACAGACAGAAGTAAAGTATGTTGGTCAGGTTTTTAATGAGCATGGAATGTCTCTAGATAAAGAAAGAGTTGAGTCCCTTTTAAGTTTGAAAGAACCTGAAAATAGAGATGAATTAAGACAAATATTAGGCTCATTCAATTACGTTCGTAGATATGTACCCGATATGGCTAACTTAATGTCACCTCTTTGTAAATTGTTAAAGAAAAATACTGAATTTATTTGGTTACCTGCTCATAGAGTAGCATTTGCAGAACTTAAAAGAAAAGTGTGCATGGCTCCAGCTCTTACCCCATTTAATTCTAAGGAAAAGATAACTTTACAGTGTGACGCTTCCAAGAATGGGATAGGTTGTTGTTTATTTCAGCATGATGAGCAAAATGTTTTAAGATTGGTTACTTGTGCATCAAGAACCATGAATGATGCTGAACTTAATTATAGCCAAACTGAAAAAGAGTTGTTGTCTATTTGCTATGCAGTTAAGAAATTTCATAGATTTATATATGGGTTTCATGTCGATGTGCAAACTGATCACAAACCTATTGTGTCAATAATGTCAAAACCCATTGGTAAAATTGGATCTCCTCGTTTGAGGCGTTTAAGGTTGAAATTGTTAATGTATCATTTAAATGTTTACTATGTACCGGGTAAATTGTTACATTTTGCTGACATGTTATCTAGAAACAGCCTTAAGTGTACTGAAGTGGATAAAGAAATGTCACATGTTGTTCACTCGATTACTGTACACTTACCTATGTCACCGGAAAGAAAACTAAAATTTCAAAATGAAACCAAATCTGATAACATTTTAAGTTTGCTACATAAATATTACATAAATGGTTGGCCTGATGAAAGTAAAATTCCTAAAGAAAGTAAAGAGTATTATAAAATTAAGGATGATTTATATTTTGAAGGTGGTTTAGCATTTTTTCAAAACAAAATAATTGTGCCCAAGTCTCTACGGTCTTATGTTTTAAATTTGGTTCATGAAGGTCATCCTGGAATTTGTAAATCTATCAATAGAGCAAGACAGTTATTTTATTGGCCTGGACTTTCAAATGACATACATAACTTTGTTCTTGAATGCCGCACATGTGAGAAGTTTAGACCGGCTAATTCACATGATAAATTGATACCTCATAAAATACCTAATCGTAGATATGCTAAAATTGGTACAGATATTTTAGATTTTAATGGTAAATTCTTTTTGGTAATTATTGACTATTTTTCCCACTGGTTAGAATTATTACCTTTAAATGACAAAACATCTAAGTCTGTTATTAATGCTTTTCAAGAAGCTTTTACAAGATTTGGTTTTCCAGAAGAAATAATAGCTGATAATAATCCTTTTAATTCTTTCGAATGTCATGAATATTATAATGCTAAGGACATTGTGTTTACTTCTAGTAGCCCACATTACCCTAGAAGCAATGGAATGGCAGAGAAAGCTGTTCATATCAGTAAAAATTTATTGAGGAAAGCTAGTGAGGATAGGGTTGATTATAGAGACTATTTGTTAAGCTACAATAACACTCCATTAACAGGGCTAGAAGTTTCTCCCTCACAAATCTTAAACAGTAGAAGGGTTAGGACCCTTATTCCTACAAAAGATATTTTATTAAAACCGAAGATAGAAAGTAACATTTATAATTTATTAATTTTAAGACAGTCATTAAATAAAAAAATAAAAGATGTAAATGGGAAAAAAGAAATTAAGTTTAATATTGGTGATGAGATTGTGCATAAAACAGATAAAGATAAATATTGGAAAAAAGGAAAAATAATTGCTAAATGTAAGGAACCAAGATCTTTTTGGATAGGAAGGGAAGGAGAAGCTAATGTTAGAAGAAATATTAAACATTTAAGGAAGTCTTTTACTAAAGGCAAATATATTGGTACAGAATTTGAACATTATTTTGAAAATAAAGATTGTACAAAGTCTCTTATATCTTCTCCAGTACAAAATTTAGAACCGTCTATTGTAAGAGAGTCTAGTGGTCAGAATTATAAAACAACAACAAGTGGTAGAATTGTAAAACCGCGTAATATCTTAGACCTATAACTGTATAACTATGCAACTTATATTTTTCTTATAATTGTCTAGAGGGGAAGGTGTTCTATATAATCTGTGGTTTAAAGTGTATTAGATTATCTATGATAGATGGACATGGATACGTTCTCATCATGTAATGTTAGCTGTTGAATAAATGATTATTAAACATTATTTTACAAGTATTTAATTAAGATAAAACAGTGATTCAAGAGGAAGGTTTACATGTATAATACATGCATATTTTAGTTGAGAAAAGCCGAGAAATTCAAAGATTTGTAATGTGATGTCATAACAAATATATTTTGGTGTACATTGCTAACGCTTTTTTTTTTTTGGATGGGAAATCATCAAATGACTCCTCAGTCCTCCCGCTCTGGGTGGAGCGGAAGGGAGTGTCAGACTCTTACTGACTAAAACCCACCCGTGTTCCTTCCTTAGCCCTTTATGTTCCGGGCCAGCGGTAACCCTATCGGACAATCCCGCTGACCCGGACATTGCAAACGCTGGCTAAACCTTACGAGGTAGGTAGATAAAATTAATCTGCTACGGAATTGTCTGCCTTAAAAATATCGATAAAAAAGTCCGCGATGGTTTATGTTTATCTCCTAAGGATAACCCACAGTAACCATTTTTAGGGTTCCGTAGTTCCTACAAGGAACCCTTATAGTTTCGTCATGTCCGTCCTTCTGTCTGTCTGTCTGTTTAAGGTTTTGCTAAGAGACCGTTAGTACTAGAAAGCTCTAATTTTGTAGGAGTGTGTATATCAATTACGCCGACAAAGTGGTAAAATAAAATTTTGGAAAATATTTTTTTTTAGGGTAGCTCCCCAACATGTGAAGTGGGGATGAATATTTTTTTCGTCATCTACCCCATCGTGTGGGGTATCGATGAATAGGTCTTCTAAAATGACTTGGGGGTTGCTAAAATTATTTTTCGATTTAATACTCCATAAATGGAGCATTAAATCGAAAAATTAAAGTGCAAATGTTTGTCTCCCCCTCTAAAAGCTAAACTGCTGGCTTAAAAAATCACGATGATCTAGTGCATTTCATGAACTGTAAAGGAAAATTATAGCGGTTAAGATAACTTTATTAGTTTACCAGTAATAGTCGTTGAACTTGAGTGTTGGATAATTTTGTACCAAATACAAAATCCTTAGCATTAATCTTTTAAAGTGACTAAGATGAAGTAGTTGCTTGTTTTTAACGGGTAAAGACTTGCATTGAAAAACAAAATACGATTTTTTTTAAATATATTTTTTTTATATTCAGAATAAAGAACAACAGAATCGTATTATATTGTGATAACGGGCTACTACGGAACCCTACACTGTGCGTGGTCCGACACGCGCTTGGCAGGTTTTTATCTTTTACATATTACAAAAAAAATATGGGCTATTTACCAAGCTATCTTATCCAATTAAATACGTTGTGCATTTCATGGAGATCATAATTGCCTTTTACAGCATGATGAATAGGTATCTTAGAAGATATCAGAGTTTAAAGCGGGGGCAGGGCGGCTGGCGGGGCGGTACGAAGTTCGCCGGGTCATCTAGTGGTGGAATAAAATAGTGGACTGTATTAAATAAGGCTTGGTATACCTATTGCCGTCTGATCTTACAAAACTATAAGTTCCGGATATTGAATTAGAGAGAAGTATCCTCGTCGCGGTGGTATCTGTGGAAGTGAGTGGTCATTGAGGCCGAACTGCGTCGCCGCCGCGTGGCCTCTCAGCTTCCCGACGACTCGTTCATCACGCTGCCTGCCTGCGCATGCAGACCGCGCGCAAGGTGTTGGGTTTGATTCCCAATAATGGGGATATGATAATCAAAAAATAAAACAAACGAATAAAGACTACTTAAAAATATATTATTTTAATCAGTGCTTCTTATACCTATTAGTAACTTGATCAGTGTATCTTCTTAACTCCATTCAAATAAGCTAGCCTAGTGCTAGTTTTCTGAGACACCACCCCATCCAATTTTTCGCCTATCAAATAAAATACCATACCCAGTAACCCACTGCCTATGAAATAGAAAATTTTTGTCGACGCACTGACAACATACATGAATGGGTATGGCCAAATACCGTATTTGAAGTACACATTATGGATGTACCCTGCATAGATAACTGTCAAAATAATGGCTACCGAAAACCCAGTTTTCTTCGAAGGATAATTCCTTTTAGTTACAAGTAATTCGATGAGGATTACAGGTAAGATTAACGTGTGCATCAGGTGGTTCAGCCATACTGGGAACGCTTTTTCAGCTTCTATTGGGAATATTGCGCTTTTCGCGAAGGTGTGGAAGATCCAGAAGACTAGAACGACGTACAATGCCGTGCAGAGTGTGATGCTGAAGAGCACGTCTTTGATCTGGCGGATGAGAGGAGGCTTCTTTGTGACTGCGTTGGTCCCGATTACGTCATTCAGGAGGGATACGATGAAGTAGACGGTTTGGAGCACCTGGAAAGAGCAATATTTTTTTTTGTAAGCATACTTTTTAGGTACTATAGAATGGGTAGGTTTTTAAAGGGCAGGACTGGCAGGTATGTCGACGCACAACCTTTAACCATAGATTCTGTAAGTACTCTACATGATTCTGGTTGACATTTTTCGCCGGTGGTAAAAAAAATCAGCTATTCCTACCAAAGTGCAGTATCTATGCGGTCAAAATGTATGGAACAGCAGATTTTTTTTTAATGATGTACGAAATAATATGGCTCGTGAGCAGTTCATCAGATTCGCCATTTACCTGGTTTTGCCTATGCCTTCCCTATAACATTATTTTTAGTAATACGAAACCCGAAACACGTGTCTAGAATTTTTATGTAAAGAATCAAACTGTATCACGAAAAATCACAAAGTTATAAGCTTGTTAAGTTACCTGTTTGTCCGTACAAAAACATGCTCACCTATACCTACTTACCATAATAGTACCTAGGTACCTAACCGTTCGGCGCTGAGATTGGATAACCTACTTAGTGTCGCTCAGTGTCGAACTTTTAACCTTTTTTAAATATTTTTGGGACAAAATATAACATGGGGTAAAAATTATTGGAATCGATTCAGTTGCTTAGGTATTCTGAACAAACTATATTCAGGTTTCGCATAGGTATAGGTACCTACTAAAAATAACGTCTCCCTTAAGAATTGGGCTATGAAATGCAAAAAGAATTTTTCCAATCAGACGTTAGTACTTAGCTCCAGAGTTTAGCGTGTTCAGACAAACAAACTCTTCAGGTTTATTATTTATTAGTAATATAGGTATAGTTAAAGGTATCGCTGATATTATTTAATTAATTGTAAACGTTATCAGTTTAATTATTTTTCCGAACGACGTGATATTTATGAATTGTTTTATCAAAAGGTTACTGTTTTATCATCTTTATAAAATAACTAGCTGTGCCCCGCGGTTTCACTCGCATAAGTGTCGATCCCGTAGTAATGTAAAAATAAAAAAACCCGACTGCGGTAAAAAACTTACTTAAGTTAAAAAACTGAAAAGCTAAAAATAAGCCCGTTTTAAAATAAATAAAAGTTGGAAGCAGGCGGGACTCATTTGAAAATTTAATAAAAATGAGCCCGCCTGCTTCCAAATTTTATTTAATTTAAAACGGGTTTGTTTTTAGCTTTTCAGTTTTTTAACTTAAGTTTTTTACCGCAGTCGGGTTTTTTATTTTTTAAATTACCTACTTTTTTATTTCCTGCTTTTTAGTTTACAAAATAATGTGAAAGATTTCGCAGACGATTTAGTTCTTGCATGGTTTTTATGATTTGTCACTTCGAATTACATTTAACCATATAAGTTGTATATATTTTTGTAACCACCTTTTAAAACCCTTTATTTTGATACCCCACTCAATAGATTCTAAGAAAAATATTTTTTTGAAGACAGGTGGTAATATTTGCGCCAAAAATCGTAACTTTTTTTTTTAATTTTGATATACCCAGTGTCACTCTCACAATTACGACGAATCTAACGGCACCTCTCAAGCTGAAATCGATCAAGCCGTTTAGGCTACAGAGCGTGCCAAAGAAATATACATACATACATACATATTACCCTCCTTCTGACGCAGTCGGGTAAAAAGTAGCCTATATGTTAATCCAGGGGACTCCCTGGATTAACATATAGGCTACTTTTTACCCGACTGACTAGCTACTCTATACAAAATTTTATCAAAATTGGTCCAGCCTTTTGAGCGTGAAGACGTAACAAACAATATAAACACACACACTCATAAACTTTCGCCTTTATAATATTAGTGTGATGTGATATGAGTCAGGAGATAAGTTAAGATAAGGAGATAACTTTTCACCAAGCTTCTGTGAGGATTCGTGACTATAAAAGCCACATGGACCGAATAAAATCTGTGAACAAAGTGAGACATACCTTATCCGTCATACATATGTCATCATCTGCCTAGCCTTTTCCCAACTAAGTTGGGGACAGCTTCCAGTCTAACCTGATGCAGCTGAATATCATCGTAATCGTATATCAGCGACTGCCTATCTGACCTCCACAACCCATGCAGTTACTGGGTAATATGAGACCCTTTGGTAAGACTTGTTGTCAGACTTTCGGGCTTCTGACTACCTACCCGTAACGACTGTCAAAGATCCTCGAATGACAGCCAGGACCAAGATCAACGGCTTAACGTGCTTTCCGAGGCACGGAGGGGTCTCGGTATGTAAATATGGTCCGCCTTGTGCGGCTGTTATTATTTAGCCACATTTGGTAGCTAATTTAAATTATAATTATATTATTATAATTATTCCGGTTAGACTGGAAGCCGACCCCAACATAGTTGGGAAAAGGCTAGGCAGATGATGATGCTGACTTGGTAGCTAATTAAAACAAAAAGCTCATTTGAAAGTTTACAAGTTTCTTAGGTTTTCAAGTTTAGCGCTTCTTGTACTGTTTTTTACATTCCATGTTCACGATAGAGTTATAAAGAGAGAGAGTTCTGTGAGTAATCTTAGAGTGATATCGTTGTCGCAGTTTTGAACCTACATGAAGTAAAGACATGGCTCTAAAGACCAAAAGCTTTTTCACGTATAAAAGGCCTTTCGTGAAAGAAAATAGTTTGTTATAAAGCAACTTCATCTTTTTAAATTAAGGAACTAATAAAAATATACTTACAAGAGTCCAAAAAGTGAAGAATATCGCTCGAGCTTTGAAGGGAATGTGCTCAAATTCTTTCGACGGGTACGGAATCTCCACATATTTATTATCGTACCAAAACGCAAACGAGTACAAACTAATTACGGACAAATGGAACAAAACTAACTGCATTTTTATATAAAATTCTATTAATTATTAACGTTTGCAACACTTTCATAAACGTCTGTATCGATCGACGTTGCTCGCAACACTGGCATAATTTGAATATCGAACGCTTTTTATTATTTATTTATTAGAATGTTCAGTCCCTTATCGCTTCTACGACATTTGTGTGGACTGTCTACCAATGGATGTCGCAAGCGCATCAATATTGGCCTATATTTCAGATACGGGTAACTAATTAAGTTGAGTATGAAGACCTCTGTAATAAAGATAAAAGCTTGATTTAGGAGACAATTATTTTAAAGGTGACAGTTTCCTTATCGAAAACAATCGGTTCAAATCATAGGAAAATTCAGTCAGAAGGTCATAGAATTCTTAAGTTTCATTTTTTTATAAGTGCTGTGTATAGAAATGTTTAAGGTTTGCCCGGAAAGTATGTAGAGTTAATTCGTGCTATGTACAATCAATCTCATAGCTAAGTCAGGTCGGCTGCTGGCAGTACCGACGAGTTCGGTGTGGCTGTAGGCTTGCACCAGGGATCGGCTTTAAGTCCTTACCTCTTCCTGTTGATTATGGACGCTCTTACGTCGGACATCCAGGAGGAGGCACCCTGGTGCATGTTGTTTGCCGATGACATTGTCCTTGTCGGTGAAGATGGACCTGAGATCCAGAGCAGATTGGAGAAATGGCAACAGAAGCTGGAGAATGTTGGCTTGAAAATCAGCAGAACCAAAACCGAATATATTTTCTGCGATTCGGCGGTCTCTCCTGTTCTGGAGCCATAGCGCTTGATGGTGCACTTCTCTCAGTCTGCTCCAACTTTCGGTATCTCGGTTCACTCGTGCAAAGCGATGGCGAAGTAGATCGGCACAGAATTAACACTAGATGGATGAAATGGCGGCAGGTCACGGGAACAATCTGCGACTCCTGCATTCCTATTAAACTTAAGGGGGAGATATATAAGACCATGATTAGACTTGCTGTCTTGTATGGATCGGAATGTTGGGCCACAAAAGGGATGAATGAAAGGCAATTGCATGCAGCTGAGATGAGAATGCTAAGAGGGATGTGTGGCGTTACACGAATGGATAGAATAAGAAATAAGTACATGAGAGGAAGTTTGAAAGTGGCACCGGTATCCAACTGAAAATTTATGTGGAAATCGGTTGTCATGGTATGGGCATGTGTTACGGAGAAACGAGGAAAATGTCGTGAGGAGAGTTTTGAGTATGGATGTCGATGGCTATAAGAGTAGGGGAAGACCAAAGAAACGATGGATGGAATGTGTGAATGATGATATGGTTAGAAAGGGAGTGAATACCGTGATGACGACTAATAGAAAAGTATGGAAGAAAAAGACATGTTGCGCCGACCCCGAATAAATTGGGATAAGGGCTGGAGAATGATGATGAGCAGTTAATTATTATCAACGCTGGAGAGTTCAGAATAAAATTATTCTAATTATTAATTGCTTCCATACATCTTGACCGCGTAAGTTCACACTTTTCTATAAAACTTATTATAACTATATTATTTATAAAATTTTTGTGATAACCGAATAAAAATTTCTACGCTAGGAAATCTAAAACCATGTGCTGAATGCATGGCTTCCGTTTGCGCGTAAAATTAGAGGTATTCTGAACTCTCCAGCGTTGATAATAATATTAATTGCTTCCATACATCTTGACCGCGTAAAACGTAATATCGATAATTTTATGTATGTTATGTTCTATGTGTAAACTTTTTGATCTTATGTCTACTTAGTAGGTAAGTAGGTAGTGTAGGTAGCGTATATAACAACGGGCTATAAGTATAAATCTTAAACGTCCTCCTGAGTTCAATCCCTGGGCAGTATGATTAGCTTTTTAATATTCGCGTTAATAAGCGATAAATAAACGATGTAATAAACGATAAGCGTTCCCCATTGCAGCCTGGAGTCTCATAAATTTTTTGTGCCCTTAGGTACCTTCGTACGTAGTACGTAAGGTCTATTAAAATGTATGTTTTCAATTGATGTTATTTCAAGTAAATCAACTTTATTTTAGTGAAAATTAAGTTGACTTCAGAGTAACTAGTACTATTGAAAAAGTTATACTTAAAAATGTTTGAAGTTGTAGCGAAAACTGAACGTTACTGTCTACACAATAACGTTCAGTTTACGCTATTAAAGTTATTATTCCGATAACTCATATTTGTTGACATGTTGGGAAATTTAATTGCGGACGCAGATTAAGTATATCATTAGGTACTGGCGCAATGTCTGTGTACTTGACCTCTGCTTACCCCAGTCAAGGAAAACAGGCGTGCTGATGTGTACGCATTTAGTGAATCGTTTAGAAACCTTATCACGAAGCGGTTACAACACTTACAACTAAAACTACACCATTTAATCAGTAGCCCTGTAACCCTATTTCTCTCAAAGTTTAAATGACACATAACTGTTTTTAGGGTTCCGTACCCAAAGGGTAAAAACGGGACCCTATTACTAAGACTTCGCTGTCTGTCTGTCACCAGGCTGTACCTCAAGAACGCGATAGCTAGACAGTTGAAATTTTCACAGATGATGTATTTCTGTTGCCGCTATAACAACAAATATCTACTCAAAACAGAATAAAATAAATATTTAAGGAGGGCTCCCATACAACAACCGCGTTTTTTTCGGCGTTTTTGCCTTGTAGTACGGAACCCTTCGTGTACGAGTCCGACTCGCACTTGGCCAGTTTTTTTTTTACCACCACAGATAAACTAAATGACTGATAATGATTGCACCTCCGCCTCCGGTTGTGGATAAAAAGGTTCAATAAGTCATAGATAGCGTTACCATTATTGTTAGTGGTGTTAAAATAAAAACACTGATAAGTGGAGCCGGATGTGTCTGTCTGTGTCTGTGACCGTCTCGAAGAGATATTGCGTAAAAATACTTAATATTTTATCTGATTTAACATCTATACAGGGTAAAATTGGCTAGCGAAACTCGGCAGACGATATCTAAATATTATAAGTAGAGATGCGCCGAATATTCGTTTCATATTCGGTATTCGGCGTATTCGGCAGAATTTTGAGGTAGGTATTCGTATTCGGTCGAATCATTCGGTTTGTAAATCAGCCTTTAGGGCAAAATAAATTAAAGGAATCCCATATTCTAACACTCATATTTATTAGAAATCGTTTATTATTTTAAATTATATTAAAGATATAATTAAACACAGGTAAGTAATCTAATACTTACAACCTAGCATTAATAGTTACATAAAACCAAGTATCGTAAAAGAACAGTATGTTTTAATTGCAATAACCCCACTAGCAAATTACGATTAAGTATAGGTGTAATAGGAAAGTTTTACTTAAAACAAGAGCGAGTCGGACTCGCGCACCGAGGGTTCCGTACCATCATATATTTTTAAATTTTCATCGGGGAGGCCTATATTCGTCAGAGAATTTTAACACTGTGCACTGCGTTGTAGAATATTGCAGTTTTATGTCAGCGCCATCCCTTGACCGATAGTGGAACTAAAATGTAACTTTTGTTGATGATTTCTGAAAAAGTGTGCTATTCAGAAACTTCGATTTATTTTTTCTGTAATCTTTACATAAACTTCTATCACATAGAATAATTTCAGATTTTTCTCTTTGCAAACATCGGAGATAAGGGGGGGAACGGTACTTTTTTTTACATTTTTCCATCAAAAGTCGAAAACCATGCGGCCTAAAAAAAAAGAAAAAGTGTTTGAGAATGTGCAAACGGCGCTCTTTCATATGATACCCCACATGCTCTAGTAGCTCCATTTCGAATTTTCCAGACCACCTTTCAGTCCCTGTTGTACAAAATATTTATATTTTTATTTCTTTCTTATTTGCAAAATAGTTGGGCCAACGTCATCTATAGTAGATTGTTATACAAGGGTCGGAAGGAATCAATTCCCATACGAGGCATTTAGACGCCCGAGCGCAGCGAGGGCGGCTATAGTCCGAGTGGGAATTGATGACTTCACCCGCGTTAAACACTCTACTTTTCATTTCGAATTTAAGGAAAGTAAAAAATAGTAGTTTTTCTAAAATATTTATTGATAATAATTACATGAATAATAGGTACCTATTCATTAGTCTTTTTTAAATTTGAAGTATGGAACACACCACGTCACCGCCACATGAGTAGATTCTGTGTCACCACCGCAGGCCGTTCCGCTTACTAGGGCCCGTATTATTATCATTCTGTCTGCATTCTTACTTTTACCATTTTTCATAAATTACTTAGAAAACACGATAACCTTGATAAAAATTACTAAAAATTATGTTGCGACGTGACACTTTTTAGTGCTGACCTTTCTTATTTCGATTCAAAACTTGCATACAGCCTAATCGATACTCGCAATAAAAAAAATGAAAAAAAATTGTAGAAACTGAATAAAAACTCTTTAAACTAACAAAATGTATTGAAATGTAAAGTGTTTGCAGAATAACCAATCTATAGAATAAATTAATTATCATCATTCTCAAAAAAACTTCTGGTAAGCCTACCTAAAAAATGTTTACTGGGAATTCTGTAGTAAACTATTAGACAGTATCAAAAATAAAATCCACAATAAATAATTGTCCAATAAATTAAAATAATTTTAAACAGCGATCGCATTCCGAATATAAATTCAATTATAGAAGCATTTCGGCGCGAAATTCAGTAAATGAGGTACCTATTGGCCTGTCT
Organism: Mesoligia furuncula; assembly: GCA_916614155.1. Classification (NCBI taxonomy): domain Eukaryota; kingdom Metazoa; phylum Arthropoda; class Insecta; order Lepidoptera; family Noctuidae; genus Mesoligia; species Mesoligia furuncula. Next base: position 25,822,038 of record OU744802.1, on the reverse strand, counting down.
GTTATTGACATGATATTAGAAGAGATTGAAATGATATTAGAAAAGCATAAATCATTATTATAAACAATGCTTATTGTATTTATTGCTTAAAATTATTTTATTTTATTTTCAAATATCGATTACAATCGTCATATTAATTACTCGAGTCAATCGAAATTAAAAAAAAAAATTGTTTGGAATAATCGCTTTCACACATCACTGCAATAAAAAAAAACAATAATGGTCGCCGATTTTGAACACAAATTGAGTAGTGGTAATTATTCTTACGTATTATTGAACCTGTGTTTGAATATTACGTTAAAACCTGGGCATTTTCGTGTTGTTTATAATATTATCAATAACATTTGTCACATTTTAAATCTTATCTACACACACAGATGAGTGTGTGAAATTCGTGAAAAGTAAAAATGTAAACACAAACGATTGGCGCGAAACTTCGACATTAGATATCAAAAAAAGTTCATTACCACTACTTATTTACCTTAAACTATGGATAAATTCGTCAAATAATTAAATGATGTATATTCACAGCCCCATTATGGTAAAGTCAGGATGTTCGAAATCCCCAATTTTTATGTTTTTTAGCCTCGACCACAACTGACATCAAAATGGTGATTATCGTACCTATGTATGTTGAATTTATTCAAGGTAAATTATTAACTTGTGCGCTAAATCTGAAAGATTTAATGGCGTTAACATAATATGAGCTTTTTATCCAACTCTCCTAATTAACGCACATTCATAACATTTGATGGGTAGCATAATAAATATTTACATAATCAATTAAGGGTGTCGTATGTCTGACTAAGCTGACTACCTAACTAAATTTAGTTCTATTTTTAAATTTCATTCCCGCCCTAGGGAGGGAAGCAATTACTATGGGACTTTCCCGCCCAAGGGTGGGAAGAAGCGTTTTCCACCCGCTATTCGGATCAAACAAACACTACTTTCCGAGTATGAGAGATGAAAAAACTATTCCAAATTTCAAGTTGATAGCATTTATAGTAGTTCTTGAGATATCCAGTTGTGACAGACAGACAGACCGACAGACAAACAGACAGACTGAGTCTCACCATAAGGGTTCCGTTTTACCATTTTGGTACGGAACCCTTATTACGTGAATTGCGCCTCAGGTGTTATTGAACGAACGATAATAATTGTAAGGTATATCGCAAAACACCAACCTTTGTATTGACTACAAGATAACGGATTGTATCGGTCATGCGATATTTGCACACTTACTTAGGGTGCTTACATGATGATAGTTTGTTAAAAATACCCTCCTTTTGAGCTTTGCTGGACTCAGGTTAAAAGGGCCCCCAAAAAGTTTTGAAACGGGGGGCCCGTATCAAAATGTTAAATGGAACACCACACACACTGCTACACCACTGTGTGCGATTTAGACTTAGCGATCATTGTGTCGGTACCTACAGCTGATGGCCTAATAGCCTCGGTACATCTGGAGGCACTTTAAGCCCTCTCAAAAAATGTTAAGAAGTTGGATCAAGGATGTGATACGTAAAGCGGCAAGTCTGGACACAGCGTGCATTGTTAGGCAGTTCCTCCGTTTGGAGTCATGTCAGGAGCTTGTCTCTAATAACTTTGGCTAACTAATTCATACCTTTCTGTTTCTCTTCTTTAGGTAGGCGTAATTGCCTACCTAAATATGAGTAAATATGTGTTCTTTTTTCCAGAATATCCTAGTGTAGTGCTGTCTTGTTTGTAAACCTTCTATCTCCGTCAAACAGCGTAGGTACCTAGCCTTCAGGCTATTGTCAAATTATTGAAAAATAACGAGGGATTAAAATATAATAAGAATAAGGGCTGAATTTACAATCAACAGATAATTTTTATTCGTGGAATAAAATTGACGTCTGACAGTTTTTGTATGGAAGAACTGTCAAAAATTCAAAATTATTCCTCCGATAAAATTAACTGGTGTTGGAAAAATCAGCCCTAAGAACTATAACTCGCGATATAACGAGGTCGCACGTCGAGAAGAAGCGTTTGTTTATGGTAAAATGTGATGAATGAAAGCAGCGGTGCTAAACCTTTTTATAAAAGCATTATAGGTATACCATAATTTCATGGCAAAAAAAAATGTGATTTTCACATGAATGACATTGCCAATGTAATGTTTGTTTTTTTTAATTTTTTTTTCATATTTTTTTTGTTTAATTTTTTTGTTTTAATTTCCATCGCTTTGAGGCCTTTGCCCTGCAGTGGGACATTACAGGCTAATAATAATGAGCTTCTGGTAGACCTATACCTACACTAATACACTGCTAACAGTACGTCCACAGTTATTTTACCTCTGGTTTTGCATCACTGTCCTAATCCAGTGATCTTTATTCTCATTCTAATTAGGTTGCTGTTGGGTTGTCAAAGTCAAAGTCAAAAACATTTATTTCTAGTAGGCACTTAAAAGGCACTTTTGAACGTCAAAAATTTGGTTGCTGCCACTGATTCTGTCAAAGTCATTGTGATCTTTATTCTCGTTGCATTAAGGTTGCTACTGTCAAAGCTAAAATACCTGTGAACGGACTGTACAAGTATCTTTTGGCTCTCGTATGACGTTGACAGGTGGGCGTTGTTGGTAAACATTTGTGAAATTGCTACAGAAATTGTTCAAAACCAACAAGATGGCGTCGTTAGTTCCCATTTTGGCCACGCGCCAAAAGATCTTTGTACGGGTTAGCTGTTACCAAACTGTCAATTCGGCTTATATTAGAGTTCGTGCGAATCGACTTATAAGCCAAATAACCTTGTACACCTAAGTTTTTTTTTCAAGGTAATTGTTTTGTCTGGACCGTATGTTGAGGACCTCTGGTCTAAATAAAAATTTGCATGTGTCTATAGATCGTCTCTTTAGAAATGAAAAAGTACTTTTACAATTACAAATTTACAATGCGTAGGTGCCTACATCGGAAACTATAATGGTTAAGTAAATATGTTTCAGTAAATGTAGTAAGTACATTATTCTTCAGCATTTTATGAAGCTAAAATAAGCTGCGATTAAAAATTATTCGACAGATTTGAAAATCACCATCATTTTAGGAATTTTAATACTGAATAAGATATTTTTATTCGATCATAATATATCATGCTTATAATCCACGAAGGGTTAGGCAGAAGTGTACCCTATAGTAGGTACCTACGCCCACATTTAGCCAATTATGTTTAGGTTCCATGTAATAGGGAGCACGAACACTAGACAAACATTAGGTACACACCAACTCACACCTTAACTCTAGGACGGAGTCGCGTTACGTCCGCTACGCCTAGCGTCCGTTTATGGCCCTATTGTGTTCTTGAAGGTGTCTTTTTCTCGGATCAGTCGCGATCCAGAAAGTACTCTCAACGAACACTAAAAGTGCTTGTGATTAGAAAGGATCGTAGCGGACTTAACGCGACTCCCTCAACTCTAGTGTTATTCAGTAAACTACTCTTTTAGGTACCTACCTACTTAATTAGTAAGGTCAGTCCTACCGCTGTTGAAAGAAAAACACAAAACCAAAAAAAAAACCTGAGTCTCGTCTCGATCGAATCTTTTTTGTCATCAAAAATCTAATCTTCTTTTTCCGAACGCATATAGATTGTATATTTATCAGTAAATCGCTTTTCAGTCACACAACCACATCACGCCATCTCCTAACAAAATAACAAAACCGTCTGTTTGCACAGGGATTTATTTATCTATTCCCCATTTTCCCGTGAATCCGATATCTAATATTAAGGAAAGTAAGCCGGTGACGGTTCCGATGTGGTCAACAGTGGGTTTATCTTGGGCCCACACGGTACCATAAGCTGGGTGCATCACGGCTCAGCACGACGGAATAGGGGGGCTAAGGGTTTGGGATAAACTGGGAGAGTATGCCAGATTTCGTTTTTTTTTTACGGTTTCCTAGACCGTGTTGGCCATCGTACTAAATCTGTAAGGGGATTGAAGATTTTTTATGGAGCCTAATGGTCATACCTAATGTCACGTCATTTTGACTTTGTTTCACGCGTGATTTTGACTTTGTTTCACGCGTGGCCGCCATTTTGAAAAACATCAAAATGTCGGCCTATGGCTAAATAAAACAGCCGCACAGGCATACCGAGACCCCTCCGTGCCTCGGAAAGCACGTTAAGCCGTTGATCTCGGCTGTCATTCGTGGATCTTTGACAGCCGTTACGGGTGGTCAGAAGCCCGAAATTCTGAGAAGGGGTATCGTATTACCCAGTAACTGGGTTGTGGCGGTCATCTGACTGCCTATCTAGGCAGTCGCTCCATGTAAAATACTGGTACTATTGGAATTGGAATTAATACTGATTGGAAGTCGACCTCAACATAGTTGGGAAAAGGCATGGCAGATGATGATCATAAAGTCGGACGGGTTGGTATGCCACGGATCTTAGAACCCCTTTCCCCAGTATTTAATATTAAGGTGTCAAAAAACGCTTATTATAATCAGCCAGTAATCAGTATTATTGTTCTCTATGAGAGGGATGGGGTCGTAATCCACCACGCGGGCCCAGTCCGGGTTGGTAGATGTGTCTTCGAATTTTTGGTTCTAGAATATGGCGATTTCCTCATGATGTTTATCTTCACCGTTTTGAGAGCAGTAGTCATGAAATAATTTACACAAAGTAAAGCGCCTGTTTGAGTTCGAATCTACGACCAATACTCCACTACACCACCACAACCAAACCAAAGCCAACAAAATAGGCACAATGACTTTTATCCCAAAAAGGGTTCCATGAATAAAATGTTTTGTCCCACCTTTCTCATGACATGGTTACCCCACAATCTGCTAAACTGAAGCTAAGAAAATAAAGGTATTAAGTTTTCTATTAACCCCTCGCCCGCTGGATATTATTGGCAATAATGTCAATCCGGGATTTGGCGCCGCCGCGCCGCTGTAAATACCTTTGCTCCTTATATTTTGTCAGGTTCCATTACAGGGGTTATAGTGAAAATGTTCGTATATTGTTTAGTTTCAGGGATATTTGTCATTTGCAAATGGTTTTGGGCGACAAATAAAGAAGATTGTATCTATTTACTTGTGTACCTACCTTCTCCTCCCCTCCTCCTCTGGGTTTTCCTTGATATCAACCCAATCAGCTTAGCCCATTATTGGAGGACCCATGACGCATGCGGAAGTCCATGCATCGATGGAACAATCATGATATGGGCGGGTATTTGGATCGGCGGAAGAAACGGTCTGATTTGGATCAGAGACAATCTCAATGCACAGATTTACGCTCAAACGATTGTATCAGATGTTGTCATTCCTTTGCGAACCCAATTTGGTGCTTCATTTTTGCTTATGCACGTCTACACACTACCAGTGTCCTTGCAAACATATTGCCGAAGCTAATATCGACGTCCTACCACGGCCTGCTCAATCGTCAGACTTGAATCCCATTGAGCACGCATGAGATATGCTTCAAAGAAGAGCTCTAACTAATATGGATGCCGTATCTACCTACACACTAGAAAATATTTTTCGCCTGTTACAGTACAACGTGATTTTGATGAACTCATATTGAGTATGCCGAATCTGTGCGATTGTGTTAGACGCATTAACGGCGGAAATACAGCCTAGCAATAATTGTTTTTTATTTTTATCTTTTCATCACATTTTAATGTCAGGAATTAACTGAGGTGAAAAATCCAAATCGCGAAAAGTCTTTATGAAGGCAAAAGCAGAGAGTATCTACTTCGTCGCTCTACACATACGAAAAGATTGAAATGTTGAAAATTAACCCGTTTTTACACGTAGGTATATTAATTTTCGATGTTCAAATAATATATGCTACCCATCGATATTTAGGACGTTCGATAGTTTGTACTTCGATATTTAGGACATTCGATAATCTGTATTTCGATATTTGGACTTTTCGATGTAACTTTAGTAGATATTTAGATTTTAGATAATATTGGACATAGGTTATTTAACCATTCGATAATATAAACTTTCGTTATTTTAATTTTCGGTTTTATGGTCGTTCGATATTTCCATTTTCGATGTTTTGAACATCGATATTTTAACAGTAGGTATTTTAATCTTCGATATTCAAATACGTATCCGTTTTGTGCCATTTGGCTACGGAACCCTAAAAAATACCTTGATCCTTTGACACTTTTGATGTGTGTACCCTAACCCCCTAAACAAGATTTTTCTTTAGATTAGTTTAAACCACCGACTCTGTTATTGAAATAAGAACCTAACTGTTATAAAAATGCAGTTCCTTGTACAGACGCCAGCACATCAATCTACTACAACCTGTCAAAATCCCTAAGGCATACCTAAGGTTTAATGTTGATTGGGAAATTTAACAGTTTTGGGTAGCTTGATGTGCTGGCGTCAAAAATGACAGCTTAGTTCTGTGTTAAGTTGTAATTTTAGTATTATGAACTTTGCCTAAATCGAAATAAAGTTCGAAATATAATACTTGCTCAAAGGTTTAAGCTACAACTAAAGTTAGATATCGTTTTTTAATAAGAGGGTTATAGTTTTAAAATCATCCCTCAGTTATACTAAGCGATACAATCATCAAAATCAAGTAGGCCGGACCTAAACACAAAAAAACGCAAGTTTTAGAAACAATAAAAGTATGATCGACTACAGTCTACAGTAAACAAAATCAGAAAAATATATGATATTCTAGGTAGCTATGTTGAAAAAATAATATACATTTAATTTGATACGATAGAAAAAAATCATGAAGATACCTCTGAAAACTTTATTTTTACAATAAAAACCATACTTAATATACATTACAATCATTCTGATTTTTTGTCAGATTATTCTTTCTACAAACAACATACTAGTCTTTTAATTTTTTAGTCCAAACAATAGATTTTTTGTAATTAAATAATTGCTACATATTTTGCAATAAATTACCAGCGTTGTGTCTAGCGTTGAAAATGACATGTAAAATACATCTAACTTTCAAACGCCCCTGTATTCTTCAATAAAATACAGAAACTTTTCTTGCGGGTTTTCAGTTGAATCTTTCGCAAGTTTAAGTTTTTTACATGTATTTTACGGTGTATTTTTCGCATTAATCCATACTAATTATTATAAATTCGAAAGTAACTCTGTCTGTCTGTCTGTCTGTATGTTACCTTTTCACGCCTAAACCACTGAATGGATTTCAATAAAATTTGGCAGAATTATACAAAAAGCGCAAGTTTTAGAAACAATAAAAATATATGATCGTCTACAGTAAACAAAATATATGATATTCTTCAGGATATAAGCTAGGTAGATTGGTAGTGTGTAATAGGTACAAAGTATACCCATATAAAAAGACAAAGGATTTATTTTTACCAAAAAACAAATAGTCTTCCACCCTTAATCCCATCTCATTATCCGTCATCCATCATACAAGTCCAACAGAGATTCATATTTATAGCTAGAAACAGTTATTTAATACGATTTGCTCAAATAAGTAAAAGCCTCCAGATTTCCCTTGGGCGGAAAAAACCTTACTTTCCGAATACTTACTTATATAGAATTTTTTATGAGCTCCTGAACTTGTTATGTTAAAGTAACGTGTATACTATCACGAGAACTATTTGTAGGTTGTTTTATGGTATTCCTAGCCAGTAATTTGATAACGAAATAATAATTTTATAATATAACTTAACAAAACATGTGACTTAGGGCCTGTGCACACCACGATTTTTAAACGCGCCGTTGATGCGCGTTTGTAGCGATATAGCATGTTACGCACGCGAGTCAGACGCGGCCTGTAGAACTTTATGTAGGATATAGGCGACACGCGATAAAATCGCGCGCGACACAAAGGCACCGCCCCCTTGCGCGACTTGTCCAAGAGTTCGTATGAAATTAAGTAGAAAGACTGAACGGGTGTCATAACACCTACTAAACAGCAGTCGCAACTCTACACTTGCCAATGTCGGTCCGTGTGTGGGTGACCATCTATTACATATCGAGACTCCTCCGTGCCTTGAAAAGCACGCTAAGCCGTTGTTCCCGGCTGTCATTTGCGATCTACAAACATACAGTAGTTACGAGTAGTCAGAAGTTCGAAAGTCTGACAACCTGACTAACCAAGGGGTATAATGTTACTCATTGGGTTGTGTTGTGGAGGTCAGATAGACAATCGCTCCATGTAAAATATTGGTATTTAGCTTCAACCGGTTACACTGGAAGCCGACCTAAACATAGTTGGGATAAGGGTAGGCAGATGATTATTTAACTTTTTATAAACATAAAAAGTTACACGTTAGCTACTTTGTCTTCAAGGCCTTGAATAGAGAGTAAGAGCGGGCAACTCTTCTGAAAGTTCCTATTGGCGGAAAAGTTATATTACTTGCTTTAATAGTTTTCATGAATTCTAGAAAGAAAAAGAAAGAAAGAATACGTTTATACCACGCAAAGAGGCCATCGCTCATTTATGTTAAAAAAGTGACGTATATTTTGACCTACCTAATTCAGATACTAATCATGAAGCCCTGGAATCCACCTGGTTCGTAGGTTTATTAATTATTATTTATGTACAGACGCCAGCATATCAACCTACCCGAAACTGTAAAATTTTACCAATCAATTTTGAATCTCATGAAAATGTATTAAAGAAATTGACAGATTGTAGTAGATTTATCTGCCGGCGACAGTACTAGCTTTTGCCAGCGACTTCGTCCGCTTGGAATTACTAATTCGGGCACTTAGCTTATTTTTTATTCACTCTGCATTTTCATCATCTCGGACTAACAATTCTTTATTTGTAACGAAAAGTTAAATGATAAAAGTCTTAAAAGTCCTTTTTTATTGATTCCCTTTACAAATTTCCACCCCTCTTTTTACACCCTTAACGGATAATTTCGGGGATAAAAACTATTCTATATCCTTTTCCACAACTCAAACTATCTCCATACCAAATTTCATCTAAATCGGTTCAGCGGTTATTGATTCCCCATATAAACTTCCACCCCCCTTTTCACCCCCTTAAAGGATGATTGCTGGAATAAAAACTATCCTATGTCCTTTCCCGGGACTCAAACTATCTCTATACCAAATTTCATCTAAATCGGTTCAGCGGTTTAAGCGTGAGGAGGCAACTGACAGACAGACAGATACACTTTCGCATTTACATTAGTATGGATGGATTTCACCAACTCGCCCGAAGTCTCTAAAATTTCGAACTGCGACGTGGTCCAGTCCTACACTTATCTTGGAGCGTTTATCTCAAACGGGGGTAGATGCATAGATGAAATCAAGAGACGCATGGCGATAACTAAAGCATCGATGGACAAGCTGAAAAAAGTCTGGAGGAACACATATATTTCAAAAGTCACCAAGTTCCGGTTTGTTCAATCACTGGTTTTCCCTATCTTCCTTTACGCTGCTGAGACGTGGACGCTGCGAGACATCGAGAAGAAGAAGATAGACATTCTGGAAATGTGGTGCTGGAGCAGAATGCTTGGGGTGTCGTGGACTGAGTTTCGCACCAACACCTCTATACGCCAAGAACTAACATCAAAAAGCGTCTATCTGTTATGATCCAAACGCGCATCCTCAAATACTTCGGACATGTCTCGAGGCGTGAGGGAGTCTACTAGACCATGCGGACGCTCACCCATGAGATGGACTGACCAAATTAAATCCGCAGTGGGTTATCCATTGTATGAGTGCACAAAAAACACCCGAAATCGGAGTAGGTGGCGAGAAATCGTAAGGCGAATCACATCAGCCCCTAAACAATAAACTAAATGAGGACACCGACAGCTCTGACAAGAGTGCTACGAAGAAGAAGAAGAATGGATGGATTTATCAGACAACCGGATCCAATCACAAATTATACTCACAATTCTAGATGTTAGTAAACAATTTATCTTAAAATTATGCTATGTTAGTAGATATTCTACTAGAGACGGTGGTGCAGGGTGGTGTTTATAAGATGCCTCTTTGTGGGTCTTTCGTCATACCTATCAGCCATAACTTTAAATAATAAATCCTTGAATTTAAATTATATTTCACAGACACTATAATGAGGTCGTCAGCGTCCTCTCGTAGCGAATAATATAATCATTACTAATAATTACTATTGGATCAACTAGATGGCGCTGGTGTCAGAACCATTAAACAAACTTACGCTTGGAGCTTGACACTACTACAGTGTTGCCCTCCGCCAGGATTGTTGTGTGTTGAACAAGTGTTCTGTGGTGTTGCCAGTGCCCTTTTGTGAAAGTAACATAACATGAGCCAAAAAGTAACATTTTGATGACAAAAGTAACATTTTCATTTATAGGGAATGTTTGTTTAAATTGCTCGAAAAACTGTATTTTTAGGGAATATTTGTTAAAATTGCTCGAAAAACTGTTTTTTCTTCTTTGTACCAAAATTTTGGATCGAACGATTAGTCGAAATCCGAAATTAAAAAAATGCATTTTAAAATAAAATATGTACTTATCATCATCGTCTGTGTGGTGCCGGACTTAAAGAATACCACCACCCCTTACTTCCCGTGGGTGTCGTAAAAGGCGACTAAGGGTCGTACCGGAGAATGGGCAGCAGCGTTCTCTATGTATTCCACCATCATACCATACTGCGATCGCCAACCCGCCTGCCAAGCGTGGCGATTATGGCAAACCCTCCCAAAATTGGGGGAGGCCTATGTCCAGCAGTGGACGTCTATCGGCTGAAACGACGAACGACTTATCATCACATCACAAAATAACAAAATGACTTTTCTATCCTTAATTCTAAAATTAACTGTATTATACAACATTATTTTTAATATATATATACTAAAAATACTAGACACGTGTTGCGAAACCCGAAACACGTGTCTAGTATTTTTGTGTAAAGAATCTATGTACAAAATTCCAAAACTATCATGAAAAATAACAAAGTTATAAGCTTGTTAGTTACCTGTTTGTCCGTACAAAAACATGATCAGCCGCGCCGATCGCGCCGCGCCCTCTTGCGCTCTAGGTACCTAACCGTTCGGCGGGTAGATTGGATAACCTACGTAGTGTCGCTCGGTGTCCAACTTTTAACCTTTTTTAAATATTTTTGGGACAAAATATAAAATGGGATAAAAATTATTGGAATCGATTCAGTTACTTATTCTGCACAAACTATATTCAGGTTTCGCTTATACTAAAAACATCGTTGTATAAATGACCAAAATGTTGAACAATTAAAGTCACGTATTCACTATAATTTTTACTTATAAAGCGAAGTCTCCACCGCCTACAGATTATTATTAATATTAAATTTTATAGCGGTGCATTGCTGGAGATTAAAGAGCTCCCCACAGCCTGGTAAAAAACCTGGAGGTGTGAAAGAGTTTGGTTTATCTGTCGCATAGGAAAAAAAGTATTGTAGGTTCTTATTAAAAGATCGCTTTTAGCGATAAGACCTCTTTCGTTTTGTCACTGTCACCCCCTTGTAAAATCTCTACATATACAGGGTTATTGGTAAAACATTAACTACCTCTTAAGAGGTCATTGTACTCATCATTATGAACAACTTTTACGAGAGGACTAAACCTGAAATCGGGAAAAGAAAATCAGCTGTTCCCTACATTTATGTTCGTTTAACTCGTCAAAATGTAGGGAACAGCTGATTTTCTTTTCCCGATATATAATTGAAATGACTGGTTTACCCGACTATAAAAATTAAATATCTATTGAATTTCGATTCCACTGACAGTCATCATCAGATCATCTACCTAGACATATATTTTGAGACTGATCATCATCTAGCCTTTTCCTAACTTTGTTGGGGTCGGTTCCCAGTCAAACCAGATGCAGCTGAACACCAGTACTTTACATGGAGCGACTGCCTATTTGTCCTCCACAACTCAGTTCCTGGGTAATACGATGCCCCGGGTCCATATTGGCTCACCTAAAGTTCTTTACCCGAAATTGTTCTTCCTAATGATTTGTAATCCGAATGATCAGTCTTCCTAAAATTTTTCATCCTAAAAGTTTCATTCATACTATTTGTAGTGCTACCGGCGATGTTCATAACACTCATGTTTCCAAAAATTGTAATTAATAATATCATTAATGTAAATATATTTAAACTCCTACTGTTGTTTATCATAACGCTTTTATCCCTAAACATAATTACCATAATATTAGAAGATGATATTTATAGTTTTAATTTGAGGGTATGATTATTATTTGGAGGTATGCTTTACATAACGTACGGAGTTGTGTCTATGGAACCACTGTACTTCCACACCCGGCGCTTTTTGATAGTAGCTATTTTTTTGGATAGAATAGACTCTTTTTAGTGTATATTTGAAAACCGCAAAGTTCGCAAAATCATAGTGGCCGAGAACAGAAATTCCAAAGTTTTTTTTTTATCTACAAAAATATATGCTTAGGCGTAGTCGACGGAGCCCCGCTTCGCTGGGCCCCGTCGACTACTTCTATTTCTGTCTACAGGGTTTAAAGGAACCTAACACGAAGGGGATGACGGGGGCTCGTTCGCTCGCTTTGCTTGCTCACTCGAGCCCCCGTCATCCCCTTCGAACCTAACCTGTCCGAGTCGGGGTGCCCCAAGTCCCGAGCTCGCTTCGCTCGCTCTTGCATCCTAAGTTGTCATTACAAATGTGTTGCTTTTGTATATTATGTTGGTTACCGCTATAAATAAAATCTAAACAAAATAAAAAATCTATAAAAAGAAATCTAAACAAAAAAGATATGACTTTGAATAATAGTGTAAAAGATGGTTATGTTGAGAAAATATAGGAAAACAAAAAAAAGTATGATAAATGTTTATTGCTACAGACATTATGAAGTTGAATGCTTCGGAATTATGAACATTAGAGACAGAGTAGTTAGGAATTGTGATTGTTAGGTTGAAAAATTTTAGGAAGAACATTTTCGGATTTCCAATTTTCGGAGTTGAAAATTTAGGTGAACTTTGGCGCACCCCGAAGCCCCTGGTAAGACTGGTTGTCAGACCTTCCACTGACAATCATGAACATGGATTTGGCTCACAAAACGATACTGTATAAAATAATGTAGGTATTTTTAGGTACACCTAGATTGTGAAATAAATGTACCTTCTCCACATTAATCCCTTCGCACGTCGTTGTGGTCAATAATGAAGCAGTCGTCACTTTTTATTTAGCCGCGTAAGAGCCGGCTCGCTGCCACTTTTTACCGACTCCCCTACTTTTTACTGAATCCCCCACTTTGCGCAGATTTTATACGTGAATGTGATACTTTTTGTGGTCCAAATTAGGTCTCTGTCTGCCACTAAATTTCGAGTTTAATTCTACTTTCAAACCTGAAGCGATGATCCTTTTACTAAGTGTTCTTTTTACGTCCATTTTCAGAATAGTAATTTCTGTCTAAGAAGTACGTTTCCATGCGAGGGAGAGGAAGGCCGAAGAAAAGATGGATGGATTGTGTGGGGAATGATATGAAAGAGAAGGGAGTGAATGATAGCGTGACGGCTGACAGGGGAGAATGGAAGAAGAAAACGTGTTGCGCCGACCCCAAGTAACATGGGATAAGGGCAGGAAGATGATGATGAAGTACGTTTCCATGCGTTATATCTTTCTCTTCTTTTCCGAGTCGATGGTGCTTGGCCTATATTATTAAAAAATATTTACGCAAGTTAAAAAACATATGGATGTCACGTGATCTACTTTGAAACGTGACACTTTACGGGGTTTGGTCCTATTAAATTATCTATTATGTTTTCTATTTGCATTGATGTCAGCTACTTAAGAGCCTATACTACCTCAGCTAAAGTTCACTCTTTATCTCGCTCGCACGATACTGCTCGCGGACTGTGTGAGAGCGAGACAGAGTGCGGTGCTGGGCGGAAGGCAGCGCCAATAGTTTAGGTATTTGCTTTTTACGGTGAAAATAAAGGTAATTAAAAAAAACTAAATAACATAAGACCTGCTTTATAGTTAGTTCAGTTAGTATGCAAAGTTTCATGATCTAATTTGAAGTATTTTTTGAATACCAGCGGTTTATTGTTCAATTTGGAGGTAACTTTGGAATTTTTTTCTATCAAGAAAATTATATGGAATCGTGTTTTCGGCTAACATAGTACCTAGCATTAATCCTCAACTTTACCATGTATTTATTTCAAAATTAATGCTGCGGTATTTTCGACATAACGGAGGTTCATGCTAAGACATTTGAGGTAGTATAGGCTCTTAACAATTAACATAGGTTACATGTGTGGCCGCCATTTTGAAAAAAATAAAATGGCTGACAGATAGGTAACCTGAAATCTTGAAAACCCTGAAAACTTTTACTATGGGATCAAACCTGAAATCGTGAAAAAAAAATCAGCTGTTCCCTACATTTTGACGAGTTACACGAACATAAATGTAGGGAACAGGTAATTTTTTTTTTCACGATTTCTGATTTGGTCCCATAGTAAAAGTTGTTCATAATGATGAGTACCTACACCTTTTAAGAGGTTGTTAATGTTTTACCAATATTTTTTTTATTATTAAGGTTTGTCCAAATTAAAAGACCAAATTACTGATTGCCTGTGATGATTTTAAATATTTCGGGCTGATTTTTCAATCGACAGATAGTTTTTATTCGTGCAATTAAATCGACGTCTTACAGATTTTGTATCGAAATTCAAAATTATTCGTGGATAAAATTATCTGGCGTTAGGAAAATTAGCCCTAAAAGAAATAAAAACAAATACTTAGTTTTGACATGAACAACTGTTTTTCTCTTGTCTATATCTAGGTCTGATCCTCTTACTCTTTTGACAGGTAAGTCCTGTCAAAAGAGTAAGAGGATCAGACCTAGATAAAGTACAGAAATTAAAACATAAGAATAAGTAACTAGTTAGCAGGGGCTCAGTTCTGGGGATCCGACCGGAATAACTCATGCATACCTACCAAGGTAAATGTTTAAAGGTAAATCTTACTGCAAAGCGACAATATTATAATAGTCTGCGACGTAATAACTTACCTGGCTAGGGCGGAAAGTACACCATTTGTTGGTATCAACTTTAAATAAATATTCACCTCTCACTAGGGTTGCTAGGCGTCTTGCAAAAATATTCGGATTGTTACGGAACATTCGTGTCTTAAGGCTCCCGCGGACAGGCGCAACGCGACTCTACAAGAACAAATTCGATGAAAACTTCATGGAAATTGTTCTACCAGAATCGCGTCGCACCGTTGTTGGTCGCATCGGTCGTCGTGTCGCGCATGTCTGCGGCAGTTTTTATGGGATCATCGACACGACAAATGGGGTCAACAATAAACTGCGGGGTAATTCTGTAACACACTAACAGTAGCAATGGCTTCCATTTTGACAGTTCACCAACATTCATTGCGTTATTTACGCTGTTGGAAAGATACATTTTTCAAACATATGAAGCAACGGATAAGCAATATCCTTCAAAATGATTGAGATTGTGATAGTCATAAAAAATGTGTTAGAGAAGGAAAAAAAACAATGAACTCTTATAGTGGGTTTACGAAATTGAAACTTATTTGTTTAATAATTTCATATATCGTATTGCCTCCAATACGGCTTCTACACGATTTGTAAAATAAAAGTATTCAAATGTACTTAGGGCTTGTACACAAAACTGCGATGTGACGTCGCTTCGTACAAATCTACGAGCTCGCACGGCGCATCACAAGGCAGTTTTCTGCGTTGCGAATTCGCATCGCACCGATTCGCAGTTTGTGTACCTACAGAGTCCAGAACATCAAGCTACCCGAAACTGTCAAATTTTCCCAATCAACTTTGCACCTTATGATTTAGAATTAAAGTTGACAATCTATTAAATAAATTTGACAGATTGTAGTAGCTTGATGTGCTGGCACAAACCCTTAAGAGCGTTTACACCGTACGGCATTACTGTTTACAAGATTTTTTTACTTCATGCATGATTTTTCAGGCACTTTGCACGTGGCTCTTTTATATTGCTCGTCATCGTTAGTGTATTTAGTTATTTATACCCTCATTGAAGTATTTCTTACACTGAAACCATCTTACGTATGTAAAAGTGTATGTTACCATTCAAACGTAGATAAAATAGATGCCAATATCATTTTTTTTTTACAAATTTACGTGGCCATAGCAAGAGCAAAAGCCCAGGACAAGCTTTATGATACACTGGATAGTCCAGCAGGTCAAAAGCATCTTTACCGGCTTGCTAGAGCTAGAGAGAGAAAGTCGAGGGATATTTGTCAGATAAAGTGTATAAAGGATGAAACTGGAATAGTTCTTTCGGACGATGAGAAAATTAAGGATAGGTGGAAGAGCTATTTCGAAAGACTGATGAATGAAGAGAATGACTGGAGTGGTGTGCTTGGGAATAAACCAGAAAATGAGGGGTTAGTGAGAATGATTAGTATGGATGAAGTGAGAATCGCAGTAAATGGGATGAAGAATGGTAAAGCAATAGGTCCGGATGGAATACCAGTTGAAGTATGGAAGTTATTACGGGTAGATGGATGGACGTGGTTAGCTTTATTCTTCAATAAGTTGTTGCTGGAAGAAGCCATACCTGACGAATGGTGTAACAGTTCGCTGGTGCCCATCTTTAAAAACAAAGGTGATGTGCTGGAGTGCAACAACTATAGAGGAATAAAGCTAATGTCACATAGTATGAAGGCTTGGGAGAAAGTTATTGAAAGGCGTCTGAGAGAAGAGAGTGAAATTTCGCAAAACCAATTCGGTTTTATGCCTGGTCGAGGGACATCAGATGCCATCTTTGCCATTCGCCAGCTGTGCGAAAAATACAGAGGTGCGCATAAAAACTTGCACATGGTATTTGTTGACCTCGAAAAGGCATACGACAGAGTGCCTCGTGAAGTTTTGTGGTGGGCGCTGAAGGAGAAAGGTGTGCCAGGGAAGTATGTGCAGTTGATTAGAGCGATGTACAGTCGATGCAGTACCCAAGTCCGGTCTACAGTGGGCACTACTTGCAGCTTCGATGTGGCTGTCGGCTTGCACTAGGGTTCAGCACTCAGCCCGTACCTCTTCGTGCTGATAATGGATGCTCTTACATCAGATATCCAAGAAGAGGCTCCCTGGTGTATGCTGTTCGCCGATGACATTGTGCTGGTTGGCGAGAACGGCTTAGAGGTCCAGAGCAGATTGGAGGTGTGGTGGGAAAGACTCGAGACCGTTGGCCTGAGAGTAAGCCGGACCAAAACCGAGTAGTTTTGCGATTTTGGCGGTCTCTCCAGTCCTGTGCCCATATCTCTCGCCGGAACGCCCTTACCGATCTGCTCCGACTTTCGGTACCTCGGGTCGCTTGCCCAAGGAGATGGCGAAGTAGACCGAGACGTAACGCACCGGATCTACTCAGGATGGATGAAATGGCGACAGGTCACAGGAACAACTTGCGACCCACGGATGCCCCTCAAGTTAAAGGGGAAAATTTATAAGTCCGTGATAAGGCCTGTCGTACTTTATGGGTCTGAATGCTGGGCCGTGAAGAAGACGGATGAAAAAAGATTGCATGCAGCGGAGATGAGAATGTTGAGATGGATGTGTGGAGTGACGAGAATGGATAAAGTAAGAAATGAGTATATAAGAGGAAGTTTGAAAGTGGCGCCAGTGACAGAAAAGTTGAAAGGAAATCGTTTGGCTTGGTATGGGCATGTGATGAGAAGGGATGAAACGCATGTGACTAAAAGAGTAATGAATATACGTGTTGATGGATGGAGAGGGAGAGGAAGGCCGAAGAAAAGATGGATGGATTGTGTGGGGAATGATATGAAAGAGAAGGAAGTGAATGATAGCGTGACGGCTGACAGGGGAGAATGGAAGAAGAAAACGTGTTGCGCCGACCTCAAGTAACATGGGATAAGGGCAGGAAGATGATGATAATATGTTAAATTTGTTACATTTAACATGTTTAAATATTTGTATGCCAGTCCATGGCGAAACATGTGAGATCATAACTTTTTTATAAGACCTTAATGTACCATGTTTTAATGCAATTAAATATATTCTATTCTATTCTATCGTGGCGACCCTACTGTTCATTTCTAAGCATTCGTCTCCTAGCTAAAGCCACGCATTTCTTTGGCTGGTTTTTACTAAAAAAAAGACGTCATTAAGCCCGGGTTAATGAGAAGAATTTCTATTTGTGGGTAAATTTGCATCGCTCCCTTTTTGAACATTAATAACGAGGCTTTTAGGGGCCCGTGAGCTATTTTCTTTAAGGGTCATTCACTTCAGGAGCAATGACCTGAACCGCACCCTAATTGCGTAACAGACTATATCACTATCTGAATTATTTTCAAGGATATCGCTAATCCATTACTTTGTAGCGGTATCTACAACGCCACATGCGAACTACGCGTCATACATGACGTCACTCAAAATCCTGCATCTCGCAAGCAGAGTTTACCGCGCAACTAGCATTGATGCAACGGCCCGACATGAATCATTGGGCAGTTGCTCGCCAGACACAACACCCGTCTGGTTGGAGGATCCTCCCTTTTCTATAGAGTATGAGTGAACTTTACAACTTGTTCTTCGTACCTCTATAGCTTCATATGCTTGAAAAATTTGTCAGCTCAACGTAACGTAAACAACGCAATGAATGTTGTTGTACGCAATTACAGGGTCGCTGCCAGGGTGCTTCGGAAAGCACGTAAAGCCGTTGGTCCCGGCTGTCATTCGTAGGTCTTTGACAGTCGTTACAGGTAGTTAGAAGCCTAAAACTCTGACAAACAGACTTACTAGGGGTATCATTTTACCCAGTAACTGGGTTGTGGAGTTCAGATATTCAGTCGCTCCATGTAAAATACTGGTAAGTATTTAGCTGCATCCGGTTAGACTGGAAGCAGATCCCAACATGGTTCGAGGCGATGCTGATGCTGGAGGTGAGCAGAATAGAACAGGGTTGCTATGGCAATGCTTGGGGAAGGTCCTGCTAGGAAGGTCCCGTAGACAGGCGCGACGTGACAGCGCGACGTTGCTTTAGTAGGACAATTTCTATGAAAACTAGATGGAAATTGATCTACCAGAATAATGCGTGCGAATTATTGCGTAATTTATACAGCGTGTAACAGAAGGGTATGGTACAGGCTCAATTTGATGGCCTGTACTACACCCATAAGGGGCTTAGGTACATGACCTAAAGTGCGGTCACTGTCGGACTGCATAGAAAAGAAAGAGAAGCGCGATGACACAACACTGGTAATTTATTGCAAAATATGAAGCAATTATCTATTTACAAAAAAACTGTTGCTTAGACTAAACAATTAAAACGCCAGTGCTTTAGTTTGTTGCTTGTAGAATAATCTGACAAAAAACCAGAAAGATTGTATGTATATTAGTATGGTTTTTATTGTAAAAAGAAAGTTTTTAGAGGTATCTTCATGATTTTTTGAATGAAGTTTGCCGTATGTTATTACTTCCCAGAATTCAAACTCAAACTCAAAATTGAATTTGAATTCGATCCATACTATCAAATGGAGTACCTACATACAGTGTGTTTTTTTTTTCAAAATCATCCGGTTCGATTCCTGGCTAAAATTATTGATTTTTCAAAAATCAAATTATGCAGTTTTAGTTTTCATTAAAATGTAGCCCACGACTCCTTTGAGTACTTTTCGCTATTCAGCATAGTTTCGGATCTGGCCATCCACGCCCACTTGGAAAATTCACCCTGTATACTAAAGAATATCATATATTTTTTTGATTTTGTTTACTGTAGGTAGTCGATCATATACTTTTATTGTTTCTAAAACTTGCGTTTTTTGCGTTTAGGTCCTGTAATCCCTTAAATATGACCAGAATGTATACGGAACCCAAAACAATGACTTCATTTCGAACCGTGTTTAATTTTATTTGCAGCGGTGTTAGTCAGGCTTTAGGTGGTATTTTTTATACCAAGTGACCCCTGGATTTAAGGGATTTTCCAATTTACCATCGAATCAATTTACAGGCGACCACCCCTGTGTATTGTTGGGGGAAATTATATTTTTTAATATCTACCCGCAGGTATTAGACGTGAAAATTTAATAGGAATTAACTGTTTTTGTTGTTGCGTGATGATTCACGCAACAACAAAAACAGGCAACAGAAAGTACCATTTTAAGCATAGCCGATATAATTATCGGCTATGCTTAAAATGATACTTTCTTAGTTTCCTCGCCTCCTATTTACCTACATGGTAAATATGGGCGAAATGTGTGTATACTATCTGCCTAACTCTAAGTTAAGGGCGTGATGTCATGATATGTTATATAGTTCTTCTTAGCGTGTCGGCTAGGCTTTCTTAGGTTTCGACTTTTGTCGTGCGGCGAAAGGGCCAATGCGGCGGGTGACTATCATCGACCATGAAAATGCTCAGTCGCAGGCGATCGCCCTCCGTATGAAGGTCGACATTCCATACGCAAAATACGCGCATTGACGTGGAGTTGCGGACACCAGCCCGTAGTACCTATGAAGGTCGACATTTTGATGCAAAATGAACTAGTCACCTGCTATTTTTATCGACCTGTGTAAAAGGGGTGCGTTCGGCTTTTGAGGCGATTTGGTAAGCGACGGGCCGTATGGGAAAATCGACCTAGTGTAAATCGCCCATTAATCGTAAGTACCTACACGCTGAGTTTCACAGTAACAAGACAATTCATCTCTCTTTATTAAATAATCTGCAAATTAAATCTTAATGAGCACCGTTTGCTTAATGAGCAAGTCTGTGTGGTGCCGGACTTAAAGAATACCACCACCCCTTACTTCCCGTGGGTGTCGTAAAAGGCGACTAAGGATCGTACCGGAGAATGGGCAGCAGCGTTCTCTGTGTATTCCACCATCATACCACACTGCGATCGCCAACCCGCCTGCCAAGCGTGGCGATTATGGCAAACCCTCCCAAAATTGGGGGAGGCCTATGTCCAGCAGTGGACGTCTATCGGCTGAAACGACGAGCACCGTTTAATCTCTTGATACTGCGTCAAAGTAATCATTAAAAAAAGCATTATTGTCAGTTTGGGCTAATAATTTTGTGCTTAATTATCTAGGGATTTTATTTAATTGGTTTTCGGCGACAGATTTATTTAAAAGGCCTTTTATTTCCGATGTCGCTTAGTAACTTTTTTTTTTTCCGTAGAATGAGTAACATTTTCCTTGACTTGAGGATTACCCAATAGACGGTAAGCTGCTTATAACATGGGATTAAACATAATTAACGAGATGTGTGTACTTACTATTTACTTCTGCTTATCCCAAGGGTAAACACAGGCGTGACAATTTTACGTATAGAGTACCAACTAACAATATTGCGTATACAGTACCAACTATTATGAGATTAAATAAAAAAAATAAAATAAAAAAAATCATTTTAATTCGAGTATCATTGATTGACTCATAATAGAAATAATACACTCATACAGTCACATTACATACACAACACTATAAATTCAATTCAAATTAAAATAACAATAATAAAACATAATCACATTTAAATTAACATTTTACATGAAAAATAAATATAAAATAAATGAGGTTGTATTAAAACCTCAGGCAACCGTCTTCTGTCATGTTCAAGAAAGGTAGGCTATTGTGCAAACGATTACTAGGGTAAGAACCCCAAACTTGGGCCGCGGTCGGGTGTAACTAATCTAGTGGAATGCCGACAATTTGGGCGCATTCCCTAATTAATATAAACTTTAGGGCCTGTCCAATTTGAGGGCAATTTGTATTGTTAATTTAATAGATTCATAGAAAGGTACTAATGCTTATCGTGTTTATGGAGGCTGTGTTTGCGTTTACGAAAACCTGAGAATGTATTTTTCAAAAATGTTTTTATGAATTTTCTAACTTCGTGTCCTAACCAAAAGCGATTGTCGCGCGAGCGTTTGTATGAATTAATAGCTTCTGTTGTCTTCCGGACTTAAAGAATAGCACCACCCCATACTTCCCGTGGGTGTCGTAAAAGGCGACTAAGGGTCGTACAGGAGAATGGGCAGCAGCGTTCTCTATGCATTCCACCACCATATTATACTGCGATCGCCAACCCGCCTGCCAAGCGTGGCGATTATGGCAAACCCCCCCATTTTGGGAGAGGCCTATGTCCAGCAGTGGACGTCTTTCGGCTGAAATGATGAATAGCTTCTGCCCTCGACTTCGGTTCGCGTGTTTCTTGCTTCCCTGACCCATGCCGTCGCATCGCATCGCCCGCGCGGTGTCTTCCTTTTCGCTTAGCGTTCTTTCTGACTTGTTTTTCTTTTTGCATGGCTCCTAAGAGTCCTAGCGTGATGTTAAATAGCCTATAGACTTCCTCAGGGATTGGGCTAACAAATGCAAAAAAAAACAAATCCGACTGGTAGTTTCAGAGATTAGCGCGTTCAAACAAAAAAACAAACAAACTCTTTTGCTTTATTATTTGTATATAGAAGATATACAGGGTGTGGCGTAAATAGTGGTCCACCGTTAAGGATTTGATATAGGTACCAGATAATTTACTATAACATACCTATTACAATTTTAACCATTTTAGTAGTAGATACATTTTTTTTACAATAATCGCTCTTGGATTTGCATGATAAGTAAAAAATTAGGGTTAATAAAATAGAGAACTAATTTTTTCTTCAAAAGCTTTAAATTTACATAAAAAACTATAATTTTACACGATAGCTCTAGTCTTTAGCAGTAATTAACAAAACTCAAAATGACAAAGTTATGGTTTTTGTTGAGCCTACAACCAAAGTAACAAAAGGTAGAAATTACGTAAATAAAAAACAAAAAAAGTATATTTTCGGAACCATTGGTTAAAATTGTAATATGTTATAATATATTGTTTAGTTTATCGAATCCATAACGGTGGACCACTATTTACGCCACACCCTGTACATAAAGATTACGTAAAAACGCGACTTCAGTGATCACGCGACGATCGCCCACTCGCGCGACTGTCGCTTTTGGTTAGGAAGCGATCTTATGATTTTTTAAACCCTCTTAATTCCGTTTAATCGACCATTATTTCTGATTGGAAGTTGAAGTCCCTTCGTTACAAGTTTTTTCTGATTCTTTCATAATGCCATCGAGGATACACGTTCAAAACTGATATTCAAACTCAAAGCAGCAACAGCACTAACACGAAGCACACAGGCACTTTTGAATTGGCAAGGAGCCGGTCAGTCAGAAAGATGAGGCTAGTTGCCGATTCCTAAGCATATAGTAAATACCTATGGAGAAGAACGGAGAAAAAGGTATTCTTTATTTATTTTATTTCTTATTGTGCTATTTATATCTCAACGTATACTGCACCCGTAGGGTTACCAGATGAAAAATTTAAAAGTCCGGAGAAAGGGCCTGATATCCTTAAAAAATCCTGAGACGTTGTCGCAATTCACATTTTTTTCTCAAACGTAATGTACAGTTTAAAAAGTCATATTATTAATAATTTTATGCACTGAGGATCTCGATTATCGGAGGTCATGCCCACACGTTGGGCGCGAATGCACTCCACCCCTCCCGTAAGGTACCTATCATAGCAAAACAAATATGAAAAAACTGATAAGTAGTTGAAAGTTTCATAGATAAGTGTTGATTTTATTTGTACAATTAACATGACTAAATTTGTTTTTTTAATTAGTCACTATGTGTAAAGAATTTTTTTTTCTGTTTTGTACCTTTTAATAAAAAGATCTAAAAATTCTACTCTATTTTATTGAAAATCCTGAGGTTTCCTGATTTTTACAAAATCCGGCCGTAATCCTGAGAGGAGTTTAAAAATCCTGAGATCTCAGGACAAATCCTGAGATATGGTAACCCTACACCCGGTTGACGTCATCACGCCGACGCGTTATCGCTGAATACCTGGGCCTCTAGTCTGCTATTACAATAGTGTCAGAATGGTCTATCATTGATTTCATAATTGTTGATTTTGACAAGTTTGGTAATCTACTAATATAATGGCGTCATTATGGCTTTACAATGGTCAACCACTGACACTCCATTGAAAGAAATGGCATAGAATGGTAATCTCGTACATAATGAAAAATGAATTACTGACTTAGGCGGTAATCTGCAAAAATTTTGACAGTTCCTTTGATCAGTGACCTACCATTAGAACGTCATTGTGCAGTCATTGCTTTTAATTCGCTACGAGTATCGTATATGTGCTGTGCCATTGACCGACCAATGATCAACCATTATGAATTTAGCAGATTACGAACTTTTAGCAAAATGACAATGGGATGGTGGTGGAATCGTGTTGGAATGACGAATTTATAAAAATAGCAGACTTAGGCCCCAGCGCTGGGGTGGGGCTTTGTCTCGCATTGGGTCGTAGCATTATGCTAAGCGATGACCGTTTTGCGTGGATGTGACGCATATATTTCCTCAACTTGTTCTGTTTGTGTTTTGTGTTCTTTCTTTGCGTCATGTTTTCCACAAATGAAAGTACCTACTTCCTATTTTATTTGTTTTTAGGGTTCCGTACCCAAAGAGTAAAAACGGGACCCTATTACTAAGACTCCACTGCCAGTCTGTCTGGCTGTCACCAGGCTGTATCTCATGAACCGTGATAGCTAGACTTGAAATTTTCACAGATGATGTATTTCTGTTGCCGCTATAACAACAAATACAAAAAAAACCGGGCAAGAGCGAGTCGAACTCGCGCACCGAGGGTTCCGTAACATCCGGGTTTATGCATAAGGTTTATGTTTATGAAATTAAATGTTTATTTTTATTTTTAAGTTGTCTGAATTAATGGTAAATTGCGGTTTACGATTTATGACGTATTAAAAAAAACTACTTACTAGATCTCGTCCAAACCAATTTTCGGTGGTAGTTTACATGGATGTTTAATGTACATCATATATTTTTTTTAGTTTTATCATTCTCTTATTTTAGAAGTTACAGGGGGGGGACACACATTTTACCACTTTGGAAGTGTCTCTCGCGCAAACTATTCAGTTTAGAAAAAAATGATATTAGAAACCTCAATATCATTTTTGAAGACCTATCCATAGATACCCCACACGTATGGGTTTGATGGAAAAAAAAAATTGAGTTTCGGTTCTAAGTATGGGGAACCCTAAAATTTATTGTTTTTTTTCTATTTTTGTGTAAAAATCTTAATGCGGTTCACAGAATACATCTACTTACCAAGTTTCAACAGTATAGTTCTTATAGTTTCGGAGAAAAGTGGCTGTGACATACGGACGGACAGACAGACAGACGGACAGACAGACAGACATGACGAATCTATAAGGGTTCCGTTTTTGCCATTTGGCTACGGAACTCTAAAAACAGAATACAATAAATATTTAAGGGGGCTCCCATACAACAAACGTGTCTTTTTCGGCGTTTTTACCTTGCCTTTGAACCCTTCGTGTGCGAGTCCGACTCGCACTTGGCCAGTTTTTTTTAACGGACAAGAAACTTAGTTTATACATAGAATCAATGAAACTTGCAAAAGCAATACCGTTTCCCTGGTCTATAATATGCTAAGGTTAATTATTCCGTTCAATGTTACATGAATATTCATCAGCATAAATTATAACTGTACCTCCCGGCTTAGGATTGGCCGCAAATAATTTCTGTCGTCAGAATATCGTAGCTTTATTGTTTTAATCCTTTTCTTCCTTGAAGGTTCAAGGATGAAAAGAAAAGAATGCATACTTAATGACGCGTTTCTTCAGTAAAAGTTTTTCTGGGAAAATTCCGGAATTAAATCCTAGTAAATGTATAGAGGAAGAAATTAATGAATATGAGGAACATGAAAACGCGTAAAAAGAATCTGCTGTTCCCTACATTTTGACGAGTTATACGAACATAAATGTAGGGAACAGCAAATTTTTTTTCACGATTTCGGGTTTGGTCCCATAGTAAACGCTTTTCATAATAATGAGTTCAATGATATCTTAAGAGGCTGTTAATGTTTTACTAATAAGCCTGTATACTTAAATATTACCCAAATTTCAACATTTAAATCATGATTTCTCCTCATCAGAATGACAAAAAAAAAACTATGTTTAAAACTATAAATAATGAATGAATGCGTCGCTCAAAAGTGCAGTTTTCGTGTCTGTCGTCTTGGACGGAAAACAGTTGTAGCAGGACATCTGTCCACCCCCCCTAGGGAGGGCAGTGATGCTGATTTATTATGCATAAGCAGTTCTGAACAGGAAAATAAGACCGAACTGAGGTCTGCTGAATAAAAGAGATTTTGTACTGAAACTACAATCAGGGGGATACAGATGCAGAAATGTGCTTTACTAAACCGCATATTATGAAAAATCGTACGGGTATATACTATAATTATAATACACGACAACATATTACACTATACATTTCCAGTTTTTAGCTGAACTCGCTGGCTTTTCGTACAATGAGAGGTCAGCTTATACCGGAAATGTATAGCTGGATATGTCGTGTATATGTTATACATTTATATGGCTTTGCAATGCGTACTTTTCTAATTTTAAATATAATTAAAAAGTAATTGTGCGCAGAAGTGATACTTTAAAAAATAAAAAATAAGAAGGTTTTAGCTTGAGAGACAGAGAGAGTCATATCTTGCTTCTCTCTCATGTAACGAAATGTGCGTAAACGTGACGCGCCCTTGAAATTTCACACTCAATTCTCGTCCAATATCGAATAACCACTTATGAATTTTCACTTCAATGAAAAATTGTCGAAGTCAGTAACTTGACCTGCGCCCTAATTGCGTAACAAACTATCAATTGGAATCTGAATCATTATGAAGCAAATTGCTTATCCATTGCTTCATAAGTTCGAAAAATTTGTCTGTTCAACACGTAAATAACGCAATGAATTACCTACGCAATTGCCCCGCTTTTTTATGAATTTATTACAGTATGCAATCTTGATGTGGAGCCAAAAATTATGAGGTATATTAGTCAATTTTGCCTTCAAGCGTATCAACGCTTGAAAGGCAATATTGACTAAGGACTGATTTTTCAATCGACCGATAATAATTTTTATTCGTAGAATAAAATTGACGTCTGACAGTGGTGTAGCGTAGTGGGGGCAGGGGGGGCACTTTTTAGAGGGCGGCAAAATTTCACAGTAAATAATAAAATATATTTTGTAAATATTTGAACCATTTCATATATTTTTAACGCAACTATAAATTCGGACAATAAAAGACTTTGCTCTTAAAAAAGTAGACGTATAAATTTTTAATTAAAGCCGGATGTTTGGTTATTAGCTCTAACAAGTACCTACTTATATTATTTTTTAATAAAGATATAAATATTACTTAATAGTATCTTCCTAGTTCTAATTAAAAATTGATTTTCGTTTTATATTCAATTCGTATCAATGGTTGAAGTAAGAATGTTTGTATTAATAAACGTGATTGTAAAACAAATAAACTTTTTTATTTAAAATCTAACCTGTATAATGCAAAATAATGATGATTGTTCTTGCCGAAACGTTCTCTAGAACTAATGTATATAATGTATAGTATTTAAATTGAAATACCTAATTAAGAGCAGCCGATACCCACGCTACGCCACTGGTCTGACAGTTTTTTTTTATGGAAGAACTGTCAAAAATTCAAAATTATTCCTTAAATAGATGCTTGAAAAAATCAGCCCTTAGTGACATAGGGCTTCCCTTACACTGCCGTCCTTACGAAAAGTGCAATAACTCGAGTTTTGCCCCAAATGGAGATAAGTACATAATTGGAATCTGCAGAATGAGATCTAAATATTCATTTTAGACACTTTTTACGTATCCATGACGTAGCCGGTTTTAATACTAAGCATAATGTAGTTGATGGAGATACGAACAAACCAAAAAAAAATCTTTAACCGCGTTCTCGAAATCAGGTTTAAACTAGTTATTGCACTTTTCGTTAAGACGGCAGTACAATAGAACAGTTTAAAATGAAACTATTCATTAAAAAAATCATACAAACTTTCAACACCTTCGAAATGAATGAACCGATTTTAATTAAACCTCATACGCTTAAGCAGGATACAAAGTCTAAAAAGTTACTTAAGAACATTTTACACATTAACAGCTCACTTTAAAGTCACTTCACCTAAGTTATCACGGTGATCTTTTTACAGAATAGTACCGCTGACTTTATGAATACCTATAGCGACTAAGTTCAGCATCTTTACCATAAACAGAGTTACTTTGCACCAAGTTGGGGATATTTCCCACCCCGTAGAGCAAAATATAGAGCATGTAAGAGCTGTCCATACATAAAGGGTGCTTCGTAGCCGGAGTCTTTACCTATGTATGTAGTTTGCATTGCGCCTCTACAAAATACAGAGTAGTGTGAGGAATCAGAGACTTTTTTATTACTTAAAGATAATTATTACGAAGGCAAGGAGAGTATACGGTGGCTTTTACAGAAAAGGTTACTGATCAGGGGTTCATGTAATTTTTCTGTGTAATATTTTATGCGAGATTTGATTTGAGTGTAAGTGTAACAATCATGAGTGCAGAAACATCAGCGGTACATAAAGAATTAATTTGATCGAATGTCACAAACTTTACTATAAACTAAGTTGATGGCAAAATAATATTTTAACGGACAGTTTTGTACAGTCTGAAGTTTAAATTTGATATAAGATACTACTTAGGGTAGTCAAAATGATAATCGTCACTTTTATTTTTTGAAAAAAAAAAACAAAGGTATACTTATTTAAATTTGTGAGTAATGAAGACAATCTCTTTTCAGCTACCTATTTAGAATTTCTTACTGTAGGTGTCACATCTTGGGTTTTAAATGGCAACCGTACTATACAGGGTTATTGGTAAAACATCATCAACCTCTTAAGAGGTCATTGTACTCATCATTATGAACAACTTTTACCTACTATGGGACCAAACCTGAAATCGCGAAAATAAATCAGCTGTTCCCTACATTTTGACGAGTTATACGAACATAAACGTAGGGAACAGCTGATTTTTTTTTCGTGACCTCTTAATTGGTTGTTAATGTTTTACCAAAAACCGTGTATAGCGCCCGTCACTGTCCCTTCGAGTTGTTTCAGCGAAGAAACGTTCGCACTGTTTGTTTTCCTCGGATAATATTTTATGATCATTCGTCACATTGTCCTCCAGTTCCCAGAACCTCTTCACTAGTTCACTTTCCTCCACATGAGAATCTATAACTAAAACATTGTCATGTGGTTGGTGTGATTTGTCCACCACACCCGATAAAATCCACCCAAATGAAGTGGCTTGCGGAACCAGATTACCCTGAGGTCCTTTCCTAACTCCTTCCTGAATAACTTGCCCATAGATTTCTGCCCCCAGCAACATGTCAACTCTGTTTTTTGAATATCATTAAATAAATTACTATAAGTAGGTATAAATTATTGTCTGTGTGGTGCCGCACTTAAAGAATAGCACCACCCCATACTTCCCGTGGGTGTCGTAAAAGGCGACTAAGGGGCGTACCGGAGAATGGGCAGCAGCGCTCTCTATGCATTCCACCACCATACCATACTGCGATCGCCAACCCGCCTGCCAAGCGTGGCGATTATGGCAAACCCCCCCTTTTGGGGGAGGCCTATGTCCAGCAGTGGGCGTCTTTCGGCTGAGATGATGATGATGATGAAGTATAAATTACTATGAGTATGTTTGGTGTGTGATAATGTGGATCAGCTAACGGGAAGTCACATACCCAATCCACAGGTACAACTTGTTTGCCAGGCAAAAAGGTTGTTATACTTTTTACGATGTACGCGGCAACTTTAAGCTGAACGTTGGGGTTGTGTAATGACGTCAGAGTAATTTCAACCATAAACTTCGATATAATTTTATTTCCTTCCAATCCTGATATGTGGCCCCTTACTGGCGGCTTTTTAAGACCCAAATATTGTGCCGTTGCCTCCGTTACAAATGACGCTTGAGACCCTTGATCTAACAACGCCCTTACAGTATGATAGCTACCATTGTTGGCTGTGGCGTTAACTAGAACCGTGGCTAATAAAACTGTTTTTTTTTGCCGCGTTGCCTTGAACGAGAGCAGTGGTCCATGACATACTCCCTTGTTAATTAATTGCCAATTTACGGTTGCGAACTGTTGCGAAGCATTTATTTACGAACTATTATCTGGAACACTACGAAAAGTGCGTGTTTGTGCTGTGAAAGGCGTCTGTGCGACCTCTCGTGCGCTGCTTGCTGATCCAGCCAAGTCGAACCTTCTGCCGGCCGACGTGGAGGATTGATGGTGAATCTACAGGTCAGTGGTGTTGCATTTTTCTGCCAAATTCCCTTGTCCATGTACAATTTTCGTCGTCCTAATTCGTGTCGTATTTTGCAAGGTCAGACCTACCCACGTACTTTTCACCCCCGCATTATACAGCCCACTATTTAATTGAACCAGCTCCCTGCGTCTGGGATAAACGCAAACAATTTAATATTTCCGCCCAAGTATTTGGTGTTAGGCGCCACCATTTATTTTTGGTAATTGGTTAGGCGAGAAGATCGTTGCTACTGTGTCCGAGTTAGTCGATCCGGATGCTTTATCATTTTGCGTCGCGTCGTTCTCATTCTCGTTTCGAAGTACGTTACTATTTTTATTATCTGAACTATCATCTGTGTTAACTAGACCCGCGGGATGAAGCGAAGAATGATGTTTGCGTCTACAAACACGACATACAGCTGAACTCGAACACTGCTTGGCCGAATGGTTGTTCCCTAAACAGTTAAAACATAAATGGTTTTGTCTAACAAACTCCCGTTTGGAATTTGCATTCATTTTTATAAAGGTCTTACAATGTATTATTTTATGGTTTTGTTTACAATGTTTACATTCCACGTAGTATTAGCCGTCGCATGGAAAGCTTTTGGCGTCTCTGTGATTTTACTTCTACCCGTATTAGAGCTTGCGGTCAACAATTTCAAGGCTCAATGGTTGATAATATGATGGTTGTAAGATAATAGGAGTTGTTTCAATCTATCTTCACCCTTGCTAGCGTATTGAGTGCTGCAGAAGTGTCTTTCTGTGAAATTTTTATGACGCTTAACAAACGGGCTGTTCGGACAGTGAGGTGAAGATGAAGGGAATTGCAACCTGAAAACTTATATTACAAAATACCATCCTGATTTTATTATTTTTATTTTTGTTTTTTTAATTTATTTGATGTCGGCACAGCATGTCTTCTCCTTTTTCAACAATCTGTACTCATAATAATAATATACTAGGCAAAAACGCCGAAAAAAACACGTTTGTTGTATGGTAGTCCCCCTTAAATATTTATTTTATTCTGTTTTTATTGTATTTGTTGTTATAGCGTCAACAGAAATACATCATCTGTGAAAATTTCAACTGTCTAGCTATCACGGTTCATGAGATACAGCCTGGTGATAGAGGGACAGTGGAGTCTTAGTAATAACGTCCCGTTTTCACCCTTTGGGTACGGAACCCTAAAAAATGGGAAATATTCACGAAAACAAAAATTCAATTCAATTCAATTCAATCAATTCAATTCAATTCATCTTTATTGTGGATCATAGGAAAGTGTACATAATACAGCTGGTTTTAATTTTGTGTTTTGTGAACAGCTATGTCCTGCCCTTAGGGCGTACAATAAAATGTAGGTACATAAAGTGAGTTTACATGCATGTCGACAATAATATTAAAACAAATTTCAAAGTACATTACAAATTTTAAATCATTAAATATTTGTTGGAATAATAAATTTCAATAAATAAAACAGTTCGTAAATGAAACGACTCTCTTCTTCGTCATGCTTTTCAAGAGTTCTTCATCATGTTTAAGACGCATTATGTATCTACAAAAAAACGCATCATGACCTAGGCAGATTGTATTCTAACAGTGATTTGTCGGCAAAGAAGTCTTTCACAGAGTAATAACATTTGTTCACTAACAGTTCATGGAGATTCTTTTTAAATGATTTTATTTCAGTAATTGCTCTTATCGGCCTTGGAATGTTATTGAAAATACGCGGAGCCGAGCAAAAAACACTTTTGTGCAGGAAATCAGTCTTACTAGGCACTATGTCTAGCTTGTCCTGATGCCGTATACGCGTTCGATATTTAAATAGGTCAATATTATTTTTAACAAAAACTGCGACCTCAAAAATATATAGACACGGTAATGTTAATACATTCATCTTTTTAAAAAATGGTTCACAGGATTCAGTTTTTTGTAGGTTGTAAATTGCCCTGACACATCGTTTCTGTGCAACGAACACGCGTTCCTTATCAACACTATTGCCCCAGAATATTAGGCCGTATCTAAGGTTAGAGCTGGTAACCATGGTATGCCGTTATTAGTGTTGGTAGATTTGTAATTTTTCTTAGTCTGTGAAGGGCATATGAGAACTTGCTTAACTTTTTACAGACATTGTCAACTTGATTTTTCCAATTTAGTTTGTCATCCACGTGTAACCCTAGAAATTTTGTTGTTTCTATTTCTTCAATGTCTTTATCCTGATACTTAATATTTAAAGCACCCGTACGTCGAGTTCTTATTTTAAAATTCATTATTTTGGTCTTGTCAATATTAATCATTAATTTATTTAAATTAAGCCAGTCATTTACTAATACTAAAGATTCGTTAATGTCAGATTCTAAATTAATTGTATGGTCATTAGTGAATAATACAGTGCTATCGTCAGCAAATAATGTCATGTCGTGATTTAATACTGAAGGCATGTTGTTTATATAGACAAGGAAGAGAGGGGCGGATAAGATACCCCCTTGTGGAACGCCAAGCTCTACCGTTCTGGATTCAGACGCATAAGTTTCTTCTGTTTTTGTGACTAGGTTTACCTTCCTGATCTCTGTAATCTGTTGCCTATTAGATAGATATGATTTTATGAGATTGTATGCATTGCCTCTCACACCGTATGCATATAGTTTTCTTAGGAGGATATTATGGTCAACACGGTCAAAAGCCTTTGACATGTCCATATATATTGCTACAGCCGGCAGTCCTTTGTCCAAATTTGTCATTATTTTTCCTAAGAAATTATATATTGCTACATTAATCGATTTATTTTTCCTAAAACCATATTGACTTGGAGAGAAAATATTATGGCTTTCGAAGAAGGTGTAGAGACATTTATAAATGACCTTTTCTAAAATTTTGGCAAAGATAGGTAATAGCGCTATGGGCCTATAGTTGCCCATATTTGTTCTGTCACCTTTTTTAAAAACTGGCTTTACAATTGAAATTTTTAATTTGTCCGGAAATATGCCTTCTTCTATGCACAAATTGATTATATAGCATAGGGGTTCTGATATTATATCAGCAACATCTTTAACAATATTTGTCGTAATTCCATCATATCCTGTACTGGTTTTATTTTTTAATGAAATTATTATTTTATTTATGTCTTCTGGAATTGTCGGAGTCAAGAAAATAGAATTAGAGTTATTTAGTGTATCGAATTGTTTATTATTATTATTAATGTCAAGAAAAAAGTCATTAAACGTTTTAGCAATGTGTTTGGGATTGGTTATTATTTCGTCGTTGGTAATAATTTGTTCTACGCTATCGATCGGAAATTTATATTTGATCTCATTAATAACATTCCATGTTGCTTTGCTTTTATTTGTGGCAGTCCTGATGTAATAATCGTTTTGGGATTTTTTTGTCAGCCTGATAATTTTTTTGTATATCTTCGCATACGTCTTGAATGCGTTTTTG
Source organism: Mesoligia furuncula (assembly GCA_916614155.1). Taxonomy (NCBI): domain Eukaryota; kingdom Metazoa; phylum Arthropoda; class Insecta; order Lepidoptera; family Noctuidae; genus Mesoligia; species Mesoligia furuncula. The sequence continues at coordinate 25,788,466 of OU744802.1, read as the reverse complement.
TTTGCTGCATTTGGGTTTTTCCTATATTGCCACAAGAGATGGCATTTACGTTTGCTGCATATTTTTAGGCCGCTCGATATCCATTTTGGTCTTGATTTGTTAAAAGTTTTAATTTTATTTAATGGGAAACAAAGGTCATAGAGCATAACAAAGTTTTCGTGGAATTGGTTGTATGCACGATTTGCATCCAAACAGCTGTAGACATCACTATTGGTTAATTGTTTTAAATATTTAATAAATAGTGCTCTGTTATTTTCAGAATAATTCCTTTTTAACGAATACCAATATTTTAATGTGCAAGTTTTTTTTACCGGAATTGTTATAATTTGTGCATTGTGGTCTGACAGTGCTAGCTCCTTGATAGTGGCTTTGCATGATTTTAAGTTGTGGGCTATATTGTCTATACAGCTTTTACTAGCGAAACGCGTTATTTCCTTGACCTGTAGTTTTAGGTTATAACTAATTAATAGATCTGTAAATTCGCTGGAAACCCTAGTTTGCTTTAGAATATTGATGTTGAAATCTCCACAAAGTATTATTTTCTTGCCATTTAAGCTTATGTTTTTTAAAATCTTATTTAACGTTGTAAAAAAACTAGTTATGGAATTGGCGGCGGAATTTGGAGGCCTGTAGATACATATAATTATTATTTGATTTTCCACTAATTCGATGGCAGAGCATTCAATTGTATTACTGATCGATAATTTTGAAATGTTATTTAATATCTTGAACTTGATGTTATTTTTTAATAATATACACGATCCTCCATGTCTGCTATTTCTCATATAATAAGACACAAGCCTATAGTTTGAGATTGTAACATACGCTTCGTCACCTTCTGTCATGTTGTGCTCAGTGATACATAGTACGTCTACAGAAATATTTTGTGTGGCTAACTCATGGATACAAATAGATAGCATGTCAGATTTATTGAGTAACCCATTAATATTTTGATGGAGAACAGTAATAAAATTATAAGCGAAATAAATTATTTGAATTTGAGCTTTTATTTTGGGTAGATTCATGGTCTTCTGACTTGTTTCTTAAGTCGCTAATGCAATCTGCACTTTCTCTATTATGATTAATTAGCTCCATTTGATCAAAATCTAAACTAACCTGGACACATTTGTCTACAGACGATTTACTATTTTTGTTTAACAATACTTTCTTATATTGAGATACTTTGAAATGATAGTTTAAACATAATATTTCCTTTAACAGTGACCTTGCAAGGTTCAATACATAATTTCGACTGCCTGATAAAGATCTAGAGTAGTTCATGTCCATGTACAATACATTTTGATATTTCTTACCGATAAAACGGAGTAGATAGTTAATTTTAGACTCTTTTAAAAACCTGTTCTGTGGTACTCCACTTAGAATCACATTTGTGTTGGCTGTTAACGAAACACCACAACACAAAATAACGAAGATAATTAATTTTCTCAAGAACAAATGTACGTTCTTGTACGATCCTGAGGCGGCACGATTTTGCCGGGCCCGCTAGTAATGATGAAAAGAGTTACAATTTGTGATGTATGTAGGGGTAATCTTCGGAACTACTGATCCGATTCTGAAAATTCTTTCACTAACATTATAAATCTTAGTAAAAGAATACATAGTACCTATAGTTTTCTAAACTAAGATTTGATTTTTTTGTATGTTTGTATGTTACGCGTTCACGCAAAACAGCTGAACGGATTTGGATGAAAAATGAAATATCACACGGGTAGAAGACCATGACCTGGATTAGGACATTAGGATACTTTTTATGCCGATTTCCCCTCAGGATAGAGACTTATGCGGGTGAAGACGCGGGGCGCAGCTGGTATACAGGGTCAAATAAAATTAGCTAACGAAACTCCTAGACGTGACTGGTATCGGAGTCAACGACCGCTTGCCGTGCTCATACTTGAAGTATGACTTAAGAATGTCAGGTTTTTAGGCTTCCGTTGCCAAATATATGCCTTATAGATTCGTCATGTCTGTCTGTCTGTCCGTCTGTCCGTCCGTATATCACAGCCACTTATTTCCGAAACTATAAGAACTATACTGTTGAAACTTGGTAAGTGGATGTATTCTATGAACCGCATACATAAATACCCCACACCATACGTGTGGGGTATTTATGGATAGGTCTTCAAAAATGATATTGAGGTTTCTAAAATCATTTTTTTCTAAACTGAATAGTTTGCGCGAGAGACACTTCCAAAGTGGTAAAATGTGTGTCCCCCCCCTGTAACTTCTAAAATAAAAGAATGATCAAACTAAAAAAAAATATATGATGTACATTGCCATGTAAACTTCCACCGAAAATTAGTTTGAACGAGATCTAGTAAGTAGTTTTTTTTTAATACGTCATATATCGTAAACCGCAATTTACCTTTCATTCAATCAACTCAAATAAAAAAAAAACATTTAATTTCATAAACATAAACCTTATGCATAACCCCGGATGTTACGGAACCCTCGGTGCGCGAGTCCGACTCGCTCTTGCCCGGTTTTTTGTTTCATCATGTTAAGATATCGATAACTGTTACGGCTGTAAGGTTTACACAGCAAAAAAAAAAACTGATATTTTAAAGTAACTACACTACCTAAAAGTACACACACACACACACGTACAAACACACGTATCAAACCGGAAAGTGATCGGCACCGTATGAGCCTTCAGTATTCTTTGTATGAAACTAACTCCCTACTGCAACACACACTAATCGGAATCGTAACGTAATCGCCTCGCCTCGGGACAAGCTCACGAACCGCGGTGCGGTGCGTTAAGGCTCGTCGTCCCCGCGTTTACGTCACTCCGTACCCGAGCTTACGTCTCTTCGTCCACCCTTGCCCCTCTCACCCCTCCTGCCTGCCTGCTGCAACATCAACCAGCGGTCGGCGAGCCGTAAGCGCGGCGTCGCCTAACCGTAGCCGAGTCGACGTATCGGAGCTTCTGATCCACTATGGTTACGTGCTTACGTTAGGTTGACGCCTGTTTGACGGCGAGGCGAAAGGCGATACGGGGACGATCCCTTTTCGATTTGATTCGTGTGCTTATGACCTTTACGGTTATTGATCCCAAAACAAACAAACATCCAATATTTTTTTGTTTTAACATTTTCAGATATAAATTAATTAGCGAAACTCCGCAGACTACATGGGAATCCATGTAGTCTGCGGAGTTTCGCTAATTAATTTAATTTGACCCTCTATTTCATGTTAAAACAACAAGTCGCGGGCAGAAGCTGGCATCATATTCATTGCCATAAGATGATGCAAAAAAGTAGCGTTATTTCTGTCAATTAGAATAAAACCATATTTATAGTAGCGCGAGGTATGTCGATAAAAACTATCCTATGTCCTTCCCCGGGATGCAATCTATCTCTCCGCCAAATCTTATCGAAATCCGTTCAGTGGTTTAGGCGTGAAAAGGTAACATACAGACAGACAGAGTTACTTTCGAATTTATAATATTATTAGTATGGATATGTTATTTACTATTTGTTTATGGAATTTTAGATAATACGTACTTATGTATAAGCACTTGAGTGAGATACCTGAGATACAGGTTTATTCCTAGTTTATTTAGAATCCAATTATTTTTACCTATTTCTAGTATAAGGCCCTATTTTGTTGTACTGGACTAGGGCTGATTTTTCCATTGCCAGATAACTTTATTCGAGGAATAAAGTTGATGTTTGACAGTTTTTGTATGAAATAACTGTCAAAATTTCAAAAATATTCCTCGAATAAAGTTATCAAATAATTTAAAAAATCAGCCCTTAATAAATTATTTCAATAAAAAATAATTTCAAAACAATTTCAATTGAAAAATATTTCCGAAGTCTCTCTCTCAAGCTACTCTCCGCATGAAGAAGGTCCCAGTAACGAGGTATTCAGAGGCTGCCTTTCTATTGCCTTTGAATATCGACAAGCCGTGGCACAGAGATAATCATGGCGACACGTGTACTCGCTGTACTCGCTGCACACTGGTATCATGCATGTTTTCGCATCCGTTCAGACAACTTGTTGTTTATTGACCGACCAAAGATTCGGTGTCGACCAAAAAATCCGGTTTCGGCCACAGTTTATGTTTGGATTTTGATCATTTTACAATTTTGACAGATTTTCAATCAAAATCTGACAAAAGTATCTACTTAAAAGTCAAACGTCAAACTTATAACATCCCTCTGTTTTTGTCGGGAATAAAAAATTAGAGATTACTGACTGACGGTCAGGAAAACACCGTAGGTAAACGTAAAGTTACTTATAAAAGTATGAAATGGCGAACCAACTGCAAGTAAGCATGTTGTAGAACCAAAAATTCGAAGACATGCGACATCTACCAACCCGCACTGGCCCCCGTGGTAGATTACGGCCCACTCCTTCTCATATAGAGGAGGCCAGTGTCCCAGCAGTGCGACCATTATAGGCTGATTAGTGACTATGCTAGTGTTCAATACGCACCTGTCTATCCCTTCTTCGAGGACAAAAGGCGTGATGTTTAGTCATATTTATCAACCAAAACAAATTTCTTAGTTGCCTGAAAGTTTTGTAAAACGTGGACAAATTATTTACAATTTGAGTCACATTTACAAGGGGACTGGAAGAGTTTAAATTATTATAAAACTTTTCATAATTACGCGTTTACACTTCACGATCGTAAATTAGAACGTGGGGGGAGAAATTATTTTATTTTACAAATTAAGGTGCGAAATTTAATGAGTGTTTTATTTCTTTTCCGCATTAAATTATATTTAAAAAGATTTAGAGCTGATTTTTCCAACGCCAGATAATTTTATCCGAGGAATAATTTTGAATATTTGACAGTTCTTCCATACTGAATCTGTCAGACGTCAATTTTATTCCACGACTAAGAATTATCTGTCGATTGAAAAATCAGCCCTTAGTAGCCTACTAGCTTCTGGCTGCGACTCTGCCGTGAATTTTCTTGTTCCACTAACTCACCCCGTCTCATCTCATCCCTTGGTTTTCGCTTAGCGTTCTTTTTTATTTTTTTGCGGGGCTCCTAATGGTCTTAGCGTGGTTTTAAATAGCCTCAAGAATTGGTCTATCAAATGCAAAAAGATTTTTTTAAATCCGACTGGTAGTTTAAGAGATTAGCTCGTTCAAACAAACAAACACAGAAATAAACAAACTAACTCTTCAGCTATAATATTAGTAAAGATTAAGATGCGAAATGTAATGAGTGTATTATTTCTTTTCCGCAATAAATTATATTTGAAAAGATTTATATGCCTATTTTGTCGAGAAAAGTGTGTGCCAGACTATTATTGTTGAGACGATGAGCAGTTTTGGGTTTGCGATGTTGGAACACTGTATTGTTTAGATTTTTACAAATTAAAGTTTTTCAAAGGCGAAAATGTTTCAACCTTAGTGGGAGTTATAATGTTCGAGCCGTTTGGGGTTGAAACATTAGGGATATGGGGACCGAGTACTCAAGTGGTTTTTCGAGACGTCGCCAAGCGGTTGGCGGCTCTTTACGTGACCAACTGACCAGAGAGCTTACCTAATAATTGGCCAAAGGCAAAGGCAATGCCTGTGTTTGTTATTTTTTTTTTTTTTACGACGATAAATTTCTACCCTAGGGGTGTAGAATTATGTGCTGATTTCATGGTTACAGATTGCGCACTGGTTATTTTTTTTCTGTATCACATTAATATTATAAAGGCGAAAGTTTGTGAGTGTGTGAGTGTGTGTGTGTGTTTATGTTTGTTAAACGGGAATGGGTATAACTGGGAATCTTTATAATTGTGAGCGTTTTGTCCAGATTTTTGCACAGTAAAGGAGGAGTGTTAAGGAAAAGTGACAGAAGTTCCATCACACTAATATTATAAAGGCGAAAGTTTGTGAGTGTGTGTGTGTTATATGTTTGTTACTTCTTCACGCTCAAAGGGCTGGACCAATTTGGATAAAATTTTGTATGGAGGTAGCTGACACCCTGTTAACATATAGGCTACTTTTTATCCCGAAATTCCCACGGGATCGACACTTATGCGGGTGAAACCACGGGGCGCTGCTAGTAATAAATAAATCTTGATGTTTTGTCAAATCGTAAAAACCGTACGAAGCAGGGGCGAGTCGCATAAAATATTTATATAATTTATAACTTCACCCAATGACAGTCCAGATCCACGGTTAATTGGAGAAAGAGCTTTAGCAAACAAAAGGTTATTTAATATTTCAGAATGGAATTTCATAAAATTTATTCTTAATAAACGTCAATTAGAAGGTTGTCAAGCTTAATAATTATTATAACTTTAGGTATTTAACATTCAGGTAACATTTTCGGGCAAATTAATTGTAATAATACAAAATGCAAGGTTTTGGTTTAAATTCCAACCATTTTGATGATAGGTTCAATAATTGTCATTGATTTTGTGTGTCAAAGCGAATAGTGGTCAGTTCTCCGAAGTTCAGTGTGTTTTAGTGAATATACAGGGTCCCATTAAAATAAATGGACAAATTTTAACACAGCGCTCAGTACGTGTAACTAAAGATATCCAAGCAAAAAAAAACACTGATTAAAGTAATTTTATTTTGACCTATAATAATAAATTGCCGGCACATTAGTGTATTTTCGTTAGCTGATTATTTTTCTTGTAAGTATTTAAATGCGTTTTTCTTATATACTTTTTTTCTCCCGGTCCTTATTTTGGTGGTCTGCATGATTTCTAAAAGATTGTCCATCTATTGTAATGGGACCTTATTTAGGTACGGTATGTATGGTTACATAAAGGTACCCATTTTATCCACTATCATTTGAAAATATTAATTTAGGCGCAAAATTAATATTTTGAAAGTAGGTTACTATTGTCTGTGTGGTGCCGGACTTAAAGAATAGCACCACCCCATACTTCCCGTGGGTGTCGTAAAAAGCGACTAAGGGTCGTACCGGAGAATGGGCAGCAGCGTTCTCTATGCCCCCTCTGAGGGAGGCCTATGTCCAGCAGTGGACGTCTTTCGGCTGAAATGATGATGATGATGAATGAGGTTACTATTGTAGCCAAAATAAATGATATATTATCATGATTGAATTGATCATTCGAATATTAGAATGAGCCTTTAATGTTGCCAGTGCTGGAATACAGATACATTTATAATAAATAGGTAAAATCATTATTTATCGAAATGGCAACCAAATTAAATTGCCCGTATATTCAAAATACGACTGTTTTTCATCGATCTTCCCAAGAATTGCAGCACAGTGCATATTGACGTAGCGTGCCAATTTGATAAAAAATTAATTTCCTTGAAGAAAATCTATAATAGTACATTATGATACATGTGTGCTATGTTGATCATTATACTCGAGGCGGTATTATTCGCGCGAGCCGCAGGCAAGTGCGAAGGAAGCCGAGCGTATAATGATCAATGCACACGCGTTTAATACGACGTTTTTCAACACACTTGCGGGGAAAAAAACAGACTTGTATTGTTAAATATTAACTTGTATGGAAAATGGCGCGCTGGTTTTGTCTTTCCGCATAGCCAGCACTTGCAATGCGCGCGCAAGTGTAAATAAAAGCAATGACCACAGAGCATGTAGCCCATGTAGGCACTGACAACAGACCGCTATATAAAAAAAAAAAAACACAAAACAATTGTAGTTTAGTTAGTATGGAATTAGAAAGTACTATTGGCATAGAGAAATATACATTAGTTCAGTGAGAATCCGCAATAATAGAACGCTAGTCAGGGTCTTTTCCGTTTGGTTTCGGAAGGGACCACGGACAATTTTTTTAGTTTAAGGTGGATAATTAAAATTTTCTTTCTTAAAAGTTTTTTGTAATTTGCAGGTCAGTGTCAGGTTGTATCTTGATCAAATATGATTCGCGACTATAATATAATGTAATGTTTCGAATCATTATAATTCTGTAAAGACGTACCTGTTATAGTCGCAAATCATATTTTGATCAAGATACAACCTGACACTGATCTGAAAATTGCAAAAGAAAATTTGAATTTCGCGGTCTACCACTGCGCATTCACCTTAAATTGTCCGTAGTCCCTGCGCATTCACCTTAAGGTAAATAAATATTAGTTCATTTTGGGACCAAGGACAATACAGACTATAAAAAAAAAAGTGAATTGATGAGATTAAAAAGCGCGAATCTCTGACTAGTAAATAGTTATCTGTGGAAATAAAGCTCTAGTGGATTAAAGTAAAGAAAAAGCACGCGTTTTTAATACACCGCATTATGGACCTAAAAGCGGTTCAATAAGAGCCACTTTACGAGCAAGTGTGTTGAAAAAATGCTTATGACATTATGTTCGCCTCTGTACTTGTGTGTACAGTCAACAAAGGAGATAAGTATACAGGAGCGTCGAATATAGTTGAAGTTTACTAAGTAACCGATGGCTGTTCTCGAATAAAATTTTATTTTATTAATATAAAACAAACGGCTCATTTATTAAATTAAATTTTAGTCCAGAACATCCATCGGTATCTTAGTAAACTTCAACTATATCCGACGCTCCTGTATACTTATCTCCTTTGTTGACTGTACCTATATAAAGTATTAAATACTAGCTATGTCTCACGGTTTCACTCATATAAAGTGTGTTGGGGTAAGATCGCCAATGGTATAAGACCAAATGAATCAAATTCCCACCTAATGTGGCAATGTTTTTTAATGCAGTAATAAACATTGGTGTTCTCCATCATTACCTATTTTTATTCTGCTACGACGAAGATCAGAACAAAATTTAATTTTACAAGCAAATAATTTGATTCCTACGGTCTTACCCCAGCAACGATCTTACCCCAACATACCTTAAGTCTCGATCCCTTGGGAATATCAGGATAAAAGTATACTATATTCTAATCCAGGTCATATTCTACACATATTCATCCAAAATTTCTTCCAAATCCGTTCAGCCGTTTTAGTGTGAAAGCATAACAAACTAACATACAAACGTACAAAAAATCAAATCTTTTCTTCTTATAGGTACTGGCTGACTTAGTTTTATTGTCTGTACAAAAACAGGGTGTAAAAGGTAAACGGAGTAGAAGCTTATGGATTTTTTTTTTCAATTATTTAATCTCTATAGGCACCCTACTCTATAGGCGCCTTTCTCTACGTGTAGAGAAAGGCGCGAGTAAGGGTAAAAGATTGAAGCCATCGGCCAGCTTTAATCAATGATTGAATGTAAAAAAAGAGATTATTATTTGTGAAAAACAAAAGAGACTTTTGTGCCATAGGCTTCTTCTATACGTTCACCTTTTATACCCTGTTTTTGTCCAGCCTGCAAAAAAAGTCAGCCGGTAGAAAACCATTCTCATTAGGATCCGGTTTAGAAAAATATTCTGTAAAGTCGTGTCGTCATCGTATCGTATTATCTTAACGACATCTCTCGACTATTCAGCTGCCCCGAACAAAGTTTCTTCGTAGAATTTTTATTGTTATTTAAATATATCAAACAAAACTCGCTTTAAAAGGGAAACGATGTTCTGTAACTTCGACATGAGATGAGAGCAGTTTTTATTAAATCCGATGGTTTTATTATCAATGTATTCAGGGACGGACTTGGAGGGTCCGTAAGTCCGTACTTCGAAAGTTTTGGGGATAATGTAAATGATGTCTGAGATAAAGGTATAAGCATGGGTTCTCTTGTGTTTGTGTTGTTAAGGGACGATAAGCGATGGTTTTGTAAAGAAAATATGAAAGACTAGCTTTTGCGACCTCATTTATTTTGTACTAGCTGCGCCTCGCGGTTTCACCCGCATAAGTTTTGATCCCGTGGGAATATCAGGATAAAAAGTAGCCTATATGTTAATCCAGGGTGTCAGCTAACTCCAAACAAAATTTCATCAAAATTGGTGCAGCCGTTTGAGCGTGAAGAAGTAACAAACATATAAACACACACACACACTCACTCACACACTCACAAATTTTCGCATTTATAATATTAGTGCGATTTCATTATTTAAAATACAAATATACAGGATGATGTATCATTATACATCCCATGCCTGGGACCTGGAGAAAGACATCCCTTTCTCCAGATCCCAGGCTACCTATCTGTCAAATTTCAAAACGACCGGTTAAGTGGTGTAAGCGTGAAAATGTACGTAACTGTCTGTGTGCGTCTGTAATCTGACCGTCTGAAAACTAAAAGCAACTCATAACTTTCGCATTTATATTATTAAGTATGGATAGACGATAACCGAATAGCATTCTCAATGTAAAAATGAGCCAAAAGAGGGCCGCCATTCTTTTGCTGAAACAATTTTTGCATCTACAGTTTCAAAATTCAATGGTTGCTCAATAAGAAAATCTTTCTTTTTTTACTAAAGGTATACTTACATCAAGAGATTGATATAACGGGTATAAAAAAATACTTAACGACGCCGGAGTCACATGTACTCCCCGTCATTGTAGTTTTTTTTGTACAGAACCATACCTGGGAACCTTCTGGTTACGGAGATATTGAAGGCCAAAATTCCAACTTTAACTGTCAGTTTTTAATGTTATACCACAACTTTAACTACCCCCACGACCCCTGCACCGTTGCATGCACCCACACCCATAATCACAATGTTTTGCGTGCGTAACACTGCGCACTACTGCAAATAGAAGTCGTTTCTCAGCAATTATTTTTGTGCAATGTTACTTAGTTTGATTTACAGAATGCGTAGTTGACGGCTGTGTGATGTGTCTTTTTACACCCTGTATTTAGTTCCATATAATAATTTAACACATTTAATTTTGATACCAAGCTACCCCCCACAGAGAGCTCCCTCTCACAGAGAGGAGGCCTGTGTCCCTGCAGTGGGAACATTATAGGCTGATTATGGACCAAGCTACCAACATAGTTGATGCCAACATTAAACATACTTAATTGATGCTAAATATGGGACCAACACAACATTATGTTCCACTCACGTTACGAGGTGCATTAATGTTCGGGTGTTAGCCATAACAGTTTATTTAGGACCCTACTAATGTATACGGGAAGATAATCTATGATGGTGTAACGAGAGTTAAATGTAAGTATAATAAGTTACTGTTACCGTTTGAGATCAGTGCAACCCTTTTATTTATCACAAACGATGAAGTTGAAAAGTCCAATCATAACCCAAACGCATCGCTTTCAACAAAAGTTTAAGCCCATTTATAATTCCACAGTTCAAAATAGCCATTAAAATAAACAGCACTTTGTTTTTCATACTTTTGTTCCGTTTAATTGTTACTGAGTTTGTTTATTACTGTTTGCGCCGAGTGCGGTCCTGTTTAGCTTATCTCTTACTAAAACAGTTGTTTTGCTGAACAATGGAAGATTTTACTACTGGAAAGGAGTGGAGAAGGTTCACCTACTTGTAATCTTTATCGGGTGTAAAAAGACACTTAACGAAGCACAGAGGCACTTCTTGTACTCCCCGTTATTGTATTTATTTTTGTACTGGACCAAACCTGGATACCTTCTGGTTACGGAGATATTGAAGGTCAAAATTTCAACGTTTACTGACGTTTTTATTACGAAAACAAGTTTTTAATGCTATATCTCACAACTTTAACTACCCCCACGACCCCTGTATAGTTGCATGCACCCATAAGCTGTAGTTACTTTACTCTTTGCCATAAGCACAATGTTTTGCGTGCGTTACGTTGCGCACTACGGCAAACAGAAAATTTTCACACCAAAAATAAAAGTCGTTTCTCAGCAATTATTTTTGTGCAATGTTACTTAGTTTGATGTACACAATGCGTAGTTTACGGCTATGTGATGGATCTTTTTACACCCTGTACCTATATTATAGTCTATACCAGGGGTGGCCAACTTGGTTAGACCCAAGATCTACTGTTCACTGACGACACCCTGTGCGATCTACCAATTACATACCTACTTCTTGAAATCTTAAATGAAACAGCATAGTCCAGTACATAATTTTTGCAGTATTTTTTTATTTTATTAAGAGGGAAAATATAAAACTGAAAATTATTCTTAGTAACTACTTATTTTTATTAATGCGTGCCGCAGTTAGTGATTAGGTAGGTAGGTACGTTGCGCAGTCTGTTCTACGTATTTATATTTTTTGCCTTGCCACGATTGACTGGACTAATAGTCGCGATCGACCGGTTGGACACCCCTGGTCTATACGTACTAATAATAAAGCTAAAAAGTTTGTTTGTTTGTTTGTGTGTTTTGGTGGGTCGGGGAAACAAGCAAGGAGAATGTACGGCGTCCGCACATCGTTGTCCTGAGAACCAGCAGGGACGTGAATATACTTCCTGTGTTCTAAATAATGCATATATTCGATTGAAACTAAATTAAAATCACGGACACTTCTTAGAATTGTAAAAAAGCCAAAATACTTTCGGATTTTGAGGTTATAATTAACGTTTATTACAATGCCAAGTCGTCGTTCTTAGTAGGTCCGTATCAGCCAATCACAGCCAGAAGTCGACATTTCAAGAAGAAATCAGAGTCCTTTGTTCACGCCAAGTTAAAAAAAAATTAATTATAAAATCGGAACAGAATACCAAGAAAATGCAATAACACAAACGAATACGCACAACTACAACGCGGTCACATTAACTCGACGCTTGGCGTTGATGACGTCATTTTAGTTTTTTGGTAATATACCTAAATATACCTAATAAAAAAGTATAATTTAAACAACAACAGAAAACTAGCCAAATTATCGACGCACGTATCAGTAGTAGTAGTATCGAGTCTGTGTGGTGCCAGACTTAAAGAATAGCACCACCCCATACTTCCCGTGGGTGTCGTAAAAGGCGACTAAGGGTCGTACCGGAGAATGGGCAGCAGCGTTCTCTATGCATTCCACCACCATACTATACTGCGATCGCCAACCCGCCTGCCAAGCGTGGCGATTATGGCAAACCCCCCCCAACTTGGGGGAGGCCTATGTCCAGCAGTGGACGTCTTTCGGCTGAAATGATGATGATGAGGACGTATCAGTAACAAAGACAAAGACAAAGGCCTAAGACTTACTGGGCGAGCTAAGGAATGCGGGCCTCGCATTCCAGAGATGCGTCGAGTTAATGTGACCGCGTGGTAGAGGGGCAATTCTCGTAATTTTAGGAACGTCTACAGTCTGATCTCATTCTCAATCTGTCAAAAATACCTTCAATTTCCCTACATTTTGACAAGTTTTTGACATTCGTTTGTCGCCGAGATGAGACTGAGACTACGTTCAAAACGTTGGAGCACAGGAATACAGGATGCGGTATGCAAGTGACAAAATAAAGGGACGAGACTGTCACACAGACTTCCTGCTTGTCGGTCTTGTACAGATTGTACTTCGGTGAGTGTGCCCAAGAACTCCATGACCTCATTCCACCGGCTCCCTTCTACCATCGGTCATCCAGACGCACTGCAAGTTACCATCCCTGCCTAGTTGCTATTCTACCAATTCGCACTAAGCGTTTTCAAATGTCTTTTATAATGCGCACAGCAAAAGAGTGGAACTCTTTACTTGCGTCTGTGTTTCCGAGCGCATACAACCCGAATCTCTTCAAAGTAAGAGTGAACGGGCTTCTTCTGGGTAAGCTCACTCCATCGTCGACTTTGTCTTTGTCACCTCTGACCTAGACTAGAGTCAAGAGCAAACCCATTTCAAATAAAAAAAAGACTGTCATTACTATCAAATGTCAAAGTGTCATCTATCAAATCATCGACTGTCAGTGGCGCCGATTCTGTTGTTCACAAACTAAACTAAATTTAAGTTCGGGCATCTTTTTCTTTCTATTTCATTAAGAAAAGGACAGAAGATAAATATTAGTTTAGTCCTGTCAAATTAGTCATCACCTGACGTAAATTGTCGTATTTTTAATAGCCAATTTTTTAATCTCGTCTAAATTGTCTATGGAGTAACTTAATTTTAGTCAGCACCTGACGTAAATTGGGTCCGTGGCTTAGGCCCCCAGTGGTCGACGCACCTGTGGCCGACGCCCCCGATACGATTAATTTAATTCAAAGTAATTTTTGATCAAATGTACTGTCAGGCACAAATCGAATCGGGGGCGTCGGCCACAGGTGCGTCGACCACTGGGGGCCTAAGCCACGGACCCCGTAAATTGACGTATTTTTAATAGCCAATTTTTTAATCTCGTCTAAATTGTCTATGGAGTAACTTAATTTGACAGGACTAAACTAATATTTATCTTCTGTCCTTTTCTTAATGAAATAGAAAGAAAAAGATGCATGAACTTAAATTTAGTTTAGTTTGTGAATAACAGAATCGGCGCCAATGTCGATGTTGCTCATTTTACACACCAAAGGCTTTTAAGCGCTTTATTCTGTTTGTAACTAAAAAACTTATTCATAGATCAAGCGCTGAGGGTGTTGAGTTTTGTAATTACAGTCCGCTGTGCACAAAGACTTGGCTGAATGAGCTAAATACCCTTTGCCTATTCAAAACTTCAAATTGAAACAAAAAATAATGACACCGGGGAATAAGACCCAACTGAATTACTTTTTAAAATGTTTTCGAAATTATGAAGTGTCCGTTCTATTGTAATAATTGTAATGTAAATTATAATAAAAACTACTTGGTATGGCTTGGTGTAACAATAAAATATGTGTATATTTTATTGTTACACCAAGCCATACCAAGTAGTTAGAGTACGAGGCTTTTGACTACGTTGTGTGTGTACACAACGTAGTCAAAAGCCTCGTACTCTAGCTAAAAAAATATTGACAATTTTGTCTATTGCTTGATGTCAGATCTAATTGCTTGTGTCTATAATAACGTAAGCCATATAGCAAAGACTAGAAAGAAAAAGAAAGAAAAATACGTTTATTTGCGGCAAACATGACGCATAAAAAAAAAGACACAAACAAAAAATAAAACAAAATAACAATTTGGGAGAAAGTTCCGGTGTACCGAAGCGGTCTTTAGTTCTTATACAGGTACACCGTACGGTGTCACTCGAAAGAATTGGTTTTCGATTTTGCGCCGGTCGCCTGCGCAGGTTCAAAAAACTGCACAGGTCTATTCTCACACGCTCCGGTTCACCTGCGCAGGCATACCTGCACGGGAAGACCTCTCCGGTGGATTGTAGTGTGTATGGCCGGCTTAATAGGGAAGTATGGAAGAAAAGACATGTTGCGCCGACCCTAAATAAATTAGGATAAGGAAAGGAGAATTATGATGAGGCTGTATGGGCTTATTATAGTGATGCTTAATGTCATCAAAACATACGGTTTTTCTAAGATTTTCAGTGTCTGGTTACAATCAACAATAGGTTTATGTGAAAACTAGCTGTGCCCCACGGTTTCACCCACATAAGTGTCGATCCTGTGGGAATATCGGGATAAAAAGTAGCTTATATGTTAATCCAAGGTGTCAGCTACCTCCAAACAAAATTTTATCAAAATTGGTCCAGCCGTTTGAGCGTAAAGAAGTAACAAACATATAAACACACACACATACTCACACACACACTCACACACACACTCACAAACTTTCGCCTTTATAATATTAGTGTGATGGAACTTCTGTCTCTTTTCCTGAACACTCCTCCTTTAGTGTGCAAAATCTGGACGAAACGCTCACAATTATAAAGATTCCCAGTTATACCCGTTCTTACTTTTTTTTTAAGTTTTCTTTAAAAAACACGCTTCGGAAACGTTGCCTCGGGCCACTTTTCATAATGTTGTTGCATCCACTGGTAAAATCCGTTGGTAAAATGTTAACGCTGCGGGTTTTCCGGTTAATCCGTTTATTTTCGCCTTAGCCCTTAGGGGAAGAATTTGAATTTATTAAATTCTTGGCCCGTTCTTATTTTCCTTTCGTATAAGTAGACCGTACGAACTGTTACATCCCTAGTCTACACTAGTAAACGCTGACACTAGTGCTTAGTCAGCACCGGACCACATAACGGTAATGGTGTAACTGTAGTTTATAAGTTGTCTACATTATCGCATTAGGTGACAAATCTGTAAAGATAATTGTATGGTGGGAAATAAATAAATAAATAAATAATAAAAAAAAAATTGTCTTTTCGAATAAACTTTTTTTTTAAAGATTCGAGACGTTTCCATTCTAACATTTATTCCACCGCTGCCACCAAATGTTATAATGGAAACGTCTCGGATCTTTAAGGATTTTTCTCGGATTTTTTTTGGGGAAAAGTCGATAAACGTCCCAACTCTTCGAATGCCAAACCCGAACCGGCAGGAAGCCCGTGAGCGATCCCGTTCTAGGTGGTCCGGTGCTGACTAAGCACTAGTGTCAACGTTCACTAGTGTAGACTAGGGATGTAACAGAACGGTCATGCCGAGGTAATAGTACATTATGATACATGTGTGCTATGTTGATCATTATGCTCGAGGCGGTATTATTCGCGCGAGCCGCAGGCGAGTGCGATAAGAAAGCCGAGAGTCTAATGATCAATGCACACGCGTTTCATACGACGTTTTTCAACACACTTGCGAGGGAAAAAACAGACTTGTATTGTTAAATATTAACTTCTTTGGAAAATGGCGCGCTAGTTTTGTTTTTTCGCGCGCCGTGCTAAGCAGCACTAGCGATGCGCGCGCAGTTGTAAATAAAAGCACCGACTCTCATCTATACATATAATAAATCTGTAGAAGGGTCAATTCTGTACATTGAAAATATTGAAAAAATAAATAGCGGGGTGTGTTGCTGGATCGATACCAAACCCAAATATGTGATTAAAAAAATTTTTGTCTGTCTGTCTGTCTGTCTGTCTGTCTGTCTGTCTGTCTGTCTGTATGTGCAGGCATCACGTGAAAACTAACGGTTCGATTTCGATGAAACTTGGTATAATTATACCTTATTATCCTGGGCATAAAATAGGATACTTTTTATCCTGGAAAAATACGTAGAAAAAAAAATCTTATTTTTCGGTTTTATTCATAGACGTTGTTCTGTAGAACCGCGAACACACGTTGCATTACCCGTAGTGGATAATTTTCTATTTCAATTTAAGAGAATACAGTTTCCTGTAGCTTTGTGTTACGCCATGACAATAAATAAGGCTCAAGGTCAGACCCTAGGGGTTGCTGGCGTAGATCTTACCGCGAGTTGTTTTTCACACGGGCAACTTTACGTAGCTCTTTCCCATGTGAGCAGTCCAAGAAATCTTCATGTTCATATTCCGGACGAGCTCACTAAAGTGTATTTCAAATAAACTTGCGATAAATGTCATTCAACCACCCTGTACCAAAAAGTCCAAATAACTTACGATAGATATCGTTCGTCATACAAAACTGTCGCTAACATTGCATCGGTTGAGTTTCATAATACCAAACACGGAGTAGGTAAGTCAATGTTTTGATCGTGTTACCGACACTGCCATTTTTTTCGTATGGTTTGGAAATATTGGGATACATTAGTAGAAGGAGGTGAACAAACTTTATCGCAAGTTTATTTGAAATGAACTATAACAATGTTGTGTATGCTGAAGCTCTCAATTAACTTTCTGTCGCATTGTCACGATCACTTTTTTATTATTGCAAACTTTTCGGCATTGTCAGTAATTTACTGCTACAAGCTACTTATCAAGGTCGGAATTACTATGAAAAAAA
Source organism: Mesoligia furuncula (assembly GCA_916614155.1). Classification (NCBI taxonomy): domain Eukaryota; kingdom Metazoa; phylum Arthropoda; class Insecta; order Lepidoptera; family Noctuidae; genus Mesoligia; species Mesoligia furuncula. The sequence goes on along the minus strand of OU744802.1, from coordinate 25,770,925 downwards.
TACTTACTACAGAACGCGAGCTCAACAGCAGTAGCTCAATAGAGGGATCTCCTTAATTATTATAGGCTTAGCCGTATTTGGGTCCAATAGATATTTATAAGATGTCATTGTCAGAGTTACTCAAAATGGAGAAATAAACCATCCACGCGAAGACCGACATCCGCGCGGACGGAGTCGCGGGCGGAAGCTAGTTTTAAATATATTGGTCTATGGTACTAACAAAACCGATCCGCCCCGATCACACGAACCTGTTTGAGAATGAATTATGCTACACATCAAATCTTAAATTTTAATGAATGTGCGTTAATTAGGAGTGTTGGATAAACACCTCATAATATGTTCATATTTAGCGCACAAGTTTACTATTATTAATTTTCCTTGTATAAATTCAAGTCATACGATACTCGCCATTTTGATGACAGTGGTGGTCGAGGCTAAAAAACATAAAAATTGGAGATTTCGAACACCCTGACTTCACCACAGGGGCTGTGAATCATCGTCTCAATCAGCATCGCTTAATTATTTGACGAATTTATCCATAGTTTAAAGTAAATAAGTACTTAGTGGTAATGAAGTTTTTGGATATTAATGTCGAAGTTTCGCGCCAATCGTGCGTGTTTACATTTTACTTTTCACACACACAGTTAAATGTAAGATTTAAAATGTGACAAATATTATTGAAAATATTGTGAACAACACGAAAATGCCCAGGTCTTAACGTAATATTCAAACACAGGTCCAATAACACGTATTAATCATTACCACTAGGTACTCAATTTGTGTTCAAAATCGCCGACCATTATTGTTTTTTTTATTGCAATGATGTACGAAAGCGATTATTCCAAACGATTTTTTTTTTATTTCGATTGATAATATGACGAATGTAATCGATACTTGGAAATAAAATAAAATTTAGTATTTTAAGCAGTAAATACAATAAGCATTGTTCATAATAATGATTTATGCTTTTCTATTGTCATTTCAATCGTTTTTTGGACATTTCACTTAAACAGAGTCAATAACAGCCAGGCCATAAGTACCTCATTTATTGAATTTCGCGCCGAAATGTTTCTATATTTGAATTTACTCGGAATGCGCTCGCTGTTTAGAATTATTTTAATTTATTGAACAACTATTATATATTGTGGATTTTATTTTTGATAATTTCTAATAGTTTCCTACAGAATTCCCAGTATATATTTATTAGGTAGGCTTAGTAAAATTTTGTTTGAGAATGATAATAAATTAATTCCATAAATTGGGTATTCTGCAAACACTTTCAATACTTTTTGTTAGTTATAAGAGTTGTTATTCAGTTTCTAATTTTTTTTTTATTTCATTTATCGCGAATATCGATTAGGCTGTATGCAAGTTTTGATCGAAATAAGGAAATTGGGTGGACGGTCAACACCTTCTTATATACGTATCTATGGTCAGCACTAAAAAGTGTCACGTCGCAACACAATTTTTAGTAATTTATATCAAGATTTGATCGTTTTTTTTATGTAGTTTATGTATGAAAAATGGTAAAAGTAAGAATGCAGACAGAATGACAATATCTTTATTTTTTCCTTTTGCATATTTGCAGTTTGACCGACCTCAACATATAAATAAATTATAGATTTTTTGTAAACGATATCGCGCAAAGACCATAAAATACACACACACAGAACTCTATTTCATCATAATTCCATACTTACTGACTATTAAAAAAAAATGAATTAATGAGATTAAAAAGCGCGCATCTCCGACTAGTAAATAGTTATCTGTGGAAATAAAGCACATGTGGATTAAAGTAAAGAAAAAGCACGCGTTTTTAATACACTGCATTATGGACCTAAAAGCGGTTCAATAAGAGCCACTTTACGAGCAAGTGTGTTGAAAAAAATATTAGACTGTCAGGTATCGTATTCTCTGTGACACAATTAACGAAACCGCGCGAAATGAACGCGAAGTTGGCGTGAGTAGCTAAGGAACTGACGTGGTTTCGAAGTAGGGAATCATTGTTTGGTCATAGTGAATCAGGGCCCTGTACGGATGTGGTAGGATTGCCAGTCCGCCTTGGACTGGCAATCCTCTAGACTGCTTACTATGGCAGGAAATACTCTAAGGCGTCACAGCATAAGGGACCAGGCCCGTGCCGGACGGCGCGGACGTGTTCCACGCGCGCCTCAAAGAGATGTCAGCATCAGTGAAGGGGCCCGTTACTGCTGAAGCCTGCCGGGTCAGCGGGATTGCCCGAAAGGGTTACCACTGGCCCGGAACATAAAGGGCTAAGGAAGGAACACGGGTGGGTTTTAGTCAGTAAAAGTCTGACACTCCCTTCCGCTCCGCCCAGAGCGGGGGTAAAAATAAGGTGTACCTAGTTATAGAACATCAATATTTCGCCAGTTATGTTAAGTCTCAAGTTAAGGGGGCAAGTCTGCTATTTTTATAAATTCGTCATTCCAACACAATCCCATTGTCATTTTGCTAAAAGTTCGTAATCTGCTAAATTCGTAATGGTCGATCATTGGTCGGTCAATGGCACAGAACATATACGATACTCGTAACGAATTAGAAGCAATTACTGCACAATGACGTTCTAATGGTAGGTCACTGATCAAAGGAACTGTCAAAATTTTAGCAGATTACCGCCTAAGTCAGTAATTAATTTGTCATTATGTACGAGATTACCATTCTATGCCATTTCTTTCAATGGAGTGTCAGTGGTTGACCATTGGAAAGTCATAATGACGCCATTATATTATTAGATTACCAAAGTTGTCAAAATCAACAATTATGAAATGAATGATAGACCATTCTGACACTATTGTAATAGCAGACTTGAGGCCCTGGGGCCCAAGTCTGCTATTTTTAAAAATTCGTCATTCCAGTACGATCCCACCACCATTCCATTGTCATTTTGCTAAAAGTTCGTAATCTGCTAAATTCATAATGGTTGATCATTGGTCGGTCAATGGCACAGAAATTATATGATACTCGTAACGAATTAAAAGCAATGACTGCACAATGACGTTCTAATGATGGTAGGTCACTGATCAAAGGAACTGTCAAAATTTTAGCAGATTACCGCCCAAGTCAGTACCTAATTCATTTTTCATTATGTACGAGATTACCATTCTATGCCATTTCTTTCAATGGAGTGTCAGTGATTGACCATTGGAAAGTCATAATGCCATTATATTAGTAGATTACCAAACTTGTCAAAATCAACAATTATAAAATCAATGATAGACCATTTTGACACTATTGTAATAGCAGACTTGAGGCCCTAGTCCTTACCGGACGGCGAGCTGCCCATTGCTCGCCGTCCGCAAGCCCGCGTCTACGGTGGCCGTGGTGGCGGTGGTTCTATAACTACACCTCTGTTCAACTCTTCGAGGATTCCAGGCGTGTTATGTATTAATCATAATTTTATTTTTACTTCACAAAATTCATCCTTTAATCTCAAACTCAAAGCATTTATTTTAACTAAACCACAATTACAGGCACTTTTGAATTGTCAAGGGGTCGGTCAGTCAGAAAGATAAAGCTAGTTGCCCATTCACAAAGCGTAGGTATATGGAGAAGAACGGGCAAGAAACTCCATGGACACGCTTTTAAATAAAAATAATATGGTTACAAAGTCTTGGTTTAATCATTCATGTTAAAAATTATGGAGAACGTTAAAAGCGTCTGTAATGAAAAGATGAAAAAAAAACAATTCAAATATTATATATAAAATAATGCCAGCAGCAAATAGATGACCAGTCCAGTGACTGACGGCGCCCGTTCACGAACAAGAGTTAATGTGCATTTAGTGTACGTAAATACAGAATGAATGTCGCACGGACATCGTGCGGGGCCCGCATCAGAATTGATGGCAACACTAATATTTGACGCAGCGCGACAACTGCGCATCCACACGGGGCGATTTATTTACTCTGTATGGAAACAACTAGTGTGGACACACTGAATAATGGGCAGTTAGACTTCGGATTAAACAAGCTCTTTCTTTATGGGACGTACGGAATTGTATTGCATTTTTTTAGGGTTCCGTAGCCAAATGGCAAAAACGGAACCCTTATAGATTCGTCATGTCTGTCTGTCTGTCTGTCCGTCCGTATGTCACAGCCACTTTTCTCCGAAACTATAAGAACTATACTGTCAAAACTTGGTAAGTAGATGTATTCTGTGAACCGCATTAAGATTTTCACACAAAAATAAAAAAAAAAAACAATAAATTTTAGGGTTCCATACTTGGAACCGAAACTCAAATTTTTTTTTACATCAAACCCATACGTGTGGGGTATCTATGGGTAGGTCTTCAAAAATGATATTGAGGTTTCTAATATAATTTTTTTCTAAACTGAATAGTTTGCGCGAGAGACACTTCCAAAGTGGTTAAATGTGTGTCCCCCCCCTGTAACTTCTAAAATAAGAGAATGATAAAACCAAAAAAAATATATGATGTACATTACCATGTAAACTACCACCGAAAATTAGTTTGAACGAGATCTAGTAAGTAGTTTTTTTTTAATACGTCATAAATCTTAAACAGCAATTTACTATTCATTCAATCAACTCAAAAATAAAAAGTAAAACAAAGTAATTTGTAATTTCATAAACATAAACCTTATGCATAAACCCGGATGTTACGGAACCCTCGGTGCGCGAGTCCGACTCGCTCTTGCCCGGTTTTTTTAAGCGATGTTATAAATGGGAGCAGTGGTGCCCCAGCGGTAACGGCCGCGACTTACGAGTTGTAGGTTCGAACCCGGACAGGCGCTTTACTTTATGTAAATTATTTCATCACCACTGCTCTCAAAACGGTGAAGGAAAACATCGTGGGGAAATCGGCATGTCGTAGAACGAAAAAAATCGAAGACATGTGACATCTACCAACCCGCACTGGACCCGCGTGGTGGATTACGGGCTTGCGGGCCGCTTCCGCTTCCTATCACCGAGAGGAGGCCTGTGTCCCAGCAGTGGGAATATTTTAGGCTGAATATGGTGACATATATACTTACAAATGTAATCACAATACAAGCTTTTTAAGCCAAAATATAGGAATGTAGGAAGGTTATTCAGCAAGCTATCGCATCTAATCTTGATCCTGAAGGGTTAAAAAAATTTTCAAAGGGTTCATTCAAAATGTTTATTATAAAACTTTCACCATTTACGTTTTTAGTGTTCCGTACCTCAACAGGAAAAACGGAACCCTTATAAGATCACTTCGTTGTTCGTCCGTCTGTCCCTCTGTCAAGACCCTTTTTCTCAGGAACACGGGGACTTATTAAGTTGAATTTAATACCAAATACTCAAAGGCTTCAATCCCTTGAAGCAGTGGAAAAATCAAACTTCTAAGTCAACGCAATCAAAAGATACGGGCGTTTATGTGCCGTTTATTCCGCATATTTTGACACTCGCAAGGAAATCAAAACCTATATGGTACTTCCCGTTGACCTAGAATCATGAAATTAGGCAAGAAGCAATGCCATGTAGGTCAAGTAAAGGAAAAAATCCGAAAACCGTAAATTTGTATTTTCTATGAACGGATTATTTATTTATCTGGGGGCACAGGAGTGCCCCCAGATAAGATATGTATTTTAGGATTTTTAGTAACCCCAAAAAAAGAAAGAAAAAAAAACCGGGCAAGAGCGAGTCGGACTCGCGCACCGAGGGTTCCGTAACATCTGGGTTTATGCATAAGGTTTATGTTTATGAAATTAAATGTTTATTTTTATATTTGAGTTGATTGAATGAAAGGTAAATTGCGGTTTACGATTTATGACGTATTAAAAAAACTGGCCAAGTGCGAGTCGGACTCGCACACGAAGGATTCCGTACCACAAGGCAAAAACGCCGAAAAAAACATGTTTGTTGTATGGGAGCCCCCCTTAAATATTTATTTTATTTTAATTTTATTATTTATTATTAAAGTTACAATACAACTGAATATTTTGTGAATATTTCAAGTGCCTACCTGTTGCCATTTTTGATATCGAGCAAAAAAGGGCAAAAAAATCGCGTTTGTTGTATGGGAGCCCCCCTTAAATATTTAATTTATTTTGTTTTTAGTATTTGTTGTTATAGCGGCAACAGAAATACATAATTTGTGAAAATTTCAACTGTCTAGCTATCGCGGTTGTTGAGATACAGCCTGGTGACAGACAGACAGACAGACGGACAGACGGACAGACGGACAGAAGGACAGACGGACAGACGGACAGACAGCGAAGTCTTAGTAATAGGGTTCCGTTTTTATACGGAACCCTAAAAAACTACCAATACCAAAACTATCAATTTTCGGTGGAAGTTTACATGGTAATGTACATCATATATTTTTTTTAGTTTTATCATTCTCTAATTTTAGAAGTTACAGGGACACACACACACATTTTACCACTTTGGAAGTGTCTCTCGCGCAAACTATTCAGTTTAGAAAAAAAATATTTTAGAAGCCTCAATTTATTGTTTTTTTCTATTTTTGTGTGAAAATCTTAATGCGGTTTACAGAATACATCTACTTACCAAGTTTCAACAGTATAGTTCTTATAGTTTCTGAAAAAAGTGGCTGTGACATACGGACGGACAGACAGACGGACGGACAGACATACATGACGAATCTATAAGGGTTCCGTTTTTTGCCATTTGGCTACGGAACCCTAAAAATTAACAACAGAAAAAATACTCGTATAAATAGGTATCCTAAGCAACTTATAAAAAGAAATGAAATCCCACAAAAACATTTCATGTTAAATATTGCCAAGACGAGACCATGTAGCTCGCACTGTCAAAAAGTAATCAGATCACATGTAGAGCCAAGCTTCTAACTCTACACGCCCTAACTCTACAAGGCCTAACTTCGCAAACTCTACACCTTAGTCAAAATATATGGCTTGGCCATTTCGCTAGATTCACATGAGCGTAAGGTGAAACACTCTCATACTGTTATGGACTTTTACTCCTGAAATTCAAACAACTCTTCACCTTAGTCAAAATATATGGCTTGGCCGTTTCGTTACTACAAGAACCATTGTACATACACAGCAGGTCGATTCTGTAAAAATCTCACCGTAAAAACTTAGTCGAAGTGAGTTGGTTTTTGCTAAGAATTGACACCATTGACAGCTCACTCCACGTTCACTTCATCTAAGTTTTCACGGTGATATTTTTATAGAATAGCACGGCAGTGTGAGAGTTTATCACCTTCCGCTCATGTGAATGTAGCGCAATGGCCAAGCCATATATTTTGAGTAAGGTGTAGAGTTGTTTAAATTTCAGGAGTAAAAGTCCATAACAGTATGAGAGTGTTTCACCTTACTCTCATGTGAATGTAGCGAAATCGAAATGGCCAAGCCATATATTTTGACTAAGGTGTAGAGTTAAGGCGTGTAGAGTTAGAAGCTTGGCTCTGCTTGAGATCTGATTACTTTTTGACAGTGCGAGCTGCATGGTCTCATCTTGGCAACATTTAAGATGAAATGTTTTTGTGGGATTAAACTTTACAGGTTTGAGTTGTTTACTTATCGCTTAGGTCATTTTTGTGCCTAGTTTTTAAGTATATATAGTATATATTCGTAAACGTCTAAAATCTTCTGAGAAAATGACTCAACTTATCTTAAAACCGTAATTAATAATCCCTAAACATCATAATCATTACAGATGAAAGGTCCAGGAGTCATACCCTCGTTGGAACCCTGGAGCCTTATCTTCATGCATCACTGACCTTGTATAGGTACCTTCATACATGTAATTAACTGTTCATAGCTTAATAGAGCGTATTGGTCCTTATCGCTGTAGGTAAGGCTTTGTGTCGGTTTGAAATAAAGGGCAACGTGAATTGAACTTTATCTTAAGCGGGATTCAAAAAGATCGGAAGGTTAGGGTCAGCATCAGTAGCAGAATGATTGAGTAGATTTTCATTGATGAAAACTAAAATAGAGTTCAAATTTGTGTGCAAGAGGTGATTATCCTGAGAGGTCTGTTCCTCCTAAAGAGCAGTTGCCAAAAAAAAAGTAATTTAAAAAAAATAATACGACTTCAAAAAGAAATTAACTCAAAATTATGAAATAACTTTAATTTCAGGAAGTCGGTGTCTTGGGATCTGTATTTTAGTTTTAGTTTTTTGCCACCGACTTCCGAAATTAAAGTTACCTATTTCATAATTCTGAGTTAATTTCTTTTTGAAGTCGATTTTTTTTTTAAATTTCAGATTACTTTTTTATTTCGCAATTTTTAGTATTAAGTAAAAACTGGAATAGTTGTTTGTAGTAGGTAATAGTTTTGTTGTAAATATTGCACTAGAATTTTACCAACGTTTTGAGATGTTGCAGGCCGTCCCACACTTACACGTATTAGTCCATATCTTGAAAATTATTGACTCGATTTTGATGAAACTTGCACTGTTCCCTAAGTTGAAGTAAATGTAAGTCAATAAAAAAGAATAGTCACGATCCGATTCATAGTTGCGCAGAAATGCGTGTACAAACATACATACATCTATAAAATTTTGTATATTTGTTTGGAAGCCCTAATAGATTGTCATATGTGAATATATTGCAGTTCCAATAATATTACATACGTGTCGAATTGATAACCTCCTTTTTTTTGAAGTCGGTAATAATAGAAAAAAAATCAAGTGGACAAGTTTGCTTGAAAAGTGAGGTTGTTTTTTTTTTCTTAACTTTTTGTGTTTTACTTTTCTGGAATCGTCTCCTCAAGCCTTTCATAGTTCATCATCATCATCATTTATTTGTCTAGCCTTTTCCCAACTATGTTGGGGTATAGAGTTTCCCTTCAAAGTTATGGTACCTACTCAAACAGTTTTTAATTTTTGACGTCTAAAATTCGGCACTTTGATTTTATAAAAACTATACCTAACCTAGACGACCCTTGCGCGACCTAGACGATTTGATAGGCATCTCATGTATAGAAATCCGTTCAGCCGTTAGGATGCGTCGAGGGCATAAAGAATCACCCACACGAAGGTAGCGACAGTTGCGAGCATAAATATAATTTGTCACTGGAAAGGAGAAAATGCTAAAGTGTCATTTGGGCCAAAATGAGTTATCGCATTAATATTATAAAGGCGAAAGTTTGTGAGTGTGTGTGTGTGTTTATATTTTTGTTACATCTTCACGCTCAAACGGCCCAGCCGTTTGAGCGTGAAGCCAATTTCGATAAAATTTTGTATGGAGGTAGCTAACACCCTCGATTAACATATAGGCTACTTTTTATCCCGATATTCCCACGGGTTCGACACTTATGCAGGTGAAACCGCGAGGCGCAGCAGTATAATTTATATCGTTGGATTAGAATTTTTTTTCTGCGTCGATCTTAGGTTTCAAGACAATCTGGGCCAATTTTAATTGGCTTAGATTGTTTGTTGTTGTAGTTGTGAGTCCAACGATATATTATAATATTTACCTCATTTTGGCCCAAATGGCGTTTTAGCATTTTCTCCTTTCATCACCTGCCTAGCCTTTTCCCAACTATGTTGGGTCGGTTTCCAGTCTAACCGGATGCAGCTGAATACCAGTATTTTACATGGAGCGACTGCCTATCTCACCTCCACAACCCAGTTATTGGGTAATACGATACCCCTTGGTAAGACTGGTTGTCAGACTTTCGGGCTTCTGACTACCCGTAACGACTGTCAAAGATCCACGAATGACAGCCGGGACCAACAGCTTAACGTGCTTTAAGAGGCACGGAGGGGTCACGCCTCACGGTATGTAAAGATGGTCACCCATCCACAGACCAACCGCGGCAAGCGTAGCTTAACCTGATCGATCGACCTGTGTGGCTGTCCTTTCCAGTGATCAATTATCATTAAGGACAGCTTGGACAGCTACAAATAGATGACGACTAATAGATAAGTATGGAAGTAAAAGACTGTTGGAAATTCCGTGGACTACTCAATAAAATACCATTATTAGACTCCAAAATATATTGTGCATCCGCACAGGCAAAAGATCAGAAGTACAAGCTTGTCAATGAATGTGACATCTGTCTAGAAAAACTATATTCTATATTAGCAGAGTTTATACTGGGACACATATACAAACTCCATGATGTGCACATGCCAACATCATTGTTGTAATTATATTATTTCCAACACTGGCCCTTGAACCAATATAAACTCATGTAAATCACATTACACACATTGAACACTATAAATAATCTAAGCATAGACACATCTGCTGTGTAAAAATAATAAAGCATTACAACAGCAAACAACATAGCAAAAGTATAAATTTATCAAAGTATCCGTCACATATAAACAGTAAATATTCAAAACTATGTGATACGGATCTAAAACAAATTATACTTCTCCAAGTATACCTACAGCTTAGAACCATTATATCATTTATTTAACGATATAAATAAACGACATACAAACTTATCGTGTTTTTCCTTTGCCAACGGTTTCGTTAAAACGTCGGCCACCATTTCATCAGTAGATAGGTATTTTATAACGATTGTACCTTCCTCAACGATTTCCCTGATGAAATGATGTCTTACGTCAATGTGTTTCGTTCTGGCGTGGTACATAGAATTAGTGCACAACTTCAGTGCAGACTGATTATCATTAAACAGCGTAATCCTATACTGTACCCCGTAAAGGAGATGGCATTTTTTGGCATTACAAATTTTGGAAAGCTACAGAATTCAAAGCTATTTTAAAAATAAGCGCTTATTTTTATGTACTGATAGCCAGAATAACTTTATTATTGACAATGGGGATAAAATCTCGATAAATATGAGTAGGTAACTTGATTTGATCGAACACAGAGCGACCGGATACAAGGTTTTTTTTTATTTTTTTCACTGACTTCAAAAAAGGAGGTTTTACACCGCATTATATTGTAGTCTTTGTTTCAACCTCCTTACCCTAAACATGAACACCCACTAAAACCCACAAACATGACTCTTTAGAAGATGACATTTCACGTCATGTTATTTATTTTATTTCGACAACTTCACAAGTCACATTCATAGATAAAAATACTAAATGTACAAGTCACATTCGCTCGCTCGCTACTGTTTTGTGCTGGTGTAAATGTTTTGTGCTCCCAAAGTTTTACGTGGATCTTTTCAACGACCTGGCTTGCTTTTGGATTTCAAAGACTCCTACCTTTCTGAACAACCGTTGCAAGACTTGGACCTCTATGTGTTTGTGGGTTTAACATTACGAGTCAACGTGATGTCAACCACGGACCGCTGCCTAAACTATAACTATACTATCTACCTTCTTTTACCGTTGGGCACCGACAGGTGTGTGTCAATTGTGGATCTTCTACAGCACGTTCCAGAAATCACCAATTACGGACAGATTCGGACAGAGAACGAGTCATATATAAAGTGATTCGAGAATGGAATGGTACTTGGCATGGGCACGGCATCAAGCTAGCCTGTCTCCCCCTGCAACTTTCTTAGATAATATATTGCTAATATACAGGAAAAGTTTTTATCCAGTGCGCAAATTTTGACATAATAAACTTGAATATATTTTAATAAACACGTATTTTTTGTTTTGATATGTTTCAATAGTAAAAAATTAAGTTAACGCTTACGAGACTTGTTTACTCAGAAATTTATTTTATGGACGTCGCTTGCCAGTCCGTCGACCGGTCGCCAGATTCACGCCGCGCGTCGACCGGTCGCCTGACGCGCCAGCTGCTATCAGAAGTACTCACGCGCGCGCGCTCGCTCTATTGACGGCGGATTATTGACCCCAGTTTAGCGCTACAATTTTTTAAGTTTAGACTGTGTAAAGTTATTTGTAAACGTAATTTTTCGTAAATTCCAATTTATCCTTCATACTTTCATGGGCTTAGGACCATCAAAATGCAGAAAATAAATCATAATAAGTAAGAAAGTAATACGTTTTAGTCCATTCAAAATAAAACATTTAGGTATGATAGGTACTTAGACATGATACAATTTGCGTCAATGTCTAATCAAAGAGAACCTAAGACACTAAGATTGTTTATAATTTCTTCTTACCTCTACATTTTATTAATCACAATAATTTTAGGTAGGTATTGTTCGAAGTGACCTCTTCCTTTTTCAAGGCATAAACGTGCACGTGTTTAAATAAGTAAGCATTTAGTTTGTTTAGGACACTAACACCACTTTTTACTTCATTGAAAGCGTTAATTATTTTTTCTTTCAAGTCATCTAGGCTCTGAGCCTCATTTCACTTGTTTCATACACCTTGGTTTGCTGCTAAAATTGTCCTCTCATTAGGGACCGTGGGATTGAGGATCACTTGGGCTCGCATACGAGGTACGCTCTCCCTTTCGTATCTTCTTCGTGCTGCTCGTAAATTTTCATTGCTTAACAAATACACTCGCACCATTTCATAATACTCGCGGTGAGTAAAATGAGACATTGTCACTACGCTAGTCTAGTACGCGGCACGCGCGCAGGGACATCCAACCTCCGCTTCCGCAAGTGACGTACTGCATGTGCATGCGTTTTGTTTATCAAACGCCGGCGCCGCGCCGCATGCCCCCGCACCCCCGCCCCGTCTCGTGCGCTGGGCGTCCAGCGGCCGGCGGGCGGCCTTTGCGTTTTCATTCATGCTCATTCATAGTATTACTATTAAATTATATCCATGTCTTGCTTATTTCAAATTGGGACAAAGTGGAAAAATGAAAAAAAAAAGTCATAAACTAAAAATGGAAATGTGTTCTATTGCTTACACTGAGCCACCAAAAAAAATTTGCGCACTGGTTAAAAACTTTTCCTGTATTATGAATAAAATATTATGATTAAATACCTACTGGTTTTTTATTGTACCTACAATAATCCTGTCATCCTTAGGTAATTACCATTAACAATATTATATGCTTAGATTCCGATAAGTGAGTCTTTAAAGTCTCCTGAGTTTTCTGTGACTACCTACTATATTTAATTGAAACTGACAGGGTACACTTAGGCTGCGTTTCCACCAGAGATGAGCGAGGATGCGTAGGTTAAAACTAACCAATAACAACGCTAACTTAGTTCAAGCTATGAAAATGAAGCGATGTTATTGGTTTGTTTCACACACATCCCTCGCTACGCATCCTCGCACGTTTCTGGTGGAAACGCAGCCTTAGACTGCCATTAGGTCTATATATGATTAGTGAGTAAATCTTTGAATGAAACAAACTTCAACAACTAGTTATCATTTTTCAAGTCATTACAAAGCATAATTAGCAATATGTTATGCATACAATAAACATTTATGCGTTAAAATAGTAATAGAGGTAAAATAACCTAAAATGAATGCACTTAACCTCACTTTTACAAAAATTAAGATTTCTCTTGAACCCCATTGTTATTATTTTTTATTTATTTTTTTAACAAAAGCTCTTAATATTCCCTTTCAAACCATGCCACTTTTATTTTTGTAGTAACTAAAAAAGTTTAATGCCAGCGTTCTATGAACTTCTGCCATTCTCCTTTCGAACAGAAACTTGCGTAGAAAAAGAGCCTCTTTACAAGCATCTGACAGACACATATATTCGGCCTCTGTGCTTGAAAGAGCCACGGTTTTTTGTTTTCTACTCTCCCAAGAGATGGTAGAATTTCCAATTTTGAACACATAACCGGTATAAGATCGGCGATCGACCTCATTTGACGCAAAATCAGCGTCAGCATATGCAACAATATCCAACCCTGACTTCTGAAAAGTTAAATAATTATCAGGCGTACCTTTCAGATAGCGAAGAACACGTTTTGCCGCCTTCCAGTGAGTCTCGTCGTACGCGTCGTTGAATTGGCTGAGCGAGCTGACAGCGTGCGCAATATCCGGCCGCGTACATACTGCTATGTACATCAGACATCCTATCAGGCCTCTGTAGTCGTGCGTACAATCCTTCTTTGTAGATTTTACGAGCTTCAGACCTGTCTCCATAGGTGTTCGCGCAGGTTTGCAATCTGACATGTGAAATCGTTCTAGCACCTTCTTAATATAGCTTGACTGGTCTAGAGTTATTTCCTTGTTCTGTCTGCAAAGTCTCATTCCAAGAATGTGATGTGCTGGCCCTAAATCTTTGATTTCGAAGGCCTTCTTTAATTCTTCTTTGATTCCTGCCGTATCCCGGCAACCAGTTGAAGAAAATAGCATTATGTCATCAACATAGAGCGCAATTATAATCATAGATTTCCCGCTCGACTTGACATAAACACAAGGTTCGGAAGATAAACGTTTGAATTTCATTTTGCTCGTCAAAACGCTATTTATTTTCTCATACCAAGACGTCGAAGCTTGCTTCAGTCCGTATATGGCCTTATTCAACTTGTAAACTTTATCTTCTTGACCTTTAATCTTGTAGCCCTCTGGCTGTTCCATAAAAACGGTTTCTTTTAAGTCTCCATTTAAAAACGCCGTTTTTACATCCAGGTGCTCGATATTCATGTTATGTTCTGTTGCTAAAGCTAGCAACGTACGTATAGTAGAATATCGTACTACAGGGGAGAACGTTTCTTCGTAATCAATACCGTATTTCTGGGTATAACCTTTTGCAACTAGGCGCGCTTTGTACCTCAATATTTCCCCGTCGAGGCCAAGCTTTCTTTTAAAGATCCACTTGCATTTGACAGGCCGTTGCTTCGTATCGCGGTCAGTCAGAGTCCAACATTTATTATCGATGAAGGATTTATACTCTTCCGCCATCGCGGCTTTCCACTTACTCGCTTCTGGGCCATTCAGTGCCTCGAGTACTGTCTGAGGGTCCCCCGTGTCACTGCATACAGTGCGTGCTACACTAGCTGACTCAAACTCACTAGTTTCGTCCGTAGAGTTCTCGTAGTCTTCCAGTGTGGAATCTCCTGGGAGATACGTCTCATCCGCAGGATCATCTGGGTTCTCACTACTGCTCTCAGAATCATCTATCGTAATGGCGCTGTTATCTTGACAGTTTTCGTTAGATATTTCTGCGGGCTCTTGGGGTAAATCGGGTAAGGCGGGTTGCACTGGAATATTATCGGCGACAGTTACATTGTTTGGAAACAAACCAATCTGAGTGTTACGTGAACTGTCATCCTTATCTGATAAAGTGTCATTCCAAAAAGCATGTTCTAGAAAAGTGACATTTCTTGCTTTAATGACATTCTTCGGGCTCGCCGGATCTATCAATCTGTAACCCTTTGACTCGTCACAGTATCCGACAAAAATATATTTCTTACTTTTGGGATCCAATTTGTCCCGTTTGTGCTGTAGGGCATAAGCTTGACAACCAAAAATGCGTAGGTAACTCAGATTCTCCTTTTTACCTGTCCATTTTTCTTCCGGTGTACTGCCCATCACAGCCTTAGTTGGAGAGCGATTCTTCAGGTAGACGGCGGTGTTGACCGCTTCTGCCCAGAATTGCTTTTTCAAGCCTGCTTCCTGGAGCATGCACCTGGCTTTCTCCGTAACGCTTCTGATCGCGCGTTCCGCGACTCCGTTCTGAGCTGATGACCTTGGAACCGTGGTCTGATGTCGAATCCCATGCTTCTTCAGGAACTTCTGAAAATTAGAATTGACATATTCACCACCATTGTCACTACGAAGAACTTTTATTTTCTTATTGGTTTGGTTTTCTACGAGAGCTTTAAATTCTTTAAACAACTCAAAAACCTCATCCTTCCTCTTAAGAAAATAAACGAATGTTTTTCGTGACAGGTCGTCAATGAACAACAGAAAATATTTTTTCCCACCTAGGGACGGGCACGACAGTGGTCCCATGACGTCACTGTGAACTATTCCAAGGATTTCCTTGGCCCTAGTCTCAGATTTCTTTGGAAATGGCAACTTAGTCTGTTTACCTAAGATGCAGGAAACACACGACTGAAAGTCCTTGTTGTTATAAGAAATACCTTTGACCATACCTTTTCGCAGTAACTCCATGCTTCGAGTGTTCAGATGTGATAGACGACGGTGCCAAATTTGTTGCGTTGACTGACTTCCAGTAGCAGGGTACTGCGGCGCTTGCTTCACGCTCACGGCAACAGGACGACTGACATCCTTCAGTTGACGTGCCGGCACCGCTTCACTGTTACCTGTACCTACAGACAAAGACGAACACATGGCCTGCGAGGATAGCTCGCTACACGAAACAGAAACAGTTTCAATGGCATCAAGTTCATAAATACCATCTCTCAGGGTAGCTGTAGCTAAAACCTCCCCGTTGTCATAGACTGTACACACGCCTGAACGAAACACAATTTCGTAACCTTTCTTATCCATCGCACTAACAGATAATAAATTAGCAGACAACTTAGGGACTAAGTACACATTACTTATCGATCTCACACTATTGTCCTTTAACACAGCTTGCGCAGTTCCTTTTCCAGCTGTCGGCAATCCTTCACCATTGGAAATTAAGACCTTCTTTGGCTTTTCAGTTGTAAAATCTGATAAAAAACTGCGATCATTGCAAAAATGTTGCGCCGCACCGCTGTCGACGTACCAAACGTCTCGCTTGACTCCTGCGGCCAACGCTGTGAGATGCGCCTGGCTCTTCCGGCCACTCTTCTTGCCGTCAGAGTTGTCAGGACAATCCTTCTTGATATGCCCACTCTTTTTGCATCTGAAGCACTTTATTGGTTTGGGTGCTTTCCGAGCTGCTAAAGCCGTAGCATCTTCGTTTTTCTCATCGCGTCTTGCATTTTCCAGAAGCAATTTCGCTTTGACATTTTCGCTTGACAGTGACGTGTTCGAATTTTCTAGAGCCATAATCAACGGGTCGTAATCGCTTGTCAAACCGCTGAGTAAAATCACGGCCACGAAGTCATCTTCCAAAGCCGCTCCGATGTCGCTCAGTTGTAGCGATGTATCCATAACCTTATTAACATATGCCTCCATACTAGCACATTCGCTTAATTTGGTGGCGAACAATGTGCGAAGCAATCCGAGCCGTCGTGACAAGCCTCTGTCCTCGTATGCCTTCTGAAGGTTGTTCCACGCTTCGCGAGCCGTCTTGGCATTTCTAATTTGTGGAAATACACAAGGCCTCACGTTTAAGGCGATTTTCGCGAGCGCCTTTTCCTGTTTCTTCGCGTCTTCGTTTTTATTTTCAGTTGTGCCCACACACTCCCAAAGATCGTCATGGATGAGCACCATCCGCATCATGAATTTCCAGGATGGATAATCTTGGATCCCAGATAATTTTTCAATAGAAACATTCTGAATGGCAGTTGCCATCTTTTGTTTTCTTGCGAATAAATATTGAAAATAATTTTACGAAATCACACGCGCACACTTGGAAAACGGTTATCCCACAAAAACATTTCATGTTAAATGTTGCCAAGACGAGACCATGTAGCTCGCACTTTCAAAAAGTAATCAGATCTCATGTAGAGCCAAGCTTCTAACTCTACACGCCCTAACTCTACAAGGCCTGACTTCGCAAACTCTACACCTTAGTCAAAATATCTGGTTTGGCCGTTTCGTTACTACAAGAACCATTAACAGTATGAGAGTTTTTCACCTTAAGCTCATGTGAATGTAGCGAAATGGCCAAGCCATATTATTTTGACTAAGGTGTAGAGTTTGCGAAGTCAGGCCTTGTAGAGTTAGGGCGTGTAGAGTTAGAAGCTTGGCTCTACATGAGATCTGATTACTTTTTGAAAGTGCGAGCTACATGGTCTCGTCTTGGCAACATTTAACATGAAATGTTTTTGTGGGATTTCATTTCTTTTTGTAAGTTGCTTATGATATTTATACGAGTATTTTTGCTGTTGTTCATTTTTTCTTTCTTTTTTTGGGGTTTATTTATAACAAGGACCCCCTATATAAATTTTCAGACCTCTAGCATCAAAATTTACGGATTTTTTTTTTTTTTTTTGGGGTTTAAAAGTTTCAAGTTTTAATATTTTTTTGTTGTTTGTGTACTATTACTAGCTTACATACCAAATTTCAGCTTTCTAGGACTTCAGGAAGTACCTTAAGAATTTTGATGATCATCAGTCAGTGAGTCAGTGACGAAATCGGGGTATTTTAGATATCAATAAAATCTAAAGTATAAGAGCTATGCAATTGAAACTTTATAGGTTTAATAAGTCAACCACTGGCATCATATTCCGAAAATTTTGTTTATCTGGTATAATCCAAACCCAAGTTAAGAGGGTTCAAAAATACGACGAAGTGCTTCGAGAAAAGGTAGGTAGTGCCCTTGCGCTTCGCTTGGCTGGTCTTGGCGGGGGCACTCCCGTGCCCCCAGATTAGAGTAGCGAATTTGAACGCTCTGCTACCATGTTGGAAATTCCGTGGACTACTTCTGATCGTTTGCCTGTGCGGATGCACAATATATTTTGGAGTCTAATATGGTATTTTATTGAGTAGTCCTCGGAATTTCCAACAAAGACATGTTGCGCCGACCCCAAATAAATCGGGATAAGTGCAGGTTAATAATGATGGACAGCTTTGTAATAATATCTGATTTCATGATCCAACCATTAATATCTGTCGACAAGATGACGGCAAATAATATTTATGTAATCACTAGCTGCGCCCCGTGTCATAATATCGGGATAAAAAGTAACCTATATGTTAATCGAGGGTGTCAGCTACCTCCATACCAAATTTTATCAAAATTGGTCCAGCCGTTTAAACGTGAAGAAGTAACAATCATAAACACACACACACTCACGAACTTTCGCCTTTATAATATTAGTGTGATGTGACAAGTGGCAGCACAAATATGTGACATTGAAGGAATACCAAAACTTTCTAACGAGACAAGTACTGCGGTGCTATTCTGTAAAGATCTCACCGTGAAAACTTGGGTGAAAGTGAGCGTGGAGTGAGCTGTCGTTAGTGTCAATTCCTTTCAAAAACAAAATCACTTCACCTAAGTTTTCACGGTGAGATTTTTACAGAATCGACCGGCAGGATACTGCTTCAAAAAGATGTGTCGCCTGATCGCCTCATAGAATGCAATAATATAAGTACTTAGAAAGAAAGAAATACATTTATTAAGCACAGACTAAAAGGCACATAATATAATAGACATCAGATAAAAATCAAATACAGCGGTGCTATTCTGTAAAAATCTCACCGTGAAAACTTAGGTGAAGTGAGCTCACAGTGAGCTGTCATTCCACCTGATGCTAGCGATTAACACTATTGACAGCTCACTTTAAGCTCACTTCACCTAAGTTATCACGGTGAGATTTTTACAGAATAGCATTACAGCAGGGCTAGCATGGGCTGGGGATAAAACTTTTCTCCACCGGTTATTTCCACTGACGGCACGGCAACAGGGGGAAAGAGAATTATATCACTTTTTGACATTAGACGTGGATACTCACCCCCCGTCTATAGCATGGCGACTAGTGGAAGAGAAAAATTACAGATATTTTGACATAACAAAGGGAGAAATTTGTCCTCGTCTTTAGATGGTGGGTTTAAGTATATCTCTTGGAGAAAATATAATTAATTGTACTATAAAAATGTCTCGTGCTTACTGCCACCGTGAATAGTTTATCCACCCATGTCGCCATGCTCGGAGCGTGGACAAAATTGACAGAGGGGAATAGTATTTTCTCCTCTCCCCGTGGATAAAATGTCTCCGGCCATGCTAGCCCTGCAGTTACTGTTAGCCTGCTTCATCTCACTGCTGGGCAAAGGCATGACTTCCAGCTCTTTCGATCCAGCGCTAAAGTGGACCACTGGTCGTTTGTTTTGCCCAGCTCGTCCCGCCATCTTCTGCGGGGTCTGCCGCGACGCCTTCTACCTGTGTCAGGGCTCCAAGTGGTCGTTATTTTAGCCCACAGCTTATTGGGCATACGGCAGACGTGGCCAACCCAGTCCCACTTCAGCTTAGCGGCTTTTTGAGCAACGTCAGTAATCTGTGTGTGGATGTTTTGAATATGGTCTGTCAATTTGACGCCTAGAATACTGCGCTGCATTTTAAAAATCAAATAAGAAAGTGAATAGTCCGATGTAAGAAATTAACAGGAAAGTGTGCCTCACGGCTGGGTCAAATAGGCCCAGTTCTGCAGAAATGCCAGACAGTGCCTGACGCTGGTTTTCAACTGGACCTGTTATGTAAGGTGATAGATGTAAATCCGTTTTGTATTATCCTACTTCCTACTAATAATCATATAATAATCACACTAATATTATAAAGGCGAAAGTTTGTGAGTGTCTGTGTGTGTGTGTTTATATGTTTGTTACTTCTTCACGCTCAAACGGCTATACCAATTTTGATAAAATTTTGTATGGAGGTAGCTGACACTCTGGATTAACATATAGGCTACTTTTTATCCCGTTACTCTTACACGCAAAAACGACTAAACGGATTTAGATGAGATTTGGCACACAGATAGTTTATAGCCAGGATTAACACATAGGATAGTTTTTATCCCGATATTCCCACGGGATCGAAACTTATGCGAGTGAAACCGCGGGGCGCAGCTAGTTTCTTATATATTTATATACTATATCGGACATGTCAGTTAAATTCAGAACAATGTCATACCTCGTTGTAATTAAAAATATCTGACATCACTGGCAGCATAGAAACTTAACGACATGCGGCATATTGTTTCGAGTTTTTTTTAACCTGATAACAAGGAACAAGTAAAGTTTAACAAGGCTTTGAATTTTAATGGAATCCAACTTTGCTAATGCGCTCTAGATTCGTTTCTAAAAGCAAAGGTTTACGCCAAAGAAAACTTTGATTCTAGTGACAAAGAACAACAATTCAATAGGCAGAAAGTATACAACATTTTTCCACTCCCAGATTACCATACAAAGCCTAGCGCATCTATAATATTTAAAATTATAATCTATGACAGAACTCCGAGAAAGATATATAGTTGTCCATGAATTATTCAACAGGTTGCCGCGGTGTTACTGTATCCGGTGTACAACGAAACTGCTTACGGAAGTGCTGCCATCTTGCGATAGCATTCGGTACTTGTATTTTGGTAAAATATTGCCACCCTAATTGATTTATAGCAGTATTTTGGGACTGTAAAAAGTGACGACGTTGTTATGTATTCTAGGACAGTTTTAACTGAGGTTTGAACAGGAAAAACTGTCGGCCGGAAAATCTAGATTTTCGTTCGTGTTTGATTTATTTTTGTTTTGGTAGATTTCAGTTTATGGAAAGAGAATATAGGTAGTGGTTCTTTGCTATTTTTTTAAATAGTTTATTTGAGTATACCTTTTGTTGACTTTTGTTGTGTAATAGAATGAGATGTAAGGGCTCTAGAATTTTTTTCGCTGCACTACGTAGATACAATCAAAGAGTTTGGGATTGGATTTGGATTGGATTGATTGGTATTTTAGCACAGACAAAAAAAAATAACTGAAAAATGCTTCACCAATGGGATTTGATACGATTAACTTACCAGTTAACTGTCCATTCTGTTATCCTTTTATGATTCTGCCAAAGTGGCCTTTTTAGGCCCCCAGATCAGTGTTATGTTGAATGTTGTTTAAAATATGATTCGCAAGCAAACAAAAGACTTTACAGAATGATAATTTCATGAAATATCAAATCAATGGGATTATATGAACTTCGAGGGTACTTAATTTATCACAATTCACAACTAATCTCAAAACTGCGAAGAAACCGCCATATCCTAGAACCAAAAATTCGAAGACATGTGACATCCACCAATCCGCACTGGGCCTGCGGGCTGGATCCGTACCCAATTCCTCTCACAGAGGGAAGGCCTCTGTCCCAGCAGTGGGAACATTATAGGCTGCCGGTCGATTCTGTAAAAATCTCACCGTGAAAATTTAGGTGAAGTGAGTTTGTTTTTGCTAGGAATTGACACTATTGACAGCTCACTCCACGCTCACTTCACCTAAATTTTCACGGTGAGATTTTTACAGAATAGCACCGCTGATCAAATATGCTACGTTATATCTTCATGTGATTGCGCCAATGGAATTTTAATGCAGGATTTAAGTATTCAAAGTTTAATTCTTGCTATGAGAAAAAATTGGTGAACGTATTACCTACTCGTACGCATTAGTGTTCAATTTTTTTGAAGTGAAAACCTTTTTAGGCGCATTGGGAGTTTTTTGAGATGGGAAAAACCATTTAACTCGTTCCATTACCGTCAAACGATACCGCGCGTGTTTTGTTTATAAGACAATTAAAAAAATACTCGCTTCGGATGTGTTCGACTCTCCTCGGGATGTACTCGGTTTTAATGTATATCCGATATGTTTTTTTTGTTTGTACTTCTTGTGTGTGTGTGTGTGTGACTGCGTGTTCCTTTGTGTGTGCTGTGTAGGCAGTCGCTCCATGCAATATACTGGTGTTCAGCTGCATCAGGTAAGACTCGAAGCCGACCCTAACATAGTTGGGAAAAGGCAGGCAGATGGTGAATTCCTGTGCGTGTCCGAAATAAAATATTTTTCTTTACTTAATAATCTAAAAACCGCAGCATTGTTGGCTTCTTCGCATAATTACAACACAAGCACCCTCCATTTATGCCCCAAAAATGTCCGAAGAAAGTTATAAAAAAATGGGCAACCTCGCCAAAGCAAAGCCGGTAAACAAATCGTAGTCATTTACAAAACTGTTAAACAGAGCACAACATACAAATCGCTTAAACGGTAGACAGATATAGGCTTTTTAAGGTGCTACCCCGAAAATAAATCGCAGCGACTGATCTACTAAGCGATCGACAGTGATGCAATTACTTTTGAAACGCAAAAGAAGAGAGATCGCTATAATGTGCGTGCGCTCGGAATAAAACGACGTATGTGCTAAAACGAATTTACTCCTTTTTTTAACAAAATAAATGAATTAAAGGAGATTGCCCAAAATCAGAACCGCTTTAAAGCAATAGAGTATGGCCATATAAATATACTTATAAATTGTTTTTTAACTTTTCAGAGTTCAGTTGATCAAAATCGTATGTGGGATTAATATTTTGTATTTAATTAGTTATTCATTCAGATTTTATTGCATACTTTTTTAAATGGAGTATTTTAGTAAAAGCAGTTGTGTCATCGCGCTTCTCTTTCTTTTCTATAGAGTCCGACAGTGACCGCGCTTTAGGTCATGTAGTCCCGCCCGGGTGTCACCATTGCCAGGATCGCCCAGAGGACACGGTGGAGCACACGGTGGAGGTCTGCCCCGCTTGGGCGGAGCACCGCCGTGTCCTCGTAGAGGCGATTGGCAGCGACGGCGACCTCTCGCGTCCGGCCCTGATGCAAGCCATGGTCCGGGGCGAGAGGGAGTGGGAGGCAGTCACCTCCTTCTGCGAAGCAGTCATGCTAGCGAAGGAGGTGGCGGAACGGCTCAGGGAGAGAGCCTCCCGTCCCAGCCGCCGCGGGAGACGCTCCGGGCGTCGGGAGCCGCGTGACGACTCCCGGCCACCGTAGGCGCGGGCCTGCGGGCGGAGAGTAATGGGTAGCTCACCGCCCGATCAGGACCAGGCCCGTGCCGGACGGCGCGTACGTGTTCCACGCGCGCCTCAAAGAGATGTCAGCATCGAGGAGGGGCCCCTTAGGGCCGAAGCCTGCCGGGTCAGCGGGATTGTCCGAAAGGGTTACCGCTGGCCCGGAACATAAAGGGCTAAGGAAGGAACACGGGTGGGTTTTAGTCAGTAAGAGTCTGACACTCCCTTCCGCTCCACCCAGAGCGGGAGGAGTCATTTGATGATTTCCCATCCACAAAAAAAAAAAAAAAAAAAAAAAGGCCAGGCAAAGTGACATTGGGTTTTTCAATCTGGAATTTCTCAGTAGCAGCCCAGAGTCTGGATTTGTGTGCGAATCTATTGCATGGGTCTTAAATAAAACTGGCATTAACTGGCTAAGGGTTGGGCAGAGCTACATCTATAGAACACCTACTTTAGGTGTACCTCTGACCAACCTTTCGGGGAAACAAGGTGTGATCTTATGTAAAGGTAACTAGCTGCGCCACGCGGTTTCACCCGCATAAGTGTCGATCCCGTAGGAATATTGGGATAAAAAGTGTCCTATGTGTTAATCCTGCTGCTAAACTATCTGTGTGCCAAATTTCATTCAAATCCGTTCAGCCGTTTGTGCGTGAAGGAGTAACAAACATACAAACACACACAAACTTTCGCCTTTGTAATATTAGTGTGATGTGATACAAAATGTTAGGCAAATCAGAAGGCAAGGCCAATTCTCGTACTTAAAACATACATCCAAGCATACATACACTCAAAAACATAACCCTCCTTCTGACGCAGTCGGGTAAAAAACGTTCAAATTCTAGTCATTGATTGTCGCTGAGATGAGATTGCTCATCTCAGCGACAATCAATGTTAAAAACTTGTCAAAAATGTAGGGAAATTAGAAGTATTTTTGACAGATTGAAACTGAGATCAGGGGGCCTAAAAATACCACTTTGGCAGAATCATAAAAGGATAACATATTGGAAGTTAATCGTAACAAATCCCATTGGTGAATCAATTTTCAGTTATTTTTTTTTTGTCTGTGCTAAAATACCAAACAAACCGATCCCAATCTCTTTGATTATACCTAGCTACGTAGTGCAGCGAAAAAAAGAAAAACACGGACTGTCTTCGCCATATTACGATTCCTTTTATGATTCTCCAAAGTGGCCTTCTTAGGCCCCCAGACTGTGAACGTTTCTAAAAATACGAGAATTGCCCTTCTGGTACTTACCTACACAAAAATGTTTAAGCAACGGTATTTCTTATATAATTACATAAGGTACCTATTACATTGCAGTAGAGTCTAGTGCAATGTAATAGGTACCTTATATAATGATATTTGATTTCGAATAAATATAATTACATACGGTACCTACGGTATTACCGATACTAGCCTCTAGTGCCTTGTAACGGGTACCTTAATTATGTAAATATATTAGAAATATCTCTAGTGACTAGCTAGAGTGATATTTTAGGGTCGTATAGTTTTTAGTATTGCGGAACTAATAGGTACATTACTTTAGTTAGTCCTCGTCTGTACGAATAAGTATATTAAAGTTGAACAGATTGTTTGTTTGTCTTTAGTTTGAACGCGCTAATCTTTAAAACTGTCAGTCGGATTTAAAAAAATATTTTTTGTATTTGAGCTTCATCATCACGCATATATGTCAACCACACGTATCAAACCGGAAAGGGATCGGCACCGTATCAACTCGAGCCGTTCAGTATTCTTTGTATGAAACTCCCTACTGCAACGCACACTAATCGGAATCGTAACGTAATCGCCTCGCCTCGGGACAAGCTCACGAACCGCGGTGCGGTGCGTTAGGGCTCGCCGTCCCCGCGCTTACGTCTCTCCGTACCCGAGCTTACGTCTCTTCGTCCACCCTTGCCCCTCTCACCCCTCCGGCCTGCCTGCTGCACCATCAACCAGCGGTCGGCGAGCCGTAAGCGCGGTGGCGTCGCCTAGCCGTAGCCGAGCCGACGTATCGGAGCTTCTCATCCGCTTTGGTTACGTGCTTACGTTAGGTTGACGCCTGTTTGACGGCAATACGGTGCCGATCCCTTTCTGAGTTGATAACGTCATGCTGCGATCCTTGGAAACCCAGAAAAAGTAAAAAAGTCAGAAAGAACGCTAAGCGAAAACAAAGTACCTAGTAGCGCGTTCGGGCGATGCGATGCGGCGAGGGGTCGGGGGCCGAGGGAGTTTTATTAAAATGTAACTGTTCATCATATACCTAGCCTTTTCCCAACTATGTTGGGGTCGGCTTCCAGTCTAGCCGGATGCAGCTGAATACCAGCATTTTACATGGAGCGACAGCCTATCTGACCTCCACAACTCAGTTAGTGGATAATACGATACCTCTTGGTAAGACTGGTTGTCAGAATTTCGGGCTTCTGACTACCCGTAACAACTGTCAAAGATCCACGAATGACAGCTGGGACCAACCGTTTAACATGCTTTCCCAGGCACCGAGGGAACTCGGTATGTAAAGATGGTTACAGACCAACCGCGGCAAGCATAGCTTAACCTGATCGATCGACCTGTGCGGCTGTTATTATTTAGCCACGGGACCCTAAAATGTGACTGTTATTTTTATTAGAATACTGTGTAGGTATCTTACAACTTCCCCGCGAACGAACTCGATGGCAGAAGCTAGTATCATTTATAAGTACTATCTATTAAGTATTTTATGTCGTAATAGGTGATGATGAAGGAAGTACTAAAATACACCGGTTTTGTTGATTGAAAATACAGATAAATACATGCCTAACACCCATATTTCGCCTGTTATGTTGAAGATCTACGTAATAGGAGCGAGCATGTTGCAATAAACTAGGCACATATCCAAATTCCGGGCTGTTACTGAGAAATTTCTAATGGTTAAACAAAATAACAACATAGATAACAATAAAAAGCGGCCAAGTGCTTGTCTGACTCGCACACGAAGGGTTTCGTACTATCGCGGTATCGTACTATATTTAACACTGCTTATATTCTTCTAAATAAGTACTTTAGTAAAAAAAAGTTTCTTGTAAATTTTTAATTTAATTTAATTTTTATTGTTATAGCAGCCATAGTAGCACACACTCTGTGAAAATTTCAAGTGTCTACCTATTACGGTTCAAAAGATGATACACGTCCCTGTGACAGACGGACGGACAGCAGAGCCGTCCCATTGTCACCCTTTGGGTACGCAACCGTAAAAAGAACCTATTTCAACCGCTGCTCTTCAAAACAAAAACGTTGACCAACATTAAAAAATCACCAGCAACCCACAGTGCAAACAAAGCAATGCCAACATTACAACAAAAACGTCTCGCTTTGTATTAAATAATTAATTCAACACAAGTTTCCTTCCTCTGTGACACACAAAAAGATAGGAACAGCTGTTGTCCTGAAACTGGTTGCACTTGTAACTTTCCTACAGTTTTCAATATATTTTCGCAACTGTGGCCCGGTTTTGGTTTTGTTGGAATACAACCTTTTTGGATCAAACTAGCCTGTTCCGTGTGGCCGGTAAACATTGGCTACAAGCATGGCATTATAAGCCTAAATGTTCCCATTGCTGGGAAATGAAATGATTGAGCTCGTTGAGCTGCACGATTACTGACAAATGCGGGCACTGACAGGACAAGTCCACTTACATTACATTTATAATGAAGTTTCCTGCCATACCTATACTTTTTTTGCAATTTGAACATGATTTACTACTGTTTAAATCTAATCTAAGATTGAAGATTTGCCCTTGGGCCTGCCCTTAATCTGTGAGGTTCTTTCCTCAAAAGACCTTTTCAGACACCAATCTACATGGTCTGCACATGATCTGACCAAGATTATGTCTGGACTTTAAAAGTGACTCTGACCTTGAGTTGCTAGTAACATGCCTGTTTTGTTTTTGGTCTAATTGTCGCAAGCACTGACTGCTGACCGTGGAATCCTGGGATCGATCCAGTCCTGAGAATTTCCATCTATCATCATCTAAACACCATCTAAACTAAAGTGGCTGCCTGGGTTCAAAACTCACGACCGACCGTCAGTCGGGGCCTCTGAAGCTGGCCACCATTGCTCAGAGAATTTCCATAGCTGCTCAGAATCTCGATTTCTGCTCCGTTAATGGCAATAGACGTTCGAGTATGAATGTGGCCAGCCACATTCATGGTCTCTCGTTTCTTTGGGTTCCGCTACTCTTGTAGCCATCTACAAGAGTAGCGGAAGACCAAAGAAACGATGGATGGACTGTGTAAAAGATGATATGGCTAGAAAGGGGGTGACTACCGAGATGACGACTAACAGAGACGTATGGAAAAAAGACATGTTGCGCCGATCCCAAATAAATTGGGATAAGGGCAGGAGAATGATGATACTTAAGGTGGAACTAGTCGCGAGCTCGAACTCACAGGTGGTCATGGCCAAAAAGCACGCAGTATCACCTGGCTTCGAGTCCGACAGAGCTAGTATCAGTGATGAGACAGAAACACCGTGGCGAACTGAAAGGCGCGAAAAAAAAATCGAAAATTGCTTTGGGAAATCCAATTTTATGAAAAGCCACCGCATAAATCAATTACAAATAAAGTTTATTGAACTCTTCGATAACTAAGCTTTGTCGGTACAGATTTTGTTTTGAAGACTTTACAGTTCTTTTATTACTTATTCACACCCAAAGTTACGTTAAAAATAGCAAGAAAAACGAATCTTTGTTGGCTCATACATTTTTAATGGCTTTTTATTTTACTATTCAGTTTCCGTACAGACAAAATTAATAATAAGACAAAACGATGTCATGTAAACATGACATCGTTTTGTCTACCGTTTTACGTTTACCTTTGGATGCACAATTTCAGACGGTGGAGTAATACTCTCTCGAAATTTGTATGGAAAAAATATCGACTATGAGGTACCACACCTTATAGAGGAGTCTATACAAAACTATCAATTTGTGAATGCACTATGCACATCTGCTACCTTTTTAGGTTATATAGGTGTAAAGTTCATTTCAAATAAACTTGCGATAAAGTTTGTTCACCTCCTTCTACTAATGTATCCCAATATTTCCAAACCATACGAAAAAAATGTATGGGCAGTGTCGGTAACACGATCAAAACATTGACTTACTCCGTGTTTGGTATTATGAAACTCAACCGATGCAATGTTAGCGACAGTTTTGTATGACGAACGATATCTATCGTAAGTTATTTGGACTTTTTGGTACATAGTGGTTGAATGACATTTATCGCAAGTTTATTTGAAAAACACTTTAATACTATCTAAGCGATCAGTAACAACCAAGACCTATGGAACACTAATACACAGAGTGCGACTAGGCCGAGCAAAGGAAATGGTCGCAAACTGTCTCAGAACAGGCTAACTTAAATGGACCGCAGTTTGCACAAGCCGAATAGTTTGCGGGTTCAATGGAAATTCACAGATTCCTTTGTTTAAATGGTGTTCGTATTCTAAACTTAGTTAATTACTGGATTCTGGAGATCGATGCAATGGTTTTAACGTAAGATTTAAAATGCATTTTGATATTGTTTTTGGTTGATTATTACAGGCTGACGCATATTTGAGCGGGTCGTACCTCGCTGAAAAAATCCTTCAAGATCACTTTCGCACATTCTTATGAACCATCGCACACTAAAAGCGTTGCCTGGACTAGGATTTGGGTGTAGGCCCTCCTGTAAGGAAATCCCAGATTCACATATCATATAAAGACAGTTCTTCTTCTACCTAGCCTTTTTTCCGAATGTAACTTAGGCAGATATTTATAACGCCAGACAAGTCCGATATTGTTGCATTCTAATGCCGGGGTCACGTCCCGGTTTTTCACAGGTCAGATCGCGCTAGGCCAGACCGACAGGTCGCTTGGAACCGTCGCATCCGATGAGGCCTGTCGTCGCCCGTCCGATCCGTCAGGAGTTGGTAAGTTCAAAGGCGCGGCGTGGCGCTTCTCGGTGGCGTCTGTCGCAACTTGTACGGGCGCGTTTCTTTTTGATTAGTATATAAAATGTTGACCACTGAATAAAACCACAGCGGCTGCACATGCAGCCATGCGCTCCGTGTCACTTGATATGTTGGAATAGGGCTAACAGGCCGCACCAGGCCGGCACACACCGTGGGAATGCTCGGCACGGGCTGCGACAGGCCTCGACAGGCCACGACAGGCGTAACAACGCTAAAGGGCCGTGGGACGGCGGCACAAGAGGTGACACATCTTTTTGGATAGGATATATTTTGGCTTGTCAGATAGTTTTGGTGTTCCTTCGATGTCACATATTTGTGATGCCACTTGTGCTTACTTACACAAATGAGCACATAATACAACATTTGTCGTCATCTTGACGACTTATATTAATGGATGAATCATGAAATCAGATATTATTGCCGAGCTTTGTGTGTAATATATATTTATGCTGATGACTGTACCACTCGTTAAGGCTATTTTAATAGAAGATGCTTTTTATAATTTAAAAGAAGAGGGGAAAATTAAATCGTTCGAGGGTTAACCTGCTAATTGAGCCGAGAACCCTCTTCAGTTCAGCCATGAAGCTATCAAAGAAAATGAAAATATAAGAATTATTTACAGGTACTCCTGCTGGTTTTATTATATTAAGCCACATGCAAAAATTAATTCTTTGTATTAATTTATATGAAAGGAAGTTAATCGTTCCGTCACCAAATAACAAAATAGCAGTCGATCTATTCTATAAAAATTACAAATCTCTCCTTGAAAAGTTGGTTGAAGTGAGCTGCCAATAGTGTCAATCCGTAGCATTTGGTCGGGGGGGAGGCGGCTTTTCAATCTTTGAGTATTAAACCAACCGGAGACGCCACGAGTACTAATATCTATGCAAATAAGTCACTGTCACTTTCATCGCGGGGGACGAGGGAACGCAATAATACACTAATGCAATTTGATCGCGTTGTTACGCACGCACACAAAACAAAAAACAAACACAAGCATAAACTATACGCACACATGTACATATATAACCGCTATGACCGGCGGTCTCGTACCTTTGGCAGCGGGGATCACCTGACAATGGCGCCTCCAGTTGGTTTAATACTCAAAGTTTTCAATAGATTCTTTTATATTTTGTGAATGTAAGAACGTCAGAGGCCGTGTAGACTGCAGATTTGTAGACCATTTTCTATTTTATTAAAAGTACCTGGTACTTGTTGACAGGCTGCCCTCCCATACCTATTAGCACTGTAATTTGAAAACATTGTAAAACGCAATTATTTTTAAAAGAGTAACTGGTGTTTCTTGCCGGCTCTTCTCCATAGATAACGACCAATTGGAAACCAATTGACACCTAGCTTCTGACGTTTCATAAGTGCCCATGTAGGTTTATGTGAAATAAAATATTTTGGTTTTATGGTGTTAAGTTTCGTAGTACATTGATACAATATTATGTAAAAAAGACTGTTTTAGTCGATGTATATCTATTTGTGCTTGATTGTACGGTCATATGGTACTGTCGTGATTTCTTTAATTTAATTTAAAAAAAAATGTATTATTTTAATAACATCAATCATAATATCCACTGTGGCAGCCAGCAGTGTCAAAGTACAAATTAAGGCGACTACATGACCTAAAGCGCGGTCTTTGTCGGATTGCATAGAAAAGAAAGAGAATCGCGATGACACAACTCTGGTAATTTATTGCAAGATATGAAGCATTGTCTATTTACAAAAAATCTATTGTATGGACTAAAAAATTAAAACACTAGTGCTTTAGTATGTTGCTTGTAGAATAATGTGACAAAAATCATAATGATTTTATATTAGTATGGTATTTATTGTAAAAAGAAATTTTTTAGAGGTATCTTCATGATTTTTTTCTATCATATCAAATTAGTTGTATTATGTTTTCAAAACACTATCTACCTAGCATATACTGAAGAATAACATATATTTTCTGAGTTTGTTTACTGTAGTCGATCATATACTTTTGTTGTTTCTAAAACTTGCGTTTTTTGTGTTTAGGTCCTGTAAGCCCCTTAAATATTGTAACAAACTTTTAAAATATGTTCATGTGTGTTTCAAAGGCTACTGAATGTATTATTCTACTTTGGCAGAACAGAAATACACCATCTAATAGACAAGAAATAACGGTTATGTTATTGTTATTTCTGCGTGGGGAAAGTTATTTTAAAATGGCAAAATGTAGTGGAGAATTAGTCGTTGTTGGATTGTGAAAGTGTGCAGTTGTGAAATTAAAAAGTGTCAGCAAGAAAAGTGCATTTTCTAGTGTGATGGGCTGAGATCATCAGCAACCACTGCAGCACTTCACTGTCATTTTTTTGTCAGAATGGTTTATTTTCTGCAAAAAGATCGGGTTTGATTCTTAGCTGATTTATCTTCTCCACATATTCGTTCTTCCTCGTGACGGAAGCCACTAGTAGCCACTTAGGTACTAACACCTCTCATACAGCTCCGAGCGCTTTCGAACGGCTTTGTCTACCAGACGTTTAACTTCAGCTTTATAATACCCTTCATTTTTGTTGGCTTTACTTCGGAAAATATTGTTGATAGCTTACTTTATGATGCAAATGCGGGGTTGTCTGTGTGGTGCCGGACTTAAAGAATTGCACCACCCCTTACTTCCCGTGGGTGTCGTAAAAGGCGACTAAGGGTCTTACCGGAGAATGGGCAGCAGCGTTCTCTATTTATTCCACCATCATACCATACTGCGATCGCCAACCCGCCTGCCAAGCGTGGGGATTATGGCAAACCCCCCCCAAAATTGGGGGAGGCCTATGTCCAGCAGTGGACGTCTATCGGCTGAAACGACGGCGGGGTAATCCCGTAACAGCAGCAATTGCTTTCGTTTTGACAGTTCAACAATATTCATTGCGTTATTAATGTTATTGAGTACTTAGATTTTTTTCCGAACCCTCGAAATCATTCAGATTGTGATTGATCGTGTTGTTCGCAATTACACTAACAGCGGTCAATGACCCCACAAGAAAAGTCATCAAATTAATTTCCAATCACGTTTCGCTAAGGCTGAGAGCAGACTATAGTCACGACAGTCTCAAGACAGACTATGATAATAATAAAAAGTACTAAACGAGGCACATTCGAAACAAAACGTCTCATAGTCAAAGCTGTCTAATGCATACAACAACTGCACGGCGACAAGTCTGACTAACGACTGTCGGCTTCCCTTTGAAGTGTATGCGAGCCTTTTATCAGTCTTTCACTATATATGGGGTGTACCCAATATGTACGTCTTCTGCGCCGTTTTGCAATTGCTCGTGTAACAAGGATGCTTATCACAGGAGCTTCGGTGAAGTCCATTCTGCTACTGATGAATTTATGCATACATTTGTATGCGTTGCGTCGTCGTAGACAAAACAGTTTCGTGTTGGTATGCGCCGTGTGGTAGACACAACTGTTTCTCTTTAATCTTAAAGCTCACTTGTCTATGTGAAACAAGATAGTGTAAAAACTGTGTGTGCGATGGCCCTAACTAGTTAAAATTGACCCAGTATAAGGGCCATCGCACACTAGATACACGACAGTTTTTTAGACAATCTTGTTTCACAATACAAATTAATGTAGGGTACAGCTGATTTATTTTCGCGATTTCAGGTTTGGTCTCATAGTAAAAGTTTTTCACAATGATGAGTACAATGACCTCTTAAGAGGTTGTTAATGTTTTACCAATAGCCCTGTATATTATTATTTAAAAAAAAACATAAACTGTGGTATTCACAATTTATTTTAAGAACGCTATCATAAATCACTATCGAAATTCGTTTCGTAACACCCGCATTCAACAGAGTTTCAATTACTTTATGATTTAAAATTCGAACCTCATTCGATTGGTGAACAGTGAGTTGTGGCCGGAGTCGCGACCAGTTGCAATTAGCTAATGGATATGGCGCCAATTGAGTGCCGGTCTGTGAGTGACATCAGATTTTTTGAAAATCGAATTTGTTCTTTTGTTTTTGATATTAATGTTATAACGTATTTTAAGCCATCATCTACTTAGCCTTTTCCCTACCATGTTGAGATCAGCTTCCAGTCTTACCGTATGCAGTATTTCGCGTGGAGCTACAGCCTATCGGATCTCCACAATCCAGTTACTGGGTAACACGTCCCCTTAGTAAGACTGGTTGCCAGACTATCGGGCTTCTGACTACCCATAACGAATGTCAAAGATCTAAAAATGACAGTCAAGACGGAAGACCAACGGCTTTATGTGCTTTCCGAGACACGGAGGGGTTCTCTGTATGTAAAGGATGGTCACCCATCCACGGACCGACCTCGGAAAGCATTGCTTAACCTTGAATATTGACCCTTGTGGCTGTTATTATTTAGCCACGAGCCCCTGTGGCATTTTAAGTACCGGGTAAAATGGTGTAAAAGCAGAGGTAAATTGCGACAAATCTTTGTTTAAGCTGTGTCGAAGTTGCTGTAAATGGTCCTATTATGATGGCCCCACCCCAATTATTTTTAATAAGATAAATAATTACAGTGGAAATTGTAATAATTATGACGCTTAAATTGCTCACTGTGCGTTGATAATTTTAGACAAATATTTCCCATTTAGATTCACCTCATCATTCATCAATATCATCATCGTTTCAGCCGAAAGTCGTCCACTGCTGGAGGCCTGCCCCAAGCACCTCCACTTCGACCGGTTCTGTGCTTCTCGCATCCAGCGGGTTCCTGCGGCCTTCAGAAGGTCGCCGGTCCACCTTGTGGGAGGCCTTCCAACGCTACGTCTTCCAGAACCTTTCGGCCCCATCGGCCGTCTTTTCTGCGAGCACTTCGGGCTATGTCGGTTACCTTAGTGCTCCTGCGGATCTCTTCATTTCTGATTCGATCACGTAGGGAAACTCCAAGCATAGCCCTCTCCATTGTCCTTTGGTTTGCCGACGATATAGAAACACGATATAGAGATACTATGGAGGACCTCAGTACAATGCTCGATGACCTCAGTAAAGCCACCGAGAGAGTGGGTCTTAAAATGAACATGGACAAAACGAAGGTCATGTCGAATGCCCATGTAACACCCACTCTCATGAAGATCGGAGACGCTACACTCGAAGTCGTGGATGAGTATGTTTACCTAGGACAAATTGTCCAGTTGGGTAGGTCCAACTTCGAGAAAGAGGTCAATCGTCGAATCCGACTCGGCTGGACAGCATTCGGGAAGCTACGCAATATCTTCTCGTCCCGCATACCGCAGTGTCTCAAGACGAAAGTCTTTGACTAGTGCGTGTTGCTAGAGATGACATATAGCACTGAAACGTTCTCTGTTGCTGAATTTATATCGATTCAATATTTTTAAATTTTTTATGTCCGCTTGACTATAATGTATTGTTGTTGATTGTCTTGTGTCTGTCATGCATGACTAATAATAGAAAGAATTTTATAATCATATTTTCATTGTATTATTTATTATTTAATCATTTGTATGCCTAACTAAGTAGCTGATCGTGGAATAAACATTATTAAATATTATATAATGAACACCTGTATGTAACCCATGTATCACAGATAAACGATTTGATTTGATTTGAAACGTGGTCGCTACAATGGGTTCCCTATACGAGTTCGAAATACTATTCCGCGAAAATTGTTACATCGATGATTATAAGGCCAAATTTTCACGTCACATCGATGTAATTTGGGTCCGTCATAGGCCATTGTGTAAATTGTATAGTTTGTTTGTTTGAACGCGCTTATCTCTGGAACTGCAGACCGGATTTGAAAAAAAAAATTGTATTTGATAGCCCAATTCCTGAGAAAGGCTATAGGCTACTTAACACTACGCTATGACCCTTGGGAGCTGAGCAAAAAGAAAAAAAGTCAGAAAAAACGCTAAGCGAAATTGTGATAGTGCGGGCGGGAGATGGGACGTGACAGGGTGGGTCGGAGGCCGAAATTTCACGCGCACGAAGTCGCCGGCAGAAGCTTTCCTATGAAATAAATAACAAAGAGAAGCAATATAATTTAACAATGGTATGAAAGATGGAATCGAACGGGAAGGTGTCAAATATGGTTGGATGTGGGTTCAATCAATGTTTGGCCATGAAAACAGCGGATATACAAGATAATAATTTCGAGGGTTTTGTGAGGGGCTCATGGCTAACTAACAAGGTATCATTTGGATCAGTGCATCGTGAATTCCCAACAGCTATTTTCCTATATGTTTCGCAAATAGAAATAGAAGTAATTTATTTGATACCTATAAAGATAGATAGATAGAAAGATAGATACCTATAAAGATAAGATGGATTTTTACAAATAAGTCCCGATTTATTTTACCTTCCGTTAATTTTAATAAATTACCTGACCAGCAAATTGCAAAAAACGTATATAAGAACATTTAAATTTCGCGGGCTAATAGCACATAATTATTATAAATTCATTTAGCTTTTTGTGTCTGTCTGTTTCAACGGATTTTGACGAGGACTTTACATGTATAAAGAAATCTTGAATGTTCTGTCAAGTTATAAAAACCGTGCGAAGCAGGGGCGCGGGCGGGTTGCTAGTACGTAATAGTCCCTTTACAAGAAGTCATGAAAAATTTGTTCAGCATGATGATGTGAATTTAATTTTAACTTTCAACCATTGCAGGTGTATTTGATGTGTAACTATGTTGAGGTTGAATTGTATTATAAATATCATTTGTTAAAAAAAAAAACACTCTTTTTTACGTCAAAAATAACTTATGTTTTAAAACTGGATGAGTCCGGTCTTTCTGACTGAGAAGAAAGTAACTTGTAAAGTCCGGACATAATCTCGGTTAGACCGTATGAGTACCACGCAATAAAAATAAAATGAATTAATTTGTCATTATTTCAAAATTTCTAATATTAAATATTGTTAAGAATCTTATTGTCCTACAATTACAATTACCTTAAAGGAACTGCTGATGAACGCTGGTGATGTCGCCAAACAAAATCAAAAGTCATTTATTCAAACTAGGCTGAGAATCAGCACTTTCCGAACATCAAAATTACAAAAGACAGTCCCCCAAAACGCCCGCCTTTCATCACTCCCTAGTGCTTTTACTGGGGAGAAGAAGTGGCGGAACAAACTCCCCAGCAGCACTGCTGTCAGTTCAGGGAGCCTAAAAAGGCCACTTTGGAGAATCATAACAGGAATTATAAAATGGTGAAGACAGTCCGTGTTTTTCTTTTTTTCGCTGCACTACGTAGGTACAATCAAAGAGATTGGGATTGGATTTTGATTGGATTGATTGGTATTTTAGCACTGACAAAAAAAAAAAAAACTGAAAAATGCTTCACCAATGGGATTTGATACGATTAACTTAACAGTTAAATGTCCATTCTGTTATCCTTTTATGATTCTGCCAAAGTGGCCTTTTTAGGCCCCCTGTTAGAAAATACTTTAAAACATGTAGCTGAATTCTTGGCCGAGTCTATTTAAATTGGTATCGTCACGCTAAGAAGACCATAAAGTATGCTCATCCGCCTGTGATACAGGTTCATCCTAGTACAGGCATCTAACATTATTATTAATGTAACCTACAAAACCACAAACAGCAACCTAAAAAAAAAACTACAAATAATTTACAAAGGTATAAAAATAAACCTTTGTTAATTATTGCTAAGACTTTATGGTAAATATTTTACCAATTTTAATACTGCATCATCATCTGCCTAGCCTTTTCCTAACTATGTTGGGGTCGGCTTCCAGTCTAACCGGATGCAGCTGAATACCAGTATTTTACATGGAGCGACTGCCTATCTGACCTCCACAACCCAGTTACTGGGTAATACGATACCCCTTGGTAAGACTGGTTGTCAGACTTTCGGGTTTCTGACTACCCGTAACGACTGTCAAAGTTCAACGAATGACAGCCGGGACCAACGGCTTAGCGTGCTTTCCGAGGCACGGAGGGGTCACGGTATGTAAAGATCACCCATCCACAGACCAACCGCGGCAAGCGTAGCTAAACCTGATCGATTGACCTGTGCGGCTGTTATTATTTAGCCACGGATCCTTCTTTTTATTATTTTTTAAATTTATTTTAATACGGAATAAAATATTTATTTAAGTAGGTATTTATTTATATGCAGGTTAATGTCCGAGATGTTCTTTTGAGGAAAATACCACACAGATTTGAGTGGACAAATTGTGTAGATCATCAGGTTGCAGATGAATTTAACTAACTGCCTGTATTATGTAGGAAGCTACATATGTCATACTTAACGTGACCATTTATTTTTTTTGTCAGAGCGGGACGCTTGGGGAATTTAAAAAAAAAAATTACTAGGTATTTATTTAAAAGAGAAAAGGGCATGAAAAATAATATATGTAATTTTAATATTAGGTACAGACGCCAGCACATAAAGCTACCCGAAACTGTCAAATTTTCCCAATCAACTTTGAACCTTATGCTTTAGCGATAAAGTTGAAAATCTGTTAAAGAAATTTGACATATTGTAGTAGCTTGATATGTTGGTGGCGTCTGTACATTGCGGTTGCAGACGTATTTGTTTTGTATTTTTCGGTGTAGCAAATTAGTTTTAAAATGTCGGGTCTCGGGACTAATGAATGACTAATCGCACTCGCGCGTCCGTCTCACTCTCGCATGTAAATTGTTCATGAATCAATTGAATTGAATAGAATATCGTTTTTCCCTATGTCAAACCGGGACATTTTTGCTCTGGTTGGGGGACAACGGGACAGACAGCCTGAAAGCGGGACTGTCCCGCCCAAACCGGGACGAATGGTCACGTTAGTCATACTCCATCTAATCCGCTTTCTTCATAGCTCTACAACACGTCACAGTCCTTTGACGTCGGTTGTACCGCAATCCCGGGATTATTGGTTGATTTGTAGACTTATCGGCCTCTCGTAACCGTGACCTGTTACTGTACAGTCATCCGAACGTCTATCCGGTAACAGCTTCACTTTACAGCTGGTGGTTTCATAGCTAGTGATGTTTAGCACGTCGAGAGAATGAATGAAAGACGACTAACAAAAGGCAGATGCAGATGACAGATGATGACAGATTTGAGTGGAAACGCTAGGAGGGGGGTTCTAGAAGGACATAATTATAGTGACCTGGGCCTGCAGTCTCGACAAAGATAGCGATCGCTTTACGACAAAATTCGGTCGCAAAGCTATAACGATGCGGATTTAAGGTGGACGTGAGCCGGACGCGACCCGCCGGTACTAGCTACCAACTTAAATCCGCATCGTTATAGCTTTGCGACCGAATTTTGTCGTAAAGCGATCGCTATCTTTGTCGAGACTGCAGGCCCAGGGCCGTATTACGAAGTATTAGGGACTACTCACACTTATTCAGCTCCGTTCAGCTCTTGTTCATAGAAAACAACGATTTTGTATTAGATGCGTACGCATGCGTTCAGCCGCGGAAAGCTGAACGGACTCCATACAAAATCGTTGCTTTCTATGGACAAAAGCTGAATGGAGCTGAATAAGTGTGAGTAGTCCCTAAATGCCATCATTAATCCAGTGCGAAAAAGGGATGGTGCTGTCGGTCATGTATAGCTCCGTCTCTATCTTACACTGGAATCATGATGGTATTAAGCTGTCATAATACAACACCTGACCTTATTGGTGACGTTCTTCAAAAAAGTCAGGTGCGTAGTACTCTTAACTGACGTGCTTGTATGACTAAGTGTATGAACGTAAACGAAGCAAAAGGGTATGTAAGGGTCGTAGCAGGTTAGCTCACCGTCCGATCAGGACCAGGCCCGTGCCGGACGGCGCGTACGTGTTCCACGCGCGCCTCAAAGAGATGTCAGCATCGAGGAGGGGCCCCATAGGGCCGAAGCCTGCCGGGTCAGCGGGATTGTCCGAAAGGGTTACCGCTGGCCCGGAACATAAAGGGCTAAGGAAGGAGTACGGGTGGGTTTTAGTCAGTAAGAGTCTGACACTCCCTTCTGCTCCACCCAGAGCGGGAGGAGTCATTTGATGATTTCCCATCCACAAAAAAAAAAGAAAAAAAAAAAAGGGTCGTAGCAGGTGGCGTTTTGTTGTTTCTGCCTATCCCCAAAGGAAGAAGGCGTGTAAAAGAAATACTGTACAAAGGCGGACCATTTTCTACCAGTCAACCTTAGGGTGATGCAGAGACAAAACATGGCAGAGGCAAGAAAAGGGATAAATAGCTAGGAATTGACTATAAAATACATGCATAAATACTAATACATAGATAGATACAAACGTACATACATATAAACAATATCTGTGAGTAGAAAAAAAATCGGTGGAGGAGAAAACAAAGCCGTAATATCTGCACTGAGATGTTACGGCTAACTTTTGACGGATATGTTCACGTGCCTGCCTGCGTGCCTGTTTATGTATGTTTATTTCATAGCGGTAAGTGAAGTCTTCGTAGTTTCAAGTGACCTGCGATTGATTGTACTAGCTACATTCCGGTTTTTTCCGGTTCAATTGGGATGTAATACTCCTTTTGTAATGCGAAAATGGTAAAGTTATAGAGGAACAGGGTGTAAACACTCATCCTCCATAGAAAGAGAATTGGAGAATTCTCCGACCACACGGATATGGTGTCTGGAGGGCAACTGCCCGATGATTGATGTCTGGACGTTGTATATGCTAGTTGCGCGGTAAATATTGCTTGCACGATGCAGGATTTTTGCGTGACGTCAGTATAATGCGTAGTTCGCATCGGTGTAGATGCCGATGATTCGGTCCGATCGCTAGACAGATGAGGCAGTCTGTCTATGGCCTCGTCCTAACCGAAAGCAACAGTCGGTTAGGACGCGGGGTGAGCGTAAATCGTATGAGGAATGGCATATAAAAAGAAGCCAGTCCAAAATAAAAGTTATTCAGTAAAACGGAAAGAAAATGTCTTCCATGTAAAGTAATACTAGCGCTTAAACAAAAAAGCACAATTTCCTGCCGTATTTGCTTGTGTAAATGCGTGTGAAAATCTCGTGAATTTGTTGAGATCACGAGAGGGGCGTGTCACAGGCAGTTTGCAGAAGTTCACCTTAGATTTTTTACTTTGTTTTCCAAGAGAAAAGGGTTTTTGAAGGTCCGTGGCATACCTACCTGTCCGCCATTTTGTTTTTTTTTTCAAAATGGCGGCCACGCATGAAACCTACAAGAAGTCTCTCCCGCGCACGCGCCGGCCCGCTCGATTTCGCGCCGCGTGCGCATCCCGCGTTTATATAAATCTAATAATTATATAGGTTTCAAAATAGTGGACAGGACCAGGTATAAGTATTATATGAATAGTATGGAAACCTATGTGGTTTCCATACTATTCATATAATTATACCACATATTTGTTATCGCCTTTTCTGACGATATACAAAACATGAACGAAATCGGTCGCGAAAAAACAAACCGCTGTTCCCTACATTTATGTTCATATAATTCGTCAAAGTGTATTGATGTATGTAATGTAATGATTTTTGTCTTTGCCAACTTCGGAGATAAGGCGCCTCCCCCCTTATTTGAAACAAAAAACACAACAACACACAAAAAACAAGACAAAATCTGAAATAATTCTATGCGATAGAAGTTTATGTAGAGATTACAGAAAAAAAACGTTGTCCCTAAATAGCACACTTTTTCAGATATCATCAACAAAAGCTACACTAGTTCCACTATCGGTCAAGAGATGGCGCCGACCTAAAACTGCAATATTCTACACCGCAGTGCGCAGTGTTAAAATTCTCTAACGAATATAGGCCTCGCCGATAAAAATTTAAAAACATGTGATGGAACGGAACCCTTGGTGCGCGAGTCCGACTCGCTCTTGCCCGGTTTTTTATTATTTTATTATGTGGATTGGTGTCTGAATTCATCTTTTGAGGAAAGAACCACACAGATTGAGTGAGCCTGACCATCAGTGCACGCATTTGTTAGTTTTTACATTGAGATTTAAGAGTTTCTCTGAGGAGCTCCGAAACCAGGGTTCTTTTGTACGAATTGAACCTTCTGAAAATAATTTAGCGATGCCCCGGATGCTGCGCCGTCACCCGAAGCATGGCTTCCGATTATAGGCTTCGGCGCCCGCATTTTCGATTTTTCATGTTTTAAACGATGCTAAATTGGTCTAGCGACTTTCAGGGCGAACTTCAGACTAAATCAGGCTCTGTTTTTATACGTATTAAAGTTTTTGGGGTGGTTTAGGTGCACATGATCTTTATACCGTCATTGATAACACACACCACCACCAACACACCAACACCTTAGCTACTTAAGACAATAGTTCCATTCAGTCTGTTTGTATATATTTATCTACCTATATCTTTGTTTATCTAGCTTGTACTTCGCCCGCGTGAAGGTCGGAAATTATCTCACGGGAACATCATCATCTGCCTAGCCTTTTCCCAGCTATGTTGGGGTCGGCTTCCAGTCTAACCGGATGCAGCAGAATACCAGTATTTTACATGGAGCGACTGCCTATCTGACCTCCACAACCCAGTTACTGGGTAATACGATAGGTATCCCTTGGTAAGACTGGTTGTCAGACTTTCGGGCTTCTGACTACCCGTAACGAGTGTCAAAGATCCACGAATGACAGCCCGGACCAACGGCTTAACGTGCTTTCCGAGGTACGGAGGGGTCTCGGTATGAAAAGATGGTCACCCATCCACAGACCAACCTGATCGATCGACCTGTGCGGCTGTTATTAATTAGCCACGGGCCCCTCAAATTATCCCACGGGAACGTAGGCAAAAAAATCATGCCCTGCCCTCGTTATCAATGAAAAAGACACTCATGACGAAAAATTGAAATTTTTGTCAGCCGCCATCTTGGATTTCCATTTTGACTGTACTATTAG
The DNA here is from genome assembly GCA_916614155.1 of Mesoligia furuncula. NCBI lineage: Eukaryota > Metazoa > Arthropoda > Insecta > Lepidoptera > Noctuidae > Mesoligia > Mesoligia furuncula. The sequence continues at coordinate 25,728,776 of OU744802.1, read as the reverse complement.
CTTAACCTTCGAAAACCATGAATCTCTCTGTCTCTTTTATTATTTATACAAAAAAGTCGCATAATGCTTTTTCGTTACGTGACGATTTTTACCAGTTTATTCCTAAAGGTGTGTTAAAGAACTTCGTTCCAAAAAAGATAGAAACAGTGTTATAAATTCTTCTTTATAATTATGATGACGTAATTTTACTCTGTTTTTCTTCCGTGACTTTCCCTAAAAGGCTCACAATAGTCTTCCATCATCTGTACCTACCGTCAACAACCGACATTTAATTATACCCTAACGCTATGCGGCAGGAATTGGAACACATTTCTCCTGGGACACGGGATTCACCCCCAATCACTTCGCAATCCGATTAGAACAAACCATAGATATCCGTGGAACAAACAGTTTTGTAATATCATGCTTGTAGCGCCAGTTGAATCACACTTTATGGAAGACTAGCTTCTGCCCGCGATTTCGTCCCCACTCGACCCACTCCGCCGTCGCATGACATCTGTCACTTCCCGAAAAATCACTTCGTTTTCGCTTACCGTTCTTTCTGACTTTTTTTCTTTTTGGTCGGCTCCTAAGGGTCATAGCGTAATGTTAAATAGCCTATAGCCTTCTTCAAGGATTGGGCAATTTTTCGCTAGTTAATTCAATTTGACCCTACGGATTAATAAAGCATTAATTTTAAAAGAGCAGCACAGTTTTCCATTACAGTTAAAAGAAGACAAAGCTTTTTTCCGTAAGCTTATAAGAGGCTTGTAAGGCAAGGGTCATTAATTTCTCCGGACATTTCGCTTATTTCTTAGAATAATGGCAAAAATATACTAAAGAAAAGCAGAAATCCCCTAAGGAAATGTAAGTTACGCTTTTTTTTTGGAACATGTAAATATTTTTTAGGGTTCTGTAGCATAATAATCAGCCTTTAGGTAATGTTCTTATCTGCTGAGACACGGGCCTCTTATCTTCGAGAGGGAATGAACCTAAGCACGCAGGCCCAGTGCGGGTTGATTGGTGGATGCCACATGTCTTCGAATTTTTGGATCTAAGACATGCCGGTTTCCTCACCATGTTTTTCTTCACGGTTTTGAGAGCAGTGGTGATAACATTATTAACACAAAGTAACGCTCCTGGTTTGTGGTGGCTGAATGGTGTTTTTTACACAAAGTAACCAGGCGCGTTACTTTGTGTAAATAATTTTATCACCACCTCGGTTTGAACCCACGACTTATAACTAGCACTGTATTATAATCCCCGCACGTTGATATTGCGACTGGCGGCCATCTTAGTGACGTAGTCGAACTGTCAGTAGGCGTTCGCAAGGTCAGCCAGCGCAATACTTTTTGCGGTGGATGCCGTCACGCAGCTGTTATTGTGACAAGGTTCCATCGGTTCAATATCAACGTGCGGGGCTTATAAATTAAGGCCTACGCAAACCGGGACGGCATGGCAAGGGATTTTGCCGTCAGTCAGCGCACACTAGCTGCTTAGATACCGCGGTATTCCAGCGGCTTCCCCGCTTCTCTACCCCCGCCGCCTCACCTCGCGGTATGTCACAACGAGTGCCGGAGTCCTTATGTTGCCTAATGTAGGACGCCACGGCATCCCGCCGCGGGAGCCCGTGGCGCGTCTTTCAATGCCGTGCAATGAAATCCCTTTCGATGCCACGGCATCATTTTAAAGCATAGCAATTTATGTCGTATTTCTATATCGATACGTTTAAATGTCCATTAGTAAAAATTTCAGATTCAGATTTTGTTTATTGTAGTCGATCATAATTATACTTTTAGGCATTATAAAACTTCCCTTTTTTTTGCGTTTAGTTCCTGTAGTTTTTTTTGTGTTCAGGAGGTAAGCTAAATAATAACAGCCGTGGTAAGCTAAATAATAACAGCCGTGGCTAAATAATAACAGCCGCACAGGTCGATCGATCAGGTTAAGCTACGCTTGCCGCGGTTGGTCTGTGGATGGGTGACCATCTTTACATACCGAGACCCCTCCGTGCCTCGGAAAGCACGTTAAGCCGTTGGTCCCGGCTGTCATTTGTGGATCTTTGACAGTCGTTACGGGTAGTCAGAAGCCCGAAAGTCTGACAACCAGTCTTACCAAGGGGTATCGTATTACCCAGTAACTGGGTTGTGGAGGTCAGATAGGCAGTCGCTCCATGTAAAATACTGGTATTCAGCTGCATCCGGTTAGACTGGAAGCCGACCCCAACATAGTTGGGAAAAGGCTAGGCAGATGATGAGGAGGTAAGCAGTACCTGCGTAATTGCGTTTCACACTATCAATCACAATCTTTCGTCCCTCGTGGCTTGAAAAATCTGGAAAAATTCACGATGATAGTGCATTTCATGAACTTTAAAGGAAAACTATAGCGGTTAAGATAACTATAGTAGTTTAGCAGTAATAGTCGTTGAACTTGGGTGTTGGATAATTTTGTACCAAATACAAAATCCTTAGCATTAATCCTTGTAAAGTGACTAATATGAAGTAGTTGCTTGTTTATAACGGGTAAAGACTTGCATTGAAAAACAAAATATGAAAATTTTTATTTTTTTATATTCAGAATAAAGAACAACAAAATCGTACTACATTGTGATAACGGGCTACTACGGAACCCTAAACTGTGCGTGGCCCGACACGCACTGAATACATTATGATGCACAGATGGCGTTTAAAGTAATCACTGAATGGTTAAGCATCATCATCTGCCTAGCCTTTTTCCAAATATATTGTTAGTAATTTAAAATAATAAGTAAGATATAATCTAACACCTAAATAATTAATAAAAATAACAAAATTAAATAAATAAATTTAATTAATTAATGAATTTAATTTAATTATTAATAATAATCACACTAAATGTTTAGAGTAGATTAAAAGAGCCTTCCCGCCTATAACATTGCAAAACGCATTGTTATAAAAATTGTGTTATGAATTTATCACATTAGTCTAATATAGTATGTAGATTTATCTTCATTGGAATACCGAAGCACCATCTAATAGTTACTAAACTACCACATAACAAAGATGAATACCTATTTAATAAACGTTACAATAACATCGCTTACAATGCATTTGGCTCGATGTCAACAGCTGTCGGCAGATGGCGCCACTTCCGGCCAAAACGGATGCGACGTCAGATCGTAGATGGATGATCGTTTTATTAAAGTGTTGGAAGGTGTGAGTTTAAAGTTAAATTAATTAAAGGATGGAGATTAATATTATGATTCTCATATTATAATGATAAAAGACCTACTTTTGATGACACAGAATATTGCATAACCTGCGTTCGCTATTTATTTGCCAAAAATGTAAACAATTATAAATTAATGGAAAAATAACTTTAATTCCTACACAATAAAGATCAGTTTACGCTACAACTTCAACCATTTTTATAACTTTTACAATAGTGCTAGTCACACTGAATTCAACATAATTGTTATTTAAATAAAGTTGATATTTTTTAACTTTAAATATGGTGGGGGTGTGCAGCACTGCGCACTTTTACTATAGCTATTACTCCTCCGACCAGCCTATCCATATGGTCCCTCCGTTTTGACGTCAAAATGGAGGGACCTAGGATTTTGCCAAATAACTACGTACCACCAAACGGGGTGAATAGGGATGCAAGGGTGAATTGGGACAAAACTTTAAAATAGATTTTAACGTTGAAATAATACAGTTGCCGAAAAGGACACTTAATCGTTAATTATAATACAATAAACACATTAGACTCCTTTTTAGGTAGGTAGCAAATAGTAGATTTTGGGCTGATTTTTCATTAGTCAGATAACTTTTATCTGAGGAATAAATATTGCAGTTTGACAATTTTTGTATAGAAAATATGTCAAAGTGACAAACTTAATTATTTTTCTGAGAATAGTTATGTAGCTGCCGGTAGCTGTGGAGACCCTGGGTAGTTGGAGTAGGGAAGCTAAGGTTTTTGTGGCGGAATTGGGCCGTAAGCTCAGGGAGGCAACCGGTGACAACCGCTCTGGGTCGTTCTTGGTGCAAAGGTTGGCCATCGCTATTCAGCGAGGCAACGCGGCGAGTGTTATGGGCACCTTTGCGCCGGGAACGATCAGGGGCGGGCTGTTTTGTGACTGACTGTGTATTTATTTAATTTAAACTATTGTTTTGTTTAAATAGTAAAATATGGCATAAATAAATAAATAAAAGTTTAAAAAAAAAAAAGATGAATAGTTATCTGACTATTAAAAATCAGCCCATATAGGTAGCATCAAACTTTTATATAGGTTGATTTGAAATCAAAGACTTGGACCCTCCATCTTGACGGTAACCAATTATTGACAGCGTCGGATTAGGTGTTACTTTTACGTACTTCAGTATAGATATAGTCAGCCTCAAAAAGATGTATACTTCGACAAGAAATCATTTGATTGTCTACATGGAGTGACTGCCTATCAGGTCTCCACAACCCAGTTACTGGGTAATACGAAAACCTCTTGGTAAGACTGGTTGTCAGACTTTCGGGCTTCTGACTACCCGTAACGACTGTCAAAGATCCTCGAATCACAGCCGTTTCCGAGGCACGGAGGGGTATGTAAAGATGGTCACCCATCCACATTCCACAGTCCAGCCGCGACAAACTCAAACTCAAAGCATTTATTTCAATTAAACCATTAACAGGCACTTTTGAATTGTCAAGAAGTCGGTCAGTCAGAAAATATGAAGCTAGTTGCCCATTCCAAAGCGTAGGTATGGAGAAGAACGGGCAAGAAACTCCATGGACACTCTTTTTAGATCACATTTTACAAAAAATTTGTTACATCATTCCTTTTGAATTTATGATTATCTACTGTGAGAACGATGTAAAAAATAAAATAGACGTACGCGTTAAAAGCGTCCAGAATACAACAAATAGTAACAAAACAACAATCCAAAATTAAAATAATTAAAATAAGCCCAGGCAGCTAAGTGATGACCAGCCCCAACTCACGGCGCCCGTTCACGAACATGACGCATAGATCAGCACCATTTAGCTCAACCATTTTGAAGGGAGCTAAATAATACAACACACACGCCACCGTTAGCGAGACAATTAAGTGAGCATGACATACTATCAGCCGCCAGGGCATATTCAAGTCAATGAAAGACATATTATTACCCGGTAAATGGTAGCTATAGGGTACTTAATACTTAAAACGTAGCTTAACCTGATCGATCGACATATGCGGCTGTTATTATTTAGCCCATGAAGAAAGTAATTCCGTTTGATGGTCTGTAGCACACTCCCTAAATATGACCACACCTTTCTAATACACGCTGTATATCGCTCGAAGAAAACAATAAGCAATTTTAATGCATGCTCATTTATATTAATTTCCTACATGAACCTATAAAAAGGAAATTACAATATGATTAATAGATATTTAATGTGACCGTAATTAGGTACCGTACACGTAAAATTAGAAAGATTAAGATCCCGATTGTAATCAAAAGAAATGGCGGCCGACCACGGAGCATGCATAAAATTAATTAATAAAACATATTGGATGCTTGTAAAATGTAATTTTATTGTATGTAATATAGTAGATTTATGTAACGGGTGCACGGGATTTCACTTAGAAATTAGTTTTATTTTGATGGTTCCGAAATATGTAGTTTAATGGTGTTTCGTCACGACTAGGTGCGTGGTGATACGCAAAAAGAAATGTTATTAAAAGACTTCCTGAACTAAGGCACCTGGTCGCCGCCGGCGATTGAAACGACGTGCCAGTAGAGCTAACAATTTTATTACAGAGGTATGAAAAACAGGGTGTACAGTTCAGTCAAGGCATAGAAAAGGGAGGATATTTCGACTTATAGGGTGTCGTGTCTGGGGGGCAACTATCCGATGATTCATGTCGGGCTGTTGTATATCTGTTAGTCGCGCGGTAATCGAGACAAAAAATAATATATAAAATCTAAAAACAATTCACTTAATAAAACTAAACAAGTATTAAGCTCACTCCATCGTCGACTTTGTCTCTGTTACCTTAGGTCAGAGGTGACAGAGACAAAGTCGACCAGAGTCAAGAGCAAACCCATTTCAAATAAAAATAAAAAATACTTCTTGGGTCTCCAATCTTTGACAATTCCTTTCCCGTTTTTATTGACGAAAAAATCCAAAATTTCAATGACGTTTCGGAAAGATTGTTCCAAATTAATATGCATTCGGCCATAACCTTAATCCGCTACTGCTGTTTCGGCCCTAAATTAACATATTTCCTTCGCGCTTCCCATTTATGGAAGCACACTCACCTTTTAGACAAACTGGACCAAATTATCAGGCATACATTAACTTCCATTTTAAATGTGGCTATGGACGACCGAGCTTGGGCACAAGCTACTCTTCCCATTCGTATGGGGGGCCTCGGCATCCGCAAAATTTCTAGTATTAGTTTACCGGCTTTCATATCTTCGGTCCACGGCACTGATAAATTAATCAGGAAAATCCTAGCCTCCACACTGATTAATTCTGATGTGCCGTGTTTCACCGAGGCTACGGATGCCTGGAGACTCGCTTGCCCAAATACAGATCCACCCGACAATCCATCTTTCCAGAGACGGTGGGATGAGCTGCTCTGCAGAGTAGTACAGAACAATTTACTTGACTCGTCTGCTACTTCTGCGGAACGTGCGCGCCTGCTGGCTGTGGGTAGGTGGGAGTCGGGTCTTTGGTTTCATGCACTACCTTCGTCGAACATAGGCACTTTGTTCGACGACACTACTTTTCACCTTGCTGCTTCCCTACGACTAGGCACTCCTTGCTGTTCTCCCCATCGCTGTCACTGTGGTGAAGATGTCAACAGCCTCGGACACCGCGGCCTGTCTTGCAGCCGAAGTGCGGGTCGCTTAGCGCGGCACGCGAACATTAATGACATCATCCGACGAGCTCTTGTCACCGTCGGCGTTCCAGCTGTATTAGAACCCAATGGCTTGGCACTCGACGATAGTAAGAGACCGGATGGTATGTCTTTATTTCCATGGAAGGTGGGTAGGCCTTTAGTGTGGGACGCTACGTGTGTCGATACTCTTGCGCCATCCCATCTTCCTGGCTCGGCATGCTGTGCTGGCGCTGCTGCTGCGGTTGCGGAAAACCTCAAGCGGCGAAAATATGATAACGTCATCGGAAATTATATTTTCGAGCCGTTTGGGGTTGAAACCCTCGAGCCGAGGGGTCCGAGTGCTCATGGTCTTTTTAAAGAAATTTCGAAACGGCTGGTTGACACTTCCCTTGACCCAAGGGCTGGCTTTTACCTTGGCCAGAGGCTAAGCATCGCCATACAACGTGGTAATGCCGCCAGTCTCTTGGGTACATTACCAGTCGATAGCGATGCGGATGAGTTTTTCGACGCTATTTTCTAGTTTTTGTATAGTTTTAGTTAAGTTAGAATTTAATTTTGTTATGTCTTACATACATACAAATAAACATACATATTTCAAAAATAAATATATAATTATGTTTATTTAATGAATTAGAATTATTTCCATCAAGTCGAAAAAATGATATCGGTCAAGTGGCCGCGCGCCGTCAAAATTGATGACCATACGGGCTCGTTTTATGGCATTTTCCATCACTTGTGTCAGAACTTCCGGTGATAGGTTCTCGCGTTCCTGTCGGATATTCTATTTAAGGGCTTCTAGAGTCTGAACCTCTGAAGATCGGGTGATCTGGCCGGCCAGTGCAAGTCGCCAAAGCGAGAGATTAGACGACGCGGACAATTTATTATTTCGCGTTCTTGAAACGCTATACTTAGCGTTCCATGGCTTATTGACGTGTATTCTGCATCTGAGGAGTCTGTGGCTAAATAATAACAGCCGCACAGGTCGCTCGATCATGTTAAGCTAAGCTTGCCGCGGTTGGTCTGTGGATGGGTGACCATTTTTACATACCGAGACCCCTCTGTGCCTCGGAAAGCACGTTAAGCCGTTGGTCCCGGCTGTCATTCGTGAATCTTTGACAGTCGTTACGGGTAGTCAGAAGCCCGAAAGTCTGACAACCAGTCTTACCAAGGAGTGTCGTATTACCCAGTAACTGGGTTGTGGAGGTCAGATAGGCAGTCACTCCATGTAAAATACTGGTATTCAGCTGCATCCGGTTAAACTTGAAGCCGACCCCAACATAGTTGGGAAAAGGCTAGGCAGATGATGATTCTGCATCTGTATACCTAATTCACAAATGTCAAAGGAATTGACATGTGCTGTCATTTGCAAAAGTTATAGCGCATTCCAATACGGTGATTACTTTTGCCCCACCTTGTATAGACGCCAGCATATCAACCTACCCGAAACTGACAAATTTTCCCAACCAACTTTAAACCATATGCTTTAGCGATAAAGTTGAAAATCTATTAAAGAAATTTGACAGATTGTAGTAGCGTGATGTGCTGGCGTCTGTACATAGTCATCACCAGCGTTCAGCAATCCGCAGCTGGACATAGGCCTCTCGAATTGCACGCCATTCAGTTCGATTCTCGGTAACTCTCTTGTATCTACTAACCAGCCACCCTGCGAAGATCATCGCTCCACCTAGCCTGAGTGCATCCTACCTTAAGTTTGCCGATTCGCGGTCTTCACTCAAGAACACGTCTAACCCAACGGTCATCGGTTCTACGGCTAATATGGCCGGCCCAATTGCCACTACCTTGCTTATCTTTTCTGTGAGCTATGTCGACAACTTTGGTTCTCTGCCGGATCACCTCATTCCGGATTCTATCCCTCAGGAAGACTCCAAGCATAGCCCGTTCCATAGCTTGCTGAGCGACCTTGAATTTATGGAGTAGCCACCTACATACCACTACCATACTACTTGCCATAACTTTTATACAAGGCAACGGGAGCCGAAGATGACAATATTAGCAAGCACCAAGACATGAAATTGTTAATACATTCACATAATCAACAATAATACAAATATATATAAACGGATAGTAGCACAATCAGAAAAAGAACTTTTATTTATGTTAAAAAATCCGCTAAGCGTTTAACCCCCTTGTAAAGGACAATGCTCATGGATGTATGGAATCCCGTACCATGCTGCGTCAAAGTCAAACTTTGTTTTTTTATAGATTACACTTATCATATTAACTCCTACAAAAGTTCTTTTTGTAAACAAAATCCGGATTCCGGAGATTTAAAAAAAATCTAAATAACCTAAAAACTAGGTACTTTATTTTGTTTGACGCGAACGGCCATTATTGCTCTAAAAACAGCCAAATTCTATTCTAGTTATTTTTAATCAATGTAGAATCGACAAAATACTTATAATTTTTTTTTCATGTTTTCTTAAAGACATCATAACACTTTCAAAATTCAACGTCATATCATATCATTTGAAACGGAACGTCATGTAAAGGGAATAAAGCAATATCAACACTTTATTACTTTAAATTAAATTCCCTGTTCAAAAATTAAATCCCCGACGCGTAACGTCGTAAAAAATTATGAAAATAATTACTACAATATTTTGATCTTGATGCATGAGACTTTTTGGTATGACTTTTGGTCATCCTCTTTTTACCGGCATTGACCGGTAGACGCAAAAACAAAAAATTAAACAAAATATTACCTACGCCCTCAAAAGTTCCCGCCACAGCCGTGCGTCAACAAAAAAAAGTTCAAAGCCCTCCAGGTTCTAACTTTATGGACATAAACTTCGTGCTTATCTTGTTTCCCGTAGCTCGTGCCTAGATTTCTACTTCGGTCTTGTTTGCTGACGGTACTACGTTTTCTACTCAATTTTCAGGTGTAAGTACAGTATATTTAGTAGAAAGAAAGAAAAGAAAGAAACGTATTTATTGGGACTCGAACAGGAAGATCACAAACTAAACTAAACACAATCATAGCAATATGGATTACAATTATCTGAAATAAATTATTCTATTCTATTCTATTCTATAGCAGGAAAAAAAGTATACAGGATTTTTATCCTGTTTACAAAAAAACACAAAAAACACACAAAAAACAAAAAAAAAACACAAAACAAAAAAAAACACAAAAAAAACCAAAACAAAATCAGCAGTTCCCTACATTTATGTTCGCATAACTCGTCAAAATGCAGGGAACAGCTGATTTTTTTTTCGCGATTGCAGCTTTGGCCCCTTAGTAAAAGTTGTTCATAATGATAAGTACAATCTTCTATTTCGGTTTGTCGCATGTATTCAATTTCATCCTGTATAAAAAAGTGTGGCCGTCACGGGTCGCCTGGCAGATGAATGTTTTCCACATTGAGAAGAGCGGCGGCGGAGAGAGGGAAAGACGGCATTAGAGAGCGTCATGTAGTTTGCCGTTACGCCGTACGCATCGATCTTACCCCCAAGGCCAGTTCCGAATTAGCCCCTAAGCAAATTAGGCAATTGCTTAGGGCATTACGTCACGAGGGGCACCATAAACAGCACCGAAAAAACATTTGCTAGCACATGAAAGGCTGTTTAAAAACCCGCGTGTTTTGTCGGCGAGAGATGTCATTATTAATATTATTCTGGGTGACTTATAATTTGACGTAGGTATCCCTTTCAGCAAATCACAGGCGTGGATTGCTAAGGGCATCAAGTAGTCTTAATCCGGCACTGCCCAAGGCGTGCCAGTAGATGTTTCACAGAAAGTCCTACACGAGGTCAAAAGGCTCCTAACCTATCTCAGCATTATGCTGCGACATCATCAACAACAACAGTAGCAACAACATCCAACACCAATTTTGATAAGTATGGATATTGTTATTTTTTTAAGAATTTTCTTCACCAAGTTTCTTTGAGCCATCCATTAGAAGACAAGTTCTAGATACGGGTCTACACAAAGTATATTCAGATCTGCATCACAAACCTGGAAAATAATAATTCTATCAGATTGAAAAATCAATTATGTCTAACTTAATACTTAAATATTGTTATCATCGGGCAGTTGCCCGCCAGACACAACACCCGTCTGGTCGGAGGATCCTTCCTTTTCTATAGAGTATGAGTGAACACCCTTACACCCTGTTCCTCATACCTCTATATAACCACCGGTGGCTCTGGCGGTGGTGGCGAGTAGATACCTACTGCTGTAGCGGGTGCGAATCCATACAAAACTTATGAAAAGCACGTGAACTGCTTGTCGCTGCTACCGGTAGTTGTGACCAGTGGCTCGTTTGCGCCTAGCTAACTCTCACCACATCTTAATGGGGTCTTAAGCCCAACTGTCACTAATGAGACACGATTACTTTTTCTATTGTTATCGAAGTGCCATCTGCCGCCATTTATAAAAGTTATAGCGCTTTCCAATAGGGTGATTACCTTAGACAAAGAAAAGTATAGACGGCGGGTATCTCCATTTCATTTCCACAAGAAAGGGATAAAGTACTGAGTTATTATAATTAACAGAAAAGGATAAAGCTATACTATTTCCGTCTCTCAATGCGTGCCAGTTTTTTCAAGGCAGCTACTCATGTAGCCTATGTTAGTTAAGCTAGTTTTTTGTCTCATGTGTGGCCACGCTACCCGATGCTCTATAGCTTTCTTACTCTAAGGTGATTGACTTTTGCCCCACCTTGTACAGACGCCAGAATATCAACCTATCCGAAACTGTAAAATTTTACTGCTAACTGTCATTAATGAGACACGATGTGACATTGGCTAAATGCACAAACCGTGCGAAGCCAAAAGGAAAAAAAAAAATTAGACACGATTACTTTTTCTATTGTTACCGAACTTAATAAGCTTGGCTAATAGACAAGGGGTTAGAGGGTGTATAGAGGAACGAGGAACAGGTAAAGAGGATGTAAAGTTCACTCATCCTCCATAGCAAAAGGGAGGATCCTCCGAAAAGACGGGTGTCGATGTCTAAAAAAATTTGACACGAACGCGACAATCACGTATTAATTGTGCAACCGATCATTTTGGTTAGGACGCGAGGGAATAATGGCGTACAATATATAATTATACGCGAATTGATTGATCGCGCGAATATTTCACACTAGCTGCGCCCCGCGGTTTCACTCGGGTAAATGTCGATTCCGTGGGAATATCGGGATAAAAAGTAGCCTATATGTTTATCTAGGGTGTCAGCTACCTCAATACAAAATTTTATAAAAATTGGTCCAGCCGTTTGAGCGTGAAGAAGTAACAAACATATAAACACACACACACACACACATACGCATACGGTGGTTATGCATACGCGTACTACGATCTCTGATCTGATGACCAATTTCCGTAATTAAAACACATTCAAAATCTAGTCGCAATTTGAAAGTCAATGTCAAAAACTTATCAGAAATATAGGGGAGTTAGAAGTAGTTCTGACAGATTGAGACTGAGTTCAGACTATGTACGTTCTTAAAATTACGAGAATTGTCCCTCTGACTTCCACAACCCAGTTACTTTACTGGTACACACTCTTGGCAAGTCTGCGTGTCGTCTGACAAGCAATTTTACCAAGAGTGTTTACCACGCAGCCTTGCATGTCGATCAGTAATAAAATATGAAGTTTCTTACCAACCCTGGACTGCAACATCTACCTAATCTTGCTATTTATTTTGTTGCGGTTTTCTATTGGGGTGTATTATTTTTGTCTTTGAGAAGACTTCAATTCTCGAAACGACATTGAAATTAGATCGAAATTATATTTTGAATATTTTTATTCCTTTTATTGTGTCTAACATTTCGACCATTTCTACAGTCTGATCTGTCAAATTCTATTGTTTTTGTATGCTTATGGCGTCCAAAAAAGAAAAAGTTTTTTACCACCAGACCTCCTTTGAAACGCAGATGGCCAGTATTAATCCTATTTAAAAACAAACAGACCTCTATTGATATACCTACAGAATGTCAGTTCTAATTTATTTTGCTGACCTTAAAACGTTACTATTTAAAATAAAACGCTGGAATTTCAGTAATTATGTAACTTAGTTATTTTTAGCTTAAAATCCGTAGTACCAGCATGGTACCAGGCCACAGATATAGATAGACCTAGATAACGTAAGTATCACCATCTGTATGAAAACCAAGCGTACCATTTTTTGACGCCCCACCCCGGGGCTTAGCGCCAGCGCTCACGCTCACCCAGCCAGCAGTACACAGGACTGACCGCGAAAATGGCGGCTTACGGTTTTTGTACGTAAGCTAGTGCGATTTTTGGCACGCGAAGTAGTTGGTCTTGCGTTATCTAGGTGTATTTACATCTGTGTACCAGGCACAAGCAGTTCAACTTGTCTGCTCCGTGACGTCACACGTCCACTAGAGTTATGTGGGCAACTGTTAACTTTATGTGACTTACAGTATGTGCAGATTGGACAATAGTGACCAACTTTAACTTTCTCGGCTTGAATTACATGGGACTTAACGGAAACATAACTGGCGAAATGTGTGTGGTGTAAATGAAAATCCAAGATGGCGTCTGCAAAAATTTTCAAAATTTTCGTCATGTTTGTCGTTTTCATGGTTTTCGAGGGTGTTGAAGCCGATAGTGAGGTTAAATTATAAATCCAAGATAGCGCTTGCGACCACTAGACCAAGGAAGCAGTCGGGCCGTCCGTTAAGCTACCTACGCTTTGTATTCATTATCTAGCTGACCTGGCGAACTTCGTATTGCCCCAACAACTGCCTAGCCTTTTCCTAACTACGTTGGGGTCGGCTTCCAGTCTAACCGGATGCAGCTGAATACCAGTATTTTACATGTAGCGCCTGCCTAGCTGACCTCCACAACCCAGTTACTGGGTAATACGATACCCCTTGGTAAGACTGGTTGTCAGACTTTCAGGCTTCTGGCTACGCGTAACGACTGTCAAAGATCCACGAAAGACAGCCGGGACCAACGGCTTAACGTGCTTTCCGAGGCTCGGAGGGGTCGGGGGGGCAAATTCGACAAAGATCAAAAATCGGTCCAGCCGTTCTTGAGTTATAAAAATGGTGTAACTAACCCAACTTTGCTTTATTTATACAGGATTATTGGTAAAACATTAACAACCTCTCGAGAGGTCATTGTACTCATCATTATGAACAACTTTTACTATGGGATCAAACCTGAAATCGCGAAAAAAAACAGCTGTTCCCTACATTTATGTTCGTATAACTCGTCAAAATGTAGGGAACAGCAGTTTTTTTTTTCGCGATTTCAGATTTGGTGCCTCTCAATGACCTCTTAAGAGGTTGTTAACGTTTTACCAATAACCCTGTAAACCTACCAGCATAAAAATATCTTCCAGTTGTGTAGTTTCCCTTGTGTTGCTAATAGACATATAATTTATTTACCTACTATACGTTTTTGTCCCGCGTCCATTCGAGTTTCTAGACAAATTGGTGTTCTGAAGAAAGCAATTAATTCTCCGGACAGCACCGAATAATTTATCAAGCGTCACGTACAGGGTTCTGTGATGGCCCACAGTTGAGGTTTTGGACCACAGATATAGATACACCTGGATAAAGCAAAAGAACAACTACGTGTGCCAAAAATCGCACCAGCTTACTTTCAAAAATCGTAAGCCGCCACTTTCTCAGTCCTGTGTACTGCTGGCTGGATAAGCGTGAGCGAGAGCGCAAGCTTGTGACGTCATAGTAGGTAGTAAATGGCACGCTCGGTTTTCATACAGTTCGTGATACTTGCGGTATCTAAGTCTATCTAGGTATATCTATGTTTTTGACCTTCACCACAAAATACAGAGAGTACAGAAGGCAATCACATGTATGTACTTCACTTTTCATACCTACGCTCGGCGGTCGCGCTATGGTTGTCAACTTTGGCTTATGCACAAAAAACTATCGTGGTAGTGGCACTCGTATCTAGTTGTTTGATTTATTGTTGAGCTTATTCTAAACAATAAACATAGTATTACAATACAAAATGTTTACAGAACAAAAACATATAAAATTTTTCAATTTTCACTATCGAAAATCCCTAATAACTTCAAAACGGATTACCCTATTTACACAATTTATTTTGCTCTATCCATTTTAGATCGAAACCTATCAAATGACACTAAAAACAATACAATATCTACACAAACAAAAAATCATGTTTTCAACTTACGTAATAGTTGGAGGCGTGAATTTACCTTACAAAAAAGTTACTTCGTTTATACTGATTCAAAATAGGAAACTATTCGAGCTTAGGTTAGATCGAGCTTAGATAGCCATTTTTTGTTGCTCGATTTTTGCACTTCACAGACGCGTGTCTCGCGCTCGCACTAGTCCCAACCATTCCGAGATAACGTGTCCGTGTGCGTTGCTCGAGCGCACTTTGTACGTAGATTGCCTTCTGTACTCCCTGTATTTTGTGCCTTCACCTTCGGTGGATTTGTCTATAGAGTCAAAATAAATTAGCCAGCGAAACCCCGCCGACTTGACTGGAATCGATATCTTAACATCGTAAAATAAGAAACAAAATGATTTGATGATCATTTATTTTGGGGACAACGATCGCTGGTAGTATTGTTACATGAAGTTTTGTTGAGAAAATCATTTTTTTTTGTGATTAGATATCGATCCATCACGTCTGTGAAGGCTAAATAATAACAGCCGCACAGGTCGGTCGATCAGGTTAAGCTACGCCTACCGCGGTTGATCTGTGGATGGGTGACCATCTTTACATACCCTGATCCCTCCGTGCCTCGGAAAGCACGTTAAGCTGTTGGTCCCGGCTGTCATTCGTTCGTGGATCTTTGACAGTCGTTACGGCTAGTCAGAAGCCCGAAAGTCTGACAACCAGTCTTATCAAGGGGTATCGTACATATTACCTAGTAAATTGGGTTGTGGAGGTCAGATAGGCAGTCGCTCCATCTAAAATACTGGTATTTAGCTGCACCCGGTTAGACTGGAAGCTGACCCCAAGAACAGATTTTTGAATTGATATTTCACATACAGTCAGACCTCTAAATAAATTATCATCAAATTATATATTTTTAGATATCGATTTCCATTACCTTTGCGAAGTTTCGCTTGCTAATTTAAATTGAATTTATATATCGCCATAAGTCACGTTGAAAACCGTATGAAACAATTTGGAAACGTATCATAAGTTCTACTTTCCAGTAAATTATTTCTTTTTATTCATACTGCCGGAGCCAAAACTTCAAATCATGGTTCCACAAGTTTACTACTGTCGACCGTAATGTAAAGCCAGGGCTTCCTAGGAAAACGGTTCCGTCATAATATAACGGCCTTCAAGAAAATCTGTCATTTTCACTAGTAAGAATGGGGGTGAATGTCTGAAACCATTAAAACCCTTTAAAAAAACTATCTGAACCAATTTTCAGTGAATTCAACATAGGTAAGAAACAAAGTAAAAATAAAACTATATTTTTGTCCAATTTCCCCCTTGTATCCGCGCCAGTAACAAACAAGTAAAATCCAATAATTTAATTTTACTTTAGTAACAAGAACGAAATGGGGATTGCATGTTCGTGCCACCATAACTAACAAAACCACACTTTTTCGCGCACATAAATATTAGAACGTATTAAACCACAGACAAAGGTGCGGGTCTGGATTAAACCGCTTTTAACCGGTCGGAACCGGTTGGGACTAGAAATTTCGAGTTAATTAGGGAGTTTATTTGAGTAGCATCTCTATATTTCACGCTATGCGGGTAGACGCGCATCGCGTTGCAGATTTTTTGTGTTGCGCATAGTTAATATTTGGCCGTATGTACCACCGTTATGTAACAAGATTTTTATTTAAATTACCTACATCCATACTAATATTATAAACGCGAAAGTGTGTCTGTTTGTCTGTCTGTTACGTCTTCACGCTTAAACCGCTGTATCGATTTAGATGAAATTTGGTATAGAGATAGTTTGAGTCCCGGGAAAGGACATGGAATAGTTTTTATCCCGATATTCCCACGGGATCGACACTTATGCGGGTGAAACCGCGAGGTGCTGCTAGTACTTACATAATTTCACGCTTGTATTTCCTCGAAGGGATAGGTAGAAGTGTACCTATAGAAAACCAACATTTCGCCAGTTATGTTTAAGTCCCATTTGATTGGGGGCGAGCCTATTGCCATCACCCGGGTACAAATCCAGGCTGCTACTAAGAAAAATGATGTGAAATATCACTGTCCAATAGAAACTGGTATATATGTTACGGCTAATGGCCGAAGTGCGGCTAAACCTAGTTTTAACCGAACCTAACCTCGGGGTGCCCTTCGCTCGCTCTTGCATCCTACGTCGACGGACGCCCCGCTTCGTGTGGCCATCTATTTCTGTGAACAGGGTTTAAACTAACCTAACAAAACCGAACCTCGGGGTGCCCTTCGCTCGCTCTTGGATCCTACGTCGCCTCCCGAAGTATACACGAACCGCATGTGGCCGGCTACACTTAGTTGTACCCGGCTAAAACTAGGTGTAGCCGCACTTCGGATATTAGCCGTGACATATATACCTACCCATAGAAATGTATGGGACATTTCTATGGGTATATATACCAGTATATTTATATACCGAGGCACGGGGGTATTAAATCGCCTACTTCCAAACTCCGGACTGCCTGCCGCCGTTGGTCCTGCGCCTGAACTCTCCCCGGTCGTGTCGGATTGCCGTCCCATCGGACTATGAGAGTAAAGGAACAGAGAGTGCACCTGTGTTTGCGCACACACTTGTGCACTATAATATCTCCTGCGTACCTGGCTAATCTCCATTGAGATTGGCCACCAAAACCGAAAACGGTCGGGGAGGCTATTATTTTTTATATTTATATACCATTAGCGCTTGCGATCACTAGATTAAAGTAAATTAACGTAATGTGTTAAGTGGTTATAACATTTTAGGACGGATCCTACGCTGGATCCTGCCCTCTATAGTGATCTCTCCTTACCATTCAGATGTTAAAAAAACAACGTGGGAGAAAACTCAACTCTAAGCTCGCTTTTGTACATACAACTCTCTTAATCATCTGCCTAGCCTTTTCCCAACTATGTTGGGGTCGGCTTCCAGTCTGAGTGGATGCAGCTGAATACCAGTATTTTACATGGAGCGACTGCCTATCTGACTCCACAACCAGTTACCCGGTAATACGATACCAGTCAGTAAGACTAGTTGTCACACTTGCGGGCTTCTGACTGCCCGTAACGAATGTCAAAGATCCACGAATGACAGCCGGGACCAACGGCTTAACGTGCTTTCCGAGGCACGGAGGGGTCACGGTATGTAAAGTCACCCATCCACAGATTAACCGCGGCAAGCGTAGCTTAACCTGATTATTCGACCTGTGCGGCTGTTATCATTTAGCCACGGGCCCCTCAATGCAACTCTCTTAATCACTGTATTATATTAACTGCCCCGTTGGTGTCGTGGTCGCAAGCGCGACTGCTGAGCGTGGGGTCCTGGGTTCAATGTTCGGGTTGGGCAAAGTGTTATTGAGTTTTTTTTATTGAGAGATGACCTTATAAAGGCCACAGGTATCCACTGGCCTGTGGCCATTATAAGGTCATCGGTCCACGTTGTAAGAGGCCTTCCACTACGTCTTCCGGTACACGGCCGCCATTCCAGAAACGTTCGGCCACATCGGTCATCCGTTCTGCGAGCAATTTGCCCTGCCCATTGCCTATCTTCGGGCTATGTTGGTTACCTTGGTTTTCCTGCGGACCTTTTTATTTCTGATTCGATCACGTAGAGAAACTCCAAGCATAGCCCACTTTATTATTTTCATACGAGTTCATAAGTGCGCTAATTTACTAAGCGTAGTTATTAGAACAGTTATCTTTTGATGGTTTACAACCACAGTTAAAGGGAGTTTTGATCACTATGAGCTTTGATTACATTCGCACACTTGAAAATCTTCCGAAGATTGTCATTGATTTAATACACACTTACATACGCTCACGCCTTTTTCTCGAGGAGTTGGCAGAGCACTTCAGGACGCCACCTGCTACTATACTCACTTTTTCCTTTTTTTTCGTTAACAGTCATAGGTACATCTGCACTGCGATTCTGTAACTATCTCACCGTGAAAACTTAAGTGAAGTGAGCGTGGAGTGAGCTGTCAGTGTCATCCCACCTGATATTAGGGATTGATCAACCATAACCATAACCATAATCAGCCTATAATGTTCCCATTGCTGGGACACAGGCCTCCTCTCGGTGAGAGGGAGTGGGCCATAATCCACCACGCGGGCCCAGTGCGGATTGGCAGATGTCACCTGTCTTCGAAATTTGGTTCTATGACATGCCGGTTTCCTCACGATGTTTTCCTTCACCGTTTTGAGAGCAGTGGTGATGAAATAATTTACACAAAGTAAAGCGCCTGTTTGGGTTCGAACCTATGACCTACAACTCGTAAGTCGCGGCACTGCAAGCATAAAGGATGTCACCACAATCTGCCCAAACGAAGTACCGAGGTACACTTAGTGGCATAAAATACACTAGATTACACTGAATAATGTTGCATTTATATATTTTTCTTATGGTTACCCGGGGACGAGAATAAAATAACTTTTATCGTAATAAAAAGCTCGCCATTTTAGGCACAATTATACTACCTTGGTCCATTACTTTACCTAATAAAAGAAAAAACTGTCAAGTTGACGATTCAGTCTATCAAAAAGTACTACTATGTGAAGTTGACAGTTTGACAGTTGTCTGCTGTCGACTTCAGCTGCTGTTGTTTTTGTTTCATTTCAAATATTTTTGTATTATAATTCAATCTAAATTAAATAATAACTCTCATTGTCTATTCGATTATCGTTAGGCAACGTTATGTACCTACCTAACATAAGAAAGGATGCTTATACCCAAAAGTAGCTGAATACAAGCTGTGAATGTTGATCACCAGTACATAATATTAGAAGCAGTGTTAGAAGTCTATCAGAGCGATTAACAAACTCGATAAATAAATGAGTTCCTTAGCGTCGACATACAAGGGTTTCAAGCAAGCTTAACATAAGCCAGATCATCAAGTTTCAGTGAATAGAAGTCGAATAAAACCTTTTATTGACTTCATCTTGATTTCTTGAAATAAATAAAACGTAAGTTTTATGTAAGTATTCGATGTTTCTTGGCCTAATGCCAAGAAACATCGAATACTTACATAAAACACCCTTTTTTATGCTTACTCTGCCTTTATTGTGATGTGCTTATGGGGTGGAAGTTGAATTTGAGATTCAATACTGAGTAGCCCACTTCATGGAATTCAAAAGCATTTCCTATTGTTATCGGGCCCTGGAGCCCGAGCGGCACTCGAATCAATTAAAGCCTGGAAGTCATCTTTCCAGTAATATCTACCAATAACATTGGAATAAATAGACTTATCGAGTTAGTTGTATGAAATAAACCAATAAATATTTTTGTTTTTTTATTAGCGTTCTTCATTTTCAATTTCATCTCTCACTAAAATATTATCAAGGCAAGTGGCAGGCGCTGTTAATATTTTCTTGATGCCGAGCCGAACCCATAAACCAAATAATTGTCATAATGTGAGCACATGTGCGCACCTCATGTTTGTAAACACTAGCCTGAAAGCAATAGATTTGTTAAAATCTTAAGTATTTTATTCTCTTCATAATGATAAAATGTGAACAGGATGCTTACGCGACGCTCAAACCAAAAGCCTGAGTATCCAAAGCGTAATGTCCATTATGAATACCCAATCCGTCGGGACAGGAACCAAATCGTGAGGTGACAAACGGAATACCAGAAAGAATAGCCAAGTTATTAAACAAAATACACAACACAGACGAGTATCCCGAAACGCAGAAACATTTATATATTAGTCTATGCAGAAACGAACGGAATAACATTTACCCACGAAATAATGTGATGTCCACATTGTCCACAGAACACGTATACTCTTAATGTCAACTCGTACATGCAAAGTTGCCACATGATTTAATTGTGTTACAGGTTATTCAAACTTTAAATAATTTATTATGTAGTTTTAAATTATTTATGGATAAAAACACAATTATTTTCAAATTCCCCTATTTTTTCTCTACGATTTGGTGCACGTGTACCTCGAGGTACATGTTTGGGCAAAGTTGTATGGGCTTTTGCTGACCTCCTTTAATTTTATTGTAAATGTATGCTTGATCAATCCGGGATTTGATGCTTGAATTGCTTGATTGAATTGTGTTGTAGGTATGTTGTGTACTTATTATGATTGCATAATCGAGATTTTAATAATATTTTTTATGCTAATTCTATTGATCATTTTAAATAATTTCGAAGCTAGTATTTTAGTTGTCAAAACTATTATATAGGTTTTTTAAATAAAATAGCAAAACCAAAACTTCAGAATCTCTCTTTTTTTTTCCTTTTTTTCCTAGACTAGTCCATAAATAGCCTGACGCGCGTCACGCACGAACAATAATTAAAGTAAGACATTGTCGTTTAAGACCAAAAGAATTAACATAAAAATATGATTAAAATCTCGAGTATGATTGTAAATGTTTGATTGACCGTGACTGTACACGTCTGTGTTTAACTGGCGCCCAATACGGGGCTAATTAAACACACAAACCAAAGGGGGAGGATGCCTTTATTTGTTTGATAAGGCATGCTAGGGATTGCCCTAGCATCAGTGGGATGACACTGACAGCTCACTCCACGCAAGTTTTCACGATGAGATTTTTTACAGAATCGACATGCTGGTCACACACGGGCCGCGACTAGCGAGTATTACGCACCTGACTTTTCTAAAGAAAAGACCAACCATCATCATCATCATTTTCACCTTTCCTTCCCCTCTCTCTCTCCCCTCTCTTTTCCTTTTCCTTTTTTCCTTTCCTTTCATTTTTTTCTTTTCTTTCTTTCCTTTTTTTTTCTTTCCTTTCTTTTTTTTCCATCATTCATCATTTTTACCTTTTTACCAATAAGGTAAAAATATTATATTCCTAATCTACAAACTATAATATGGCGCCGAAATATTCCTCCGCATCGCTGTCGACTGGTAATGTACCCAAGAGACTGGCGGCATTGTCGCGTTGTGTGGCAATACTTATACTCTGGCCAAGGTAAAAGCCAGCCCTTGGGACACGGGAAGTGTCAATCAGCCGTTTTGAATAGGGTCAGTATAATATGTCCTTCTACGGGCGGCGTCTACTCACGGCGTTTCCTTTCACATTTGCCTTGATGTGAAAAGACAACATGACCTGAAGCGCGGTCTTTGTCGGATTGCATAGAAAAGAAAGAGAAGCGCGATGACACAACCCTGGTAATTTATTGCAAAATATGAAGCAATTATCTATTTACAAAAAATCTATTGTTTGGACTAAAAAAATAAAACACTAGTACTTTAGTATGTTGCTTGTCAACAGTCGTGCTTGTCTTTAGTGTGTTTCTTGTGTTGTTGTTGAATCTGACAAAAAATCTTAATGACAGTATGTATGTTTTTATTGTAAAAAGAAAGTTTTTAGAGGTAAGTACCTTCATTATTTTTTTCTATCGTATCAAATTAATTGTATTATGTTTTCAACACACTATCTACCTAGCATATATCCAGAAGAATATCATATATGTTTCTGATTTTGTTTACCTTTAGTCGATCATATCCTTTTATTGTTTCTAAAACTTGCGTTGTTTGTGTTTAGGTCGTGTAAGCTCCTTAAAAGAAGATGTAGAGACAATTTTTTTAAAGTGATGGTGAAGTGCCTTAGATGGTTTGGTCGTGTTGAGAGGGTTAATGAAAGGCGACTAACAAAAAGCATAAAAAGGTATCACTTGCTAACTTATTTTCAACCGCTTCCGAAACAATCCGCGCGCTTTTCAACCGCTCCCGTCAAAATATCCCGTGCGCTTCGTTAAGTAAACGCCTCTCGTTCCCGCTTCTAGAAAGTTCTAGAAGTTTTATAAAAAAAAAACAAACGACGTATATCTATCGTCGTCGCCCCGAACCCTAATGTTATATCATCATCATCATCTGCCTGGGCTTTTCCCAACTATGTTGGGGTCGGCTTCTAGTCTAACCTGGTGCAGCTGAATACCAGTATTTTACATAAAGCGGCTGCCTGTCCGACCTCCACAACCCAGTTACTGGGTTATACTACAACAGCCTTGGTAAACTGGTTGTCAGACTTTTGGGTATATTAATCCATACTAATATTATAAATTCGAAAGTAACTCTGTCTGCCTGTCTGTATGTTACCTTTTCACGCCTAAACCACTGAACGGATTCCGCTAAAATTTGGCAGAGAAATAGATTGCATCCCGGGGAAGGACATGATAGTTTTATCGACATACCTCGCGGGCGAAGCCGCGGGCGGAAGCTAGTAAAATATAATAACTGACAATGAACCACTTACAGTACAAGTCTGTGTAAGTTTAAGTGGCGCCTAACGCGGGGCTAATTAAACAAAAACTATACAAAGGGGGAGGATGCCTTTCTTACTTTGTTTGATAAGGCATGAAGTCATAACCTGGTCAAAATGTTAATTACACTTCAATTTCACCTCAAGTAATCCACAATCGGAGATTACTATCTCGTCCTAAAGGACAAGTGATCTAATCCGGTAGTTATCTAATGTCTAAAGGCGTCCCAGCATCCCCCATTCAGATGAAGGTGTGGTTGATCCAACAGTTTAATCTTACCCCCTGACAGGTCAGTGATCTCGCTACAAACTAACTAATCCCAAGCAGATTATCATTTGGTAAATTCAGTTGGTAAATGATTTCACTCGGTAAATTGTACGTAGACTTTTCATGCATTGTCAGGGATATATCTTGTTTAGCATATCGAAGCAGTACGAAAATTCACCGTACTAAACCCATTCCAATGCCATGTTATTTCATTGTGACAATAAATTAAGATCTAACTAATCCCAAGCAGATTAGTAAGTTAAATGTGTCGCTTGTCACTTCTGGGTTAGGCAAGTAAGTAACATGGGACCGCCTTCAAGCGGCTCTTGCCCATATTATTATTATTATTACTATACGGGGCCCCGGTGTGGGCGCGTTCACTGCGGCGGCGAGCCGCCCACTACCTGATCGCGCCCCAGAAGGGTGGTAGCCCTTATCCGGGGCTACCGCACGATACCGAGCTGCCGCGGGGACGCCCCAGGCGTCGGGAACCGCGTGACGACTCCCGGCCACCGTAGGCGCGGGCCTGCGGGCGGAGAGTAATGGGTAGCTCACCGTCCGATCAGGACCAGGCCCGTGCCGGACGGCGCGTACATGTTCCACGCGCGCCTCAAAGAGATGTCAGCATCGAGGAGGGGCCCCCTTAGGGCCGAAGCCTGCCGGGTCAACGGGATTGTCCGAAAGTGTTACCGCTGGCCCGGAACATAAAGGGCTAAGGAAGGAACACGGGTGGGTTTTAGTCAGTAAGAGTCTGACACTCCCTTCCGCTCCACCCAGAGCGGGAGGAGTAATTTGATGATTTCCCATCCACAAAAAAAAAAGTAAGTAACATAATATACAAAGGTACAAGGACTTTCTGGCGCATGATCAAAATCGGAACCAACGCCAACAACTTGATTTTAGGGTTCCGTACCCATAGGGTGCTAACGGGATCCTTTTACTAAGGCTCCGTTGTACGCTCGTCCGTCCGTCTGTCACAGGGCTGTATCCTTTGAACAGTTGTTGGTAGACACTTGAAATTTTACAGTGTGTACTCCTATAACCGCTATAACAACAAATAATAAAAATAAGATAAAGTTCAAAATGAATGAAGAATGATATGTACGAAACTATAAAAAAAAAACGTTACAAAAATCGTAAATTTTTTAAATGTATTTTTTTTATTTTTATAATGAAATAAGAGGGTGAATTGCCCAAGCAAAAAAATACACGGCAAACCTGAGAACGGTAGTGCAATGTGCTGATTATTAATTTTATATATTTTTCTCAACAACGTAAGTATTTCTCTACCTTGGCAAAAAAAATCATTGGTATCTATCCTCTAATATACCCAAAAAAAAAAAATTACAAAGTGTTATTTTATCATCACGGTGACCTGTCCTGAACCCAATTCCGCTCATAACATACCTTCTCCTGCAAATACATTCGTAATATGGATTTAAATTGATTTTGTTATCATTAAATTATAATATATTCGATCAAATAAAACAATTTTTGTTTGTTTATCTTCTTTCTCATGGATTTGACAGGCAGTCAACTTTTGTCTGGAAAAAAGTTATCATTTCAGAGGACAGTAAGTTTTAGTAGAATAGCCACATCAACATTGCGTTGTTACGCCCCTTTCACCTTTTCTCACTCCGGATCAGTCCGGCTTAAGCTCTCGGCGCGAACGCACCGGTCCCAACGTCTTGCGGTTTCCCGCCAAAAAAGTAAGTTTATCATTTCAGTAATATGGGGACAAAAATAGTTTCATTTCGGTGGCTGTTATAACTCGTGCTAGATTTGTTTAATTTGTTTCAAAATTGTGTATTAAATTCGCAGTAAGTACCGTTTTGTTTGAGTAGTGTTCATATTTTTTAAATAATTTTTTTTCGGAGTTAAATGTAGAACTAACCTCTATTTTATCATCTCAGTGTTATCATTTCAGTGGATTCGGTGGACTGTTATACCAATTACAGCCCACCGGAATTAAAAGTATCTCCGAAATGATAAAAACATAAAGTTTTAGAGATCCTGGTGTCAAATACAAAGTCATAGTTTTGTAATGTACCTACTTTTACCTAGAGTGTCGATTAGATTATTTAGGTGTATTTGTTGTGTAATATTTGTGCTTAAGATATATAATATATACATATATCTATGTAGTTAGTACATGTTTACTATACTTTAGATACACATTTGTTCGGCTCAACGAAAATGTGATGAGTGTGTGGGTCACCACAGTGTAGATTATTATACCTACTAATTGTCAACAAAATAATTATTTCGAGGGTTTACCTTCAATATAAGTCACTTACCTTTATTTTTATATCATTTATTACGAGTAAATAACAATAATAAATAATATTTGATATAATTACAAAATTTCTTAATTTTACAAGATATAACAAATAAGTTAAAGAGCATTTAAACGTTATATGAAAAAAAAAGAGATATACCTATGTGATGAGAAATTGCCTGTGAGAGTGTTTGTCTGAGTCAATGCAAGAGAGCTAGTGTGTGAGCGCGTGGTGTATCTGAAGGTATAGTATTTTATAGGATCATAGTATAGTGTGTATGAATGTATGTCTGTGGATATGAGAAAGAAGAAAATTGAAAAGCGTGTATTTTGATTTTAGGATGCCGCGGCCTAAGCAACAGACTAGAGAAGAAAGGTTGGAAAAAAGGAGGTTGTATGAAAGAAGAAGAAAAGAGAGAATTAAGAGCAATGAAGTCTCACGCGAAGAGTTTTTGAGAAAAGACAGAGAAAGGTATGCCAGAAAAAAAGCAGCGGGATTAATTGTTTCAAGGCATCTAATGACCCCTAAAAAATTAAGAATTCTAAGAAGAAAAAACAAAATAAGTGCTGCTGCTTATTACCAAAGAAAAAAAAATAGAGCAGCTCCAGCTCCTATAGCGGCTCGTGCTAACCCTCTGGATGAGACAATTGGGGATCAAAGTGATGGTCCTAGACTAAGCACTTCCTGTCACAGTTCCTTCTTGCCTACTTTACGGCGCAGCTTACGATTGAACAGCAATAGTATTAGTACGAATATCCAAATTCAACGTTCTAATACTACAGAAGCTAGAAGCTTTCATCGGGTATACACAAGCAGTCCACGACAAACCCTGCTATCAACGCATCAAAATTTTGTAAATTTTGACTATAGCAATCCTGGTCCAAGCACTTCTCGTCAAGGGAATCCATCTTCGGCTCAGCGCTGCTTGCCGATGAATAGCGATAGTACAATTGGTTCCAATATTCAACATCATATTGATGACAATGTAGTAACTGGCACTCATTGTGTACAACCAAGTGGCGTACAACGAATAACATGTCCATCAAATCTAAGTAGTATCGAGTCAACATTATGCCCCAACAGCCCTGTTTCAGACTCGTCAATTACATCTGTAGAATTCAAGCGAGGACTTAAAGACAAATTTCGAAAATATCAAAAAACTAAAACTAAGCTAATAACAGAATTACAAAACAAATTATTACAGGTCACTAAGGAAAAAGAAATGTTTAAAAAAAGGTGTAACAGACTACAAAGCAATTATATGATTTTGAAGAAAAGTACCCAAAAAGGAGAAAAACCAGCAGTAGAAGTCATAAAACCTGATGAAAAAAAAAAATCGAATTCTCAGGAGGGTGGTGAAATTTTTAGAAGATGATGAAAATTCAACACTGTGTCCTGGAAAAAATGACACCATATCTAGACATGGATTAAAAAAACAAAAAAGACTATTGACAGACAGACACACTTAAAAATTTACACTTGAAATATTTGGGATCAGGAGAACCACCGATAAGCTATTCAACATTTTCAAGAATGAAGCCTTTCTGGGTCACTCAACCAAATGTGAATGCACGAAATACATGCCTATGTGAAAAGCACGAAAATATGAAACTTTTGATTGAATCTATGAAAAGAAACCGCCTTATCAAAGAAAATACAATATCCGACGTTTTAAGTAGCCTATGTTGTAGTAAAGATAACATCGATTGTCTGCAAAGAATATGCTCAAGTTGTAAAAATAGACACATTGATTATCAAGAGTTTAATAATGAAGTGAACATAGCGTATTGGGGTTGGGAGAAGAATAAAAGCATATATGTCAAAAATAATGTAGAAAAATCTGCTATTAAAGTTGAAAAAGTAAGGCGTTGGGTGAAACCACTAGATTTAATAAAAAAATTCGAAGATAGCCTGAAACCATTCCTTAAACATTGCGTCAATAATAAAAATCAAAATCAAGCTTTCAAAACGTTAAAAGAAAATATGACTACGGAAGACTGTATTCATCATCATCATCATCATTTCAGCCGAAAGACGTCCACTGCTGGACATAGGCCTCCCCCAAGCACCTCCACTTCGACCGGTCCTGTGCTTCCCGCATCCAACGGGTTCCTGCGGCCTTCACAAGGTCATCGGTCCACCGTGTGGGAGGCCTTCCAACGCTACGTCTTCCGGTACGCGGTCGCCACTCCAGAACCTTTCGGCCCCATCGGCCATCTGTTCTGCGAGCAATGTGCCCTGCCCACTGCCACTTAAGTTTGGCAATTCTTCGGGCTATGTCGGTTACCTTGGTTCTCCTGCGGATCTCCTCATTCCTGATTCGATCACGCAGGGAAACTCCAAGCATAGCCCTCTCCATTGCCCTTTGGGTGACTTTTAGCCTTCTTATAAGGCCCATTGTGAGCGACCACGTTTCCGTTCCATAAGTCATCACTGGCAACACACACTGGTCAAAGACTTTCGTCTTGAGACACTGCGGTATGTGGGACGAGAAGATATTGCGTAGCTTCCCGAACGCTGCCCAGCCGAGTCGGATTCGTCGATTTACCTCTTTCTCGAAGTTAGACTTACCTAACTGGACGGTTTGTCCTAGGTAAACGTACTCGTCCACGACTTCGAGTGTAGCGTCTCCGATTTTTATGAGAGTGGGTGTTACATGGGCATTTGACATGACCTTCGTTTTGTCCATGTTCATTTTAAGACCCACTCTTTCGGAGGCTCTACTGAGGTCATCGAGCATTGTACTGAGGTCCTCCATAGTCTCAGCCATGACTACGATATCGTCGGCAAACCGAAGGTGAGTTATGTACTCGCCATTGATGTTGATGCCAGCCCCTTTCCAGTCCAGAACCTTGAAGACATCCTCCAGTGCAGCGGTGAACAGTTTCGGAGAGATAACGTCTCCCTGTCTCACACCTCGCTGCAGAAGGATAGGTTTCGAGGCCTGATCCTGGAGTCTGACTGACATAGTGGCGTTTTCGTACAGACACTTCAGCACTTTGATGTACCGATAGTCGATCTGGCACCGTTGAAGAGACTGCAGCACAGCCCATGTCTCGATCGAATCAAAGGCTTTCTCGTAGTCCACAAACGCTAAGCAGAGAGGCAGGTTATACTCTTCGGTCTTCTGTATAACCTGCCGCAGCGTATGTATGTGGTCTACGGTGCTAAAGCCTTTACGGAATCCGGCTTGTTCGGGAGGCTGGAAGTCGTCAAACCTGCGCGCGAGACGGTTCGTGATGACTCTCGAAAACAGCTTGTAGACATGGCTCAGGAGTGAGATGGGCCTATAATTCTTAAGGAGGGCATTATCGCCCTTCTTAAAGAAAAGTATCACCACACCCCTGTTCCATGCCTGTGGTGTTTTGCCCTCGAGTATGACGGAACCAAACAGCTTCTGAAGGGCCTTCAGGACGGGTTTTCCGCCAGCCTTCAGCAACTCGGCCGTAATTCCGTCATCACCCGGTGCCTTGTTGTTTTTGAGCTGCTTCAGAGCCATCCTAATCTCGTACAGGCTGACGTCCGGGATGTCTTCGGTATAGTGCCGGGTCAATCTAGATCTTGGGTCGTTTGCCAGATTCATAGCGGGGTTATTTGTTGACGTGTATAACTGTCCATAGAACCTCTCGATCTCTCTCAACAGCTCAGGTTTGTCGGATACAATCCTGCCATCATCGGTCTTCAGTCTCGTAAGCTGGCTCTGCCCAATAGACAGATCTCTAGCAAAGACCTTGGAGCCTTTATTTCGATCTATCGCGTCCTTAATACGATCTGTATTAAAACGGCGAAGATCGCTTTTCAAGGCCTTAGAGATCCGTCTATTGAGTTGCCGGTAATTTAGCGCATCATCCGTAGACTGCAGGATCATATCGCGCCTCTCCTTCATGAGCCGCAAAGTAGGATCAGAGAGCTTCTTTTTTGAATTCGTACGGCGGGTCTTGAAGATCTTAGACCCGACCGTATGGACAGTTTCCACGAACCCATCGTTATAATCGTCCACGGAGCTCCCTAGGCATTCGAAACGATTCTGGAGTTCGAGCTGAAAGCTCTCGGGGTTTTGGATCTGGATCGGTGCTGGGCGGAGCGTAGACTTCATCAGTCGAGATCTTTCCAGCTTGATATTTAAGTTCAATGTGCCTCTTACCATACGGTGATCACTTCCGGTTTTCACCGCGTTGATCACAGAGACATCATTGAATACTTGCTTCTTCGTCGACATAATGAAGTCAATCTCATTTTTAGTTGCACCATCCGGGCTCTGCCAGGTCCACTTTCTATGCTCACGTTTTCTGAAGAAGGAATTCATCATAAAGAGGCCTTCCTTCTCCATAAAACTGGCCAGTAGGTGGCCCCGGTGGTTCCGGCATCCAACTCCAAATTGCCCCACTCGCAGCTCATCATCGTTGCGTTTACCCAGTTTCGCGTTGAAGTCCCCCATGACAACGGTAAAGTGAGTTTTAGAGCCATGCATGGCTCTAGAAATATCCTCATACATGGTCTCCACCTCATCGTCGGGGTGTGACGAGGTCGGGGCGTAAACCTGTACGACCTTCAGCGAATACCTTTCGGATATTCTGAGTATAAGGTACGCCACCCTGGTCGACACACTCTCGATCTTCACCACGTTGCTCACAAGGGACTTATGGACGATAAACCCGACACCACCTTGGGACTGCTGGTTGCCCTCCCGGAAATAGAGCAAGTTTCCGGATTTAAGGATTATCGAGTCCTCCCCCTCTCTTCGGACTTCAGATAACCCCACTATACTCCATCGTATCTTGCTCAATTCTTCCTCGAGTTCGGTGATCTTCTCGTCGGTCCGGAGTGTACGCGTGTTGTATGTTGCCAGGTCCAGTTTTCGGTGATTGTGGTAGCCGGATCTCTTCCGGGGATTCTTAGCACCCCTTGCCTCACCGTGGCCTTGGCCGCTACCGTAACCAAGGGTAGGCGGGCCGCCGGGTACTAGGGGCCTAGTCATTTCTGTGCTTGTCATTCTTGGGGGGGTTTTGCCATAATCGCCACGCTTGGCAGGCGGGTTGGCGATCGCAGTATAGTATGGTGGTGGAATGCATAGAGAACGCTGCTGCCCATTCTCCGGTACGACCCTTAGTCGCCTTTTACGACACCCACGGGAAGTATGGGGTGGTGCAATTCTTTAAGTCCGACACCACACGGACTTCCGACACCACACGGACTGTATTATACAAATTGATTTCAGTGAAAATTATAATGCCAAATATGGATCCGAAATTCAATCCCTTCATTTTGGTGGTAGCAGACAACAGTTCACTTTGCATACTGTCGTAATATATTTCAAACTCGACAACGAAACTTGCAAAACTCAGTCAATTTGTACTGTAAGTACCTCTTTAAGGCATGATGCTGCTGCAGTATGGGCACACCTCATTCCTGTTTTGCAAGAAATTGAGATAACTGCTCCTCTGGTTCGTAAACTTTACGTTATTTCTGACTCACCATCTGCGCAATACAGGAATAAAAATATATTATATATAATAACTCAGTTATCCTCCTATTGTCCGATGCTGACCCACATAATTTGGAACTATTGTGAGTGTGGTCATGGAAAAAGCGCAGCAGATGGAGTGGGTGGAGTATTAAAGAGAACGCTAGATAAACAAGTCTCATATCAACATGATATTACCAATATTGAATCGCTGGTACAAAACCTACAGTGTTATGTTAAAGGTGTGAAAATTGAAACAGTTGAAGATTATCAGGTGACAGAAAAAGATTGGCTTTTGCCCAAAGACTTAAAGACTTTTCCGGGAACTATGAAAGTTCACCAAGTTGTTTGGTCTAAAGAGTCAGGAAACCGTTTGGCACTTCGACATCTGTCCTGTATTGAAAGAGAATGTCTAAATAAAACTATTAGGTGCCCTCACGGCAAGCATTTAGGTTTTCATGACTTCACTGGGATTCAATCAACGAATTTTGCAAATAATACAAATATAGCACATCTGCGTCCAATTCAACTGTCAGAAAAATTAGTACTACGTCCCAAGCCATTCAATGAAAAGAATCTTTCCAAAAAATTACAAAGGAATAGTGAACCACACACACACTCAATCACAAACATTGAAATATCAATTATTAAGCCCTCAACATCCCATTCCTTTGATGGAATGAATAATCAAAAAGGAGAGAATGAGCAGGAATCATCGATAATACCCAAATCATTGCTCGAAAAATATGAAAACTTCAATGAATTTAGCACTCCATCGTGTTCATTTTTTGAAAACAATGATACTGAAATTATTGAAAAGTATGAACGGACAAGAAATATTGACAGCGAAGAAGAAATCATGATTACAGCCAAGAAGAGAAAAGTAAGAAGATTATCTTCGTCTTCGTCCAGTTCTGATTTGAATATTTTTTGATTTTTGTTATTGTATATTTAGTTTTTTAAATATTTGCTGTCATTTAATGGCATGACTTGTTTTAGGTAGGAAGTTAAACTTATTAAAGAAGACTGATGACTATAATAATTATAGTAAAGACGTGCTGTGGTGTGATAATTAAAGAAGATTTGTTTATTAGGTACATATCTAAATTAAAAACCTATATTTATAGTCATGAAAAGAGGCTGATTAGTGAATTTGAGAAATAATTGTGTGATTTAAAGTGACATGATGAAAAATTAATCTTTAAGCTACATACTTGAACCTACTCGTAAATACGTACCCAGAAAGACTGTTTTATTGGAATAACTATAATTTGCATTAGGTATAAGAATTACTTATACATAATTGCGAATTATAGTTATAGGTAGAACAAAACTTTGTTGTTTTTTGTTCTATTTAGATATGTACGTTTCTCTATTGTTGTAGTAATTTAATAATAAAGTGATCTCAATCTCAGGTTTCTGTATTATTTATGTAAAAGGATTAAAAGTACTAAGCTATTACTACTAAGATATTTTTATAATGTTTCTTATTCATTTATTGTATTTTAAAAATATAAGAGTTGATTTAATTTTAGAAGTTTTACTGATATACCTGTAGAAACACTATTCTCCTCTCGTTACCAATTTAACTAAATTTTACCTAGCATTTTTCTCTTAGTGCAATAGGTAGACATTAGGTATTACTATTAATGGCATAACTTACAAATGCAACCATCATATTAATCAGAAACTTTAAGCTTTCTAATCGCGATACGTTGATTCTTTTGAAAATATATCAAGTAAATTAGTATTAGTACATAAACAAGCAAAAATATTTATTTAAGGTTACCAGCATTTACGATAAAGTTTTCCAACATTTTCACACAACAACAACCACAAAAATTACCAAAGGTTATAAAAGTAAAGAAACTATTCATTCATATCATAATAAACATTACATTACATTAATATCATTCTTTGAGGTTATTGTAACCTCAAAGAATGATATATGTAATAATACTAACTGTAATATCTGTATATTAATGATGATATTAAAAAAACTGTGTACTGTCCTGTCTCAGTGTTTATCTAAAATTTGTGGAAATCAAACCTAACAAAGTACGGAACCCTGGCTGGGGGCACGGTTGTTCTTAGCTGTATCATTTCGGTGGATTTATCATTTCGGTGGTAATTTTTATCATTTCGGTGGACACTTTTAATTTCAGTGGACTCTTAAAACTTTATCCTTAAATATTTATGTAAGTTTTGATAATATTTGATGTCCACTCACGCACAATGTTATAAAATAGACTAAAGTATTATTTGTCACTAAAAATATATAGATTGCATTGAAATAAAAAAATCCCACCGAAATGATACATAAAAATCTCTTGTTGAAATTCACCCAAGAAACGTTTGTTTCGCGGTTTTTAGAACAAAGTTCTTTAAAGCAGCTTGCGATAGAAGTAAACTGGTAGAAATTGTCTCGTATCGAAAAAGCGTTATGCAAAACCAACGGCACCTGAGCTGTTCCACTAATCGCACTGAAATAAAACTTTGTTTCAGTGCAGTTAGTGTAACAGTTTAGGTGCCTTTCGGTCAAGTGCTATTGAAATCAGTGGAATACTTCGGTTTTTCTAAAGAAAGAAGTCTTGTCATCCTTTTTCTGTAAATTTGAACTGCATAGCTACCACAACCACAACCATAACCACTCTATACTCTTCCGTACCGTCATCATCATCATCATCTGCTTATCCTTTTCCCAACTATGTTGGGGTCGACTTCCAATCTAACCGGATGCAGCTGAATACCAGTATTTTAAATGGAGCGACCGCCTATCTGACCTCCACAGCCCAGTTACTGGGTAATACAATACCCCTTGGTAAGACTGGTTGTCAGACTTTCGGGCTTCTGACTACCCGTAACGACTGTCAAAGATCCATGAATGATAGCCGGGACCAACGGCTTAACGTGCTTTCCGAGGCACGGAGGGGTCTCAGTATGTAAAGATGGTCGCCCATCCACAGACCAACCGCGGCAAGCGTAGCTTAACCTGATCGATAAACCTGTGCGGCTGTTATTATTCAGCCACGGGCCCCTCACTCTTCCGTATCGTATCGAACATCAATCAATGTTGTCGTAGGAGCCCTCTAAGCGCTCAAGTCCAAAATCGAACATTTTGTCAGTTCAAGAACGCTGTCGGAAGAATTTCCGACAGCTGTTTGCTCTCGAGGGCATGGCAAATCAGGTTACCGAAATGGATCATTTTCGATACGATTGCCTGTTGGATGGTTGTGAATAGTGATGCTGGACTAACAATAGCTTGTAGAATTGAGTTTAAAATATGACTATGTGCAACATTAGCTTTCATAGCGATGACGTAGTTGGGATAAAGTCACAGATAAAGAGCATGACATAACATAATATTTGAGAAACGTGCCACAAACAATCCGGTATCCGGTGAAAGAATCCTATCTTAAAACTATTTAAGACTAGCTTCTGGATTATTTTTGAGACAAAAAGTAGCCTATGTCCTTCCACAGGATGCCATTTAACTCCTTGCCATATTTTGTCGAAATCCGTTCAGACAGACCGACAGACATACTGACAGAGTTTCTTTAAAATTTATAATAATTAGTCATCATCTGCCAAGCCTTTTCCCAACTATGTTGGGGTCGGCTTGCAGTCTTACCGGCTGTAGCTGAATATATACCAATATTTTACATAGAGCGACTGCCTATCTGACCTCCACAATCCAGTTATTGGGTAATACGATACCCGTTGGTAAGACTGGTTATCAGACTTCCGGGCTTCTGACTACCCGTAACGACTGTCAAAGATCCACGAATGACAGCCGGGACCAACAGCTTAACGTGTTCTCCGAGGCACGGAGGGGTCTCGGTATGTAAAGATGGTCACCCATCCACAGACCAACCTTGCAAGCGTAGCTTAACCTGATCGATCGAACTGTGCGGCTGTTATCATTTAGCCACGGGCCCCCCATAATATTAGTATGGATTCCAATTACAAATTCAAGTTACCGTCTTCAAATATAATTCCAGTTAGACGAATACAACTTCAGTTATTAAATCTAAGTTCTTCGAGCTTACATGAGCAAATAATATGTCGGCTGGCGTAATATGCACCAAGTTCTCTTAGAATTAATTCCGTATTTCAACTTGAAATACTGTGGTACCCTTTTCTGGTTTGCTTTGGGTTCCGTATAACGAGAAACGAATAATTTTGACACTACATTTCATGAATAGGAAGTTTCTAGCGAAAAGTAGTAAAAGTGCAATGGGGTATGGTGATTTTAGTTTCTGTTTTGCTCAGGGTTATTATTACATGCCGAAGACCTTGCGACCGCGGTTTAGCTCGCTAACTCGATGTCACCTCAAAAATAAATGCATGCTAATAGACACGCACGCATATGACTAAGGATCCCCTCATTGCGATACCTACCTACGTGAAAACAAAATATTTTGTTTTTAACACGATTTTATTAGGTCGACCTGTATGTAAATAGCTATGTAATGGAATCTAAGTTAACTAATTTAACCATCTTCCAAGGGTCGTAGAGTAATGAAAATTGGCAGCTGTATGTAGTTTTGATGACAATACAATAATATGGTACTGTCGAACTGATCTGATGATGGAGCCGGAACATATGAACTAGAACTTCATGATGGAAAATCGTATCGCAGCTGTTTTGGATTTCTTAGAAAAGTCTTGTAATGAACTTTGACCACGATTAGGTTTCAAGATCTGATAATGAAGCCGGAAGATAGGGACTGACTATTAATTTATTTTACATCGTGGTCGACGGCAAGCGTCCATGTGATCTGGCTCTTGATTGGTCAAATCGGTTCAAATTGTTCCTCTGGAGAGGGTAGACTACAGCACAAACAGGACCGAGCAACTTAGTTGCGACTGAACCGCCGTGTTCGCGCCGCCATCCATGTAAAGTCTATTCTTTATGTTTCAAATTGATGTTATTTCAAGTTAAACAAATATCAACTCTATTTTAACGGTATTTAAGTTGATTTCAGAGGGACTAGCACTATTGAAAATCTTATAAAAATATTTGAAGTTGTAGCGTAAACTGAACTTTATTGTGTCGGAATTGAAGTTCTTTTTCCTTAAACTCATATTTGTTTACATTTTTGGCAAATAAGCCGCGAATGCAGATTAGATTAGCGAGTATCAACATCGAGGTAGACTAGCTTCTTCAGCATATAATTACCCTTAGTATAGTGTATCTATTAGTGTATATGTAAACAGCAGTGGTGACCCAGTGATAACGGCTGCGACTTAAGAGTTGTAGGTCGTAGGTTTGAACCCTGACAGGCGCTTTTCTTTGTGTAAATAATTTTATCACCACACCACAGCTCTCAAAACGGTGAAAGAAAACATCGTGAGGAAACCGGGATGGCCAGCGAAGACATGTGACATCTACCAACCCGCACTGGACCCGCGTTGTGGATTACGGCCCCTTCCCTCTCACCGAGAGGAGGCCAGTGTCCCAGCAGTGGGAACATATGCTGATTATGTATATATGTAAACACTATCATCATCTGCCTAGCCTTTTCCCAACTATGTTGGGGTCGGCTTCCAGTCTAACCGGATGCAGCTGAATACCAGTATTTTACATGGAGCGGCTGTCTATCTGACCTCCACAACCCAGTTACTGGGTAATACGATACCCCTTGGTAAGACTGGTTGTCAGACTTTCGGGCTTCTGACTGTCAAAGATCCACGAATGACAGCCGGACCAACGGCTTAACATGCTTTCCGAGGCACGGACGAAAAAATGGTCACCCGTCCACAGACCAACCGCGGCAAGCGTAGCTTAACCTGATCGATCGACCTGTGCGGCTGTTATTATTTAGCCACGGGCCCCTCTTGTATATGTATATGTAAATACTATCTCATGCAATAGTAGTCCTCCAGGCCGTATTTCGGCAATGGCGGCGAATCTTAACGGAGACTAGCTTTCGGCGCGGGATAAATTATAGTGCACAAGGGTGTGCGCAGACACAGGTGCAATCCCTCTCCCTTCACTCTCATAGTCCGATGCGACGGCAATCCGACATGACCGGAGAGAGATCGGGCGCAGGACCAACGGCTTAACGTGCTTTCCGAGGCACCGAGGATCGTATACGGTTGGAAAGGGCTTCTCAAGAGCAATCGAATGGTAGCATGACCGCGTCAAGCAGTGCTGGGAACGTAAAAGAATGAATTCGGCCGAGCTGATCAACCCCGTTACGTAAACGTCTGTTCGTAGGGGAGAGTAGCCCAAAACGGGTAAGCTAAGGTTGATGATAAATAAAAACAGTTTATAGATACAAATTGAACATTTATTTGTACATTTTGAAATGTTTAGTTATCAAGGACTATAAAATAAATGACATATTTAGTAGTTTTGTACATTAAGAATAAAAAAATAACAAAAATCTTTACCATTCGAATTACCCGTTTTGCCCGTAGGGGGGGCCTAAAGCAGGTAGGGCTTTTGGGCAAAGCGGGTAGGGGCTGAATTACATTAGGTCAACGTCAATCAATGACTAAAACTGTTTCTTAACAATCATAACTCAGATGGAGCTCCACCAGGATCATCAGCTACTTGCAGTGATAATGGTTGGATCAATGGACCAGTATTCTTGGAATGGTTACGGCACTTTGTAGACAACGTAATGAGTTGGCAACGTAAACAGATAATCCATATGAAATAGATACTCAACTAGCTCTAATTCTTGAGGTGCTGTAAAAACTGTTGTGAATCTTCCTAGATTTTTTTTGACATCCTTTCTTTACATGTATCTGTAAAGTCGAAAAGTTGATGCAATATTTTTTTGCTGCACCATTGACGGAAGTTTTGAGAGCTTCTTCTATCGCAAGCTTCATAACTCCCTCATCCCACGATGCATTTGCAGTATTTCTTTTGCATTTATTAACCATCTGCAAAAATAAAAGAACTAATAAGCAGTCAATGAAATTATACAAGGCAAATCGGGTATGGGCAAAACGGGCACCCGCTTTACCCCTACCCTTTTTGCCCACAAGCATGTATTTTTTTCAATCGACTCATATCCTTAAAACCTAAATAATAAACGCCAACCTATTACACAAATAAAACGTCTATTTATTGCAAAATAATAACACAAAACTAGTAAGAACATATTGTAAACCATTTTCGAGTATTCAAAAGTAATGTAACTCAATTTTTTTTAGTGGAAATAGCAAAAAACTTCTTTCTTATCTTACCGTGAACTCGTGTCCGCCAGAGAAGCGCGCCGACTCCCTGTGATTGGCGAGCGGCAGGGTTCGCGCACTGCACGCACACATTCTAATTAGCAATAACGGTGCGCAATTTAAAAAGCATACCCGTTTTAGGCGGGCTACCCGTTTTAGGCTTACCTCCCCTACAACACACGGCCGTGTTCATGACATAGCCACACCCCATTTTTTATAACTTAAATAATGTGACCTCGTTACGTTTCGGTGTGCACCGAGGTTCGTATACGGTTGGAAAGGGCTTCTCAAGAGCAATCGAATGGTAACATATGACCGAGTCAAGCAGTGCCGGGAACGTAAAAGAATAAATGCGGCCGAGCTGATCAACCCCGTTACGTAAACGTATTCACATACAACACACGGCCGTGTTCATGACACAGCCACACCCCACTTTTTTATAATTTAAATAATGTGCCCTTGTTACATTTCGGTGTGCTTGCAGTCATTTTTAATCCGTTCCTATTTACACGTTGCTCGCATAATCTTACTAATTCAGTAGTTGCATTCGAGCCAACCCATAACTGCGACAACCGTAGATTTTAATGTACCAAAAGTGTTTATTTATAAAATATCTTCTTTGTTTGGTAACTAAAGATATGGTGCTAGCGGTGACTACCTAACATAAAACATAACTTCTCGCCTGTGACCCCTGAAGGGTTAGACAAAGGTGTACCCACATTTCGCCAGTAATGTTTGAGTCCACAGACCTCTATTAAACAAGTACGCTGGACCAAATATGTATACCTACTATACGAAATGACAGTTGTTTTTTGTGCCGATTCAAAGCGCCCCCGGCCCGAGGGTGTCAGGAACTAAAATTGTAACATTGTTGCAAATGGACGTCGAGTTGTTTTGGTAAATCTTGATGATTTAGAATTAAATCGTGGAGTAAGACTTTTTGTATTTTATATTTTTGTATGTGTTTATATGATGAGAGTATGCGCATTTTGTAAAACTCGCTATCAAAAATATTAGTTCCACAGACGCTCACGTTGCTATCAGCGCCACAATGGCGACAATCAGAAGGCCAATTCTCGTAATTTAAAATGTTCAAAATCTAGTCTCAGTCTCATCTCAGCGACAAACAAATGTCAAAAACTTGACAAAAATGTCGGGAAGTTAGAAGTATTTTTTGACAGATTGAGACTGAGATCAGACTGTGACCGTTCTTAAAAATACGAGAATTACCCATCTGATATCTTCGTTTTGTCATCGTTATTATGATGTCCAGCGTACTTGTATAATAAAGGTTATATGATTCCCATCTCGGCACAAATCCAGTCTCGGGGCTGGTACTGATAAATTCGTGATGGAAAAACCCAATAACACTTTGCTGGACCTGGGAATCAAAGCTAGGGCCACTGTAGCGACCACTCGACAAAGAAAGAAAGAAAGGAAGAAAGAAATAAAGAAAGAATAAAGTTTTTTTGGACACAGTTCACTAACGAGGCGTGACTAATAACTACCTAAAACTTTTTCCCAAAGGGTGTATAGGTATCAATCACCGGTGTTCTGTACTTCTGTGTATACAGCATGTATCAGAAATATGTGGTCATATTTAAGGGTATGTTACATACCATTAAACTGAACAACTTTCCCCCAGGGTCCATGCATCGTAATCGCGGAATTTTTTTATCAATTCTCCCATACAAAACTTCAATACTTACTCGACCCAAGTGTATTGGGACGGCTGATTAGTTTTTCGCGATTTTTTTATATTTTTAGTGTTTTATTATAATTAATTTTAGTTTAGTTTAATTTTAGTTTCTTTGTACCTGTCATTCAATAATCACTATGTATCGTATCACACTTTGAAAATGTCGCAACTCTGAGTCCCATGATTAATAAATAAAGTTTTTTTTTTTTTACGATTGGACGGTTGTCCCATAGAGAAAGTTTCTCCACCACCCATGACAATACCTTTCATATCCATGCTGTATTCCTCTTTCTAGCGAGGGTTCTACAACCCCTTCAAATGCACATTAACCCCTCTATAATTTTAGATTACATAACACTCAACATCAGGGTCCCTAGGGCATCCGCTCCTGAAGTCATAACGCAAGTTAAATTGACATTGTTACTTATTCACCGAAAACGTTGACGAACTCAGAGTTTGCGCTTTTACAATTTGTAACGTTCACTTTGGGCAAAGGAAATATCATACTATGAAATTGCTGCAAAAAAAATGGACTTTGTTCTCACGGAAAGTCTATTTAAAGGAGTAAAATTTATGACTTTCGAACTTCCGAAATGTTCTTTCAAGTTAAACAAATATCAACTTTATTCCAATGGTAATTATGTTGATTTCAGAGTGACTAGCGCTATTGAAAAAGTTATAAAAATGTTTGAAGTTGTAGCGTAAACTGAACTTTATTGTGTTGGAATTGAAGTTATTTATCCATAAACTCATATAAGTTTACATTTTTGGCAAATAAATGGCTAATGTAGATTATAATATGTAGGTATATCTGATGAAAATATGTCACATATTTTTTATACAAAACCTACCAAATATGCAAATATTTACCTATAGGTCAGTTAAAAGTTATCTGACTATTGAGTATATATTGAGTTATGTTATCTAAATCTTAATCAAGTCATATTATCTAATACTTACTATTTATTTTGAAAGGTTGCTCGCAAAACATCCTTCTAATTGGTGATTTCTTCTTCAATATTGGCTTTCAAGACTTGTAGGGTTTGTGGTTTGTTGTGGTAAAGGCGAGACTTGAAAAAGCTCTAAAGAAAGAAATCTGGTGGCGACATATCTAGCGATCTGGCCGACCAGTTCAAATCAGTTCAGTGCGGCACCGCGCAGGCAGGACCCAACATGCTGCTGCGTCCAACAATCCCGACGACGCAGCTGTACGTGTCCAGACTGCACCACTCCACGAAGGTTGAGGAGATTGTGGAGTACATGCGTGTTAAGACCAACTGGATTTTGAGGGTCGAGAAGTTGGAGTCGCGTCACAACACGTACTTCAAGTGGTGCGTGTTCCTACTCATCATCTCGAGAAGTTCATCAAGGAAGAGTTCTGGCCGAAGGGTGTTGTGTACCGCCGGTGTCGTAGCCGGCTACATGACACCAGTCAGCGAAACACGACGCAGACACTTCGTGTGCGTTAGTTTTTAGTTGTTAGTTTTTAGTGTAAATATATTTATATTTACACTAAAAACTAACTAACTAATATGTATGTATTTATAGTATTTTTTAAATTATATTGATATTGTAGTGTATGTGTTTATATGGGCCTTGATGCCTGAAATAAATGGATAAATAAATAAATAAATCGCCGGATGGGATATGACATGACCCTGAAACAGGTGTTTCAAAATCTCCATCGTTGCATGATCTGTGTGACTCCAATGCATAGTCAACTAATTCTCTATCTGTCTACATCTACAACATAATCGTCCCGCCATCTTCTCCTGGCTCGATATCGCCAGACGTTTTCTGGGATCCACATGGTGGTAGATTTGGCACATGACTCGTTCGACATGCGGCAAACATATCCAGTCCCACTTAAGCTTGGCTGTTTTTGGGTGATGTCGGCGATTTGTGTTTTGGAGTACAGCACTGTGTTCTTAACTAAGTATGCTGCGCTCCATTGTTCGCTGGCAAACCTCTGCTGAACAGTCAAAGTCCAGTTTTGAGCACCGTTTTTGAGGACGGGCAGTATGGCATATGCCCAATAATTTACGTTTATGGCAAAGTCAATTTCCCATTTCAAAGTCTGCAGTCGACGTTATTGTTTACAATCCTATCCCATTCTTCTAAATATCGTTTGTCTGATCATACTCGTCTTATTACGTGAGACTTAAGAGCGTTTACGACGTACGGCATTTCATACAAACTTTGAAGCCCTTGTTTTTCGTAATGAATGAACCGATTTTAATGAAACTTCATACTCGTAAGCAGGATACCAAGGTGTAAAAAGTTACCTAAGAACATTTTCGAAATATCTCATTTAAAAAAAGCTAACTGGAAATCTCTGTTTCTATGGAAAATTTAAAATCGGTCTAATATGGCTATAACACTATTTCTCGAAAATGTTCTCAAGTAACTTTTTAGACCTTGTATTCTGCTTATGAGTATGAAGTTTCATTGAAATCGGCTCATTCATTTCGAAAAACAAGGGCTTGAAAGTTTGTATGAAAAGCCGTACGGAGTAAACGCTCTTAAACATAACTGGCACAATGTGGGTGCAGGTACTACAGGTACACCTCTGCATACCCCTTTGGGGAATACAGGCGTTGTGCTCATATCAATCATGGCAGCCTAGATATCGTCTGTTCAAATTAATGTTACAAATTGATGTTCTTTCAAGTTAAACAAATATCAACTTTATTCGAATGATAATTAGGTTGATTTCAGAGTGACTTGCGCTATTGAAAAAGTTATAAAAATGTTTGAAGTTGTAGCGTAAACTGAACTTTATATTGTGTAGGAATTTAAGTTATTTATCCATAAACTCATAGTTGCTTACATTTTTGGCAAACAGATGGCGAATGTAGATTATATGTGACTAGATATAGATTCATAGCAAGCGACCACAATTATCAGCCAATTAGCTAATTACTGAGGGCTCCCCAGACAGTTAATTGGCAATCACAGCGATAATTAATGTGGATACTAACGTCGAGTAACTCTGCCGCGGCTCTGCTCGCGTATACAGTGTAATTTTCAGGAATGTAAAGGTCCTTGTATAGAAACGGTTTCTTAGAAAAGCGGTGGCCGACACATAGCGCCCGCAATTTACCGGTGAATGACAGAATCACTGAAACGTATTATGTGTGAAAGTAAGTTGGTCCGTTTTCCTAGAGAGAGTTTTTGACACCGTAAAGTCAAACTCATCTGCCATTATTTTTACGTCAGCCGTCACTGCGGCCGTCAAGTAGCGGCCACCGCTCTTCTTCTTCAACTGTAGTCAGGTTCTGTTAAGCGGCCCTACAATAAGTTTGCACAATATTTTTATTGCGCAATATAATTGTATTAGACATTGAACTAGGCCCAGTGGTATCGGATCCGATTTACGAGTTGTAGGTTGTGTTCGAACCCAGACAGGCACTTTACTTTGTGTATTTAACTTCATCACCACTGCTCTCAAAACGGTGAAGGAAAACATCGTGAGGAAACCGGCATGTCCTAGAACCAAAAATACGAAGACATGTGACATCTACCAACCCGCACTGGGCCCGCGTGGTGGATTACGGCCCACTCCCTCTCACAGAGACGAGGGCTGTATCCCAGCTGTGGGAACATTATCGGCTGATGCTTTTATCGCTTGAATTTAACGATTCATTATTTTCACGCAATAATATTAACGACTTATACCTAAGCGACAATGTTTTCCCGTGAGTAAAACCTGCCTAGAGTTATTCTTTATGGTGCGATGAAAAAATTGTGTAATATTATCGAAACTACATCAAACTATTGTTTGATTATTGCACAATCTTCAATCTAAGCTAAGTATCGCCATACAACGTGGTAATGCCGCCGTCTCTTGGGTACATTACCAGTCGACAGCGATGCGGATGAATTTTTCGACGCTATATTTTAGTTTCTGTATAGTTTTAGTTAAGTTATGATTTAATTTTGTTTGTAGATTTGGTTAAATTAAAAGTTGTATATATCTTGATAATTTACCTAATAAATTAAGTAATCTTCAATCTAACCCTAACCCGGTCAAAACATTACACAATTAATGAATTATTAATGATTTATGTCACAATAAAAAATCGAAAAATATAAACTTTATGTCATATAAAACCAAAAAAAAAAACAATCGACTTCCAATTTTCAGATTTATGGATTCGGGATTGGTGGTATTCAGCTTTATCCGGTTAGACTGGTCGCCGACCCCAACGTAGCTGGGAAGAGGCTGGGCTGATTGATTGGTGGACTATAGTATATAAATATATGACTAATATTAATAAATTCGAAAGTAACTCTGTCTGTCTGTCTGTCTGTATGTTAACTTTTCACGCCTAAAACACTGAACGGATTTCGATGAAATATGGCATAGAGATAGATTGCATCCCGGGGAAGGACATAGGATAGTTTTTTATCAACATACCTCGCGGGCGAAGCCGCGGGCGGAAGCTAGTAGGTGACACAAGGGTATTCCAATACATCCACCT
The DNA here is from genome assembly GCA_916614155.1 of Mesoligia furuncula. Taxonomy (NCBI): domain Eukaryota; kingdom Metazoa; phylum Arthropoda; class Insecta; order Lepidoptera; family Noctuidae; genus Mesoligia; species Mesoligia furuncula. The sequence goes on along the minus strand of OU744802.1, from coordinate 25,684,178 downwards.
CGATGACGCGGCCGTTTAAGGTTCGATTGTCGTGCTTTCCATTTCCTTCTGCTAATCCCTCGCGGTAGACCCTAAGCTATAAGCTTATAAAGGTTATAATAATAATAATAATAATAAAGCTGAAGAGTTCGTTTGTTCGCGCTAATCTGCTAATCTAACTGCCGGACGGATTTAAGGGGCTTACATGATCTAAACACAAAAAACGCAAGTTTTAGAAACAATATAAGTATGTGATCGACTACAGTAAAGAAAATCAGAATAATATATGATATTCTTCAGGATATATGCTAGGTGGATAGTGTGTTGACAACATAATACAACTACTTAATTTGATACGATAGAAAAAAATCATGAAGATGTACCTCTAAACACTTTCTTTTTACAATAAAAAAACATACAAATATACATACAATCTTTCTGATTTTTTGTCAGATTATTCTACAAGCAACATACTACAATACTAGTGTTTTATTTTTTTAGTCTAAACTACAGATTTTTTGTAATTAAATAATTGCTTCATATTTTGCAATAAATTACCGGCGTTGTGTCATCGCGCTTCTCTTTCTTTTCTATGCAGTCCGACAGTGACCGCGCTTTAGGTCATGTAAGCCCCTTAATTTCTTCTTTTGTATTTGGTAGCCCAATTGAGGAAGGCTGGCTATTTAACATCAGGCTAGGACCCTAAATAGCCGAGCAAACAGAAAAAAAGTCAGAAAGAACGGAAAGCGAAAACGAAGTAATAGCGCAGGTACCTAGGCGATGCGATGCGACGCGAACAAGAAGTCTCACGCGGTAGTATTAAATAATAGTATGATGATTTCTTTCTTCTCTTTCTCATGTCGGCATCACGTAAGAGTAAAATAAATGAAGTTTGCCCTCGATTTCTCTAAGATCCCGTCATCAGATCCTAACTTGGTGACAATGGGACCACCTCAGAACTATCTACTTTCGAACAAAAAAAGAATTTTGAAAATCCGTCGATAATTGGCGGAGTATTCGATGAACAAACAAACAAAAAAAAAAAAAAACATACAAACATCCGAACATAGTACACACGCCAGCACATCAAGCTACTACAATCTGTCAAATTTCTTTAATAGAATTTCAACTTTATCGCTAAAGCATAAGGTACAAAGTTGATTGGGAAAATTTGACAGTTTCGGCTAGCTTGATGTGCTGGCGTCTGTACCTCCTCCTTTTTGTGAAGTCGGTAAAAATAATTATAATACATAGTCAAAAATATAATCTTATCGGAAATTAAATTTTCGAGCCGTGTGGGATTGAAACCCTCGGGCCGTGAGGTCCGAGTGCTCATGATCTTTTTAAGAAAATTTCGAAACGGCTGGTTGAGACTTCCCGTGACCCAAGGGCTGGCTTTTACCTTGGCCAGAGGCTAAGCATTGCCATACAACGTGGTAATGCCGCCAGTCCCTCGCTTACATTACCAGTCGACAGCGATGCCGATGAATTTTTCGACGCTATATTTTAGTTTGCGTATTGTTTTTTGGTATTCCTCGAAACGCACCAACTTTGAAACGCATCAAATGAAACGACCATCGATATCATTTATTACAAATCCTTCATGCTCTCCTCTATGTCTCATCGTTGATGCATTTCGAGAAATAAAATAATTTTAATTTGATTAATGTTTAATTTTTTTTTCAAGGAATCGTTTTGTTGCGTTTCAAAGTTGGTGCTTTTCGAGGAATACCCCATAGTTTTAGTTAAGTTAGGATTAAATCTTATTAATTAATTAGGTATTAGTTGTTATTTGCTGACTTATTATTTTAATTTTCGTAAGAGTTAGTCTCAACATGGCGCCGGTGACCTGCCAGTCAATCCTGTAAAAATTTCCCCGTGAAAACTTAGGTGAAGTGAGTTTGAAGTGACCTGTCAGTAGTATAAATCCCTGGCGCCAGGTGGGACTTCAATAGCAAGCAAGAAGTTGTGTCAAAATCGTTTGTATGGGCATGTGATGCGGAGGAATGCGGAACATGACGTCGTCAGGAAAGTTATTTGTTGCTTTTTGAATATGGATAAGTGTAAGAGTACTTTATTAGGTCGTACTATACATCAGCCAGGGTTGCGGGCTATTCGAAAGAGTTACCGTAGCCCCTGGTGCAGGCAACTGAAGGAATACGGGTGGGTTTTAGTCAGTAAAAGTCAAAGAAGAGCGGGAGAAGTTTTTTTGATACTTTCCCAGCCAAAAGAAAAAGGCGTTCTATACATTTATCTACTACTAGTTGTGCCCCGCGGTTTAACCCGCAGAAGTCCCCATGATAATATAGGGATAAAAGGTATCCGGTAACAAACCAACGTACAAAAAATCAAATCTTTTCTCTATTCATATCATTATTATAGTAATTTCACCCGCGGTTTCACCCGCATAAGTTTCGATCCCGTGGGAATATCGGGATAAAAAGTAGCCTATATTATAATCCAAAGTGTCAGCTACCTCCATACCAAATTTTATCAAAATTACTCCAGCCGTTTGAGCGTGAAGAAGTAACAAACATATAAACACACACACACTCACAAACCTTCGCCTTTATAATATTAGTGTGATTTATAATATCTCCCGGTCTATTCAGTAAAAATCTAACCGTAAAAACTTAGGGGAAGTGAGTTGGTCATTCCACCAGATTATTGACTATTGCCACTTTACCTAAGTTTTCACGGCGACATTTTCACTACTGGTAGGTACTTACTAAGTACCTACACCTAGTATACAGCAGTAGCGCTAAGAATATTACTTACACTGCCGGTTTCAGTTGCATCTGGTGAAAGATCCTTTTCAAAATTGAAAATTATTAAAAACTATTTAAGATCAACAATGCTCCAGCAAAGATTAAAGTTATTTAGCTATAGTTTCAATCCAACATGAAATCTTGACAGCTTGGATACAAGAAAGTTGATTCAAGATTTTGCAAATATAAAGGCAAGGAGAGGTAAATTTTTGTAGATACGAAAATAACTATGGTACTTAGTACATGTATTTAACGCTATAATCTTATCCATTAATCCACAAATCCCGGTAATCGACCGCCGATAACTAACTTGATTTCCCCCACCGGATATAACTTTTTTCCCGGGAGCAAAGGACCATTTTTTGATTGATGACAATTTGATTAACATCGGTTTCTTTTCTAATGGGAAGGGGCACTTCTCTGATTAGTCTTAAAAGTAGCTTTTCGACGGGCAACTCATTTCCTGGCATTTGGAAAGACCTCCTTTCTAAATGGGATGATAATGCGATTAGATTTCTTGTGTTACGCGGGTCAAATTAAACTAGCTAGAGAAACTCCACAGACGTTATATGCTTTCAAGTAAAAATATGGTATTTTTTCCTGAAGGTTTTATAAATAAACATTATTATGCCACCAGTCTCTTGCGTACAGTCAAGAGCACTAACATGTCACTACTTGGTGACATTCAATTGCGATTTTTTCGTGAAATAACGAATGCAACGTTGAAATGCGACACTTTACACAAACCTATGGGTTCGAAAATACTTTGTTCGTAATAACATAAAATTTCATTGAAAACTAAAGGAGAAAAACGTCTTTGAATAAAGCCAAGTGTACACATACTTATGCTCGTGACTGTACCTACATTACCAGTCGACAGCGATGCGGCGGATAAATTTTTCGACAATATTTTTTAGTTTCTGTATAGTTTTAGTTAAGTTAGGATTTAATTATGTTATTTATAGATTTGGTTAAAGTAAAGTTGTAAATGTCTTGATTATTTACAAAATGTAACAAAATAAACATTTATTTAAAAAAAAATAATTTAACAGTTTATGTGCAGACAAAAAGCAGTGAACAAAAAATTCCGTACAAAGGTGGAAAGGATAGACAGAGACGTAGACACCGTGTGTAGGAGTAGAACAGAAAATAAAATACACAAAACCCAAAAACTATTCACGTATTTAAATAAAACATACAATAAAGAGAGTTACATACCTACCTACCCCAAAGACGTAGCGTTGCGAACAATACAGTAAAGCATGCAAAAACTACACCTCCGCTCTTTGCATACACCCTCAAACGCACACATTTACAACCATTTACAATCAAACTACACCTCACTATGTGCACACATGTTTACGGAACCGGCTTCACTTTACTGTTGAGAGCCCTCGGTCTTGGTTTTTTATTTGGTCTGAGTTACATACATACAGGCTTCTAAATGTAATACGTAAGATCATGCCTCAGTTACTGGAGTGCCCTGAGTGCCCGTTCACCTGCACCCCTTATGATCACTTATGCTATTATTACTTACTATATTATTATTACTATATTATTATTGTTATTCCTATATTATTATTACTTATTATTATTTACGCCACTGATGCCGCAATCAATGAATGAGTGTGTTATATATTGGGCTCAAACAATACTTATAAAAAATACTAAACGACCTTTTGACTGCCAACCCTGAATGTGATGTGTTTGCGGATCATCATTTCAGCCGAAAAACGTCCACTGCTGGACATAGGCCTCCCCCAAAAGGGGGGGTTTGCCATAATCGCCACGCTTGGCAGGCGGGTTGGCGATCGCAGTATAGTATGGTGGTGGAATGCATAGAGAACGCTGCTGCCCATTCTCCGGTACGCCCCTTAGTCGCCTTTTACGACACCCACGGGAAAAATGGGGTGGTGCTATTCTTTAAGTCCACACAGAAACAGTGTTTGCGGATGAATGGAGTAAAATTATGCGATATGTCTGGTGTTCTGTGAGAGAAGGTATGCAAAGGAGTCCACAGTATACACGCACACACGCACGCACGTACGTGGGCGTGTGTGTGTCGTGTGTGATGTGTGACGTGTGTGTGTATGATGTGTGAATTTAACACGTTAAACGCCGAGCAAAAAATGGCAGTTAGTCATTTGGGCCACGGGGGACACCGGTGGGCCACCCTGTATTGAACTGTTCGGGCCACGGAGGACACCCGTGACCGGAGCGAGGTGTTCACATCAAACGTTGATTACAAGCCACGGGGCATTAATATTGAATGAAAACGGTAAAGATGTGACCCGCGTGGCCCTGTGAATAAAAGAAGAAAAGATTAAAAATTACAGCGAATTTCTTAGATGTTAGGGGTGCCCTAAAACAGATTAAAAAATGTATAATTTTTCTTGTGTTTATTTATGTATAAGATAAACATACAAAAAAAAAAAACATACAAACATCCGAACATAGTACCTCCTCCTTTTTGTGAAGTCGGTAAAAATGGCTAACAATTAAATGACCTAGAAAATATTAAAATAGAATAAAATAGAAAAAAAAATTACATATTATTAGTGAAGTTTATTGGACTGTTCCAATAAACTTCACTAATAATATGTAATTTTTTTGGCAAGCAAAGTGATGGTTTGGAGGGACATTGTTCGCAATAAGTGATCACTTTTTGTGACTTATTTTTAGTAATCTTGCTACCCATGGTTGAAGCTATCTCTTTATAGCACTGACGACAATTTCTTCTGGCTACTCTTACCATACCATCTCTTTTTGGTAAAACATGTTTTATTCTTCTCGGTCTTACTAGGACTTCAGGTTCTTGTGGTTTCTGACATAGATGCTCCAATAACTGTTTTCTGAAATCTACGATTTGAATGCTTTTTAGGGTTCCGTAGCCAAATGACAAAAAACGGAACCCTTATAGATTCGTCATGTCTGTCTGTCTGTCTATCTGTCTGTCTGTCCGTCCGTATGTCACAGCCACTTTTCTCCGAAACTATAAGAACTATACTGTTGAAACTTGGTAAGTAGATGTATTCTGTGAACCGCATTAAGATTTTCACACAAAAATAGAAAAAAAAGCATAAATTTTAGGGTTCCCCATACTTAGAACCGAAACTCAAATTTTTTTTTTTCATCAAACCCATACGTGTGGGGTAGGTATATACACACATCAAAAGTGTCTAGGGATCAACATATATTTTTGCAATAACTTTTCTCCTGATTGATATTAATTAAAATTTTCTTTAAGGATTCATCAAATAAAGTGTTTTCGTTTGTCACAGTAACGATAAACCAAGTCACCTTTGCATTAATAAAGAAATTTGCCATTTTCCTAATAAAGGGATTTTTGACATTTGAACCACTAACACAAAAGTTCGAAAAAAAGACTGAAATAACAGTTTTCTTTAAAATTTTATTGGGTAACTTAAACAATTAATAATCCGTGTTTCTACCGCGAACACTAACAACACAAGAACATCGGTTTGGCATACTCAAAATGAGTTCATCCAAATCACGCTGTGGAATGGCCGCCCATGTTCGTTGCAACAACAAAAAAAGGTCTTCTTGCGACTGGATACCCTCCATATTCGGCAGAGCTCTTCTCTGTAGCATATCCCATGCATGCTCAATCGGGTTCAAGTCTGGCGACTGAGCAGGCCAGGGCAGGACATTGATGTTAGCTGCGGCGAGAGTCTGTCTTACAACTCTTGCGGTGTGCGGTCGTGCATTATCATGCATTAACTGAAATAAGGGACCGATTTGCACTTGTAGAGGAACGATGACGTCTGATACAATCGTCTCAGCATAAATTTGAGCGTTGAGGTTGCCTCTGATCCAAATCAACTCAGTTCTTCCGCCGATCCAAATACCCGCCCATACCATGATGGTTCCACCACTATAAGGATGGACTTCCTGGCAGGATTTTAATCGCTGTTGGCGTCCAGGGGTTCTCCAGTGTCGTATACGTCTTGTATCCAGTCTCATACCAAAACGAAACTCATCAGAAAAGCACACGAAACGCCATTGTTCTTCTGCCCAATTTCTGTGTTCAAGAGCCCATTGATATCGAATCCTACGATTGTGCATTGCTATAGGTGGTACCCGTAGCGGTCTTCGGGAATGAAGGTTCACTTCATGCAAGCGGTTTCTGACTGTTTGGTCGCTAATTAAGTTCCCTGAAGAGTGATGAAGCCTCACGGCTAACATCATGGCGGTTATTGTTGGAGCTCTTCGAGTTAAGATTTGAATGTATCGGTCTTGTCTCCGTGTGGTGCAGCGATACCGTCCTCCATGGCGCTCAGCCACGGTACCAGTGCTTCGGTAACGTGTCCAAAGTCGACTGATAACACTCTGACTTGTATTCAGAGCTAAAGCCACAGTACGTTGCCGGGAACCAGCTTCTATCATTCCCACGGCTCTGAGCATTTCTTCCCTGCTTAAATGACGTCGCCGCTCCCATAATAACGTTGGTTTTAATCAGTAGTAGGGAAACAGTAGCACTAATAATGTCTTCAATGCGTTGTATGTTTTTATAGGGAAAATATTGACAGCTGATTTTCATCTTTTACTCGAATTTGATTCACAGTTCCTGATTCAAATTATGAAATGCACCAAAAAGGATCCATATAAATTTATAAAATCATAAATTTATTACAAAGCCACATCTCAATCTCAAGAAATCCGCATAAAAATGCTTGATCCCTAGACACTTTTGATGTGTGTAGTATGTAGGGAGTAGGTCTTCAAAAATGATATTGAGGTTTCTAATATCATTTTTTTTCTAAACTGAATAGTTTGCGCGAGAGACACTTCCAAAGTGGTAAAATGTGTGTGTGTCCCTGTAACTTCTAAAATAAGAGAATGATAAAACTAAAAAAAATATATGATGTACAATGTAAACTTCCACCGAAAATTGGTTTGAACGAAATCTAGTAAGTAGTTTTTTTTTAATACGTCATAAATCGTAAACCACAATTTACCATTTATTCAATCAACTCAATGATAAAATAATAAAAAAAACATTTAATTTCATAAACATAATCCTTATGCATAAACCCGGATGTTACGGAATCCTCGGTGCGCGAGTCCGACTCGCTCTTGCCCGGTTTTTTTTTGTTACATTTTTATACAACGATAGCAGTAAAAGTAAAAATACGCGGACGCGCGGGGTGGCCCGCGCGGTGACCCCGCGGCCCCCGCAGACGTAATATCGAGATTTTATACCACCAGGCCACGGGGGTCACCGGTGACCGATTACAAGTTTCCTTAAGAAAATATCACGAAAAATTGTTTAAATATGCAAATTTTGTCATTTTTTATTGTTTTGTGTCGATATTAACTTTAGCGAAAGATGATGGAATTGATGATTTCCACTAGGCCTGAACGGGTTTGCTTGAATCGCCCACCGGTGGGCCGCGTGGCGTTCAACGTGTTAAAATAACAAATTACACATATGACACTATGATGAAGTGGAATCATAGTGAATACCTACTGAAAAAAAAAAACAGTGGCACTCCGGGAGTGCCGACAGAAGTGAAAACAAAACACATATTAATACTTTGCCATTGTATCCTGTATACTTGTGGCTAATTAAGTTTCACTGGCTAATTTAATTTGATCCTGTATACTTGTGGCTAAGTTTTGCTAGCTAATTTAATTTGTGTGGCTAAGTTTCGCTAGCTAATTTGATTTGATCCTGTATACTTGTGGCTAAGTTTCGCTAGCTAATTTAATTTGTGTGGCTAAGTTTCGCTAGCTAATTTAATTTGATCCTGTATACTTGTGGCTAAGTTTCGCTAGCTAATTTTATTTGATTCTGTATACTTGTGGCTAAGTTTCGCTAGCTAATTTAATTTGATCCTGTATACTTGTGGCTAAGTTTCGCTAGCTAATTTAATTTGATCCTGTATACTTGTTTTCAATTTTTGATATTTTGGAATCTTACGAATTTTCGATCAGGTCACGTGTCCTGACGCGAGTTTAACATTTTTTACCCATTACAAAAAAAGTGTACAACGCCGCTAAAGAAGTTTTCACTTCAAAAACTTCAAGCGGAAAGAGCACTTATGTCATGCATTAGGGCCTGCGCAGACGACGGACTTTTGTCCGCGGACTTTTTTGTCCGCTAAAATAGATCGCTTACAACTGTATCGAGTAACGCAAACGAGGGATTTTAAGTACGCGACAATTTTAAGCGATCTATGTCCGCGGACAAAAAGTCCGCGAACAAAAGTCCGTCGTCTGCGCAGGCCCTTAGGGTTGAACTATTCATTTATGTACGAAAGCTAAGTTTTATTTTCCCGATTTTTGATACATAACCTTACCTTACCTTCTTTCATATATCTATGGGTCTTACCAAGGGGTATCGAGTTGCCCAGTGACTGAGTCGTTGAGTTCAGATAGGCAGTCGCTCCATGTAAAAATGTTGGTATTCAGCTGCATCCGGTTAGACTGGAAGGCGACCCCAACATAGTTAGGAAAAGGCTAGGCAGATGACGATGATCCACCAAAACACGACATAGTATGTATACAGGGTTATTGGTAAAACATTAACAACCTCTTAAGAGGTCATTGTACTCATCATTATGAACAACTTTTACTATAGGACCAAACCTGAAATCGCAAAATAAAAATCAGATGTTCCCCACATTTTGACGAGATATACCTACGAACATAAATGTAGGGAACAGCTGATTTATTTTCGCGATTTCAGGTTTGGTCCCATAGTAAAAGTTGTTCATAATGATGAGTACAATGACCTCTTAAGAGGTTGTCAATGTTTTACCAATAACCCTGTATACTGTTGACAATTCTTTGTATTGAATTGAACAACACAGACAACGGATGACGAATCTTTGATATAAACTTGAAAAATTGGCAAAAGGTCCCTGTCCCCTGTATAAAGTGGTTGGTTAGTGCAAACTCACTGACGATGACGGTAGAATGGAGTTGCCATATTCATTTACATACTTAGTACTAATTAGCTAGATCAGGCTCATCTAAAACACTGATTTTAATATCGCCGACTAAGAAATGAAACAGAAATCTAAATAAGTAACTTTTATTGTATTAACAAAATCGACATCCGAAGCACGTAGACTTCGGAACTGACTCAAAATTTAAGCAGCTTCGTCAAAGTGAACCTTGTCTCAGGCATTTGTTTTTTATTCTGCATCGCCTTATTAGAAGGAGTGTAGGTGCTCTTTTCGTATGCCACCAACCGGTTCATAAGGGTGATTATATGCAAGAGATCCAGTTCTTCGTGCTGGTTTTGGATGATGTGGCACAGAGCTTGGATCATCCAGGATCCATTCTGGTCTCGGTAGGATAGGTAGTCTGCGGAAAGTGGTGATATTAGAAATCTTCAGCAACGCCTTCTAATATACATTATGAGATAGAAAATGGATATAGCAGGTTTATACATAGTTTGACTCGATATTAAGACATAGCGAACAAAAAAGATGTAGTAAAAACACAACTTCGCATTATCAAAGCATCGATGTAACAATTTTTGCAGAATAGTATTTGACTGTATAGGGTACCCAATTTAAAACATGTACAGTCACCAAAAGAGACAAGTAACCAGAATCGTCGGATATAGTTGACGTTTAGTAAGAAACCGATGGATGTTTTCGAATGAAAAGTAATTTGATAAATTAACTGTTTGTTTTATATTAATTACATTAAATTTTATTCGAAAACATTGATCGGTTTCTTACTAAACTTCAACTGTATCCAACGTCCCTGTTTACTTATCTCCTTTGGTGACTGTACCTAAGCAATATTACAATTATTATTTTATCATAACATCACGCCTGTAATCCTTGAAGGGAGGTGCATCTATTAGTACACTGTCATCATCATCATCATTTCAGCCGAAAGACGTCCACTGCTGGACATAGGCCTTCCCCAAGCACCTCCACTTCGACCGGTTCTGTGCTTCTCGCATCCAACGGGTTCCTGCATTCTTCGGGCTATGTCGGTTACCTTGGTTCTCCTGCGGTTCTCCTCATTTCTGATTCGATCACGCAGGGAAACTCCAAGCACAGCCCTCTCCATTGCCCCGTGGGTGACTTTTGGCCTTCTTATAAGGCCCATTGTGAGCTACCATATTAGCGCCACTGAATACCCCCACATTTCGCCAGTTATGTTTAAGTTCCATGTAACAGTGGGCGAGCGTATTTCCATGAACCGGGCACAAATCCAGACTTCAAGCTCCTACTGAGAAATACCTCATGGAAAAACCCCATTTCCACTTTGTCCGACCTGGGATCGAACTCAGGGCCTCATGCGAGATGCAACTACTATAGCAACGAGGCAATTCCATTGGGCGTAACTTAAACTGAGTTTGAAATGGTTTTTGTTGTTTGTAACTTCTTTCTTTTCAAACTTAAATAAAAACTCCCTCATCAGTCCGTTCCAATCCGGGTTCAGGCCCGGGCACAGTACCGTTTCTGCTCTCCTTAAAGTGACGATATAAGGCTAAGGAATGGAAGACACAAAAGTTACGGTTTTAATTTTGATCGATCCTTTTATCCATCCTCTCCTATCGCATGCACCTACTGTGTATTGTCTCTGCATCACCCTAAGGCAGACTGGTAGAAAATGCCCAAGGCATTAAGTCCGCCTTTGTACAGTTTTTACTTGTGCATAAAGTTTTAATCTATATATAAAAAGAAAGTCGTGCTAGTTACGCTATTTATAACTCAAGAACAGCTGAACCGATTTGGCTGAAAATTGGTGGGGAGGTAGGTAGCTAAGAGCCAGGAGACGGACATAGGATACTTTTATCCGTTTTTTTATTTCATACTTTTATTTACTTATAGGAGTAGGGTAGCAGTAGTGTAAGAGTAGGTTAGGAGTAGGTTAGGAGTAGGGTAGAAGTAGGGTAGGAGTAGGGTAGGAGTAGGGTAGGAGTAGGGTAGGAGTAGGATAGGGGTAGGGGGGTAGAGCACCACGCGAACGAAGTAGCGCCGGGCAGCTAGAAATAATTTATATGGCAAAACAACGTTTGCCGGGTCAGCTAGTAAATAAATAAATGTAGGTTGCGCTTGCTTACCTTCAACTGTAGAAAACATCACCAGGAAGTCAGCATGTGTAGGTACAGTGAGAACACTATCACTATGACTGTCTAAGGAAACAGTGTTGCCAGCATCCATGCTGTCACCTCTGCAAGCCTGTGTCGATGTTAAATTAATTTAAGAATTTTGAAAATATGTAAAGAATATCGTTGGCACTACAGTACGACTATGTCGGCCTGCTGCAACTTCTCCGGATTCTAGGGTATGTTTGTAGTCAAGTATGACAGGTAATAAGGCCAGGCCAGAAGTATCACAGGCAATAAGGCCAGGCCAGAAGATCTATTCTAAAACTTAGGTGAAGTGGGCTGGCCATAGTGTCAATCCCACAGATATAGATACCTACATAAATAACGCAAGAGCAGCTTCTTCGCGTAGCTTACGTACAAAAATCGTAAGCCGTCACTTTCACGCTCAGGCCAGCCGGTCGATTCTGTAAAAATCTCACCGTGAAAACTTAGGTGAAGTGAGTTTGTTTTTGCTAGGAATTGACACACTCCACGCTCACTTCACCTAAGTTTTCACGGTGAGATTTTTACAGAATAGAGTACTGCTAGCTGGGTGAGCGTGACTCGTGAGCGCTGGCGCTAGGCCCCGGGGGTGGGGCGAGACGGGTGCTGCACGCGGCGGCGTCTTTAAATTTCGATTTGTGTTTCCCATCAGTAAATAGAAGTACTATTTAGTGATGGGAAATTTAGTGACGTCATAGTAGGTAGTCAAAAAACGCTTGGTTTTCATACAGATCGTGATACTTGCGTTATCTAGGTGTATCTATATCTGTGGTCAATCTCTAGCTTATGATGGAATGGCAGCTCATTCATGCGCATTTTTTTACGGTGAAATTGTTACAAAATACCCGAGGCCTTAGACGCACAGGTCGATCGATCAAGTTAAGCTACGCTTGCCGCGGTTGGTCTGTGGATGGGTGACCATCTTAACATACCGAGTCCCCTCCGTGCCTCGGAAAGGTCAGTCTCGGCTGTCATTTGTGGATCTTTGACAGTCGTTACGGGTAGTCAGAAGCCCGACAGTCTGACAACCAGTCTTACCAAGGGGTATTGTATTACCCAGTAACTGGGTTGTGGAGGTCAGATAGGCAGTCGCTCCATGTAAAATACTGGTATTCAGCTGCATCCGGTTAAACTTGAAGCCGACCCCAACATAGTTGGGAAAAGGCTAGGCAGATGATGAGATTATTACAAAATAGATTTGGCATTTTTATGAGAGCTGGTCGGCCCATAACCTACTAGCGTGGATTGCTGATTACTGGTTGAAGTTTGGATGACAGATTGCCGATGGGGCCGAAAGGAGAAGCGCAGAACCGGTCGAAGTGGAGGTGCTTGATGATGATCATGGTTGAAGTTTTGGTTCTAGAACTTAGCGGTTTCCTCACGATGTCTTTCCTCCATCACCGTTTAGGTGCAATGGGGGCAAATGTTTCGGGCTTCTAGTCAGAAGTAGTTAGGACGGGTCAACACCCGACCACCCTGATTGCTTCAAAAGATCAACGATAAACGGTCAAAAATCTACAAATGAAAGCCGGTATCAGTGGTTTAACGTGCCTTTGTGGCTCGGAGGGGTCTCGGTCTGAAATGGATGGTCATCCATCCATGGATTGCTAGGATTGACCGCGAAAAGCTTATCTAAACCTTAATCGATCGAACCATGCAGCTGTAACTTACCCTTTTTACAAAATGTCATTAATCACACCCCATGACAAATCTACCTGAACGAAGAACAGTTTCGGCTTGTTGACAAGACTACTTTGCTGCTCAAAGATGGCGATGACATCACTCAGTAGGTACGGTCTCTCTGCTGCATACACCTCGCCTCCTCTGTCTCCATGCGTTAGGATCGCGACACAGATGCATGAGGTCTTCGAGTGGTCTTTAGTGGCGACTGGAATGTGTAAAACATCAGCTTCAGTAAGTTTAATTGTATATGTTAATCCTGTGGCTGTAACCTTCTACCAAATTGTAACTAACCCTATGGACTCCTGTATGAAATAAAAAGTTTTCTATTCTAGTCTATACGGTCGACCAACTTTTCAGTGGTATTCTTAAATTTTAGTATTTTTTAATTGTATTTGTTAATCCTGTGGCTGTAACCTCCTACCAAATTGTTACTAACCCTATGGACTCCTGTCTGAAATAAAAAGTTTTCTATTCTATTCTATACAGTCGACCAACTTTTCAGTGGTATTCTTACAATTTTTAGATTTATACAGGAAAAGTTTTTAACCAGTGCGCAAATTTTGACATAATAAACTTGAATATATTTTAATAAACACGTATTTTTTGTTTTGATATGTTTCAATAGTAAAAAATTAAGTTAACGCTTACGAGACTTGTTTACTCAGAAATTTATTTTATGGACGTCGCTTGCCAGTCCGTCGACCGGTCGCCCGATTCACGCCGCGCGTCGACCGGTCGCCTGACGCGCCAGCTGCTATCGAAGTACCTACTCACGCGCGCTCGCCCTATGCGACGGCGGATTATTGACCCCAGTTTAGCGCTACAATTTTTTAAGTTTAGACTGTGTAAAGTTATTTGTAAACGTAATTTTTCGTAAATTCCAATTTATCCTTCATACTTTCATGGACTTAGTACCATCAAAATGCAGAAAATAAATCATAATAAGTAAGAAAGTAATACGTTTTAGTCCATTCAAAATAAAACATTTAGGTATGATAGGTACGACATGATACAATTTGCGTCAATGTCTAATCAAAGAGAACCTAAGACACTAAGATTGTTTATTTCTTCTTACCTCTACATTTTATTAATCACAATAATTTTAGGTATTGTTCGAAGTGACCTCCTCCTTTTTCAAGGCATAAACGTGCACGTTTAAATAAGTAAGCATTTAGTTTGTTTAGGACACTAACACCACTTTTTACTTCATTGAAAGCGTTAATTATTTTTTCTTTCAAGTCATCTAGGAAGACGACCCACTGACCCACTTGTTTCATACACCTTGGTTTGCTGCTAAAATTGTCCTCTCATTAGGGACCGTGGGATTGAGGATCCTTTGGGCTCGCATACGAGGTACGCTCTCCCTTTCGTATCTTCTTCGTGCTGCTCGTAAATTTTCATTGCTTAACAAATACACTCGCACCATTTCATAATACTCGCGGTGAGTAAAATGAGACATTGTCACTACGCTAGTCTAGTACGCGGCACGCGCGCGGGACGGCGAAGGGACATCCGACCTCCGCTTCCGCAAGTGACGTACTGCATGTGCATGCGTTTTGTTTATCAAACGCCGGCGCCGCGCCGCATGCCCCCGCACCCCCGTCTCGTGCGCTGGGCGGCCTCATTCATAGTATTACTATTAAATTATATCCATGTCTTGCTTATTTCAAATTGGGACAAAGTGGAAAAATGAAAAAAAAAAAGTCATAAACTAAAAATGGAAATGTGTTCTATTGCTTACACTGAGCCACCAAAAAAAATTTGCGCACTGGTTAAAAACTTTTCCTGTATAGTCTGTTCTACATAGAGCTTTTCTGCTAAATTGTAAACTTGGAAATAAAACATTATTATTATTATTAACATATTTGGTCCTCAGGTAATTAACTTGTACCCTTTGAACAATGTTTTGAGTGTGCTGAGTAGGTAGTTCTTTTCATCACTCTCTTAAGTCAAGCGCACATTATAGCCGCAACGGGACGTAGCGCAACGCAATTTTATACGATGCGGCCCGCTTGCAGTATGCGTTGGATATAATAGAGAATGTATGAAAGTCATGAAGGAGGTATTTGCAATGCGTTGCGTTGGGGTGCGGCCCGCCGCAATCTGTATTTACATGAATATTGGCGGTATACCGCCGTTTGCCTGATTTTTTTTTTCCCTAATATAATTTGCCATAATAGTCAACAGCCATAATATTATATGACGTAATATTTATTTGCCCTACTCTTATTTGCTATATTAGTCACGTGCTAGAAGCTTTGTTTCCCATGAAGTCACTTACTATAACATCATTTGTCATAATCATTGTAAGCCCTAATTATCACGTGCCCTAATTATCACATGCCCTAATTATCACATTCCTTAATTATCATATGATAATTATGGAATGGCATATGCCATAACATCATTCGGACGGTTGTTATATTAGGAGAAACTGGATGCAATCGGGACTTTAAGGCACCCCGACTCGGATAGGTTAGGTTAGAAGGGGATGGCGGGGTCGTTTCAGCGAGCGAGGCGAGCGAATAGACCCCTCCATCCCCTTCGTGGTTATTTTTTTATAAACCACCCAGAAGTAGGAGCCTCGCGTAGCGTCGACCAAGCCCACCCTCGACCATGCATAGAATATTTTAAGGTTTTGTTTAGGTGCCATTTCAGTTAGGTTAGAACTGTCACCATTAATCATGTGTAATCATAATTATGGCGTTTAAATATTTGTCTAATAATTATTATGGCATTTAAATATTATGTCTAATAATCATTATGGCGTTTAAATATTATGTCTAATCATTATTATGGCAATTAAAAATATGAAAAACAATACGTATGGCACTTGTATCTTATGGTATCTAAGTTTCGGGCAATTAAAAGTATGTCCGGGTCAGCGGGATTGTCCGAAAGGGTTACCGCTGGCCCGGAACCTAAAGGGCTAAGGAAGGAACACGGGTGGGTTTTAGTCAGTAAGAGTCTGACACTCCCTTCCGCTCCACCCAGAGCGGGAGGAGTCATTTGATGATTTCCCATCCGCAAAAAAAATAAAAAAGAAATAAATGTATGTCATATGTCTTTTAGGGCAAACAAAACATTCGGGCAAATGAAATTCGGGAATATGATGATTATGGTATATAATCTTCGGGTAAACAATAGACAACCGAATATTGGCAGTATAGAGAAAAGATTAATATTTTTGCTTGTTTACAATTATTCGGGATTTCGATTTTCGGTCTAACATATATGGGACAGAAAACTTACTTGCAGTAAGATTTTTGATAATCGCCTCGTATTCCAAGTTTCTAAACACGATAATATTTTCGTCTTTAAAGCCGATGTTTCCGAACACCTTTTTTAGGCTTTTTACATCATTGTCGGTACCGTTTCTCGTGGACGGCTGATGATTCCTGTAATTATTAGATAGATATTTAAAATACTCTTCAGATGTACAGTCACGCAATAATGTCTGATTCCATGATTCTTCCGGGAACACCCAAATATTCCGAAATATTTTATTCCGAATTTCGATGTTCCGATTTTCAAAAGTCCGAATTTCATAATACCTAAGAATTATAATGTCTATTATTAAAAATCACGAAATTGATGTTACACAAAATTGAAAGTCATAAATGCGATTTGTTTGTTTTCCGATTGTCATATGTTCGAAGAATCAAATGCTCGATGGGTTCTCGGTCCGAAAAACGTCATTTCGACTTTAAATTTTCCGAATAACCTATTATAATTGGTACCCCCTTTCTTCTCCTAAAATTGTTTGTCCGAAAATCATTATCCATAACACGTTTGCTATAAACTTTAATAAACATAATGTTCAAAAATTCGAAATTTTGTTTTACATTAATTATCTTTACTTCTAAATCTATTCTGTCATAATATCGAGTAGATAAAATAAGGCAGTTGACAGATATAGCCACAGCTAGGTTTATTTCCACAGTATTATGTCTTATGGTGTTCTGCTGTGGGGATCGGCAGCTGACGTAGATTCAATTTTCATTTTACAGAAGAGGGCAATCCGCGCAATCTATAAACTGGGTCCTCGCGAGTCTCTTAGAAACAAATTCAAAGAAATTGATATACTAACTCTGCCTTCTCTTTATATTTTAGAAAGTATTTTGTATGTTCGCAAAAACTTAGGACTCTTCAAAATAAGAAGCGATTTCCATAATATAAATACACGTAGTAAAAATGAAATTGTGTTACCTAAATTTAGATTAACTAAAACTAGCGAGTCATTTCTTGTAAACAGCATCCGTTTTTATAACAAGTTGCCAAAGCCGGTTACAGAACTTAGCGATGGAAAGTTCAAAACCCTTGTCAAACGTGTCCTTATCAAAAAAGCATATTATAAGATTAAAGACTACGTTGAAGACAAGGTAGTCTGGCATAATTGCGAACAACGCGTAAATAGGAACGGATTAAAAATGACTGCAAGCACACCGAAACGTAACAAGGGCACATTATTTAAATTATAAGAAACGAATTCAAAGGAATTGATATACTAAAAAAGCATATTATAAGATTAAAGACTACGTTGAAGACAAGTAGTCTGGCAATAATTCCTTCTGCACATGTGGCTTCCCTGGCTTCTCATTAATGGCATAACTATGTAAATGTCTATTAACTGCTCTCAAATTGCGATGTTTAAGTTTTATTATTATTATTTTTTTACATACTTTTTGACATCATTTCTTTATTATTTGACATTATATACAGATAATTGAAAATTTTCATCTCTTTATTAGTGGTTTTAATGGGAATCATAACACTTAGTTTTAGTAGGTTTTTATTATTAATTTTCTTTTTTATTATTATTTATCCTTTTGATAGATTCTTATTTTGTAAATGTGAGGACTTTGTAGGCCTTATAGACTTTAGATCTGTAGATCATTTTCTATTTTATCAAGTACTTGGTACTTGTTGACAGGCCTGCGCTGTCCTCCCTTACTATCTGGAAACATTGTAAAAACCAATTATTTTTAAAAAGAGTAACCATGGAGTTTCTTGTCGGTTCTTCTCCATAGGAAACGACCAATTGGAACCGTGCACCTATAAAACATTTTGATTTTGATTTTTGATTAGTACTATAATAATTGAATCTCCTAATTTTGCATGAAATAAAGTCATATGTCCTAAGTATTGTATTATATAATGTGTATTATTCCGATTGTTCATTTATAATAAAATTGTGAGCTCTAAAACATTTTCTAAAAATAAGGTTTTAGTGACAGAAACGAATCGCTGTAAATCCGACTCCACGCAGTCTTGTCTGCCCTACCCCTAGAGTGTAATTTAAAATCGCGTAGGCGCGTGGGGCCGCCGGAGAGCCGCAGCGCCGGAGCCGTGACAGAAACCATGCCTGCTGCATGTTGCATGCTCGCTTGCTTGCTTGCTTGCATGCTGCATGCTGCGTGTTTGCTTCCATGCTGCATGCTTGCTGCATGCATGTTACTTTAGAGCCTTTACACAGAAATGTGTAAGTGTGCCCCGTGAAGCGTGGCTCAGTCGACACTAGGATGCAAGAGCGAGCGAATGACAATACAAATACTTTTTCCGTGCATCGAAGTCAAGTAGTGTCGCAGTGAAAATCTTTCGCGGTAATCGAAGTGTTGTGGCGTCGCAGAAAGGGTCTTTCGACTAACGGGTGTCGCAATTTCTTAGCATCGTATTAGCATTTTTCGATATTTTGTGCGTCGATATTTCGTATTCTACTCGTATATTTGCCTTGCTATTCAGTTTTACAAGGCGTTTTTATTTCGGAATTCTAATTAATCGGAATTCGTATTTTTGATGTTTCGAATTATCATTAATTCGGACTTTTTGTTATTCGATGTATTGAAACTCTGTATTTTAAAAATAGTAATTTTAAACGTTAGGAATATTGAAATTTCGAAATTATAAAAATAGGATGAATGATAAAATCGGAGTTGTTATATTAGGAATTTTGAAAAGCGGTATTTTGAAATTCGTATTTGTAACTGTCGGAATAAAGTTTTTCGTATTTATGTAGTGTACCCGATTCTTCCATAATATACAACGTTATTTTTAGTATACTGGATGATTTTTTTTACCGTCTCGAAATTTTTACGGGGTGTTCTACCCATGAATATGAACAACTTTCACTATGGGAGCAACTCCAAAATCGTGAAAAAAAAATCAGCTGTTTAATACACAAGTTCAATACCTACTTGACCAAAATGTATGAAACAGCTGATTATTTTTCGTGATTTCCGAGTTGGTCCCATAGTGAAAGTTGTTCATATTCATGGGTAGAACACCCCGTAAAAATTTCGAGACGGTAAAAAAAATCATCCGGTATATGCGAAACCTGAATCTAGTTTGTTCAGATTCTGAACAAACTATATTCAGGGAACTATATTCAGGGAACAAACTATATTCAAAATTATTGGAATCGATTCAGTTACTTATTCTAAACTTCAGAATAAGTAACTGAATCGATTCCAATAATTTTTACCCCATGTTATATTTTGTCCCAAAAATATTTAAAAAGGTTAAAAGTTGGACACCGAGCGACACTAGTAGATTATCCAATCTCCGCGCCGAACGGTTAGGTACCTAGGTACTATTATCAATGAGCGCAAGACGGCGGCGTAGGCGCGGCGCGGGTGAGCATGTTTTCGTACAGACAAACAGGTAAGCTTATATCTTTATGATTTTTCATGATACAATTTTGAAATTTTGTACATAGATTCTTTACATAAAAATACTAGACACGTGTTTCGGGTTTCGTATTACTAAAAATAATGGTTTATTTGTGGAAGGCTTAAACAAGTGGCAGCACAAATATGTGACATCGTAGGAACACCTGAAGGACAATTCTACTAATTTAAAACGTTCAAAATCTAGTCTCAGTCTCATCTCGGCGATAAACAAATGTCAAAGACTTATCAAAATGTAGGGAAATTAAAGGTAATTTTGACAGATTGAGACTGAGATCTGACTCAACGCTCTTAAAATTACTAGAATTGCCTCTCAGATTTATCTGACAAGACAAGTGAGTTCAAAACTATGTGCAAACCCAACAACACTGCTCGCTCCTAGGATCGAACCGAGGACCTCACGTTCGACAATATGATTAACATAATCGTGACATGATCTGTGATGCCTCTGGTGTTGCCATCGTAGAGACTAAACTGAATTACCTCATGTGTTACGAGACAGTTGTCTGCCTAACCTTTTCCCAGCTGAGTTGGGGTTGGTTTTCAATCTGAATACTAGTATACATGTAGCGATTGCCTATCTGACCTCCACAACCTAGTTGCAGGGTAACATGATACCACTTGGTAAGATTGGTTCTCAGACTTTTGGGAATCCAACTACCCATCTCTCCCGTCAAATATCTACGAATGACAGCCAAGACCAAGGACAATGTTGATTTTGACACGTGAAGGGGTCTCGGAATAAAATGGATGGTCAGCTCATCTTCAGACCGACCTCGACGATTGTTACCTAACCACGAGCCTCGCCAAGTGTTACGAGACAGATAACAAATAAAACTGAATACAAACTTGAAGTATATGGTCTTCTTAAACATGTGCTGGTTCAGTATGATGAGGTACTTCTCGCCGCTCATGTCATAGTACAACGCGTCTTTGTCGAACTTCAGTCCTTCGTCAGGAACGAGGATGGGGTTACTGAAAATGTAACGTACCTAAGTAGTTTGTGGTTAAGTAGGTTTTTGAATAAATCTGTCCATTGGTCTAAGGGTATCTCCGTTGGTCACATTCCGAGGGCCCAGTGTGAGTTTTTATACTTACCGATTCGATCGCAAATAACTATAGTATGAAATATGTATGAAATATTTGTGTTCCCTACCTATATTGTCACCAGACGTAACACATTCAGTTTCAGTACAAATTGAAGTTTAACTTTATCGAATTCTACTCTTCAAGCTTTCATTTGATACCCATATTAAAGGGGTTGAAAAAAATATATAATCCGCCATCTTGGAGCGGCGGCCATACTGAATTTAGTGTAATTTTACTAACTTTATCGTTTTCTACTCTTCCCCTTTCTTTTGATACTATAGGGATATGTACATATTATAGGGGTTGAAAAAATATATAATTGGCATGTTGGAGCGGCGGCAATATTGAATTTAGTGTAATGCTAATGTTACTAACTGTATCTTTATCTACTCTTCAAGCCCTTTAATTTGATACCCATATTATAGGGGTTGAAAAAAATATTATGCGCCATCTTGGATCAGCGGCCATATTGAATTTAGTGTGAGTTTATTAACTTTACCATTTTCTACTCTTCAAGCCCTTTCATAATTTTAAGTAATCCGCCATCTTGGAGCGACGGCGACGTCAATATTGAAATTATTACAACATTGTATTTTTATATTGCACATTGTATAATTACCTGAACTCAAGGTACCTATGCAAAATTTCAGCTCAATCGGATACCAACAAATGGTCGAAAAATGGTTTGCAAATTTTGACGGACAACTTACACACATACGAACAGTGCAAGCTAAATAACAGCTCGTAAAAATGAGTATATAATATATTTATAGCCCTTAAAGTATCGGTAACCATTCTCCAAACGGACTGTAGTATACTTATTATAGGGGTTCATTCTCCTGCCCGTATCCCAATTTATTTGAGGTCGGCGCAACATGTTTTTTCTTCCATACTTCACTATTAGTCGTCATCTCGGTAGTCACTCCCTTTCTAACCATATCACACATATTCACACATTCCATCCATCGTTTCTTTGGTCTTCCCCTACTCTTATAGCCATCGACATCCATACTCAAAACTCTCCTCACGACATTTTCCTCATTTCTTCGTAACACATGCCCATACCATGACAACCGATTCCCACGCAACTTTTCTGTTACCGGAGCCATTTTCAAACTTCCTCTTATGTACTCATTTCTCATTCTATCCATTCGTGTAACACCACACATCCCTCTTGTTGCTTATATTTTGCAGGATCGCTAATAAAATAAACATAATTACCTTGTATTTGCAGGCTTCAAATTAAAACCCTTTATGTCCGGCGAACTTTCTTCCATGTTTTCCATTGTTAAATAAACGAAAAGTACACAACCAGTTAAAAAAAACTCCTTATATATCACACTGAATTCTACAGAAGATGCAATGAAAAATGATTCCAAAACACGATACTTATTCCAATTTCAATTCTTTGTATACATTGAGCCAGTATACTCGTATATAATGGTTGGACTGAAGTAGTACTGTTTGATAAGACTAGCTCTGATAACTCATTGATAAGGTATCGGGCTATCGAGTAGTGAAGATAGTGCAATCTGATAAAATTATTCAGATACCTATTTTTTGTTTTGTTTGGTATTATACCACTGTATACAGGGTTATTTGTAAAACACCAAAAACCTCTTAAGAGGTCATTGTACTCATCATTATGAACAACTTTTACTATGGGACCATATCTGAAATCACGAAAAAAAATCAGCTGTTCCCTACATTTATGTTCGTATAACTCGTCACAAACAGCTGATTTTTATTTCGCGATTTCAGATTTGATCCCATAATAAAAGTTGTTCATAATGATGAGTACGATGACCTCTTAAGATCTCTTAATATATATGATCTCTTAATATATAAAACAAAATTAAGCTGAAGTGGAAAAATGGCAAATAACTTTTGGAGCAGTGGGTCCGTGGTTCTTAAAATTTGCCATTTTTCCACTTCAGCTTTTACACACCACATTCTAGTGATCTAATATGTTTGAACTGCTATAATGTTTTTATTGACTAATTCAACTAATTACCATAGGCTTATCAAAAGTGAAGTATTATATTATTTTAGTCGAATCGTTGAGCTCCTCAAGTTCTGAGTTGAGCTGCACGATTTTTGACAAATGCGTGCACTGATTGGACAGGTTCGCTCAACCTGTGTGGTTCTTTCCTCAAAAGACCATTTCAGACACCAATCTACACGGTCTTCACACGATCTGACCAAGATTTTGTCTGGACTTTAAAAGAGACTGTGACCTCTGAGTTTGTTTCGGCCTTCCTTCTCAGAATAGTCAGATAGGAAACGCCGACCTCATCTACTTAGTTTAAAAAAATATGATTATTGTGTAAAAGTGTTTGTACAAACCTACATACAGAAAATAAATCATTTATCATATAACATTTTATCATTAAAAACAATAATCAAGTAATCCCTGGATCAATCCATCAGGAGCACCTGATTTATTAAATAATAATAATGTGGCTTCACAGCTCATGTGGCAAAATGACAACTAACTTTTGGAGGCCGATGTATGACAGTTGATACCTACGTAAGAATGCGAGGGCTTCCAAACAAATATACAAAATTTTATAGATATATGTATGTACCTATGTATATATGTATGTATGTCCACGCATTTCTCCGCAACTATTAATCGGATCTTGACCATTTTTTTACTGGCTTACCTACATTTCTGCATCGTTCTCACATGTATCATTTTTAACATGAATGATGTAAACAAGACTTTGTAACCATATTATTTTGATTTAAAAGAGTGTCCATGGAGTTTCTTGCCCGTTCTTCTCCATAGGCCTACGCTTTGGAATGGGCAACTAGCTTCATCTTTCTGACTGACCGACCCCTTGACAATTCAAAAGTGCCTGTAATTGGTTTAATTGAAATAAATGCTTTGAGTTTTTTTTGAGTTTTTTTTTAATTTACTTCAACTTAGGGACCAGTGCAAGTTTCATCAAAATCGATTCAGTAATTTGGCAAAAACTAAAACTAGATCCCAAGACACCGACTTCCGAAATTAAAGTTATTTCATAATTTGGAGTTAATTTCTTTTGAAGTCGGTTTAATTTTTTTAAAATTACTTTTAAAAAAATCTACTACTTCTACCACTACTTACTTTTTAGGGTTCCGTACACAGATCCGCGAATGACACCTGGAACCGACGGCTTTTTTTTAGGGTTCCGTTGCCAAATGGCAAAAAACGGAACCCTTATAGATTCGTCATGTCTGTCTGTCTGTCTGTCTGTCTGTCCGTCTGTCTGTCTGTCTGTCTGTCTGTCCGTCCGTATGTCACAGCCACTTTTCTCCGAAACTATAAGAACTATACTGTTGAAACTTGGTAAGTAGATGTATTCTGTGAACCGCATTAAGATTTTCATACAAAAATAGAAAAAAAACAATAAATTTTAGGGTTCCCCATACTTAGAACCGAAACTCAAATTTTTTTTTTTCATCAAACACATACGTGTGGGGTATCTATGGGTAGGTCTTCAAAAATGATATTGAGGTTTCTAATATAATTTTTTTTCTAAACTGAATAGTTTGCGCGAGAGACACTTCCAAAGTGGTAAAATGTGTGTCCCCCCCCTGTAACTTCTAAAATAAGAGAATGATAAAACTAAAAAAATATATGATGTACATTACCATGTAAACTACCACCGAAAATTGGTTTGAACGAGATCTAGTAAGTAGTTTTTTTTTAATACGTCATAAATCGTAAACCACAATTTACCATTCATTCAATCAACTCAAAAATAAAAAAAACATTTAATTTCATAAACATAAACCTTATGCATAAACCCGGATGTTACGGAACCCTCGGTGCGCGAGTCCGACTCGCTCTTGCCCGGTTTTTTTTTTAAATCCTATGATGCTCGCATATATTGTAACTTCCCATTAGTGGCAGAATTTTCGGAATCCTTCGGCACCGCGTGCGTGTCTATTAGAATTTTCGGAATGGGATCAGTAGTTCCGAAGATCACCCCTTACATACAAACTCATTTTGACCTCTTTATAATATTAGTACCTACCTAGGTATAGATAATTTCTACCGAAATAACCCATTAACTCAAACGAGCTTTTAAGAGACATTACCATAGGTAGGTACTGTACGAAGGTAAACTAAATCTAATTTAAACCTCTTCCACTTAAACACCCAAGTTTACCAACAAAGGTACATGTAGACACGTAAACACCCAGGTGTAATTACTGCCGTCTTGTACACACCGTCCGGCATTGTGTCCGGCTCATTTGCCGGCTGATCCGGACGTCCGGCGGCCATTAGCGACCGCTTCATCGACCTCACCGGTTCGGCTAAATTATTCGCAAATAATTTGCTTCTGAAATGGTGCTTTAATTACTGCTGTATTTTGGGTTTAGACTGAGGGGCCCGTGGCTAAAAAATAACAGCCGCACAGGTTGATCGATCAGGTTAAGCTACACTTACCGCGGTTGGTCTGTGGATGGGTGACTATCTTTACATACCAAGATGCTTGCTGATGCTTTCCGAGGCGCGGAGGGGCTGTGCCTCGGAAAGCACGTTAAGCCGTTGGCCCCGGCTGTCATTCGTGGATCTTTGACAGTCGCTACGGGTAGTCAGTAGCCCGAAAGTCTGACAACCAGTCTTAACAAGGGGTATCGTACTACCCAGTAACTTGGTTGTGGAGGTCAGATAGGCAGTCGCTGCATGTAAAATACTGGTATTCAGCTGCATCCGGTTAGACTGGAAGCCGACCCCAACATAGTTGGGAAAAGGCTAGGCAGATGATGATTTTGGTTTTAGACGGCTAATGTCATTTTACCAATTTAGTATCTATTTTCTTTTTTTTTCATTTAACCCACATTATATTTAAATAATTAAAAAATACTTCCCCCATACTTCCCGTGGGTGTTGTCTGTGTGGTGCCGGACTTAAAGAATAGCACCACCCCATACTTCCCGTGGGTGTCGTAAAAAGCGACTAAGGGGCGTAGCGGAGAATGGGCAGCAGCGTTCTCTATGCATTCCACCACCATACCATACTGCGATCGCCAACCCGCCTGCCAAGCGTGGCGATTGTGGCAAACCCCCCCCCCCCCCCCCTTTTGGGGGAGGCCTATGTCCAGCAGTGGACGTCTTTCGGCTGAAATGATGATGATGATGAATTTAAAAAGCTAACAGTCTTAAAAAATAATAATATGTACAAGTAAAAGGAGGAGAAATTATCAAAGGGCATCAAAAAATTCGTCCGCATCGCTGTCAATAGGAAACGTGCCCAAAAGGCCAGCCTTTTGGGCACGTGGCCATGCTGCCAGCAGCATGGCCACGTGCCACGTTGTATGGCAATGCAGATTCTTTGGCCAAAAAATAGGCCAGCCCTCTGGTCACGTAAAGAGTCGACCAACCGTTTTCGATGGCGATGATCCCATGGCCCTAGTGTTTCAACCCCAAACGGCTCGAACATATAAGTTCCAAAGGGATCGGAAGGGATCGGAGTATTTGCGCCGTTTGAGGTTTTCCGCACCTGCAGCAGCCGCTCCAGCACAGCCGTGCTTGGAAGATGGGATGGCGACAGGGTGTCGACACACGTTGCATCCCACACCAAAGGCATACCTACCTTCCAAGGCATCGTGGTCATATAGAGACATGAGGAACGGGCCAGGGTGTTGATGTCGAGGCGTTTGTATACAATGTTATTTTTAGTACATGCGAAACCTGAATATAGTTTGTTCAGAATAAGTAACTGAATCGATTCCAACAATTTTTACCCCATGTTATATTTTGTCCCAAAAATATTTTAAAAAAGGTTAAAAGTTGGAGCGACACTAAGTAGGTTATCCAATCTTCGCCCCGAACGGTTAGGTACCTAGGTACGAACGCAAAACGGCGAGGCGCGAGCGGCGCGGGTGAGCATGTTTTTGTACGGACAAACAGGTAACTTAACAAGCATAAACTTTGTGATTTTTCATGATACAGTTTTCTTTTGTACATATAGATTCTTTTTATAAAAATAATAGACACGTGTTCCGGGTTTCGCATAATTATACTAAAAATAATGTTGTATAATATGCTAGTTGGGCAGTAAACTCTGCTTGCGCGATGCAGGATTTTACGTGACGTCAGTACGATGCGTAGTTCGCACGTGGCGGTGTAGATACCGCTACCGCCTCATCCAAGTGTTGATCGCTCTTGTCGGTGCAGCAATGCCTTCAAATCGAACCTAAGATTCAATGCCTAGCTGTCGCGATTGTGATCACTGGACAGACGAGGCTGTCGTCTTCCATAAAATAACTAAAACCAAAAAAAAAAAAAAAAACTACTACTACTACTTACGTCTAGTACTTTACTATGAATAAATAACTTGTTTTCTTTCCATGTTCCACTATAAAAACAAACATGAGTATGCTATGACGTGTTAGATCTAGTGATATCTATGAACATTCTGAGATTATTTACTATAGGGCTGGCAGGCTTCAGAGTTTTATACAAAGAAAATAAGAAAACAAAATTTTTCTTTGATAAGTGTTTATTTTTGTAAGACTTTTTCTCTTCGTTATAATGTTAGCTTATGAATATTAAGAGAAGGGATTTTTTCGTATAATGAGTAGGTACGTATTTAAAATGTGTATCATCCACATCTTTTGTGGACATTGAGATCCGTTCTATTATTTTTATATTTTTATTAGCCTATTTTGTGTCCCATCATCATCATCATTTCAGCCGAAAGACGTCCACTGCGGACATAGGCCTCCCCCAAGCACCTCCACTGCAACCGGTTCTGTGCTTCTCGCATCCAACGGGTTCCTGCGGCCTTCACAAGGCCTTTTGTGCCCCACTGATGCGCAACTCGTTTTTCCTTCCGTCGCTATTATTACATCAACAAAATGCCATCGCGAAAACGTAAGTATTTAAAAACAAGCATCCATCCATACACCTCTTGAAATGCCGGAAAATAACCGAATAAATAGATAATAATAATTGCGCTCGTGATTGAAGTGAAATTTCCTAAAAAATAAAGAACAAGAGAGATTTAATGTGAGAGACAGAGAGAGCTATATTTTCCTTCTGTCTCATGTAACGAGACAGCATACCGGCACAGATTTAAAACGCTCCTGTATTTCAAAAATTACTATTGACAACAGTGACTGTATATGTCCTGATTCTATTGCCAATCATTTTAATAATTTTTTCATTAATTCGGTTACCAATAATGGCCTTGATAATAAAGACGACTTACGACTAAAACAAATGGATCATATTGAATCAATCAGTAATTCAATATTTTTGTACCCTCTGGATGGTAGTGACCTTAAAAAAATAGTGATGTCTCTAAATGATTCCAAAGCTAGTGGTTATGATAATATTCGCACTGACATCATAAAACTGTCAGTAAATATAATTCTAGAGCCACTTCTACATGTTATTAACCTCTCTCTAGAACAACGAATATTTCCCGATTTATTAAAGAGATCAGTAGTGAAACCAATATTTAAAAAAGGGGATAGCACTCAAATGGACAATTACAGACCCGTGACTTTAATACCGATATTTTCTAAAATTTTTGAAAAAGCGTTTCATAACAAATTAACAAACTTCATTGAAAAGCACAAGATTATTAAGGATGAACAAAATGGGTTTCGTAAAAATAGAAGTACATCTTTAGCAGCTTTTCGATTAATAAAAAAAATAACAGACTGTATTGACAAAAAAATACCTGTTACAGTTTTATTCATGGATATGAGTAAAGCATTTGACCATGTCTCTCATGAACGATTATTAGAAAAGGTTTCCAGGTATGGAATCAGAGGAACGGCATATAACTGGCTGGAATCTTATTTGTCCGATAGAGTACAATCAGTGGAAGTGACGAAGTATAATGACCAAACTAAAACGTTAGAATCACTTCAATCTTCGTTTATGTTTAATAGATATGGCGTGCCACAGGGCAGTATTTTAGGGCCGGCAATGTTTTTGCTTTACATAAATGATTTCCCAGAAGTTATAAATCATAAATGTGTACTATTTGCCGACGATACTACAATTATAATTAAAGGACAAGATAAAAGTTCGTACGAACAAGAAATAAATATTGCTCTTCAAAGAACTATAGAGTGGATAGAGGCTAATAATTTAAAAGTTAATATTAATAAAACTAAGTTTATGCAATTTCATACCTGTCGATCAAAACCGCTGGCCTTAAATATATCTTATAAAGGGGTCGCCCTGGCAGAAACTGACTCTGTTAAGTTTCTTGGAATAAATCTGGATAAATTTTGCTCATGGAAAAATCATATAAATGACATTTGTGCTAAAATAAATAATTTTATATACCCTTTGAGGCGTATAAGCTGCAAGGTATCTAGAAATGCTGCAATAACGGCTTTCCATGGCTATATAACCTCCACTCTAAGGTATGGTATTATCCTGTGGGGTCGTTGTGTGGAGATTGATCAAGCATTCGTAATGCAAAAAAAGTGTCTAAGAGCTATATTTGGGCTGAAGCAAATAGAATCATGTCGTCAATTCTTTAGGAAATATAAAATATTGACTCTACCGTGTATTTATATATTAGAATCGTGTATATTTGTTTTCAAACATAAGAGACTTTTTCAACAAGCTACAAGCTACTATGCCCCACGATCTATGTATACTAATAATTTATTTCAACCGAGGACGAATCTCACATTTACAGGCAACAACAGCTATATTATGTGCATAAAGTTGTATAACAAAATACCAAATTCTATAAAAACGCTACCATTGTCTAGATTTAAAAATCATTTGACGAGGTTTTTAATTGAAAAATGCTTTTATAGTGTACATGAATTTTTGGATTATAAATTGTAAGTTTTGTAAATTGCAGGGTCATTTTAATTTATTATGGTTATTATTTTTGTGTGCCGAATCCCTCCCATTATTGACATGATTATTATTGACATTTATGATTATTCTTTTTATTACTTATTATTTGTTTTTTAATTTTAAAGTGACATTTATTTAATTCAATGACACAAATTTAATGGGATTATCTGTTTACTAACTGCATGATTATGATCAATAACTAATTTCAATAAAATATGTAGCCTTATTTTATATTTGCACGCCGAAATTAAAGGCAGAATAAGAGAACAATTCTGTATATTTTACCAACCTTCTGTACCTTATTTATGCAAATAAATGACTTTTGACTTTTGACTTAACGAAATGTGCCTAAGTGTGACGCTTCCTTGAAATTTCAATCTCATTACTCGTCCAATTATTGAATCGCCGCGCCACCTAAGAAGTATGACTTCAAAAATTCAGTTGAATTTGGAAACTTTCTTCTTCTATCAAGTAGGTAGGCTGTGTTGCCTCATACCTCTTAGCACTAACAATATTTAATATCGCTGCTAATTGAGATTTTTTGTAACACCCAGATCAACGCAGACAAAAAGCCGACGTGGCAGCCCTTAACGAAACAAAAAAAAAAAAATAACATGCATAGTAACCGTAGCGTCATCCATCACGACACTTCCTTCGGGCTAAAGGGGGAGGGGGGTGAAAAAGGGGGGCTGGTCACGCAAACGTGATTACAAGCCTTCAGTTGTGTTACATTTTTAACGCCCCTTACGCCAACCATTAATCTAACAATATCATTCTACCAGAAAATATGGCGGCCATTTTATTTATTTTTTTAATTTTTATATTTGAGTAGGGTTGACGTGGCGTGGTTAAGAATAGGAGATTTGATGCTGGTAAGTGCGTAGCCACACGATGCGATGCAATGCTTACGCGGTAGGTATACAACATAGCATAATTACCCTATAATGTTCCCAGTACTTGGACACAGGCCTCCTCTCGGTGAGAAGGAGTCGGCCGTAATGCACCACGCGGACCCAGTGCGGGTTGGCAGATGTCAATGTCTTCGAATTTTTGGTTAGGACATGCCGGTTTCCTCACGATGTTTTCCTTCACCGTTTTGAGAGCAGTGGTAGTGAAATAATTTAACACGTTCCGGGACACTAAACGCACATAGACGTGAATTGACGTGATAACAATAAAACTTCTATTGTGTCTCGTGTTGTGTCCCGGAACGTGTTAAAGTAAGTAAGTCTGGGTTTGAACCTACGACCTACAACTCGTAAGTCACGGCCGTTACCATTAGGCCACCACTGCTCCTGAGCGGTGACGCTACGTAATCTTACATTAGATCTATATTCCCCTGACTGCTATTAGAATTGAAAGTAGATACCAAAAATCATATTTTTGCCAGCAATATTTTGGACATTCTTATCCAAACATCTAAACATACAAACTTTCACATTTATAGGATACTAGCAGTGCCCCGCGGTTTCACCCGCATAGGTGTCGATCCCGTGGGAATATCGGGATATAAAGTATCCTATGTGTTATTCTGATATAATATGAGCTATAATTACTGTAGTTTCATCAAAATTCGTTCAGTAGTTTTTGCCTGAATGAGTAACAAACATCCATACATTTTCGAAAAATAGTGTTACAGCCAAATTAGACCGATTTTAAATTTTCCATAGAAACAGAGATTTCCAGTTATCTTTTTTTAAATAAGACATTTCTAAAATGTTCTCTACTAACTTTTTAGACCTTTGTATCCTGCTTATGCGTATGAAGTTTCATTAAAATCGGTTCATTCATTTCGAAAAATAAGGGCTTGAAAGTTTGTATGAAATGCCGTACGGCGTAAACGCTCTTAAGCGTTACGCTGTGATGTCGAAAAAAGTAAAAAAATAGTAGACATAACTTGCAATTATTTTGTATCGAGAAAAATTAATTGAATCGTATATTCCTTTTACATGATACTAGACCAAAGAGTCAAAAAACATATATCAAAATGTTACATCCCCATTCCACATACTTAACAAGTTACACGAAATAGAAAAACCATATTTCTTTCAATATTTATATCACCTTATGTGATATTAGTAGGATTTACGACGTTGCCGTTTGTGAGACAAAAATGTAAAGCTTTAACATTTGATAAAAACCTCTCTGTGACCAATCTCAGTCATCACTTATCAACCACTTGTGTCTACCTCTCAGAGGCTCGAACCTGATGATACTTTAGCAAACTGTCCCTAAACTTCACTTAAACCTTACAGAGGTATTCTAAGGTGTCGAGTGAGCTCTCCAAGCTCAACTGTACTGAGCTCATTCGAAAGGTTAAGTACCTACATAAGGACTTCATTTAAGCATTGTTAGCAAAATAATATTTTTTTACAAAAAATCGGTTGATTTTTTTACATTCACCACGCCTGTTTTCCTCACAAGGGTTAGGCAGAGGTGTACAGTCACGAGCAACACTTGGCAACTTTAAATTGCGATTTTTTCAGGAAATAACGAATGCAACGTTGAAATACGTCACTTTACATAAACCTATACTATTCGGAAATACTATGTTCCTAATAATATAAAATTTCATTCAAAAATAAAGGAGAAAATCGCCTTTGAATACAGCCAAGTGTATACATACTTATGCTCGTGACTGTACTATAGTAGTTACCCCCCATTTAGCCAGATATGCGAGCCTATTCTCAGGCTCCAGGCTGCACTGAGAATTCTAATGGAAAAACCCAATAACACTGTCTGACCTGGGAAACGAACCCAGGACTTCATGCTTAGCAGTAGCGCTTACGACCACTAGACCAACGGGGCAGTCACAGTGAGTTGTGTGTTTTAGCTTATAGGGTATAAAAAGACCCATCACAAAGCCGTCAACTATGAATTCTGTAAATCAAACCCAGCAAATATTTTAGTTGAGAGAATTTGACAGTCATCGCTCAACCCTAGTTTATGGGTCTTAGGGCTGATTTTTCCATCGCCAGGTAGGTAACTTTTATTCGAGGAATAAAATTGACGTTTGACAGTTTTTGTATGAAAGAACTGTCAAAATTTCAAAATTATTCCTCGAATAAAATCATCTCATAGATGATTGAAAAATTTGCCCATAGTGAATCTCACACAATGCTACCAGAGGGACAATTCTCGTAATTTCAAAAACGTTCACATCTCTCAATCTGTCCAAAATACCTCTTATTTTGACAAGTTCTTGACATTTTTTTGTCGAGATGAGACTAGACTAGATTTTGAACATTTTAAAACACGAGAATTAGCCTTCTGATCTGCAGGATATGTGAAGAGGCCATATACAAAATACTCAAAACCGCCAGACAGTTATAAAGTCAAGTATTCAATCTAGCCTGCATGGTCCTCACATTCACAGTCACTTTTCTCTTTAAATGTCATCAAAAATATTATTTCCCTCTCTCACTGCAGAAAAATCTCATGGACATGTGCATTCCTCCTGCCCTCACCTATGGAGCGCAGACATGGTCACTAACGCATCGCCAAAAGTCCGCAGTCGGGGTCTGTCAGCGAGCAATGTAGCGCAGTATCCTTGGAGTTTAACTTACTGATCGTATAAGGAACTCGATACTGCGTTCTAAACTCAAATTACCGATGTAGGTCACACGGCTGCCAAGCTAAAAAGGAACTGGGCTGGTCACGACTGTCGCATGCCGGAGGAGCTATCGGCTAAAGTAACCACACAATGGGCCCCATACAGCAGCAAACGACAACGCGGCAGGCCCAGAATGAGATGGCGGGACGAACTCGACTCATCCCACAAGGATTGGCGTATAACAGCACTGGATAGGGATAAGTGGAAGGAGGGAAGGGAGGCTTTTGCCCTTCAGTGGGACAGAAATGGCTGATAATAAATAACACCGTCCACTCTCTTCTTGCTCCCCGCGCTAGCATCGATCATTTTGGACACTCACATCTAGTTGAATATCTTGTCTGGATCTTAGAAGATTTAGTAATAGGTGCCTAAATACGACGCACTACTAGGCAGCGGTACTAGGCAGATATCGAATCTCAATTGTAATGTTATGTCTTCCTTTAGTTTATTTATTGAGGAAAAATTAATAAAAAATAAATTACAAGTATTTCCATGTGTGACCGAATGAAATAAAATACGCATTACTATTTTGGCTGATACAAATAATTTGCCTCTGTTAACGCTGCCTACGGCATGACGGCTCTGCTAAAGGTAACCACTATAATACAAGTAGGTACCTATTTATAATCTGAGTCTCCAATATGGTCCACGTCGCCGCGACGCAGCTTTATTTGTGTGTGTACTTTCTTTGTATATGCTGAGATAGGAGCCTTTTTGGCCTCGAACAGGTCTTTTTTTATAATCTATATTTTTTTTGTTGTTTTCAGGGCCGGTTGTTTCAAATGGTTGGTTAACGTAACATATGTACGTTAAATAATATCATTACGTAATCGTAATTATTTGACGTAAGTCAAGGTTATAATTTTGTAATTGTAATTTGAAACAACATTTTTTTTGGTTTGACGATAGTTAGCGCCATTTTTGACGTATACGCGTGCGTCAAGTGGACGTGAAACAACCCGCCCGCGCGCCCTTAATGTAGATAACTTTTTTATATGTAACTTTTTTAGTTTTAAATGCTCCTTTTTTACTATTTGTATTTCCTGTGTGTGCCCCAAATAAAATACTTTTCTTTCTTTTCTAGTTCGGAGTTAGCTAAAGCTGCGGGTTCCTAGAAGAACGGTGGCACATAAGTACGGCCGTGACGTAACGACTACCATGAAAGTGATGGCAGCTAGGTTTGACTTTACGGTGTCAAAAATGCTCTCTAGGAACACACAAACTTAATTTCATAACAACTTCCGGCGCGGTAACGGCTGTAACCGTATTTTAAAAGTTTATGGAATGTTATTATTAATAATGAATAAAACCCTTCGATGGAACTGTGGCCATAGGCGAGCCTCTAGTCGTGCACAATCACTTGGAAAACTTGGATTGAAGGAAAGGTACTCACTGGTTTTCCCGGTCGACGGCTTTTCGGTGGCGCCACTCCAATACAGTCCAGGGACGTCCCTGATTTTACACTTAACACTGACACAGAATTGTTGAAGGTCTTTGTAGGTAGGTTTTGTTAGAACATGGTTGATTTATGTTTTATAGCCGGCGGAGGATCGCACGCGCCATTTTTCCGTTGAGTTCTCTTGAGTGAGTTGTTAAGGGATTGATTGAATCCGGAAGGAAATGAATGAACGGAATTGGAGGAAGGGTTTGGAATGAGGAAGTTGTGTGACTGTGCATTAGTCAATTGAATGTTTTTTATTTATTTTGATACTTTAACATGGAATGACAGTAGGGCGACAGCCGTATAATTTGGTACTTTACGTCAAACACAGCTACCGCAGTGTATAATTGATTTGCTTATTTTATAGACTATAAACTTTAAGCCATAAGGCTGAGATCACGTTGATTTACTGTAAAAAACAAGTGGTGTACGTGCTCTCAATGTGTGCCATATACAAACATATTAAACAGATTTCATCCACAACGCTCTATACGGATACGGGATACGGTTGTAGCCGCCTACCGCCCTAGGTAAACGATTTAATTCTCCGTGATATTGCTGGTACGGTTGTGACAGTATTGTGATTTTGTATGAAAAATTCGACTGTCTTTCCCTAATAAAGGACCGCGCCGGAAAGTGATAACGTTTCATTGACGTCGCCGTCGTTCGCCGATAAATTGCGGACGCTATGTAGCCGCCACCGCTCTTCTAGGAAACTTTAGCTTTAGTGAAATGCTACTTTGTTCGGAGAGTTGTTGGCGTGTTTACCACAAGTGGGGACGCTGTACAGGGCTAAAGCTTCAGGATAGCCCCCGAAATTCAAACTTTCTTACGTTTTTTTGCAATTTGCGGGTTAGTATCAGAGGGACAATTCTCGTAATTTTAAGAACGTTCACAGTCTGGGGGCCTAAAAAGGCCACTTTGAAAGAATCATAAAAGGGTAACATAATGGACAGTTAACCGTTAAGTTAATCGTATCAAATCCCATTGGTGAGGCATTTTTCAGTTTTTTTTTGTCTGTGCTAAAATACCAAACAATCCGATCCAAATCCAATCCCAATCTCTTTGATTATACCTACATAGTGCAGCGAAAAAAAGAAAAACAAGGACTGTCTTCGCCATACTTATTATAATTCATAATGTTATCCTTTTATGATTCTTCAAAGTGGCCTTTTTAGGCCCCCTGATAGACTGAGGAACGTTATCTTAATTTTACGAGAATTCAGGCGTAGCATGACGCTTTCTATTTCTACGAAGAATAGACACAGCTCTTTCTATACAAAGTGACATTTCGTTTCTCCATTTTTGACATCGCACCGTAGAAATCCTTCTACAATCTTTAATTCTGTCTTTCGTTTCTAACGATCTTTGTTTAGGCCCTTTATAAGTGCTATTTCAGAAGAAACATTTCTATCCCAATTGTCAAAATCACACTGACAACTGTCAGTTGTCTAAGGTCTTTGAGTATTAAACCAACCGGAGACGCCACGAGTACTAATATCTATGCAAATAAGTCTGTCACTTTCATCGCGGGGGACGAGGAAACGCAATAATACACTAATGCAATTTGATCGCGTTGTTACGCACGCACACAAAACAAACACAAGCATAAACTATACGCACACATGTATATAACCGGTATGACCGGCGGTCTCGTACCTTTGGCAGCGGGGATCGCCTGACAATGGCGCCTCCAGTTGGTTTAATACTCAAAGTCTAAGGTACTGAAGAGATTTTGTAATCGCTAAAGACAGTAGAAAACTTTCTACTCGACGGCCACAAAGTATATACGGTTATCTACAAAATCCCACGAAACAAAAAACAAAATTCCCAAAATTCCACTTGACGTCGCCGTCGTTCGCCGATAAATTGCGGACGCTATGTAGCCGCCACCGCTCTTCTAGGAAACTTTACCTTTAGTGAAATGCTACTTTGTTCGGAGAGTTGTTGGCGTGTTTGCCACAAGTGGGGACGCTGTATAGGGCTAAAGCTTCAGGATAGCCCCCGAAATTCAAACTTTCTTACGTTCTTTGCAATCTCTCAGCGACAATCAATGTCAAAAACTTGTAAAAAAATGTAGGAAAATTAGAGGTAGATACTTTTGACAGATTGAGAAAAAAAAAGAACGAAAATTAAGATAACGTTCTGAGGAACGTTTCCGTCCTACCGTCGTGCTCATGCTACGCGTGCACTATAAATGTTTTAGGTTGATGTCAACTCGACATTGGTCAGGGTGTCATGGTGTTTTGACATTTTTTTTTTAGTTATATATGCACTTGCCATAGATAAAAATAGAATAGAATAGTTTTCTATGAGTCTGCTCAATACTGTAGTTACATAAGTTATAGGAAAGAATTTAAAACTGTCGAAGATAAAAAGACAAGACTGTATTCTCAATCTTTCACGAATTTTCCGTAAATCGTGCGTTTCCGTGGTACTTCGGCTTCAATCGAAGTGCTTTCCACTTGAACATGTAATTGAAACTGGACACTAGGGGTCGCCACTCACGCTGAGTGCCAGAAGTGTGATCTGACACTAGTGGGGTACGTATTAGGTATACTTCGTTACAAGTTCACGATGACCTTTTTTATATTATGGTGTTGTATATTATGATTTATGTTAGTTTTTTTAAAAATAACTAGCCGTTGGGTTTGACTTTATTTTATGTATATTTCAACAGGGAAAAAATAAAACATCGAATTCAATGATGACTTTTATTCTAATTAAATTTAAGTGGAAACATGAATTCTTATAACACGAATCTAAAGAAGGAAACACTATTATATTCTTAATTACGAAATACTTATTAAATTAACAAATTGTCTTTCATTTTGTCATCGTTCAAATAATACAACACAACTTGTGTCAACTAAACGGAAACGCAAGCCATTAATTATGGCACGAATTACGACCACAATGACAATAATAATTAATTAGAAAAAACAAAAAAACGACTATTACAAAATAAATCATGCAAAATATAATCACAAACATTGATTTTTTTTTTTGCAAAATTGTGCCGAAAACGAGCTTTCTCTTAAATTGAGCAGAGGACAACTTTTGTTTTGTAAAAATGACCAAATAATAAAAATAAAAGGTATACTTTTTTTTCAATGAATATTATTTTTCTGTTTACCTTATTATGACCGTCAATAACTTCTGAATAGGTTCTAGAAATAATTAATTTAGTTACTAATTTTAGTGGTTTGGAAAAAACGAGTATAAAAATGTATTTCTTTCGTTGCAATATATTTCGTACCTAATTAGTTTGTTTTGCGTTGTCCTCTACCTACATTTTACAATACGAAGCTCGCCAGTGCCAAATGTAACACTACTTATGTTAAAAGTGTAACAATTATATGTAACTGTAATTAAAAACATTTTACAATTTTATCTTTATGTTTTTACCATTATTTTGAGAAGGCACATGAAAATTTTCTTATAAATAAATGAATCGACAGCGCGACGAACAAAATCTTTAAGTTCAACTCATTCTAGTGTTCACTAAAAAGCGAAGATAAATATTAATATTTTATTGGGGTTGCGATTAAATAGTCGCAAGTGTGTCGTTACCTTTAAAGAAAATTGCAAATACGTCGCCAGCCTTTCTTCAAGCTCAATTACCGTTCTGTTATTCACTTTATTTGTAACAGTATATATATATATTACGAACGGATCTTACATACTATATAAAAATACAACAATATATTTTCGGATAAAAATTGTATGACATGTCGATCGTTACTTGAAGGCAACAGAGGTTGCAAAGTAATATCAAGTTATATAACTAACTGAGCCAAACGAACGAACGAATGAAGCCTTAGTGGCAACATTAATGTTTTTGATTTTGACACATTGACGTGGCAAGCTTGAGGGATAAAAAGACAAAAAAATATACAATTGTATGTTTATGAAAGAATCAAAAACATATACCTACATATTTTTCAATAAAGGGCAATCAAGATTTTTTATATGGAGCCTGGCATCCATCCTCCATCCATCTGGCGTAGCATGGCTGTCCGCCATTTTGATTTTTTTCTAAATGGCGGCCACGCATGAAACCAATCAACTTTGAACGTTAATATACTCGGAAACGTGACACTTTACGCGAGTCTTAATATGTTTTTTGTGAGCATTGATGTCACCTATCGATTTACATAATTACACGCGTGATCGCCATTTTGAAAAATAAAAACAAAATGGTGGACGTCCAAAGCCCTTTTTTATACATCATAAATTATTATGTAGGTATGGAATTTGTAAATTTACATTAACCACTGATTTAAAAAGGTAGAAATTTTTATTCTGTTTTCTGTCGTTTTATGTCACCACATTATGTGCCCAGAACCTTTAATAAATCAGAGAGACTCCATCTCCAAAGGCTTTGGCAACTAACCAACACGTCATACAAATTCGAGTGGTACCTAGTTGATATGCCACAGACAATATCTTATTTTGTACACACTACCGTATTTTACAATGGTCTACATTATATAAAAATTAAAACACAAATATTTGGATTATCGAACTTAAACAGAGGTATTTTGTTTGACTTTTTTAAATATATTTTTTTTACTCAAACATTACCGTTTTCTTAAATATCAATGGTTTTGTTCCCAAAACAGATAATGATTCGCCAGCATGATTTTAGCTTGAACTGAGCAGAATAACAATCAGCGTATGTACATGTATAGCCGATAGCAATAACAGTGAAAATTCCTATGACATGGAATAACTCCCAAAATATCAAAGACTAAAAAATAGAGATACAATGATAAAATGTTCGCTCGCTAAACCGAATCAGAGCGATTTAATATTTTGAAAACGATATTTTTTTAATAAATCGAAACTTTTTAGGTACATTTTAATAACGGAGGACAGGAGTTTCCCATAGATTTTATTCCAAAATCATAGGCAGTTTCTTAATAAATAACAAAACAATGTATATCGCTCGCTACCACTACGCTATAAGTAAGAAAAATATATACTTTTCATATTACCAAACTAATATTACGAAAGCTCGTGAGAATACATAGTATATTAGGGTGTTTTTGCGTGCGATGCTTTTTACAGATACTTTATTTTAATAATATGAAGTTGTTTCATCAACAAAAGAAAAGAAAATTTCAAGAAAATTTTCAAATTATTATATGATTAAGACATATAATTACTAACGACAAGTACTTTTTGACAAACTGTAAAAATCATCGCACACAAAAACTTTAAGTGTCACAAGAAAATGTCTTTTACATTTTTAATACTACAATACACTAATAGATATACAAACGATCATACACGTTCCCGCTTTTCAAAGAGTACCAAACAATCCCGTTGTAGAATAAAGAAAAACAAAATTGGAACAGGCAAGGACATTATACATTACACAGGTTCAAAAGAAATCAGTTTAATTTTTTTTTATTAAAAACCAAAACTGTATTCGCCCTTCCACTTAACTCTACACACTCGAAAACTTAAAAAAAAAAAGAAAGAAAAACAAACGATTTTTTACATGTCTTTAGGATCTGCTGCTTTTAAATGTCTTGCGGAATCACCCCTCCCTGTCTATACTTCTGTCATAATTTAGGAAAAAACCGTTTTGAAAGCTGTCTTTTTAAAAGATGGTGTTAAAAATAATAGAATACATTAAATGCGTATCACAACTGGCCTCTAACGTCGGTGATGAATTTTAAAAATCTCCTTTGATGTATGTAAAGTACAAAATTTTATGGTTTATTCTCCAAATATTTAAATCACTACTTCAAAACTATGGAAGCCAAAATGGTGGTGTTGCTAGAAACGCCACCTACAAAAATGCGACATAATATTTTTATTGTTACTTTATTTACCTATGCATTTATTGTAAACGTACGCATCTAATAGTATAGAGATAGCTTTTCTATTAAACAGTGGTCCTATTATACTTTTTTTTCAAGATAATAAGAAAATATAGCAGTGGTCCAATATTCAATTGAAATAAAGTTATTTGAACCCTCCCAAACGTTATTTTAAAAACGACTTATACAAATGTTTTCGTCAGAGATGTCCCAGCTTTAAAATTTATTTAAAAATGACTAAAATATATTCTGTCATTAAGTCACTGATAAAATTACATTTGGCGGGTCATTCAGTAAAAAGTTCGCCAAAATGCCGTCGTAAGATTAGAAGAGCTATCCCATTGTTTCTTTTGTTTTTAGATGATTATCATTTTAATATAATTCATTTATGATTGTGGTTCTGACCCTGCCTCGTTTAAGCGATATAACTATTTTAATGGTACATATTACAAATTGTTACATTTCCCTTATATATAACTACGTTACTAAAAAGCTTTGACCAAATATTTTAGGCCGATAGGAACTGAACGGACAAAATGATATAAATCTAAAAGGATTGAAAATAAAAACGCTATAGAGAAAATCGAAATGTGCTCTAAAGTCGACTAAAATTTTACAATGTTTTTTTTTTCAGAACTGCGATTTCCAACGCTGATAAAGTAACTGTATCCTTAGACTAACTCTCACTTATGTTAATTACAAAACTTACCTTAGAGCACTGTCGTAGCAACAGTCAAGTTAGCAATTTTCTTAGGGCGCCTCGCAATTTGGTACATGATTACTATTTCGGTGTTAAATCAGCTTCATATATTACGAAGAAATTTTCGAATACAAAACAGCAACCCGACTGCGTAACACACAATCAATCACAATCTAATCTACAAAAGATTATGAAGAGAATTGATAATCCATTGTTTCATTTGTTTGAAATGATCGTCTGGGCAACAAGGTAAATAACGCAATGAATGTGGTTAATGTGTCAAAATGAAAGGCATTGTAATTGCAAGTGTATTACGCAGTTAGGCTGTATGATATACAGGGTGTGGCGTAAATAGTGGTCCACCGTTAAGGATTCGATATACCAGATAATTTACTATAACATATTACAATTTTAACCATTTTAGTAGTACATTTTTTTTACAAAAATCGCTCTTGAATTTGCATGATAAGTAAAAAATTAGGGTTAATAAAATAGAGAACTAACTTTTTCTTCAAAAGCTTTAAATTTACATAAAAAAAACATAATTTTACTTGATAGCTCTAGTCTTTAGCAGTAATTAACAAAAATCAAAATGACAAAATTATGGTTTTTGTTGAGCCTACAACCATATTTGTAACAAAAGGTAGATATTTCGTATTTTCCCATTACCACAGAACCATTGGGTAAAAATGGTTGAAATTGTAATATGTTATAGTATATTATCTGGTTTATCGAATCCATAACGGTGGACCACTATTTACGCCACACCCTGTATATTTTATAAGTGTCAGTGCTACTTATTCAAGTGAATAAAGGTCACTTTTAAAGTAGTTACTGATGTAACAGATTGTTAACAGCAATTAACAAATGGATTGAATAACAATTTAACATTTTTATACTATTGTCATTAACTAATGTTTGTGCAACAACGCATAATGTCAACGTGTAAAATTTTTCCTACTCTTGAAACAAAAAAAAAATACAATTAGGCTTAATCCACTTTGCAAATACTAACAAATGAATAAAGTACATTATATTTAACGTGTTTGCAATAAAATATAAACGAATTTAAAATAATTTACTGAATATTTCAGAGCTTATTTTTTAACATTCCCGACAACGACAACGTTTTTATACGAACCGTATAGTTGACCTTTTTTGACAACAATACCCAGTAAATTGAATTTTCACTAAGGTTGAAACTATCGAACTGTCACATATAATAATAGATGTTGTTGAGATTGAACCGTAGGGTGGTAAAGGAATAACGAGGTCGACAATATAAACTAAGCCTTGAACTATTCAGGACCAATTTCTCCAATTAAACTGAATGCGATCAATATATATAAACCGCGGTCAAGAGCTGTCAGTGTCATTATTTTTATGGAATATTGACGCTGACAGTTCTTGAACGCGGTTTAGACGCGCTGATCGCGAGGTTCATCGGTGAGATTGGTCCTCAGTAAAATTACTCTAAATTATTCTTTGTTGAATTTAATATATATTTTTCTAATTCGTGATGACCAGTGCCGAGGCGAGGCGCTTCCTCAGAGGTGTCAATTCCAGTAACTATGAGCTCTCCGGCTCGTCCCAGTCGATGCTTGCCCACTGCGGCAGCTCAGTTTCGTACTCCCAGCCAGGGCCCTGCGAAATACAAATCTAATTAGTGTTTTTGCATCATCATATT
The DNA here is from genome assembly GCA_916614155.1 of Mesoligia furuncula. NCBI lineage: Eukaryota > Metazoa > Arthropoda > Insecta > Lepidoptera > Noctuidae > Mesoligia > Mesoligia furuncula. The sequence continues at coordinate 25,640,775 of OU744802.1, read as the reverse complement.
AAACTGCTTCATTTGTTCATTGATCTAGTGGCAAGTGCTACTTCTGGGCGTGAGGTATTGTATTTGTGTACGGGGCGAAGACAGAAAGTTCATTAATCGTGTGTAAAATAATCAATTTCAGCAATAAAAAAAAATAAAAAATTGCTATCGCGCCGGTACGCGGCTGACTTGACGGACGTCTGACGACTAGTGACAAACCGCGCGTCGTCGGTTTCTAAAGAAGAGAGGCGTTTCCGCCAGAAGCGCCGCGGATTGTGGCGAGAAGCGCGCGGATTGTGGCAAGATGGGCGCGGATTGTGGCGAGAAGCGCGCGGATTGTGGCAAGATGTGCGCGGATTGTGGCGAGAAGCGCGCGGATTGTGGCAAGATGGGCGCGGATTGTGGCGAGAAGCGCGCGGATTGTGGCAAGATGTGCGCGGATTGTGGCGAGAAGCGCGCGGATTGTGGCAAGATGTGCGCGGATTGTGGCGAGAAGCGCGCGGATTGTGGCAAGATGTGCGCGGATTGTGGCGAGAAGCGCGCGGATTGTGGCAAGATGGGCGCGGATTGTGGCGAGAAGCGCGCGGATTGTGGCAAGATGTGCGCGGATTGTGGCGAGAAGCGCGCGGATTGTGGCAAGATGTGCGCGGATTGTGGCGAGAAGCGCGCGGATTGTGGCAAGATGTGCGCGGATTGTGGCGAGAAGCGCGCGGATTGTGGCAAGATGCGCACGGATTGTGGCGGGAGTGGTCAGATGCGTTCAGAAATAGGTTCGCGTTATATATCATGAACAAACAAAAAAGGTGAATAGAAAATGATATTCGGACTTTGCTACGTGCCCATGTTGTAAAGGAAAGCTTATTTTGTGGCCAGTTGTATCAACGACGCATTGCATACATACGTTGATAGACACAGATATAGCATCTGGAAAAAATTGTTACATTTGTGGATGTTAAAAAACAAAATTAACTTGGAGCACTCAAGTACAGTTAGCAACAAAAGTAGGTGACATATGTAGTTTTTTAAATCATGATTTGTAATAAAAAAAAATCGGAGTAAATGTAAAATTTAAGTGATAAAATTTCATATGATCCATCACAAGAAAAAAAAGACAAGAAAAAAAAAACAAAATGACGCGTCGGAAGGTATGCCATGTTCTATAAAAAAATCTTCAATCCCCTTTGCACATGTTAATTTACTTTCAATGCTGTCTGTACCCACATAAAGCCCCGCTCATCCTGCGGTAATAATACAAAGAACGTGGCTGAACTGTCAAAATATAAGGCATTGCGATCAATTGCCATGATATTTCATGTGTGTTACCCAATTACCCCACTGGGCAGCGTACCTTGAGAGAAAAGACGGACAACCAATTAACCCTTACCTTGTATTTCCAGGCATGCAGGTACATAACCAGGTCGCGGGGCCTGGGATCCCTGTACCTGACGCGGCACTCGTAGCAGTGCGGGTCTGAGGACAGTGCGTCTGTCGAGCCACTCGCCGAGCTACTTGCCAGCCCACTGGCATGACTCGGGGCCGCCGGCGTGCAGCCTGTTTGCGTTGCCACTGTCACCTTATCTGACTGTTGGGGACAAGGAAAGGGTTAGTCGAATAAACTTTAAAACCCGTTGTTCACACAGGTTTTTTCTGCCGTAAAAACTACAGTTGATTCGTATGTTGGCAGGGTCGTCAGTGTTGTATGACTAATTATGGCAGCATGGTGACACAACCGGCGGTTTGCCGTGTGATATAATGCTTAGCAAAACTGATACTCGAATTCTATCAAAGGAGGTTGCGAAAATCTTAAACGGACATAAATCCAACCTGGAGATTTCGTGCGCAGACTATTGACCGTAGCTAAATAATAACAGCCGCACAGGTTGTTTGATCAGGTATGCTACGCTTGCCGCGGTTGGTCTGTGGATGGGTGACCATCTTTACATACCGAGACCCCTCCGTGCCTCGGAAAGCACGTTAAGCCGTTGGTCCCAGCTGTCATTCGTGGATCTTTGACAGTCGTTACGAGTAATCAGAAGCCCGAAAGTCTGACAACCAGTCTTACCAAGGGGTATCGTATCCTAGTAACTGGGTTGTGGAGGTCAGATAGGCAGTCGCTCCATGTAAAGTACTGGTATTCAGCTGCATCCGGTTAGACTGGAAGCCGACCCCAACATAGTTGGGAAAACGCTATAGGCAGATGATAATGACTATTGATATGTAAGATACAGGGTCACCCCTAGTTTGGAGATCAGGGTTTCAATGTATTGTGCTTAGCATAGCCACTAAGTTATAATATTATATTGTTTTAGTATGTACTGGCTTTTCTTCAATAAACATTTTTGTTTATTTTTATTTTTATTGGTTTGTCTACACAAATACAAAGTTTAACTTAATTAGGTAAGTATCACTATTATATTTTAGAGGTACGAGGAACCTGGTGTGAAGTTCATTCATGCTCCATAGAAAAGGGATGATCCTCCAACCAACGGATGTTGTGTCTGGTGGACCAACGATTGATGTCAGGACGTTGTATAATGCTAACTCTAAATATATGTAAAATCTGCTTGCGCGATGCAGGATTTTGTGTGATGTCAGTGTGATGCGTAGTAGTACGCATGTGCAATGTAGATGTCGTTGCATGCGAACATGTACAGGAGCATTTGCTCTAGATAACGTGAGAATTGTATACCCCGAAAAGCAAGTTCGTTGACCCAAACCCATAGCTGCCATATCTCTAACACATAAATATTCCTTCATTATTCAAATGGAGCAAAATCTCACTAGTAATATCCTGTCCATAGGTCCAGTCAAGTCTTTTATATCTTTGTCCGTTTTCAAATTCTTTCCTTTTTCTTTCTAGGACACATAATACCTTTTGAAGCTACGGCATTGAGCCAACTATTGCATAGAAAACTATATTTAATCACTTGATAACAAATATCAAAATAGCATACACCTTTGACCAATTTCGAGTTGAAATCACCCTTCAACCTTTTTAAGTGCCATTTTATGAAATAATTGAATAAAATAAAATATATTCAATTGTCATTGTCTAACTTTTAATTCGGTCTGTCATATAAAGAAGATTGCTGAATATCATTCTGCGGTATTGACAATACGATGCGGTATTGACATTAGTCGGTAAAGATGATTTTATCGTGCAATGAGCAGACAAAAATAGCCCTTAAGGTGATGAACATGTTTTGGATGTACCTTGGCATCATTGGAGTCGTCATTGAACGCCGGCGACGCGACGGGCGAGCAGGCGGCCGGCGAGCAGTCGGGCGGCGAGCGCGCTTCCGGGGCCTCCGCGCCGCTCGACGGGCTCGGCAGGGTCGCTGGGGATATAAGTGCTGGTTAGAACACTAGGGAAATTAAATCAATTATTCACATTAAAAGTTACATAAGATAGTCCCCCAAAACGCCTGGCCGTAACCACTTCCTAGTCAATAGCTGGGACAAAAAAAGGGTACAAAAAGCTCTCCAGCAACTGCACGACTGTCCGTGTTATCATACCTGAATTTTCAACCAGTCTTACCAAGGGGTATCGTATTACCCAGTAACAGGGTTGTGGAGCTCAGATAGGCAGTCGCTCCATGTAAAATACTGGTATTCAGCTGCATCCGGTTAGACTGGAAGCCGACCCCAACATAGTTGGGAAAAGGCTCGGCAGATGATGTGGTTTCATAATTATTGGGTTCAACACTTACGGGTCATAATAGACGAAGGCGTGAGTCCCGGTGCAGGTGACTCTAGTCTTGGCGAAGACTCCCTCGAAGCAATTCCAGTGTCGCAGTCATCCTCACCAACTGTTGAAACTGACATAGTAAGCTTTGCCGCCCAACTGCTGGTATTCGACTACCTTCAAGTAGATTAACAGCTACATTACTGATTCTTTTAAATCGAATAAAGAAGTTGATCAAATATTTTGATTATTATTTGATAAAAAGGCAAAACACAATAAAGACTAAACTGTCATGAGATTTATATCTGCCGGTCGATTCTGTAAAAATCTCACTGTGAAAACTTAGCTGAAGTGAGTTTGTTTTTGCTAGGAATTGACACTATTGACAGGCTCACTTCACCTAAGTTTTCACAGTGAGATTTTTTACAGAATAGCCCCGCTGCACGTGTGACTTCAGGGAGGAACGTAACCATAAATAATACATTTTGTCATTGGATTGTCGTTGGTCAAGACTTGACAGGTTATAATGCTGATATAGATCTCATCTAAACGCCAAGGGCCTGTTTCACAATGTCCAGGAAAGAAAAATCAGAGGCCACGAATCAGTATGACTAGAGCTGTCAAAAAACTTAACCAGAAGTTATCACGAGTCTCTGAACTTTGAAGTCTTATTTGTTTCTGTATTCTGTATACTAAAAAAAGCAACAGTTTGGCATCCGGTCTCGCCTTGTGGTATCGTGTTAAATACTGGTTGGTATACCGCTGCATTTGGTTATACTGGAAGCTGACCCCAAAATGGTTAGGAAAAGACTAGGCAGATGACGATGACCGATTTTAAACTTACCTTTATCATCCGTCACAGGTTTAGAGAACAGCAGATCATCATCAGCAGCGTCCACTCCCAGCCAGTTCTCAGCATTGTGGATGGCTATGAGGTCCCTAACCAGCTGCTCATCCGTCTTGCCTCCCGTATCGCCGCCCTTGCCTCGGAGCGGTCCAAACACTGGGTGGTTGTATAGAGGATCGTTTACTACCGGATAACCTGGTGGAATAGAAACACAACTTTAGTATGAATCACTAAACTGAAAGAATCGCTGTCTCTCTCTCTCTCTCTCTCTCTGACTGAATGGGAATCTGTCATAGATTTTGATTGGTTTGTTCACCTGTAACCACTGATATTATGAGTAAAAAATTGTTGTGCCGACGTCAATGGCAGCAATATATGCTTGTCTCTTTTTCGCTTCCGATAATTACAACATACACGTCCCACTTCCACATTACATCATTACGACATGCCATCCTACTTCCACTTCGTAATCGATTGTGTGCCAATCGCCTTAATATTGTAAAGTCAAGACTTTACAATATTAAGGCGATTGGCACACTGCACCGCATTACGCAGCGGGGTGCGTGAAACGGAGCCAAATTCGAATTTGTATGCAAAAAATCCCGCGCGGGGGCACATTATCTGCGTCCCGCTGCGTGATGCGGTGCAGTGTGCCAATCGCCTAAGTTAGAGTGCTTCAAGGAAATTTTGGCACCTGAATGATACTGACAGAGGGGCGTTGTCGGTAAACATTTGTGAAATTGTGTAACAGAAATTGTATTAACAAAACAAGATGGCGATGGCGTTGTAGTTCCGATTGTGGCCACGCGCCGAACTAACCATGTAAAGTTCGTTTTTTAAACCCAGATAGTGATTTGACAGATCTGTAACGTGAAACTCCTATACCAAAAAAGCAAACACAAAAGATTTGAATGTCAGATTACTATCTTTAGTATATTGAACAACATTGTATACCAAAATGTTTTATTTTTTTATTATTAAAAACCAACTTTAGCGCTGTATTTACGTGTGCGGTGTTGTGCTGTTTGATTGAAAGTTGGGTAGGTAACCTTTTTTTTACTTATAATATCATTGCTTGTAAGGCAGCCCCTACAACTACTTATAATTGCGCAATATGATTGAATTAGCCCTTGCACCAAAAGATCCATTGTCACGTAATAACATTGGCGATCCATAAGCTTCCATGATACGACGATGAGCAAGACCTGCACAATACTTATGCTACATTGCACGGTGCAATTAAAATATGGTGCAATAAAAATTTGTCGCTCAAACTTTTGTTCAATCATTGCGCAATCTTCAATATTAACCCAAAAAGGTCAAAAACATTGTGCAATTCGTGAAATTGTGCAATTTAATTGATCGTATATGGATTTTTTTTTAAACTTACCCAAGTACTGCAAGTGTACTCTAATCTGGTGCATCCTGCCAGTCTTCGGTTTGCACAGCACCACGCTCGTGTTGCTAGCCATGTTGTAACCCAGCCTCTTGAACACCGTCGAGCAATCTTTGCCTTTCGGTGATACCTTGCAGACTCCGATCTTGTAGCTCACCACTTCTATCGGCTCTAGGCATTCGATTTCGTCACTGTAATTTAAATTAAATTATTAACTTTGTGTAGCGTGAGTCACCAAAATACCGTCCAGGTCTGTGTCTAGTTTGGGAGCTGCTGTTAAATCTGCCTTAACTTTGTTGGTTAGAATTACATACCATGTTGCTTGTATTTTTAACAACTGTGTGTAAGTTTAAAAATTAATTTGTATTGAGGGTTCAATACTGTAGCGGTATCTACGCATCATATTGACGTCACGCAGAATCCTGCATCTCGCAAGTAGAGTTTACCGCGCAACTAGCATAATTATATACAAATTCCGACATGAATTATCGTACAGTTGCCCCTCAGACACGACACCCGTCTGGTCGGAGGATTCTCCCTTTTCTATAGAGTATGAGTGAACTGTACCTCTCTAATACTATAGGATTATTTTTTTTATTCTTTCAATGATAAATGATTTTATTTCTGTAAGTAGGTTTGTTCAAACACTTTTACACGTCAATCATATTTTTTAAACTAGATGAGGTCGGCGTTTCCTATCTGACTACTTTGAGAAGAAAGGCCGAAACAAACTCAGAGGTCACAGTCTCTTTTAAAGTCCAGTCAAAATCTTGATCAGATAGATAGATAGATTGGTGTCTGAAATGGTCTTTTGAGGAAAGAACCACACAGATTGAGCGGACCTGTCCAATCAGTGCACGCATTTGTCAAAAATCGTGCAGCTCAACTCAGAAGTTGAGGAGCTCAAGATTCGACGAACAATACCAAAGAAAGGACATTTGGGTAGGCCGCGTAAATTACTCAAACTGCCAGATCATGATTAAAACTAAGAAGGAAAACAGATAAAGAAATGACCCACATAGTCCTGACATTCACAATAATTAAATGAAAAATAAAAAAAATACTTTACAAAGTAAATATTCATGTCATTGTCTTAATAAAATTCATCAATGTCAATGTGTATATAAAAAATCCGGACATAATCTTTGAGGACCAAGTAGATTAGTGTCTGAAATGGTCTCTTGAGGAAAGAACCACACAATTTTATTGGGTCGGCCCGAGAATATTTGCTCAGGTAAGTAGTCAAACTTTGATAGTACGGGTGATTTTACATCAGCCTTTTTATCAAAATGTTCTGATATCTCCTTACTCTTTGCATAATCAGTCTAATAATGTTCCCACTGCTGGGCCACAGGCCCCCTCTCTGTGAGAGGGAGTGGGCTGTAGTCCACCACGCGGTCACAGTGCGGGTTGGTAGATGTCACATGTCTTTTAATTGTTGGTTCTAAGATATGCTGGTTTCCTCACGATGTTTTCCTTCACCGTTTTGAGAGCAGTGGTAATGAAATAATTTACACAAAGTAAAGCGCCTGTCTTGGTTCAAACTTAGGACCTACAAGTCGTAAGTCGCGGCCGTTACCAATGGGCCACCACGGCTGCCTCAACACTCTTTGTGCCATGAATATTATATATTTTTTGTTCAATGTGAGGGCAGGGCTCCAATGTGTTTTCGTATTTCTGTTATACAGATTCAATTCAATTCAATTAATCCTCATTGCATCCATAATGTACACATACAGGTGGTAAGTATTAATCAACAGAATTAATTATGGACCCTGTCGGGCACAGCAAAATTTGATTGGTGAATCGTAACATGAAATGTAACACACGTTGAAACAAAGCGTAATTCCTAGTTGGTTACATTACATGTTGCATTACAAAGAGGACGGGTCATTTTTGTTACATCATGTTACACCAATCTGTACCCGGTAAGTATCAGATGTCGCTGATATGATGATTTTATGTTATGTGGAAAATTTCGTTGGTTATAAAGTTAGGAAAATTAAGTGGTATGCAAATTAATTACCAACTTAAATTGTCCGCATATTCAAATCGCAATTGTAATTTTTTGACAGTTGTATGACATGGCTATAATAACAGCAAATTGACGAAAGGTGTCAGTTTGCGTAACAATTAGTTTTCCTGACTGTTCATTCACTCTGTAGTACCTTAACATTTATTCTACAGAATAAATGAAAGACTAATAACATAAAGATGAAAAAATAATAAATCGCCAAGCAATTTTATTATTTCTTCAATTCGTCTCGTGTGATGAAGCGTGTATTTACACCTAGTTTGACTAGAACCTGTTGATTCGGCTGGAAGATTGCAAATCTACAGAAAACTGGGGATTTATTTTGCTATTGGGGGACCAATAGAAAATAAAATATGAATGAATCGCTGTCTCTCAGGTCAACTAAAATTATTGATTCATTTCTTTTAAAATATAATACTAAACTCGCCCCCTATTACATGGGACTTGGACATAACTGGCGAAATGTGGTATACAGACACCAGCACATCAAGCTACTGCAATCTGTCAAATTTCTTTAATAGATTTTCAACTTTATTGCTAAAGCATAAGGTTCAAAGTTGATTAGGAAAATTTCTGTCTGTACTATAGGTACAACTCTGCCTAACCATACAGGGAAACAAGGCATGATGTTATGTGCTTAAAATGTTAGGTTTCAGAGTCAATGGCTTTCAGAGATTTGAAACTTAAAAGAATTAGGGCTGATTTTTCCAACGCCAGATAATTTTATCAGAGGAATAATTTTGAATTTTTGACAGTTCTTCCATATGACATCTGTCAAACGTCAATTTTACTCTACGAATAAAAATTGTACGTCGATTGGAAAAATCAGCCCTTAATGAAGAAACATTTTTGAAAGTCAAATAAAATATCAGATGGGCAATTTTCGTATCTAATTTTAAGAACGTTCACAGTCAGAAGGCAAATTCTAGTAATTTAAAACGTTCAAAATCTATTCGCAGTCACATCTCGGCGATAAACAAATGTCAAAAACCTGTCAAAATGTAGGGAAATTAGAGGTATTTTTGACAGAATTAGATTGAGATCAGAGGGACAGTTCTCGTAGTTTTAAAAACGTTCAGTCTACCTCTAATTTACCTACATTTTGACAAGTTTTTGACATTTGTTTGTTGTACTTAATAAATACTTAAAGAACCCATCGCTATACAAGTACTTATTTAAAAAGCATTTATGAACGTAAACATTCAAAGATGCATCCTAACTAGAAACACTTAGGCCCCTCGTCCACGACGCTGTCCAAAAGCAACCAGTTACAAACCTCAATCATCACATGTTCTTCTTTTCACGTAAAAAGTTCACAATAAAAACGTTTTTTTATAAAATCATGTTTTAAATGTCATAACTTAACTTTATCTGTGTCTGTGTGGTGCCGGACTTAAAGAATAGCACCACCCCATACTTCCCGAGTTCCCGTGGGTGTCGTAAAAAGCGACTAAGGGGCATACCGGAGAATGGGCAGCAGCGTTCTCTATGCATTTCACCACCATACCATACTGCGATCGCCAACCCGCCTGCCAAGCGTGGCGATTATGGCAACCCCCCCCCCCAAAATTGGGGGAGGCCTATGTCCAGCAGTGGACGTCTTTCGGCTGAAATGATGATGATGATGAACTTAACTTTAAAGACTGCGTCGTTGCATTGCGCTTTATTAGCAGCGAATTTTTCCACCAAGAATAAAATCATTTCCTAGCAATTATTTTTGGACGAAGTTACTTAGTTTGACGTAGGTACAGAATGCGTAGATGACGGCTTTGTGAGGGGGCTGTATTTTACACCCAGTTTGTATAATTTCTACATGGATGATGGTACCAATATTTTGATTTCAAAGAGCATGGGGTTCTTGCCCGTCTTTCTCATCTTGATTTTTCTGGCTGACCGACCCATTGAGTCTGGAACACGTTACTTTTGCGTCGCGTCGTGGACGGTGGCCCTTACTAACAAAGAGACGTTCATGAATCAATAAACATTTTGATTGGCTCGTCAACTTAAGAGTTATTATAGTCAGAGAAGCCAACAGCTAAACAATCTTTCCTACAACGAGTTAAAGTTTAAATTCCTTTAAGCGTAGGTAAGTGGTCGCGTTATCGATATTATTGCAGGAGTTCTACAAGATCGATATTGGGTTCAGTGCTCTAGAAAAGATCAACACTTGTATTAATCTTGTGATTTTGTTGCGTAGGTACTGTGATACTAGTGAAAATAAACGGTCATTCCATTTATCCATTCCTAAAAAATCCGTTCTAAGGTACAGGTAGCCTGGTAGGTAAGGTACCATAGAGTAGATTTTTTGCGCGGAAACGTGTTTGTGTTCGTGTCCTTGGGCCTAGCTGGATAAACGGAATATATAGGCTTCTTGCGGATTTTTTTTTAGATAGCACTTCGGAATTCTGTAATTTTTGTTTTTATTGCTGAATGGCCCTCTCTTGAACTCGATTACGCTGATGGAAAGCGATGGATGAGGTCTATGATGAAACGAGCGTGCCCAAAAGATGCCTAGGCAGGAACTCCCACGCATCGACTAAACACAGCAGGCTGACGCCGGACTCCGGTGGGAGGGTGGTCGCAAAGTCAAAGCATTTATTTCAATTAAACCATAAACAGGCACTTTTGGATTGTCAAGAAGTCGGTCAGTCAGAAAATATGAAGCTAGTTGCCCATTCCAAAGCATAGGTACCTATGGAGAAAAACGGGCAAGAAACTCCATGGACACTCTTTTTAAATTATGTTTTACAAAAATATTAGTAAGTACATCATTAGGTACTTTTGAATTTAAAATTATATAATGTGAGAACGATGTCAAAAATAAACAAGACGTACGCGTTAAAAGCGTCCAGAGTACAAGAAATAGTACTTAATAAAACAACAATCCAAAAATAAAATAATTAAAAATAAGCCGAGGCAGCTAAGAGATGACCAGTCCCAACTGACGGCGCCCGTTCACGAACATGACGCATAGATCAGCACCATTTAGCTCAACCATTTTGAAGGGAGCTAAATGATCCAAAACACACGCCACCGTCAGCGAGACAATTGAGTGAGCATGACATACTATCAGCCGCCAGGGCACATTCAAGTCAATGAAAGACATATTAATACTCGGTGAATGGTTGTAGGGTACATAGAACTCACATCAGCAAACTAGGCGTTCGTTAGCCCTACCACCCCGCAAGGGAAGAATTGGCTAGTCAAATAAGGTGTTAGGTGTGACTGTCCAGGATGCGCCGAGCACTCGGTTCAGTTGAGTAACTGGCGGAACAAACTGCGCTACACGAGTAGGCTTCTTCATGCATCCCAAAATAAAATATTTACTTTTATTTACTACCATTCCATTATTTATTCAAGGGCTGACTTTTCTAACTTTTATATAAAGAATAAATACGGTGGCTTGGCCTAATTTCATGACAATAACCGCAGACAGCTTATGTATTAGAAATAGTTTATTCTGTTTTCATACTAATAATACAAGGCTATAAACTCATGTAATATGAATTGAAAAACTCATATATTGGTACTTGCCCGGATTTGAACGCGCATCCCATAAGAGAGGCGAAATCTTAAACACTTGTCACCTATCACGACCTTTATATACTTCATCATCATCATCATCATCATTTTAGCTTAAAGACGTCCACTGCTGAACATAGGCCTCCCCCAAGCACCTCCACTTCGACCGGTTCTATGCTTCTCGCATCCAACGGGATACACCTCAGATAAAAGATATCTGACGATGAAAAAATCAGCCTTTGTACAAATAAAACTGCTTGAAAAAAGTCACTTACTCAGGGAACTCTCCATCCACCCTGCAGACGTACTCCTTCTGGACTTGTCTGTTCCTGATCTGATGTTCCATCTGTCTCGCCTTCTTCGGACTTCTCCCGAATAGTAGGAGACCTGGGTGTAGTATTACAAGATTTTTATTTTGTTGGACCTCATCGGATATAATCGTCATCATCATCATCATTAAAATTTTCACCATTTAACAATTTAACATTTTCACTAATTAACTTTTTTCGCCCATTGTTGATATTGATTTCGACAGGAGATCATTCTTAATCATTTAGCCACCCTACGAAATCACTTAAAAATACCAATCTAAATTAAACCAACTGCCAACCTCCGCTTTTGATAAATGGTAAATCATTTATCAAAAGCAAAATCCCGTCCAACATTTCAAAAGAAAAAACTGAAAATCAGATTTACATTTACACCAATAAAAAATCCAGCAAGTGTAATTTTTAAATGGATCTTTTTGATGCCGCGAAGAAAGATTTTACAGGTTAAAGCGATCTCACCTGACGTCAGCCTGTCGAGTCTGTGAATGGTCCTCAAGTTCTTCAAGTTGTACTCTTTTGCGAGTATGAAAACGACTGTGTTGTGCCTGTATCTGCCACATGGATGTACCTAGTGAAATAGTTTTTATTAAAGTGGACGTTAATTTTGAGATAGCCTTCACCACGAAATGATCTTTAAAATGAACCTTCATCATGCTTTTTAATTAGGAGGAAAATATCGTCTAAGTAAGGGACATGAATGGCAATTTATTCATATATAATTTGGAGTCACAAATAAAAATTTTAACAATAACATTTCAACAAAATTCAAGAAACTGTAATGGAACTTGTAAAGGCATCGCATAATGGTCACAAGATCTCTGATGATGATAAAAATAATGTTAAAAACGAATAAAGCAACGATGATGGAGCAAGCAAATTTGAAACTTGAGTATTAAATGATGAAGTGCACACAAAACATGATACTACCTTACGCAGTCCAAACGATAAGAGAACGCCACAGTCCAAGTCACACAGCAAAATCAATATATTGATAGTTATGTAAGCACAAGCATGCAACTGTGAAAGCAAAACTATAGTAGAAAGACAGTGGGTAAAGTATAGTGAAGCGAGTACCGAGCCATAGAAAGAATTGAAACATTTTGAGAGATTGAATTGCATTCTATCTTGGAATCTGCTTAATACAGACAGCGCTAGGAGGAAAGCACTAGATTTTGAGCGAAATCAGCCAATTGATTTGTGAAAATAATTTTAGTAAAGTTCAAGACGTCCTGTTTCAATAAAAATTAAAAAGGTAGTATATATCACATGCATGCCTGGAAGGTAACATAATGCCGTAATGATATACCTAGTATCCTACATAGGCAAGGGTTTTAAATCTGAAAAATAATCTTTGCATGCAAATCGTTGATCCTTTTACGAATATCTCATAAATACCCTCTACGTAGTAAATTCGAGTTTGAATGTATTTATAGGCGGTATAAGCTGGCACCATCCTTAAAATTTGTAAACATTATTTGGGCGAAAAGTTTTCGGAATTGACAAAAACTGGCCAAGTGCGAGTCGGACTCGCACACGAAGGGTTCCGTACCACAAGGCAAAAACGCCGAAAAAAAACATGTTTGTTGTATGGGAGCCCCCCTTAAATATTTATTTTATTTTAATTTTATTATTTATTATTAAAGTTAAAATACAACTGAGTATTTTGTGAATATTTCAAGTGCCTACCTGTTGCCATTTTTGATATCGAGCAAAAAAAGGCAAAAAAATCGCGTTTGTTGTATGGGAGTCCCCCTTAAATATTAATTTTATTTTGTTTTTAGTATTTGTTGTTATAGCGGCAACAGAAATACATAACTTGTAAAAATTTCAACTGTCTAGCTATCGCGGTTCTTGAGATACAGCCTGGTGACAGACAGACAGACAGACGGACAGACGGACAGACGGACAGACGGACAGACGGACAGTCGGACAGACGGACAGACAGCGAAGTCTTAGTAATAGGGTTCCGTTTTTATACGGAACCCTAAAAAGGGACGTACGTAATACTCCTAATTGAATCGACGTAAGCTTCTGCAACTCAATTTACCAAAATGTAAGAAAAAATATTGGCAAAGGTTTCCCTGAGCAACAATAATAATTGGGTCAGGTTAAAACATTTTGGATAACACGGTACCCGCTTGAAAGAAATGAAATAACATAGGAAGTATTTGGGCTCGCAATACCAAGTTCGAAACCACTTTCAAGTGGTATTTTCGACAAGACCGCACATTTTCAACTCTGTTTGTGGCATTATGTTCAAACTTTTGTGCAGATCACAATCTAGTCAGACTCTGACAGCGTACTTTTTTTGGACCGCGAAAAAAAAACGAATCCACCGCATTTCTGCGAGCTATCTTAGCGCAAATTTATTTTCTCTCTCATTGTACCCTCAACGGTCTTTCTTTTACGTTACTTTCTTCTTTGTTGAAAAAAAGGAAATTTTCTATTGTGGCAAAAATCATAACGTTACAAAAAGGTATTACTAACTTGAGGAGATATTTAATTGACAACGATTTTCTGTGTTATAATTTTTGGCCAAAAGGCTCTTACATATCTGCCCGTTACGGTGTCGGATTGGAAATTAAAAACTTGCAATATATGCCAAGTTTGTAATAGTAAAATGTGTTTCAGGGTCCAAACGCCAGTCAGGGCCTGACGATGATGACAAAACGGTCCCAACGCATGACTCACCGGCAGCGAGCAAGGCTTGTCGAGCACGAGAAGCTCTTCATCCACGTGTATGATGCGCAAGGGACTAGCGAGCACTGGCGTCTCGTGCCTGGCCCACCACGGACACAACAATGTTTCATTACGGACTTTTTATAGTCTTATGATGTTGCAATTGCCTTTGAGAACAACTGTATAACGTCGGAGTTATTCACTTCTGACGTAAACAAATTCTTTGGAATTCGGACTGTGATCACACCAAACGAAATACAAACTCAAGGTTTTATAAAAATACTTTACTGTTACTAATCAATATCCCCTTTACGGAGTCTGCTGAAGAATTTAATAATGCAGAAAAACTGTTCCTTAAAACTTTCGATCGAAAATACTAGACTTCAAAGCGAAGTTTATTGATGTACAGGTTATTCACAAGGCCTGATTACATACATTGTGGAGCGATCACAAAAGCTCTTGTAATCCATTAGTCAGTCGAGACGTAATATCTGTCCATCCAAATAAAATGGAGGATAACGCTAAGCACAATATCTCTAACATCTATAAGCGTAATATTTTGACAATCTATTAGAAAGGGTATAAAATGTTGGGACATTAAGGGTACAAAACAGCAATACAAAGATGATTTTAATGGCTTATCCTAATATGCACAGAGGGGAGGCATTAACATTAATGAGATACTCAAAGTGCATTACAACATCATAGACAATGTAAACACTTAATACCCTGGAGGCACAGAATACAGGGTCCTACTTTTATATGCATGACATTTTGTAGAAGTTGTTTTGTCGGTTATGAGACTCTAATTAATAAATTAATGAAATATTAATGTGTCAAAACAACACATTAAATTAATATTGTCAATGAGAAAATTAGAGATATATCTGTAGCGTGCAAAAATGGTTAAATGAATGGAAGTGTTCTTAGACATAACTGGAATACGTTTGAATTCAGGATGAAATTAGGACCGTATACAAAGGACAACTGTCAACTGTGCATAAAGATATTTACGATTTTCTAAGGGTACTAATCCCGGATGATTTGATGGCGGGATTCTCATATCACATAAAATAAGTTTGTCAGTGTTTCGGGTCGTGTTGAGATTGTGAACTTTTGTGTGAAAGATACTAACGTAGGTAATTAAATCTGTGACAAAGACTTCGGTATGTTATCAGCTAACTAAAATTGAGTGGTATGGATGTGTTTTCAGAAGAATAAATTGTAATGTTAGAATGAAATAGATTAGTAAAAAAGCGATTAAAATTAAAGATATAGGCATTAACTACAGAAGAATTAAATGTATTAGTAGTTATTAATAGTGACTAAACTAAAGATCTGATATTCAGTAAAAACTATATTATGCAATGCGGTAAGTTAACCGAATCCCAGTATCCAATATTATATTAGAATTGATTACCATTTTTTATAAGGACGAATTTAAGCCAGAGCTACGATATTTTACTTTGCATCGTTCAGTTTAGGGATCCAGCATTGAGCCGTAATATCAATCACTATGATGGGGGACGGTCGATCATTTAGACCCTTTTACATTCGAAGTGAAGAAATATTTCCTTTCTACGGCATCCGCCTTACAATTACATTCGTATAATCTATATTGATTCCTTCTTCTGACCGATCCTTTAAGTTCTGAATTTATTACTTACGATTTTGTTTAGGACGAGAGGTTATTTTAAACATTTCGTTAGTGGACCTTCTAAAAACTTAACTTATTACTTATATTCTTTACTTGCCTTACCTTATCAACTTTTCAGTAAATTAAAATTAAATTCCTCTTTCGATTTTGCAACAGCCAATAGTCAAAATAATCCCAATAATTCGTATTATGTATACCAATCAATGTTCAAAACGGAAACAAAAACATACGATGCAATATCCTCAATGAAATTTCCACTTTGCTGAAACAGTACGTGAGTAGAGAGCTAAACGAGCATATGTGCTAAGTCTAAATATGTATATATACAGCTTATTGTATTGGTGTAACAAGAGGCTTAATGAGGACCTACGTAGAAATACGCTGGCTCGAGTAATTGGTCGACATTGTTGTTTCATTTTGGGAGCCAAGTTGGGCCCGCTAAAGGTTCAAAGGGATTTGGAATATTTGGGTGCGAAATGCTTAGTGCGGAGTTTAGGGATCGTATTAAGTAAGACCTGATTATTTTATTAAGTGTTACAATGGGTTTCTGATTTCTGAACGATACTAATGATCTTCAGACATTCGTCGTCTAATCATGAATTTAATGCCTAAAAGACAGAATTTATAAGGTTATTTGATAGGGTCCCAAATATGGCTTCGTCTTTCATTCAAACAGCTTTTTAATGCTCAAAGGGATTTCTAATGACTTTCAAAACGCACTTTTATGGGAGCAAGAAATTGAAAACATGGGTTCTCCTCAGAGGTAACAAAGAAACAAATCGTAAAAATACAATTTGCACATTAAAGAGCTTATTCTGGATTTCGTTCGGCTATCAACTATTTTATGGCTGTCTGCCGCCGACGGTAGGTAATTGAAAATCACATTGATATGTATAAGATGAGGCATTCTTATTGTTAAAGCATATTCTCTGACGATAAGCTACTCAGACGCATCAATAAGGTGTTCTGTTGACGCCTGACGATATAAATTTTATATGGGTTTTAGTTTGGATGTTAACTATTTTATGAGAACTGACGCAAAACTCAATTGAATAACACACATTTGCATTTCAAAGATCTACTTGATCGTATTATTAAAGAAACGCATTTTCTTATTGAAAAGCAACTTCAAAGCAGAGTACAGAATAATAATTTAGTACCTACATCTAAAAATACACGTTCTATAGAGCCCGATGTTCAACTCGAGTGAGTGCTGAAAAAAATCAAGTTTGCCTCGACTTCGCTTACTTTGCATATAAATTCTAACACCTACATTCTACATCCCTGTTTTAGTACGTAAAAGCCGATATGAAAGTGCTTCATAATATTAGGTGTCCTCGTCATATAACGTTGCAGAGTATTTCTTGCTAAAGGGACCGCTCTACGCTAACGCAAAGGACTTTGAGAAGCTAGCTTTTAGGGGCAGGAAAGCGGATTTCTGTGGAATGGAAGCCTATAATATGACCTGCGCACTAAAATTGTGGGACCATCTAAATTAAATTCTGGACGGTTTAGTTAAATGCGATGTTCCTTATCGTCTGTCTGCTCTCTAAAGTATTACACCGAAATTCAATATGTGAGTTATGATCCTTCTTAATGATTTAGTTAACTTTTGGTCAGAGAAATAAAGTACAGTGGATAAAGATGTTGAGTTATTTACAATGAAGTATATGGAAAGCTTGGTTAGTGCACTACTAAAATCTATATTAGCTCAACATGCGACACATAAGGGTGACATACAAGTACTCGATGTATGATAAGCGTACACATAACATGGCTGTCTCATTTGCCACTTACGGGGATAGAGGCCGGTTTGTTGACAACCACAATGTCCTCGTCGATATGTACGAGGGTGATCGGTTGGCTGGTGACCGGTACTTCGTGCCTGCAACGATACACACGTCAGGCTTACGGCTTCTGGGCAACGGACTCGGAGCAAAACCACATAAAAGAATCCGAAAATTTCGTTTATTTTCGTTTTTGTGAGGAAGAAAAATACAATTGTTTAGATATTTTAGTCTTTGGCGAAGAAGTGTTTAGATAACATTAGTAGAAGTAATTGTGTTGGTGTTTCGTGTTTGAATAATAATTTATAGCCACCTTCTAAATCACCACGACGCCGATGCTCTATCAACATTATTACTCTACTTATTACTAAACGTAGACATTTTTTGCTCAGAGTTCGTTCAAATATCAGTTCTCGTGACGTATGATATAAAGATTAGACGAGAACCAAACCACAAATGAACATGCGTGAGCGAAATTGTAAGAACGTATCGTGTGAAGATGCATGCCGTTCTCAACTAGACACTGTGTCGGACTATTAACAGTTAGAACTTTCAAGATATCAAGTGATAAAGAACTCTGTGTCTCTGTTGGAAAACGGCCAAAATGCACTCGCATGCTCATTCGGTGCTCAAGATATCGTTATTGAAGATTATATTTGTGTTACAGTGGACTAAATACAAATTAGACCTGAAATACAAACAAGCTTCGACGCACGTCACATTATTTAAAAAAATATTTATAGTTAGAGTAACTGTGATAGTATGTAAGGATAAGTAAAATAAATGTAGGTATATAAGGCGAGAAACATAAAGTTATTATTTACAATACTGAAATCAAAGTAACATCTGAGTTTGTACGAGTATTGTGTAAAACAAAAAATGTTGATATGTTTGGGGTTTGTGTATATTGAGTCTAAGGTGCTGTAGCTATCTGAAGCGGACTACTGGATACCGTTGACGTATCGTATTAGAATGCTATTTTATTACCTATGGACGACGTTTGCTAGTAGGTCATTGTGCTTCAATCTGTAGTCAGGGTCAACTCTTTCGTAGTTGACGGTGAGCGTCCCCGCTCTGATGCACCTCTCGTACTCAGCTGCAGGATGGGCTCTGAACTCTCGCGCGAAAACGTCGAGAATTTTCTCACCGACCCACCTTCCTTTGGTGAACGTCGTAAACGTAAAGTAGTATGGGTAGACTTTTCTGAGGCCTGAAATTCGGAAATACTATGAGTATAGACAAACATTTTATCAAGTTACCCTAAAAAAAGTTACAGAGATGAATAATAATGGAGAAAAAGGCAGCAGCGTCCAAGTAAGATATGGTATTACAATTGAATAAAGTTAAGTTACTCTTTGCTTTATTCATTTACGTAATCCCTATAAAATATTTTATTTCAAATTCAGAATCTTCGTATATTTGACTTCAACGGTAACTTTAAATCTCACTTATAATAATGAAACTCTCAAATTTATTAAAGAAAACCTCGCCCCAAAAAGACTACTAAAACATTTCAAACATTTTAAAAAGCGGGCATATCGCCATTTATAAGTCGTTACCTCGAAATATCTGCATAGCCGTAAAGCACAACGGGGGTTGGATGAAGAAAGCGCCATTGCGGTTAGATGACTAAGGCCATTAGATCATAATGGGCCTTTCTGACATTAGCTATATTGAAAACTAGCGTGGCCGCTGTTTCATCCACTTAGTGTCAACGTAGGTTACGTAATGGGTTGATACGCTGCTGGTCACTTTTTATTATGTAGATGTTATGCTCTTTAGCAGATTTTTTTCCATTACAATACTATTCATAATTCGTTTTTAACGCAGTTTGTGTTTGTTTCTAGTAGAGTCAATCTAGTTAAAATTATTAGATTAGTAATAAATATACTCAAATATAACTCTAGTCTGGTTTAATTGTAGTCTTAGCTAACTAAAGAGGAATGTCACCAATGAAACTGAACACGATCAGCACATCTAAACCGCGTTTAAGTCCTGAAGACAGTCCACGACAGTGGCCGTTTTCACATTGCAACGATAACAACACCGACACGTCTATATCGTATCGCCAGTTCGGTCGACAACGATATCGTCCGATGAGATCAAAACGATATCGGTATGTGAACCGATGTATCCACCAGCTTATTGTCATGCGGTATGCCACAGCAGTCTCAAAGCTCATTGCCTCACTTGGGTATTCGAGGTAATAATGGCAGCAGTTATCATGTTACATTTGCTTTATCTTTTTATTTACGGCGGGAAAACGATATCATAAAAAAAACTTTTGTGTTGATCCTATTCTATAACTGCGATGTTTAGAGGGAACTTATTATTTTCTTTTCGATATACTGTGTGCGCGAAGTAACATGTTTCATAAGTTTTCTGAATGAGCCAGGACACTTTCGAGTTTATATTGTCTCGTCTGGTCTGCACATGCCACTTCCCACACGATCTGCTTCACCCCGCACTGTGTCGTCCGCCAATATTGGCACGACAATCAATATTGGCGACGGTACCGTTGATTACGACGACACAGTGTAAAATTTTGTAGTAATTGTATGAAACCACCAGGCGGACGATATCGTGTCGCTATCGTTATCGTCCAATGTGAAAACATCCAATGATGTGACACTCACAGCCCTAAATAATGCTGACGAAAATGAGCAACAAAACATTACTGATAC
Organism: Mesoligia furuncula; assembly: GCA_916614155.1. NCBI lineage: Eukaryota > Metazoa > Arthropoda > Insecta > Lepidoptera > Noctuidae > Mesoligia > Mesoligia furuncula. Next base: position 25,620,175 of record OU744802.1, on the reverse strand, counting down.
AAAAACAAAACCATCACATTACGAAATTAAATCAATTAAATTGGACACATCAAATATTTGTATCCAAATAATAGATACTTAGTTAAATCAAGCCAAATCAAGAAAAAGAAAAGGATGTGAGAAATAAGGATAAAAATCAAATCAATGGAAAGAAAAAAAATTAAAGGAACGGATGCGTTATTGAAGATACGTAAAAGATATTCATGTAATTCAATATCAGTCGAGGTTTGTCAAAACCGTACTTACAGGAAATAAAAAAGATATTTCGAGGAGACGACGTTGGCGATGGTTTTGTGCGAAGATTACTGAGAAATAATATTTATAGAATAGACCTAATAATGTTCCTTTGATAAATTCTTTGTTTGGGTTTCTGTTTCTTTGATTGCTTTGTGAGTTTTGATCGTTATATATAGATTTGGAGTTGTTTCTTCTTTGATTCCTATTATTGTTGATATGTCATCGACATTAGGCTGTTTTCCTTAGTCTTTTATTTATCTCTGTCATCGTTCCTTATTTCCATTATTCACTAGCTTTTGCCCGCGGCTTGGCCCGCGTGGTTATCGAAAAATATCCCATGGAAACGTACAACCGGGATTAATAGTACCTGTGTGCCAAATTTCATCCAAAACCGTTCAGCTGTTTTTGCGTGATTGAGTTGAAACATACAAACTTTCACATTGATAATTAATTCTCATCAATTTCATTAATTCAAATCAATCATTCATGTCTTATCTTATCATTTTTAGTTATTTTTATTAGTAGGATTTTCAGATATTCTTAATTACTTGTTTACTAGATTTTTTAACATTAAAAATACTCACCATTTTCCATATAATATGACGTTTCGTTGTACCGATCATCTGTGAAGCCTGGCCTTTTCGCTTTCAGAGCCTTTGTTTCTAACTTCGCCTGAAACAAAAGGGAAAAAATAATAAAACCATTGTATTCTCGGGCCTTTATAAAGTTGTGTGAATTGTACAGAGATAAAGCTTTAGAGTAAAAGTAAAGGGACTGTTCTATGTAACGTGTGTGGCTTAACGAAAGCGTCTGGATACATGGTAGCGGGCAAATTGACACACAAACTGTAACCATGTAGTCAGTAGTTACATGATTCTAGACAATATAGCGTATAAATTTTTCGTCAATTATAAAAAAAAAAAACAGCTGTCTCGTAGAAAATTGCAGTATCTACGCGGTCAAAAAGTATGAAACAGCTTTTTTTAATAACCGATTTATAACCGATTGGTAGTCAAGCTAAGGTACTGATGCCGACTAGCTGATGCCAATTCATTATTTGGCCTTTTAGAATGTAACCTTCAGAAAGACAATTCTGCTATAATAAAAAATAGCAATAAAAAAAATACTGCTCCGTGTTTAGCAGTTAAATTGCATTGTGTTGGTAGTAAAACTAAACATGAAGACTACAAATACACTAAAAAGATTGTCAGAGAAGACAAAGGCTTGCAAAAATGACGTACCTTTACGAAAAACATTGTCGAGAATTCCTTTGGAAACTATAATAGACAACAGCGGTGAATATTCCGTTGAAACGTGTGTTGGAAAAGTTTTGGTCATAACAAGTTGGCATATTGGGATGGGGTGCCAAATGTTGGTCCCAGTCACAGAGCACGGAATCGCACCGGCAGCATTTAGAGATGGCAGTACTAATGACAATTCTGGCAACGAAAGTGTTTTGAGCGCACAACTTCTCTCACGGACCACCTTAAAAAAGCTGTCAGTTTCTATACGTCATTCTCATTGCAAGTAAACAGCGACACGATTGGTTTGTATGTAAAGTGTTGACAATGCTGCAGGGGGGTTTGCGGCTAAGTAGTAACAGCCGCAAGGGTCGATCGATACGGTGAAGCTACGCTTTCCGCGATTCCGTCCGTGGATGGACGACCATCTTTACATACAAATACCTCTCCGTACCTCGGAAAGCATGTTAAGCCGTTGGTCCCGGCTGTCATTCGTGGCTCTTTGACAGTCGTTACGAGTCGTCAGAAGCCCCAAAGTCTGACAACTAGTCTTACCAAGGGGTATAGTATTACCCAGTAACTGGGTTTTGGAGGTCCGATAGGCAGTCGCTCCATGAAAAATAGTGGTACTCAGCTGCATCCGGTTAGACTGGAACCCCAACATAGTTGAGGAAAGGCTAGGTAGATGAATGCTGCCTCTAGCAGCAGACACCGAGGCGTCTTCGTGCTCTGTGGCCCCAGTAAAGGGACCAACTTTTTGTATGACTTTTAAAAATTGTCCAAACATTGGAGCCAACACGGGCCGGTAAAAACTTCAACCTATAGGAACGCGTTGGGGCGGCGAGAAAATTAGAAAAGTTTATTTTTTAAAGCGAAACAATCGAGTATGTCACGGTCATTTTATTGATTGAAGTAACACTGTATAATGGAAACTTTGAAAGCCTTTCTTATTGTTTTTGTTTACATTTTAGTCGGTATATTTTTGTATCGATAATAGCAACAACGGAATCTGACCTCGTAACGGGTAGTCAGAAATCCGAACCTCTGACAACCAGTCATACATACCAATGGGTGTTACCTGGGTTTTGGAGGTCAGATAGGCAGTCCAATGTAAAATACTAATATTCAGCTGCATCTGTTTAGACTTGAAGCCGGCCACAATATAGTTAGGAAAAGGCTAGGCAGATAATGATGATAAAAAGGAATAGAAAACTCTTTATGTGCATCCATGTGTTTGTAATATCAAAATACCTTCTTTTTAATAAATGCATATATAGGTAATTACAACAAAAAAACAATTTTTTAAATTTCTTGTCTCTGTCTGTTTGTTCCGGCTAATCTCCGAAACGGCTAAACCTATTTTGACGGGATTTTCACTGGCAGATAGCTGATGTTATTGGGAGTAACTTAGGTTCTTTTTATTAAAAAAAAATATATATAGTCCGCGAAAGAAATTCGAAATTAAAACCCATGTTCCCACATGCACGCAAACGAAGTCTTTGTTGTAATAGAAGTCATTCAGAATGTTAATAATAAGTACTTGTATCCTTTACTAGCTTGTAAAAAACAGCAGAGCTTGCAATTACGGCAACAATACATTAGCAAAAGCTGACCCATTTATCGAGGGGTTACCCAATCGATACAAATGACTCGATGTGTTAGTTCAATTTGCTGTTTGACGGCATGTTATGACTCGGTGAGCCAATATTTTTTTGACATATACAGGAAAAGTTTTTAACCAGTGCGCAATTTTTTTTTGGTGGCTCAGTGTAAGCAATAGAACACATTTCCATTTTTAGTTTATGCCTTTTTTTTTTTCATTTTTCCACTTTGTCCCAATTTGAAATAAGCAAGACATGGATATAATTTAATAGTAATACTATGAATGAGCATGAATGAAAACGCGAAGGCCCAGCGCACGAGACGGGGGTGCGGGGGCATGCGGCGCGGCGCCGGCGTTTGATAAACAAAACGCATGCACACATGCAGTACGTCACTTGCGGAAGCGGAGGTCGGATGTCCCTTCGCCGTCTCTGCGCGCGTGCCGCGTACTAGACTAGCGTAGTGACAATGTCTCATTTTACTCACCGCGAGTATTATGAAATGGTGCGAGTGTATTTGTTAAGTAATGAAAATTTACGAGCAGCACGAAGAAGATACGAAAGGGAGAGCGTACCTCGTATGCGAGCCCAAACCAAGGTGTATGAAACAAGTGAAACGCCCCAGGTGTATGTAGAAGAGGCTCAGAGCCTAGATGACTTGAAAGAAAAAATAATTAACGCTTTCAATGAAGTAAAAAGTGGTGTTAGTGTCCTAAACAAACTAAATGCTTACTTATTTAAACGTGCACGTTTATGCCTTGAAAAGGGAGGAGGTCACTTCGAACAATACCTAAAATTATTGTGATTAATAAAATGTAGAGGTAAGTAGAAATTATAAACAATCTTAGTGTCTTAGGTTCTCTTTGATTAGACATTGACGCAAATTGTATCATGTCTAAGTACCTATCATACCTAAATGTTTTATTTTGAATGGACTAAAACGTATTACTTTCTTACTTATTATGATTTATTTTCTGCATTTTGATGGTCCTAAGCCCATGAAAGTATGAAGGATAATTTGGAATTTACGAAAAATTACGTTTACAAATAACTTTACACAGTCTAAACTTAAAAAATTGTAGCGCTAAACTGGGGTCAATAATCCGCAAGCGCGCGTGAGTACTTCTGATAGCAGCTGGCGCGTCAGGCGACCGGTCGACGCGCGGCGTGAATCGGGCGACCGGTCGACGGACTGGCAAGCGACGTCCATAAAATAAATTTCTGAGTAAACAAGTCTCGTAAGCGTTAACTTAATTTTTTACTATTGAAACATATCAAAACAAAAAATACGTGTTTATTAAAATATATTCAAGTTTATTATGTCAAAATTTGCGCACTGGTTAAAAACTTTTCCTGTATATTATGATAAATAAACTTTCCTTTAGCTTGGTATACATTTATGGGGTTAAAATATTCGTTTTGATTTCCAAGAAATACTTTCTAAAAAATAAAATAATACCCTCCCGACCAACTTCGGTCACGGTGGCCAATCACGGGCACCAAACCAAGGCGTGGGGGTATTAAACCGCCAACTTACAAATTATTTATTATGAAGGGGGTTAGTTAAAACATAAGTCAGCAAACAGTACGCACCGAAATTTAAAAGCAAAACTTAAATAGGCGTACTAAAAAATATATTGACTGCCTCGTAGGTCTAGTGGCCGCAAGCGCTACTGCTAAGCATAATGTCCTAGGTTCGATTCACAGGTTGGGTCAGCGTGTTTTTTGGTTTTTCCATTAGGAATTTCTCAGTAGCACCTCGGAGTCTGGATTTAAGGCCGGTTGATTTAAAAAAAAATGTTTATTTCAATTACAATGGGCATTTAGATACATATTTTTGAAGATCTCCTTTTAAGCAAGGAATTGCTTGTATTAAGAGTGTCCGCACTTCCACTTATCATTAATTACTATGCAATTGAAATGTAGACAAAGTATAATATTTTAAGTATACTTACAAGTTTTTTTTTTAAGTAGTATAAGTTGATGGCAACAGGCTCGACCCCTATCCTATACTACATGAAACTTAAATATAACTGGCGAAATGTAGATGTACTAGTATACCTACTACATGCACATATCTGCCTAACCCTACGGGGACTACTGTGGCGTAATGATATTATGTAAAAAAAGGGAATAAAATCGTCTAAACTTTCACCCTGTATTTTACCATAACAAAATCCTTTTAGCAACACGTCGAAGGCTTTTAGTCTAGTATCGATTTTTATGCCCACAACGTTATGTCGTTCATGATTCGTGTTTCAAAACTATTCCTTTGTTTGGACCGAATATAGTTTAGGAGGCACGATTTAGTTTTTAATATAAAAGTTTTGTTGATAAGCGAAACTGGTAAAAGTTTTTTGGTGAAAGTCGAAAACTTTTGTTCAGAGTCGGGGTGAGTGATTGGCTTTTGGGGCGAGTAGATAGTACCCAACGGTGGTGTTGTAAATGTGAAATATAATACTTTTACGATAGAACTATCGAAATGATTGGGTGAATTCGGCGAAGGTAGCTGGGTCGTATCTTGCTGGCAGTTTTCAAGAAAATTGTATACACGAATGTCGCCACGAGCAAAGCTATTGATATTTATGTAGGTAGGTACTTATTCCAAGTAAGAAAACAGATGTACAAAAATGGTTTGTCCTTATGCTCACACCAAAGAAATGAAAACTTACAACTGGAACTGAGTAGATACGATTCAGTGCCGAACATACGCGATTAAACGTTGAGCTTAGACGTGATTTAGCGTCACCGACCGACTGGAGCCGAGTATACCCGATTTAGCGTCACCGACCCGACCGTGACGGTTCAGTTTCGTTCACTGTTCAGAAAGAGCGCATACTAAAGAAGTTTTCACTACAAAATTGTTTATTCTTTTATTACCTAACTACCAATCTACAATGTGTCCGGACTGACCAGTCATCATCATCATCATCATCAGCCTATAATGTTCCCACTGCTGGGAATGGACTAGCGATATTCTAAGTACTTATAATAAAGCAACTATTCTAGTACACAAATTCACTACACACTAGGGTTCAATCCACTTCCCCGCTATTTGGCAGCCATTTTGTTTTTTGTTGAGAGATATTCTCTACGGGTGTACAAAAAAAAAAATCTCTCAAAGTTTCGGTCCTACTGAGATAAAGGCTTATTCGGAGGACAACAATATTCTCAATCGTTTACATAACCATCCATCTTTAAAAAAAAATAAACTCCAAAAAAAAACTCAAAAAAAATCTAAAAATTATGCCAATCAACAATGTTTTTTTTTTTTTCTGCTACAACACTACATTAAATTAACATAAATATTGTAGTGGATTGGACCCTAGTGTACAGGGTTATTGGTAAAATATTAACAACCTCTGAAGAGGTCATTGTACTCATCATTATGAACAACTTTTGAACCAAACCTGAAATCGCGAAAAAAAAAAACTGGCCAAGTGCGAGTCGGACTCGCACACGAAGGGTTCCGTACCACAAGGCAAAAAAGCCGAAAAAACATGTTTGTTGTATGGGAGCCCCCCTTAAATATTTATTTTATCTTATTATTATTATTTATTATTAAAATTTAAATACAACTGAGCATTTCGTGAATATTTCAAGTGCCTACCTGTTGCCATTTTTGATATCGAGCAAAAAAAGGCAAAAAAATCGCGTTTGTTGTATGGGAGCCCCCCTTAAATATTAATTTTATTTTGTTTTTAGTATTTGTTGTTATAGCGGCAACAGAAATACATAATTTGTGAAGGTTTCAACTGTCTAGCTATCGCGGTTCTTGAGATACAGCCTGGTGACAGACAGACAGACAGACGGACAGACGGACAGACGAACAGACGGACAGACGGACAGACGGACAGACGGACAGACGGCCAGACGGACAGACGGACAGACAGCGAAGTCTTAGTAATAGGGTTCCGTTTTTATACGGAACCCTAAAAATCAGCTGTTCCCTACATTTTGACGAGTTATAGGGACATAAATGTAGGGAACAGCTGATTTTTTTTGTGTGTGTATTTGTGTATTAGAATATTTGTTATACAAGTACCTAGAATATCGCTAAGCCATGACCGGACACATTGTATATCTACCAATAGTATCTTGCAGCACAGATTTCAAAACTACTTTTTTATTTTTATTTACAACGATGTCGGAAAACAATAACATTTAATACGACCACTATCTCTGCTGGTGTCCTGATTAAAACTGTACAACAGCTGAGGCTTAGCGTTGATTGGTCGATCAACTCTGACGTCATATCACCGGGATTACCGCCATATTGCTTTTTAATTCGAACATGTTGGGACATTACATGGGGGACGTTTCTTTGTGTGGGTAGGCCGTTTTTTATTTTGCGAAAAAAGTATTTATGAACTGTTTTTTTTACAAACAATCCTTATCTGTGAAACTTTTGCATCACTGTCAAAATTCACAGTGATTTTTATTGTCGTTGCAATAAGGTTGCTGTTGGTTACTGCCACTAACAATTCTGTCAAAATTACAATGATCTTTATTCTTACAATAAGGACACTTCTTCTGTTACAATAAGGTTTCGATTAGGTTGCTGCTGTCAGAGGTAAAAAAAAACTATGAAAGGGCTTATGTAGTTCACAGAACAAACTGTAAAGAATGATGGGCATTTTTGTATTGAGCATGGCCAGATGACCAATAGAGTTCTAATGAGATCCACGAATGGCAGCCGGGACCAACGGCTTAACGTGCTTTCCGAAGCACGGAGGGGTCTTGGTAAATGTAAAAATGGTCACCCATCTAGGGACCAAACGCGGAAAGTGCAGCTTAACCTGATCGATCGACTCGTGCGGCTGTTATAACTTAGCCATAAGAGCCCTCAATTTTATGAGTCAATAACTAATATTATTGAGAACTGCAGCGAACATTAGCGTCCTACTACACTAATATGTTTACATGGTACTTGCAGGTCTGATATCTCTTCATAGCCCTAATGAAAATTGATGCTTATGATATAAACTCTCATTTGATGTATTATGTGGTTTTTATTGGACATAAAGCCCGGTTTCTACCGCAAAAGAGTAATGAGCCGGAAATGACTAAGCGGAGCGACTTCGTTTTCATGAGGTTTGCGTTTCCATCAAGAAAGAGTTTAGTCGTCTGATTCCCTCCGCAAAAGAGAAATGAAACAGAAGAATGAGCGAGCTCATTTTTACTCTTTTTGCAAGCTGAGTCATTTCCGCTCAACTCTTTGTAGGTGGAAACACATGTAAGCAGTTTTCTGTTGCGAGGTAAAAGAAGTCATTAAAAGGTCCGCTCCGCTCGCGGTGGAAACCGGGCTTAAAGGCCAAGACGCCCATCATTCTTTACATAACACTCAAAAAAATATTATACTACGGTACAGTAATGCTATTCTGTAAAAATCTCACCGTGAAAACTTACGTAAAGTGAGCTTAAAATGAGCTGTCAATAGTGTCAATCACTAGCATCAGGTGGAATGACAGCTCACTTTAATCTCACTTCACCTATCAAGGTGATTATCAAGGTGATCTTTTTACAGAATAGCACTGCTGTTTCGTTAACAGCCATCGTCGTTTCAGCCGATAGACGTCCACTGCTGGACATAGGCCTCCCCCAATTTTGGGGGGGTTTGCCATAATCGCCACGCTTGGCAGGCGGGTTGGCGATCGCAGTATGGTATGATGGTGGAATAAATAGAGAACGCTGCTGCCCATTCTCCGGTAAGACCCTTAGTCGCCTTTTACGACACCCAAGAAGTAAGGGCAGTAACAGCCATGTGTGTTGATAATTACATAGTGAATTCATTATGCCTGATAATTTCAGTATCACTACAGATATAGATGATCTTCATGATTAAACGTATACTGCTGAAGGTCGGCTTTCTTTAGGCAGGACTATTTGTGACTATTTTTAAAGGTTTCTTTATTGCCAAAAAAGTTTAACCAATAGAAAGTCAATTGTGTCTCATTAGCGGTGCCATCTGCCTAGCCTTTTCCCAACTATGTTGGGGACCAAACGCGGCAAGTTTAAGATTAATGGATAGTGGTAGACCGCGAAATTCAAAATTTCTAACATTAAAACTTTTCCATAAGAGATTGGTGGTTGGTGGTAGAAATCTAACTTAGAAAGATGTATTAATGATTCTAATGATTATAAGTCTCTGAACATGTACCTGTTATTGTCGCGAATCATATTTGGATCAAGATACAACCTGACACTGACCTGCAAATTGCAAGAAACGTATGAAAATTTGAATTTCGTGGTCTCAACTACCCATGCACCTTAAGGTGAATGTTCCAACCAGCCCGCGAAATTCAAATTTTCTTACGTTTTTTGCAATTTGCAGGTCAGTGCTAGGTTGTATGTTGATTAAAATATTATTCGCGGCTGTAAGACGTATGTAGTTACGGAATTATAATCATCAAAATCATCAATACTACCCTCCAACTTCATAAAGGTGTAAGAACAAAAAAAAAAAACAGAAAAAGTAATTCCTACAGCTTTATGAACTTAGAGCGTTTTATTGATGATTATAATTCTGTAACTACATATGTCTTACAGCCGCGAATAATATTTTAATCAACATACAACCTAGCACTGGCCTGCAAATTGCAAAAAACGTAAGAAAATTTGAATTTCGCGGGCTGGTTGGAGTATTTACCTTAACCTGATGGATCGATCCGAGCGGCTGTCATTACTTGGCCACAAGGCCCTTCAGCACGAGGGACCCCTTAAGCGTTCCAATAGGCAATCCATGCTCGTCATGTATGCTGTCAGAAAATCCTACCAAGCACACTGCTTTATCAGTCATATAAATAAACTAGCAACGCCCCGCGGATTCACCCGCATAAGTGTCTATCCCGTGGGAATATCGGGATAAAAAGTACCCTATGTCCTTTCCCAGGACTCGCACTATCTCTATACCAAATTTCATCTAAATCGGTTCAGCGGTTTAAGCGTGAAGAGGTAACAGACGGACACACTTTCGCATTTATAATATTACTAGCAGCGCCCCGCGGTTTCACACGCATAAGTGTCAAACCCGTGGGAATATCGGGATAAAAACTATCCTATGTCCTTCCCCGGGATGCAATCTATCTCTCTGCAAAATTTTATCGAAATCCGTTCAGTGGTTTAAGCGTGAAGAAGTAACAGACATACGCACTTTCGCGTTTATAATATTAGTATGGATGTTAGAACAAGTATTATTACTTGGATATGTGTACGTAGGTTGTTGACTTCAGACACCAACTATCGATTTTATGACGAGTGCAAACGTGTAGAAGTCACTTTACGACGGTTTTAGAGCTAGGAGACAGTGTGAGTCGTAAAAGTAAGGAAAATGTCGTGAGGAAAGTTTTGAGTATGAGGCTACAAGAGAAGCCTAATACTTAAGAAACGATGAATCGATTGTGTAAAAGATAATAATTATGGCTAGAAAGAGGCTGACTACTAAGATGACGACTATTAGTAATAGTAATTTTATTTTCAAACTTCACTACACGTTATATCAATGAGGTCTTGACCCCTGAACGGGTCCCCACAAGGGTTAAGGTCAATATATGTCCTTTTAAGGCTTACCCACCCGGGCGTTTCCACTACATCTACGAGTACCATGTAAACAAAGCACTACGTTGAAGACAAGGTAATTTGGCGATAATTCCTTCTGCACATGTGGCTTCCCTGGCACCTCATTAACGGCATAACTATGTAAATGTCTATTAACTGCTCTCTGTTTATTTTTTATTTAGATACTTCTTTGACATAATATTTTTATTATTTGACATTATACATATAAAGACAATTCTAATTTTTCACCTCTTTATTAGTGGTTGTAATGGCAATCATATCATTTGGTTTTAGGAGGTTTTTATAATTTTATTTTTTATTTATCCTTTTCATAGATTCTTGGCTTGTAAATGTGAGGACTTTGTAGGCCTTGTAAACTTTAGACCTGTAGACCATTGTTTATTTTATCAAGTACCTGATATTTGTTGACAGGCCTACGCTGTCCTTCCATACCTACTGTTGGCGACTGGCTGGAACCACGTTCCATTTTTGATATCTACCTTTTTAGGGTTCCGTAGCCAAATGGCAAAAACGGAACCCTTATAGATTCGTCAAGTCTGTCTGTCTGTCTGTCCGTCTGTCTGTCTGTCTGTCCGTCCGTATGTCACAGCCACTTTTCTCCGAAACTATAAGAACTAAACTGTTGAAACTTGGTAAGTAGATGTATTCTGTGAACCGCATTAAGATTTTCACACAAAAGTAGAAAAAAAACAATAAATTTTAGGGTTCCCCATACTTAGAACCGAAACTCAATTTTTTTTTTCATCAAACCCATATGTGTGGGGTATCTATGGGTAGGTCTTCAAAAATGATATGGAGGTTTCTAATATCATTTTTTTCTAAACGGAATAGTTTGCGCGAGAGACACTTCTAAAGTGGTAAAATGTGTGTCCCCCACCTGTAACTTCTAAAATAAGAGAAAGATAAAACTAAAAAAAATATGTGATGTACATTACCATGTAAACTACCACCGAAAATTGGTTTGAACGAGATCTAGTAAGTAGTTTTTTTTAATACGTCATAAATCGTAAATCGCAATTTACCATTCATTCAATCCACTCAAAAAAAAAATATTCATAAACACAAACCTTATGCATAAACCCGGATGTTACGGAACCCTCGGTGCGCGAATCCGACTCGCACTTGCCCGGTTTTTTATATTCTCTTTGCTTGTCTGTCATTGTCAATACCTGTCTACCGCTGTGTTTGTCATCACTTTTATTCTTTGTAAAAATATAAAATTATTAAAGCTATTGTAACATCGCAACCACCATCTACCTACTCATTTCTTAACGCCTTAATACAGTCCACACGTTCGTCAACACCTACAGTAATTTGAAAACATTGTAAAAGCCAATTATTTTTAAAAAGAGTAACCGTGGAGTTTCTTGCCGGCTCTTCTCCATAGGAAACGACCAATTGGAACCATGCACCATAAGTGCCCATGTAGGTTTATGTGAAATAAAATATTTTAATTTTGAATAACTTTTGCTAGTTGCCTTTCATTCATCCCCTCCACATGACCAAACCATCTTAGCATAATTAACCTATAATATTCCCACTGCTGGGACACAGGTCTCCTCTCGGTGAGAGGGAGTGGGCTGTAATCTACCACGCGGGCCCAGCGCGGGTTGATAAATGTCACAAGTCTTCGAATGTTTGGTTCTGGACGTGCCAGTTTCCTCACGATGTTTGCTTTCATCGTTTTGAGAGCAGTGGTGATGAAATAATTTACACAAAGTAAAGCGCCTGTCTGGGTTCGAACCTACGATCTGCAACTCGTAAGTCGCGGTCGTTATCACTTGGCCACCACTGCTCAACCATCTTAGCAAACTTTTTGATTACTGTCTCTAACATGTTCTTTATAACCGGACTTTCTCTAACATGTTCTTTATAACCGGACTCTCTCTAACATGTCCTTTATAATCGGACCTAGAATTATAAAAATTGGTCAAGTGCGAATCGGGTTCGCGCACAGAGGTTTCCGTACTTTGCAAGTATGTAAATATTTTTAAAAAAATCATTTTTTTAATATAACTACTTTACGGTTTTCGAATTTTTCCTTTACTTGTGCTACATGACATTGCTTTGTGCCAAATTTCATGATTCTAGGTCAACGGGAAGTAAGTACCCTACAGGTTTTGAATCCCTTGCGAGTGTCATAATGCGGCATAAACGGAACTTATGCGCCCGTATCTTTTGATTGCGTTGACTCAGAAGTTTGATTTTTTCACTGCTTCAAGGGATTGCAGCCCTGAGTATTTGATATTCATTTCGACTTGATAACTCCACGCGTTTCGAAGAAAAAGGGCCTTGACAGACGTACAGACAGACTGACAACGAAGTGATCTTATAAGGGTTCCGTTTTCGCAGCGGGTTCACGGATGAGTGCTAACACGTGCCCGTGTTCCCCAGAGGAGGACACCGTGGAGTTTTAGTGGGTTAGAGTCCCACATAACTCCACTATCTCCCAGTGATAGTGCAGAATGTATGAGCACTTCTCCATAATAAAAAAAAGGGTTCCGTTTTTCTTTATGAGGTACGGAACCCTAAAAATAATTTAAAAACCCTTATTTACTTATCAATATTTCTCCCAGGTAATCTACGTTTAATTTATTCACCTCGAAGTTAACAACAAACAAACACACATAAGTTAGTTCCCATTTGATTTATTAACGGCGCGTCGAGTTGAACCTCATATGGTAATGTCCACTTTAGTATTCAGTTTCTATTGGAACTTTCAATTTATTGCTCGCTGACTTTTACACGTGGTTGTGCTCGGAGTTTTTGAATAAAGATGTCTGAATGTATTGAAGGTATGGAGGTTTACGGGCTTAAGAACTGGCTTTTAAAGTTATTGTTTGGTGGTACACTTATACATAGGTGATCACCATAGATTGGAGTAGGTAGATTCAATTGGGGTCATTGATCCGAAACGTATATATAAATATGGACATTCCTCCGGAATTTCGGGAATGATACGTTACGTGAAAACAGATAAATAATAATTTAATTTAGTTTTGATAACTTTAAATTTTGAATTGAGTAGTAATAATAATCACTACCAAAATTAAACCATACTTAATTGGATCTGGAAATACCGAAATTACTTTCCGGCAAAATGGCTTATCCATGTTATTCTTTCTGTGGGCATTTATGATACTAGTACCAAAAATCAATCTACCTACTCCGATCTATGGTGATCACACATACAGGATGTATCCAGATAGGTAGACCAAAGTCGTCACACAGTGGGTGTCAGAAGACGGGCGTCGTCACCGAGGCAGTCCTAAGAAACGCTGACGTGACGATTTGGCTGCTTCAGTAGCAGCCAAATCGTATCGAAAATCCAGATGGAAAACCCAATAACACTTTGTCCGACCCGGGAATCGAATCAAGGTTTCAGGCTCAGCAGTAGTGCTTGCTAGCACTAGACCAACGAGGCAGTCGTATATACAAATCACATTATATGGCTATAACACGACAAATTGACGTAGGTTGTCAATTTGCTTAAAAAATAATTTTCCTGACTGTACAAGGGTTTAGGCTAAGAAATAACAGCCGCACGGGTTGATCGAAGGTTAAGCTACTTTTGCCGCGGTCGGTCCGTGGATGGGTGACCATCCATTGCCTCCGCACTGCACTCCGTGCCTCGGAAAGCACGTTAAGCCGTTGGCCCCGGCTGTCATTAACACGCTTTTATTAGGTCGACCTGTATGTTACTAACTATGTAATGGAATCTAAGGTAACTAATTTAACCATCTTCCAAGGGTCGTAGCGTAATGAAAATTGGCAGCTGTATGTAGTTCTGATGACAATACAATAATATGGTACTGTCGAACTGATCTGATGATGAAGCCGGAAGATAAGCACTGGCATTCCATGATAGAATATCGTATCATAGTCGTGTTTGCACTTGTAAGAAAGGCCTAGCGTGTTTTTCCAGTGTTTTTTAAACTATTAATTTATTATTTTTAGATCTTTGACAGTCGTTACGGGACGACAAGTCTGACAACCAGTCTTACCAAGGGGTATCGTGTTACCACTGGGTAAAACGATACCCCTGACGATACCAACTGCCTGTCTGTGTCCGTCTATCTGTATCTGATAGGCAGTCGTCAATGTAAAACACTGGTATTCAGCTGCATTTTTGACGTTCAAAAGTGGCTTTAATGTGCCTATTTGAAACAAATGATTTGACTTTGCCTTTGACTTTGACATCCGTTTAGACTGGAAGCCGACCCCAACATAGTTGGGAAAAGGCTAGACAGATTGATTGTACAATTACTATCTAGTACCGCAAAGATGTTCGCAGAGCCATTCAAAACGAGTAATGTATTTAAATTAAGGTGGAGTGCACTCTTTGTCGTAAATTCGCCCCCTTGTAGAGATAATGAAAACAGAATGACCTCGCTCTTGAAGAACTACGAAAAGTACGAGTTTGAGCCTTTTTTTTTGTTTTGTTTTTATTCAGGCTTGTTGTTTTCATGTTCTTGGGTTCGATGTTACGTGACGTCATAGTATCGGCACGTGACTGTTGAGTTGAGTCCCGGTTCTAAGTTGCCATGGCAACAATATTTTTATACACACTTTGAGAATATATTATAGTAACAAAAAGTTGGAAGCTTTTAAGTGACATACAGTTTACATTGAAAGTATAAAAATTTAGCAGAAAGAGCTTATTACACCATCAATGATTTTTTTCTAAATAAAAATCTAAATTATAATTAATTTAGACCTATTTGTTTTGACTACTTACTTTATATTATTTTTCCATGTTAACTATGAGCGTTATATTTTAATTTGGATAATTGAATTGTGGTTATATAAAAAAAATATTAGCTTGTATAATTTGAATACCGTAAAAATGTTGCATAGACTTACCTACTTAAATATTTGTATGCCATTGTATAAGGCAAGCATGACGACCTGTTGATAATACTTTTAACAACTTGCATGCTAATTTCTCGTATGTATACTCAATTATCTTATCTTAACTCATAGGGCTGTTTAAGCAAGAATCCTGGGGGTAAGGGAGTGCCCCCGTCAAGACGAGCCAAGCGAAGCGCAAGGGCACTAGCTACCTTTTCTCGAAGCGCTTCGTCGATTTTTGAACCCTCATAACTTGGGTTTGGAATATACCAGATAAACAAAATTCTCGGGATATGATGTCAATAATGGACTTATTAAATATATGTATAAAGTTTCAATTGCATAGCTAAAATATGGTGCTTGGCCGTTTCGATGAGACATAAAAAAAAAATCTTTATTTAATTTTGTAAATCATGAAACTCTTATTTTCTTTTGACTGTACTTACCTGTCCAAAAGATAAGACAGAGATTAAAACAGAAGACGAACTCGCAGAGGATCGAGGAGTGGGGGTGGAGGGGGGTTCAGGGGATGAGACCGGAATAAATCACATCGTAAGGTTAAAAATTTATTCACTGTTCATTACTTTTCTGTTATACAATAGTTCTTGTAGTTACGAAACGGCCAAGCCTCATATTTTGACTAAGGTGTAGAGTTTGTGCAGTTAGGGCTTGTAGCAGCTTGGCTCTACAAGAGTTCTGATAACTTTTTGACAGTGCGAGCTATATGGTCTCGTCTTGGCAACATTTTGGATGAAAATGTTTTTGGTGGGATAAGTTGTTCTTGTTCAAGCAACATACCATAACATCACGCCTGTAATCCCCAAAGCGTTAGGCAGAGAGGTACCTATAGTACACCCATATTTAGCCATTTATGTATAAGGGGCTTACATGACCTAAAGCACGGTCACTATCGGACTGCATAAAAAAGAAAGAGAAGCGCGATGACACAACCCTGGTAATTTATTGCAAAATATAAAGCAATTATTTAATTACAAACAATCTATTGTTTGGACGAAAAAATTAAAACACTAGTATTTTAGTATGTTGCTTGTAAAATAATCTGACAAAAAATCAGAATGATTGTATGTATATTAGTATGGTTTTTATTGTAAAAAGAAAGTTTTTAGAGGTATCTTCATGATTTTTTTCTATCGTATCAAATTAGTTGTATTATGTTTCCAACACACTATCTACCTAGCATATATACTGAAGAATATCATATATTATTCTGATTTTGTTTACTGTAGTCGATCGTATACTTTTATTGTTTTTAAAATTTGTGTTTTTGTGTTTAGGTCCTGGAAGCCCCTTAAGTCCTATGTAATAGGGGGCGAGGCACTAATCCACATGTCGGGCTTCTACTGAGAAATTCCTTATAGAAATACCTAATAACAGTTTTCCTGACCTGGGAATTGAACCCAAGACCACGTATTCAGCAGTAGCCCTTGCGAGCACTAGACCAACAAGAATGTCGTTCAAGCAAATGCCGCTATAAATAAGAAATTCCGTGTTTTACACGAAATAAACCTTTAATAAAGTTGCAAATGAGGCTTATCTCCTTAGCAATTGATTTGATTTACCATCTAATGTCAACGTGAATCGCTAGTACAGTAACCAGTTTTACGATTTTCCATCCACAAGCAATTACAGTGAAGTGGGTAATTAAATTAAAATTTACTTTCAAATAAAACTGCTGCCAATCATTGGGTAAAAACATGGAAATCCACTTAACCGACCGCAAATCCTGCATTATTTACACACATTTAACAATATATAAACTGTGGTGTACTATGGTCACAAATTCACAATTTATAATTCACCAGCTCCTCAGTTACTGTGTTTGCATTTTATGGGCACTCCAAGTAATACCGTTCTACCACATTTGATCGCGTGATCGAAGTTATTTTGTCCCGATGTGTAGTAATGCCGTCTTTATGTGCTCGCCAGTGTAATGTCTTTATTTATACACACGCCAGTGTAGTGTTGAGGTGAATTTTATGAGCAGACAGTTCGTGCTGGGTCAATTTTTTGGGTTCTCTAAGGGTCTATTGACCCGAAAGTCGTTACTAAGAGAATCCAAGAAACTCAATCCACACTAATATTATAAATGCCAAAAGTGTCTGTCTGTTACCTCTTCACGTTTAAACCGCTGAACCGATTTAGATGAAATTTGGTATAGGGATAGTTTGAGTCCCGGGAAAGGACATAGGGTAGTTTTTATCTCGATATTCCTACGGGATCGACACTTTTGCAGGTGAAACCGCGGGGCGCTGCTAGTTTCTTAATAAATAAGCAGTACCTTTGTATTCAAATTTAAAATGTCGTATTTCTATGTATTTTACTGTGTGTACATAAACAATAAAATAAATAAACAGTGTAGGTTATAAATAAACAGTTTAGGTTAGAATAATCTAATCTACCTGACGTTCCTTTGCTAACTTTATCCATCCCATATTTTCATTACACTATCATACATAAAGGTAGACGTACATGTATACAATATCCTGCAACTATCTCATTGTAGACGAGCACTATCCTTAGTACACTCAGGAGCGAGCATTTGAAATTCTGAGTAGTACTTGCATTACTTTTGTACTTTATGTTCTTTCTGGATTAATAAGTGGATAGAATAGATACGTGGATATACGACTAGAATCAATTCTATTTTGCTTATTTGAAATAAATGCTTTGACTTTGATAACCTTTTATTGTGGAAACATGCTGTAATAGCCGAAAACATGTGCGGTCGTACGCACACACACTCGTATATAATAGAAAGAGACACAGAGAGAGAGAATGTGTGAATTTAATACGTGTTTTTAATACAGTGTCAGCTAGTATAAGTTTTTAGAAGCTCTCATAAAGTTACCGCCTCCTTGGATTTTTATTTTGACCTCACTATCGGCTTTAGCACCCTCGAAAACCATGAAAACACACATGATGAAAGATTTGAAAATGTTCGCACTCACCATCCCGATTTTTAATTTTGACCTCAATCTTGGCTTTAGCACCCTCGAAAAACAAGAAAACGACACCAATGATGAAAATTAAACAATAAATCGTAGCCGCCATCTTGGATTTTGATTTTGATCAAATTCACAATTTCTCTCTCTCTTAATATAACTAGCTGACCCGACAGACGTGGGCCTGTTTTTGATTCGAAAGACACGTGGCGCTATTCTATTATCATAATAAGGTTAACAATAACCTTATTATGATAATAGATGTCGCCACGTGTTTTCTTCGGGAACAGCACATTTTTTCGGGATGAAAGGTACCCTATGTCCGTTTCTGTACACCTGACAACGTATATGCAAAATTTCAGGATGATCAGTTCAGTGGTTTAGGCGTGAAAGGTAACAAACTAACAAACTTACTTTCGCATTTATAATATTAGTTAGTATAGAAGAGATAGAGAATGTCGCATGGAGGGAGCATAACGCTTTTTCGTTACACGACGATTTCTCCAAGTTTACTCTTACCGCAACCCGCGTTAAAGGACTTCGTTTCAGCAAGGGAATTAGATTGATGTCAACATTCTCCTGCCTTTATCCCAATTTAATTGGGGTCGGCGAAAAATTCCTTTTTCTTCCATAATTCTATATTAGTCGTCATCTCGGTGGTCGCCCTTTTCTAGCCATATCATCTTTCATAGAATCCATACATCGTTTCTTTGGTTTTTACTTATTCTAAGATTGATGTAACATGGATGTAACTCATGAAATAATATCATTAAGCCTGGGTTGCATCATCTTACTTTAACTTTAACAAACGTCAAAAGTCTGTCAAACTGCATACAAAAATCACCAGTTATGGTTAAAGTTACGGTTAAAGTTAGATGATGCAACTCGGCCTAAGTGTTCCTCAATTTATTACTTATGGTGATTGGCACCTATTTCTTTTTATCGCAAAAAGCACGACCCACGACGTACAACGTCAAAGTTCAAGATTTTTTGCGTAAGTATAATAATACTCGTAGTATGTTGAAACTCGCTTACGGTTTTATTCCATCACGCAAAATGAAAAGTCATTGCAATGAACTCTTATCTCGGTAAAGCAAGGTATAAATTACAATGATTGCCGAGAGTTTTATCAAAGTTACGGCAATCATTCTAATTTATTTCGCGCCATTGTTGGTTATAGCTGGTTGGTTTTACGTCATTCAAAGATTGTGAATGTTCCACTTAAGAGCGTTTACGCCGTACGATTTTAATGAAACTTCATACGCATAAGCAGGATACAAAGGTCTAAAGAGTTTGTTAAGAACAAAATTGTGTTACAGCCAAATTAGACCGATTTTAAATTTTCCATAGAAACAGAGATTTCCAGTGATCTTTTTTTAAATAAGACTTTTTGAAAATGTTCTTTACTAACTTTTTAGACCTTTGTATCTTGCTTGTGCGTATGAAAGTTCATTAAAATCAGTTCATTCATTTCGAAAAACAAGGGCTTGAAAGTTTGTATGAAATGCCGTACGTCGTAAACGCTCTTAAGGAATCAAGAGTATCCCTACAGCATCAACTCAGCCTTTAACCACTCCACTGCTGTTTAGCATCAGCTGATATCTGATAGGAAACTCTAAATCATCATCATCATCAGCATATAGCAGTCCACAGCTGGACATAGGCTCTCCTATTGCACGCCATTCAGCTCGATTCTCGGCAACTCTCATCCCGCTGCTACCAGCCACCCTGCGAAGATCATCGCTCCACTTAGCCTGAGGGCGTCCACTTAAGAACACGTCTTACCCATATTGGTTCTGCGGTTAATATGGCCGGTCCATTGCCACTTCACTTTGCTTATTCTGCGAGCTATACTAACTTAACTAAGCTAACTTTGGTTCTCTGCCAGATCATCTCATTCCGGATTCTATCCCTTGAAATCATCAATCCCGCTGCCCCGGCTTTCTGCGGCATTCTGTCCCTCAGAGAGACTCTTGTCATAGAATCTCTAAATTCTTAACTAAGTATAAATAATTGAAGAATATCTTACCTTTTTCAAGTCCTTGTTAATGTCAGTGTCATCTGCTTTCCTCTTCTCACAGGATAATATGCAGTTCTTTCCGTTGTCTTTTTCTCCCTGTAAAGAAAGAAAAACAAATATTAAAAAAAAAGAAAAATCAAATAATATTTTTAAGGTGAAAACCGAAACTAGTGCGTACTTTTCGAGTCCCTGTTGAACATAGAGACAGATACGTTTCATCGCAATAATCACACTAATATTATAAAGGCGAAAGTTTATGCCTGTTTGTTACTTCTTCACGCTCAAACGGCTAGACCAATTTTGATAAAATTTTGTATGGAGGTAGCTGAAATCTCGGATTAACATATAGGCTACTTTTTATCCCGATATTCCCACGGAATCGGCATTTACGCGGGTGAAACGGCGGGGCGCACTAGTTGTACAAATAAACCAACCTCAGAAAGGTCAGGTCATACACGCAACCAGCCGTGCGTGTATGACAAGCCCAATATTCCCGTAAATAAAAACTTACAAAAGCTAGTCGTAATCTCATCTCAGTGTCAATCAATGACATAAACTTGTCAAAAATGTAGGGAAATTGGGGGTACTTTTGACAGCTCGAGGCTGAGATCAGACTGAAACGTTCCAACTGTTGAAAAATCAAAATTTGATTCATATCAATAGAAATTCAATGGTGTCTCATTAGCCACAGTTGAGCTAACGAGAACTACGAGAATTGCTCCTCAAATATATGAACGTAAACGAAGCAAAAGGAGTATCATCGATTGTACAGACGCCAAGCACATCAAGCTACCCGAAACTGTCAAATTTTCCCAATCATCTTTGAACCTTATGATTTAGCAATAAAGTTGAAAATCTATTAAAGAAATTTGACAGATTGTAGTAGCTTGATGTGCTGGCGTCTGTACCAGGTGGCGCTCTTTAGTTTCTGCCTACCTCCCTGAAAACCTACTTTTTTCCTCCACACAACTGACTTATCAACGAGTTAAAGAAGGACTTCTGCTTTCGTACTTTATAGCACACTAGCAGCGCCCACCGGTTTCATCCGCATAAATGTCGAGGGGAATATCGGGATAAAAACTATCCTATGTCCTTTCCCAGGATGCAATCTGTCTCTCTGCCAAATTTTATCGAAATCCGTTCAGTGGTTTAGGCGTGAAAATGTAACAGACAGACAGAGTTACTTTCGAATTTATAATATTAGTATGGATGGATTATAAAGATTGATGTAAAACTGAAGGGTAGAGGAACGAGTAGGAATGCAGGTACCCTCCTAACCCCTCGCCACGAGCTTCCAGGGGGCACGGAATGTTATATTAATGCAGCACCCTGAAGGTAGAAGGTATATCCTTATAATGAAATACTTCAAATTTTATGAGCGGACTTTTGCTTCGATCGTAAGAATGGGAGGAAAAAGATTTTTGGAAATCATTGCATTGTTATTTGAAAGTATTCATCACAGTTTCACAAAGTGGGTGAAGTTTCAGTATAAATTAGCAAACGTATTATCCAATAACAGCCTTGAAATGTATCCCTGCAAAGCCTTCTTTTCAGAGAAGTTACGAAAAATTAATTACCCTGGTTGCTCACTGATCGTTCAGTTTTTCAGAACGTTGAAGGTAACGTAATGTCATCTTAAATACATTACAAAAAAAGTCTACTAAACTCGTGTATACACACAGCCCATATCCAACAAACTATCACCAGCACAGCACAAGACTAAATTATCGACCACCATCTCAATATTGGACAACCCTAAAATCAACAACGAAAAAAAAACCGATAACCCGACCACAACACCACTCTCACATCTCTATCAACAACCAATTAACCCGATTTAATTCAAATAAAGCACATCTACGTTCGAATTTCGAAACCAATCGGAATCACCAATCAAAACGGTCGAACGAAAACAATTGGTCGGAATTACAAACCTAGGGTTGATCGCAGACAAACGGACGAAAATAGTCGACTAAGCAAAAATGTTTTCCATCGCAATTCGTACGGTAAATGTTTTGTTTGTCGAACAAATTGCATCATGTTTGCACGCGTTTTTGTTTTTGTATTTTTGAATACTGTACTTTTATTGTGTTGTCGTGGTTTTGGTTACAAATTGAGTGTTCACGTTGAAATGCAAATACAAATTATAACGCAAACCTATTTCGAACCTCTCCCGCCACAATCTAGTCGTCCAATAAGGGCGCAGCGTCTAGAATGTTCTAGAAATCGTGTGGAAACAGAAGACGCGCGGGCTTCGTTTTGACATTAGCCGTGTGACGTCCGTCAACTGGGCTGCGCACCGAAAAGTGATTCTCTCTTATGCTATTAATACTAATGTAAAGTTTAATACCGATATTATTAGCAGCAATATCTAACTAAGTGATTTTTGTACCAAGTGCAGTCTGATGGATGATTAAAACTTATCTACATCAGTGATCGTAAATCTCCTGGCTAGTGATCAAGCAGTACTTTTAAGACTAACTTTTAAATCAAACAGAGAAGTTGTATATTATTATGATATCTACGAATGTTGGTTTTCTTGTCTTTGCAATTTTTTTTTATTTGTACCGTTTCGATCTGACGGCCAATCCGAATAAATATTTGTAAAAACCATAGTGTTTAATTTATTACAAATTTACATAAGTATTTCGGCGACCCGTTTCATCAGTAAAAGGTGTTGTAGCTGAAGCGACCACCGATGAACGGTGTTTTCGGCGAATAGTTCTATCTACGATGGATTTACTCGTGGATCCAACCGTCAGCTAAGAGTGATTTCGGCGAACCGTACCATCGGCGAAGACGAGCTCGCTATGCCGTTCTGAGCTCATCTGACACATAGTGATAGTCGTTGAGCTCCTTAAGTTCTGAGTTGAGCTACAAAATTACTAACAAATGCTTGCACTGATTGGACAGGACCACTCAAATCTGTGTGGTTCTTTGCTCAAAATACAATTTCAGACACTAACCCACATGATCTGACCAAGATTATGTCTGGACTTTAAAAGAGACTGGCCATTGGTTTGTTTCGGCCTTTCTTCTCAGAGTGGTCAGTAGTCAGACAGGAAACGCCGACCTCATCTAGTTTTTAAAATATGATTGACCTGTAAAAGTGTTTGTACAGACGCCAGCACATCAAGCTACCCGAAACTGTCAAATTTTGACAATCAAATTTGAACCTTATGCTTTAGCGATAAAGTTAAATCTATTAAAAATCTATTAAAGAAATTTGACAGATTGTAGTAGCTTGATGTGATGGCGTCTGTACAAACCTACTTACAGAAATAAAATCAATTATCAATACTGACGTTAAAAAATGACAGCCGTAGTTTAAAAAAAATCTATCCACACTCAATCAATATCACACAATCTATCGAAACGTCAAACGCCAGCACAACACGTCACAATAATTATAAAATAAAAAACCCAACCCTGACACAATAGTTTTAAAAATCACGGCACGGACAGTGTAGGTACCACGCAATTAGCAAGCTACAAACTTTGACTAACAAACAGTCAATGTGGGGGTGTATGTTGTGTATGTGTGGGTGTGTGTGGGTGTGATTGCACACGTGTCAGCGGAGGGTTGAGTAACAATGCGTTGCCATTTTAGGGTTATGTGTCAAATGGGTCAAGGGTTTTGAATCGAGTGTGTAGGTAGGTTGAGTAAGGTGCTTTGTATTGGAGTAGAAAAGTAGATAGTAATATTTATACAGCATGTTTGAACAGCGCAACATAATAAAGAATGAGGCATGACGAGTATAATTTTGAAGACAGGGTCAGGCGACACAGAGTGCCGGGTCAGCGGGATTGTCCGAAAGGGTTACCGCTGGCCCGGAACATAAAGGGCTAAGGAAGGAACGCGGGTGGGTTTTAGTCAGTAAGAGTCTGACACTCCCTTCCGCTCCACCCAGAGCGAGAGGAGTCATTTGATGATTTCGCATCTGCAAAAAAAAAGGGGTCCGATTACACGTACCACCACAGACAGAGCACAACGACACCACGTGGACGGGCATTGTATGAAAATGAATGGTCTATTCAGACGGATCATATTCGATTGATTCGAGACGAATCAAGGCGCCTTCGCAGCCACTACTAGCTAAAACGCAACTGCAAGAAGCTGCAGCGATACCATACACACGTAACCACTGCTGCCCATATTTTGTAGTTGCGATGTGGTATGGTTAATAGAGAATAGTACTTGTGCTCTGGATTTTTGAATTTTTAATAAGTCATAACTTGAGAGTATAATATTTTGAATTTTGAACAGTTTTTTATATTTGCCTCCTTACTAATAAACCGTTGTATAGCGTCTGTATAGTTACACAACGCTTTGTCTTCTTCTTTCTAAAGTCAAATTACTGACGACTGAAAGAGAGAAATCGGTGTGTAACTATTCACCTGAGATAATACCTACGTTTATTAGTAAGGAGGTAAAACTGTGAGAAAACTGTCGAAAATTCAAAATTTACTATCAGGGTAAGACTTGTTATAGGTATAAAAGTTTAGTGAAGTTCGTCTCAGTCAAATATACTGATTCTAGTTATGAGCAATATTATATTTTAAAAAAATGTTTTTAGTTTAGAATAATACCTATAATGTGTAGCCTACCTTATGTTCGACAAACGTCCACGAATACAACCGTAAGAGCCTCTTAAATGGTAAAGTAACGCAATAAGATCCATATTTCATAGTAACAAAGCGTTATAAAACTACCCTCAACCAGCTAGGCGATCCGTCAAGCTCATAAGATTCAGAAAGGCACAATACGTGGGTCAAGCAAAACTGTCAAGCATAACTGTCATGATTTATCGTCAGTCATATCTCCGGAAAAATTGGGGTTGTAATTTTATTTTGATAGTGATGTATGCCCTGAATTAGGAGAAGGGGCTTCTGGTTATGTAATAACAGCCGTACGGGTCGATCGATCAGGTTGAGCTTCTTTGCGGCGGGTAGTTCGCGGATGGGTGACTATCTTTACATATCAAGACCCGACCCCTACGTGCTTCAGAAAGCACGTTAAGCCGTTGGTCCCGAATCTTTGACAGTCGTTACGGGTCGTCAGAAGCCCGAAAGTCTGACAACCAGTCTTACCAAGGGATATCGTATTACTCAGTAACTGGGTTGTGGAGGTCAGAAAGTCAGTCGCTCCATGTCATCGCACACATATCAACTCGGAAAGGGATCGTCAATCGATCAACTCGAGCCATTCAGAATTCGTTGTATGAAACTTCCTACTGCAACGCACACTAATCGGAATCGTAACGTAATCGCCTCGCCTCGGGACAAGCTCACGAACCGCGATGCGGTGCGTGGTCAACTTGCACTTCCCGCGCTTACGGCTCGTCGTCCCCGCGCTTACGTCTCTGTGTACCCGAGCTTACGTCTCTTCGTCCACCCTTGCCCCACTCACCCCTCCCGCCGCCTGCCTACAGCACTATCAACAAGCGGTCGGCGAGCTTTAAGCGCGGCGTCGCCTAGCCGTAGCCGAGTCGACGTATCGGAGCTGCTGATCCGCTTTGGTTACGTGCTTACGTTCGGTTGACAACTGTTTGACGGCGAGCCGAAAGGCGATATGGTGACGATCCCTTTCCGAATTGATATGTATCCTATGACCTTTAACATACAAAATCAGAATATTTTAGCTTGTAATTGTAGGTAAGTTCATGTTTAACAGGAGGTCCTGTCTGTTAGCTGTCTACTTTAATTTACTTTGCCTTATTGATCCCCACTGGCCTCACTTTTCCTGCTTGATTTATTGTTCAGGCGCCTAGCAACCGTTTCTAAAGGCAATTTAGAAAGGGAAGTTTTTTTGATAAAGTGAAAATGTTCCATTGCTCTAAATAGTTTTGATAGGTTTTTTAGTCGTTACGGGTAGTTAGAAGCCTAAAACCTGCTACCCAGTAACTGGGTTGTGGAAGAGAGATAGACAGTATCAGTGGTAGGTAGTCGTGCTAAATACTGGTATTCAGCTGCATCCGGTTAGACTGGAAGCTGACCCCAACATGTGGGAAAAATGCTAGACAGATTGATTGAGTTTTAATTGTGTACGATTGTACTCAAATAGAAGACTACAAGTTAAAAAGCCTTTTAAAAGGTTGGAAATATAAATGGCGTACTTGCCATAAGAGAGTTATTCCGGTCTGATCCCTTGAACCCCCCCTCCACCCCTCCTCGATCCTCTGCTTATATGTACAGTCTTTGATGAATGTGTGAATCCCGCAGTCCATCAAATAACCCGCAAACTCGACGCATTTTGTGTTCAATATGACTTGAATCTTCCCTTCAATCTATTTCTCGTTTTAAATAAAAAAAAGAACTAAACTAAACAATATTTTAAACATAAATAAGTACGGTAAAACAAAGAATCCGCCCATAGAAGAAAATAATCGTTAAAAGCTTAGAATCGTAGACGCGTGGGGCGGCCGCTACGATCAATACGCTACGAGCCGGCCTACGCGCTACGAGCGTAGCCGTGCTACGAACAGCTGATATTTGGAGGAGACACGTGTAAGCGATGTAAATAGAGAGTGACGTCAGTTTCACGCCAGCTATGCGCGAAGGGGTGAGTTGTAATTGGCTAAAAAGATAATGTTCTGACATGATTCATGTGGTTTTAGGTGTAATTAAGATATGTAAAGTAAAAAAAAGTTTTTTTAAACAATATTCCATTGTACCTGTAACTAATCAGTGTAGTCGCAAAAAAAAAATATTTCGAGCAGATGCAAAAAAAATGCACTTGTGTATAAAAACAAAGAACATGTATATTTTATACACATTGAGAGCATGCCGTTAATGAGCATACTCCTTATAACCTAACAGCAAAGAAGTATGTATACTGTTAAACCAGGCTTAAATAAAGTGATATCTTTCAATCAATCAAATCAATCAATCAATCATTTGATTGATATCTTTCAATCATTAAGTTTGCCAAATGCCTGCTATATGCCGACGACTGACTGAGTATTGCAAACTCCTACAAAGGCATATTGATGCCATCTATAAGTGGAGCAGTGCGAACTAACTATTTTTTAGTACAAGCAAGTGTTACATCACCTAAACCTGCGTACAGCCGGTCGATTCTGTACAAGTCTCACCGTGAAAACTTAGGTGAAGTGAGTTTGTTTTTGCTAGGAATTGACACTATTGACAGCTCACTCCACGCTCACTTCACCTAAGTTTTCACGGTGAGATTTTTACAGAATAGGACCGCTGTATTACCATCACCCTGATGGCGTAACACGCTATGTATCATAATCTGAATCGTTTTGAAGTATATTGCTAATACATTGCTTCATATGTACGAAAAATTTGTCTACTCAACAACCTAATTAACGCAATAAATGTTGTTGTACTGTCAAAATGAAACCCATTCCTACTATTAGTGTCGTTCGTCATTTCAGCCGATAGACGTCCACTGCTGGACATAGGCCTCCCCCAATTTTGGGTGGGGTTTGCCATAATCGCCACGCTTGGCAGGCGGGTTGGCGATCGCAGTATTGTATGATGGTGGAATAAATAGAGAACGCTGCTGCCCATTCTCCGGTAAGACCCTTAGTCGCCTTTTACGACACCCACGGGAAGTAAGGGGTGGTGCAATTCTTTAAGTCCGGCACCACACAGACAATTAGTGTACTGCTGGACAATACATATTTCGGGTCGTCAGAAACTCTAAAATCTGACAACCAGTCTTACCAAGGGGTATCATATTACCCAGAAACAGGGTTGTGGAGGTCAGATAGGCAGTCGCTCCATGTAGAAAACTGGTATTCAGCTGCATGCGGTTAGATACAAAAAAAATGTTTATTTCAATTACAATGGCATTCAGATACATATTTTTGGAGATCTCCTTTTAAGCAAGGAATTGCTTGTATTAGGAGTCTCTCTTAATTACTATGTAATTGAAATGTAGACAAAGTAGATTAGATATGTGCACGCACGCACGCACTTAATATGTACGGCGCGTTGTGTTCCACGCGCGCCTCAAAGAGATGTCAGCACTAACTGACGGTGTCCGCTAGGGCCGATGCCTGCCAGGGTCGCGGTTTGTTCGAAAGAGATACCGTGGAAAAAAAAAGTATTCAGCTGTATCCGGTTAGACTGGAATCCAACCCCAACTAAATCAGGAAAAGGGCAGATAACGATTTCTATAAAAAAAAAAAAAACAGTGGCACTCCGGGAATGCCGACAGAAGTGAAAACAAAACACAAACAGAATACTTTGCCATCACTCGCTGACTTAACGGATATACATTAAAACCGAGTACATCCCGACGACAGCCGAACACATCCGAAACGGGTATTTTTTTAATCGTCTTATAAACAAAACACGCGTAGTGTCGCATACGGTAACAGTGGCGCGAGTTCAATGGTTTATTCCCATCTCAAAAAAAGTCCGACGCGCCTGAAGAAGTTTTCACTTCAAAAACCTATAACAAAGGCCTGTTTAAATATGCCATCACCATCAGTCCAAAGTTGCTCAAACAATCTGATATCATAATTTTATTCTATTTGTCCCTCGTTCCGTTGACAATGAAAATTACCGAATGAAAACAACATCAATTTTAGGAAAGTTTTAATTGAAAGAGTTTGACCTCAGAGTAATGAATTCGGTGATAGATATTGATGGGCAGCGGTTGTTAAAGTTCTGATGGGTAGATTATGGAGGGATCTAAAAAGATAGCCACCCCAGGGCGTTCGGGGCTGTTTTTGGAAGGAAGTTCTTTAACACGGTTTCCTGTAGGAGTAAACTGGTAGAAATCGTCACGTAACGAAAAATCGTAAGCCCTCTATGAAAATCCAAGATGGCGAAAACAATCATGGTTGTCAATTTCATGATCATCATCATTTTCAGAGAAGTTCGTGGCTAAGTGACAGCCGCACGGGTCGATCGATCAGGTTAAGCTACGCTTGCCGCGGTCGGTCCGTGGATGGGCGACCTTCTTTACATACCGAGAGACCGCTCCGTGCCTCGGAAAGCACGTTAAGCCGTTGGTCCCGGCTGTCATTCTTGGATATTTGACAGTAGTGACGAGTCGTCAGAAGCCCGAAAGTCTGACAACCAATCTTACCAAGGGGTTAACCGCTTGTGTGCCGTAATTACAGACACAATTAAAAAACCATTGTGTCTCGCGTAGATCTACGTTCAGGCAGACTAAGGGTTAAAGAACTTTATGACAGTTTCTAAACTTACACAAAATGTATCTGTATCAAACTTTCTCTCCCTCTCTGTCTCTTACTATTATAATACGAGTTTCTGTGCGTGCGAGTCTAGCGTAAAGAACTTTGTACCTGACGGGGGGGCCCGACCGCCCCCCCTTTTTTACGTAAGCAATGGCGCCAATTCCCTTGTACACAAACTAAACTAAATTTAAGATCAGTGCATCTTTCTCTTTCTATTTCATTACGAAAAGGACTAAACTAATATTTATCTTCTGTCCTTTTCTTAATGAAATAGAAAGAAAAAGATGTATTGAATTTAGTTAGTTTGTGAACAAGGGAATCAGCACCATTGTTTCTAAAATGAAATAAATTGTTTATTCTTTATATAGTATGCCAGAATCACTTCAACACATCTTATTACAAAAATAAAAATAAGCCAGGTGCAGTAGACATTTCCTACTACCCCTGAAAAAGAAATGGCGAAACAAACTCAGGTGTCAAAGTCTCTTTTAAAGTCAAGACTCTAGGACTGATCAGGTGAGGACCATGTAGATTAGTGTCTAGTCTTTTGAGGAAAGAACCACAAAGATTTGAGTGGACCTGTAGAGTCAGTCATTTGTCAGTACCTAATCGTGTGGCTCAATTTAGAACTTAAGGAGCACAACGGTTCGACGAACAATACCAAGAAAAGGACATTTGGGTACGCCGCATAAAGTATTCAAACTGCCAGACTAACATTAAAACTAACATAGAAAAAAAAACCGTGGCATTTCAGGATTGCTGACATAAGTGAAAACAAGACAAACAGAATACTTTGCCATCACTCACTGACACATCGGATATACATTAAAACCGAGTACAGCCCGAGGACAGCCGAACACATCCGAAACGGGTATTTTTTTAATCGTCTTATAAACAAAACCCTCCGCGGTGTCGGTTACGGTAACAGTGGCGCTAGTTCAATGGTTTTTTCCCATCTCAAAAATGCCCAACGCGCTTAAATAAGTTGTCACTTCAAAAATTACCCATATAGTCCTTACGTACACAATAATTATAGTAATATAATAACTTAACAAAGTATTATTTTTTTTTGTTTACGCAAATCTTACCTAACTACCATTACAGATCAGCGATCCAATGCGATAGAGTGGCCTTAATCTACATCCTATAAAATTACATACTATATACTAAATCTTAACCTACATCTAAATAACATCACACTAATATTATAAAGGCGAAAGTTTGTGAGTGTGTTTGTATGTTTGTTACTTCTTCACGCACAAATGGCTGAACGGATTTCGATGAAATTTGTCACACAGATAGTTTATAACCAGGATTAAAATATTTTAATCAAAATCAATATATTATTTTAAAATATTTTTTTTAATATTTTTTTTTTTTACTGCTTTTTATTGACTTCTAGTGTTTTTTATCCCGATATTCCCACGGAATCGACACTTATGCGGGTGAAACCGCGGGGCGCGGCTAGTATTATATATAATGTAACTTTTGAGAATTCACTCAAGTTGCACCACAATAATTATGTCAACCCTCTCATAAAACCTCGTTCACCACACGCATAGCTCTAGTGAGAGGAGTTCTTACCAGTAGGTTGGTATTAAATATTCATGGAGATTATGAACACTGCTAGCGTTTATAATCTCAGATAATTTCATATTCCATCGCCACTTAATCAGTGATAACTGATTAAGTGGCGATGGAATATGATATTACTTTAGTGAAATGTGTTCTAAATTGCTTTTTGAGTGACTACTTGTAACAAAAATTCCTAATAAGTTTTTGGTAGCAATGGAATTTGAACTTTATTAAGTATGACATTCAGTTTGTTGTTCCATAACGTGAAAATTATCTGATATTCCTGGCTCTAATATAGTATGTTATAAATATTCTACATGAAAATACCTTACCTATATGTATACTAGTCATCGTAAATTAGACTTCATCATAAACAAATTTCATTAGATCCTATTTTTCGTTGAGTTGTAATATGGAATATGAATGTTCCATATTACAACCCAACAAAAAATAGGATTTCACAAAAAAAAAAAAACTATATGACCTATTGAATGGGACACTGGGTAACAACTATGGAGAGGCCTATCGTCCAGAAGTGGACTAAAATAGGCCGAGTTAATTGATTTTCATTGGGTGATTAAAATATTTGAGCAACACAGCTCCAAACTTTGGATATTGACAAATTGGTAGGGAAGAAAACAAGTTAAAGTCTTGAGCCGTCGAAAGCTTTGCTCGGCTTGATTAATTTTCGGTTCAACACGACGCATTTTGAAACGACAAACGCCTTAAGTAATATTCACTGACGGCGATGTGCGTTGTTGCTATGTCGAAAATGGAAGGCGCTTCTCATTAAAAAGATACATTAATTTTTTAAAGTGTTTTCTGAGTATTCTTCTGGTAGTTAGAACATGAGGTTATTAATTAGTTTTTCAAGTGCAAAAATAGGAAGGCGTTTTTACGTAAGTTTACAAAATTAAATGTCCCAGAAGAGTAAAATCGCGGTTGGTTTTATGATTTTGGAAAAATATTAATGAATATCATCTAAATATAACTTTTGCACTGAATATCGAAACAAATCTTTACTTTAATATAAAGCCGTTAACACGAAAATTTAATATAAAAACGTTAAAACCGTGAAAACGCAAAAAGCAAAATGAGGATGATATTTCGAAAATAGTACCATAATTACCGGCAAACAACAGTATTTTTCTGTTTTTTGTTCTACATAAATAGAAGTGATAGTGAGTGAGTGAGTGAGTGATAGTGTGTGGTAGTGTGGGATAGTGTATAGTCATAGTTTTAAGGTTTTTAATGTGTATTAGTTTATTATTGTATAAGATTATTTTGTGTACTTATTTAATCTATGGGGACTTAGTTGCCTGATAATAAAATGTTTATTATTATTATTATTATTATTATAAATGACTAGGATTACCGACTAATTAAAAATCTATTTATAAAAATATCGCATAAAAATAAAGCCCTTAATACCTACACATGTCTGTATTATGTACAAAAGTATGGGAGTAGCTTGCATGCCATTGTGACATTCTCCAATCAGAAGCCGTTTTGTGCATACTGGCTTGCAAGCTACTACTATACACAGACCACTTGCACAAAAGTATACCTCTGTGTATTACGGTCTTAATAATTTTGAATAAAGAACGCGATCAACATTAGGGCCTAAACAATTCATACGATATATTTATGTCAAAATATGGATGACAGATGAATAAAAAAGAAATGTGTTAGCCGTCTGTCTCAATATTGCAAGATGCGGGTTTTCGGAACACATCAGGCGGAAAGTAAATTACTTTTGTTTTGTTTTCAGGCGTTCGTTGAAAAATTGTCAATTTTTTTTTGCAACCTTGCCGAAAAAAATTGTCACTTGTATATGTGATGCGATTTAGCTTAGGCTTAGAATAAATCTGTTTGATTTTTTATCTTACAAATATTTTCGTAAAAACTTTGTCAAGTTTGAGAAAGAGACAACAACACACAATAGAACCATCTCTTTCTAACAGTAAAAAATCAAAACTCAACACTTCAAACAGCGTGCAGCGAGACATAAAATAGTTAAGAAAAATTAGGACATAACCCGTAAGCGTTGTCTAAGCGAGAAAGAGACGAACGTATTCCATCTTTTTCGCGACACAAACCGACAAGTCGACTGAGCAAGGGCGTCGTGTCCAAAAATAACAATAGTGTCGGAACAGAATGACATAACAGTTGCTTTCTGCTAATCAGGCCGAAAGTTCTAAGAATATTTTGTATGAGAAATAGAACAGGGAATAGTGTTAAGTTGTTAAGCGACATTGTAAGAGAATGTTATATTCGTAATTATTTGAACGGAAGAGATCGTATACTTCGTTGTTTTTTTTTTCAAGACTATACAGCAGGGGTGGCCAACCGGTCGTTCGCGATCGACTGGTCGATCGCGACTATTAATCCAGTCGATCGTGGCAAGGCAAAAAATATTTCCAACTACAAACATGATTTTGCTAATCTAGCGAAAGATGATCAAACGCAGTGCTCACATTAATATAAATAAGTAGTTACTAAGAATAAGTTTCAGTTTTATATTTTCCCTCTTAATAAAATAAAAAATACTACATAATTGTGTACTGAACTATGCTATTTCATAAAAGATTTGAAGAAGTATGTAATTGGTAGATCGCACAGGGTCAGTGAACAGTAGATCTTGGGTCTAACCAAGTTGGTCACCCCTGCAGTATACAGGATACATTTTTAACCGGTGCGCAAAAACTGTAACTATTAATTCAGTTCATTGTTCTTTTTTTATTTAGGGGCTTACAGGGCCTAAACACAAAAAACGCAAGTTTTAGAAACAATAAAGTACAGACTACAGTAAATATAATCAGAAAAATATATGATATTCCTCAGGATACGTGCTCGGTAGATAGTGTGTTGAAAACATAATACAACTAATTTGATACGATTGAATAAAATGATGAAGATACCTCCAAAAACTTTGTTTTTACAAGAAAAACCATACTAATATACACACAATCATTCTGTTTTTTTGAAAGATTATTCTACAAGCAACATATTAAAATACTAGTGTTTTAATTTTTTAGTCCAAACAATAGATTTTTTGTAATTAAATAATTGCTTCATATTTTGCCTATAAATTACCAGCTTTGTGTCATCGCACTTCTCTTTCTTTTCTATGCAGTCCGACAGTGACCGCGCTTTAGGTCATGTAAGCCCTTAACCAATAAAATATTTCAATGTAGGCGGTTTTTTTTAAGTTGAGATGTCATACATTTTGACAGCGTAGGTATTGTACCTACTTTTCTATGAAACAGCACATTTTTATTTTGATAACCAATGTATCAGCATTACCATCCAATAGTGGATAAGACAGAGATTAAAACAGAAGACGCACTAGTAGGGGATCGAGGACGGGTGGGGGACGGTTCAGGGAAGCACACCGGAATAACTCATACTGACGGCCCTTTGGACAGTTTTCTCCGTACCGAACTACAGGATACATTTTTAACCAGTGCGCAAACTGTGACCGTCAATTCAGAACCTACATGATTCTAGAAGTAGCGTAGAAATTTCTAGTCGGTTATCAAAAAAAAAAAAAAACTCAGCTGTTTCAAAGAAAAGTACAGTACCTACGCGGTCAAAATATATGGAACAGCAATTTTTTAAATCATCTAGAATCATATACTAAACTAGCTGCGCTCCGCGGTTTCACCTGCATAAGTTTCGATCCCGTGGGAAATATCGGGATAAAAAGTAACCATTATGTTAATCCGGGTGTCAGCTACCTTCATACAAAATTTTATCAAAATTGGTCCAGCCGTTTGAGCGTGAAGAAGTAACAAACATGTAAACACACACACACACTCACAAACTATCGCCTTTATAATATTAGTGTGATTCATGGTTACAATTCGAGCACTGGTTAATTTTAAAACAAATTGGCAACGGGTCAGAAGATAGAAAAGGTAAAGATGAAAAGTAGTGTCAAAGAGATGAACTTGAAGTTCATCTATATGAAAAAATTGTCAAGGTATAAAAGTAGTTGCACAGAATCCCAAAGCAAAAGCTAGTGTAACATTAAATGAGTTGTTATTTACAAACATTCCGTAGTAACAAGAGATGTTTGCGGTAGTAATGATTTTATAGCCAGCCCGGCTCTGAAGATTGGGCCAACAAACAAATGAAACACACATAAAATCTTGTTCATTACTCATTTGGAACGAACAATTAGTACAAACCCAGCTTGGAGACATGTTTAGCATGTAGACTTACAACATACCATGTTATTGTAAGGTATTATGTGGCAGTGGGCAGGGCACATTGCTCGCAGAACAGATGGCCGATGGGGCGAAAGGTTCTGGAGTGGCGACCGCGTACCGGAAGACTGGAAGGCCTCCCACAAGGTGGTTCGACGACCTTGTGAAGGCCGGCCGGAACCCGTTGGATGCGAGAAGCACTGAACCGGTCGAAGTGGAGGTGCTTGGGGGAGGCCATGTCCAGCAGTGGACGTCTTTCGTCTGAACTGATGATGTTTATAACATTTTTTCACGCCTGTAATCCCAGAAGGGCTAGGCAGAAGTATACCTATAGTAACCACATTAGGCCACAGTTATTTATATGTTTCATAATATAATAGGGGGGGGCGAGCTTCGTCGTTTCAGCCGATAGACGTCCACTGCTGGACATAGGCCTCCCCCAATTTTGGGAGGGTTTGCCATAATCGCCACGCTTGGCAGTCGGGTTGGCGATCGCAGTGTGGTATGATGGTGGAATACATAGAGAACGCTGCGGCCCATTCTCCGGTACGATCCTTAGTCGCCTTTTACGATACCCACGGGAAGTAAGGGGTGGTGGTATTCTTTAAGTCCGGCACCACACAGACAACAGGGGGGCGAGCTTATTGCCATCAAAATGTTCAAAATTTAGTAACAATCTCATCTCAGCAATAATCAATGTGAAAAACTTGTAAAAATTGTAGGTAAATTCGAGGTAGTTTTGACATAAATTGAGACTGAAATTAGAAATGTTGAATAATTATGAGTTCTTAAAAATAAAGGACTTGACTCCCTCTAAAGAAGCGGTTTGAGGGGAAAAATATTAGCTGATTAGATACTCCAATTGTCGACATTGGACATTGACAAGACGTTTTGAGTTCCGGTCTTCCGGCCTGTTTTTCCTGTCCAGACTGCCTTCATTTTCCAAAACAAATAAAACTAAGACTTCTACAAGGACGTAAGATTGATCGCGGAACAATAAAGTTTTTTATTAGAGCCCATAATAAAACGACTTTCAATCTCACGGTTTCACAAACTTGCGATCAGTAATGGTCAACTCAAGGGTGGGCAGAGATACGAACAACACCTGTTGATCTGTAGATGTAGATCTGTAGATGTTTTTTTATTATAACAAGTACCTGGTACTTGATAACAGGCCTACGCTGTCCTCCCATACCTACTGCAATTTGAAAACATTGTAAAAGCCAATTATTTTGAAAAAGAGTAGGAGTTTCTTGCCGGTTCTTCTCCATTGGAAACGACCAATTGAAACCGTGCACCTAGCTTCTGACGTTTCATAAGTGCCCATGTAAGCTTATGTGAAATAAAATATTTTGATTTTGATGTTGTTTAGACATGTTGAATTTTAAATAGTCTGCCATCGAGACATTTCTACTGTAAGTTTCTACTGTAAGAATTGAAGTCGAGATGAAATAATAAATAGCATTTAAAAGTGTCGTCATTGCTTATGACAATGTAGAAGAGAATAATAATCATGAATACGAGAAAGGTATTATAATATATAATATTATAAAACCAAAAGTAACTCTGTCTGTCTGTCTGTATGTTACCTTTTCACGCCTAAACCACTGAACGGATTTCGATAAAATTTGGTAGAGTGATAGACTGCATCCCGGGGAAGGACATAGGACAGTTTCTATCCCGACATTCCCACGGGATTGACACTTATACGAGTAAAAACGCGGGGTGCTGCTAGTTTTTCATATAAATCGCAGCATTGGAACCGTACTTTAGTGAACGCTTCACCAAGTAAGCGCATTACTAGCATTCTATGTATGTAATACGATACTATACCTTTTACGGGTCAAGATCTTTGTACGAGAATGGATAAAATAACTTTGTAATTATTATTATTATAGGCACATTTTGCACGGTGATCGTTTCAAACAGATGTTGATTAGGCCTATTATTATGCCATTAAATATCATTAGATTAAATTAAAATTGATGATGCGTAAATGTCAAATTGTTGATATCAATCTGCTGAGCTTTTCTGAACTATGTTGGGGTCGGCTTCCAGTCTAATCGGATACAGCCGAGTGCCAGTATTCTAGATAAAGCAACTGACTATCTGGGGGCCTAAAAAGGCCACTTTGAAGAATCATAAAAGGGTAACATTATGAATCGTAATATGGCGAAGACAGTCCGTGTTTTTCTTTTTCTCGCTGCACTACGTAGGTTTAATCAAAGAGATTGGGATTGGATTTGGATCGGATTGATTGGTATTTTAGCACAGCCAAAAAACAATAACTGAAAAATGCTTCATCTTTGGGATTTGATACGATTAACTTAACGGTTAACTGTCAAAGTGGCATTTTAGGCACCCTGAACTCCATAACCCAGTTACTGGGTAACGCGTTAATTTTTAGCAAGACTGGTTTTCAGACTTTTTCGGTTTCTGTCGTAACGACTGTCGAATATCTACGTATAACAGCCGGGACCACCGGTTTGACTTGCGTTCCGTGGCATGGATGGGCCTCAATATGTAAAGGATGGACCCATCCACAACCGACCGCGGCAAGCGTAGCTTAACCTTAACAAAATTACTTGATTTAAAATAGGTAATAATTAAAAGAACGTTTGTTAAGTACTTATTAATTAATTTGAAAACACTTCCTCTCTCCTTAAACATCATTATTATATTTTCTTTGCTCCTGTTTCATGATTATTATTGTACAACGTTATTGGAAAAATACCAACAACCTGTATTTTTCCAATAACGTTGTATAATAATAATCATGAAACAGGAGCATTATTAAGAGGTCATTGTATTCATAATTATGAACAACTTTCAATAAGGGACCAACCCTGAAATCGCGAAAACATTTATGTTCGTATAACTCGTAAAAATGTAGGAAATAGCTGATTTTTTTTCACGATTTCAGTTTTGGTCCCATAGTAAAAGTTGTTCATAGTGATGAGTACAATGACCTCTTAAGAGGTTGTTAATGTTTTACCAATAACCCTGTATAACTGCCGATGTCGTTCAAGCGACATTCATCCTTATAGCGGTAATTATTTTACGAGGTCGACTATAAATATTATATGAGTAGTTTATTAATAATTGACCCGAACCTATCAATCAACGACCGTACATAGCAATTGATATGGATTGCTATCAATGAACTGTTACAACGATACGACATATTAAGACAGTTGTGGTAGTCTATATTTAATTGTCAATTGAACGACAGATAACAAAGGACAATTGACATTATATCTTGTTTATGGATTCGACAAGAATAATAATAAAAATATTCCGTCTGTTTGTATCACCGATTTATAAAGCTTTAACATATGTTTTTAGGGTTCCGTAGCCAAATGGCAAAAACGGAACCCTTATAGATTCGTCATGTCTGTTCGTCTGTCTGTCTGTCTGTCTGTCTGTCCGTCCGTATGTCACAGCCACTTTTCTCCGAAACTATAATAACTATACTGTTGAATCTTGGTAAGTAGATGTATTCTGTGAACCGCATTAAGATTTTCACACAAAAATAGAAAAAAAAACAATAAATTTTAGGGTTTCCCATACTTCGAACCGAAACTCAATTTTTTTTTTTCATCAAACCCATACGTGTGGGGTATCTATGGGTAGGTCTTCAAAAATGATTTTGAGGTTTCTAATATAATTTTTTTCTAAACTGAATAGTTTGCGCGAGAGACACTTCCAAAGTGGTAAAATGTGTGTCCCCCCCCTGTAACTTCTAAAATAAGAGAATGATAAATGTAAAAAAAATATATGATATATATTACCATGTAAACTACCACCGAAAATTGGTTTGAACGAGATCTAGTAAGTAGTTTTTTTTTAATACGTCATAAATCGTAAACCGCAATTTACCATTCGCGAAGACAGTCCGTGTTTTTCTTTTTCTCGCTGCACTACGTAGGTTTAATCAAAGAGATTGGGATTGGATTTGGATCGGATTGATTGGTATTTTAGCACAGCCAAAAAACAATAACTGAAAAATGCTTCATCATTGGGATTTGATACGATTAACTTAACGGTTAACTGTCAAAGTGGCATTTTAGGCACCCTGAACTCCATAACCCAGTTACTGGGTAACGCGTTAATTTTTAGCAAGACTGGTTTTCAGACTTTTTCGGTTTCTGTCGTAACGACTGTCGAATATCTACGTATAACAGCCGTGACCACCGGTTTGACTTGCGTTCCGTGGCATGGATGGGCCTCAATATGTAAAGGATGGACCCATCCACAACCGACCGCGGAGAATGATAAATGTAAAAAAAATATATGATATATATTACCATGTAAACTACCACCGAAAATTGGTTTGAACGAGATCTAGTAAGTAGTTTTTTTTTAATACGTCATAAATCGTAAACCGCAATTTACCATTCATTCAATCAACTCAAAAACAAAAAAAAACATTTAATTTCATAAACATAAACCTTATGCATAAACCCGGATGTTACGGAACCCTCGGTGCGCGAGTCCGACTCGCTCTTGCCCGGTTTTTTTTGGTTCATCTACTGTTTGTCTTTGTAATTGTAAGAAGAGGTTTATAAAGATAACCATATCTATAGGCCGACCGCTTAACTGAGACGTTGCCTGAGGTAGCAGCGCGGTGCGGGAGGGGTGTGGTGACGTGATGCGAGAGCTCAGTGATTCGTCAAATTGTGACAACAATCACCCCTCCCATACTGCGTGGCTACCTTTTTTTTTTTTTCGTATGTGAAATCATCAAATGACTCCTCCCGCTCTGGGTGGAGCGGAAGGGAGTGTCAGACTCTTACTGACTAAAACCCACCCGTGTTCTTTCCTTAGCCCTTTATGTTCCGGGCCAGCGGTAACCCTCAGACAACGTCTCAGTTAAGCGGTCGGCCTATAATTATTAGTTTTCCTAACATAATCTTTGACATATTGAATCTAGTGTCGAATCTAGCAACTGAACTACCTTGTTGGTTTAGTGGTCGCAAGTGGTAGGTACTGCTGAGCATATGAGGTCCATGTGTTAGATTCGGGCATAGTGTTATTGGGTTTTCCATCTGGAGTTTCTCATTAGCAGCCGGATACTGGATTTGTCTGTGTGGTGCCGGACTTAAAGAATACCACCACCCCTTACTTCCCGAGGGTGTCGTAAAAGGCGACTAAGGGTCGTACCGGAGAATGGGCGGCAGCGTTCTCTATGCATTCCACCATCATACCATACTGCGATCGCCAACCCGCCTGCCAAGCGTGGCGATTATGGCAAACCCCCCAAAATTGGGGGAGGCCTATGTCAAGCAGTGGACGTCTATCGGCTGAAACGACGACTGGATTTGTGCCCAGTGGATTTGGCTATAGGCTCGCCCCATATTATATTGGACTTAAACGTTACTGACAGAATGTGGGTGTACTATATAATAGTACACCCACACTGTACCTACAGGTACAGTCACGAGCATAAGTATGTATACACTTGGTTTTATTCAAAGGCGATTTTCTCCTTTATTTTTGAATGAAATTTTATATTATTAGAAACATAGTATTTTCAAACCCATAGGTTTATGTTAGGTGCCGTATTTCAACGTTGCATTCGTTATTTCGTGAAAAAATCGCAATTTAAAGTTGCCAAGTGTTGACATATTAGTGCTTGTGACTGTACACCTCTGCCTTACCCTTTGGGGTATACAGGCGTGAAGTTATGTCCAGACCTCACTTTACTTGTGACATCATTTCAGCGGAAAGACGTCCACTGCTGGACATAGGCCTCCCCCAAGCACCTCCACTTCGACCGGTTCTGTGCTTCTTGCATCCAACGGGTTCCTGCGGCCTTCACAAGGTCGTCGGTCCACCTTGTGGGAGGCCTTCCAACAACACAACAACATTTCGGCCTCATCTGCCATCTGTTCTGCGAGCAATGTGCTCTGCCGACTGCCACTTAAGTTTGGCAATTCTTCGGGCTATCTCGGTTACCTTTCACAGTCGACAGTGGACAGTCGTTACGGGTAGTCAGAAGCCCGAAAGTCTGACAATCAGTCTTACCAGGGGTATCGTATTACCCTGTAACTGGGTTGTGGAGGTCAGATAGGCAGTCGCTTCATGTAAAATACTGGTGTTCAGCTGCGGTTAGACTGGAAGCCGACCCCAACATAGTTGGGAAAAGGCTAGGCAGATGATGATCTCGGTTACCTTTGGTTCTCCTGCGGATCTAATCATTTCTGATTCGACCACGCAGGGATTATCCAAGCGTACCCTCTCCATTGCCCTTTGGGTGACTTTTAGCCTTCTAATAAGGCCCATTGTGAGCGACCACGTTTCAGTGCCATATGTCTTTACTAGCAACGCAACACGCACTGGTCGTAGCTTCCCGAACGCTCCCCAGCCGAGTCGGATTCGACGATTGACCTCTTTCTCGATCTACCTAACTGGACAGTTTGTCCTAGGTAAACATACTCGACCACGACTTCGAGTGTATCGTCTCCGATCTTTATGAGAGTAGGTGTTACATGGGCATTTGCCATGACATTCGTTTTGTCCATGTTCATTTTAAGACCCACTCTTTCGGAGGCTCTACTGCGATCGTCGAGCAATTTACTTGTGTATTCCCAACTAACTACATTTTGTTGGAAATGGAACCATAAATCAAAGTTGCCGCATTTACTTGTACACGGGCGATGAAAAAGTTGCGCAACTGTTGACGGAAAGCAGCCAAAACCTGTCGGTGTTGACTCGAACATGGTAAAACATGTTCGTACACCAGTTCAAAGCCTGATCACACAAAATCGCGTGACTCCGTACCTTAAGATATCAGCAGGTCTGGTGTATGGTGCAAGTCATAACAGAGTAGTTTGATAAAAAGGTTGTATGAAGTTAACCAAACGTATATAGGTATAGGCTGACTGGTAATTAGTGAACGATAATTAAAATGATTGTTCTCATCATATTAAACAACTTTCCCAAAGAAAAGATTTTTGATATGAAAACTTCTTTAGGCGCGTTGGGTATTTCTCGAGATGAGAAAAAACCATTGAACTTGCGCCACTGTTACCGTAAGCGACACCGCGTGTGTTTTATTTATAAGACGACTAGCTGCGCCCCGCGGTTTCACCCGCGTAAATGTCGATCCCGTGGGAATATCGGGATAAAAAGTAACCTATATGTTAATCCACGGTGTCAGCTACCTCCATACCAAATTTTATCAAAATTGGTCCAGCCGTTTGAGCGTGAAGAAGTAACAAACATATAAACACACACACTCACAAAATTTCGCCTTTATAACATTAGTATGATTAAAAAAATACCCGCTTCGGATATGTTCGGCTGACCTCCGGATGTACTCGGTTTTAATGTATATCCGATATGTCAGTGAGTGATGGCAAAGTATTCTGTTTGTGTTTTGTTTTCACTTGTTTCGGCACTCCCGGAATGCCACTGTTTTTTTTTTTAATTTACCAATCGCATAACTCCAATCACTAGTTGACCGGGCGCGCGTGAGGTTACTATTGTCGGCAGCCAATTAAACGTTTGGTGTGCACCCGGCCTAACCTGTTTACTTTTAATAATTCAAGCAATAATCTTGAAGGCAATCTAAATTAAATCCTGCCGGGCCAGCGGGATTGTCCGAAAGGGTTACCGCTGGCCCGGAATATAAAGGGCTAAGGAAGGAACACGGGTGGGTTTTAGTCAGTAAAAGTCTGACACTCCCTTCCGCTCCACCCAGGGCGGGAGGAGTCATTTGATGATTTCCCATCCGCAAAAAAAAAGCTAAATTAAATAGTCGCCAAATCTTTTAAATTGGGCCACAGACGAAGACGCCCGTGATGTGCGCTCATTAAATACAGAGAGCAATTCCGACATCCGATGTGCGCAATTTCGGGTGCCCAAGTAATTCAATACCACTTCTATTTACTGCTACTATGCAATAACTTTGACTAAATTGCAAGTCACTTTGATTAACATTGTTGTGATTTTTTAGGGTTCCGTACCCAAAGGGGTACGGAACCCTAAAAACAGGACCCTATTACTAAGACTCCACTGTCCGTCTGTCACCAGGCTGTATCTCATGAACCGTGACAGCTAGACAGTTGAAATTTTCGCAGGTGATGTATTTCTGTTGGCGCTATAACAACAAATACTAAAAACAGAATAAAATAAATATTTAAGGGGGCTCCAATACAACAAACGTGTTTTTTTCGGCGTTTTTGCCGTGTGGTACGGAACCCTTCGTGTGCGAGCCCGACTAGCACTTGGCCAGCTTTTTTCTCTAAGTACCTATATTATTTATTATAGGTACTACACTAGCTTCTACCCGCGACTTCGTCCGCGTGGAATTTGTTGTTCCCCCGACCCATCCGGCCGAAACTGTAGTATATTGTTTTTACGAGAACGTTTCGTATTTTTTTCGAAAAAATTATCGATTGTTTTGACCTTGTTATTTCGTACCATTTAATATTGAGACGATTTGAATAATTTGATGTTATTTTGCAGCGATTCATAATGATGGAGTATTGAGTCAAATTGCTGTATGAGGCTGAGTAATGTATTTTTTTCTCTTTCTCTTTGTATGGAGGTTACTTAAAAGTTTTTTTTAATGCTATTTTGGCAATAAGTACACGGTGGCTCTTGTTATTTATTTGTGTGTTTAATTTACATAGTTTAAGTATGAAATGTCTGTCAAACCTTACAAAAATGTATGCGTAATAGGTATGTTGGAATGTATAATGTGCTTACAAAATATTTTTGTTAAATAATGAGCAGACATTACTTTAGTCATCATCATCATTCTTTTTATTTATTCAGTCAAAATAAATGGTTTCAATGAACAATAGGTAGGTTACACAATGACCGTAAAAGTACCTACCTCGTAATTCCTTTACCACCCTAAGGTTGAATGTTATAAAACGACATAAGGACTATTATAGCTTTCAAGACCAATGTGACAGGAAGAAATACGAGAATATACAATGGATAAACTTCTTATACTAAGTTAACTAACAAACATAACGGTAACAATAGAAACAGTAATTGTGTCTCTAGTGACAGTTGAGCTAATTAGGTTATTATACTGTTATCATGCGACAACTAGATAAAAAGAAAAGAAAGAAAGAAAATAAATTTATTTAACACAGACTAAAAGACACACAATACACCAGAAAGTCAGGTATTAGCCGTACATCAGATAAAAACAAAAATAAAGATAAAAATAAAAAGTGCAAAGTCCGATGTAAGAAATTAGCAGGACAGTGTGCCTCACGGCTGCGCCAAAAAGA
Source organism: Mesoligia furuncula (assembly GCA_916614155.1). Lineage (NCBI taxonomy): Eukaryota > Metazoa > Arthropoda > Insecta > Lepidoptera > Noctuidae > Mesoligia > Mesoligia furuncula. Next base: position 25,575,465 of record OU744802.1, on the reverse strand, counting down.
CCCAGTTCAGCAAAAACCTGACGCTGGTACATATTTTCAGTCTTAGTGTAGTTTCTATTTACGGAGAGTTATCGTCAAAAGTAGTAAAGCAATTACAAGACTGACTATACCTATACAGCGTGTATTAGAAATCTGTGGACATGTTTAAGGTGTGGTACAAACCATTAAACTGAAGAAAAATAATCAGCTGTTCCGTACAAAATTTAAATAGTTGCCTACTCGAACCCACAATGGGTTCGAGTAGGCAACTATTTAAATTTCATACATTTCTGATAGAGTGCGCGCAAAATAAGTTTGCGCGCGGCCGAATTCATAAATAATCGTTCGCCGATATTTGGACGTTTATTTCAGGTGTTAAGAGTGTGTTGTATTCATTGCTTTCTAAAGTAAATAATTGCCAACATTACGCCGTAAGTGATTAAAAGTGCTGGCGCGTGCAGACTTATCTTGCGCGCACTCTACACGCTGTATACTTACTGTTAATACAGAATCCGAAACATACTTAACTATCCTCCTTCTTTTAATTAGTCCATTCTACAATACACTAATTAATGTCTTACAATGCGTTTAAAAATCGTTCCCGAACAAAAATAAAACGACGCACATATTTGCGATTTTGCAACAAAAAAGTCGCCCGTGTGCCGCGCAGCTTTAATTGCCGAGGCATTACCGCTTACTTTACAAGCATACAAACGTGCTTTGATTTCAATTTATCGTTTCTTGTAATCGGCTATCGAGACAAAGCGACGTGGGTAGTCTTAAAAAAGCAGACAATTTGAACAATGTATGATGGTTTATTTTTATTTAATTTTAACATTATTTGGCCAGTATTTTTATTGGGATGTTGCAGTGGGCGGGTGTGATGGCGAAAAGATCCTTCTCATATCCATACTATCACACTATAATATTATAAAGGCGAAAGTTTGTGAGTGTGTGAGTGGGGGTGTGTGTGTGTGTTATATGTTTGTTACTTCTTCACGCTCAAACGGCTGGACCAATTTTGATAAAACTTTGTATGGAGGTAGCTGACACCCTGGATTAACACATAGGGTACTTTTTATCTCGATATTACCACGGGATCGACATTTACTCGGGTGAAACCGTGGGGCGCAGCTAGTAATATTATAAATGCGCAAGTGTGTTTGTCTGTCTGTATGTTACCTCTTCACGCTTAAACCGCTGAACCGATTTAGATGAAATTTGGTATAGATATAGTTTGAGTCCCGGGAAAGGACATAGGATCGTTTTTATCCCGATATTCCCACGGGATTGAAACTTACGCGAGTGAAACCGCGGGCGCGGGGGCTGCTAGTAATATTATAATTAATGAGAACGTGTGTATATTTGTATGTTTGTTACTCAATCACGCAAAAACTACTGAACGGATTTGTACGAAATTTGGCACACGAGTAGACCACGAGCTGGATTACGATATAAGATACTTTACATCTCGGTAGCACGTTTCCGTGGGATAATTTCCTGAAATCGGTGAAACTAGGACAAAACGATACTCCTCTCCATCCCCCTAACGGCCTTAACCCAATAATTTTAGTTAAATTTACAATTGTAATTCTTCAAAGTAAGAGTAAACAGGCTTCTTCTGGGTAAGCTCAGTCCGTCGTCGAGTTTGTCTCTCTCACCTCTGACCTACACTAGAGTCAAGAGCAAAAACAATTCAAATAATAAAAAAAAAAATTGGCAAAGCTTAACAAAAAGCAATAACTCTTTTATTCATAAATGTTGCTTAATGTAAAGGCTCCTTCAAACAGGCGCGACACGCGATAAAATTGCGACACAAAGGCACCGCAAGTCGCGCAACGAGCGATGCCTTTGTGTCGCGCGCGATTATATCGCGTGTCGCGCCTATTTGTAGGAGCCTTAAAGTAGGTAATGATTAGCGACTAGCGTTAAACCATAAATTTTGACGTTTAAAAAACATCTCTTTACTTTAGTCAACGTTTATAAATAAAACCATAATTGTGTACGCAGTCGTGCTGTTTACGATGTGCCAAGGTCTCATTATTATGATATTTACTGCACTGTTGCGCTTGCTTGAAATACGAGCTGCAGACGTCTGTGAGTTGAAATAGCTTTTCTATTCATGTGGGAGAATGGTAGGGCAAATAGAAGTTCAGTTTTCAACTAAATAATACATTAAGGGCTAATTTTCCAACAGCCAGAAAACTTTTATCTAAAGAATAAATATGACAGTTTGACATATAAGCTGTCAAACCGCATTATTTATTCCTAAAATAAAAGTTATCTGAACACAGCCGTCTAGGCTATATGATGATAGATGAGTTCTGCCAAAAAAAAAACCACCAACTAACTGTTCTAAAATCAAAACCTAATAAAGAGTCCTATTCGCTCCTGTTTGGATATACAATGAAAACAATATAAAGCTTCCTATTCAACCCTGCATTCATACATAAAGTTTATATAATTTTAATAATATTCTTCTATACAAATGTTTTCTCCAAGTGCTCTCTGGTGCCCCGAGTTGTGTGCGAACGCGCATGTTACATCATGGGTGTCGATTTCGTTGTTTTCTAGGGTGCTGAAACCGACGGTAAGGTCAAAACTTTATTTATCTTTATTACTTGAGTTAATTTATATTTTAGTACCTACCAATGTTGTGTGTGTGACAAAATAACCTATTTTTCTTCAGCTGCCGACCACTTCTGCTCGTGATTATATAACTTTATTAATCTTTATTATTTGAATATTTATATATAAATATGTATTCATTCATCATCATCATTTCAGCCGAAAGATGTCCACTGCTGGACTTAGGCCTCCCCCAAAGGGGGTTTGCCATAATCGCCACGCTTGGCAGGCGGGTTGGCGATCGCAGTATAGTATGGTGGTGGAATGCATAAAGAACGCTGCTGCCCTTTCTCCGGTACGCCCCTTAGTCGCCATTTACGACACCCACGGGAAGTATGGGGTGGTGGTATTCTTTAAGTCCGGCACCACACAGGCTAAATATGTATTAATCTTTGTTAACTCATATTTTTGTATGTTGTGTGTGTGACAAAATGACCTATTTTTCTTTCTTTGTCACCCACCTGTCGATTTACATTTTGTAAACATCTCACCGCGAAAACGTAGGTGAAGTGCGCTTGAGGTAAGCAGTCAGTAGTGTCAAACTCCAGCATCACTTCAAGCTCACTTGACGTCGGTGAGATTTTTTCAGGACAGATCGGCTGATTTCATTTTCTTTCCCTCCTTTTATATCTATACTTACTACAATTTAGAGGTGGGCAAAGTGTATCATTTTTGCGTTTGGAACATTTGCATCTCGATCACTGAAATGATCCGAAACACTGATATGTTTCATTTGGCTCATTTGGAGCATCGGTTCAAAGGATTTAAAATACAGAATCAAAATCTGTGAGAGTATGAGTGATACAAATTTCATTTGGTATCTCTTTCTGACTTGTATAGATTGTAATTATGTCGCCGGCTCAGTGTATCTCAGTCTCCCTCTTTCGCTCGCACTCTGCTCAGTCGCCTCAAGAGTGACGCGTCGCGCGGAGTGAGCACAGAGCAAAGTAATGTTTCAGATCCAAATGATGCATTTGAAACGTTGTTACCGAACCAGTCTTTTGAATCACTTCAATGATCCGGATCACTGAGTCCGTTCCGTAAAGAGTTACACACCCCTACTACATTTTCTACACAGGATCTTTATTTCAATGACTACAATCTACACCGTTCAGTAATTCTCAGACTTTCAATATAGTCTAGCCGGCCAGACGTTCGCGCTGGCAGCGACGAAGGCATGTGGCGGTCTACAACTAGGCGTATGCTAATGGCATTCCTAACGTGATTCAGAGTCTTAAGCGAATGATTTATTGCTACCAGGACTGATATTGTCAAACAATAAGGGGCCTTAAGTCATTCGAATGAGTACACAATCTGGTGACTAGTTCGTTAGCAACGTAGACGATAATCTAAGGCTTTGTTTTAGTGGTTCTTAATAGAATACGGAAGAAGATATCAGACTGCCTGATTTGTTTCACTGGAGTTTATGCGAGTTATTCCGTTCTGATCCCCTGAAGTCTGTCTGTCACCAGGCTGTAGGTATCTCAAGAACCGCAATAGCTAGACAGATGAAATTTTCACAAATTATGTATTTCTGTTGCTGCTATAACAACAAATACTAAAAACAGAATAAAATAAATATTTAAGGGGGCTCCCATACAACAAACGTGTTTTTTTTCGGCGTTTTTGCCTTGTGATACGGAACCCTTCGTGTGCGAGTCCGACTCGCACTTAGCCAGTTTTTTTATTTTATTTTTATGCGTCATGTTTTCTTTCTTCTTCTTCTTTCTTTCATATCATCGCATCAATAAAATTAAAACGAATAACGTGCAAAGAGTAAGCGAATTGAAGGAAAAAGAGAGCCCTATGTCGGCGAGCGGCGCAGGCGGTAGGTAGTTTTTTAATTACAAATAATTTTATGTTGTCTTCATTTTTATTATTTCTGGCCACTAGCCCTACCCGTGTGTTAAATTAATGTGGCCATTGTAGCGGCACGTTGATTGCCTCTACAACATTATTTTTAGTATAATATGCGAAACCCGAAACACGTGTCTAGTATTTTTATATAAAGAATCTATGTACAAAATTTTAAAACTGTGTCATGAAAAATCACAAAGTTATAAGCTTGTTAAGTTACCTGTTTGTCCGTACAAAAACATGCTCACCCGCCCCGCTCGCGTCGCGCCGTCTTGCGCTCATTGATAATCGTACCTAGGTACCTAACCGTTCGGCGCGGAGATTGGATAACCTACTTAGTGTCGCTCGGTGTCCAACTTTTAACCTTTTTTAAATATTTTTGGTACAAAAATGGGGTTAAAATTATTGGAATTGATTCAGTTACTTATTCTGAACAAACTATATTCAGGTTTCGCACTATAAATAACATTGTAGGTATATCGCAATTCCAGAAATTCTATTCTACTACAAAATCCATCTATATCCTTTATCCAGGTATTAGTGTCAAATCTAGATCATGTCTCCAGACAGACAGGTAATCTAACTGATTCATATCAAAGAATGTCTGCCTGACCTATTGGTTTGGAGTACCGCCAGCATACCGGATAGATCGGTTTACATTTTATTATATTATTAGGAAGTCCCATTAAACGAACTGTTAATATCGATTGCCAAGTCTTCGATTAAATGTTACTGGTGCACTACTGTAGTACGCCACAACGGAACTATTTTTTGTGTTTGTACCGCAGTCCAAAAGAATCATTATCTGGCTAGCTCTTTTCCAACAAGGTTGGGGCCGGGTTTTAGTCTAACTGGATACAGCTGAATACAAGTATTTTACATGGAGCGACTGGTTATCTGACCGCCGTAACCCAGTTACTGGGTAATACGATACTCCTTGGTAAGGTCTGGTTGTCAGACTTTCGGGCTTCGATATAGATAGATCCGCGAATGACAGCCGGTATCAACAGTTTAATGTACTTTAATGGTCTTGGTATAAAAAGATCGTCACCTATTCACAGACTGACCGCGGCAAGCAAAACTTTGAAGGAAATAAGGATACTGCCATCTCCTTGAATAAAATATTCCAAGTTATTCATATGTCTTCGAGTAATGCACCCATTGCGGGTTCGTGAACGCCGTCATTCACCAACCCGCACTGGGATCGCGTGCTGGATAACGTCCCACTCGCTTTCAAAAAGATAAGGTCTGTGTCCCAGCAGTGGGACCATCAGCCTGATCATGTTTCTGTGATATTAGCCGGCCACAAGATTGTTGAAACGCTGCAATCTGCAGAGAGATTCTCTAGACAATAATCAGGAAACTCACAGCTAGAATAAAAATGTGGTACGTTCTCTTAATTAATCAGCCAGGGTATTCTAGTTTATCTTAAAGAAAATTGAATTGCATTGTTTTTTTTTACCCGACTGCAGCAAAGCATAAAAAGAGAGTAATGAGTACGAGACTTTTCGAAAATAAAAGATTTTTAACGTGTCAAAAAAACTCCTCGGTTCTATCAGGTCAGAGACGCCATTACTTTTGATGCGCAGTAGTAAAAAGGCAATTAATTTTCTGTGCTTACGCTTAAAGGTATTACTAGGTACTTCGATATTGTTGCCAATAATTACTTTCCTAGATGTACTTATCTAGGAAAGTAATTAATCAAAGATATTTTATGTTCTTACAAACTGCTAAAAGTCCTCACTAGCAATTAGATTTTATTATAAGATTTTATTGCTTAACTTCAGCGTACGCATAGCCATACTTGGTAGCTGAAATCATTAGAAGACTAATGACATTAGTTACTCGAATTAGGCTAACTAGCTCAACTGTAGCCAATTTCAACTTCTATGTAATTTTTTTTTTAATTATCATGCTATACCTATTCAATGGTGTATAAACGGAAATCATACCAACTGTTATTTTATTTTTTAAATCTCAATTTTTATTTCATTATTTGATCTCAGCTTTCCCTTAATTAGATAGTTTATTTGTTTATACATTAGTCTTGTAGTCACGATGAGACTAACTAGCTTAACTGTAGCCAATCTCAACCTTACTATACTTATTTTATCCTAAATTATGAAAATTATCAAAATGTTGTACAGACGCCAGCATATCAAGCTACTACAATCTGTCAAATTTCTTTAATAGATTTTCAACTTTATCACTAAAGCATAAGGTTAAAAGTTGATTGGGAAAATTTGACAGCTTCGGATAGCTTGATGTGCTGGCGTCTGTACCTATGTAATGGTGACCAAGACACAGGCCATGCCTAGTTTGGGACCAACGATACCTCCGTATTGTAAATTTGAATTAAGAAATATATGATTTATTAATTAAACAGCCACACTAAGTCAATCATCTGCCTAGCCTTTTCCCAACTACATATGTTGGGGTCGGCTTCTAGTCTAACCGGATGCAGCTGAATACCAGTATTTTACATGGAGGGACTGCGTATATGAATGACACCCACAACCCAGTAACACGATACCCCTTGGTAAGACAAACAGTTACCTAAGTATAAATAAAATGTAAAAACTAAATCAGGTAGCGTTTATGCGATCTGACAACAACTTAGTTTAATAGGCTATTTATCTCGGCTATAATGTAGCCGCTGTGGGAAAACAGCTTCTTTATAGCCTCTTTTTAATTATTTAAAATCTCTGCCACCAGATGGTACGCAGTTAACACTTTATATTGTTCGTTTAAGATTTCTTGCAGTGGTATTTATGAAAACTTATATTTTACAGACCTATTACTTAAAGAAGACCGGTTTCAGACTAATAATTACTTCAGAAGATATAATTATTCATAAACAAAAATTAAAACATTTTTGGGTGCATTATAGTATTAACACATTTATAAGAACTAATTAAAATAATTAATTAAGCATCTTTTGACCTATTGGTATCACGACTATAACGACTTTTGATTTAGATTTCAAAACCAATCTAAGTACGATTGGTTTCAAAATCTAAATCAAAACACATTTTTTTTCAAATTAGGCTGAAAAACAGCACTTTTTGAATGTCAAAAATAGATAAGACAGTTCCCCAAAACGCCCGCCCTTCACCAATTCTTACTGCTTAAGCTGGAAAGAAGATAAGGCGCAAAAAACTCCCCAGCACTAAGAATAAAAATATTACTTTTGCATTAATTATGGAGCGGTATCATGATTGTGTAAATCCTTGAACTATATAACGTGATTAGCTTATGCACTCTAATTTATACTCGTAAAAATTAACAAAAGGTCAAAGAATTAATTTCTAAAATCTAATTAAAATTAATGTCTATAATTAATAAAGGATCAACGTGTGACCTAAATAATAATTTAAATATAATTATATAAAAGTATAACGAGTATCGTAAACAAAACATGATTATTCATGTAACGTTCCGTTACACAGTCGGGTTAGTTACACCATAATATATAAAACTCAAGCCGTCTTATTACAAAACGAGATCTAATTTTAGACCTAGCCTAAACCTTCGAGCCAGTTACTTTATTTTGAACTTTATTCCGACAAACGTAAATTTCTTAATGCAAAATTGACAACTTAGACTCGGGTTTAACGTCAGTTTTTGTAATAAGAACTTTAGCTTCGTCGGATTATAGTTCGAAGTTTAAAAATGGCTGGATGGTTTGAACCTGGGTCTAAAGATAAATCTTGTTTTGTAATAAGGCCGAATAAGTTTTTAGTCCAAGCAATACATTAAATGGCGCAGGCAGATCAGGTATTACAAAACCATGCATGTGACAATTTTTTTTGTTAATGTTAAATTATGTAAGTGTTAAATGTTGCTTCATTTTTGTTTCATTGCACGTTGACTTTACACGATACTTACAAAATGATCAAGGAATGAACGTTGGGGCCTAAAAAGGCCACTTTGGAGAATCATAAAAGGAATTATAAAATGGCGAAGCCAGTCTGTGTTTTTCTTTTTTTTCGCTGCACTACGTAGGTACAATCAAAGAGATTGGGATTGGATTTGGATTGGATTGATTGGTATTTTAGCACAGACAAAAAAAATTACTTGAAAAATGCTTCACCAATGGGATTTGATACGATTAACTTAACAGTTAACTGTCCATTCTGTTATCCTTTTATGATTCTGCCAAAGTGGCCTTTTTAGGCCCCCTGCTGTCATTTCAAGACGCCCGAGTGCCGAAATTCAACATCTTTGAATCGGTTCGCCAATGAATAAAATTTTCAGTTTTTTTTTTAATTTTGTGTCGAGAGTTCAGACGTTTCACTTTGGTAAGATGCCGAATGAAAGGCAAAAATTAAAAAAAAACTGGAAGAGTCTGAGGGGCAATTCATGTAATCTTAAGAACGTTCACAGTCTGGTCTCAGTTACAATCTGTTAAAAGTACCTCTGATTTCCCTACATTTTTGATAATTGTTTATCGACGACATGATAATTCGAATGCTACTAGATTTTGAACTTTTTAAGTCACGAGAATTGGCCTTCCGATATCGTCTTAATGCCTGAATCTTATGGAAGTTTCCATGCGATCAAAGTAGTCAATTAATAGCAACGTGATTGTCACTACATAGCTTTGTCAGTCATCGGGTCTCTAATCAAGAATAGATTTGTTTAATTAGCACACAAACAAAATACATCGCATACCACGAAGGTATGCCCTTTAGGTATTTTGGTCGAAATAATCAGGTGCATAGACGCATTAATCAGGTGCATAGACGCATTAATCAGGTGCATAGACGCATTAATCAGGTGCATAGACGCATTAATCAGGTGCATAGACGACTGAATTAGAGGCGAAAGAGAGGCGAAAGAGAGACAAAAGAGAGGCAAAAGAGAAACGTGGTAACTAATCGCCAGTCATATTGCGTAAGGAATACCTACTTATATACTTTTAAATGTTCGCTGTTTTCGAAATCGGTATAGAAGTATAAGAGATGACCTAAAATTCATTATTAATACTAATATCCATACTAATATTATAAATTCGAAAGAAACTCTGTCTGTCTGTCTGTATGTTACTTCTACTATACTTCTCTATTAGTCCTCATCTCGGTAGTCACCCTCTCTTACCGTGTTCACACGATTCGATTTTAGTGCCACAACTTTTGTTGTTCAAAAAAAAAAAAACAATGGCACTCCGGGAGTGCCGACAGAAATAAAAACGTGAACAATTACGTGTGTATTTTTTTAATCGTCTTAAACAAAGCACGCGCGATGTCGGTTACGATAACAGTGTCGCGAGTTCAATGGCTTTTGAAAACTTGAACAATCACGTGTGTATTTTTTGAATCGTCTTATAAACAAAGTGCGCGCGGTGTCGGTTACGGTAACAGTGTCGCGAGTTCAATGGCTTTTTCCCATCTCAAACAATTCCCAACGCGCCTATAGAAGTTTTCACTTCAGAAACTTTTAATTTGAATTTGATTGAAAGTCCGTTCAGACGGTTCAAATCGCTTTCGACTTAGCAGTTGATCAACTAAAATTGAACCCTGTGAGCCAGTTATTTCTATCATTGTTTGTTTATCATTGTTGAGGGGCCCGTGGCTAAATAATAACAGCCACACAGGTCGATCGATCAGTTAAGCTACACTTGCCGCGGTTGGTCTGTGGATGGGTGACCATCTTTACATACCGTGACCCCTCCGTGCCTCGGAAAGCACGTTAAGCCGTTGGTCCCGGCTGTCATTCGTGGATCTTTGTCAGTCGTTACGGGTAGTCAGAAGCCCGAGTCTGACAACCAGTCTTACCAAGGGGTATCGTATTACCCAGTAACTGGGTTGTGGAGATCAGATGGGCAGTCGCTCCATGTAAAATACTGGTATTCAGCTGCATCCGGTTAGACTGGAAGCCGACCCCAACACAGTTGGGAAAAGGCTAGGCAGATGATGATCATCTTTATCATTGATAAAACATTGTAAAAGATATTAACAAAGTTAGATTGGTAGGAAACATAAAACGAGTCTGTTAAAAAAAAAAAAATGTGGAGCGAAATAAGTCAGCAGTGTTTTGTTTTTTATTATTTTTGAAGTTGAAAATGGAAAAATAAAGCTAAACAATCAAGTACTGTACGTTCCAGCTGCTCGTTCCTATATGCTTGACCTGAATCCACAATGCATAACCACTCGTACCTTATGAAAAACCGATTTTACATGCAGACAGTTTTATGTAGCAAAAGCACAGAATTTTTAGTCGTCGGCCTCCAAACGAATGGAAAAAATTGCATGTGAAATACGTTTTTTTTTACATTTTGTTTGTCACCGAGAAAGGGGTGTTGATTGCGTTGAAAATTTTATGTCGAAGCACGTAGTGTTATGCGTTTTAATTTCCACCGTGATTGCCGCTAGCATACCGACGCAAATGCATGCAAAAACTAACCAAAATGTATGAAAAAGTATTCGCATTTCACAATTTCACAACGAAATTGCTGGTGTAAGCGTAGATGCGCTTATCGCGTTAAATCTTTGTGCAAGTCTTGTATGTTTCTTTTAGGGTTCCGTAGTCAACATATAGTTCCGCCATGTCCATCCGTCCGTTCGTCCGCAGCTTACCTCAGAGACTCTTAGTACTAGAAAGCTACAATTTGGCATGGATGTACATATTAATTACGCCGACGAAGTGGTAAAATAAATTAAATAAAATTTAGGGTAGGTACCTTCTCTACGCGTAAAGTGGGGATGTTGCTTTTTTCTCGTCTACCCCGTGGTGTGGGGTATCGTTGAATAGATCTTTCAAAAATATTGCGGGTTTGTGAAAGGTATTTTTCGATTCAGAGATTCGTTTGCGAAATATTAAGCTTTAAAGTGCTAATTTTTGTTAGAGTTAAATACCATGCCAGCTAAATGGTTGCTTTTGGATCATGTGAAAAAATTCACGGCAGTAGTATTTATAACGAAATTAAAAGGAAAACTATCACAGCTAAGTAGGCTTTACAAGTTTACGAGTGATAGTCGACCAACTTAAATTTCCAGTTGCTATGTATGGGAGAACTTGATTTACAACTACAATGTTAAGTTTGTTCTTGGGATAAATTCATTCCAACTACGGAACTCTTCATTGTGCGTGGTCTGACACGCACTTGGACGGTTTTCTCCCTTTTTATTTTATTTATTTAAATGTAGTGTTGCCTTCTCTCTCTAGTTATGGGACTTCAATAAAATACATAACATCACGCCTGTAATCTCTGAAAGGCTTGGCAGAGGTGTACCTACCTATTAGTGTACCTACATTTCACCAGTTACGTATAAGTGTGAATTTGGCCCCCATGTAATAGGGGGATAGGAGCTTATTACACACAGGCCTCCTCTCTGTGAGAGGGAGTGGGCCGTAATCCACCATGCGGGCCCAGTGCGGGTTAGTAGATGTCATATGTCTTCGAATTTTCACGATGTTTTCCTTCACCGCACTTCGGACTGCTACTGAGAAATTCCTGGTACAAAAACCCAATAACACTTTGTCCGACCTCGGAACCGAACCCAGGACCAGTAGTAGCACTAGCGATCACTAGACCAACGAGGCAATCCGAAGACAAATGTAACCACTTTTATACAGGTTGGTCCAAATAGTGACGTCAATAAAAAAAATTTGATTCCTCAAACCTAGGGGTATCTGAAGCTATGTATGTTCCGCGATTTTTGATAGTTTAGGAGGAGATATGTAATTTTTTTTTAATTTTAGGGGAAATGAAATTCTTTAGGGACGTCTTTAAAAATTTATAGCTTTTTTCGACAATCTCATTTCATGATTTTTGCGATGGGACTATCATGAAATCTGGGGGCACGGGAGTGCCCCCGCCAAAACCAGCCAAGCGAAGCGCAAGGGCACTACCTACCTTTTCTCGAAGCACTTCGTCGTATTTTTGAACCCTCTTAACTTGGGTTTGGATTATACCAGATAAACAAAATTTTCGGAATATGATGCCAGTGGTTGACTTATTAAACCTATAAAGTTTCAATTGCATAGCTCTTATACTTTAGATTTTATTGATATCTAAAATACCCCGATTTCGTCACTGACTCACTGACTGATGATCATCAAAATTCTTAAGGTACTTCCTGAAGTCCTAGAAAGCTGAAATTTGGTATGTAAGCTAGTAATAGTACACAAACAACAAAAAAATATTAAAACTTGAAACTTTTACCACCCCAAAAAAAAAAATCCGTAAATTTTGATGCTAGAGGTCTGAAAATTTATATAGGGGTCCTTGTTATAAATAAACCCCAAAAAAAGAAAGAAAAAATGAACAACAGCAAAAATACTCGTATAAATATCATAAGCAACTTACAAAAAGAAATGAAATCCCACAAAAACATTTCATGTTAAATGTTGCCAAGACGAGACCATGTAGCTCGCACTGTCAAAAAGTAATCAGATCTCATGTAGAGCCAAGCTTCTAACTCTGCACGCCCTAACTCTACAAGGCCTGACTTCGCAAACTCTACACCTTAGTCAAAATAATATGGCTTGGCCATTTCGCTACATTCACATGAGCGTAAGGTGAAAAACTCTCATACTGTTAATGGTTCTTGTAGTAACGAAACGGCCAAACCAGATATTTTGACTAAGGTGTAGAGTTTGCGAAGTCAGGCCTTGTAGAGTTAGGGCGTGTAGAGTTAGAAGCTTGGCTCTACATGAGATCTGATTACTTTTTGACAGTGCGAGCTACATGGTCTCGTCTTGGCAACATTTAACATGAAATGTTTTGTGGGATACCCTTTTATGTAAGTATACAAAAATTATCTTCCTAACATTAGTGCAAGATACAATTTTTTTTATCAAAAATGAGAAATTTACATACTTACGATTAAAAGTTGATTTTAAGTGTAAATTTCTCACTTTCGATAAAAAAAAATCTTAAAGAATTTCCCCAAAAATTAAAAAAAATATTCATCTTCTAAACTATCAAAAATCGCGGAACATACATGGGGTTTTTTCGGATACCCCAAGGTATTTATTTATTTTATTTTATTGACGTCACTATTTGGACCACACTATAAGTAAAAAAATACTGTGCAAAGACGTCTATTTTGTTCCACCTTCAATACCTAAATTGAAAGTGAAGTCTCACTCCCGAAGAAAGGGTAAAAAAGGGAAAATAAAATAAGTGCTGGAGTAATGTGTGGTCCTGACGCTTGTTCCAGACAAGGTCAAATTGACGGGTTAAAAGGTGGTCTGTGGTCTAAAGGAGCGGCGGGGAGCGGAGTGACCATAAAATACTAATGTGGAATATAACGAATGGAATGTTGGTGAAGGACTGAGTGAGTGAGAGAACGAAGGATTGTGGCAGAACCAATATGGCTGCCAAACAACTAGATTCGTTCAGTTAATGCGTTATTGAGTAACGAACATCTTTAATTATAAATTGACTTTAATTGTGGGACTGTGTAGTAGTGGTCGTCTTCTTAATCTTCAGCCGATACATATTGATCTTCGAGTTTGCCGTTTGTGTTAGCTTCGATTATCATCATTCTGCTGCTCTTTTAGGGTGTTGTACCTTAAAAGGAAAAAAACGGAATCCTTATTCCTTACTTTGTTGTCAGTCTGTCTGTCTGTAAAAATATTTATCTCGGGAACGCTTGGAGGTATCGAGTTGAAATTAAAACCATATACTTACTCAGGTCTGCAGTCCCTTGAGGGTGTGAAAAAATAAAACTTCTAAGTTAACGTAAAAAAAAGATACGGCCGTTTTTACCGTAAAAAACGTATATTTCGACACTCTCAAGGGAATCAAAATTTAGGGTACTTCCCGTTGGCCTAGAATCATGAGATTTGGCAAGAAATAATGTCATGTAGAAATCCGAAAACCGTAGATTTGTAGTTACATTACAAAAAAATAAGTTCCAGACACAATTCCCGTGATAAACTAGTTACATGCCTGACGGAATCCTCGCTCGGTGTGCGAGTCCGACTCGCACTTGACAAGTTTTTTTTTCTTCCATACTTCTCTATTAGTTGTCACCTCGATAGTCACTCCCTTTCTGGACATAATGATCTTTTATACAGTCCATCCATCGTTTCTTGTATTGCCTTAGCTTCGATATGGCGAACTTTTTAAATAATATCTTGTTAAAGGAAATAAATATGGTTTTACGATTTATCAAAGTGTATTGTCTCGATTTCATTTGTTGTCCAACCTACCACAGCTATTGCTATATCTTATCCTAAAGAAAACTATACACGACAATATTTTCCCTTTTCAACTTGTGCCGTAAGGCTATTTTACGAGCACCGAGTGTTAAGACTGCCGTAGGAGGAACAATGTGTTATTAAACAAAAATCATTATTGTAAACTGTTGCGGTTATGTCTGACACCGCAGCTGGACAATGGGGTTTTTGGCCATGACCACTACTATGGGGAGGTGAACTTTTATACATATATACTATGGGGAAGTATGGCAGAAGAAAAGGAAGACATAGGTCTTCCCTGGGCTGTAATGATGTTGATGATGACATACATAAACTCACACATTCTTCCCATGGGGGCGAATTTACTTTCTTTTAAAACTTGGTATTAAAATCAGAAATGAAGATATAGAGATATGAGGAACAGGGTGTAATGTTCACTCATACTCCATGGAAAAGGGAGGATCCTCCGACCAGACGGGTGTTGTGTCTGTCGGGCAACTGCCCGATGATTCATGTCGGGCCGTTGTATCTATGCTAGTTGCGCGGTAAACTCTGCTTGCGAGATGCAGGATTTTGCTTGACGTCAGTAAAGACGCGTTGTTCGCATGTGGCGTTGTAGATACCGCTACAAAGAGATCCGCAGGAGAACCAAGGTAACCGACATAGCTCGAAGGTTTTCCAAACTTAAGTGGCAGTGAGCAAGGCACATTGCTTGCAGAACGGATGGCCGATGGGGCCGAAAGGTACGTTTTGGCCCCACTCCAGAGAGTGGCGACCGTGTGCCGGAAGACGTGGCGTTGGAAGGCCTCCCACAAGACGATGGATCGATGACCTGGTGAAGATCGAAGGAATCTGCTGGATGCGAGAAGCGCAGAAACAGTCGAAGTGGAGATGCTTGGGGGAGGCCTATATCCAGCAGTGGACGTCTTTCGGCTGAAATTAGGATGATGATGATAGCGCCTGTCAGGGTTCGAACCTACGACCTATAACTAGTAGTCGGCCGTTACTACTGGGCCAGCCCTGCCTCATTATTTTTAAAGCTTTCAGAAACCCTTTTTTTCAATCAAACACAGATAAGGTGAAAAAATAGTGAGTTACACTAGTGTAGCACGAACTGACAAAACACGACAATTCACAGAACCCAAGAAATCAGTTTTACGTTTCGTAAGAAAAGGGTTATGATGACGTATGAGGCACACAATAACCAATATTTTATGTGTTTGGTTTTAGTTCCAATCAGTTTTGTTGTCCTGTAACCGCTTTGGTGAATACCTACTGTTTTATTTTCTTTTTACTTATTTCGTAATATCAGAAATAGAGATGGGAAATATTGTTTTCTAAGATAAGATTAGTGGGATACTTAGACGAATGAAATAGGGAACAAAAAACGTATGGGATAAAAGCAAATTCGTTATGGAAAAAATACCAAATACATGTCTTGTTTGGATGTGAAAGTTATTGTAGTTAAGTAACACACCTAACAAGTCTGAAAACATATTTCAGTCTATCATCGTCGCTAACAACAATGCACGCTTCCCAAATCCTGTTTCATATTTAGAATAGCGTACCCAAAGTTTGCCAATGGGCATTACTCATGCACAGCTGTCGATCCGTCCGTCCGTCTGTCACAGGGCTGTATTTTTTGAACCGTAATACGTAGACACTTGAAATTTTACAGAGTATGTACTACTGTGGTCGCTAAATTAAGTGAAAATTAAATACAAGAAACATTTTTTTCTAAAGTATAAAAAAAAAAATTAGTGTTCAATCGTCGATCGCATGACTAAAAGTCCTATATCATTGTTCTTATTTTTTAGCTGATTTGATTTAAAACAACTACTTACATTTTCCTATTCGTGATTCTTAACATTTTTCACTAACCGACGTATCTCTATGTTATTTGGATCTAAAGATATAACCATTTTGAAAGGCAACAAAATAAATTTTCTATTTGTGATTCTATACACATTTTACTCAAATCAGCTAAAAATTGAGATAGGACTTGAGTCATGAGAGCGACGAAATATTGTACGGTGGTACGAAACCCTTCGTATGTGCCAGTCAGAGTCGCTTTTCGTCGAATTTGGCCGTTTTTTTAAGTACTCAACATTGCTCACATTCATGAAAATGCGTTGCAATAATCGACAAAAACAAATATAACAAAGGGAGAGCAAGTAAAAAGTCCAAAAAGTGAAACGCCACGCGGTTATTCGATACGAAAGTCGGCGACGGCGACCACGGCCACAAAAAAACGTAAAAGACGAATTTTCGGCCCCTAACGACTTTGGAAACCGAAAAAAGTCAACAATGCTAAGCTGTGACGACGGCTGAGGAATTAAAATAAGATGGTTATGTGTTTAACGAGTTTCTGCGAAATTGTGACTGTGTCCCTGATTCAGATATGCGAGTCGCCGAATTTTGGATGACGAATAATCGGTTCGGATTTTTTTAAGTCTTTCCCGTCACTAGTGGTGAAATAGTGGTCTGTTTTATTTAAATGAGGTAAGTCATCATCTACCTAGCCATTTCCCAACTATGTCGAGGTCGGCTTCCAGTCTAACCGGATGCAGCTGAATACCAGTATTTTACATGGAGCGACTGCCTATCTGACCTCCACAACCCAGCTACAGGGTAATACGATACCCCTTGGTAAGACTGGTTGTCAAATTTTCGGACTTCTGACGACCCGTAACCGAATGACAGCCGGAACCATCGGCTTAACATGGCACGGAGGTCTTGTTATGTAAAGATCGTCACCCATCGACGTACCAACCGCGGCAAGCGTAGCTTAACCTGATCGATCGACCCGTGCAGCTAATATTACTTAGCCACAAGCCCAAATGAGGTAAGTAAGTTATTTTAATAAGCAATAAAGATTATAAACTATCTATCATTACATTCACCATCATCCTCTATGATCATTCATCTAGATAATTTTAGGACCAGTTGAAAAAAATTTGTATCCGTTAGTTAGTATTGAATCCGTAAACTGTCCACAGAAAGGCGACCGACCATTTTATTCCAGAACTAATTAAAAAAAAAAAACTTGCCGACGACTCGGTAAATTACTCTAATGCTACTTATAAATCGGCCAAGCTTAGGACCGCTCTACCCACTCAATCTGCCAAGCGATTTCCCAACTATTTTGGGGTCAACTTCCAATGTAACTGGATACCGCTGAATACCAGTATTTTACATGGATCGACCGCTTATCTGACCTTCACAACCTAGTTACTGGGTAACACGAATCACGATACCCCTTGGTAAGACTGGTGGTCAGACTTTCGGCCTTCTGACTCCCCATATCGACTATGTGTCTACGAATTACAGCCGGGACCAACAGCTTGACGTAGTTTCCAAGGCACGGAGGGTCACGGTATGTAAAGATGGTCACCCATCCTCAGAACAACCGCGGCAAGCGTAGCTTAACCTGATCGATCGACGTGTGCGGCTGTTTATTTATCTACTTACATAAACCATTACGGGAGATAACCCAATGCGGTAAATGTGCTTATCCTAACTTAGACATTCTAAAATGTTATTATTTATCCACAGACCCCTCCTTAACACACCCAATTATCCTAATTCACGTTTTAAATTATCATCTGCCTTGACTGGAGGGGTCTCGATATATACCTAAAGGATGGTCACCCATCCGTAATTATCGCTGAAAATCTACTGTCTAAATGGCTAGTCGGCTATGCCGCAGGTGACTAGGATCGCAACTTCCAAAGTAGATTAGATTTCGACTCCTCGTGCGGTGACAAGTTGCGTGCAGATGACTAAAACCGACCGTGAAAATGCTCTGGCGATCGCCATCTGCATGAAGATCGACATTTTGATGCAAAATGAACTAGTCACCTGCAATTTTTATCGACATGTGTGAAAGGTGTGGAGGGGCTAGTGGCTATGTAGTATCAGCCGCACGGGTCGATCGATCAGGTTAAGCTATGCTTGACGCGGTTAGTCCGTGGATGGGTGACCATCTTTACATACCAAGACCCCTCCGTGCCTCGGAAAGCACATTAAGCTGTTGTCATTCGTGGAACTTTGACAGTCGTTACGGGTCGTCAGAAGCCCGAAAGACAACCGGTCTTACCAAAGGGTATCGTATTACCCAGTAACTGGGTTGTGGAGGTCAGATAGGCGGTCGCTCCATGTAAAATACTGGTATTCAGCTGCATCCGGTTATACTGGAAGCCGACCCCAACATAGTTGGGAAAAGGCTAGGCAGATGATGATGATGTGTGAAAGGTGAGGCGATTTGGTAAGCGACATTAGCTACGAGCTGGTTTTCAAACAAAATTCGCTCAAAGGAGGATATTTCACAAGATAGGTGCAATCTTTTTGGCAGTTCTGGCCCACTTGCTCCTAATGACCCTTGACGCGTTTCACGGTTGTTTACTTCAGTTTCCAAGCTAACTTTGTTACCAAAACTTTTCTACTTAGTCAGGCACTTACATTATGTTTTAATTTATCTGACGGTAGTCGGAAGTCCCATGAGTGGGAGTCCATTTTACAAGCTATTATGAACTTTAATGTTCTTGGGATAAAGTTGAATATTGTCTGCGGTAAGAAGTTATGTTTATGTAATACTAGCTTCTGCCCGCGACTTCGTCCGCGTGAAATTTCTTGTTCCCCCGTCGCATCTCATCGCCTATCCGCGCTATGACTCCGTTTTTGCTTACCGTTCTTTCTGACTTTTTTTCTTTTTGCTCGGCTCCTAAGGCTCATAGCGTGATGTTAAATAGCCTATAGCCTTCCTCAAGAATTGGGCTATCAAATACAAAAAGATTTTTCCAAATCCGACTGGTAGTTCCAGAGATTACCCCCTACAAACAAACTTAGAAACTTTACTCTTTATAATATTACTAGCTTCTGCCCGCGACTTCGTCCGCGTGAAATTCGTACTTTCCTCTTATAATTTCGAAAATGTATGTTTGCGATTTTTATCATCTATTTAGATATAAATAAGTATTCGGGCCAATTTTTTAGTTTATAGCTCAATGGGATCAGATTTTTCAAATAAACTGTATCCCAGCTTTTTGTTTTCCCCGAAAAACCCTGAACCACTTTATTATTTATTTTGGTCTTAGATAGGTACTGAGTTTCGAGTTAATTGGACCGCGTATTAAAAATTTTCCATACTAAATTTGACACCTCCAATCTCCCCTTTGGGTTAGTTTAGAATTCCAAAAAAATTCGAACTTTATAATTATTTGTGCCAAATTTCAAGTCCAAATTTATTTGTACCATTTTTTTTTGAGTTTATCAAGGCACTCATTAAAATCCTCTTATAAATCGAATTACCACTTTTTGTCCCGTCAGGGGTCAATCATTTTCGAAAACCCCATACACTTACTATTGATTCTTCATCTGCCTAGCCTTTTCCCAACTATGTTGGGGTCGGCTTCCAGTCCAACGGGATGCAGCTGAGTACCAGTATGTTACATGGAGCGACTGCCTATCTGACCTCCACAACCCAAATACGATACCCCTTGATAAGACTGGTTGTCAAACTTTCGGGCTTCTGACCACCCCTAGGGACTGTCAAAGATCCACGAATGACAGCCGGGACCAACGGCTTAGCGTGCTTTCCGAGGCACGGAGAAGTCACGGTATGTAAAGATGGACACCTATCCACAGACTTCCACGAATGACAGCCGGGACCAACGGCTTAGCGTGCTTTCCGAGGCAAGGAGAAGTCACGGTATGTAAAGATGGACACCTATCCACAGACCAACCGCGGCAAGCGTAGCCTGCTTAACCTGATCGATCGATCTGTGCGGCTGTTATTATTGATTATTTTCTGTCAAAAGTATTAATACTGAGTGTCGAGTAAATCGGACCGCGCGTTAAAATTCTTCCACACAAACTTTAACACCCCAACACAAGGGGTGTTGGGGTGTTTTGATAAACCAATAATGATAAACTTTATTACTTGCTTAGGCAAGTATTCTTGCCAAGTTTATTAACCAAATGAATAAGATTTTTCTTATAAACTGTATCTCCGTTTTTCACCCCCACGGGGATGGAATTTCGTAAAATTGTTTGGGATGTGTTCACTACTCGACTCAAAGATTGTTTATACCAATTTTCGAGTTAATCAAGCCACGCAGTAAAGTCTTCCCCTATAAAATTAAATTTTCACCCCGTTAGGGGTAAATTTTCGAAAAACGATGAAACACGTTATTCTTTATTTTCGGTCTTAAGTATAAATACTGAGTTTCGAGTTAATCGGACCACGCGTTAAAATTCTTCCATTCAAACTTTGACACCTCCCAATCCCCCTTCAGGGGGTGGTTTAGAAAAAAAAAGCCAAACTTCATAATTTATTTAGATAAGTATTCGTGCCAAGTTTCATGTTTATTAACTCAAAGAATAAGATTTTTCATATAAACAAAATCCCCTCTTTTCACCCCTTAAAGGTTAAATTTCCAAAAACCCCTTCTTAGTGGATATCTACTCTTCAAAAAGAACACACCCTCCAAAATTAATTTCTCTACCCCGCGGTACCGACCAGCGTTTTAGGCTGTGCGTTGATATATCAGTCAGTCAAGACAAAATTTCATCCCCCTTTTCACCCCCTTAATGGATGAAATTCTAACAACACCGTTGTTTTAACTTCCAATCATAAGCCTAGATAATAAATTTTGTGACTTTTACGTCGAAAATTAATGACTTTCTATACACAACTTCATCCTCCTTTTTAACCCTTCGGGGGTGGAATTATCAAAAACGCTGAGACACGTATAAATTAATTTTCAATTGTCAGCCTAAATACAAAATTAAAAGATCCTAACTTCAAAACTGTCGGACTTTCATATAAACTTCCATCCCTTATTTTAACCCTTTAGGGGTTGAATTCCCAAAAATCCTTTCTTAGTGGATACTTACTCTTCACAAAGAACACACCTTCTAAGTTTCAAGTCTCTAGGTCCAGCGGTTTGGGCTGTGCGTTGATATATCAGTCAGTCAGTCAATCAGTCAGTCAGGACTTTGAATTTTATATATATCCTACTAATATTATAAACGCGAAAGTTTGTGAGGATGGATGGATGTTTGTTACTCCTTCACGCAAAAACTAATGAATGGATTTCGATGAAACTTCACAGTAATATAGCTTATACATCAGAATAACACATAGGCTACAATTTATAAAGATTTTGTGTGATTTGGCCATAATATAACGATAAGTATCAAGTAAGTCGGAAAAATTCCTGCCCTCTGAGAGCTATTTTGGCGTGCGCTGCCTAAACCGTTAAAGTTACCCGAAGATAATGTATCGTGGGAATGTTTGTCTTAAATAGTTCTAAATAAAAGTCCGCGACAGCATATATCTACCTTTTATGTGGAAGTCATTATATCCAAAATAGTGAGCTATAAATACATTTAAATTGGATACTTTTTTTTACAATTTTTTACAATGCATATTTTAGAGTTCTTAGTTAATTCTTATCAAAATTAATACATTTATCGCCTTCGACATTTAATGTAGATAAACTTTGTCTTTTACACTAAGCAATTTGGACGAAAACTTTAAAAGTTATCACGATAAGATTGACCTGAGTGGAGCGCCTATGAGGCAATGACGCGCGCCATTGCCGAGTGCGCGACCAAGCCCCGAACGTAGGCCATGCAGAAGCGTGAGGCACAGAGCACTTTTTAACCGACGAAAAAACGGCGGAGGTTCTCAAGTCGACGCTTTTTTTTTTTTAAAGTATGACCACGCATAACTTTTTATAATACCTACTGGGCGTGAGGGCAGACCGGCAGACGTCGTTGACGGTTGTGTTCATTTTGCGAAGCGATTTATTACTAACTTACAGTAGGCATAATTATAATTTTTAGGTAGTATATTTTAAGTAGAAATATAGATTCGTTATTAATATAGATTCGTTTTTAATTTAATTATCATAGTCATATTAGAATTGTTTTCTTTGTTTGTATTTTTAGTTAGTTAGGTATAATACCATTTAGGTACTTAATACTTACAAATACAACCTGTATTTGTAAGTATTAAGTACCTAAATGGATTCGTTATTGTTTTCATTAATTAGATCAATACAATTGTTTTTTTTGTGAGTTTACGGATAACGTATAGTTTTAGGTTTAGGTTGTGTTGTAAGTAGAGAAGATAGATTCGTTTTCCTCTTAATTACCTATTGGAATTGTTTTAGTGAGTTTGAAAATTACTACCGATTTTGTGATTTTTTAAATAGTACTCACAATAATGACGCGAAAGCGTAAATCTAATATTCCACAAAGCTCTAATAAAGCTCGAGCTATGAATAGCTAAACTTAACGAGACGTCTCAACAAACTGAGCTTCAAAGGTTTGAGTAGGCGGCGCGTGAGGCGGCACACAGAGCTACTGAGACACCAAAACAGTCCCAAGATCGGCAACAACACGCTGAGTATCTGGCATCTCAACGAGCTGCTGAAACTCCAGATCAGTCACAACCTTGACGTCAATGGCATGTTGAGTATCTGTTGTCTCAACGGGCTGCTGAAACACCGGAACAGTCCCAAGATCGGCGTCAACAACACGCTGAGTACCTGGCATCTCAATGAGCTGCTGAAACTCCAGAACAGTCTAATCCTCGACGTCAACGGCGTGCTGAGTATCTGGTGTCTCAACGGGCTGCTGAAACACCGGAACAGTTTCAACCTCGACGTCAACGGCATGCTGATTATCTGGTGTCTCAACGGGCTGCTGAAACACCGAAACAGTCCCAAGATCGGCGTCAACAAGACGCTGAGTATCTGACATCTCAATGAGCTGCTGAAATTCCAGAACAGTCTCAACCTCGACGTCAACGGCATGCTGAGTATCTGGTGTCTCAACGGGCTGCTGAAACACCGGAACAGTCTTAACCTCGACGTCAACGGCATGCTGAGTGTCTGGTGTCTCAACGGGCTGCTTTAACACCGGGACAGTCCCAAGATCGGCCCCAACAGCATGCCGAGTATCTGGTGTCTCAACGGGCTGCTGAAACACTGGAACAGTCCCAAGATCGGCCCCAACAGCATGCTGAGTATCTGGTGTCTCAACTGGCTGCTGAAACATCGGAACCGTCCTAAGACCGGCCCCAACAGCATGCTGAGTATCTGGCATCTCAACGAGCTGCTGAGACTCCAGAACAGTCTTAACCTCGACGTCAATGGCATGCTGAGTATCTGGTGTCGCAACGGGCTGCTGAAACACCGGAACAGCCCCAAGATCGGCGTCAACAACACCTGAGTATCTGGCATCTCAACGAGCTGCTGTAACTTCAGAACAGTCTCAACCTCAACGTCAACGGCATGCTGAGTATCTGGTGTCTCAACGGGCTGCTGAAACACCGGAACAGTCCCAAGATCGGCCCCAACAGCATGCTGAGCATCTGGTGTCTCAACAGGCTGCTGAAACACCGGACCAGTCTTAAGTTCGGCTCTAACAGCATGCTGAGTATCTGGTGTCGCAACGGGCTGCTGAAACGCCGGAACAATCCCAAGATCGGCGTCAACAGCATACTGAGTATCTGGTGTAATGCTGAGTAGCTCGACGTCAGCAGCGACTTACATGGCATCCCAAAGACGCACAGAAACCTTTACAACGACTGAATCTCGCAGACGCGTTGTTGTTACACGAATATAATGTACCTATCGTGGGACTGTTTGTCTTAAACAGTTCTAAATAAATGTCCGTGACAGCATATATCTACCTTTTATGTGGAAGCCGTAAATAGTGAGCCATATCGAAAGTACCTCTCTGTATGCTACCTTTTCACACCTAAACCACTGAACGGATTTCGATAAATTTGGCAAGTAGATAGATAGCATCCTAGGGAAGGACATGGGCAATTTCCGACATCCACGCGGGCGAAGCCGCGGGCAGAAGCTAGTAGATAGTATAGATGAAAATGATTATCATTATCGATATGGTTGATGTTATTAAGAGCGTTTACGCCGAACGGCATTTCATACAAACTTTCAAGCCCATGTTTTTCGAAATGAATGAACCGATTTTAATGAAACTTCATACGCATGAGCAGGATACAAAGGTCTAAAAAGTTAGTAGAAAACATTTTCGAAAAATAGTGTTACAGCCAAATTATACCGATTTTAAATTTTCCATAGAAACAGAGATTTCCAGTTATCTTTTTTTTAAAAAGACATTTCGAAAATGTTTTCTACTAACTTTTTAGACCTTTGTATCCTGCTTATGCGTATGAAGTTTCATTAAAATCGGTTCATTCATTTTGAAAAATAAGGGCTTGAAATTTGTATGAAATGCCGTACGGCGTAAACGCTCTTAAATAATGAAGCACGCGTAGTTTCTCTTATAAAAGATATTAAAATAACCTCTGTGACATAATAGACCATCTATTATTTAATAATGATCACTGTGCCTTATTGAAATGTCATGTGAAATAGGCTCTGGTCTGGCGGCCATGATTGTTTTAAAGAAAGTTTAACTTTTTGACCGCCACAGTCATGTATAGATGACAAACCAAAATGTGTCCAGCACGCGACGGTTCGACTACATGACAGACTTTGACGCCGAGGACACGTTTTTGATTTTTTGACGTGTGGCGGTCAAAAGGTTGATAAAATATATTAATAAGAGTAGTATTAGATGCAGATGATACTCAACTCCAAGAAGAAAACGTTGTAAGTAGGTTTTTGTGCCTTATATCAGCATAGTCTGCCTAGCCTTCTCCCAACTATGTTGGGGTCGGCTTCCAGTCTAATCGGATACAGCTGACTACCAGTGTTTTACACGGAGCAACTGACTTCCATAACCCAGTTACTGGGTGACTACGATGTTGGACCATGGTCTGTACCAACCACACCCTTAAAATATGACCACACATTTCTAATAAAGTAAACGTGATGTATTTTCCTAAAATAAATGGAAAAGCTTATTATTTTTTTAACAACCGACAAAACCTTTCAACACTCGGATTTCAGAATCATGCACTAAATCCACAGTAACAGGTTGTTTAATATTTTCAATCACGACGTTTTTAAACAATATTATTTTCTGAAGCAAGAGTTCACCTTGGAAGTCTTCTTCAGTAATGATACCTATCTAACAATCGAAGTTCGTAATGAATGAAAAAGAAAACTCACTCTCTGTTTTCTTCATCCGATTATTTTCATATTGCGAAGCCTTCAATTTATCCAAAGTGTCTGCAATTCTGCATCCCTACTGATTAATTCACGTTTGTTAATGCAATAGAGGTCATATTGGCAGTTCAATTACATTGTTTGGTTTTCGAGAAGATGGATTATTATTGTATACTTTCAGGGCAATTATTTTTGTAAAATTTTTAAAAAGAGGTTTTGAGACCGATGACCAAGAAGTATTTCGAGATAAGTACGCTAGGACCAAATAATAACAATACCAAAACAATCTTTGAAAAACAATCACAGTTACCAGAAAAAACATATCTTTCTGAAGTACATCTATGTATAGACCACAAGTCTTCAACGCGTCGGCTAATTTCATTGCACCTCAAACGCAACGTCAAATACAATCACGTATCGATTTGCGAGCCAGCGCAATCGAGTCGACTCGGTGAAAAAATCGATTCAACGAACGAGAATCTACTAATTGCAGACGGACAAATTAATCGAATTATGACCGGTGTACGAATGACAGAACAAAGACAGGTTTAGAGAGTCCTCGCTGTTCTTTTGTTTTTGTCTGAGATCTTTGTACTTTCTGCAGGAATGTCCTGATAAAGTGATAATAGACAACTGTCAGGAGCAGAGGTGGGCCCAGTAGTATCAGCCACGACGTAAGAGTTGCAGGTCGTAGGACCAAACCCTGGCAGGCACTTTACTTTGAGTAAATAATTTCATCACCACTGCTCTCAAAACGGTGAAGGAAAACATCGTGAGGAAACCGGCATGTTCTAGAAGCAAAAAATTCGAAGACATGTTACATCTACCAACCCGCACTGGGTCGGCGTGGTAGATTACAGCTCACTCGCTCTCGAAGAAAGGAGGCTTGTGTCCCAGGAAATTATAGGCTGATTATACAGTTGCCTGAAATCTCCAGCTGCACTTAGTGATGTAGCTTGAGTGATTATGACAGCCAAATGTCAACAGTTGGCACATTATTGTAATATTCTAGGTCCGTTTCTGTCAGACACACACTAATATTATAAAGCCGAAAGATTGTGAGTGTGTGTGTTTATATGTTTGTTAGTTTTTCACGCTCAAACGGCTGGACCAATTTTGATAAAATTTTGTATGGAGGTAGCTGACACCCTGGCATATAGGCTACTTTTTATCCCGATATTCCCACGGGACCGACATTTACGCGGGTGAAACCGCGGGGAGCAATTAGTCCTTCTATAAATATTTAGCATGCACCAGTTTTTAATGAAATTATAATCAGAAGGTTTACTATCATTATGGAAAATCGATACCTTTGAGCGAAGCCTGTTTATAAACAGCTGTTACTGACGGAATGGTGTTGTTAAAACATTATCGTTAGCTGAGACGATGAATATGTATTCAAATAATGGAATATACCTACTTAGGGCTGATTTTTTAATCGATAGATAATTCTTATTCGTGGAATAAAATTGACGTCTGACAGATTCTGTATGTCAACTGTCAAAAATTCAAAATTATTCCTCGGATAAAATCAGTCCTTAGTCGTAATTTATCTAAATTGACTGAATTTCAACAAAAACTTCAGGCTAGTAACTTCTATTAAGTATAAATGAAAGTCGCTTTTCGTGTATGTCTGTGTAACCGCGTTGATCTTCTAAACTAAGCAACGGATTTTAATTTAATGCAGTTTTCACTAACATTCAGAGAATTTATTCCGAAAGTTTTACTTATATTAAACTTAAATAAATCTCGATGTTTTGTTAAGTCGTAAAAACCGTGCGAAGCAGGCGCGGATCGCCTAGTTTAATAAAAATAATTAAAATAGTTCCAACAGAATTACCGATATTCGCTTTGCTTCGATTAAGTATATTCGAACAAACAAAGAAAACTGATTAAATTAATTAGAAACAGACGGTTCTGCTGTTCTAAATTGTGTTTCCCGCGAAAAATTTGCGGCGGCCATTTAGACGCGTATAAAAAACATGGCGGCGATTCTTAATTTGTAGTCCTACATTTAATTCGTAAAATAAAACGGAAGTTTTACTTAGTCGATACTTAGTAATTATCAAGACTGCGAAATTACAAAAGTTTTACGCATCTAAGCAACCTACTTATAATTTAACTTCGGAATCGTCGATAAAACTTCTGTTCATTCAATGTACATTTTGTAGGTATGTATTGTTTAAATGTATTCAATGTATGTTATTTACATCACATTTTCAAATAAAAAAAGGTTCCCTTAGTTTTCATTACTTAGTACCTAACATAAGTAAAAAATACGGCAAAATTTCTGAAGACAAAAAGTCAAAGACACGAAGACATCAAAACTAATTGGGAGACAAAGAAAACTTCTGACGAAATTCCCGCCAAGACTTGGTGGCGGCCATTTTGTCGGACACAAACATGGCTGTCCTTCGTTTGGTTAGCAAAAGTTTAGAGAAAAAATATATTAAAGGGCATATTGGTTGACCCTTATCGGAGAAGGCGTCTTTTTGCCGTAGCCCTCCATTTTGTGGTAGTTTTTTGACTAACTTTCGACGGAGAATTCGCGAACATTTCTTTTAAATTCACAATAATATCTCGGTATTTCTTTTTTTAGTGATAGGACGTAAGTAAGTAGGTATGTGCGTTTCGTTATCCATAAATGTTGGGATTTTATGTGTTTGTTTTAAAGTCTCGTGTTTTATGTGCAGTTATGAAAGTTATTGTAACATTCTTGATTATTTATAGTTCTAGTTTTCGAAGTATGCGGTTTATAACTGTGTCGTTCTTACCCAAACTATAAACACGCGTGGAAATGAAGTTTTGTAGTTTCAAATACCCATGTAAAAATTACACCTAGATGATTTTTCTTTAAAAGTCATATACAACCCAACCTTCATTAGTTGAATTTTAGTTACTTTTAGCCTTAGGCTTATTAAATCCATAATCAGCCTATAATGTTCCCAATGCTGGGACACAGGCCTCCTCTCGGTGAGAGGGAGTGGGCCGTAATCCACCACGCGGGCCCAGTGCGGATTGGCAGATGTCACATGTCTTCGAATTTTTGGTTCTAGGACATGCCGTTTTCATCACGATGTTTTCCTTCACCGTTTTGAGAGCAGTGGTGATGAAATAATTTACACAAAGTAAAGCGCCTGTCTGGGTTCGAAACCTACGACCTACAACACGTAAGTCGCATTTTCTTAAAAATGCGACCCCTAGATTGTAGAAAATCAAAAGCAAAAGTAATTTATTCAAATTAGACTGAGAATCAGCACTTTTTGAACGTCAAAATTGTATAAGACAGTCCCTCAAAACGTGAATATTCATACAATGGCAACCAATATCATTGCAGTAACAACAAACTAAAGAAAGTCTATCAGGAGCATTTTACCATAACTTCATCTTGTACACCAACTAACTTCTGCCAGCATGGATGTTGAAAATAATCCCCCGGGAACGTGCTCCCGGGTCAAAAAGTTAGCTTAAGTCCTTCCCCAGGATGCCATCTATCTCCTTGCGAAATTTTATCGAAATCCGTTCAGTGGTTTAGGCGTGACAAGGTTACAAACAAACACAGTTACTTTCGAATTTCTAATACTAACTATGCATACATCAAGGTACACAAAAATAATTTCACAACAAAAATAACTCCTACTTTATCTATTCCCATCTAATCAAAACTGACCACGATCTAATCTAATCAAAACTGACGAAGATCGGCAGCCGATTGATAATCTTAACAAAGGGGAATCTCCAGACGAGATAGATTGAATGATCAAAGGAACAAATTGCCCATCTCCCGAGCATGGGGCTATATTGAATACATTTTGCAAATTGCTCCAGGCAAGTTCCTTGGTCAAAGTGATTCTGTTGGCAGTTCATTTTTATGTTGTTTCTTTTTAAGTAACGGGTGTTTTTCAACAGGTGTTTTTGTGTTTATTAAGTTATGGAATTGTTTATCTTTTTGAACATTTTTCTTCTTCTTAACACAGTCATTTTTCGTTAATATTTTTACAACTGGCTTTGAGGCGTTTATGAGCGTTTGATTGGACATACCCGGAAGAGTGGAAAACTATGGGCAAGACCAGTAGTCGGACTGAACAGGTTGAATTATTTAAAAAAATCTACCTACAACGATCAAATGTTCTGGTTAAAAGCCACTCGCTTTGTTGAATATTTTTATCATAATTTTGACCTTATTACAACACTGCCCGCGACTTCGTTTGCTTGGAAATAGTCATCATCATCTGCCTAGCCTTTTCCCAACTATGTTGGAGTCGGCTTCCAGTCTAACCGGCTGCAGCTGAATACCAGTATTTTACATGGAGCGACTGCCTATCTGACCCCCACAACCCGGTTACTGGGTTATACTGTTTGTCAGACTTTCGGGCTTCTGACTACCTGTAACGACTGTCAAAGATCCACGAATGACAGCGGGGACCAACGGCTTAACGTGCTTTCCGAGGCACGGAGGGGCCTCGGTACCACACAGACCAACCGCGGCAAGTGTAGCTTAACCTGATCGATCGACCTGTGCGGCTGTGATCATTTAGAATAGTAAGATAAAAAATATACTAAAACAACTGCCACTTTTTTTAATAACTTCCTCGGCCCCTACCCATCGCATCGTAACGCCCGCACGCGCTGTTACGAGTACTTCGTTTTCACTTAGCGTTCTTTCTGACTTTTTTTCTTTTCGTTCGGCTCCCAAGGAACGTAGCGTGATGTTAAAGAGAAGAATTTTTCGTAGTTCCAGGCATTCGCTCGCGACTATTATTGCTTAACCACAAGCCCCTCGTAAAAAAGCCACACAAAGAAAGAAAATACACGAACAAAGAAATAAAGAAAACATTTATTACAAACAAAACGTACACATATTGTTTGGGAAATAACATCAGCCAGGCACTTTCTTCAATCACAGAGACGAACAAATCCTTACAAAGGGGAATCCTTATAAATTGTGGGGCTAATTGAACCCAAAGGAATTAATTTATCTTTTGGAACATTTGTCAACTTCGTAGGCTCTGTAATGACTGGTTAAGAGGAAATGCGGTCGGAGAGACTTTTGAAAAAGCTTAAGTAAAATGTCGTAATTCGAGGTTTGGCTCTCGCCAATTTCCTCCTCCAATATTGGACCAATTTAAAAGATATTTCATAAACGGAATAAGAAGGATATATACTGTGTCCCTATGTTTTTCTTTTTTCATTAATAGTTGTCAAATTTGTACACTAGGCCTCTGTTGACAGCGGTTTAAATCGGCATTTTTTAAGGGTTCTAGTGCTTATAAAAATAATGTAGGTATCATCAAAAAGGAAAACAAGGATATATACTGTGTCCCTATGTTTTTATTTTTTTATTAATAGTTGTCAAATTTGTACACTAGGCCTCTGTTGACCGCGGTTTTAATTGGCAATTTTTGAGGGTTCTAGTGCTTATAAAAATAATGTTTCGGTATCATCAAAAAGGAAAACAACAAGACACCCACACAAGTAGTTAATATTAATTATTCTTTAAAAAAACATTGCTCTATGGTCATTAACCAGAAAGAAAACAGGCAAGAGCGTTTCTATGGAGAACCGAGAAACGACCACCCGCATTTACTCTTAATGAACAGACGCCAGCACATCAAGCCACTACAATCTGTCAAGTTTCTTTAATAGATTTTCAACTTTATCACTAAAGCATAAGGTTCAAGATTGATTGGAAAAATTTGACAGTTTCGGGTAGCATGATGTTCTAGCGTCTGTACGTAAAACCAAGTCAAATATTTAACATATAACATAACACCACGCCTATATTCCCTCAAGGGTTAGGCAGAGGACCTATGATACACCCACATTTCGCCAGTTGTGTTCAAGTACCATATAATAGGGGGCAAGCCTATTGCCATCAACCGGGCACGAATCCAGACTCAGAACCCCTATTGAGAAATTCGAAAAACCTTATAAGAGTTTACCCGACCCGGGAATCAAACCCATGGCCTCGTGCTAAGCAGGACCGCTCGCAACCACTAGCTGACTAGACCAACGAGGTCGTCTTAAATTTATTCAGTCAAAATATTATTATTATTACAAAGCGGCAATAGCTCAACAGCTACGGGGGTCGGTTTGGTAAACAGGGTCGTGAGTTCAAACTTCACCCTTTGCACAATTGACGTGAGCTGACTCATACTTCATGCGTATTATTTGGAGTTTGAAAGGTTACCTGAAATACTGACACCAGTTTATACCAATTTAAAAAAAATCATAAGACGCATAGGCACAGTAAATCTAGCGACGAATAACTTATCGAGGAAATTGATCGCGAATGATTAAACACTATCATCATCTGTCTAGCCTTTTCTTAACTATGTTGGGGTCGGCTGCCAGTCTAACCGGATGCAGCTGAATACCAGTATCTTACATGGAGCGACTGCCTGTCTGACTTCCACAACTCAGTTACTGGGTAATACGATACCCCTTGATAAGACTGGTTGTCAGACTTTCGGGCTTCTGACTACCCGTAACGAATGTCAAAGATACACGAATGACAGCCGGGACCAACGGCTTTACGTGCGTTCCGAGGCAAGGAGGGGTCACGGTATGTAAACCTACGCTTGCCGCGGTTGGTCTGTGGATACCAATCCACAGACCAACCGCGGCAAGCATAGCTTAACCTGATCGATCGATCTGTGCGGCTGTTATTATTAAGCCACGGGCCCCTCACTTTTATTTAGAAGATTAAACACTATAAATAGTAAAAAAAAGTAGCTACCTACTGGGCCCAAACAGTCAAACACAGAACGTCGAAACGAAAAAGAAAGAAAAAAAGTTTATTACCGTCATAGCCGCTTGAGGCATTGTCGCCAACATTTGTTGAATTCCACTTTATTTAAAATAAAAGCCACATAAACATTTAACTCAACCAACAAATAAAAAAAAACCGCAAGTTCACGCAAATTGCACTACCCAAATACACAGCTCAATGCGTCCCATTCAAAACTGACCCGTCAGTCAGCCCTGCAAACGCGGCCCCAAAAATCTTCCACATAAAACCCACACTAGGGGACTATAAAACCCACGTCTGGTATACTTATTGAAGGGCACTTACATTTCAATATGAAAGAGAACAGGAAATTGGTTTCCAAGCACACGACTCCCCATGAATGCTTCCCGCGATTTGTATCGATTCACCACGATAAACTTGCACACAACAACAAAAAAACAGCATTCAATATTGACATTTAACACAATAACATTAAAGGCGTGGCTGCGGATAAACTAAGTTTTTGTTACGCAAAACTAAGTTGGTGGGCCGTGCAGGATGGGTTAGGCCCACTTCAATGAGATATATAATGACAGATTACTAATGTTTTATTGAAAAACCTATGATGCATGTAATATACGGAAATGATGGAGTAGTTATGGCCAGCGAAATGAAATTGATTTTGAAATAGCAATGTGTGCTCTACAGAAATGTTAGCATTCCATCGCAACGTGCTTTTCAATATAACCATTACGGGAATTTGTAGTTTAAAATCTTACAAACACTACTACACACTGTATAATCCATACTAATATTATAAATTCGAAAGTAACTCTGTCTGTCTGTCTGTATGTTACCTTTTCACGCCTAAACCACTGAACGGATTTCAGTAAAATTTGGCAGAGATATAGATTGCATCCCGGGATTCCCGGGGAAGGATATAGGATAGTTTTTATCGACACACCTCGCGGGCGAAGCCGCGGGCGGAATTACTTCGTTTAAAATTTTTTGAAACATTTTAATTTTGCAATGTTAATTAAGTGCATTCTTACTTATTTCTATAGACATAATATAGATGAAAGAAAACGGTTTAGCCCTTTAACTTACAATCAACTTCACGGTTTTTACAACATTAAGAACAATAAACGAGATTTTTGCATTCATCAGTCATCACGCAACATCCTTTGCGGCACAAAAAAAAACCTGTTTAGTAACAATACAACAAGAAAAAGACTAATAAAAACTCTAACAAATTAATAATGTACAACGCGTAAAACAATCTGAAACCACGAATCGCATTTTCAATTCTAATTAAACATGGCTGGTTCTACGCAAGTTAGGCTGTGTATCGATCGATTACCGAGTAATGATTACCGATTCACAATCGTTTTAACACTCGATTTTCGCTTGTTAACCTGTCGCTCGACTGTAAGTGAATGTGTTTCGAATGTTAAACAGCTCTCTATTTCGTTTTGGTAAAATAATACAGCGTTCATTTCCTTTATGTTATATTTTGTGGGTTAAATTAAAGGATTATTGTGGTTTATTATTAAATGAAAAGGTTTCATAATTCCTACTTTTCGCAGTTTACATTAATGAGTTTTCGTTATGTATTTCATTTCACCGTATAATTATAATTTATTTTCATTACAAACACTGCAAAGGATATATCATACTAGCTTCTGCGACTTCGTCCGCGTGAAATTTTACCCTCTTAGGGGTGGAATTTCGAAAAACCCTTTATCAGTGGATACCTACTCTTCTCAAAGAACACACCCTCCAAATTTCATGTCTCTAGGACCAGCGGTTTAGGCTGTGCGTTGATATATCAGTCAGTCAGGACTTTGAATTTGATATTATAGATCATCATCTGCCTAGCCTTTTCCTAACTATGTTAGGGTCGGCTTCCAGTCTAACCGGATGCAGCTGAGTACCAGTATTTTACATGGAGCGACTGGTTATCAGACCTCAACAACCCAGTTACTGGTACCTACGATACCCCTTGGTAAGACTGGTTGTCAGACTTTCGGGTTTCTGACAACCCGTAACGATTGTCAAAGATCCACGAATGACAGCCGGAATCAACGGCTTAACGTGCTTTCCGAGGCACGGCCTTGGTATGTAAAAATGGTCACCCATCCACGGACTAGCTTAGCTTAACCTGATCGATCGACCCGTGCGGCTGTTATTACTTAAAGGATACATTAGCGAAAAAGGTGTTTTAATAAGATATAACCCCAAAGTATGTACAGAGCTTAGCAGAGATAAGTACTTAATATGCGTACAAATTGTAAACCCGTTTGTACAATGAAACTAAAAAAACTACTATAACAGATCTGACAACCAGTTTTAATGTTAGTTCAAGTCCGTCATCTTAGCAAAAATAGAAGAAAATCAATGAAGCATTTAATAGTCCACAGTCACACGAAATCGTAGGTAATCGTATCATCGTCAGCATTCACGGTTATTCCAGAAAATTCTAAAAGGAAAGACCAAGTCTGCACCAACATCTTGCATAGAAACTTGGTCTCACTTACCGCGCACAAAAGAGTAAGTAAGCGAACTCAAAAAAAAAATTAGAAAAATATTTGAGTGGACACACTGGACATTAAGAAGTTGCACTGTCTCATAAAGTGACACGGGAAAGTGAAAGTATTTAAAAATGTGCAAAAAATCAAATCTACCCACATTACGACCTATTCCGAACGGATTATCTGAAGACAGTTTTAATTTACAAGAATATTAACACCCTGCGCGTCCGCAATATTTATCGTACATCTACGTATAAAATGTGCGCATCTAAGAACGGGTCCAGACGTAATTAGAATACTCTTATAATTACTTGCTTACAAGTAATGGAGCTAGCCAGGCTAGTCGGCATTTAGCGGACAGTTTAAATTATATGGACGTCTTTTATATTATAAGTGAGGTGTCAGATATTATTATCTATAACGTTATTTTTAGTATATGCGAAACCTGAATATAGTTTGTTCAGAATAAGTAACTGGATAAACTCCAATAAGTTTTACCCCATATTATATTTTGTCCCAAAAATATTTACAAAAGGTTAAAGATTGGACACCGAGCGACACTAAGTAGGTTATCCAATCTCCGCGCCGAACGGTTAGGTACCTAGGTACTATTTTATCAATGAGCGCAAGTCGGCGCGGTGCGAGGGGCGCGGGTGAGCATGTTTTTGTACGGAAAACCTGAGACAAAGAAAAGAACAGATGGCGGGTAGCTCCATTTCATTTCCACAAGAAAGGGATAAAGTTGAGTTATTATAAGTAACAGAAAAGGATAAAGCTATACAATTTCCGTCTCTCAGTGCGCGCCAGATTTTTCAAGGCAGCTACTTATGTAGCTCATGTTAGTTATGTCACTTTTTTGTCTCATGTGTGACCACGCTACCCGATGCTCTATAGCTTTCTTACTCTAACTGAAACACAGGTAACTTAACAAGCTTATAACTTTGTGATTTTTCATGATACAGTTTTGAAATTTTGTACATCGATTCTTTACATAAAAATATTAGACACGTGTTTCGGGTTTCGCATGTACTAAAAATAATGTTGTATATCTATATTTATTACGCTATGATATGTATTAGCGAGAGGCGAGCGAGAGGTCCTCGGTTCGATTCCCGGGTCGGGAAATGTGTTATTGACAGCTATTGAGATATTAATATACAACGATATGTTCCTGATGGAATATCTCAGTAGTAGCCCGGAATACGGATTTGTGCTCGGTTGATAGCAATTGACTCGTCCCCTTTTAGCAGAAGCAACAACAAAAATGAAAATAGCATGAATATCCGTTTCGTAGTAGAAGAACAATGCAGTTTGAGTAGGTACGGTGCTTTTTTTTTTGTGGTGGGAAATCATCACCCCGCTCTGGGCGGAGAGGAAGGGAGTATCAGACTTTTACTAACTAAAACTCACCCGTGTTCCTTCCTTAACCCTTTATGTTCCGGGCCAGCGGTAACCCTTTCAGACAATCCCGCTGACCCGGCAGGCTTAGGAGCCCCTTCCTTAATACTGACATCTCTTTGAGGCGCGCGTGGAACACATACGCGCCTTCCGGCACGGCCCTGGTCCTGGTCGGACGGTGAGCTACCCATTACTCTCCGTCCGCTGGCCCGCGCCTACGGTGGCCGGGAGCCGTCCCGTGGATCCTGACGCCCGGAGCGTCTCCCGCGGCGGCTGGGACGGGAGGCTCTCTCCCTCATCCATCCCGCCACCTCCTTCGCTAGCATGACTGCTTCGCAGAAGGAGGTGACTGCCTCCCACTCCCTCTCGCTCCGGACCATGGCTTGAACCAGGGCCGGACGCGAGAGGTCGCAGTGCAGCATGTTGTTGACGTCTGCAGTTGGTTCTGCTGTTGACGCATGGGGCTTACATGACTGGTGAAATGTGGATGTACCGACGCCAGGACATCAAGCTACCCGAAACTGTCAAATTTTCCCCATCAACTTTGAACCTAATGCTTTAGCGATAAAGTTGAAAATCTATTAAAGAAATTTGACTGTTTGTAGTAGCTTGATGTGCTGCCGTCTGTACTACCTTTAGGTAGGTGCCTAACCCATTGGGGAAAATAGGCATGATGTTATGTTTATAACTACCGTAATTTAATACTATTTTAAAAGTAAAGTGTTAGAATTTATTGCGGAAATGCTGAATTAGTTGCCTTTGAATGGCCAACTCTTACAATAATTTCCTATAATTATCGTGATTTTAAAGGAGAGCGTTAACGGGACAACGACGCATTTCATTTGCACTAGTAGGTACAGTCAACAAAAGAGATAAGTATGCAGGATCGTCGGATATAGTTGAAGTTTAGTAAGAAACCGATGGATGTTCTCGAATAAAATTTAATTTTATTAATAGAAAACAAACAGCTCATTTATCAAATTAAATTTCAGTCGTCAACATCCATTGGTTTCTTACTAAACTTCAACTATATCCGACGATCCTGCATACCTATCTCTTTTGTTGATTGCACACACGACTATCAAAAAGGCATAAGGAACTGCAGAAGCTATTAGCACTTTAGTTAACGACGTTGTTGATAAGCTAAATCAAAAATGTAAGGTAGCTGGAGTCTTCTTGGATTTGAGTTCGGCTTTTGATACTGTAGATCATTCATTATTACTTGCTAAAATGGAACATTATGGGGTAAGGGGACAGGTTCTGGAGCTTTTGCGCTCCTATTTAACAAATAGGAAAATGTATGTAGAAGTTAAGGATATGGATCAAAATAAATTCCAAAAAGTCTACCGTTCAAAATTGAACAGGGTTTTGACAGGCGTCCCTCAGGGTTCTATATTGGGCCCAATACTATTTTTAATTTTTACTAACGATTTACTTAACCTTGTAATAAAAATCAAATCAAATGTAAAACTAGTAGCATTTGCAGATGATACAAATGCTGTAATTAGCGATGGTACTTGATGAATTTATGACCCTAAGTTAATGTTGATTACTAAATTATTTATATTGTATTATTGAAATTAATTTATTCTGTTATGACATGTTTCAAATTATTGCAATAATGATAATCTATAGGTATCTATAGATTATATAGAGATGACTAGAGCAGTGGTGGCCAAGTGGTAACGGCCGCGATTTACGAGTTGTAGGTCGTAGGTTCGAACCCAGACAGGCGCTTGACAGGGGGAAAACATCGTGAGGAAACCGGCATGTCCTAGAACTAAAAATTCGAAGACATGTGACATCTGCCAATCTGCACTGGGCCCGCGTGGTGGATTACGGCCCACTCCCTCTCACCGAGAGGAGGCCTGTGTCCCAGCAGTGGGAACATTATAGGCTGATTATGGTTATTATGGTATAGGTATCTATGAAAAAGATTTTATCGATAGTTATTTATTTAAATGCGATTTTTTTTGTTTTGTTTTTGTTGCTAAATGAAATGAAACTAGCCTGGTATTTTGTTTAATTTTATTGTGTTGACGTTGTTGCATATTTTTTTATTTTTCCTATTGATTGTGAAATATTTTTATTTTTTTTTTATTTTTTATGTATGTTTTATAATTATGATTGGTTTTTAATTGAATATTGTTTTTAGCTTCAAATATTATTTTTGTAAACATTCAGACACAATTTGTTAATAGTTAATGAATAAATGAAATGAAATGACTACGCACCAGGGACCTGTTCCACCGCCGGCGATTAACGATAAGCGAGCAGAGCTACCAACTAAGGCGAGCAGCGAGTGCGCGACGGCGACGAACGATTACTCTCTAGAATTCGTATGTGCTAAGCTTGTGAGTCTTTCAGCGAGTGAGGTTCAGGCTATCATACACAAAAATATTTTTTCAAATCCGACCGGTAGTTTCAGAGATTAGCGCGTTCAAACCAACAAACTCGTCAGCTTTATTATTAGTATAAATATAGGTGAACAAGACAGCTGACAAGGTTTTTATATATGTAGTTTATATTTCCACGACGTGTGAAGTATTCATTACTTTTAGTTATACATTTAACAAAGCCCTAAACTTAATTCCATGCCCTTTTGCTTTAAAACTTAATTAACTTTTTACGTCTCTATATATCAGTCAGTGTAAATAAACAAGCTATTAAACATTTTACGGGTGCTATCAATTAGATCCGTCTTCCCATGAGGGTAAGCTGAAACTACAGAACGCGACCTGTTACGATCCTTACATACTCCTTAAACATCTTTTGATTCGTTTACGTTCATACATCTGGTCATTCACGCACGTCTCCCTTTACTTCGTTTACGTTCATACATCTGGTCATACACGCACGCCTCCTTTTGATTCGTTTACGTTCATACATCTGCTCATACACACACGCCTCCTTTTGCTTCGTTTACGTTCATACATCTGGTCATACACGCGCGCCTCCTTTTGCTTCATTTACGTTCATACGTCTGCTCATACACGCACGCCTCCTTTTGATTCGTTTACGTTCATACGTCTGGTCATACACGCACGCCTCCTTTTGATTCGTTTACGTTCATTCATCTGGTCATACACGCACGCCTCCTTTTGTTTTGTTTACGTTCATACATCTGGTCATACACGCATGCCTCCTTTTGATTCGTTTACGTTCATACATCTGGTTATAACACGCACTCCTCCTTTTGATTCGTTTACGTTCATACATCTGGTCATACACGCGCGCCTCCTTTTGCTTCATTTACGTTCATACGTCTGCTCATACACGCACGCCTCCTTTTGATTCGTTTACGTTCATACGTCTGGTCATACACGCACGCCTCCTTTTGATTCGTTTACGTTCATACATCTGGTCATAACACGCACGCCTCCTTTTGATTCGTTTACGTTCATACGTCTGGTCATACACGCACGCCTCCTTTTGATTCGTTTACGTTCATACATCTGGTCATAACACGCAATCCTCCTTTTGATTCGTTTACGTTCATACATCTGCTCATTCACGCACGCCTGTTGCGGGTACCACGCACCTGACCTTTCCGAAGAACATCACCAATAAAGTCACTATTATGACTAAATAAATGTTGAAAGAATATAATTAAAATTCAGGACACAGAAGAAAGGTGAAATTGAAATGAGATAAATCGATAAGACTTAAGGCGCGCGCGACACAAAGGCACCGCAAGTCGCGCAACGAGCGGTGCCTTTGTGTCGCACGCGATTATATCGCGTGTCGCGCCTGTTTGTAGGAGACTTTAATAGTGGAAGAAACGTAATTCCTTCTTGTAGCTGATACTTAAACATATTTAAAGTAATTCGAGCAAATAGAAACTAATAAAATCTAAGTATAAAATTCTACGAGTAAAATTTTAAATTATTTTTCTTAAAATTACCCGATGTTAGGTAAAGGTCATGAAGAAAATAACTAACTAACGCCTTAGGTATATATGTTATTACGGTACCAACATAACAAAACATTTCCCGAAGGGTTATGCAGTAAAGTACACCTTCTCCAGTTATGTAATGATTTCATTTATTTATTCAATGAATAAATTTAATGTAAGTAATACAAACGCTTTTGACGCTTTTAACGAGTACGTCCATTTTTTTTTTAAATCGTTCTCACATAATAATTATAAATTCAAAAGTAATGATGTAACTAATATTTTTGTAAAATATAATTTAAAAAAAAAGAGTATCTATGGAGTTTCTTGCCCGTCCTTCTCCATAATGACTCTCTTGAAATTCAAATATGCCTGTTAATGGTTTAATTGAAATAAATGCTTTGAGTTTGAGTTTGAAACAAAAAACAACAAATCACAAATCCAGACTCCGGGCTACTATTAAGAAATTCCCAATAACAATTTGGCCAACCTTGATATCGAATCCAGAACCTCATGTTCAACAGAAGCGCTTGCGATCACTAGACCAAAGAGGCAATCAAAATAGCAGGTAATAATGCAATTTTTAGGTTAAGGGCTGGTTAAATAAAGCAATCTACAGAGTATTCCACTATACTTTAGGTTCTCAACCTTATTTTGCCCACCGCCCTTTTTAGGGTTCCTTAGCACAAAAGGAGAAACGGAACCCTTATAGAATCACTTTGTTGTCCGTTCGTACGTCTGTCTGTCTGTCTGTCAAGACCCTTTATCTCGGGAACGCGTGAAGGTATAGAGTTGAAATTAAAACCATATACTCAGGTCTACAGTCCCTTAAAGTAGTAAAAAAATCAAACACCTAAGTTAACGTAAAAAAAAAGATACGGCCGTTTATGCCACAAAAAACGTATATTTCGACACTCTCAAGGGAATCAAAATTTATAGGGTACTTCCCGTTGACCTAGAATCATGAAATTTGGCAAGAAGCAAGATCATGTAGCACAAGTAAAGGGAAAAATCCGAAAACCGTTTGTTGGTACATTAAAAAAAAATCCCGTGATAAACTATTTACATACCTACAAATTACGGAACCCTCGGTGTGCGAGTCTGACTCGCACTTGACCGGCTTTTTTTAGTTGCCATCTGTCGCGAATCTGAAGCAGCTATTACCACGATTATATTTAAACGTGTAATATAATATTGTCGTAAGAGGATATTTAATTTTCTCTGGGTCTTCTACAGCCCCCCTGAAAGTCCTAAACGAAAACAAGGGGGTGTTATCACCCACGTTGAGAACCTATACACAAACCCCCTTACTAATAAACGTTGTATAGCGTCTGTATAGTTACACAACGGTTTGTCTTCTTCTTTCGAAAATCAAATTACTGACGACTGAAAGAGAGAAATCGGTGTGTAACTATTCATCTGATATAACACGTTTATTACACACACACATTTCCATATACAGTATAAACGGGTAATACTATTCTGGAATCCCGCAATCGTTTTAGAAATCAAAAGTAATGCGTCCGCCTGTTTGTTATCGTACAATAAATGTGCGCAATTTTTCTCGTTTACGTACTCGTAATTGAACAACTTTGCTATCAAGCTGCGTAAATTACCGAGAGTAAGCTGTAAAGCTCAGGCACATGGATGACATTTATTTAAAGATATGCATTAAGGGGTTACAAGATCTAAACACAAAATGCGCAAGTTTTAAAAACAATAAAAGTATATGGTCGACTACAGTAAACAAAATCAGGGTTCAGGGGATCAGAACGGAATAATTCATGGTATCTATCACATAATTGATTTACCTGTCATTGCTTCATTTTGAATTCTGTTTACCTTTTGTGGTAGACTAATTTTATTCTAGGTGCATCGTCTTCACATGTGATTACATTATGTATACAAAACCTTGTAAAACATTTTAAAGGAGTAACGGTGGAGTATCTTGCCCATTCTTCTCCATACGAAAACTACCTTTTGGAAAGGGCGACTAGAATCAATTCTATTTTATCCTACCTGGCCAAATGTTGTACTATAGTTACATCCCTTCTCAATCCTTTGGGAAAACAAGGCGTGTATACTTATGCATAAAGCGTGATTCAGTGGTCTCTGCTTCGCAATACGTTTCCGCTTGACGGCACGGTTGGCGCAATGGTTAAGCGATTGACTGCTGCGCTGCGTGTTGCGGGTTCGATTCCCGCACGGAACAAATGTTTGTATGACCTACAAGTAGTTGTTCTGGGTCTGGCTGTTTGTGTATGTGAGTTTAAATGTTTGTAAACGCACCCACAATACAGGAAAATTCCTAGAATAGAGCAGTTTAAAAAAAAATGCACGTTTAGACGTCTCTTAATTTTAAACAACGTTTATGAAACAAATTTTATATTACTAATATATTTATTAGTTGGCACTAGTCTTACCAAGAGGTAAGTATTGTATTAACTAGTAACTGGGTTGTGGGAGTCATATAAGCAGTCGCTCCATGTAAAATATTGGAATTCAGCTGCATCTGGTTAGATTGGAATCCGACCCCAACATAATTGGAAAAAGGCTAGGCAGATGATGATGAGTTGGCAGTAGTGAAGAGGTTATTTACATGGTTTGAGGCAAAAAAAATACTATCAGAAAGGTACTCGAGTCAAAACTAGAGACGTGTAAACAAGCCGTTACGCTCAAGGTTTAAGCAGATTCTGCACATTATCTTTTCGGACACACATTGCGAGTCACGCAAGAGGGCGTTAAAAATACCTTACCTGCGATTTTTAATTACGACTCGGTAGAACATGCGTCGAATCGAATAAAACCGAAGGGCGAGCAAATTTAGATCAGCCTATTAACTTACATTGGCTCGCGAACCAGATTTCTCTTTTAGGGTTTCGCAACTAAAGGGTGCCAACGGGACCCTATTTAGTAAACCTCCGCTCCCGTCCGGCCGTCTGTCACAGCACAGGGGTGGCATGTTTTGAACCATAATAGGTAGACACAAATTTTCACACAGTATGTACTACTATGACCGCTATAGCAACAAATAATGAAAAATAAAGTAAAAAAAAATAAGGGGGTCCATTTGAGTGGTCCAGTAATAACAGCCGCACGGGTCAATCGATCAGGTTAAGCTGCAGTTGCCGCGGTTGGTCCCTGGATGGGTGATTATGACCTCATAGCTAGTGACTCGGACCTATTCTGTTGTTCTCTGAGTGAATTCACAAAGAATGCATTGTTTGTAATAAGTTACAAAATTTAATTATAATAAGGAGTTAGTAATAAGTTAGGATAAGAGATTAGATAATAGTACACTATCGCAATAGGTTGCCCTGTAAGGATAG
This sequence comes from Mesoligia furuncula, assembly GCA_916614155.1. Lineage (NCBI taxonomy): Eukaryota > Metazoa > Arthropoda > Insecta > Lepidoptera > Noctuidae > Mesoligia > Mesoligia furuncula. The sequence continues at coordinate 25,531,852 of OU744802.1, read as the reverse complement.
ATGTAAGTTGGGAAAATAAATAAGTTGGGAAATTATTTTGACATACCAAGACCCCTCCGTGCCTCGAAAAGCACACAAAGCCGTTGGTCCCGGCTGTCATTCGTGGATCTCATAAGAACTACATTGGTCATCAGGCCAGGCTCCACAAAAAAAAGCCCGTCATTCTTCCCATGGTGAGATTTTATCAGAATAGACAGGCTGTACCACCGTACAATATTTAACACTACGTTTTTTTTTTACTTTAGAAAAAAAAGCACGTTCTTGTAAACGTGTATTTTTGAATCATAATGAAAATTGATGGCTGTGATATAAACTTTCATTTGATTATGTGGTTTACATCACCGGCCAAAACGCCCATCAATCTTTAGGTGAAGTGAAGTGAGCTTGTGCAGTGAACTGTCAACCCACCTGGCGCTAGAGATTGACAGGTCACTTCACCTAAGTTTTCACGGTGAAGAACCTTTAGTGTGCGAGTCCGACTCGCACTTGTCGCTTTTTTTGTCATTAAAACAGGTATATTTCTCGTAATTAGGCCTCGATATCAGGACAATTCATCTCACGATCATTGGAGACCTAATTAATACCGAGTTATTTTAAGAACGGGGCCCAGGAGACATGCCTATGTTCGTACCTGTGTTAGTGAGGACGCTGGTATTAAAGAAATCGCAAATTGCGACTTTGGTTAATTAATTATTTATTGAAACTGGAATGAAGATGTAATTGATGTAGGATCAGTTTCATGCTACTTACGCTGCGAAATAAATAGTATCTACATCAATTTTAATAACACCCTAATTGCGCAACAGACTACCGATCTCAATCTGAATAATTTTGAAGGAAATTGCTAATCCATTGCTTCTAATGTCCAGAAAATTTGTCTGCTTAACAACGTAAATACCGCAATGAATGTTGTTGAACTGTCAAAATTAAAGTCATTACTACTGCTAGTGTGTTATTTACCCTATTTTTAACCCCGATGCAAAAACGACGTCGTGTGTGTGTGTGTCTGTCTGTGGCATCGTAGCACCCGAACGGATGAACCGATTTTGATTTTGTTTGAAAGGTGAATTAATCGTGAGTGTTCTTAGCTGTGTTTGATGAAAATCGGTCCAAGATGGCCGCCGCTACAAAATGGCGGATTTCATATTTTTTCACAACGCCTTCAATATGGGTATAAATGAAAGGGCTTGAATAATAAAATACTATACACTATGATAAATTTCAAATCCAAGATGGCCGCCACCACAAAGTGGCGAATAACATTTTTTTTTACAACTCCCTCAATATGGCTATCAAATGAAAGGGCTTGGATAGAAGCATACTATACACTATCACAAGTTTCAAATCCAAGATGGCCGCCACCACAAAATGGCGAATCTCATTTTTCACATTTTTCACAACTCCTTTAATTTTGTTATTGAAGTGAAAACTTCTTTAGGCGCGTTAGGCATTTTTTGAGATGGGAAAAAAAAAACATTGAACTCGCGACACTGTTGCCGACACCGCGCTACATTCGGATGTGTTCGGCTGTCCTCGGGATGTATTCGGTTTTAAACCCGATATGTCAGTGAGTGATGGCAAAGTATTATGTTTGTGTTTTGTTTTCACTTCTGTCGGAACTCCCGCCGTCTTGTTACAAAACGAGATCTAATTTTAGACCTACTCTAAACCTTCAAGCCAGTTAGTCTATTTTGAACTTTATTCCGACAAACGTAAAGTTCTTTATGCAAAATTGACAACTTAGACTCGGGTTTAACCTCAGTTTTTGTAATAAGAACTTTAGCTTCGTCGGATTATAGTTCGGAATTTAAAAATAGCTGGATGGTTTAAACCTGGGTCTATAGATAAATCTTGTTTTGTAATAAGGCCGAAAGAGTTTATTATTTATAATTAGTCATGGTCATCAGAGGGTCTTGTAGCTACATAATAATAACAGCCTCACGTGTAAATGCATAATCTGGAAGTCTAAAACTCAGCACTAGTAAAATTAAACTAAAGATGTTGACGAAGTATTTAATTGTATTATATTTCATTAGCTCTCAGATGCAATGATATTATATTAAAGAGATAGATATCGCACTAGCGCGCGCAAATTGTTGCAGACAAATTAAGACAATTGTTGTAGTTTCATTTAGTCCGCTAATAGCGAGCAACACACTACAGATAGCTATCTCTTTCTGTGTCATACGTTCCGTATTATCTATCGCAGTCGGTACTTTGTAATAACAACGCAACAATACAGAATGTCACTCAGTATGAACGTAGCGTATCTTTCCTTTATAATATCATTGCTCAGATGTAGATCACAATTTTAATTTATTGCAAAAATATCAACTCGTTGCACCTGGTGCGAAATAAGTCGACTCATATTCCAAGTCGACTTTTCGCTTAATTCCTTCACTAGTAGTCGACTTTTAAAACGCTAAGAGTGCTAGTGGCGGTAATTGCAGCAAAATTACTCAAGTAATAGATGTGTAGCGTTGTTGAGATTAAATGGATTAATCTTTTACATTGTTGAGGGCGTGTTTTCATGAAAAAAATCGTTAATAATATGGCGTAGAGCCAGCGTAGTGGAATATTAAGAATTTTTAACACACTCTCATTAGGTTTTATGTCTGCAGGCGTGCAATTTCATACTTTTATGCTGCGTAAAATTTTATAAGAGATATTGAATTATTTTTTTGGGATTTAAAACTGACTTGCGATTTTTGGCGCGTGAAATTTCGTGTTCTCCCAAACCACCTCATCGAATCGAATCGCATCGCCTGCCCTCGCTATTACTGTGTTCATTCTATCTTTTTGAATGTTGTATCCGGTCATTCGTTTTATTATTCAGAACGCCAGCGCCATTTGGTTGCGCTTGACAGAGTCTAGCCTGAGTTCGTGGGAGTCGAAGAGAGCGAGCAGCGAGATGGAGCGGTTCATTGGACATCGTACGGACAACATGTGCTCAGAAACTGTCCCGCGTTCCGTATCTGGTTGTGTCGTGTACCTACATTCGCTGATGTGATTAATTTGTTCGTGAAATTATAATCTGATTTGAACTGCAAACGGTTTTTCTATAGCGCAATAACCAACACTACCCATAGTACGCCCACATTAATTAAAATATGGCTGATGATAACGACACACACGACCTTCTCCGTCATATATAATATTTATTTTTGCTCGGCTCCCAAGAGTCTTAGCGTGATGTTAAATACTCTATAGCCTTCCTCAATATTTAGGCTATCAAATACAAAAATATTTTTTCAAATCCGCTTAGTATTTCTAGAGATTAGCGCATTCAAACAAACAATCAAACTTTTCAGAGTTATTATTAGTATAGATTAATATTTTAAGCCTCTGTAGCTACTTATAAATGAAGGTTTTATACTATAGTACACTTTTGAAAAATTCTAAGTAAAAAGTCGTAATTCGAGGTTTGGCTCTCGCCTATTTCCTCCTCCAAAAAAAAAAAAAAAATTTCATAAACTGAATAAGAACGAATGATATAATAATATACTGTGTCCCTATATTTTTATTTTTCCATTAATAGTTGTCAAATTTGAAGCCCGAAAGTCTGACAACCAGTCTTAACAAGGGGTATCGTATTACCCAGTAATTGGGTTGTGGAGGTCAGATAGGCAGTCGCTCCATGTAAAATACTGGTATTCAGCTGCATCCGGTTAGACTGGAAGCCGACCCCAACATAGTTGGGAACCGAACAAGAACCACTGCGGCAAAGCTCCTACGGAGCCCGAAGTCAGCTTGCGTGCCGCAAAGCCGAACACACCAGTGTGCATCTCCCGCCTACACTACACCACTAAGGTGGAGGACATCGTGGAGTACGTGCGCCAGAAGACGAGGTACACGCCGAGAGTGCAGTTACTGGAGTCGTACCGCAACGTCAACTTCAAGGCGTTCGTGGTGCGCGTGCCGAATTGTTATCTGCCCGTCGTCATGGAAGAAAACTTCTGGCCGCAGAACGTGGTGTTCCGTCGCTTCCGCGGACAAGTACCACAGAACAGCACAAGAACAAGCTAGTGTAGTGAAGTTCTATTTCATTATAATAAAAATATGTATGTTTAGGTTAAGATATTTATGTATGGGCCTGCGTCGCCTGAAATAAATGAATAAATAAATAAAAGGCTAGGCAGATGATGAGTTGTCAAATTCGTAGATACAGTATGCCTCTGACAGCGGTTTAAATCGGCATTTTTTGAGGGTTCTAATGCTTATAAAAATAATGTATCATAAAAAAGGAAAACATAGGGACATACAAGTGGTTAATATTTATTATTCTATAAAAAAATCATTACTTTATGGTCATTAACCAAAGAAAACAAGCGCGAGCGTGTCTATGGAGAAATGACCACCCGCGTTTCCTCTTAATGCTAATTCTGAAGTTTAATGTTAGTTGTTTAATTAATTTAAATATATCTTCCGACTAGATTATTACTTATACTAAACTACAAATATAAAGTTTTTTTGTATTTTAAAGTAATATTTTAAACCGCTGTTGCTTATTAATTAACGAAGGTTGAATGCCATCGTCTATGTTTTAAAGCTGATTTATAAAGTTTAATGTACAGACGCCAGCACATCAAGCTACTACGATCTGTCAAATTTCTTTAATAGATTTTCAACTTTATCGCTAAAGTATAAGGTTCAAAGTTGATTGGGAAAATTTGACAGTTTCGGGTAGCTTGATGTGCTGACGTCTGTACCTACATTTTTAATGAATTTAAAAAAACTATATGTAACTACTAGGATTATTAACTACTTTCACTAAGCTACAAACTTACAAAGTTTGTAGCTTTTTTTTTTGGGTGCGAAATCATCAAATGGAGGAGCCCTTTGACGATTTCCCCCTCTCTGGGTGGAGCGGAAGGGAGTGTCAGACTTTTACTGACTAAAACCCACCCGTGTTCCTTCCTTAGCTCTTTATGTTCCGGGCCAGCGGTAACCCTTTCGGACAATCTCGCTGACCCGGTAAGTTTGTAGCTTAGTTATTATTTTTGATTGATACAATTTATCGTCGCTGGAATACGATGCTGGTTAAAAAAAAAAATCAAATAAGTCTACGTACCAAAATTTGAAATCCAGCTACATCTGTCTGACTTTAGGCACCTGTGCCGCCGATGATTAGCGAGAATTGAGTAGAGCTAGCTACTAGAAACTAGTTAGCGAGCAATGAGCAGCAAGCTCAGACCGAATAAGAAGTCAAGACATAGCACTGCGAACAATACAGTGAAGCATGCAAAAACTACACCTCCGCTCTGTGCATACACGGTCACACGCACACACATTTACAACCATTTACAATCAAACTACATCTCACTATGTGCACACATGTTTACGGAACCGGCTTCACTTTACTGATGACAGCCCTCCGTCTTGGTTTTTCTGAGGCAGCAAGTGAGTAGTTTGGATACTTTTGTGACGAGTAGAATGACTGGTCACTTACTGCCAGTCGATTCTGTAAAAATCTCACCGTGAAAACTTAGGTGAAGTGCGCTTGTTTTTGCTAGGAATTGACACTATTAACAGGCACTCCACGCTCACTTCACCAAAATTTTCACGGTGAGATTTTTACAGAATAGCATCGCTGGTAATGTATATGTACTAAGCGTGAGTCTCTCATCGAGTGTTTTGCCCGCCAAATAACCCAAACGAACGATGCTAAATGACGTCACGCAAAATCCTGCATCTCGCAAGCAGAGTTTACCGCGCAACTAGCATAGATACAACGGCTCGACATGAATCATTGGGCACTTGCCCTTCAGACACAACACCCGTCTAGTCGGAGGACCCTCCCTTTTCTATGGAGGATGAGTGAACTTTACAAATTGTTCCTCATAACTCTATAAGCTCTTGTCGCGAGTCATCTTGCGTTAAACGTTGCGCCATCCGGCTCTGTTAACAATTAACTATTAGTAAATGCATCTCTTTTAATAACACGGAGCCCAGATCCATTTTCTTTCTCTATAATCTACTAGCACTTTGCCCGCGACTTCGTCTGCGTGTATTTTGTACTTTCCTCTAAAAATTTCTAAAATGTATGTATTCGGGCCAATTTTTAATTTTGTGGATCAAAGGATTCAGATTTTTCAAATAAACTGTATCCCCGCTTTTCACCCCTACAGGGGTGGATCGTCGGCGGTGGAACAATTGCCTTAAGACTAGCAAACCGATAATAATAATTGTATCTTCAAAAATACCCATAACTCAATTTACCCCAATCGTTCTACTTACGCCATTTAAAAATGGTTGCCAACACGCCCAAAGAAAGCTTCAGCCATTAATTCGCAAGTGAGTGGGGTAATTACCGTAGCACAGTCCCATGGGGGTAATTACCCTATGATTTACGATGTAAACACTGTTTTATTATAGTGGATGCCAACTGAGATCCTTTAACATTTTAATTTTAGAGCGAGGATTCTAAATGCTGCACTGTTTTTTGTTTTGATGAAGTTGTAAGGGATTCTGACAGTGGTTTGTTTTGAAAATTGGTCTTTTAGACCGAGTTTTGGATGATTTGGTGTCAAATTAAAGTCGCTTCGATTTCGTGTCTGTTTGTGTGACGGTGTTGCTTTTCTTAATTAAGTACCGCAATGGATTTTGATGCGATTTTCAATATTATTTAGATTTTTTTTTCTGAAAGGTTTAGGTGTAGGTAAGTATAATATGAATAATTGAAAATTCACTTAAAATAAATAAATCTCGATGTTTTGTGACGTCGTAAATACCGCGCGAAGTAGGGCGGCTCGTTAATTCGTAATAAAGTTATTGATTTAAGGTGACACGATACTTAAGGGGAATTCTACTGTTCAGATATTTCGGGAACTAAGTGTAAGAATTACCTAATAATTCAAATCTGTCTGGTGGAAACTCATTTAAATTAAGGTTAGCATAATTCAGGGTAATTCCCGGAGGGACGCAGTTAGTCGATGTTAACATTTGATTACAGAGTAAACGGGCGTGTCTTACGTCTATTATTGAGGTTAATCCCAATTCTGCCCTACATTCTAAACTAGACGAAAAAAATATCAGGGTGGCAGGGACACTGACGTAAGCTACCTGAAACTGTCAAATTTTCCCAATCAACTTTGAACCTTACACTTTAGCGATAAAGTTGAAAATCTATTAAAGAAATTTGACAGATTGTAGTAGCTTGATATGCTGGCGTCTGTAGAAACTGTAACAAAGAATTCAGCACAATATGATTCTAGACGTAGCGTACAAACTTTTCGTTGGTTAGCAAAATAAAATCAGCTGTTTCATAGAAAAGTGCAATAATATATACTAAGGTGTTTCAAAATTAAACCAAAAAACTTTAAGAGGTGCTTTAGACCACCGAACTGAATAACTTTCACTATGGGACCAACTCTGAAATCAAGAAAAAAAAAATCAGCTGTGTAATACAAAAGTTTTGACCAAAATGTATAAATCAGCTGATTTTTTTTTTGTAATTTCAGAGTTGGTCCCATAGTGAAAGTTGTTCAGTTCGATGGTCTAAAGTACCTTTTAAAGTTTGTTGGGTTAATTTTGAATCACCTTTATATACCTACGCAACCAAAATGTATGGAACAGCTCATCATCATCATTCTCCTGCCCTTATCCCAATTTATTTGTGGTCGCAACATACCCTTAACCTAATGTATTTAAGGTCGGCGCACCATGTCTTTTTCTTCCATACTTCTCTACTAATCGTCATCTCGGTAGTCACCCCCTTTCTAACCATGTCATCATTCACACATTCCATCCATCGTTTATTTGGTCTTCCTCTACTCTTATAGACATCGACATCCATACTCAAAACTCTCCTCACGACATTTTTTTTTTCTATGGAACAGTTTTTTTTTTACAAACCTACGAAAATTTTCAACGCTTCTCTGTAGGTACATTTATTTGCATAAAACTAACATCCCGTTCTGCTGCAATATACCTTAAAACTATCAATAAACCTACACCACAATATTGTACCTTATACAAAATATGTGCACGGTAGGCAAACAGCCAAGTTCGCACACTCATCCCACGATAAGCGGAACCGAATTTATTCTGTCAACACTGTAACGCCATTAAAGGCTTCACAATAGAGTCTTGGCCGTATTAAGGGGTAGTCTATGTACAGCAAACATAGTTAATCCGATGACATGATGCCCGGACTATTAAACGCCTTACCTAGGCTAGACTAGAACCAATTACTTAGGGTGTGCTCCAATTTGTTAGGGAAAGCGGGTTTTACCATATGTGAGGCAAATGAGATGCCTGATAGAAAGTATTGTGGGTAATTTGTTAGAGTTTTATTTTAAACTATTTGCAGCAAGATTCGTGTAATGATTTTTTATTGATTTTATAACTAGCTGCGCCCCGCGATTTCACCCGCATAAATTTCGATCCCGTGGGAATATCGGGATAAAAAGTAGCCTATGTGTCAATCCAGGGTGTCAGCTACCTCCATACAAAATTTTATCAAAATTGGTCCAGCCGTTTGAGCGTGAAGAAGTAACAAACATATAAACACACACACACTCACAAACTTTCGTTTTTAAAATATTAGTGTGATTTATTGAAAAACTTACAGCGTGCATGCGCTATATCTAGTGCATTTGTTATTAGCACAAATATGGCCAATTGTAAGTTTTCACAAATAGGATACATGATAATTAATTAGGTAGGTACAAATTCAAATTCTAATATTATTGAACGTTATAGACACCAGAGGGACATTTCTCGTAATTTTAAGAAAGTTCACAGTCTGGTCAGTCTCAATCTGTCAAATATACATCTAAAATCCCTACATTTTTGACAGGTTTTCGACATTGATTGTCGCCGAGATGAGATTGACGACTAGATTTTGTAAGTTTTTATTTACGGGAATTAGTCTCCAGTACCTACTTACTGATAATGTTGACCAGTGTAAATAAACCATTAAAAAAAAAAACAAAAATTATTTACAACTGAAAACTCTTCACAAAAACAATGTCGAACTTTGACGCTCGTTACATGAACCAAACTAATATCTGTACAAGTTAAACTAGTCCCACAGATAATAATAGCAAACATGACACCATTGAAAGACTGAGACGGACCATAAAACGAAAGAGACGACACGCCTGTTATGGTGGCAGCAAGGGAGGACATTAGTCTGTGCACATCTCAGAGGATCTTTACTAAGATAAAATAATACATTTCTAGTAAAAGATGGCCTGTTGGCTTCATTTTGACAGTTAGTGCACCTGGTTTTAAATAAGGCGCAATAGAAAATGTGTTTGCATGAAATAAGTATAAAAAGTTTTGCAGCTGCTCATTTTTGCATTGCTTAACATTGTCACTAGATGACTCGACGATGCGTGATTAAAATTTATTTATTTTTTATGCTGATTCTGTTATGTAGGGATTGTAAAAGAACGTGGGAAAAACTTTTGTCCAGGAGAAGGTAAATTGTAAAAATTGCCTCAGAAGCCGTTGATCCCAGCCGTCATTCGTGGATCTTTGACAGTAGTTACGGGTCGTCAGAAGCCCGAAAGTCTGACAACCAGTCTTACCAAGGGGTATCGTATTACCCAGTAACTGGGTTGTGGAGGTCAGATGGGCAGTCGCTCCAGTAAAATACTAGTATTCAGCTGCATCCGGTTAGACTGGAAGCCGACCATAACATAGTTTGGAAAAGGCTCGGCAGATGATAATGTTTTACAAGGGAACAGAAAATGAACACGTGAAAGTAAAATTATGATGTCATTCGTGTACACATAAGTGATACCGCATTTGCTAAGCTAATAAATCGTGGAAATCAAATAAATGCTGGATAAAAATTTTGATCTATCAAATAAAAATGAAAGTCTTCCGATATTCTTAATTTTTTTTCAGATCTGTCAATCGAAACTCTGGGCTGCTACTGAGAAATTCCAGATGGAAAAAAAAACAAAAAAAGCTTTGCCCGACCCGGGAGTCGAACCCAGGACATCTTGCTCAGCAATAGCGCTTGCGACCACTAGACCAAGGGGGCAGTCTGTACGTGGCAGTTAGATAATTTACTGCCTCAAAATTATCTTTAGTCACTGTTACACGATAATTACGATTTGTCTTACACATGCGTCTCAAATTAATAATTACCTCTACCGTGCAAGGTTCTCAAAGAAAAAATATTTTGTTTTTCGTAAACAATTAAGTATTATCAAGAAACTTGGCGGTTTTACAAAAAAAAAAAAGTGACGCAATATTTACCATGTGGTCGTAAGGAGAATAGAATGTCAGCAAAGACCGTAAGACGCTGTTTACACCACCCTTGGTTAACTATTGTTGACTGCCACCGTGGTCACATGGTGTCCGCCAACAATAGATTTTCTATTGTGTCTGTTGTCTGGCAGTCAACGTGTATATGTAACCAGGCAAACCCTTTCACAGTACATTTCATTTTGGTCAAAATTGTTTCCTCAACAGCGTAAATATAAGTCGTTAAGTCGTTGGTCCTGCGCCTGATCTCGGGGGGTCGTGTCGGATTTCCGTCCCATCGGACTATGAGAGTGAGGGAAGAGGGAGTGCACCAGTGTCTGCGTTCACACTTGTGCACTATAATATCTCTCGCGACGAAGGCTAGTCTCCGTTGAGATTGGCCGCCGTGGCCGAAATTCGGTCTAGAGGACTGTTTTCTTTAAATATCGCCATTAAATGTTATTTAACTGTCAAAACAAACGCCATTGTTACAGTTAGTGTGTTACGCAATTATCCTGCTGTTCTGTGCAAGTCTCATTCAGGTACAGTCGCCAGCACATCAACCTACTACAATCTGTCAAATTTCTTTAATAGATTTTACACTTTATCGCTGAAGCATAAGGTTCAAAGTTGATTGAGGAAATTTGACAGTTTCGGGTAGCTTTATGTGCTGGCGTCTGTACAAAGTGTACCTCCTCCTCGTTTATATTCATGAATGAATGCTGCAAACATAATACCGTACATTTTGCATCGCTTGGAAAAGTTAAAGTAGTGCGGATAAGTGATATAAGGCTCGTTAGTCGTTTAGTCCTGGATAGCCGATATTTAACAATAAAGCTAGCGATACCGTTAAACGGATAGTGAGACTAAATGATAATCTTATTGTAAGTACCATGAGATTGTTAAGTTCACTTAAAAAAATAGACGTCTTAGACTGTTATAATTTTATCAATATTCCAGTCCAGGTGATCTAGACTGAAATTATCATTAGTAATTGATATTACTAGACTCTTGTCAGGAGACGTATTTTTCTATTAGGCTTTAATACAAGGACTCATGAAAACACAGATGCAATAATTGTGTACCATTGTGTTATTAGATTATGCAATAGGACCGGTGTACATAATAAGGATTGGAATATTTTTTTTATAATTTACAACATGGTGTGTCTCGTCAGTAATTTTGGCATATGTACTAATAATAAAGCTGAAGAGTTTGTTTGATTGTTTGATCGCGTTAATCTCTGGAACTACCAGGAGGATTTTAAAAAAAATCGGTTTGCATTTGATAGCCCGATTCTCGAAGAAGGTAGTTAGTATCACGCTAGGATCCTAGGCCCTTAGAGAGACGGTTTCTACCCGGGCCGGTGCCAGCTAAGCTTGTTCACGAGCCGGTGTCGTTAACAAACCTCCATAGTGTCCCATACCTAACTGACGACCAGACGTAGACACGGTTTAAAACCGTGCCTAGACCCGGCGGTAAGCCGTCTCGTTAACAAGGGGTCTTAAGAGCCGATATAAAAAAAGTCAGAAAGATCGCTAAGCGAGTACGAAGTAATCGCGCGGGCAGACAATGTGATGCGGCGGTTAGATAAGGGCATAGAGAATATAACCACGATAAGAGGAACAAGAAAAGAACACGCTGACGAGAAGAGGGCAGAAGCCAGTACCAAAATAAAACTTATCAAAATACTAGTAGGTTTATCATCAACTATTGATTGCAAACAATATTAAAGGCTCACTTAAAGCGAATCAAAAGTTGAACGAGACTAAATTATTTCTTTGTTCTCTCTCATATTCAAAAACTCTAGTCATGAATAAATGAAATGAAAGAGTGTTTGCTGAAGAGGGCAGGATTATCATTGTTAAATCTAGCAGAATTTACATAAGCTAGCAGCAAGAAACTATTTAAATTCAAGATTTTATAAGAATCGAGGTGAGCGACAATAGTTCAATGGTTAAAATATGAGACCCTCTGAACCCGTTCTTGTCATAACCATAATAAACTTAGTTGGAGAAGTTGAGGGAAATACTGGTAATGTCTGCTATTTTCAATGATTAGTCATTAATCATACTAAGACAACGTCATTATCATTGTGTCAAAATTTCGTAATCTAAATTCATAATTGCCATCCTGTGTCAGTGGTCAAAAGAAATGTCAAAATAATAGGAGATTACGACTGGTCAAAATATAAGAGAAAACCATAATGATGCCTACAGACAATAAGTGAACATTCTGAAAACTTACACAGTGTCAATTATCGGCAATCCTGACACAATTGCTTTAACAGACTTGGGCCCAGTACAGCAACTACTAAGTCAGCTTTACTCGAAATGTTACTGTACAACTTAGAACTCCAATATAAGCTTCACGAAACTAATACTGAACACTTGAGTAATCACAGCAATTATTTAGCCCTCACTGCTAATATGTTTTCAACAAATCGCAAGTCACTAGATCGAATCAATCAGACCCAATGAGGGAATTTGCGCCAACAAATTGATCTGCTGAAGGAGCCTGTTAGTTAGACTTGAGAAAATCAGTATCGTTGAAACGATGAAGTTAGAATTATAAATGGTTAGAACGCCATTTGCTTAAATTTAAGTTTTTTAATGAGCGTAGGTAGCAGTTTACAAAATATAGTAAAACATTTTAAAAGAGGTAACTATGAAAATTCTTTCCCATTTGGCCTTTGGACCTTTTGAAAGGGACGCCTAGAATGGATTCTATTGGCTTGTAAAGTTTAACTTTCAAAAGTGCCTTTTAAGGGTCTACTTTAAATAAATAATTTGGCTTTGACTTAGCAGCTACAATCCGAGTACTAACCAAGATAAGATGACTTTTGACTTAATTTCAACCTTGTAGAATTAGCGTCTGAAGGTTACTTTCAGAAGTCATCGTTAGACGCTACTCAATGTGTTGCTTATTTCGTTATTATATATAGCTAATTGTAATATACAACAGTGGTACATTGAACTAGTTTTCAACTTTGAAGGATGTTGAATAACCTCAATACCAACTCTAGTGGAAATGGTCTTGGTAACATAAAACGGTTGATTTTAATGTAGTTTTTTTTAAAGAAGTTTTCTTCTGTTTTCAATAGTGTCCCACTGGGATATACTGAGTCCAAAATAGGCTCGTTAAACGTAGATCATATTATATTTTCTCTAATGAACTTGTGGTTAGTCTAATTTCTGGAAATCTACACAATCTACCTTCTACAATTCTCTTATAAAAGCCCGTACCTTTCTGCTTGGCTGCTGATGCTGCAACTGAGGCGGCGCAATCAGCCTCAGCGGAGGAGGGGCTTGCGGCAGTGCAGCCAGGAGTGGCGGTACCAGCGGTACCACCCCACCCATGGGCAGGGCTACTGCAAACTTTTGCAGGCCCATGGTCCAGGGTAGGAACCACCCCCCTCCCGCCTGCATCGCGCCCCCGCCGGGCCCGTACCACGCCAGTGCGATCAGCTACTGGCACCCCACATGAACACTAACACTATTATCGTTGAGAGGACTTTTTTGACATGTAGTTGTAACACTTCACTTGTACCTGGGGACAAAAGGAGCAGGTTGTTAGTCGAGTTACATTCATAAACATAAAACAACGCCTTTATTGTGGAGAAATGCTCATGTATTCTGCACTACCACGGGGAGATAGTGCAGTTGTGTGAGACTCTAACCCACTAAAACTCCACGGTGACCTCTTCTGCGGGAACACGGGCACGCGTTAGCACTCATCCGTGAACCCGCCGCGGCTGTCCGTCACCGGACCGTCCTCTGGGGAGTACTCCCCATCACCGGCGTACCAGAACACATACTACGCCGTGACCAACCCAGGGACCAAACCAGCACATGGGCGCCAGACGACCCCGTGTCGGGGCACCCTTGGACCTACCCTGCGACGGGTCAGCGATGCTTACATACTGTTATAACTTCGTTAACATTCATACATCTGGTCATACACGCCGGTTACGAGTACTATTACGTACCAGACTTTTTTGAAGCACATCACCTACTATAATCGTAACTTGTATTTTCGTTATTTTAATTGAAGTATGTCGTAGTGTCACTATATTTATTTAAGTATGGTTTTCATTTTGTACAGACGCCTGCACATCAACCTCCCTGAAAATGTCAAATTTTCCCAATCAACTTTGAGCCTTATAATTTAGCGATAAAGTTGAAAATCTATTAAAGAAATTTGACAGATTGTAGTAACTTGATGTGCTGGTGTCTGTACATTGGAACCTTGTTTTAATTATAGTCATATAATTTGTATCATTTAACCGCTTATGTGCCGTAATTACCTACAGACACAATTAAAAAGCCATTGTGTCTCGCGTAGATCTACGTTCCGGCAGACTAAGGGTTAATAGTGTTTTTGTGTTTGTGCTCTCCTTAGAACAAGAGGTTTCCTAATAATTTTGTTCAATTTAACAACGTTTTTTGCTAAATCTAAATCTACTACAAAATGAAGATATCAAATGACTGCAGAGATGCAGCATGACATGTCAGGCCGTTTGCCTACATGACCGTATGCAGTAAACAGGTTCTAGTATGTGTATGAGTTACAAACATATGGCGCAGGAGCCAGTTTTTAGGGTTCCGTAGCCAAAGGGCAAAAAACGGAACCCTTATATAGGGTGTCTCAGTAAGAGTGCACTTTCTAATTTAGAATATTTATTTTTTCGTGCAAGTGGCAACTCTGAAATTTGACAGCTGTCACCTATCTTTATTCCGATTATTAAAAATGGAGCGCTTTTAGAAAAAACAACGCGATATAATTGTGAAAACTCATTACAATGGAGCAAAGTGAAGTCGATGCCAATTTTTCGAAAAAAATCATCTTCACCGATGAAGCGCATTTCCATCTGAATGGCTACGTAAATACACAAAATTGTTGAATTTGGGGCTCAGAAAATCCTCATGCAATCCTTGAGAAACCAATGCACCCACAACGAGCAACTGTCTGGTGCGGATTTTGGTCAGGCGGCGTGATTGGGCCTTACTTTTTGATCATGAGGCCGAATTTGCAGTGACTGTGAACGGCATTCGTTACAGGAATATGATAACCGAGTTCTTGTAGCCTCAACTGGACGGCATGTATCTGGACAACATGTGGTTTCAGCAGGACGGTGCCACCTGCCACACTGCGCATGAACATTCGACTTATTGCTGCAACGATTTCCAGAAAACATTATCTCACAAAATTCTGATGTCAACTGGCCACCAAGATCGTGCGATTTAACGCCGTGCGATTTCTTTCTTTGGGGTTTTGTGACATGTCGGGTTTATGCGAATAAACCAAAAACAATTCCTGAGCTCAAATCAGAGATCCAATGCGTCATCAGTGAGATACAGCCACATCTCTGTGCAAAAGTCATGGAAAATTTCATGAAAAGAGTAATGGCCTGTCATCAGAGCCGTGGGGGCCATTTGCCGGATATTTTATTCTATACTTAATCGGAACATGTCTTCTTTACAATCCAATAAAAATATCACAACTCTCTCATAAAATACA
Organism: Mesoligia furuncula; assembly: GCA_916614155.1. NCBI lineage: Eukaryota > Metazoa > Arthropoda > Insecta > Lepidoptera > Noctuidae > Mesoligia > Mesoligia furuncula. Next base: position 25,516,129 of record OU744802.1, on the reverse strand, counting down.
TGCTTTTATTTTAAAATGAAAAAGTGCACTCTTGCTGAGACACCCTTTAGATTCGTCATGACTGTCTGTCTGTCCGTCCGTATGTCACAGCTACTTTTTTCCGAAACTACAAGAACTATACTGTTAAAACTTGGTAAGCAGATGTATTCTGTGAACCGCATTAAGATTTTGACACAAAAATAGAAAAAAAAAGCAATAAATTTTGGGGGTTCCCCATACTACTTAGAACTGAAACTCAAAAAATTTTTTTCATCAAACCCATACGTGTGGGTATCTATGGATAGGTCTTCAAAAATGATATTGTGGTTTCTAATATATTTTTTTTCTAAACTGAATAGTTTGCGCGAGAGACACTTCCAAAGTGGTTAAATGTGTGCCCGCCTGTAACTTCTAAAATAAGAGAATGATAAAACTAAAAAAAAATATGATATACATTACCATGTAAACTTCCACCGGAAATTGGTTTGAACGAGATCTAGTAATTAGTTTTTTTTTAATACGTCATAATTCGCAAACAGCAATTTACCTTTCAATCAACTCAAATATTTAAAAAAAAGCAATTAATTTCATAAACATAAATCTTATGCATAAACCCGGATGTTACGGAACCCTCGGTGCGCGAGTCCGACTCGCTCTTGCCCGGTTTTTATAGAAATACCTTTTGCACATCACTAAACTGTCACATTAGATGTGAATCGGAGGATTTATTGAGTTTCCGGATACTCATCGACTTCTCACGGTGGAGGAATTCGATGTTGCGATAGTCGTTATTCTTATATGAATGAGGATGTTTAAGAAAATAATAAATTGTTCAATTATAGTTTTAATGGAAATCTATTTAATCAAACGTCAAGTGATGCCCATGTTGCCTTCCTAAAAATATTATTTAACGCTGAAATATAATGATTCCGCCTCTTTTTGTGAACCTCGGATTTATGTTTAGTTGCTCCAGAAAATACTAAATAGGGAAGTAAATGGGATGAACTGGTTGTAGCGCTCGTCGTCCCTGCTGGCCGAGGCACCACTTGTCTCTCAAGAAATCTCACAAGAAATAAAAACCACAAAGTAATTCTTAAAGACACTTGTAGAAAAATATTAAACTGGAGAATTCTTTAGCATTCGAATAAAAATGCAGGATAATTCACAATATTAATGAGTATTATGATTAGGTAGAAGAATGCTAGATTCTACCAGTATATCATAGAACCGGGAAAAATTCACTAACATAAATCTACACAGTAAAAGTATCATTACCAACAAAAGTGTTTACGCAAATTATTCCTTCCACAAGACAGGAACTTTCTAAAAAAAGCTCCACAACACGTTTCATTTGTTTAGCATCATATCAGAAACGTCTATTCGTATAGATCAAAGAGATTGCGACTGTCTGCGTGTGCGTTTACTGGAGCGGAAAACTGAAAGAAAACGCTCGAAATACGCGCGTCAGTATACAAGATGGATAGTAGTTTAAGTCGTAGCGTTTTGTAATGATAGAAATAGACTGTTTTGGTTACTTACCTATTCTGATTTGTCGGTTTGTAATTTCTTGCGTTTAAGCGAGGCTATTTTAATGTAGTTTGATGGTTTTTTTAACTAAACGAAAGGGAATGACAGCTTTTGAGAACAGTGGCGACAATTTATTAAAAAAATTTAAACGTCCATTAATTATTTTCTGTATGTTACGAGGAAAGTTTTGAGTATGAATGTGGATGACTATATGAATAGGGGAAGACTAAAGAAACGATGGATGGACTGTGTGAAAGATGATATGGCTAGAAAGGGGGTGACTACCGAGATGACGATTAATAGAGAAGTATGGAAGAAAAAGACATGTTGCGTGAACCCCAAATAAATTGGGATAAGTGCAAGAATGATGATGTCATAACACACCTATAAATGCTTAGGAGCTTACAGGACCTAAACATAAAAAAACGCAAGTTTTAGAAACAATAAAAGTATATGATCGACTACAGTAAACAAAATCGAAAAATATATGATATTCTTCAGGCTTCAGGTTAGCATATACGCTAGGTAGATAAGTGTGTGGAAAACACAATACGAAAAATTTGATACGATAGAAAAAAATCATGAAGACGCCTCTAAAAACTTTATTTTAAAAATAAAAACCATACTAATATACATTCAATCTTTCTGATTTTTGTCAGATTATTCTACAAGCAACGTACTAAAATACGTTTAGTGTTAAGTGTTTTAATTTTTTTGTCCAAACAACAGATTTTTTGTAATTAAATAATTGCTTCATATTTTGCATAAATTACCAGCGTTGTGTCATCGCGCTTCTCTTTCTTTTCTATGCAGTCCGACAGTGACCACGCTTTAGGTCATGTCTTTTGATTTATAATTTGTTTTATTCTTGAACACTTGACATGGTTGCCCTATTTATTAGTTAACTAGCTTCCGCCCGCGACTCCGTCCGCGCGGATGTCGGTCTTCGCGTGGATGGTTTATTTCTCCATTTTGAGTAACTCTGACAATGACATCTTATAAATATCTATTGGACCCAAATACGGCAAAGCCTATAATAATTAAGGAGATCCCTCTATTGAGCTACTGCTGTTGAGCTCGCGTTCTGTAGTAAGTATTTTTTTCATAGTAATTCCGACCTTGATAAGTAGCATGTAGCAGTAAATTACTGACAGTGACGAAAAGTTTGCAATAATAAAAAAGTGATCGTGACAATGCGACAGAAAGTTAATTGAGAGCTTCAGCATACACAACATTGTTAGTGAGCTCGTCCGGAATATGAACATGAAGATTTCTTGGACTCGGGAAAGAGCTACGTAAAGTTGCCCGTGTGAAAAACAACTCGCGGTAAGATCTACGCCAGCAACTCCTAGGGTCTGACCTTGAGCCTTATTTATTGTCATGGCGTAACACGAAGCTACAGGAAACTGTATTCTCTTAAATTGAAATGGAAAATTATCCACTACGGGTAATGCAACGTGTGTTCGCGGTTCTACAGAACAACGTCTATGAATAAAACCGAAAAATAAGATTTTTTTTTCTACGTATTTTTCCAGGATAAAAAGTATCCTATTTTATGCCCAGGATAATAAGGTATAATTATACCAAGTTTCATCGAAATCGAGCCGTTAGTTTTCACGTGATGCCTGCATATACAGACAGACAGACAGACAGACAGACAAAAATTTTTTCAATCACATATTTGGGTTTGGTATCGATCCAGCAACACCCCCCGCTATTTATTTTTTCAATATTTTCAATGTACAGAATTGACCCTTCTACAGATTTATTATATGTATAGATTATTCTGGTCTCAAAAATACAAACACCTTTCTAGACAAAATGAAACTTTTGTTTTATTATGATCTCGTTGACATCACATGTCCCGCTTGGAGGCGTGAAATTGAAAGGGACTCCAATTAGCAGCGTGACTGCCGTGTTTTTAATTTGTTTGACACACACTTTTTGCCACGACTGTACTTTTTGTATAATAGCATCCCGACGCTAATTGGTATGATTCGGGTGGATTATTGTGAAAATGGTTATGTATTTAATAAAATACATAGGTATGCGACGTAATTTCTATACGACCTTTTTATGTTTTCATTTTTACGACTTTTGTTTTGACAAACTGCAAGTGATTCACGCGAGCGATAGCCGTTTTGCGTGGATGTGACGCATGTTTCCCCCAACCCTTTCTTATTTTATTTTTTGTAGTTTATGTTCTTTATTGCGTCATGTTTACCGCAAATAAACGTATTTTCTTTATTTCTTTCTTTCTTTATTCATAATAATTAAGAAAAAAATTGTTTAAAAAAAGTTGAAAGATGTTTCGCTTCATCAAAAAAATAATATGTTGGTAAAAATGAAATAAAAAATGCTTCAAACAAAACTAACTAAATACAAATATTAAACTAAACAATTACAAAACATAAAACCTTCAACATGCGTTAAACAAAAATCACACGTTTCTTTGGTTACATTTTCAAAAATAATTTATGTAGTTTATGTAACAAAATGTCTGACAGCGCGCGCCAGTTTGTCAAAATGGCGGCCGTAAAAGTCGTTCCTTGATTACTTTACGGTCTTTCCAGAAACAATAATTATGATATATTTTGTTTTGTGGAAACACTGTGCATGATGTTTTCAAGGTTGAGAACCGGATGCGATGTTTAAGAAAAACTTTTAGATATGCGTTAAATTTAATTTTAATGTGAAGTCCGTGCATTATGTCTATTTCCAAATTATTTTTAATTGTATTATGGACCTTGAAAAAGCAGTTTTTAGGTCATAAGAAACCTTTTTGCATTTGGCTCAGTATACATTCTTAACGAATAAGAGCGATTCTCTCAAAATACCAGGTTTTTTTTTAAAAGTAGTATACCGGTATGAGGAACAAGGTGTAAAGTTCACTCAACCTCCATAGAAAAGGGAGGATCCTCCGACCAGACGGGTGTTGTGTCTGGCGGGCAACTGCCCGATGATTCTTATCGGGCCGTTGTATATGCTAGTTGCGCGGTAGACTCTTCTTGCGAGATGCAGGATTTTGCATGACGTCAGTATAACGCGTTGTTCGCATGTGGCGTTGTAGATACCGTAGGTACCGTACCATATACAGTAGTATTAGATATCAACCAGAACATGTTAAAATAACAAAATTATGTACTTATTTTGACATCAATTTATCATGTGTTGTAAAAATAGGAAGACTAATCAGACTAGGTAATAGGTAATACGAACTGGTGTTCGCAACTCCACGTCAATGCGCGCATTTTGCATACGGTCTAATCAGAGTAATGTCCAGCACGCTTATTATGACCACCGTAGAGCCGGGTTTTGTCGACGGAAGAAAATACAAAATGACAGATTGTAGACATATTTATTATTTGAGCGTTGTAATAGTTAAGCTTTGGTTTTGTAGGAAAGCGGTTCCGTCGTATTATGCCTATCGGCCGTCATGAAAATCTATAATTTTCATTAAAAAAAAACACAATTCCAATTTCCAATTTTTTTTTTATACCAGTATTCGGACAGCAGTTATTGTGTAACAAACAGTTCACCGCTTTTTTATGAAACCAACGCTTTAGAGTATGTGGGGGTAAGTTCAGCGCTGGGATAATACCGGACGTAGGTATCAAACTCTCAGTTTTTTGTTTTAAAGCTGACATTGTGTTTTGCGTCATTTTTTTACGTCTGGGCAGAATAATATGCCGCAGAATTTTATTCATACGGTTTTACCCCCAACCAACATTATTACCTTTTGATTGAGCCTTCTTACCCTTCCTGTGTGGTGATTTAAGGTGAATTCAGTAATGATATTGGCTTGAGGGAATATTTATATACGGAATTTTTTGTAAATTGGCTTAAGTGTCTATTTGAATAAACTTTACGGGGCTACTCAAGCTGGTTGAGTGTGGAGGTTGTGACATCAAAGAAGTTTTAGTTTTTCGGTTTCTAAGAGAAAGGCTTTATATTTTTTTACAGGTCTTTCCTCTTAAAGGGAGTTTGAACATGGAGCTTCTAGATGAGATTTCGTAACATTGTTGAAACCATTGTAGAGATATTGATTTGATCTCTTAGTCAATCCGTGGGTTTAGAAGAAATTTTTTTTTTTAAACTTTCAAAAGACAGCCGAACTCCGGGGATGGAGGTCGGGTAGTGTGGAATTTTTACATCACTAAAACCATCCCGGTGATCACCACCAGCACATAGGGGTGGTCCCGGTTCCTCTTATAAGACCAATTTCGGAGCCCCCCCCGTGCAACGCCTGTAAGGCACATCCCTGGGGAGACTGTAAAGGGGCCTCCTCTGAGCCTCGCTATGCACGGCAGCACAATTTCTAATTTGCTAATTTCTTACAGCGGCATCGGACTTTGCACTTTTGATTTTATCTTATTAGGGTTCCGTACCCAAAGGGTAAAAACGGGACCCTATTACTAAGACTTCGCTGTCTGTCCGTCTGTCTGTCACCAGGCTGTATCTCAAGAACCGCGATAGCTAGACAGTTGAAATTTTCACAAATTATGTATTTCTGTTGCCAAATAAAAACAAAATAAAATGAATATTTAAGGGGGGCTCCCATACAACAAACGTGTTTTTTTCGGCGTTTTCGCCTTGTGGTACGGAACCCTTCGTGTGCGAGTCCGACTCGCACTTGGCCAGTTTTTTATTTTTGTTTATATCTGATGTACGATTAATATCTATCTGGTGTATTGTGTGTCTTTTAGTCTGTGCTAAATAAATGTATTTTCTTTCTTTCTTTCTTCTCTTTCTTTTCTTTCTTTCTTTCTTTCTTTTCTTTCACAAAAATCTGACTGTGAGTGCAGTTGAATTATTTCTGTAAGAAACCCTGATTGTCTACTAGCGTGCAGCACCCTAATTGCGTAAATCAATTACAATATGAAACATTATGAAGGATATTGCTAATCCATTGCTTCATAATGTTCGAAGAAATTCTCTGCTCAACAACCTAAATAACGCAATGAATGTTGTTCAACTGTCAAAATGAAAGCCAATGCTACTGTTTCCAATACGCATTCAACAGGTCGATCGATCAGGTTAAGCTACGCTTGCCGCGGTTGGTCTGTGGATGGGTGACCATGTTTACATACCGTGACCCCTCCGTGCCTCGGAAAGCACGTTATGCCGTTGGTCCCGGCTGTCATTCCTGGAACTTTGACAGTCGTTACGGGTAGTCAAAAGCCCGAAAATCTCCAAAAAAAAATCCAAGGGGTATCGTATTACCCAGTAACAGGGTTGTGGAGGTCAGATAGGCAGTCGCTCCTTGTAAAATACTGGTATTCAACCTACTTCTGGTTAGACTGGAAGCCGACCCCGACATAGTTGAGAAAAGGCTAGGCAGATGAGGCAGATGATGATCTTAGATTAAAGGATTACAATAAATAGGTAATGGTGCCAAAGATACGGGCTGTGCCTAGTTTGGGACCAACGATACCTCCATATTGTAATTTTGAATTATGAAAGAAACGATTTTTTTTTTACTTTACTTTTACTAGGTAATACGATTTTGAGAGAGACAAAAAATAAATTGATCACAATCTTCTTTTGAAGGTAACAAGCGTGAAATCCATACTAATATTATAAATTCGAAAGTAACTCTGTCTCTCTATCTGTCTGTCTGTATGTTACCTTTGCACGCCTAAACCACTGAACGGATTTCGATAAAATTTGGCAGAGAGGTAGATTGCATCCCGGGGAAGGACATAGGATAGTTTTTACCGACATAGCTCGCGGGCGAAGCCGCGGGCGGAAGCTAGTATTCTTATTTTTTCGGCTTGCACAGAATTACCTTCCAAGTTCAACTATCTGGAACATTTCCAGTCAATAGGAGAAGATGGATTACCTCCTTCCTTTACCTTTTGACCCAGAAAACTAAGTCCATCCTTTGAAGTTATGTTTCCGTTGTTTTCCTTTTCATTCCTAGGCTTGGAAATCACACTAATATTATAAAGGCGAAAGTTTGTGAGTGTGTGTGTGTGTGTGTTTATATGTTTGTTACTTCTTCACGCTCAAACGGCTGGGCCTATTTCGACAAAATTTTGTACGGAGGTAGCCGACACCCTGGATTAACATATAGGCTACTTTTTATCCCAATACTCCCACGGGATCAACATTTATGCGGGTAAAACCGCGGGGCGCAGCTAGTAATTTATAATATCAACATGTTCCGCCCAGATGATTCTTATAGCCTGTGTAAAATAATTAGGTACCTATAACTTAACTTTTTAATTTATGTTAGGAAAATAACGCTTTATATAGTTTTTCTACGGTGAGGGGCCCGTGGATAAATAATAACAGCCGCACGGGTCTACTGATCAGGTTAAGCTACGCTTGCTGCGGTTGGTCTGTGGATGGGTGACCATCTTTACATATCAAGACCTCTCCGTGCCTTGGAAAGCACGTTGGTCCCGGCTGTCACTCCTGGAGCTTTGACAGTCGTTACGGGTAGTCAGAAGCCCGAAAGTCTGACAACCAGTCTTACCAAGGGGTATTGTATTACCCAGTAACTGGGTTCCACAACCCAGTTACTGGGTGACCTCCACAGGTCAGATAGGCAGTCGCTCCATGTAAAATACCGGTATTCAGCAGCATCCGGTTAGACTGGAAGCCGACCGCAACATAGTTGTTAAAAGGCTCGGCAGATAGTGATAGTTTTTCTTCGGTTCCAGTAGCCATTTATTTATTTTTACTTCATCAGTTATACAGGTAATGTTAGTTTAGTTTTGTTGACAAAAGATATGAAAGCTAAAGATATAATCATAATCTGACACCCTGGATTAACACAAAGGCTACTTTTAATCTCAATATTCCCACGGGATCGAAACTTATGCGGGTGAAACCGCGGGGCGTAGCTAGTATTATCATATGAGCAACAATGTAGGTATGACAAAAAAAAACTTTAAAAGCCAAAGGAAGAATACAATGCAATTTATCATCACATTAATTATGCTGCTGATTCGATAAATCAGATATAAATGCAGTTCATTAAATCATACATAATGAATAACGTTAGCAGAACAGATAAATCCATACTAATATTATAAAATTCGAAATTAACTGACGTGGGCGGAGCCGCGAGCAAAAGCCAGTCAGAAATAAATGCAGTTCATTAACGCTAAACGAATAGCGTTATCACAACAGATAAATAACGGCATAAATCACTTAACAAAGCGAATAAACTGAACGACAATACAAAATATGACACGCTTTATAACTTTCAATATAAAATCAAAATGGTTCCACTCAGCTGGAACCGTTGTTGGTCGGTGTAAATATCCACAAAGTCGGTCATAGTTGACTTAACAGATCGATGGGCTATTAACAGGACAATAGGACTTTTGTTCGCTCGTTGGACGCGAGCGACGTCGACACCGAGCGTAGAGATGTGACACGCAATTGTGGTATTGTACCGATACGAAAGTTGTGTCATTAAACAGTTCAAAAAATAATAAAAAACTTGACTGTAACTAAAAAAGGTTAAAACAAGCTCATTTTTCAAGTAATCTGATGCAGTTTGTGGCAGTTATTTTAGGATTTGAGGCCACTAACTGCATCATTCAAGGATATAAATAATTGAAAAAAAAAACAACAAAAGATACGCGTGAAAATGGTCCGCCTGTCTTTGTTGTAGCGCATTCTGATAAAGTTGATTGTTGTAGTATTATTTTACAAGATTTATTATGATGTGCCTTACTTCCCGTTGGTGTCGTAAAAGGCGACTAAGGATCGTACCGGAGAATGGGCAGCAGCGTTCTCTATGTATTCCACCATCATACCATACTGCGATCGCCAACCGCCTGCCAAGCGTGGCGATTATGGCAAACCCTCCCAAAATTGGGGGAGGCCTGTGTCCAGCAGTGGACGTCTATCGGCTGAAACGACGACGACGACGATTATGATGTGAAAAGATGTTTTATTTCTTTAATCCTTTCTAATGAAATTCAGATTTTACGATTGTAACTTTTAAAATGACTTATATGATGGATTTACTAGAGTTTTGATTAGCTTACCAGTTAGATTACCCGTAAATGATTATCTTCTTTGTCCGGAACATCAGACAACTATTTAAGAAAGTTTCTTCCAAGAAAAAGATGTAGACGTATTCTGAGGTATGGATAAATTCTATTAAGAACATAAAAATCTTTCAACCAAATTTTTTACCGACTTCAAAAACAAGAAGATTCTTAATTCGACTGTATTTTATTAAGGTGCTTTTCATAGCAAAGGAATATTTTGAATAGCGCCGCTACTGACCTTTCCCCTTTGTCCAGATACCTTAAAAATTACTCTCCGTTATAATTCCGGGAAGCCGGATTCCACTGCGATATTATCAGCAACTCCCAAACGGAACAATATTATAGTCTTAATATAATGTAGATGAAAACCAAAACCGGTATCCAATTACTTAGGATCATGCTTCCCATGCCTGATTGGGTCTTTTCATAACGGAATGCTAAATGCGCCCAAATGTCATCTGGGATCGGTACCGAGTACTTATTGTTCGATGATCGAGATATTTGATTCGATATTCATTATTCGGTTTTGTTTGGTTTGTATTGTTTGCATCCCTATTATTTAGGATGGTTTTGTTCGGGTATCAATATGATGCAGTTATTTGTGAATAAATGTGGTTTAATCACACATCGCTTTGTGTTTGTTTGTTGACGTGTGCATGTAGCTTTTGTAAACTGATAATTAGGCTTTTATGACGTGTAATTAAATACTTACTTAGTCTCAAACACGTAATTGTGTTTCTGAAAATTCAGTAACAAAACGATGTTTAAAATAATATTTTTGGCTAATTAACCGTTGGTATTAAATCAAATTATACAGACCCACACGCTGAAACTAATCTATTTACATAGAAATTGAAAGAAATTTTGGAACAAAAAGTAAAAACTGGGATAGACCTCCAAACTCCTCTATTTAAATACAATACAATTCCACGTTAAAGGTAAACGCATGGGTTCAATCCATTGTTACTCTTAAACACAAGTCATTTGAGCATTAAACTGTAGCGGTCTCTACAACGTCACATTGCGAACAATGCGTCATACTGACCTCAAGCAAATCCTGCATCGCGCAAGCAGAGTTTACCGCGCAACTGAATTGACATGAATCAACGGGCAGTTGCCCGCCAAACACAACACTCGTCTGGCAGGATGATCCTCCCTTTTCTATAGAGTATGAGTGAACTATACACCCTGTTCCCTGTTCTTTACTCCGACGTGATCGTCAGCGCACCCTTCGTACAAATACTTCAGCGTGACGTCATCATCATCACTCCCGCAAGCTTTAGCGGGGAGTCACCCAGCCAGCCAGCATCCACGGCTTCAACGAGTATCCTGACCACCAGCAACATTACGTCTGGTATCTTTATGTTCATAGATAATTGAAGAAATTAAGTTGAACTATAATAACTGTCACTTTAGCAAATAGTCATACAAGTTATAGAACGAAAGTATTACAACCAGAACGCCACCTGTTACATAGATCTGGTCATACACGCACGCCGGTTGCGAGTACTACGCACCTGACCGTTGTAAAGAACCAGTAAGGTCATTATGACCTTCTAGGGTTTTGTGAATATTTTTGTTAATAAGGTACGTGTTTCCTTAGCAACACAAATAGTCACTAGTTCTAGGGACACGACTATTAGTAGGCAATTACTTAACTAATGTGTTACCTAATTGACATATAATTTTACTTAAAACGACGAATATACCTACATATTTCTAAGGTTCGGTTCCTATCTCCATGACATGAGTACCTATCTAACATGATTTTGTATGAGGATCCGGTACCTATTTGTATACCAATAGCACATCTCTAGGATGTCAGTCGATGACAGCTATAAAAGCCAATAGTTTGAAATTCAAATAAAAGAACATTCCCCAATTAATTCCAATCATTCGGAATTCAAACGTCCGCCACGCCTCAACGATTCGTATCACCAAATCGATACATCGATTTAGAAATAGACTAATCGGTTACAAATAGGGTCCGATATAATTATCGGACCGGAATTTATGGGCAGTTCCTCCCACATAACAATGTGGAGTAGTGTAACGTTCATTTTAATAATTAAAAATCGTGGGAACGAGTCCCATTTCGTTTATGGGTCAACTCGAATATTTTGGCCCATTCGATTCGAGTTTACGACGCGACGTATTCTTTTTAATATCGAAGGGCAAAGAACGGATTTAGAGGTGCCCTTGTTCCAACAATTTCGTAACAAGATTTTTATTGTTCGAACAATTTTGTTTAATATTTTTATTGCTTGTTAGCTGGAATTTATTAAACTTATTGGAAGGTTATTTAATAGGAAAATAATAGATGTTGTTCGTTTTCTTGTGCTTCAATACTTTATCGATATTTTTATAGTCCAAAATTGTGTTCTGTGTCTTTAAACGCTTGTGTGCCGTAATTACAGACACAATTAAAAAAAAAACAATTGTGTCTCGCGTAGATCTACGTTCCGGCAGACTAAGGGTTAATAGGCCGATTCTTTACGATCATCATTCACCAGCACCCTAACTAATTGCGTAACACACTATTAATCACAATCTGAATCATTTTGCTAATCTATAGCTGGGCCTGTGGCTAAATAATAACAGCCGCACAGGTCGATCGATCAGGTTAAGCCACGCCGTCTCCGCCGTCATTCGTGGATCTTTGACAGTCGTTACGGGTAGTCAGAAGCCCCGAAAATCTGACAACTAGTCTTATCAAGGGGTATCGTATTACCTAGTAATTGGGTTGTGGAGGTCAGATAGGCAGTCGCTCCATGTAAAATAGACTGGAAGCCGACCCCTAACATAGTTGGGAAAAGGCTTAGGCAGATGATGATTGCTAATCTATTGCTTGTCTGTGTGGTGCCGGGCGTACAGAATAGCACCACCCCATACTTCCCGTGGGTGTCGTAAAAGGCGACTAAGGGAGACCGGAGAATGGGCAGCAGCGTTCTCTATGCATTACACCATCATACCATACTGCGATCGCCAACCCGCCTGCCAAGCGTGGCGATTATGGCAAACCTCCCCCAAAATTGGGGGAGGCCTGTGTCCAGCAGTGGACGTCTTTCGGCTGCAATGATGAATCTATTGCTTCATAAGTATTCGTATGTTCGAAAAAATTGTCTGGTCAAGAACGTAAATAAAGCTATGAATGTTGTTGAAATATCAAAGTGAAAGGCATTGGCTGCTGTTGGTATGTTAAGCAATTATCCCGCAGGCCCATCATCATACAATTGTAATAGACAAGTTCCTTACTTACAAAACCGGCCAAGTGCCAGTTGGACTCGCACACGAAGGGTTCCGTACCACAAAGGCATAAAACGCCAAAAAAAAAAAACGTTTCTTTTATACCCCTTTAAATTTCAACTTTATTGAATTTTTATTATTTGTTGTTATAATAGCCTCCCCGACCGTTTTCGGTCACGGTGGCCAATCTCAATGGAGATTGGCCAGATACGCAGGAGATTTCATAGTGCACAAGTGTGTGCGCAAACACAGTTGCACTCTCTGTTCCTTTACTCTAATAGTACGATGGGACGGCAATCCGAGACGACCGGGGAGAGTTCAGGCGCAGGACCAACGGCTTTACGTGCTTTCCGAGGCACGGGGGTATTAAACCGCCAACTTCCAAACTCCGGTCTGTTACTAAGAAATTCCTAATGGAAAACCCAATAACACTTTGTCCAACCCGGAAATCAAACCCACGCTCAGCAGTCGCGCTTGCAACCACGAGACCAACGTGGCAGTCAAGTTTGTTGTTATAGCGGCTACAGAAATACATCATCTGTGAAAATTTCAACTGTCTAGCTATCACGGTTCATGAGATACAGCCTGGTGACAGACAGACAGACGGACAGTGGAGGCTTAGTAATAGGGTCCCGTTTTTACCCTTTGGTTACGGAACCCTAAAAACTATGAAGACAAAAATACACGTATTATTCATAATGCCGTTCGTTCAGAGGTCATATTTATAATGGAGGTATGTGCCCACTGATGCTTAAAGCCTTGTTAAACCACCGGGTAGTGCCGGAAAACATCACTATACGCACATTTATGTATGTACGTTTGTGTTGAAATACTTATAATATAAGGTTTGTAGCCAGGGTCGTGTGTTTAGCCAAGGGGAACGGATACAGCTTGGTAGTTATTAACAGTGCTGACTAGTAAGGTTATATTGCCTAATCCTGGCTGGAAGAGTTATAAGTTAAATCATCATCATCATTATTTCAGCCGAAAGACGTCCACTGCTGGACTTAGCACCTCCACTTCGACCGATTCTGTGCTTCTCGTATCCAACAGGTCCCTGTGGCCTTCACAAGGTCGTCGGACCACCTTGTGGGAGGCCTTCCAAAGCTACGTCTTCCGGTATGCGGTCGCCACTCCAGAACCTTTCGGCCCCATCGGCAATCTGTTCTGCGAGCAATGTGCCCTGCCCACTGCCCCTTAAGTTTGGGAATTCTTCGGGCTATGTCGGTTACCTTGGTTCTTCTGCGGATCTCCTCATTTCTGATTCGATCACGCAAGGAAACTCCAAGCATAGCCCTCTCCATTGCCATTTGGGCGAATTTTAGCCTTCTTATAAGGCCCATTGTGAGCGACCACGTTTCAGTGCCATATGTCATCACTGGCAATACGCACTGGTCAAAGACTTTCGTCTTGACACACTGCGGTATGTCGTGGGACGAGAAGATATTGCGTAGCTTCCCGAGCGCTGCCCAGCCGTGTCGGATTCGACGATTAACCTCTTTCTCGAAGTTAGACCTACTTAACTCGACAGTTTGTCCTAGGTAAACATACTCGTCTACGACTTCGAGTGTAGCGTCTCCGATCTTTATGAGAGTGGGTGTTCCATGGGCATTTAACATGACCTTCGTTTTGTCCATAAGTTAAATGGTGGGCGTAATTTTCTGAAATGACTTGCTTCGAAAGACCGAACCAAAGCGTTGGTTTCTTAGGAGAGTATAATCAGCCTATAATGATCCCACTGCTGGGACAGGCCTCTTCTCTGTGAGAGGGAATGGGCTGTAATCCACCACGCGGGCCCAGTGCGGGTTGGTAGATGTCACATGTCTTCGATTTTTTGGTTCTAAGACATGCCGGGTTTCCTCATGCGCGATGTTTTCCTTCACTGTTTTGAAAGCAGTGGTGATGAAATTAAATACACAAAGTAAAGTGCCTGTCTGGGTTCGAACACACGGTCATCGGGACCGATACCACTGGGCCAAATTCAAGGTGTACTACAATTTATATTGCGCAATAAAAATATTGTGCAAACTTATTTTAGGGCCGCTTAACAGAACCTGACTACTTACAGTTTCTTAAAAAAATTATAAAGAAATAGTTGGTCTATTGACACGTAAATTGTGACATGAGTGTAATATGGCATGACAGCACTTTTGTCGCTTAGAGTGCGTGCAAGGTAAGTCCGCGCGCGACGTTTGACTTCAAGATTATATCCCTGCTAGCATTTTTAATCAGTTGCGGCATAATGATGGCAATTACTTACGTTAGAAAACACGGGACACAACACACTCTTTTGACCCTTGAATCATTTTGTCACCGCTCTTTTAGAACGTAGACTAATTTTTTGTTACGGTCGAATAGCCCACGGTCCATTCGCTTTGGGCCGTTCAGACTAAATACCCAAATAAACATCCAGATGGCGGCAAACGCCTTTTTTTGACGCAGACTTATTTTGTGCGCACTTTACTTATGATGTAGTCTAACAGTAAAGTGCCTTAAAAGCGTCCTATCGAATGATGTTAGGTACACGTTTTAGGTTTATAGGTCATAAAGTAGGTATGACCTAGAGAGCTAGTCCATTTACTTTATGAGTCTTCATACAATTTGGACAAGAATTGGTTAAGGAGATGGACGGGTCGTATGAAGTCTTTATTTTCCGAAATGAGAGTGGTTACCAGAGGTTTTATACTTGTCGGTTGGTAGAATTGTGTGTTTTAGGTCATTGCGATAAGTGATCGAGTTTACCATTAGTTAAAAGACCTTGGTCTAATGACTAAGTGGTTGGCCAGACTGCAAACGCGGGCGTGAGGCGGGCGCGTCGCGTCGTACTCAAACATAAGAACTTCATTTGCGCGTCCAAAGTGAGCACGTGGCCGCAGTGAGGCCGCGGGCGGCCCGGGACCGGGGTTCTCAAACTAGTTCGAGCGTTTTTTTTTTAGTAAAAATAAGTCTTCGTCATCCATATTATATTTTGACAAACACTGGACACGACAACACTCAGAACGAAGCCGCGCTCCACTGCAGACAGGCATATCCCGCGCGTTTCCGCACCCGCGCCGCCTCCGCGCCCCGCGCTGCCAGTGTGGCTAAAAACACTAAGAGTGGGAAAAGCCAGCCTCAAAAAGATTTAAGTATACATCGACAAGAATGAATTGAATGACGTAGATCATTAAATGAATTCTTCGTCTGTAGTCTTTGTTCAATAATTTGGTAGCTACACCATTCATACAGTACGTATTCATGATCTTTTGGGGAGCATGAAGAAGCCTCCTCGTGTAGCGCAGTTTGTTCCGCCAGTTACTCAACTGAACCGAGCGCTCGGCGTATCCTGGACAGTCACACCCAGCACCTTATTTAACTGGCCAATTCTTCCCTTGCGGTGGTAGGGCTAACGCCCGCCTGGTTTGCGGCTACCCCTCCCGCCGGAATCCGGCGTCAAGCTGCGTTTCGTCAATGCGTAGGAGTTCCAGTGCCTTAGGCATCTTCTAGGCACGCTCGTTCAATCATAGACCTCATCCATCGCTTTTCATCAGGCGCGATCGAGGTCAAGAGCGGACCCATTCAGCAATAAAAAAATTCTTCATCATCAGCATCCAGAGCCCGACTTCCCACTGGCCGCTCTTTTCATACCATTCTCCACTCTCCTGTGTCAGCCTCATCGAGGTTTTACCCGGGTTCGTACAGAATTATGGAACACAATTTGTAGACAATTAAATTAATTCTTGTCGATGTATAACATCTAACTGTACGGTTGACGTGTAATCCAATCCTATAACAAAACGTTTAAGCTCAGTTAAAAGGGTTAAATAGGCTTATTACAAACGACCAAACTGCACAGGCGTAAAAAGTTCCCAGAAGCTTCACTCTTTGGACAAAAACTCCTGATATCATCAAACTATTAGTTGTGATTCAGAGAATACGGACTCTGAGATTATATCTTCAGCTATTTCTATGAGAATGAGAAGAAGATGAGCAGTGGTGGTCAAGTGATACCAGCCGCGACTTACGAGTTGTAGGTCGTAGATTCGAACCCAGACAGGCGCTTTACTATTTGTTAATTATCTCGACATCACCACTGATCTCAAAAGGGTGAAAGAAAACAACGTGAGGAAACCGACATGTCCTAGAGCCAAAAAATCGAATACATGTGACATCTGCCAACCCGCACTAGGCCCGTGTGGTGGATTACGGCCCAGTCCCTCTCACAGAGAGAGGCCTGTGTCCCAGCAGTGGGAACATTATGGGCTGATTATGTAATTTCTATGAGGGAGAATAGAATTAATAAATCGTCCACAATTTCATCAGTTTTATGACGAAGCTCTAAACATAGTAGGCGTTGGGCAGAGGTCTAAAGAGTAAAATCCAAGGCCAGCACCGAAACCAAAAGAATATATTTTTAAGATCTTATTGTGCCAACTAAATGGGGACTTATTAATCCCTTCGCCTTTTATCCAGCTTATTAGGTAACACAATGGGTTGAAAAAAGCAACAAAAAAAAAATGGCGTCGCCTCGTAAATCGGTGCGAGCCGGGGTGATGCATAATGTTTGCAAATTGCGACCAGCCGCAACGACTTTTTTGCCTCCAAACTTATTTCGCATTCAATAAATTACAATAAGGATACTTTTTCGAAATAAATTTAAGGTTTGACATTTACATTTGGATGTTATTAAGGGGGTAGCTTGATTGCTGGTAAGACGCTGCGTTTTTTCTGCGTTTATTGACAGTGATAACATAACATTAAATGAATAAATCAATATAACTCGGAGCGTGATAATTGGCATGAAAAAAAAGAAGTTTGCCCATCTGTGCAGGTAACAATAAAAGAAGGTAAGTAAATACGAGCTGTGGTTGATAGAGTCGATCGAAACAAGTTAATAACTCAATTCAACAGGCATTGAGTCTCGACAAGCGGTTTACAATAAACCGTTTTGTTTAAAGTTAAGTGATTCTTTTTATCGAAGTATAATAGTAACTATTAAATCCATTTATAATATTCTGTATCAATCAAATCAACTTCAGTTTATACAATGTTATTTTTAGTATATGCGAAACCTGAATATAGTTTGTTCAGAATAAGTAATTAAATCGATTCTAATACCCCATGTTATATTTTGTCCCATAAATATTTAAAAAACTGGCCAAGTGCGAGTCGGACTCGCACACGAAGGGTTCGGATACCACAAGGCAAAAACGCCGAAAAAAACATGTTTGTTGTATGGGAGCCCCCCTTAAATATTTATTTTATTTTAATTTTATTATTTATTATTAAAGTTAAAATACAACTGAGTATTTTGTGAATATTTCAAGTGCCTACCTGTTGCCATTTTTGATATCGAGCAAAAAAGGGCAAAAAAATCGCGTTTGTTGTATGGGAGCCCCCCTTAAATATTTATTTTATTTTGTTTTTAGTATTTGTTGTTATAGCGGCAACAGAAATACATCCTGTGTGAAAATTTCAACTGTCTAGCTATCGCGGTTCTTGAGATACAGCCTGGTGACAGACAGACAGACAGACGGACAGACGGACAGACAGCGAAGTCTTAGTAATAGGGTCCCGTTTTTACCCTTTGGGTACGGAACCCTAAAAAAGGTTAAAAGTTGGACACCGAGAGACACTAAGTGGGTTATCCAATCTCCGCGCCGAACGGTTAGGTACCTAGGTACTATTATCAATGAGCGCAAGACGGCGCGGCGCGAGTGGCGCGGGTGAGTATGTTTTTGTACGGACAAACAGGTAACTTAACAAGCTTATAACTTTGTGATCTTTCATGATACAGTTTTCAAATTTTGTACATAGATTCTTTACATAAAAATACTAAACACGTGTTTCGGGTTTCGCATATACTAAAAATAATGTTGTATAAAGATAAGCTACGCTTGCCGAAGCCGGTCCGTGAATGGGTGACCATTCATGACATAACGAGAACCCTGCGTGCCTCGGAAAACACGTTTAGCCTTTGGTCCTGTCAGTCATTTGTAGATCTTTGACAGTCGTTACTAAGTCAAAAGTCCGAAAGTCTGACAACTAGTCTTACAAAGGAGTATAGTGTTGAGGCTCCTACAAACAGGCGCGACGCACGATTTAATCGCGCGCGACACAAAGGCACCGCTCGCTCGTTGCGCGACTTGCGGGATTCGCGCGATTTTATGGCGTATCGTGCCTGTTTGAAATAGCCTTTACCCAGTAGGTAACTGGACTGTGAAGGTCACATAGGCAGTCTCTCTATTTGAAATACTGGTATTCAGCTACATCCGGTTAGACTGGAAGCCGACCCTAACATAGTTTTGAAAGTCTAGGCAGAATTGATTCTGACTGTCTAAGGGCTGATTTTTCCATAGTCAGATAACTTTTATCTGAAGAATAAATCTGACAGTTCGACATATTTTCTACATAAATGCTGTCAACTCGCAATATTTATTCCTCAGGTAAAAGTTATCTGGCTATTGAAAAATCAGCCCTTAATAAATTAATACAATTTTGTAAAAAAAAAGGTAATATTTTAATATTCTATCTCGGATGAAGCTGAAAAAAGGTATAACCGATTTTATTTATTTATATATACTTTATTGTACACCAGAAAATACATAACAAAAAATACGATTATTAATACAAAACATACAATGGGCGGCCTTATCGCTCTCTGCGATCTCTTCATCACTCAACTGCCCAACAAAAACAATCGAATACAGGCTTCTTCAAACAGGCGCGACACACGATAAAATCGCGCGCAACACAAAGGCACCGCAAGTCGCGCAACGAGCGGGTGCCTTTGTGTCGCGCGCGATTATATCGCGTGTCGCGCCTGTTTTGTAGGAGCTAAGGCTCCTCGCTCGAATCAAATCGCAGCGTTATCCCAACACATGTATCATCTCCCTAACACAGTCGCACTCGGGTACCTACAGCATTAAAGAGACTCTGATTAGAGGAACATTTTCGAAGTCTGCTTTGATGAGAACATGTCGGTTCGCAAAATTTATTTTTTTTGCTACAAAAGGGTCCAGTCGTAAAAATATCGTAATACAAATTATAATGTAATGAATATGCAAAGGGTTCGCGGGGTATGACGCCATAAGATAATTTATTTTTAGGGCAGAGGTTCTGTTCGTTTTTATTTTTTTACCGACTTCGAAAAAAAGGAGGTTATTAATTCGACACGTATGTATGTAATATGACAATCTATTAGGGCTTCCAAACAAATATACAAAATTTTATAGATGTATGTATGTATGCATGTATGTATGTATGTATCTATGAATATTTGTCCACGCATTTCTCCGCAAAAAAGTAAAACTATAAAATACAGATCCCAGACACCGACTTCCGAAATTAAAGTTATTTCATAATTTAGAGTTAATTTCTTTTTGAAGTTGGTTTATTTTTTTAAATTACTTTTTTAAAGTTAAGATAGGTAGTGGAAAGGGAGATTTTGGTTGAAATGTTTCAAATCATGAGGATTTATTGTGAACAAGCTGACCCGGCGATCTTTGTACCGCCTCAGAATCTAGAAGAATGAATGAATGAGAAAATAAATCAAGTTTAAAAAATGGTGAATGTTTCCCATGTTCTAATAATTATTCTGCTATTCGGGGCGGAGAAAAATCGGTCCAGCCGTTCTTGAATAACGTATAACTGATGTAACTAACCCGACTTTGTTTTATTTATATACATAGATGACATGAAAATTTGTAGATATTATTTAATCGCGAAAAAATACTTGGTATTATAGAGGTATGAGGAACAGGGTGTAAAGCTCACTAGAAAAGGGAGGATCCCCCGACCAGACGGGTCTTGTGACTGGCGGGCAACTGCCCAATGACTGAATTCATGTCGGGCCGTTGTATATATGCTAGTTACGAGGTAAACTCTGCTTGCGCGATGCAGGATTTTGCGTGACGTCAGTATGACGCGTCGCTCGCATGTGGCATTGTAGATACCGCTTCAGTAGTTATAATATAAACATGACATTACGCTTGAAAACCCGGAAGGGTTAGGTAGAGGTGCATCTATAATACACGCTTACTACATGCCCACATTTCGACAGTTATGTTTAAGTGCCATGTGATAGGGGGGCGAGTTTATTGCCATCAACTGGGCACAAATCCAGACTCCAGGCTGCTACTGAGAAATTTCTGACAGAAAAACCCGACCACACTTCGCCCGACCTGGGAATTGAACCTAGGACCTCATGCTTAGCAGTACCGCTTGAGACCACAACACAAACGAGGCGGTGAATTGGTAGCGTTTTCAGCAAAATATGACATTATTCGCATATTTCACGCCTACCGATTACTATCGTGGTTTAGTCGAATTTAATACAATTTCAGCAGTTTATCTGCGGTTCTCCAAAATGGTAGAGCGTGATGCGGTTTACCGAACAACAATAATGGAACTCATTTCAAAGCAACTGCAAACGAAGCAATTATCTACTACTAGCTGTGCCCCGTGTTTTCACCCGCATAAGTCTCTATCCCTTGAGAATATCGGGATAAAAAGTATCCTATGCCCTAATCCAGGTCATGGTCTACCCGTGTGGCAAAGTTCATCTAAATCCGTTCAGCCGTTTTTGCGTGAAAGCGTAACAAAAAATTAAATCTTTTCTGTTTAGACTAGCGAGAGCGGCACGTCTTGCCGAAACAGCGAGATTTCTTAATTATTTGAAAGGTTTAATATTAATGTAATAAACACAAAACCTTCCGGAATCAATTTTTTAAATGATGGTGGATACGATATCAAAATCCGTTGCGTACCTAGTTTAGAAGAACAACGCGGTCACACACAGACAGAGACGCGATCACACAGAAATTGAAGGGCTAGCGTTTTGGGGGACGAGGGGGGGGGGGTCAGGGGATCAGAACGGAATAACTCACTGTTTTATATAATTTTGACGTTCAAAAACTGCAGATTCTCAGCCTAATTTGAATAAATGGCTTTTGATTTTAACTTTGCCAAATGCGACTTTAATTTACATTATTTTATACAAACTACCATAAAATAGATTGGGACTTAGGTGGAATAGGGGCTTGTAGCTAAGTAATAACAGCAGCACGGGTCGATCGATCAGGTTCAGCTATGCTTGCCGCGGTTGGTCCGTGGATGGGTGACCATCTTTACACATAAAGACCCCACCATGCCTCGGAAAGTACCGGTAAATCGTTGGTCCCGGCTGTCATTCTCGGATCTTTAGCAGTTACGGGAATTCTGACAACCTATCTTACCAAGGGGTATCGTATTACGCAGTAACTGGGTTGTGGAGGTCAGATAGGCAGTCGCTCCATGTAAAATACTGGTACTCAGCTGCATCCGGTTAGACTGGAAACTGACCCTAACATAGTTGGGAAAAGGCTAGGCAGATGATGAGACACACACACAGACAGACAGACAGATGACGCGCGCAGTTACTAAAGGTTTATCAAATACAGTAAACAGATGTTTGAACCCATAGGCACTTACGAATCTTGTTTTCCTACCCTGCAAGATCCAGTAACAAAATGTTGGCCACATCTCAAAACAGCTAACGTTTGCTTAGTAAAATGGGCTTGGAAAAGTATAAGCAGATAGAGAAATCCTTTGTAGCTTTTAACACCCAAATCCTGTGCACATATACTCGTATTTATCTATACATACATGTTATAAAACTAATTCACTTTTCGTGTCTGTCTGTTTGACCGAAACTACACTTGCATTTTGATGCGGTTTTCACCATCATTTAGAAAATTAAAATTAAACTGATTGATTAAGCTCAGAGAGAGAGCAGTGTTAGCCTAGGAGTTCTAGGTCGCGGATTCGAACCCAGGTTTTACTTTTTACAATTTAAGTATTTCATCACCATTGCTCTCAAAAACGGTGAAGAAACCGGCATGTCTTAGGACCAAAAATTCAAAGACATGTGACACACCAACCGACACTGGGTTCGTGTGGAGGTTTACGGCCCACTCCTCACAGAGATCATCCTCTAAGTGTCCCAGCAGTGAGAAAGTTATACTTAGGCTGATTATGCGGGTTGCAGACCAAGAGCTAAGCTAAGTTAGTTTAGTTTAGCTTGCATAGCTGACGCAGTTTTTCATACTTGTGTGCAAACCGCAAACTTATGCCACATGTATGAAGAACTGGCTCAACTATGCGAGCTAAATAAACTTACTTAGCTTAGCTCTTGGTCTGCAACCCGCATTATGCTAGCTGAGAAATCTCCACGTTTCGACATGTCGCCACATCAGTAGGGACATTGCACCCGTGCGAAGTAGGGGCGCGTCCCCTAGTTACATAATAGACGCCAGTTTTATCAACAAAACATGCCTCTTGCAATGTATATAGCACAAAATAATATGAACGGCTTCATAAGTGATATAGAGCGTGTATTTTACAACAATTTACGAGCTAAACGGGGGAAAGGTGATAATTTATTACATAGTGCCATAATATGAATCTATATTAACGTTAGGCATTATTTGTGGGAAGCGCAAGTGCCTCATGGTTTCTGCCTTGAAATTGGTCATATATTCAGGCTAGGTTTTCTCAAGAGCTGTCCTAGTTGAAAATCGACTGCATTTCGTAGTTGTAGTCATTGAAAAAGTTGCCCGAGGAGCCCGTGGCTAAATAATAACAGCCGCACAGGTCGATCGATCAGGTTGAGCTACGCTTGCCGCGATTGGTTTGTGGATGGGTGACCATCTTTACATACCGTGACCCGTTGGTTCTGGCTGTCATTCGTGGATCTTTGACAGTTGTTACGGGTAGACAGAAGCCCGAAATTCTGACAACCAGTCTTATCAAGGGGTATCGTATTGCCCGGTAACTGTCGCTCCATGTAAAATACTGGTATTCAGCTGCATCCGGTTAGACTGGAAGCCGACCCCAACATAGTTGGGAAAAGGCTAGGCAGATGAGTAATTGAAAAGTTTTTGATAATACTATCAGAACCGGACGTAAAATACGCAATTTGACGTGGAGTTACAGCAACCCGTATTACCAATGACCAAATGCAGGCAAATGCCTAGTTTCACCAATCATCACAAAATCACCGTCCAATTTAATCTTGTATAAATTATGATTATTATTAAATACATTTTAAAGGAGAGATCAAAAGTGGTATGATATTCCGAAGATTTTTAGACGCTAATGTGATGTACCTTATTAGAAAGATTATTTATTAAGCTACACGATTATAGCTAATTATGATTTTTACAGGCGCCTGTTTTTGTAAAAAAGTGAAAAATGTTTCAGTAAAAACTAAACGCACATAGCTATTATTTATTCAATTCTATGCAATATAATTTTAGCTACAGCTTCATGAAATTGAGGCAAAAATTATTGATTATCATGACAATGCAATATCTAAACGTGTCGAAAAAAGGTCAAATCTGTAAATGTCAGAATGACGTTAAAATAAAAAAAAAAACCTTCTACTGGTACGTCAAGTCCGCGACGCGGAGTCAATTGTCATTGTCACGTCATTTGCCACAGGGTTGCCAACCCTATAATATAAATAATGTTTGTATTTTATTTTTCAACACTTGTTTAAAAAAAACGGGTGTCTGTAAAATTAAATTAAATGCCCAAAGACATCAAAATAATTACCCTCTTACAGCCTATTCAGGAAGATTTTTTTATCACCATCCAAATTTTTACAGGTTTTCTACCCATGAATATGATAAACTTTCACTATGAGACCAACTCAGAAATCACGAAAAATAAATCAGCTGTTTCATACATTTTGGTCAAGTAGGTAGGTATTGAAGTTTTGTATGAAACAGCTGATTTTATTTTCATGATTTCAGAGTTGGTCCCATAGTGAAAGTTGTTCATATTCATGGGTAGAAGACCCTGTAAAAATTTGGATGGTGATAAAAAAATCTTCCTGTATAGCTCAGAAGGCTGTTTAAATTTTCAATTATTTTAGTACCAAGCCCCATACATTTATTGAACGTCTCCTTTGAAACCAGCACCCTAATTGGGTAACACACTATCAATCACAAACTGAATCATATGGCTAATCCATTGCTTTATATGTTCGAAAAATTTGTCTGCTCAACTACGTAAATGCGCAACGAATGTTATTGCAATTACCTCGCTCAAATCTCTTGGAAGAAAAAATGGAGAATATCATGGTCTCATATCTAATAATAAATAATAGGTACCATTGTGTATTCTAGTAGTACTTGTTAGCAAGTTACACACAAGTTACAGACAATAACAAACACAATAGTACATGCTAGCCAATTATTACATTTGCATATGACCTGACATATTGTGTGAAGTGAACGGGTTAACAATACACAGTGCACTTTTGCGTAGCGTGCAGGTAATGTATAATTGTATTAAAATACAATTAAAAAATACAATAAGTATTACGTTGAGACATAATACTAGAAAAATATTCTATAGGTACTGTTTTATTATTTATTTCATTTTATTTATTTATCCTCTAAAGTGGAAGTGGGCAGGTCATATCATCAGGGGTAAAAACGAAAGATGGGCCAGAGATGTGACAGAATGGTATCCCAGAGAAGGAAAGAGGAAAAGAGGAAGACCATTTCAAAAATGGCAAGACGACCTGAAAACTACTGCGGGATATGGAGGAGAAAAACTCACGATCGTGAGCTTTGGAAAAGCCTGGGGGAGGCCTATTCTAAAGAGCGAAGCAATATAGAGATTTTGGATGTCTAAACTCTTAATTTAAATATATTGTTAAACTAGTGTGTAAGATTGCTAATAAAGGCTATTTGAATTTGAATTGAATTTATCCTCTCACTGGAACGCTATATAGCAATTACACCAACGGAGCAAAAAATACTTCATGTGTTGCTTTCCATCCTTCCTGTGCGTATTATTATATTATTAAAAGCCCGTGTTGTTCCACTGCAGGGCAAAAGTTAACTATGTTTTCACTTTTCTCTATTGGAAGCTGCTAAGGACCAGTTCTCGTTGACGGAGTCCAGCTCATCAAGTGCGCAGGTAACAGCAGCGCAGGATGGAAGGTAAGCCTTGTCTGAGAGGAGGTGCTGCATGCGCACTTGAGATCTGTGCCGTCCGTGAACCCCCATCTGTGGAAATTGTTTTTGCTCCGGTCGACTTGGGTTCGAAAGTAGCTATTACTGTTTTACACCAAGTTCCATGATTCGCAGTTTTCTATTCCTATGGTGTCCTGAAACGTGGTCGCTCACAATGGGCCTTATAAGAAGGCTAAAAGTCACCCAAAGGGCAATGGAGAGGGCTATGCTTGGAGTTTCCCTGCGTGATCGAATCAGGAATGAGGAGATCCGCAGGAGAACCAAGTCAACCGACATAGCCCGAAGAATTGCCAAACTTAAGTGGCAGTGGGCAGGGCACATTGCTCGCAGAACAGATGGCCGATGGGGCCGAAAAGTTCTGGAGTGGCGACCGCGTACCGGAAGACGTAGCGTTGGAAGTCCTCCCACAAGGTGGTCCGACGACCTTGTGAAGGCCGCAGGGACCCGTTGGTTGCGAGAAGCACAAAAGCGGTCGAAGTGGAGGTGCTTGGGGGAGGCCTATGTCCAGTAGTGGACGTCTTTCGGCTGAAAGGATGATGATGACGTTGGTGTCCTGACAAAGATGTATTCGTTTTACACTGACTGTTAGCATATAGGAGGTTCATTCCCCTTGTTAAAATAAGGTGAGTGTGGTTGCCAGTCCGAAAGTCTACCATAACACTGACCCAAATCGCCTTCAGTCGATTTTACGAGCTGGGGCGAAAATAAGTGGGCAATTTGTTAACCTACTTCAAGTAAGGAGGTTAATTTGACCCGTATATTTTACGCATAGATACATATTATTACGAGTTTAGTTTTATTTCTTTAAAGGAGAATGGACAAAAAGTTTATCTTGGGTGTGAGTATGTAGGTCACATACTTGTCAAAGTCAAATCATTTATTTCAAATAGGCACATTAAAGACACTTTTGAACGTCAAAAATTACAGTAAAATAGAATTGATTCTAGTCGCCCCTTCCAAAAGGTAGTGTTCGTATGGAGAAGAATGGGCAAGAAACTCCACCGTTACTCTTGAGTATTGAACACCAAAAAAGAGTCACGTGTCCCACAATTTGTTGGTACGTTAAATCCAAAGAAAAGTTATTGTACTGTCCAACAAAAGTCATTCTGTCTAACCTTTTCCTAACCATGTTGGGGTCGGCTTCCAGTCTAACCGGATGCAGCTGAATGCAAGTATTTTACATGGAGCAACCTATCTGACCTTCACAACCCAGTTACAGGGTAATACGATACCCCTTGGTAACTGATTATTTGATAAAAAGCCTTAGACTTTTGTGCCTTTAGCCAACTTTAGAAACATTTTGACATTTGAGTACGAAATTTAGTCTGTGGAGAGCGAGCATAAGTACGTTAAACTGAATTAATTTGAAAGTTAATACTCCCTTGTTATTTTACAACATAAATAAAATTTCAAAAAGCTCCCATAATTATTATAATTATACACCTGTATCTAACCCATTAATTTAAATAAATAAAACAAACATTAAACCTAATCACAGTGATCACTCTTAGGGGATAGGGTGA
This sequence comes from Mesoligia furuncula, assembly GCA_916614155.1. NCBI lineage: Eukaryota > Metazoa > Arthropoda > Insecta > Lepidoptera > Noctuidae > Mesoligia > Mesoligia furuncula. The sequence continues at coordinate 25,488,832 of OU744802.1, read as the reverse complement.
ATGTTCATATTGTCGTCCTCGTGTATTCAATTACAGACGACATGGGACACAGTAATGAGGTGCAATCAACACGTCCCGATGACGTCACGGACTCACGGAGACGTATAATAAGCGTTCGTCAGAGAATTATTCTTTTTGCGTTGTTGTAATCATGTTTCTGTCGTGAATGTTGTTTTGTGAGGGAAGGTTTTGGCTAATTGCGTGATTGTGTCGTGTGCTATGTGATGTGGTGTAAGTAATTGTGTTACTAAGTCCGCATTTTGTGGTCCGGAGCATGAAAGATGAAACAGAAAGATTATGGCCATTAATGTTCTTAATGACTTTCATTCCAATGGTATATGTAATTTACATAATGCTCTATACATAGACTTGTTCGGTGTGTTTGTTGTTTGCAAAATATACAGGGTGCTATTAAAATAAATGGACAAATTTTAACACAGCGCTCAGTACGTCTAACCAAAGATATTCAAGCAAAAAAAACACTGCCTATAGTGATTTTATTTTGACCTAAAATAATAAATTGCCAGCACATTAGTGTATTTTCGTTAGCTGATTATTTTTCTTGTAAAGTATCTATGCGTTTTTCTTTATATATTTTTTTTACCATCGTCCTTATTTTGGTGGTCTGAATGATTTCTAAAAGCTTGTCTATCTATTTTAATGGGACCTTTTATAATTACTACGTTCTGCTCGCGACTTTGTCCGCGTGAAATTTCTTGTTCCCTCGACCCACCCCGACGCATCGCAACGCATCGCCTACCCGTGCTTTAACTTCGTTTTGGCTTTCGTTTCAGACTTATTTTCTTGGCTCGGCTCCTATTGGTCGTAGCGTGATGATAAATAGCCTATAGCCTTCCTCAACAATTGGGCTATCAATTGCATAAAGAGTTTTTCAAATCCTATTGGTAGTTCCTAAAATTAGCGCGTTCAAACAAACAAACTCTTCACCTTTATTATTTACTAGCTGCGCCCCGCGGTTTCACCCGCGTGAATGTCGATCCGGTGGGAATATCGGGATAAAAAGTAGCCTATATGTTAATCCAGGGTGTCAGCTACCCCCATACCATATTTTATCACAATTGGTCCCGCCGTTTGAGCGTGAAGAAGTAATAAACATATAAACACGCCCCACACACCCACACACACCCCCACACACACTCACACACACCCGCATATGTGTCAATCCCGATGGAAATCGGGGTAAAAGAAAAGCCTATAAGTTAATCCAGGGTGTCAGCTACCTCCATAATTTTTTTATCAAAATTGATCCAGCCGTTTGAGCGTGAAGAAGTAACAAACATATAAACACACACACACTCATAAACTTTCGCTTTTATAATATTAGTGTGATAAGTGTATAGATGAGGTGAGATTAACAGGAGGCGACTACGCGGCAGGCCCAGAAAGAGATGGCGGGATGAGCTGGACTCCCTCTAAGAGGATTGGCCCACAATCGCAGAAGACCGGGAAAAGTGGAAACAGGGATAGGTCCTTTGCCCTGCAGTGGAAAAACACAGGCTCATAATTATTATACTATTACTATTACTACTTATATCACATCACATTAATATTATAAAGGCGAAAGTTTACACCCCCAGTGTGTTTATGTTTGTTACTTCTTCACGCTCAAATGGCTGGACCAATTTTGATAAAAAAATTATGGAGGTAGCTGACACCCTGGATTAGCATATAGGCTACTTTTTATCCCGATATTACCACGGGATCGACACTTATGCGGGTAAACCGCGGGGCACAGCTAGTAATATTATAAACGCGAAATTATGTGAGGATGGATGGATGTTTGTTACTCTTTCACTCAAAAACTACTAAACGGATTTGGATGAAATTTGGCACACATATAGTTAACCAAGATTAACACATAGGATACTTTTATCCCGATATTCCCACGGGATCGAAACTTATGCGGGTGAAACCGCGGGGCGCTGCTAGTAATATAATAATTATGTCTTTATTATACAGGGTGTCCCAGAAATCGACGTCAAGCCGGATCGGGTGATAGGACAAATCATAATAGTTACCAGAAAAATATGAAAAAAAAAATCTTACTCATGTATTTTTTAAATTACAGTAATTTCTTTTTTTTTTTTGCGAAAAATGTACAGACGCCAGCACATCAAGCTACTACAATCTGTCAAATTTCTTTAATAGATTTCCAACTTTATCGCTAAAGCATAAGGTTCAAAGTTGATTGGGAAATTTGACAGTTTCGGGTAGCTTGATGTGCAGGCGTCTGTACACCCTTTGATGGTTTTTTAGCTCCTATAGCTACAAATCTTTAGTTTTTTTTGGATTTTTTTTTTTTGTGTAATCTTGAGTAGTGTTTGTGTAACCTGTTGTTTGTATGTACCTACCTGCTCAAGTTATAAAATAACATTCGACAGAAATGAACATTTCTTAATAATGATTTGTTTATTTACTTACATGTCAATGTTTACCAGCGCACTTAACTAGTCATAAAATGGAAAACCAGTATAATACAGATAATTATGATGTCATTGTGGGCAAAAACTAAGTTGACATGCAACGTGGGAAAAACTCGTCATTTTGATAATAACGCGAATAAGAACGACGGCGCGGCTAATTATAATTTTAAAATGTTACCAAATTACATTTGCGATCCCAATGTGGTTTTAACTGCGGTTTCAAGAATTACGTTTAAAAACAATTGGTTTGTTATTTTGCAAAACATTCAACAGAGCGGGTTGGTAGATTTCAAATGCCTTCGAATTTTTGGATCTTAGGACATGCTGGTTTCCTCACGATGTTTTCCTTCACCGTTCTGAGTGCAGTGGTGATGAAATAATTAACACAAAGTAAAGCGCTTGTCAGGGTTCGAATCTACTATCCACAACTCGTCTCGGCCGTTTCCTCCGGACTACCACTGCTCTCCCATAAAACAATAGTGTTAAACTGAATTAATATGTTTAAGTTCAATCATGCAGTTATAGTATATTTCTAATGTGCCTAAGACGAATCATCATGTTTGATTAAATTAAAATTACTTCAAAGAAGAAAAATAATTCCAGTGACGTCATTTCAATGTCGTGTATTTTAACATCCGCTTCCAACTAGTACTTAATCATCACGACAACAATATCTAAGTACAGTCACCAAAAGAAATAAGTAACCAGGGCCATCGGATATACTTGAAATTTAGTAAGAAACCGATGGATATTTTCGAATGAAATTTCATTTGATGAATGAACTGTTTGTTTTCTATTGATTAAATTAAATTTTATTCGCAAACATCCTTCGGTTTCTAAGTAAACTTCAACTATGTCCGACGACACTGTTTACTTACATATATTATTTCCTTTGGTGACCGTACATGAACGTCACAGACTACAGATACCTAATAGCATCACTAACAACTAAACTAAAAGTCGTGAGAGCTGCACACGCTCGTCTTTTACAAGACGACGATTTATAATGCTAGGTACTACACGTACATATCCGTTCCGTTCCGTTCCGTGGCATCCTAGTTGCGCTGTGAACAAAAAAAGATGGGACGTGTGTGACGAAAATTGGGACTTTCACCTTACTAATGATAGGGGTCATCCGAAGACGGAATGAAGTCATTTTGGAAATGATAAGGTTGTTGTGTTGATAATGTATTAAGTATAGAAGGATGTTCTTTTTTGAAGGTAGTTTACAATGCAGTCACACATACAGACACGAAAAGCGAAAAAATTAGGTAAAAAAGAATTGGTGGGACGTAGAGACTAGCTTCCGCCCGCGGCTTCGCCCGCGATATCCTTCCCCGGGATGCAATCTGTCTCTCTGCCAAATTACATCGAAATCCGTTCAGTGCTTTAGGCGTGAAAAGGGGAAAATACAGACAGACAGACAGAGTTACTTTCGAATTTATAATATTAGTATGGACGATGTTACGAGTTGTAGGTCGTAGGTTCGAACCCAGACAGGCGCTTTACTTTGTGTAAATTATTTCATCACCACTGCTATCAAAACGGTGAAGGAAAACATCGTGAGGAAATCGGCATGTCCTAGAACCAAAAATTCGAAGACATGTGACATCTGCCAATCCGCACTGGGCCCGCGTGGTGGATTACGGCCCACTCCCTCTCACCGAGAGGAGGACTGTGTCCCAGCAGTGGGAACATTATAGGCTGATTATGGGATTATGAGTATGGATTTATGTTAGGCTTTTTACATCAGCCGATTTATTCTGTAAAAATCTCACCGTGAAAACTTAGGTAAAGTCAGCTTGGAGTGAGCTGTCATTCTATCTGCTGCTAGGGATTGGTAGCTTAGAGTAAGAAAGCTATAGAGCAGGGGTGTCAAACTTAATTTTGCAGAGGGCCATATATTAGATTTAGAATGTGTAGGCGGGCCAGGTTCAAATTAAAATACTAAAACATACTAAATTATTTTAACATCTTTATTTATTTAGTTATATATAGTTGTTACAAATCATACCAAAAGTAAGAAAGAGGGTGAGGGAGGGGCGCAGTATGCGTTAGCTGCACGGACGAAATAGAAGACGACTTCGCGCACGCACGAGAGAGAGAGAAAAGCATAACTAACACTCTCACTCGTCTTGTCAGGCGCTACTCTTGAAATTACTTTTAAGTAAAGCGCGCGTATTTTGAAATCTGCGTAGAGGCATTGAGTGCAGTCTAATTAAATCTCAAAAAAAAAGATTCATTTATCTGTGATATATTGTGATCACGGGCCGTATCGAAATGGCCCGAGGGCCGGATTCGGCCCGCGGGCCGTATCTTTGACATGACTGCTATAGAGCATCGGGTAGCGTGGCCGCACATGAGACAAAAAACTAACTTAACTAACATAGGCTACATAAGTAGCTGCCTTGAAAAAACTGGCAGGCACTGAGAGACGGAAATAGTATAGCTTTATCCTTTTCTGTTACTTATAATAGCTCAATACTTTATCCCTTTCTTGTGGAAATGAAATGGAGCTACCCGCCGTCTATACTTTTCTTTGTCTAAGATTGGTAGTGTTGACAGCCCACTTCACGCTCACTTCACCTTAGTTTGGTTATTATTAGTTTTGTTAGTTCGGCTATTATTTTAGTAGATAACTTGTGGTGTCTTACGACTTTCAAGCGAACGAAGTCGCGTGCAGGAGCTAGTAGGACTAATAAAACTAAATTAACATATCGTTTCTAGCTTTACTTGCAAATGGCCATATTTTCTATAGAATGCAAGTGGATTAGCTTAACATGTGGCTCTATGGCGTTTTTATGATAATACGTGCTATTTGCTAGAAGGTACTACTTATATGGTATGATTACTTTTATTATTTTTATTTATTTAATGTGTAAATGGAAGTCGTTCTCATTGATTTATTATAAGTATCTATACGTAATGTATTTTATTACATGGAGCTACTATTAATTTTATTATTTCTTATCTTTACTAATATTATAAATGACAGTGTGAGTGTGGGTGTTTTATGGTGTATGTATTTTTTTTAAATTTTGATTACGTTATAATTATTAACATTCTTTTTCCAAGTTAGATTTCTACCACCAACCACCAATCTTATGGAAAAGTAATAATGGTAGAAATCTAACTTAGAGAGATGTATTAATGTTTCTAATACTTCTAATCTAATTCTCTAAATATGTACCTCTTATTGTCGCGAATCATATTTTGATCAAGATACAACCTGACACTGACCTGCAAATTGGAAAAAACGTAAGGAAATTTTAATTTCGCGGTCTCAATTACCATTCACCTTAATATCTTAATTTTGAATAGAGAACAGAAAAAATAGGGGTTTTATAGAAACTATTAAGCTTTTTTCAGCTGAGTGCGTCGAGCGCAAAGAATCACACTAATATTATAAAAGCGAAAGTTTGTCGGGGTGTGTGTGTGTGTGTGTGTTTATATATTTGTGTCTAGGCAAAACTTACGACTCAATGGGTCCCTTTTAATGGCAAGCGACATCGTGGCAGGCCCAGATGGAGATGGCGGGTTGAGCTGGACTCCTTCAACAAGAACTGGTCCTTAGCAGTTTTCAACAGAGAGAAGTGGACAGAGAGTAGGGAGGCTTTTGCGCTGCAGTGGGACATCACAGGCTAATAATCACAGTAATATTATGAAGGCGAAAGTCTTCACGCTCAAACGGCTGGACCAATTTTGATAAAATTTTGTATGAAGGTAGTTTACTCCCAGGATTAAAATATAGGCTTTTTATCCCAATATTCCCACAGGATCGACACTTATGCGGGTGAAACCGCGGGGCGCAGCTAGTGCATACATAAACTAACGCCATCTTTCCATAGACAGAAACTACAGAACTCCACCTGCTACGAGCCTTACATACGTCTTTTGTTGAATATTTATATATTGCCAATCAGAGATTTCAAGAAAAGGTACTCGTGGCTAAGTAATAACAGCAGCACGGGTCGATAGATCAGGTTAGGCTACGCTTGCCGCAGTTGGTCTATGGATGGGTGACCATCTTTACATACCAAGACCCCTCTGTGCCTAGGAAAGCATGTTAAGCCGTTAGTTTCGGCTGTCATTCGTGGAGATTGAAAGTCGTTAAGAGTCGTCAGAAGCCAGTCTTACCAAGAGATATCGTTTTACCCAGTAACTGGGTTGTGGAGATCAGACAGGCAGTCGCTCAATGTAAAATACTGGTATTCAGCTGCATCCGGTTTGACTGGAAGCCGACCCCAAAATAGTTGGGAAAAGGCTGAGCAGATAAGATTCCAAGAAGAAGTTAAGATGCGCAAAACTGACTTATTTACGAAGATCATGACAACATATATAAAATTTTACCACCACAGCTAAATCATCATAAAAATTCTAATATACGCAATATTATTGAGCTCGTTCTAACTTTCTAGAGCTGCATATAAATGGCTGTTAATGCGATGACACCGCGATAATCTTGGCCGAGGTAAACAGAAATACTAGTTTTCTGTAATTACAGCTTGTACTTGACGTTACAAGTACACATTCTATAGGGGTTTAGTTCAATGTCCAACGCGTTGGAACGGTCTATATCTAGGGTCTTGATAGCCCTGGTCGCGTGTGTGGTCCGCAAAGGACATTTTTATCTCTTCCTTATATGTATTGGCGAGGTTTTTCATAGCATATACTTATCGATAGTCTCTTTTCAAACTAAGATAACAGACGTTACCCAAAAAGCCGCTAAACTTAAGTGAGACTGGGCCGGAGATATTGCCGCATGTCAGATGACAATTGGGCTAAGAGAACCACCGATTCTTTCTGTTTTATTTTCCTTTTGTTACTTTTTTTTTTTATATATAACTTGGATTTTTATTTGACTGTGTTTAGTTTAGTTTGTGATCTTCCTGTACGAGTCGCAATAAATACTTTTTCTTTCTTTCTTTCTTATTAGCTCCCACTAAACGCACGACGCCATCGCGGCAGGTCATGACGAAGATGGCGGAACAAGCTTGACTGTTACCATAAGGACTGGCAAAAGACAGAATTGTATGGAATAGGGAGACGGATGCCTTTGCCCTGCAGTGGAACAGTACAGGCTAGTAAGATTAGATTAGATACTTATCGACTTTTTTATTAGTTATCTGTGTTCAGTTCAACGAGTCGATTGCAACGTTAAGGTTGTCAGCTCGTAACATCAGGAAGTTAATGTAAAACCTGACAACTTACTTAATTTTATTCCTGCCTCTTTACGGATTACTAGCGTGGGTTTTACGACCTTGCAAAACATCAAGATTTCTTACTGTATGTTAGTTTCATAATAAAGTATTATACACATGAATGAACCTTCCGGAATAAATTGTCTAAATGATGTTGAAAACCGCATCAAAATCCGTTGCGTAGTTTAGAAGAATAGTGCAATCACATAGACAATCACGAAAAGCTACTTTAATTTATAACTTAAAGATATACAGGATCAAATTAAATTAGCTAGCGAAATTCTGCAGAGATGATGGGTATCGACATCTAAAGTACGATTAAATAAAATAAAATCATATTTGATTTAATTAGGTTTTTTTTTGGTAAATAAAATTAAAATAAAATATTTTTAATTCAGACATCAAGGATCCATAGGTACATTATATATAACAATATTACATAAATGAAAATTTAAATTAAAATGAAGATTAAAATAAAAAATAAAAATGAAAAATAAGAATCAAAATTAAAATCAACAACAAAATTAAAATGTAAATTAAAATAATAATTAAAATTGACCGATGTAATAAGGGACCTCCACAGCGGAGATAATATCCTGTCTTCAAGATTACGTTGCGGCTGCCACGCATTCCTCAGATCAAGGATACAGTCCTTTTGCGAATGATGGCATGGAAGCCATCAGTGCGAAACAACGCGAACATCCCCAATGCACTAAGTTAAGAAATAACTATTTACACTAGGATACTAAATTAATTGACTAACTACCTTACTATACAAAAACAAAGGCGTCAAAGTACTCGTCCGCATCGCTGTCATCCGGAAACGTGCCCAGAATACTCGCAGCATTGCCACGTTGAATGGCAACAATTATTTGTTGTTTTTTTTAAGGGCCAACGACCGCTGGTAGTGTTGTTGCTCGAAGTTTGACTTGAGAAAATCTGTTTTCTTTTGTATTATCGTGTTTAATTATCGACACTCATAACGCTTGTAAAAACTACACACAAATAAAACTGATTTACAGGCGCAGAAATTTGAGCCCACAAAAAATACCAAAGGCCAATGCTCTTGGATGTATGGAATCCCGTACCGTGCTGCATCAAAGTCAAACTTTGTTTTTTATAGATTACACTTATAACTACACTACAAAACCGGGGTTTCGGAGATTCAAAACATTCTAAATAACATAAAAACTAGGTACTTTATTTTGTTTGACACGAACGGCCATTATTGCTCTATAAAACAGCCTATTCTATTCTAGTTAAAGTCTGTTTCACGAAAGAAGTCTCGTAGAAATGGTGCCACTGGCGTGCGACGGAATCCTAAATATTGATTGATTTATGTATCTCGCCATCTTAATAGAGGCACTGGGTAATTAAATGAACAACCTTAAATAGAGAGAAGTGTCTGAGGTAGGAGGGTGGTGTAGGAGTGTTGCTAACTATATAATAATTATTAGTTCAACTTATTGCCGCGGGACTTCTTTCGTGAAACGGACTCTATTTTTAATTAATGTAGAATCGTCAAATTATAATTTTTTGGATGTTTTTTGTAAAACATCATAGCACTTTCAAAATTGATGGTTATAATCATATCATTTGGAACGGAACGTCATGTAAAGGGAATAAAACAATATCAACACTTTTTTACTTCAAATTCCTTGTTAAAAAATTAAATGCCCAACGCGTAATGTCGTAAAAAATTATGAAAATAATTACTACAATATTTTGATCTTGATGCATGAGACTTTTTGGTACGACTTTTGGTCATTCTCCTTTATTTATTTTTGTTTTATTTCTTCATGTTTAGATACCATCACGTCACGCTTGCGGAGTTTCGCTTACTAATTTAATACGACCCTGTATAATCCTGTAATAAACCAATCTACCTTGAAGACAAAAATGACTAAGACACTTAGAACAAGTACCTAGGACCATGAAAAATATAACTGATTAACATTAAACGGACGTAAATAATAACTCTTCACGATTATAATAATGATTAATTTTCTTGTTTTTCCTTAGCAAAATAATTATAGAAGCAATTACAATGATCGTGGTCTGACTGTCTGAGTGACGGTATCCTGGGAACTTTAGCCATGAAGTCATCAGTAGCACGAAGCCAGAGGAATGTTCTTCGATTTATTTACTTGGATTCAATGCAGAAACAAATAGGTGTTTTATTTCCTGTGCTATTAACTGATGGTTATACCTTATAGGAAGGTTGGGTGTACCACGAGGTTTTGTTTTTATTGCAGTAGGTAAGTAACTCTTGAAGGTCGTTTATTATTTAAATGATAAATGATTTATTTTCTGTAAGTAGGTTTGTACAAACACTTTTACACGTCAATCATATTTTTTTTTAATCTAGATGAGGTCGGCGTTTCCTATCTGACTATTCTGAGAAGAAAGGCCGAAACAAACTCAGAGGTCACAGTCTTTTTTAAATTCCAGACAAAATCTTGGTCAGATCATGTGAAGACCATGTAAATTGGTGAACCACACAGATTGAGCGGACCTGTCCAGTCAGTGCACGCATTTGTCAAAAATCGTGCAGATCAACTCAGAACTTGAGGAGCTCAACGATTCGACGAACAATACCAAAGAAAGGACATTTGTGGTGGCCGCGTAAATTACTCAAACTATCAGATCATGATTTAAACTAACTAAGAAGGAAAACAGAAAAAAGAAATGACCCACATAGTCCTGATATTCACAATAATTAAATAAAATAAAAAAAACTTTACAAAGTAAATATGTTTGAGTGCACTACGAGCTTCTGTTTTTATTACAGTTGGTGAGTAATTAATTGTTGGAGGTCGCTTATAAGCTTGGAGGGGCCCGTGGCTAAATAATAATAGCCGCACAGGTCGATCGATCAGGTTAAGCTACGCTTGCCGCGGTTGGTCTGTGGATGGGTGACCATCTTTACATACCGTGACCCCTCCGTGCCTCGGAGAGCACGTTAAGCCGTTGGTCCCGGCTGTCATTTGTGGATCTTTGACAGTCGTTACGGGTAGTCAGAAGCCCGAAAGTCTGACAACCAGTCTTACCAAGAGATATCGTATTACCCAGTAACTGGGTTGTGGAGGTCAGATAGGCAGTCGCTCCATGTAAAATACTGGTATTCAGCTGAATCCGGTTAGACTGGAAGCCGACCCCAACATAGTTGGGAAAAAGGCTAGGCAGATGATGATGAGGTGTATCCTATGTAATACGATACAATAGAAAATCAATTGTGGCTCATTAGCGGAGCTTGAGGGGCCACAATTTTGGTTGCGGGTTCAAAATTTTGTTTTTTTTTTACCTTTCAGATGTCACATAAGCCTTCTTAAACAGGTTCTTATCCTGTATAAGAACAAACTGTAACCATGAATTCAGCACAATATTCTAGATCCCCCCCCCCTTGCCCTCTAGGTTCCCTCTAGCGTAGAAATATTGGGTTACTCCCGTTTGGGAACGCTCCCGTTTGGTAACGCTACCTAGCACACACCTTAAAATACAGTCAGAGTAAAAAGTTCTGGTGTGCCGAATTTATTTTATATTAATTTTATTTTCTACTTTTAAAACTACCATATTAATGACTAAGTACTGCATCGAATACAAATGACAATATTTTTAAGAATCAAAGTTAAAAAATTCTAACGAAATAAGTGCAGGTACAAAAAAGTTCGGAGTACGCCCGTATCCTGAGCTGTAAAAGAAATCCGTTTTAAAAAAAAAACTGTTTTATATTTATCAAAAAACAAAGTTACAAAAAAAAATCAGTTGTTTCATAGACAAGTGCAATACTGACGCGGTCAAAATGTATGGAACAGCATTTTTTTTTTACTAACCGACGAAAAATTTCAACGTAGGGGCCACATTAGCAAGCACTGGCAAAACTAATGCATAAGCGAATTAAGGAGCTATGAAATAACTCCTAACATTGAAATTAAAAAGAGATTTTTTAACTATCTAAATAGTAGTGATGATGCGTCTATGGATTTTACCAATCTTTGACTGGCTATAGTGACTAAAATATTGGATATATTTTGTTGAATTTTTCTATGCAGATTGGGAACTTCATTAGATATATCATCATTTCAGCCGAAAGACGTCCACTGCTGGACATAGGCCTCTCCCAAGCCCCTTCACTTCGACCGGGTCTGTTCTTCTCGCATCCAACGGGTTCAATTAGATATATGAGTTTAATTTATTGCCAGATTATTGTCTCCACCGTGTATAGGTACCTAAATCTTCAACTATTTTTCGCACGGTCGGAAATCGCCAAAATATTATGACAAAATATAGTACGTGGAGATCCAGAAAGACAATTACTTAAAGGCGAAATTGTGCAAGCGCCAAATATTTTGATGTATTTTATTAAGTTTCAAGTTAAGATGTACATTTTCTTTATCCATTTAAGAACTAGTTTAAAGCTCGAGATATCACGGATGAGAAGTTACTGGCTCATCGCCAAAAAGGCTAAAGTTTTCAGTACTCACTGTAACAGTCGTTATCGGTAGTTGAGTCTTTTGTTAACTTGGTGCTTACCTGTGGAAAAAGAGAATTATTATTATTTATATAAGTTATATTATCTTTAACATTAAAACCTTATTGATATACAAGACAGATAGATATTTAAACCACTCTGTATTATACAGGGTGGCTGATGTCCCAACATCAACACGCAAACTAACCATGAATTTAGCACAGAAAGCGTAGAAAATTTTCATTAAAAAAAACAGCCTTTTTTATATACAATTGCGTTACCCACGCGGTTAAAATGCTTTTTTTTTTTAACTAGCTGCGCCCCGCGATTTCACCCGCGTAAATGTCGATCCCGTGGGACTATCGGGATAAAAAGTAGCCTATGTGTTAATCCAGGGTGTCAGCTACCTCCATACAAAATTTTATCTAAATTGGTCCAGCCGTTTGAGCGTGAAGAAGTAACAAACATATAAACACACACACACTCACAAACTTTCTCCTTTATAACACTAGTGTGATAATCGACAAAAAAAAATTCAACGCAGGGGTTCAGAATCATGTGCTGAATCCAAGGTAACAGGTTGCGCGTCGATAGGACACCGGCTAAGCCACCCTCTATACACCATAAAAATACAGATAAAAAATGTAGAAATTTTACAAAGGGTGACACAATGGGCGGTCTTGTCGCTAAAAGCGATACAAGCCGTGTACCCGACGGGATTTCCCATCGGCAAAAATGACGAAATCCATACGAACTTCCTCTATGTAACCCGTTTAGGTGGAAAATAAATAAATAATAACAGCCGCAAAGGTCGATCGATCAGGTAGATACGCTTGCCGCGGTTGGTCTGCGGATGGGTGACCATCTCTACATACTGAGACCCCTCCGTGCCGTTGCTAAGCCGTTGGGCGTGGCTCTCATTAATCGTTACGGGTAGTCAGAAGCCCGTAAGTCTGACAACCAGGCTTATCAAGTGATATCATATTACTTTGGTGACCTGTAATACAGGTTTTCATTACCTACCACAGGCACCAGTGATTCACAAATGTTTGCATGTTGTATACTTATGATACCAAATAAATAAAAATAAATAAAATATTACCCAGTAACTGGGTTGTGGAGGTCAGATAGGCAGTCGCTCCATGTAAAATACTGGTATTCAGCTGAATCCGGTTACACTGGAAGCCGACCCCAACATAGATGGGACAAGGCTTGGCAGATGATTTTCAAAAATCCTTCCTCACTGCTCATTTTCGTCATTTTTGATACTTGTGTGCAAAATTTCATGCGTACGTTGACTGTCAGTGAATGAATTAATGAAATTAAGATTTTTATTAAAGAGAAGTAGATATGATAATTTACACAATGGATCTGGTCCGCGTGGTGCCGGACTTAAAGAATAGCACCACCCCATACTCCCCGTGGGTGTCGTAAAAGGAGACTAAGGGGCGTACCGGAGAATGGACAGCAGCGTTCTCTATGCATTCCACCACCATATCATACTGCGATCGCCAACCCGCCTGCCAAGCGTGGCGATTATGGCAAACCCCCCCTTTTAGGGGAGGCCTATGTCCAACAGTGAACGTCTTTAGGCTGAAATGATGACACAATGGATCTAGTAATTAAAGAATGGAAAGAATGGTCTAGTAATTAAAGAATGGAAAAACTATTGCAAATTTTGATCGTGTCTTTTCATTGATTGCCGAAATGACGTTGATGATGATAAATGCACAAACCCAACTGAGCCTTTGTACGTATTTCTAACACTTGTGTAATTTGCAAAAGCCTTGATATTATACAATTTCAAAACATTGCAAATAGGCAGGTTCGTTTATTTTGTACTAGCTGACCGGTCAGACGTAGTCCTGTTCTTGATTCGAAAGACACGTGGCGCCATCTATTATCATAATACAGTTATTGTTGTTTTCCTCGGGAACAGCATTTTTTTTCGGGATAAAAGATACCATATGTCCGTTTCTGTACATCTGACAACGTATATAATGCAAAATTTCAGGATGATCGGTTCAGTGGTTTAGGCGTGAAAAGGTAACAAACAAACAAACTTACTATTATAATATTAGTTAGTATTAAAATTACCTTGAAGATATATCTGAAAATCTTTAAGGTCCTCAGTCTGTAATGTTTTCACATCAAAACACTTAAAACAAGGATGCCTGGTCTATATTATGCTAATATTGTGCAGCCGACCAGACAGCGTAAGTACTGGTGACTTTAAATTCTAAACAAATGTTCTTACGGAAGAATTCTTAGGGTACGTCCACATATTTAACGAGCGCAAGATCAATCTTAACTCAAATTTTGTATGATGGGTATACAGGGTTATTGGTAAAATATTGTCGACCTCTTAAGAGGTCATTGTACTCATCATTATGAACAACTTTTACTATGGGACCAAACCTGAAATCGCGAAAAACCAATTAGCTGCTTCCTACATTTTGACGAGTTATACGAACATTCCCCCCCAAAATTGGGGTAGGCCTATGTCCAGCAGTGGACGTCTTTCGGCTGAAATGATGATGATGATGATACGAACATAAGTGTAGAGAACAGCTGTTTTTTTTCCGCGATTTCAGGTTTTGTCCCATAATAAAAGTTGATCATAATGATGAGTACAATGACCTCATAAGAGGTAGTTAATGTTTTACCAATAACCGTGCATAGACATACATAACATGCCTGTAATCCCTGAAGGGTTTTCTAGCACTGACTTATTTAAACAAAAAAATCTAATAAAATATTTGACACCCCGTTCTATAAGCTTGCTTGAATGTTCGAATGGATCCCGCGCCAAACTATAGCCAGCCTGCACTACATAATGCTGGGGCCACACGTTGGACATAATTTGACCCAAGATGTAGCCTTGGAGCATTGGCTCCAATGTGTGTATCGGGACTGGACAGATATTGGACAGGATTTTACTGATTTTTCTCAACATTGGATGTGGTGCCAAGTCTGAACCAATGGACAAGGCCAATGTGTAGCGCCGGCATAAGGTTAGGCTACAAAGATAGCCTTTACAGTATACCCATACTTCGCCATTAATGTTTCAGTCTAATATATAGGGGGCGCACCTATTGTTATCAACCGGACACAAATCCAAGATTCCGGGCTGCTGCTGAGAAATTCCTGGGCAAAGTGTTATTGGTTTTCCACCAATAACACTTGGCCCGACCTGAGGATCGGACACAGGAACTCGAGTTCAGCAGTAGCGCTTGCGACCACTGGATTAAGGCTCCTTCAAACAGGCGCGACACGCGATATAATCGCGCGCGACACAAAGGCACCGCTCGTTGCACGACTTGCGGTGCCTTTGCGTCGCGCGCGATTTTATCGCATGTCGCGCCTGTTTGAAGGAGCCTTCAATTGGGTTATTAGTATAAGTTATTTGATAATTTCCCACCCAAAATAAAGGGTCAGTTGGTAGCTGCAAAGTTATAGGTAAATGTATTTAAGTAACAAAACATGACTTCAAAGTTCACCCCACATTGATATACCAGATTCGCCGCACTTTTTATTCTTTATTTGCCTCATCATTTATGACGCGTACCATCTAGGAATTAACCATGCACGTGCACCTTTACTTACATCACCTAACATGTGCATCACTACTAATTATTATACAGTATTTATACAGTAGTATACGCAAATATGCCAATTAAGCTTGTACAGACCGCTTCCATGAGTTCATCGCATTAAAATTTTTAGCCTCGCTTACATTTTGTTCGATGTTATGTCCTAACATACTAAGTATTACTTTAGTATTCTTTAGGGTTGTCTGTGTGGTGCCGGACTTAAAGAATTGCACCACCCCTTACTTCCCGTGGATGTCGTAAAAGGCGACTAAGGGTCTTACCGGAGAATGGGCAGCAGCGTTCTCTATTTATTCCACCATCATACCATACTGCGATCGCCAACCCGCCTGCCAAGCGTGGCGATTATGGCAAACCCCCCCAAAATTGGGGGAGGCCTATGTCCAGCAGTGAACGTCTATAGGCTGAAACGACGACGATTCTTTAGGGTTGTAGACCTAAGAAGTAATATGTATAAAAAAAAGGACGACAGAACTGAAAACAAAACACAAACCGAATACTTTGCCATCACTCACTGACATATCGGATATACATTAAAACCGAGTACATCCTGAGGACAGCCGAACACATCCGAAGCGGGTATTTTGTGAATCGCCTTATAAACAAAACACGCGCGGTGTCGCTTACGGTAACAGTGTCGCGAGTTCAATGGTTTTTTCCAATCTCAAAAAGTGCCCAACGCGTCTAAAGAGGTTTTCACTTCAAAAAACATTTTATCTTTTTAGGGTTCCGTTGCCAAATGGCAAAAAACGGAACCCTTATAGATTCGTCATGTCTGTCTGTCCGTCTGTCTGTCCGTCCGTATGTCACAGCCACTTTTCTCCGAAACTATAAGGACTATACTGTTGAAACTTGGTAAGTAGATGTATTCTGTGAACCGCATTAAGATTTTCACACAATCATAGAAAAAAAACAATAAATGTTGTGTTCCCCATACTTAGAACTGAAACTAAAAAAATTGTTTTTCGTCAAACCCATACGTGTGGGGTATCTATGGATAGGACTTCAAAAATGATATTGAGGTTTCTAATATCATTTTTTTCTAAACTGAATAGTTTGCGCGAGAAGACACTTCCAAAGTGGTAAAATGTGTGTCCCCCCGGGACACACATTTTACGTAACTTCTAAAATAAGAGAATGATAAAACTAAAAAAAAATATATGATGTACAATACCATGTAAACTTCCACCGAAAATTGGTTTGAACGAGATCTAGTAAGTAGTTTTTTTTTAATACGTCATAAATCGTAAACCGCAATTTACATTTCATTCAATCAACTCAAATATAAAAATAATAAAAAAAACATTTAATTTCATAAACATAAACCTTATTCATAAACCCGGATGTTACGGAACCCTCGGTGCGCGAGTCCGACTCGCTCTTGCCCGGTTTTTTCCATAACGTGATATTTAGATAGGAATGAGAAAATCTGAATATACAGTATCTATCAGAGATTAGATTAGAGAGCAGTGGTGGCACAGTGGTATCCGCCGCGATTTACGAGTTTGTAGGTCGTATGTTCGAACCCAGACAGGCGCTTTACTTTGTGTAAATTATTTCATCACCACTGCTCTAGAAACGGTGAAGAAAAACATCGTGAGGAGACCGGCATGTCCTAGAATCAAAAATTCGAAGACATGTGACATCCACCAACCCGCACTGGGCCCGCGTGGTGGATTACGGCCCACTCCCTCTCACAGAGAGGCCTGTGTCCCAGCAGTGGGAGTGGGGCTTATTATAATTACGACAGTATCTATCAGAAGGAGTGGTACTGTGGTACTGACAATTTTCTCTATGAGACCACCATCGTAATCGCGAAAAAAAAATTTCAATAACCCAAATGTATGGGACAGCTGATAATTTTTCGCGATTAAATTGTTTAATGGAGACAGTTGTTCAGTGTGATGTCTACACCCCCCCCTTAAATCGGACCATACTTTCCTAATACATGCTGTATAAAGGGTCCATTGGCTAACTCACAACGTTATTTCACGATGAAAATAAAATGAAATTATGTAGGTAAGACGAAAACTTTTATGAAAATTTCAATTAAAAATACGGTACCTCATTTAAATAAATAAATTGGAAAAAGGTTGTGTGTTGCGGGCTTTACGAAGGGTAAGAGACACTGTTGCCGGAAGGGCCGAAATATAAATAGACAGTTTTATCGATTGAAAAGGGTTGAATACCTGTGCCCCGTAAAATTGGCAGGATGTCCCATCCCTAAAGCTTGAATTTTATTTTTGTTTCCATTTTTTGTGTGTGCATTTTCAATTTCCAATGTTTTGGGGCCGATAAGTTAGGCTAGGTACTAGTAGTTTATTTAAAACATGTACATTCGTTATTCATCAATTTTTACACTTAAGTAAGTACTCCATTTTGCTTTTAAGCCTCACAAAATGTCAAAAAAAACAAAATTTCCCACTTTGAAAGACACACAAACTCGTTCACTTACATCGCTAACACAGTAAAAACTACATTGCAACTAACAAAGGCAGTAAAAAGTAGCAATAAACTTGTTTTTATTAAATATTCCAATTACCATCTTAATTAAACAGCGGCCTTTAAGATCCGAAGCTATTACATAGACAATAAATGCTTGATAATTATAGCAACACTGGTGTAATTGAAAAAATCAATGACAAAAAAGTGCGTTTAAAATCTATGAATGATGGCTCGATTTTAAACGGACTTTGTTAAATTATGGTAACTTGATATGAGCATGAGAACATTGTTCATAAATAAATTGAGCAACAATCGGTAATTAGTGGAAAATACCTAGATTTGATAAGTTTTTAGGTCGTCTTATACCTACCTACAATTATATTTTTTTTACCTATTTTACAATATAATTTAAATCCAATTAGATAAATTTTTAATTTAGATGCTTTGTCTTTGGTAGCACACAAGACTGACTACATCAAATTCCTGATAAATTTGATGAGACAAGATTGATTTAATTAAAAGGGATTTATTAGATGTCAGCAGAACACACAAATATGTATAACGAGACAGTTCACAGCGCAAGAGAGAGAGAGAGAGACGACAAAACAAAAGCTACAGAAGATTGCGTTTCATTTACATTTCTAACATTAATTTCACATTATATTTTAAATCCAATTAGGTGAATGATTATTTTGAAGTATATAATTATACAAAATTAGATAAAGCTTCATCTTGGCAAACAGTTAACACTGACAAGAATGATTTCGTTTTTCTCAATAAAACAAACAAAGAACTGACACGTTTTTACGTAAAATAAGCTTCCAGTATTATTTTTATCTTTGTACGCAACAAAATAATTACCCGACACGTTAACATCAAGGTTATAGAAGCATGGTGGTGTTAATCACGCGATAATGAGTCGGATGACGTCACGCATCGATTGGGCGTTAGGCCGATGACTGATGCTCTCACCCTACTTTAGGTCGAGGCATACAAAGTAGGTACATTGATTCGATGTTCCGTGATAACATTTGTAAGGTTTCTGGTGTCAAGCGTTGGTTTTGGTGGTAATTATGTCAAGCCAACTAAGGCTGACCTTTGGTTAAATGATTCTGTGGTCGCAGCTGGATAAATGTGGAAATGGATGGTATCTTCTGATTAAATTCATTCTTCACTGACAGACAACGCATAACGTAAACTATGAAATTTTGCAACAAGGGTTCCTTATATAACAAAAGTGAGTACTAAAGAAGGATTTTGGAAATTCTACCCCGAAAGGGGGTCAAAATGGGGAGCAAAGTGTATATATCCATCATGTCTTGCATATCAGTTTGTTAGAAAGCCGTGTGCCAGATGTGATGTCTTTGATGTGTATGTGTCTGTGTTTGTGTCTGTGATGTGTCTATGATGTGTCTGTGTATATGTCTGTGATGTGATGAAGATGATTTGTTAGTGGTGTCATGGTAGGGATGAGACATTTTACTCAAAACTTCTGCACTAGGGTCGCCTTGATTTTTTTAAAGTTCTGATTTCGGTGAAGGATAAACATCGTGAGGAAACCTGGACTTTATAGTTAATATACATCTGAAATCGCCAACACGTCTTGAATAAGCGTGGTGATCAATACTGGTGCCTCCTCTGTATGAGAAGGGGCCTTTGTGGACCAGGCGGGTATTATTATATTACTATTACAACTGTAGCCTCTGCTTGGTCAAAAACCCGTCCAGGTTTAGCTCGAAAAGTAGATACTTTAACCTCTAGGTAAGAAAAAACTTATTTTAATAATAAATTATTTTTTAACCAGCCTCGAGGGTACATACTTTTGCTGTTTTTGCTCTACAAATTCCCGACAGCAATAAATACATTCTTCATTAATTGAATTAAGTAATTAGAACTTTTTGCTATGCGTAAAATATAGCCAGTTCTAGGTATATTTTTTGTTCGACATCGAATTACTTTTAATTCCGAATCGAAACACATAGTATTATTTATTACAATGGTTTCAGCATATACACACAATATTGAATCTTATTGTGTGAAAATAAGGAAGAGATTTGTTTTTACGTTGCAAACGGATTCGTCAAACTTTTTTGTTCAATGTATCTACACATGGCCATTTTATTTGATCGTATCAAAAGTAATTTAATTTCTACAAGTATGGGTGTAAAAAGTTTATGCTTTTGTTACATAATTACCCTGTACTGTGTGCTTCGTGATGTATTTGACAAAAAACTCTACTTTTGCGAAGTACGGCAACAAAAGTCACTTATCAAAACATGGACATATAAATGTATGATATTATAGAGGTATGAGGAACAGGGTGTAAAGTTCACTCATACTCTTTAGAAAAGGGAGGATCCTCCGACCAGACGGGTGTTGGGTCTGGCGGACAACTGTCCAAATGATTCATATCGGCCTATCGGGCTGTTGTATCTATAACGTATATACATATATACGGAGTATAAACTCTGCTTGTGAGATGCAGGATTTTGCGTGACGTCAGTATGACGCGTTGTTTGCATGTGGCGTTGTAGATACAACAATAAACAAACAACAACAACATGATTATTATTATTTTATTATATTATTATTAGCCTGTGATGTCCCACTGCAGGGCAAAAGCCTCCCTACTCTCTTTCCACTTCTCTCCGTTGAAAGCTGCTAAGGACCAGTTCTTGTTGAAGGAGTCCAGCTCATCCCGCCATCTCCGTCTGGGCCTGCCACTATGTGGCTTGCCATAAAAAGGGACCCATTGGGTCGTAAGTATTGCCCAGTGTTTGTCTGACATGTGGCTGATGTGTGATATATGTTAAAGCGAGTGTAAAAAGACACTTAGTCTTCACGAAGCCGAGAGCCACCTGTTCCCATGATTGTGATCATTATTTTTGTACTGGACCTGGGGACTTTCTGTTTACGGAGATACTGCAGGTTTCCAGGTTTTTGTTAATTTTTTAACGAGCCGAAGTTTTAAATTGAGGGAGGCCGTAGCCCAGCAGTGGGACAGTGTCTAGGCTAAACAAAAAAAAAGTTTTAAATGTAATAACTTATTTTTAAATTTCCCACGACCCCAGTACCGTTGGGCGTTGTATACATCCCCCATAAGCACAATGTTTCGCGTGCGTTACATTACATACTGCGTAGACGACGGTTATACAGAGTTATTGGTAAAACATTAATAACCTCTTAAGAGATTGTACTCATCATTATGAACAACTTTTACTATGGAATTAATCCTGAAATTGCGAAAAAAAATCAACTGTTCCCTATATTTTTACGAGTTATATACGAACATAAATGTAGGGAACAGCTGATTTTTTTTATAATGGATCTCTTTACACCATGCATAGAACGAACGCCTGAATTAAATGGTTACCGCTATTGCTAATGTAACCTACGTCACTTCCTCAGTAAGTACAAAGGTAGGTACTTATGTTATCTATTCTTGGAAGCACTCAACTAAGAAATATGTATTACACAAATTGCCGACAAAAGTAATTCAGCCAATTTTAAAAGCAGTTACGAAAAGTTACACAAAGGAGACGGATGGTGGGTGTTTTACTGCCTAGATCATTACAAAGATTATCTACTCTACTGACTCTTTAATTTTACTAAAGAATGTTGCTTATAATAATACCAGCCTATTAATGCCCCAGTTCAGGGCAAAGGCTTCTTCTCAAACAGAGAAGGCACGAGCAAAATTTTCATAATTGGTCCACAATTATTTATGAAAGTATCGATTAAAAAATTTTGAAAATCCAAAAGTGCACGGGTCATAATGCTCATTTGATCGTATAAAAACCATAGATTTACTTAGATATTATATTAGTTCGTTTTTTAATAATTATAATTAAACTACTTTGAATAAAAGAGCCATTTTCAATAGGGTTCTTCCAATGGGTGAAACGAATCTATAAAAAAAATGACTCAGTTAATTGATTTTTTCGCAAGCACACTTGATTGACGGGAATTTTTTTTTTGAAATATTTAGATGTTTTTTTCGTTTTTACTGCATTAAATAAATTTTCGAAAAGTACACAATTAATCTCCATTAAATTATCTATACAATGGTATATAAATTAAGTGGGTTCTGTGCACTAGCCGAAGAATAGAAACAGGTGCAGAAAGGAGGCCAAAGATTTTTTTCGTAAAGCACTCTATAATGCTTCGCATAATGAGTCGTGCATAACAATGTAAGCAAACAGATGGACATAGAACCTCCTACTTCTTAGAAGTTGGTTAAAAACTGACTTTAAGCCCAAGAGAGAGAAACGTAAAAACACATACATTACGTTTGTCAGAATAAAGATCAAAATACAATGCTGGCTCGAGGTTTGGGCTTGGACTAAAGTTATAAATCGTTTAAGTACTATTATGTTAACAGTCTGACAGATCTATCCTCCCACCACACGAAAAAAGGAGGTAAGATAATCAATAGGGAGGGAAGCTCAGTCTCAGAACATCTTATTAATATTACAATAATGCAAAATACCTGTACTTACTCTGCAAGAAATTAAGCGTGGTAATATACAAAAAGCAGCCAAAGTCGTGGGCGTATCGCTAGCGAGATGACTACAAAGATTAACGTCGGCTCTTTAGTTTTTTGTTCCCTCCATTGTTCGATGATAAGATGCTAATAACTATAGCAGGCTAGGGATGTGTTTTATATTAAAATTATATATTCATTATGTTTAAAGTTTTTGCTTTCAAAATGTGATTTCTTGTTGTTTTTATAAATTTACTAGCTGCGCCCCGCGGTTTCACCTGCGTAAGTGTCGATCCCGTGGGAATATCGGGATAAAAAGTAGCCTATATGTTAATCCACCCTGGATGGTCAGCAACTTCCATACAAAAATTTATCAAAATTGGTCGAGCCGTTTGAGCTTGAAGAAGTAACAAACATATAAACACACACACAAACTCACAAACTTTCGCTTTTACAATATTAGTGTGAAGTGTGATTATAGCAAAAAGTGATGTATTTTATAAACCAACTAGCTTCTGCCCGCGATTTCGTCCGCGTGAAATTTCTCCCTCCCCCATTCACCCTCTTAGGGGAACTAAGAACCCGAAATTCCATTTCGAAAAACCCTTTCTTAGTGGGTACCTACTCTTCACAAAGAACACACATTCCAAATTTCATGTCTCTAGGACCTGTCGTTTAGGCTGTGCGTTGATATATCAGTCAGTCAGTCAGGACTTTGAATTTTATATGTATAGACGAGCTACACCCCGTGGTTTCACCCGCTTATGTCTCGATCCCGTGGGAATATCAGGGTAAAAAGTAACCTTTGTTCTAGAATATAGGTCGCGGTCTACCTATCATACAAATCCATTCAACCCTTTTAGCGCGAAAGCGTAACATACAAAAAATTTATCTTTTCTCTTTATAATATTAGTTTTATAGATGTTTAAAAGTTCAGTCAAAATAAAACCTTCACGGATGAATCATCTTTCATCTTGTTATTTGTGACAGAGTAAAAAGACATATTTCAGAGAGAGATTAAAACAGAAGACGAACTAGCAGGGGATCGAGGAGGGAGGGTGGAGGGGGGTTCAGGGGATCAGACCGGAATAAATCAGAAAACATATTTCACATACCTTCCGGTACTTGCCTGGTATATTATTGTGGTTACATTGAAAAGAAAACAGATTACATAGAATTCAGTTAGGGTGTTTGAGGAAAATAGGCGGGAAAACCACAAACGAGGTCACTGTGATGGATTGTGTCAATGAAAACAGAATTGTTCCCGTTTATGACTTCAGCCAGCTTTAAGAGCTGGAACTGTTACGGTCTTTTAAACCTGATTTATTTGTTCTGATATTGCACAAAATTAACATAACCTTTTAAGTTTTGAGTGTTTTTTTTTTGCGATTTTTTTTTGCGCGCGTGCTTAGTCAGTACGAGTCTGACACTCCCTTCCGCTCCACCCAGAGCGGGAGGAGTAACTTGATGATTTCCCATCCGTAACAAAAAAAGACCGCACGTCAGTGGAAAAACTTTGACCTTGAACTGGCCAAGCGTAATACAGGCTATATACTGAGTTTTAATAGAATGCGAAACCAGCTTAAACAAAAGGCCAAATCTCGTTAAAACGTTCAAAATCTATAGGCCGACCGCTTAACTGAGACGTTGCCTGAGGTAGCAGCGCGGTGCGGGGGGGGGGGGGTGTGGTGACGTGATGCGTGAGCTCAGTGATTCGTCAACTTGTGACAGCTATCACCCCTCCCGCACCGCGCAGCTACCTCAGGCAACGTCTAGTCGAGTCCAATTCCAATTCCAATCACACTAAAATTATAAAGGCAAAAGTTTGTGAGTGAGTGTGTGTGTGTGTTTATATTTAGGTATATGTTTGTTACTTCTTCACGCTCAAACGGCTGGACCAAATTTGATAAAATTTTGTATGTTGGTAGCTGACACCCTGGATTAACATATAGGCTACTTTTTGCCGATTTTCCCACCGGATAGACACTTACGCGGGTGAAACCGCGGGACGCAGTTAGTTTTTATAATAATGGCTCCATCGTTGTCTAGTCGAGTCTCACCCGCGACAAACAAAAGTCAACAAAAACTTGACAAAAATTTAGGTAAATTGAAGTATTTTTGACAGATTGAGACGGAGATTAGAATGCGAAAGTTCTTAAAAATATGGGAGTTGCCCCTCTGGTATTTTGTTAGAGAGGAGACTTCTTGTCAAAAATAAATCATCAATTTATTTTTGACAAGAAGTCTCCAACATTCAGTGGTACAGACGCCAGCACATCAAGCTACCCGAAACTGTCAAATTTTCCCAATCAACTTTGAACCTTATGCTTTAGCGATAAAGTTGAAAATATATTAAAGAAATTTGACAGATTGTATTAGCTTGATGTGCTGGCGTCGGTACTTAATACCGCTGAATATTGATGTTGGCAACCCTAACACAACATAAAGAAATCCATTGCAGCAACATAATACACGTTAGGAGCACGTTAAAACTTCAGCACGCGTGTATCGTTACGTCATAACCAGAGATTAATTCGCAGAATTGACAATTATTATGATAGTGACGGTTTAAGGCTCGACACGGGATATAATCGCGCGCGACACAAAGTCACCGCTCGTTGAGCGACTTGCGGTGCCTTTAAGTCGCGCGCGATTTTGCAGCAGGTGTAGGTAGGTTGGTGTTTTTATTGGTACCTAATAATGTTAAAAACTGTGGTTGTTTACCTGTTTATAGACTCCAATCTAATTTCGTTTTCGTTTCTCGGCCTAAACTGCAAATCAGCCGGTCGATTTTGTAAACATCTCACCGTGAAAACTCAGGTGAAGTGAGCTTGTTTTTGCTAGGAATTGACAGTATTGACAGCTCACTCCACGCTCACCTCACATAAGTTTTGACGGTGAGATTTTTACAGAATAGCACCGTTGAACCGTAATTGCGTAAGACATTATCAATCACAATCTGAATCATTTTAAAGGAGATTGCTAATCCATTGCTTTATACAGGGTTACTTTTCAAAGACCATACAAATTTTTACATGGTGTTCTACCCATGAATATAAACAACTTTCACTATGGGACCAAATCTGAAATCACGAAAAAAAACTCATCTGTTTCATACAAAACTTCAATACCTACTTGACCAGAATGTGTGAAACAGCTGATTCTTTTTTTTTGTAATTTTTGAGTTGGTCCCATAGTGAAAGTTGTTTATATTCATGGGTACAAAACACCATGTAAAAATTTGGATGGTCTTTGAAAAGTAACCCTGTATGTTCGAAAACTTTGTCCGCTCAACAACATAAATAACGCAATGAATATTGTCGAACTGACAAAATGAAAGCCATTGAGTGTAACGCAACTGCCGCACAGATCGAATTTCGTTACCGTTTTCAGCCGAAACAAAAAACCATTTCGGGTCCGACTCTACCTGTTTACCATATTTATAGCACCCATAGGTTACATTTTGTGAGTTTTATTACTTATTTCTATATTCTATTAAAGTATAATTATAATTCCTTCTTTCAATTACAGATTTTGTGATTATTATCAGACGGAGCGCAGACAATGTATTACTATTTTTTTTTTTAAGAATAGTTCTGTTTTACCAAAGAATAACTACTTAATAGGTTTTACCATTATTCGCATAGAAATGTAAAAATATCTATGATCATTCACCATGCCAGAATCTATACATATAAAATTCAAACTCCTGACTGACTGACTGATATATCAACGTACAGCCAAAACCGCTGGTCCTATAGACATGAAATTTGGAGGGTGTGTTCTTTGTGAAGAGTAGGTATCCACTAAGAAAGGGTTTTTCGAAATTCCACCCCTATGAGGGTGAATGGGGGGAGGGTGGAAATTTTACCCTCCGCGGACGAAGTCGGAGCTAGTAAACACATACAGCGGTGCTATTCTGTAAAAATCTCACCGTGAAAACTTAGGTGAAGTGAGCGTGGAGTGAGCTGTCAATAGTGTGAATTCCTAGCAAAAACAAACTCACTTCACCTAAGTTTTCACGGTGAGATTTTTACAGAATCGAGCGACAGTTTATACAGCGAAGTGTGAACTAATCCATACTAATATTATGAATACGAAAGTGTGTCTGTCTATCTGTCTGTTACCTCTTCACGATTAAACCACTGAACCGATTTAGATGTTTGGTATAGAGATAGTTTGAGTCCCGTGAAAGGACATAGGCTACTTTTAATCCCGATATTCCCACGGCATCGACACTTATGCGGGTGAAACCGCGTGGCGCAGCTAGTATCTAATAATATAGTCTATATTTACATCACACTAATCACACTAATATTATAAATACGAAAGTTAGTGAGTGTGTGTATGTGTGTGTTTAAATGTTTGTTACTTCTTCACGCTCAAATGTCTGGACCAATTTTGATAACATTTTGTATGGAAGTAGCTGACACCCTGGATTAAAACCGCGGGGCACAGCTACTCTAATATAACGTAACATCACGCCTGTATTTTTCGAATAGTAAGGCAGCGTTGTACCTATAGTTCAACCACATTTCGCCAGTTAAGTTTACGTTCCATGTAATAGGACCATGTGGTATTCGCCTATTGCCATCATCATCATCTGCCTAACCTTTTCCCAACTATGTTGGGGTCGACTTCCAGTCTAACCGGATGCAGCTGAATACCAGTATCTTACATGGAGCGACAGCCTATCTGACCTCCACAACCCAGTTACTGGGTAATACGATACCCCTTGGTAAGACTGGTTGTCAGACTTTCGGGCTTCTGACTACCCGTAACGACTGTCAAAGGTTCACGAATGACAGCCGGGACCAACGGCTTAACGAGCTTTCCGAGGCACGGAGGGGTCACGGTATGTAAAGATGGTCACCTATCTACAAACCAACCGCGGCAAGCGTAACTTAACCTGATCGATCGACCTGTGCGGCTGTTATTACTTAGCCTCGGGCCCCTCTATATGTGCCAATTGCCATTAAACCGGGCAAAAATCCAGACTCCAGGCTGCTACTGATTCTTGATACAAAAACCCAGTGTTATTACCCAGGACCTAATCCTTCTGCAAAGCAGAAGTCTAATAATGTTATGATCTATATTTATATCGACTAACTGTAGCATATTTACATTAACATCAAAGTAAGTACAGTCAGCAACAAAAGTCGATTAACACTTCAGTTTTTTTTTAATCTCAGTTATTGAGCAAAATATTTGTTCAAAATTGCAGCAGAAGTACATTGCAATTTTGAACAAATATTTTGCTCAATAACTGAGATTTAAAAAAACTGAAGTGTTAATCGACTTTTGTTGCTGACCGTACCAACCTACTAACGCCTATAAAAATCTATTGTAGAACAAATCAGTACCTATTTGTATTCCAAAAGTAACACTAGATCTAACAACCTAGACCATTAAAAAAATTAAAGGCACAAAAAATGGCAAACTATTAATTTTGTTACATACAAACCGGCTTCCTGTACCCACACCAAATTGTTTTGAGATACT
Organism: Mesoligia furuncula; assembly: GCA_916614155.1. Taxonomy (NCBI): domain Eukaryota; kingdom Metazoa; phylum Arthropoda; class Insecta; order Lepidoptera; family Noctuidae; genus Mesoligia; species Mesoligia furuncula. The sequence continues at coordinate 25,460,675 of OU744802.1, read as the reverse complement.
TTTCAAATATATTAGTGATACCTATGTTTTATGGAAGATTTGCTTTTGAAATTCCTTCATTAAATTCTGTCATTTATCGCTGAATATTTCACCTACGATGATCTATGTCATCGTAGGTAAATTCAGCGATAAATGTCTTCAATTAAAATAAGTCTTGCAATATCGTTTCCAAAAATGAAACCAAGTATGTTTTTTTTTTGGAAAAATAGCTTTACTACTTACCAACACGTAAAGTTCATTTGCGCTACAACTTAAAACAAAAAAACGAGTGTGCTTATGACCACACGACTGAAGTGAAACTTAAAGAGAGAAAGAAAATGTGCGCGCGCACTGCTGTCTCTTGCTTATATCCCCCACTTAACTTCCGTTCGCCTTGCCCGATCACACTTTTCGTAACGCTTACGTCACGCGTTCGCCAGCTTACTCCCCAAGTCAAGCGTGCGTAAAGAAGTTTCACTTCAAAAACATTTTCAATAGTAGTACTTATTCTAAAATCTCCCTGTTCCTCGCAGTCTCTCCGCGCTCAACGCTCTCTTGGACGCTAAACCTGACTGTGATGTATTCGCGGATTAATGGAAGACGATCATGTATGTCTGTAGTTTATGAATGTTTTGTCTTATAATAGTTTACCTTTAGCTAATTTAATTAATTGGTAGGTTGTCGTTTTATGTTAAAGGAAAATGATAAAATTAAAAAAAATGTTAAGGTCAAAGGTTAGGACCTATTTGTTTAAGTGGCAATAACGTCAATTGTAAACAAGGATTTGAACAGACTTTTAGTACCTACCAGGGCCCTAATTCGCAATAACCACTCAATAATTCCTTACTTCAAAACTACGTCAATCGAAAATCTCGCGTTCATTTAACGCGATTTCGTTCATTGTGTCATAGAGACGGCCCCTGAAAAACCATAATATTTTTTATAATATTTTTAAAAGTAAGGACCAATAAATGAATGGAGCCATTAATTTTTATTGCGTTCGAATCAAAGATAATAATATTTCAAATGATTTTATAAAGCATAATCGGCTTTTTTTAGTTCGTTCGTTCGGCGTTTATGGGATATTTTTATATCTGTAATCACAATCAAAATAAAATATAGTTCTATTAATAATATTATAATCATTGAGTAGTGAGGTTTAACTACCTTTTAACTACGCACTCACTACCTAAGTAGGTACAGAAATAAACATAACATAGCGCCTGTATTGCCTGGAGGGTTAGACAGAGGTGTACATATAATATTGTACCTATATAGTACACTCATATTTTGTACAGAAATATTTATCAATAAAAGTTGTAAAAAAAAAATTGTTGTATAAAATAGTTTTAAAACAACGAGTGCCCACTTAGGACTTATTTCGAGACATCGCCGAGCGGTTGGTCGACTCTTCACGTGACCAGAGGGCAGGCCTATTTTTTGGCCAAAGAATCAGCATTGCTATACAACGTGGCCATGCTGCCAGCCTTTTGGGCACATTTCCTATTGACAGCGATGCGGACGAATTTTTCGACATCACGGCGCAACGCTTAAGAGTTATTTAAAGGAATTTACTTTAAAATATAGAGAATTATCATATCAAAGTTTACTCAAAGTAGTTTTAAATTTAATTCAATTATTTTGTTAAAAAAGGAGTAAATTCGATTTTGGCCCATACGTCGTTTTATTCCGAGCGCACGCACACTATAGCCATCACTCTCCTTTTGTGTTTCAAATGTAATTGCATCACTTTCGCTCGCTTAGTAGGTTTTCGAGGATTTTAGATTTTCGAGGTAGCGCCTTAAGAAAGACCTTTAAGAAGAAGCTGCTATTCAACATTCTCCTGCCCTCATCCCAATTTATTTTGGGTCGGCGCAACATGTATTTTCTTCCATACTTAGAAAGAAAGAAAACACATTCATTTGCGGTAAGCATGACGCAAAAAGAACATAAACACTAAAAAAAATAGAAAATGTTGGGGGAAACATGCGTCAGATTCACGCAAAACGGCTATCGCTCAGCATTATGCTGCGACCATAGGTAAGACAGAGCCCCACTTACTTGGCGACACAAAGGCACCGCTCGTTGCGCGACTTGCGGTGCCTTTGTGTCACGCGCGATTTTATCGCACGTCGCGTCTGTTTGAAGGAGCCTTAAGGGACTAACCACACTTATTCAGCTCTGTTCAGCTTTTGTCCATAAAAAACAACGATTTTGTATGAGATGCGTACGCATCCGTTCAGCCGCGGAAAGCTGAACGGACTCCATACAAAATAGTTGTTTTCTATGGACAAAAGCTGAACAGAGCTGAATAAGTGTGGTTAGTCCCTTAGTCGTCATCTCGGTAGTAAAAAGAAGCTGCTATTAACAAAAATAAGTTATTTTCTGATGTCAAGTTAACAACCTGGCCGGAAAACCGATGACCAGTCTGCTAAGAATGCTATTCTTAAAAAGTAGCCATACTAACAAACGCACTTTAACGAAACGCGAAAACCACCAAAAATAATGACATCACAACAATGTTTGCCGAAAACAAAAACCTGTTTTCAATTTGCCCAAAATCGATAAAGAAATCACGACCTTCCAGAAACCGGTTGTGAACCCAAATAAATCCGCCATCGATGCACTCGTACCTGTTTTAATTGCTTCAGTATCAATAACCTTGTTAACTTAGTAATTATACCAAGGTTAGTCGGTTCTCACACTTGAATGAGGTTAGAACCGAGTGAGCTTTGAACTTAATAAGGCGGTTTTGTTAAGTCAAGTGTTACTAATAACCTGTGGGCTAATTGCATAATAACACACTTCCAGTAGGAATGACAGTTCAACAACTCATTTCTAAGTAATAACAGCCGCTTGCTGCGGCTGGTCCGTGAATGGGTGACCATCTTTACATACCAAGACCCCTCCGTGCCTCGGAAAGCACGTTAAGCCGTTGGTCCCGGCTGTCATTCGTGGATCTTTGACAGTCATTACGGATCGTCAGAAGCTCGAAAGCCTGACAACCAGTCTTACCAAGGGGTTTCGTATTACCCAGTAACTGGGTTGTGGAGGCAGTCGCTCCATGTGATATAATGGTACTCAGCTGCATCCGGTTAGTCTGGAAGCCGACCCCAACATAGTTGGGAAAAGGCTAGGCCGATAATGAGTTCGACAATATTCATTGCGTTATTTATATTGTTGAGCAGACAAATTTTTCGTACATATGAAGCAATGGATTAGCAATATGCTTCAAAATGATTCAAATTGTGATCATAGTGTTACGCAATTTGGGTGCTGGGTCTGGATCGCCAAAAGCGATCTTTTAACGACAACCTTTGGATGGATTAAGGGAGATGGAGAGACAATATTGCAGATAGTCTGTGGTGTTCGGTCAGCAACAAAAGTCGATTAACACTTCGGTTTTTTAATCTCAGTTATTGAGCAAAATATTTGTTCAAAATTGCAACAGAAGTACAATGCAATTTTGAACAAATAATTTGCTCAATAACTGAGATTAAAAAAAGCTGAAGTGTTAATATTTTGCTTAATAACTGAGATTAAAAAAACTGAAGTGTTAATCGACTTTTGTTGCTGACTGTACCATTTGAGATATAGAGAATAGTTAGTAGCTTACCTAGCAGTCAGCAAGGTAGATAATATCTCGCGAAAAAGCATAGGTCAAATGCATGTTTTGCGGGGCATAGTTTATAAGTTAAGATTATTTTATAAACGTAAAAATAAAATAAATAAATAATAATATTAAAAAAGAAAATTAAGTATGATAACATGAATGCAGCTGCGAATAATTATAATTCTATAGTTTAGAAAGAAAAAACAGAAAGGTAAACCCAACATTAAATATTATAAAACTAGCAGTGCCCCGCGGTTTCACCAGCATGAGTGTCGATCCCGAAATATCGGCAATATCGGGATAAAAGCTATCCTATGTCCTTTCCTAGGACTCAAACTATCTCTTTACATGCTCTATACCAAAATTCATCTATATCGGTTCAGCGGTTTAAGCGTGAACAGGTAACAGACCGACAGGGCACACTTTCGCATTTATAATATTAGTATGGATGGATAGGATGGAATTATAATTCTATATAGATTAGAAAAAAAAAACTAGATAGGTAAACCCGGCATTAAAGATTATACAATGGATTAGGTACAAACGCCAGCATATCAAGCTACTACAATCTGTCAAATTTCTTTAATAGATTTTCAATTTTTTTCGCTAAAGTATAAGGTTCAAGGTTGATTGGGAAAATTTGACAGTTTCGGGTAGCTTGATGTGCTGGCGTCTGTACGATGGGAGATAGCATATTCAGCCTGTAATATTTCCAGTGCTAAGATACAGGCCTCTTCTCTGTGATAGGGAGTGGACCGTAATTTACCACGCGGGCCCAGAGCATTCACCAACCCCCGCTGGGCCAAATGTCTTCTAATCTTATGTTCTAGGATATGCCGGTTTCCTCACGATGTTGTGACTTTTGAGAGCGGTGGTGATGAAATAATTTACACAAAGTAAAGTGCCTGGCTGGGTCGAATCTACGACCTTATAACTCGTCGCGGCCGTTCCGACTGGGCCACCACTAGGAGATAATAATCTCCAAAACAAAAATACACTATCAAATGAACTAAACATAGCAAACGCAAGAAAAACATATAACAAACAATGTTAACAAAAGAAAAATCCTTGAACGGAACGAATGCATAAATACATCACACTCAGATGCATATCGCAAAGGACATTATGTATTGTGTCGTAAAGGGATGTTCTGACGGTACGACAATACGACAAGAACGTGTCTTTTTGTGCGACTAACGACAATATCACATTTGACGCGTGTAACGTAGAAAACTTGCGACGTAATTGAAGAAGGCACTCGTTTAAAATTTTTTGGTAACTGTATTAGTATTCGTGCTATAATATAATGGTTCTTTAGATACCATTAATTAAATACGAAAGTTATGAATGTAGCATTATATTATAGCACGTTTAAATTGAAATTATCAGTAAATATCAGGCTGTTATCTCTGAAAATTGATAATATGAATACTGTATGCATCTACTTAATGGATTAAGCGGCGGATTAAGCTTAAATAAATTACTGTTGTATAATCAATTTCCCATAACAGATCAAGCGAAAAGTATCGTACATTTCAGGTAGGGTTTATTTAATATATCCAATCATTACGAAAAAAGACAAAGAAATTATCTACAATACCTACTACTATATTATGTTGTGTACGAAAGCTTAAGGCGCTACCTCGAAAATAAATCGTAGCGACTAATCTACTAAGCGAGCGAAAGTGATGCAATTACTTTTGAAACGCAAAAGAAGAGAGATGGCTATAATGTGCGTGCGCTCGGAATAAAACGACATATGTGCCAAAACGAATTTACTCCTTTTTTATCAAAATAAATGAATTAAATTTAAAACTACTTTGAGTAAACTTTGATATAATAATTCTCTATGTTTTAAAGAAAATTACATTGAATAACTCTTAAGCGTTACGTAGTGATGTCGAAAAAGGTAAAAAAATAGATATAACTTTGCAATATTTGTGTCAAGAGAAAATCATTGCATCGTGTATTCCTTTTACATGATACTAGACCAAAGAGTCAAACAACATATACCAAAATGTTAAATCCCTATTCCATATACTTAACAAGTCACACGAAATAGACATACCACATTTTTTTCAATATATCACCTTAAATCGTCATCCCATAGCGTGGTGATCAATGTTCGTGCCTTCTCTGTATGAGAAGAGGCTTTTGCCCAGCAGTGGGACAATAATATGCTGGTATTATTATTAATATCAAATCAGTTGCCGTCGACCGCGACTTTATAGTCGCAAAATCGCAACATCTAAGCGACGGTTAATCGATGCATGCGCCAGATGTGGGCAAAAAACACCGAATAACATCGCGGTTCATTTTCATAATGCAAGGCTATGAACAAAGACATTTAAATTTATAATTTAGTTAAGATAAAACCGCAAACGTGAAGCTCGCCTTATATTTACGAATAATTAATGTCGAATTCTTATTTATTCAAAATTATAATTTCTTTTTGGTTCGTCGGGAGCATATTTTTTTTTTATAACTTTTTAGTAACGACGATTTAATACAACATACCGCGAGTATTTTCACTTTAAGTTAAGTAACTTCAAAGTTATTTATGACTAAAGGAAACTAGGTAAAAATGTTGGCAAATATTAGGTATATAAATAATCAATGAAATAGGCAGCTATTAATAACTCTAATTAGGTAAATAAATACTTATTTCAAAACAACAGTACGTAAAAAAGAATTATGCAATATCCTTTGAATCTAAACCATGTTTATATTAGTGTAAAATTATGTAACAAAATTGACATTGAATTTCATTAGAGAAATCTTCATACCAGATTTTAAACCTGTTTTTGTTCAGCATTGTAGAAGCCGACATCTAGTATTATTTAATTAAAGTCGTTCTAATAAAGCAATTTATTTTATTAATTTGAATACTCTTGCTTGAGTCGCTTGTGGCTAAGTAAGCAATAACAGCCGTTCGGGTCGAGCGGTCAGGTTAAGCTACGCTTGCCGCGGTTGGTCCGTGGATGGGTAACCATCTTTACATATCAAGACCATTCCGTGCCTCAGACAGCACGGTAAGCCGTTGGTTCCGGCTGTCATTCGTAGATCTTTGACAGTCACTATGGGTAGTCTTACCAAGGGATATAGTGTTACCCAGTAAGTGGGTTGTGGAAGTCAGATAGGCAGTCGATCTAAGTAAACTACTGGTACTCAGCTGCTTCCGGTTAGACTGGAATGCGACCCCAACATAGTTGGGAAAGGCAAGGCAGATTATGTCTCTTGCTTGAGGTTTTGGCATACAAACAATAAAGTTGCTATAGTAGACAATTCTTCATCTTCGCGTATCAATGGCAAGAAGTCCAAAAATATTTAGGCCTAAAATCAGCTGTGTCAAACTCCGCTCACTGACGTGTAGCGGTATCTACAACGCCACATGCGAACAACGCGTCATACTGACATCACGCAAAATCCTGCATCGCGCAAGCAGAGTTTACCGCGCAACTAGCATAGATTCAACGGCCCGACATGAATCATTGGGCAGTTGCCCGCCAGACACAACACCCGTCTGGTCGGAGGATCCTCCCTTTTCTATAGAGTAAGAGTGAACTTTACACCCTGTTCCTCATACCTCTATAGACGCATCACGCAGTCATTAAGATCATCAAGTACACAGATGACAGGGCATGCGGCAGAGGATGGGATGTGGGCGATTGTCTGTGGGGAGATGCCGCATACGCACTTGAGATCTGAACCGCCTATGAAGTATGAACCCTCATCTGCGGAGGTTATATTGCTCCGGCCGACTTGGGTTCGAAGTCTATTTAGGGATTTCCAAGTCGGCCACAATAACGCACGGGGTAACAAGGTAACGCTGCCTCAAACTAGGTAGGTGGACCTTTGGGGTCGCGGACGCACAGAGTGGGGACTCTGTCCGCTCACCAAGTGACCCCAGGGAAGATGGTGGCACAGTGGTCACGTGCTGCCGTGCGAGGCTCAGGGTGGTACCTTTACAGTCTCCCTAGGGATGTGCCTTACAGGTGTTGCACCCCTGGGGGTTCCGGAATTGGTCTTTTAAGAGGAACCGGGACCACCTCTATGTGCTGATGGTGATGACCGAGGTGGTTTTGCACACTCCCCGACGTCCCTTCCCGGAGGTCGGGTGTTTTTTGAATGTTTCCCCCCGACAGCCAAAATAAGAGGTGGAAGAAAAAATCATTTAAAAAATCTTGAAAAAAATGTAGTAGCACTTTATTTTTAATACTCTTGTCCTGATACTATTTCCATATTAAGGTAAATATTACTAAGAACTAACGTTCAAGGCTGAAACATGTACAATCCATTATAAAATCTAGGATCCGTCGGTTTGTTTGTGTGTCAATCGTGTTAGAAGTAAACATTTATGATCCTAATGCACACGTTTTCAATTTATGGATTGGGTAGTTATCTTAATGTGTGCTATTTGTGGTTTCATTCGCGAAATAATTGTAAACGCTATTGACGTGTGTTATAATAATATTATTATACGCTATGTCGCTAGCAATTTAAAATAAAAGTGGCGCCGTCAATGGCATACATTCTCTAGCTAACTGAGACTGAGCCCTGAGAAAAATTGCCGGAGCAAGCTCAGAGATCTCTTTAAAAGTCCAAAGTCAAAGTCATCACACTAATATTATAAAGGCGAAAGTTCGCGAGTGTGTGTGTGTGATTATATGTTTGTTACTTCTTCACGCTCAAACGGCTGGACCAATTTTGATAAAAAAAATATAGAGGTAGTTGACGCCCTGGATTAATATATAGGCTACTTTTTATCCCGATATTCCCACGGGATCGACACTAATTTTGCGAGTGAAACCGCGGGGCGCAGCTAGTTTATTTATAAATGTTGCTTAAAGTTAAGTGACGTTTAATCGTCAAAAATGTATGGTTAAACAGTCGCTAATCATTACTTAACCTTAAGCAACTTTTATAAATAAAACCCTATATCTTTAAAGATAATATGTGAGTCTAAAGCCTCCTCTACACGTAGACGACGGAGATGGCCATCTGCGAATGCCTCCGCCGACGTGAAGACGGGGTAATTTGCTAGTCTGTGGTAGGTATTTAGCCTCTGCCGACGTCAAGTACAGTCAACAGCAAAAGTAGATGATCTAAATCAGAAATTCAATACTAATGAACGGAGTTCGCGTCAGAACTGTGTGGCGTCGAAGTGGTTCAAACCATCTCAACGCCACATCAACGCCACATCAACGCCACACAGAAATCACTTCGACGCCATACAGTTCTGACGGGAACTCCGTTCATTAGTATTGAATTTCTGATTTTGATCATCTACTTTTGCTGTTGACTGCTACCGCAGACTAGCAAATTACCCCGGCGGAGGCATTCGCAGATGGCCATCTGCTGATGAATCTGACGACGACGTCCAGAAGAGGCTTTACAAAGCAGGTTCATGTCTGGGAGGATCTTTTGAAGAATGTTCTCTCTCAAAGCCTTATTTCATCGGCCATCTTTCGTCTAGGTAGATATCCTGTCCAACTTCACTTAAGGGACCTACATGACATTAAAGCGCGGTCACTGTCGGACTGGATAGAAAAGAAAGAGAAGCGCGATGACACAACCCTGGTAATTTATTGCAAAATATAACGCAAATATCTATTTCCCAAAAATCTATTGTTTAGACTATAAAATTAACACATTGAAGGACACTAAACGAGACACAATAGATGTTATTATGTCGAGAGGCGATAAGTGTCCAGCAAAGTGTTAAAGCACTAGTGCTTTAGATGTTACTTGTAGAATAATCTAACAAAAAATCAGAATGATTGTATGTATGATTGTATGGATTTTTATTGTAAAAAAAAGTTTTAAGAAGTTTATTCATGTATTTTTTCTATCGTATCAAATTAGTTCTATTATGTTTTCAACACACTATCTTCCTAGCATATATCCTGAAGAATATCATTTATTTTTCTGATTTTGTTTACTGTAGTCGATCATATACTTTTATTGCTTCTAAAACTAGTTTTTTTTTGCGTTAAGGTCCTGTAAGCCCCTTAAGGCATAACGCCTGGTCATGGACGTCGTAAACTTTGGTCAGACGTCACATTCAATTGCCAAAAAAGCTAAATAACGTTTGTTTAAAAAGTTTCAAGTGTTGTAAAAAAAACTTGTTATTCGATTATAATGCTGCAGAAATATGAATATAGCTTCAAAATCGTACGCTCTAATCACTTTGACATATTAATTAATTTAAATGCAAAATCAGAAAATCCTGCCCGATAACTGGAAATGTAAGTTTATTTATCGTGATCTGACCTGATCGTTGATCCTCTCTCCTTACCTCCTGACCTCTGATGCTGATCTTTTATTTATCGGGCAGCAAAACCAACTAAACAGAAACCGGGAATCAAACCTCATTCGGTAAGTTCGCAACCACTAAACCAATAAGGCAGTTAATTATAACCAGAATATTTAGTACCACAATAACCAGGCATTTTGCAGAACAACGAGTAATATGCATAATAACAGATTATTAAGAGTAATGAGCAATCAAAACGGATAATTAGGACCGAAATGGACAATGCCCATTAATTTTCATGTGTAGCGATACGTATAGCCAACCTCGTAATTACTTTATCGCTTTTGACAACAACTCCCAGTAAATTAAATCGTCACTAAGGCACCTATCCAAACGCTATCGACGAAGCGACTAGCTATTGACGATTTTCACACTAAAAATCGTACATAGACGTTAGTTCCGTGTCAGTTAAAGAGATACATAATATAGTTGACCGCTGACTATTTACACTGCCTGGCGAGATAGAGAGAGAATTCTCTATTGTATATTTTTGGGATGCATAAAGAAGCCTCCTCGTGTAGCGCAGTTTGTTCCGCCAGTTACTCAACTGAACCGAGCGCTCGGCGCATCCTGGACAGTTACACCCAACACCTTATTTGACTGGCCAATTCTTCCCTTGCGGTGGTAGGGCTAACGCCCGCCTGGTTTGCGACCACCCTCCCACCGGAGTCCGGCGTCAAACAGCCTGCTGTGTTTCGTCGATGCGTGGTTCCTGTGCCTTAGACATATTCTGGGCACGCTCATTCCATCATAGACCTCATCCATCGTTTTCCATCAGGCGTGATCGCGGTCAAGAGCGAGCCAATTCAGCAATAAAAAAAAAGTAAAAAAATTGTTTTGTAACGTGCAAGTGACATTCAAGCTTGGGGTGGTAACACAATTACAAGGTCGACTTTAGCTACCTGTATTAATTTTGCGCATAATTTAAATCTGTTTTGTTAATAAATAAGACGAGACTAGATAGTCAATTTTAGAAATAATAAGGTCAACTAGAAACCTTTCAGTTGGTGATGGTTCCAGATGATAATAAAATAGATCAGTATGGATTATTATTAGTTGTGCATGCGCATGTACACGTGCATCTGTTGATAATCAGACGGTTTGGTTTGGTGTAGGTAGTAGACTTTCTTGTTACAAGGGTAATCCCGGTAAGAAATGCCAACACACCAACAGTATTTGCAAATCCAGTATAGTAGGTATTATTTTTCACTTGTGGAAACTAAATTAAGAGATTACATGTTTGTAAACTGGCTGACCACAAGTAAAGCGTGCGTCGCTATGTTAGAAAAAAAAACACTTTAAACATTCGCTATAAGAAATCAAATAAAATCTGTTAGTCGTAAATACTATTGATAGATGTAAATCTGTCATAAGTAGCCGTCTGCACAACCATGGGCATAAATGATTACCTGCTGTATGAAGCTTTAAGTACTAATGCTACGTACGAATTGAGAGGTTGCTTACTTAGCGCCTAGAGACTAGCGAGTTACCTTGCGAGTAGCGAAGTGAAATGAACGCTCTGGAATTTTCGCAACCGACCGCACTGTGCAACCGCAGTGTCTCAAGACGAACGCCTTTGACCAGTGCGTGTTGCCAGTGATGACTTATGGCACTGAAATGTGGTCGCTCACAATGGGCCTTATAAGAAGGCTAAAAGTCATCCAAAGGGCAATGGAGAGTTCTATGCTTTGAGTACCTGCGTGATCGAATCAGGAACGAGGAGATCCGCAGGAGAACCGAGGTAACCGACATAGCCCGAAGAATTGCCAAACTTAAATGGCAGTGGGCAGGGCACTCGCAGAACAGATGGCCGACGGGGCCGAAAAGTTCTGGAGTGGCGACCGAGTACCGGAAGACGTGGCGTTGGAAGGCCACCCACAAAGTGGTCCGACGACCTTGTGAAGGCCGCAGGAACCCGTTGGATGCGAGAAGCACAGAACCGGTCGATGTGGAGGAGCTTGGTAGAGGCCTATGTCCAGCAGTGGACATCTTTCGGCTGAAATGATGATGATGATAACCGCACTGCGCGGTTAGCGCCTTTACTAGTCGAATAGCGCGTATCGAAAAATGTTAAATCACTAGGCTCTAGGCGCTAAGAAAGCCACCTGACATTGCTTCCGTAGCCTAATAGTATCACTTGAAACAAAAATACATAGGTACAGAATACAACGATAATGTCCAAACATTCCACATAATCTAAGGTAACAAACAAAGCACAAGCTTTTCATTGCTTTTGAGATGAAACGTCCCCAAGACAAAATGTATCTACATTCTTGCATATACTACAACCGCACAGGGATGGGCCAATGAAAATAACTTCATTACAATGTAAATTAAACGGCTTGGTCTGGATTCACAGGTGTTTCTCTAAATTAAGGATTTTGTGGGTTTGTGTTGGTAACTAGTGCTTTCTTCTCTAGATCTTCTGGGTAAGCTTGATTGTGTTAGGGATTTTCAGTATTATTTATTTATTTATTTAATTAAACGACGGCGCTTTACTTTGTGTATTTAATTTCATCACCACTGCTCTCAAAACAGTGAAGGAAAACATCGTGAGGAAACCGGCATGTTCTAGAACCAAAAATTCTAAGACATGTGACATCTACCAACCCGCACTGGGCCCGCGTGGTAGATTACGGCCCACTCCCTCTCACAGAGAGGAGGCCTGTGTCCCAGCAGTGGAAGCACTATAGGCTGATTATGTATATATGTACACCACAAAAATACATAACAAAAAATAGATCGAACAGTTGAAAACATACAATGGGCGGCCTTATCGCTTTCTGCAATCTCTTCCAGGCAACCTTGGAATGGACAGTAATTTGCCTGGACATGAAATGGGGTTTTCGTTGGTGCAATAATAAGTATTGTTTATTTTTTAGAGAGTTTTGTTTTTTGATGTGAAAACTTCTTTAGACGCGTTGGCCATTTTTTGAGATGGGAAAAATCCATTGAACTCGCGCCACTGTTACCGTAAGCGACACCGCGCGTGTTTTGTTTATAAGACGAAAAAATAATACCCGCTTCGGATGTGTTCGGCTGTTATCGGGATGTACTCGGTTTTAATGTATATCCGATATTATGTCAGTGAGTGATGTCAAAGTATTCTGTTTGTGTTTTGTTTTCGCTTCTGTCGTCACTCCCATGATGCCACTGTTTTTTTTCCCCTACATGAGACTTAAACATAACTGGAAAACTGTGGGTACCTATACTATAAGTAGGTACTCTGCCCAACCTTTTGGTAAACGAGGCGTGATCTTGTGTTTCGTTTCAGCCGATAGACTTCCACTGCTGAACATAGGCCTCCCCCAATTTTGGGAAGGTTTACCATAATCGCCACGCTTGGCAGGCGGGTTTGCGATCGCAGTATGGTATGATGGTGGAATACATAGAGAACGCTGCTGCCCATTCTCCGGTACGATCCTTAGTCGCCTTTTACGACACCCACGAGAAGTATGGGGTGGTGCTATTCTTTAAGTCCGGCACCACACAGACCATCTCATTATTCTCATTCATCATCATCTTGTGTTTATTTTCTATAAATTCAGGTTCTGCATATAAAAAATGGTTGATCAGAGCTGTACGAAATATTTAAAAGCCTAATTTGTAAATATAATTTTACTGCAGATGCGCCAAATTGCAATGGTTTATTTTTATGAGATAGAGAGAGAGAGAGAAAACAATATTTTCCCTTAGAACCAGCAAATTCGTTGGGAAAATGGTGCAATGCAATTAATTTCGTATTTCATTAAAAGCACGTCATGCAAGGGTTTCGTTGAAATTGATTAATTGGTTTCCAAAAAATTCAGGCCGTTCGCACATTCCGCTCTTTGATATTTATTGTACTGAAATTACAATACCTACCTACATTGCGGCGCTATAAGGAAGGTATTGTTATGATTATAACATTTCTTTAAAAAACTGGCCAAGTGCGAGTCGGACTGTCACACGAAGAGGTCCGAACCACAAGGCAAAAACGCCGGAAAAAACACGTTTGTTGTATGGGAGCCCCCCTTAAATATTTACTTTATTATGTTTTTAGTATTTGTTGTTATAGCGGCAACAGAAATACATAATTTGTGAAAATTTCAACTGTCTAGCTATCACGGTTCATGAGATACAGCCTGGTGACAGACGGACAGACGGACAGCGGAGTCTTAGTAATAGGGTCCCGTTTTACCCTTTGGGTACGCAATCCTAAAAAAAAAAAGATACATTACACATAACATCACGCCTGAACTCCCCAATGGGTTAGACAGAGGGGTACCTACCAATAGTACCTACATCCACATTTCACCAGTTATGTTTCATTCCCAACAGAACAGGGGGCAAGCCTATTGCCATCAACAGGACACAAATCCGGACACCAGGCTGCTACTGAAAAATTCCTGATAAAAAAAAACAGTGGCATTCCAGGAGTGCCGACAAAAGTGACTTGAAAAAGCATAGTAATTTTATAAATATGTTTGAAGGTCATTCTTCCCAAAGAAAATGTACCGTGCGTTGACGTCTTTATAATGGCCAAAACTCAAAACAGAGGTGTCGGTTACGGTAGCAGTGTCGCGAGTTTAATGGATTTTTTCACACTAAAAAAAATCCCAACGCGCCTAAATAAGTTTTCACTTAAAAAACAAGTAACACTTTGCCCGACCTTCGAATCAAAGCCAGGACCTCGTGCTCAGCAGTAGTCCTTGCGACCATTAGACCAACGAAGTACTTATTCATGGCAAGCAACACTTATACCAGTGACAATTATGTTAAAATGCATTTCATGCCAACCATTTCCGGCTACCACATAATTAAAACACACATCAAACACAAAACAACAAAAACAACAACAACAACAAACAACAACAACAACAGAAAACATGCATCTCCTTAAACTTAAGTCTATATGAATAATATTCTAGACTTAAAGTTCAAAGTTACAATTGAAGTAAAAATAGCACATAAGTACTAAAAAACCTCAAACGATCCTCCATTAAATAACACTTTCGCTAAATGGGACATCCAGATTCATCCCAGCTGCAATCATAAACGAGATACTCACTCAAGACCATAAGGACTATTATTGCTCAATCTTTTGAATCTATTTATACTATAAATTGCTCATGACCCCAATAGAGACACCAAGACAATTTTATTGTTTGTACCAAGTGCGCTCACAATTGCTCAATAAAGCAATCAGTCTGATGATATCCCGGAGAGAAGTGATTTACATTGGATTGGACAGATAGAAGAACTGTGAAGATTTAGAAATAAACTAGCAAAGTTGGGTGTTGTAATAGTGTGTACGAAACTTGATATTCAAACGTTTGAAGATGATTTCGCAATTTTTTCGCTGAACATCTAATATGTAGACAGAAAAAAAGATAATTTACTTTATACGTTAAAATTGTAGTTAGGTACACCAGCAATCATAAAAATGACTGGGATGCTTCACCGGCAATAGATATACGCGTTAAATAAACAAAGTTCACAAACGAATAATAAGCAATAATTATTATGTATATATTACAGTTGAAAAACAAACACTAACGGCAGTAATATTTAAAATAGACATAAAAAAAACAAGCATAAAATTAAAATTGACACGAGGACAAACGAACAGAATAATAATTTATTAATTACAATAGCGAACATGTTTCAAGTCTTGCATTTTATTTTGGTACAAACGGGCGATTTTAGGACCACACGCATGTCATTAAAAAGTCGCTGTATATTAATGGACAGGCCTCAAATATGAAATCTTATACGGGATATTATTACGTCAGAATTTAACAGCATCCGCGTTAAATAGCTAATTTTAGTTACTGTTATCTAATATCCAATGGTCTGTAACACTTTAATACGTTATAAAATATTGCTGTATCACTTATTGCGCAATTTTATGTGTTTCATAATTTTAGAATATGATCCTGACCTTTTTAGGAATTTGCATTTGAAATTCTAGATCCCTTAGTCTTAGCTCATTACCAGTTTCATTGTGTAATATTTAAGATATAGTTGTGATTAAATTGATGATTTACATGCATTCTCATTCACACGCAGTGCATCGACTCAGCCACAAATCATCGCTAAATAGTTGCCCGACTACAAAACTATAAAACAAAAGAAAAATAGCAATTTTTCGCCCGACAGGACGTTGCTGTCCCTTCGATAACGAGTGTTATTAACATGATCTCGCAATTAATGATATATATTCCTTGCTATATGTGGTCATGCTATGGCCTAAGGCACTATGGGGTATTGCGGTATAGTATATCGAACGATAATAAAGCTTCGATCGGATAAAGTCCGGTATTGTCATAAATATTCCATACTGGTACCCCCCTGTGAATTTACTTAAGATGATGCCATGTAGGGATCTAGGAATGTATAAACTATTTAATTTTGAAGGTTTAATTTTAACCTGATGTCTTTTTTAAAGATGGTAAAAGCAACATACTTATTCGTGAATGCATCGTGATCATAGACTGAAGATTAATTAATAAGCTATTTCTTATGATAAGAAAAAATATTTCATGGCATGATTTGAACAAGATTTTTCACAAAAGAACCTTCAAGTTCCCCAAAGATTAAACACAAAATCCATTCAATTTAGGGCTAAATCTCTAACTCCGAAAATAGAACGAAGTCTCGAAACTCTGACACGAGTTTCAGTAAAATGCCTCCTACTTTTCAATTAAGATTCTAATTCCCCCGATCTCTCTAATAAAATTCCAACAAAAATGAACACATTCCCTAAAACAAGTGATTCTTCCCCAAATTAACACAAATATTTAAACGCCGATATTTGAATCAGTTTATATTCATAGAGGGATTCATCCGTGAGAGAACGGTAAGGGAATACTAATCCCCTACAGAGTCGGGCATAAATTTGTTAAGGTCGAGCCTTATCGATGTGAACCCGGTTTTATGCAAGTGCAAAACTCTGAGGTACGACGTTTTTACGTTTGCTCTAGTTATGAAATGCAAGGTTTTATGGCGAAAATTTTGCTGAGTTAGAATTCAATAACGTAATAACTTTAGTTGGGTAAGTAACTTTGTGGGTGGAAATATTGAAATGGGTTGATAGTGTGCTCTTTCCGAAGAAATTTTAGCGTTTGCGGTTGAGGGTAAGATTCAAGTTTATATAGGTAGACAGCGTTGTAGCAGTCTTATAATTCACTCAATTCCAAAGATAACGCTCCGTTTTTGGGAGGATTATACAGTTTGACAGAGAATATAAAAAAAAACTACACAGCTACAAACATTAATCTCTTTGCGTAATTACGTGATCAATTCTAAGAAATTTTAAAATCCAGAAAGCGGTTCCGGGGTGTCCTTGGCAATAGTCTCAAACGTAGTTAATCTGAATAACTAGATTCCAAAGTAGTTAAGAGCGACCAGACTGCTAAATGCCAGATCAAGCGAAGTGAAAAGGATGCAATTGAAAAGGACACTGGTGACTGGCGGCAAGCCAAGAACTAGTTTAGTAAAAAAGTGGTATAAAAATATCTATTTGATAAAAGTTCATAGCTAGTCTTCAAAGGTCAAGATACAGGGGTTCAAATATTCAAAGCGGGGCTCAGTATGTATCCCACGTACACACTTTATGTAATCTATCGTTGGACCGCTTATACAAATAAAACGTTTGTCATTCGGATGAAGAAGTTTCTCAAAAATAGTCCTTCTATATTGAGGAAGTAATATTGAAAGTTATAACATTTGCTGAGCTGCATGTATATGGGCATTTTATAGAGTTTCATTCAGGTCATGGTCATGGTTTAGAATCTTCCTTGTATGTAGCTTTGAAATGTCATCCCAATGAAAACATTGATTATAATTCATTAGTATCCATTGTTTTAGAAATGAATGATCAATTAATATGCAATATTAATATTCTTAGTGAGTTCCAGTGTTTTCCAGGCAAATTGCCAAGATTTACTGATATTAAAGTAACTATTCATATACTTATGAGTTTCAAATGATTTGTTTAAGTACTACTATAGGTACATACATACATAATTATGGTTACTGCATCTTGGAATGTAGACACCGTTAATGGCAATGAAAGGAATTATGACAAATTAATGGGTTTCGCAGTAGTACTAAACTTAGCAATCCTTAAGTTCGAAACCTTATAAAGCTCGTTGATTGCATCGGTACCTCTGTCATAGTTTATCGTAGCGATTTATTAAGATGTAAGTACATATTCCCAGTTTTGTCTTAAGTACTTAGGTTTAATCTTTCTGAAGTCTCCAACGCTGTAGGAGAAAGAATTTAGTAGATGAAGATCAGATAGCATAAAAGATCTAAAAATAATCTATTTATTACTTAGAAAATGAAGTCCCACCACAACAAGCTGAAAACAATGCTCCAGATAAAGTTAAAGAAAAACTTGATAATACCATCGAGAAAAAATCCAAGATATTATTTATATAAGCGAAGAACTAAGATGTTTAAGATAAACTAATAAGTCGATGAACGAGCGATTATGTGAGCGGGACTTGGGAAACTCCCAGCTGGTAAGATATTGATAAAGTTTTGTGTAAACCTATGTTAAAATTTATTAAAACGGAGTACCATATGTTCGGTAGGTATGTATGTGTGAGATATTTCTACAAACTTTATCAAACTCTCAATGGTAAGTAACCAAATCAATGGTCCGGAAAATCAATTAAATTTAAAACCTCCAAATTCATGGGCTATCAAAATTCAACACACGGAAGAAACAACAAGTGTGCAAAAAGATACAGCATCTACCAAAGCCAAACAAATTGGCTGGTCAAGATAAATGGCGGACAGTTTCCCTGCGAAAATATAAGCTAGAAAAATATGTTCGTCCGGCACGCGATGGACATATTTTTTTGGCGATTCTAAGATGTTCGTAGATATAATTTATGATATGGTGGGTTTGGAAGTATACGATGATATTTTAGGAAAGGAAAATATACAGGATGTGGCGTAAATAGGGGTCCATCGTTAAGGATTCGATATACAAGATAATTTACTATAACATATTGCAATTTTAACCATTTTTACCCAAGGGTTCCGAAAACTTTTTTTTTTGTTTTTTATTTACGAAATTTCTACCTTTTGTTATTACAAATTTGGTTGTAGTTTCGACATAAACCATAATTTTTACATTTTGATTTATATTCTTTACTGCTGAATACTAGAAATATCGTGTCAAATTATGGTTTTTTATGTAAATTTAGAGCTTTTTAAGAAAAACTTAGATCTTCTCTATCTAAACCCTAATTTTAACATTATCATGCAAATTCAAGAGCGATTTTTGTAAAAAAAAATGTACTACTAAAATGGTTGAAATATTGTAATATGTTATAGTTAATTATCTGGTATATCGAATCCTTAACGGTGGACCACTATTTACGCCATACCCTGTGTATATAACAAAACTTGAGCGATGGAAGACGATGACAATAAAAAAGTATATATATAACGTATTGTTGAAAGAACTCTTTGTACGGTTTTGGTTATAGAATTTTATTATAAACTCGGATTACGTAGTAGATATCAGCTTCTGAAACCAAGCAAACCTTAACAGTGATAATGTAGGAATACGTAGCTTCAAGTAACTAACTAACTAATTATACCACTTAAAGTATAACCTTGGCAATAACAGCATCATAATATCCTTTCTTGCTTACGAACTCACGTACAAAGAGCATAAAGAATATTTCAGTAATAATGACGCTAAACAAATAGTAAACATAAGTACAGAAGCTATTTTGTGTACTGATTTACTTAAGAACTTTAATAAAAACAAACAAGGAAACATCTACAGTAACAAGCTATGAAGCAATAAATCAAATAACGTGGAACATGCAGTAAAAACTGATTGTAATGATACCAAATTGAATGTAACAGAAGCTAATTCATAGTCTAGTGGCCGTGACCTGACATTACAAAGAATAGCTTTATACGTTTGTGATTACATCATTTCTCTACTAGCTCGTACAAAGGGTGTAGGTACTTCATGCTCATTACGGGGCTGAGAAATGTCATTACCAGTTGAGTAGTTTGTTGGGAAGGAATGACGCTCTGTAGAATAACGACTTCGGATCGGCGTTGCTGCGTTTGGCTAAACACGTTCAAAATATGATTACTTTTTGGACGGATTTTCAGTTTTGACGTAAGTTACAAGTAATTTTAAAATATTTCTGCTTCACCGTTAAATATTTCTACCGCACAGATATTTCTATACAAGGAAGAGTATCCAAGCTACTGACAGTTTGGGAACTAGAAAATAATCCAAGTATTTGAACCGTGTCAATGGATAACTGCTTTCTGCATCAAGCCCTTGACTCAACTGCCTGAAGAGAGCCTCTTTAGGTTATTCAAGCCTCCTTGTTGATCGAGTTTCTTGACTATTCGTTCATTGGCCATAACAACTATTGGAACGATCATTGACTTTACATACCATATATGTCTACACCCATATTTTGTTTATTTATGTCCATACTTTTTTCTTGATAATCTGACGTTTACCCTTTTTCGGGTCACATTTGTCAACCGCTAATTTTAACAAAATATATAAATATCAAAATTGTCGTTAAGTGGTCAGAATGACCGACTCTGTTGCATTATTATAGGATACTTAGCCACTTATGGGTGCCTGACCAATTATATATTAAATACAATTGGTCAAGTACACTATAAGAGCCTCATAATGGGTGAGACAAGGTTAAGACTTCAACATGATATTTACGTTTTGTATTCTCAAATGATACTCATTATAATTGTGTTGTATTGCAAGAATATTGTTGTTTTTAATATACTAATATTAGTGAGACTGAAGGCCTATTTTCAAAGAGCCGCTATAAAAGGGTCACTTTAATTTCACATGCCTAAAATTGTTGTTATTTTCAAAATCGTTGAACCAGTATACAACCACGCACATATACCTACGTGAAATCAAAAGAAAAATTGTATTCAACAAGGGCTGTACAATACCGTAACCTTCTAAGGCAGTTGTCCCACCGCCGCGCTGGCGAGGAAGCGACTAACTATCGGCTATTTTCTCGCTCAAGAAAAGTACAATAGATATACAGGGTTATTGGTAAAACATTAACAACCTCTTAAAAGGTCATTGTACTCTTCATTATGAACAACTTTTACTATGTGACGAAACCTGAAATCGCGAAAAAAAAATCAGATGTTCCCTACATTTTCACGAGTTATACGAACATAAATGTAGGGAACAGCAGATTTTTTTTTTCGCGATTTTAGGTTTGGTCCCATAGTAAAAGTTGTTCATAATAATGAGTACAATGACCTCTTAAAAGGTTGTTAATGTTTTACCAATGTATATTCCGTTTAAACAAAAGAGATGCAAATATTAATAGTTGATCGCTGACTGTTCACTGCCGGCGAGGACTCGCTTCACTGGTTTGTCGCTGAGCGACAAGAGCTATCAAAGATAATACTTGCTCAGCGTTACTCGCTTAGCGATGCTCGCTTGGCGGTCAGAACTCACGCCGAGAGACCAACCAGACAAACCCCTGTGTGGGACTAACTGCCACAAGCGAGTGGTGCAAGTAATTGCCCGTTGCACTCGGACACTCGCTGATAGCCCAGCGACAAAACTACACACTTGCTGCTCGCCAACTCGTTTTCAGTTGCTAGTTCTACTCGCTACTCGTTCATCGCTAGAGGTGGGACAACTGTCTTACTCAAAATGCCGCGGGATAATTGCATAACCCACTAACAGTTCTAATGCATTTTATTTTGACAATTCAACAACATTCATTGCCTTATTTACGTTGACGAGCAGAAGAATTTTTCAAACAAATGCACCAATGGATTTGGAATTGGGGTGCCGTAGTAAAGTTTATCACACAAAAAAAAAACCGGGCGAGAGCGAGTCGGACTCGCGCACCGAGGGTTCCGTAACATCAGGGCTTATGCATAAGGTTTATGTTTATGAAATTAAATGTTTATTTTTATATTTGAGTTGATTGAATGAAAGGTAAATTGCGGTTTACGATTTATGACGTATTAAAAAAAAACTACTTACTGGATCTCGTTCAAACCAATTTTCGGTGGAAGTTTACAAGGTAATGTACATCATATATTTTTTTTACTTTTATCATTCTCTTATTTTAGAAGTTACAGGGGGGGACACACTTTTACCACTTTGGAAGTGTCACTCGCGCAAACTATTCAGTTTAGAAAAAAATGATATCAGAAACCTCAATATCATTTTTGAAGACTTATTCATAGATATCCCACACGCTAGGGTTTGATGAAAAAAAAATTTCGAGTTTCAGTTCTAAGTATGGGGAACCCCCAAAATTTATAGTTTATTTTTGTGTGAAAATCTTAATGCGGTTCACAGAATACATCTACTTACCAAGTTTCAACAGTATAGTTCTTATAGTTTCGGAAAAAAGAGGCTGTGACATACGGACGGACCGACAGACAGACAGACAGACAGACAGATCGACAAACAGACAGACCGACAGACAGACAGACATGACGAATCTATAAGGGTTCCGTTTTTTTCCATTTGGCAACGGAACCCTAAAAACGCCGAATTATGAATGGTTAAAATCTACTATTCTATTCTCTATTCTAATCTCTTCAGTCAAAGCCTTTGTATAATTTTGTTCGAAATTCACTTAAGTTCGTTTAATCATTAATTAATAATGATTTAACTTTAATCCGGGTTCATTTATCCCTTCGAATAATGAACTTCGGAACGTGGATCCACGCGAGACACAATGGCTTTTTAATTGTTTCTGTAATTACGGTTTCAACTTTAATTTCTGTAGGTATTCAACCGCGGTTAGAGGAGCGTAAGACATTATCCATTTCAGCAAAAGATTTTGTCACCATGTCATTAAGTCTTACGAAGAATACCTATTGTCGTTTCTATTTTTTTTGAATAGGCAAATAATCTAGAGGTATTCGAGCAGTACATGTCTTTTTAATACAGAGTCAAATTCAATTAGATGTATACAGGGTTATCGATAAAACATTAATGACCTCTTAAGAGTTTGTATTCATCATTATGAACAACTTTTACTACGGGACCATACCTAAAATCGCGAAAAAAAATCAGCTGTTCCCTACATTTTGACAAGTTATACGAACATAAATGTAGGGAACAGCTGATTTTTTCGCGATATCAGGTTTGGTCCCATAGTAAAAGTTGTTTATAATGGTGAGTACAATGACCTCGTAAGAGGTTGTTAATGTTTTACCAATAACCCTGTATACGAGCTCGTTTCACAAAAAAAAAAAAAAATTGGCAATTTATCAATTTTACATACCACGAAGTTATGTTAAACTAAACGCATTATTGTATTCCCATCCTAATAATTTCCAAACTACTTATTTCACATTCTACCCCGTGATCTCGATCCCTGTATTAGTTGGGTAATCGATTCAGTGAATCGTACTTAAACATCGAATAACCGCTGCTTATCAATTTAACATGAAGGATGATGATTATTGGCCATTTGAGAGCGCAAGTGTCTAACTAAAGGTCGTTAGTTACTATCACCCTAAGGCTTGAATGCGTGTATGTTGCGTATTATGGGAAATATAAAGGAACAGACTTTATTTTTGGGAGATAATGGAGGTTTTATCGACCGGAAAAAAGTGAACCGGAACGGCATCGTGTTTACAACGTTATTTTTACTATATGCGAAACCTGAATATAGTTTGCTCAGAATAAGTAACTGAATCGATTCCAATAATTTTTACCCCATGTTATATTTTGTCCCGAAAATATTTAAAAGTCGGACACCGAGCGACACCAAACGGTTAGGTACCTAGGTACTTTTATCAATGAGCGCAAGACGGCGCGGCGCAAGGACAAATAGGTAACTTAACAAGCTTATAACTTTGTGACTTTTCATGATACAGTTTTGAAATTTTGTACATAGATTCTTTACATAAAAATACTAGGCAAGTGTTTCGGGTTTAGCATATACTAAAAATAATGTTGTAGAACCTGCTCTAAGGTTGGTTAATAAGTGCGGTGGTAGAAGGTGCTTGTGGACCAGGTTAAGAATACAACAATCCATTCCATCACCAAAATAACTGATGTCACTCGGAAAGCTGCCACGCTTAAATGGAATTGGGCTGAACACATATGCCACATGCCAAACGATCAATGGGCCCAACTTACAACCCAGTGGGTCCCGCTTAGTGGCAAACGACATCCATGGTAACTGACACATAACTGTGTTATGTTCCAGGGCCTCTATGTCGCAGCAGAAAGGGGGGGTTTAATAGTAGTTCCAAGTGTTCCAATTGATTTGCGGGTGACTGTATCTACTTAGCTAACTAAATTATTACGAAGTATACTATCGCGACAGGCCCAGACGGAGATGGCGGGATGAGCTGGACTTCTTTAATAAAGATTATCTGATCTTTCGCAGCTCTGGACAGAGAGAGGTAGTAAGAGAGTAAGGAGGCATTTGCCCAGCAGTGGGAAATGGCAAATAATAAAAATTAATAATAATAAGTGAGGGTATTATAATATTTTCATGAATACAATAGTCCATCTTGGTTAAAACTACATTGACTTCATGACCTCAATACTTTTTGTTTCTGAATGGTCCATCATACAAGATGGTGTTCCATTTAAAAGACTGCCTTGTTGGTTTAATAGTCACAAGTGCTACTGATGAGCCTGAAGTCCAAGGTTCGATTGCCCGGTTGATAGAGGCTCACTCCTTATTGCATGGGACTTGAACATAACTCTCAGAACTCTCTTCCAAATTGGTTTCTCCCAAACCAAAGGCAAGAAGGCGTCTGTGTGGTGCCGGACTTAAAGAATAGCACCACCCCCCATACTTGTACCGTGGGTGTCGTAAAAGGCGACTAAGGGTCGTACCGGAGAATGGGCAGCAGCGTTCTCTATGCATTTCACCACCATACCATACTGCGATCGCCAACCCGCCTGCCAAGCGTGGCGATTATGTCAATCCTTTTGGGGGAGGCCTATGTCCAGCAGTGAACGTCTTTCGGCTGAAGTGATGTGATGAAAGGCAAGAATACTTTTATTAACCGCTTGAGTGCCGCAATTACAGACACAATATTAAAAAGCCATTGTGTCTCGCGTAGATCTACGTTCCGGCAGACTAAGGGTTAAAAGAGCATGTCGTCTGTACAACGACACAATTTCATTAAAAGCTAATCAAGATTTAGATATTTTTCACCTTTCTCTGCCCAAATTCAAATATTGTATGAGGAATATTTGGGCATCGAAAAAACTAAATAATAATGTTATATAATAGTGAACATGTGGTTGTTGTTACATTTCATATAAATTACCTGTAGTAATCTGTGGAAACTGTTTCTGGACTGTGTTGAACTAATTGAATACTTCATCATCTGCCTAGCCTTTTCCCAACTATGTAGGGGTCGGCTTCCAGTCTAACCGGATGCAGCTAAATACCAGTATTTTACATGGAGCGACTGCCTATCTGACCTCCACAACCCAGCGACTGGGTAATATGATACCCCTTGGTAAGACTGGTTGTCAGACTTTCGGGCTTCTGACTACCCGTAACGACTGTCAAAGATCCACGAATGACAGCCGGGACCAACGGCTTAACGTGCTTTCCGAGGCACGGAGGGGTCTCGGTATGTAAAGATGGTCACCCATCCACAGACCAACCGCGGCAAGCGTAGCTTAACCTGATCGATCGACCTGTGCGGCTGTTATTATTTAGCCACGGGCCCCTCAACTAATTGAATACTTAAGTTATGTAATTGCATCTGATTGTTTCCCAAATAAAATAAAATAAAAATAACTGGCTAAATATGAGTGTACTATAAAGGTACACCTCTGCCTGACCCCTCAAGGATTAAAGGCATGATGTTAATTTATGATAAGATATTGTTAAATCAAACATATAGTCAAATTCAGCAAACCTATAGCTTTACCTACCCCACAAGGTAAAATCGTGAAGATATATAGTCTCCTCTCTTAAAACACCATCTTGTTAACAAAGTGTGTATAAATCTCAATTTAACTACTTACAACAAAAAGTTTAAGAGCGAGATCTCATACCAGATATTTAGATATTTAGATATTTAGATATTTAATTCTCTTAATGTAGGGGACATTAAGAGAATTAAATATCTAAATGCATTATGTAAAAACGGCTTCACTCCCATTGGCTGTTGCAATTAAACGTTTAATAGTCTAGTAAAATTAATTACGACCAGTCCTAATCATTGCAGGGTTGTGCTACAATTCTATCTTAGCAATATCAGGACGCGCTGCTTTCAATTAATTTCTTTATTTTATCTTAGGATTTCCTTTGCGGCCATTTTTCTAGTAGTTTTATCTTAGTAATCGGACATATGCCAAATGTAATTAATGGTGATTTCTGAGTAATAGGAGCTGGTTTAATCAAAAACTGTTTATCTGGCTTCGATAGGAAATAGACCTACATCAGTTTTGAGATTAATCTTGCATTTATTTTAATTTCTGTCTTTTTGTCTCTTCCATAATCTAATAATCCATAGTTAAATAATCCATAATTAATTTAATTTAATATATCCATAATTAAAATTAAATGTACAGTCAGCTAAAGAGATAAGTATGCAGGATTGTTGGATATAGTTGAAATTTAGTAAGAAACCGATGGATGTTCTCGAATGAAATATTATTTTATTAATAGAAAGCAAACAGGTCACTTATCAAATTAAATTTCAGGCTGGGCAATATACAAGAGTTTAATTTCAAGCACTTGTATAACGGAATATTGAAAGATTAATCGAAAAAATACTATATCAACCCTTTCGCACTTATCATTCTTAGGGCTGATTTTTCAATAGACAGATATTTTTTATTCGTGGAATAAAATTGACGTCTGACAGTTTTTGTATGGAAGGACTGTCATAAATTCAAAATTATTCCTCGGATAAAATTATCCGGCGTTGGAAAAATCAGCCCTTAGGGTGTTTTTCAATAGTCAGATAACCTTATATCTGAAGAATAAATATTGTGGTTTGACAGCTTTTGTATAGAAATTATGTCAAACTGTCATATTTATTCTTCAGATCCTAGGTTCTCTGACTGTTGAAAAACCAGGCCTAAATCATACATAGATAAAATTCTCTTTACTGTAGGACGAACCCATACAATTACAATTTTTTTTGATCATTTAAATTCCAGTATTCCAGTATGATTTCTCGCAGCCCTATCCATCAGTTAATGCGAGTCGAGCACTAGCATCGAGTATTTGCAACAAGTAGCTAGGAACATTAAATTAAGCCTCGGGAACAGTTAACTGTGATAAATCAATTTGGAACCGGTTCTAACGCATGTAATATAAACTCCAAGTATGTGAGAACGTTATATTTTAAATGCTAGTTAAAGGGCAGGCAATTACAAGGGAGAGAGTACTGAGGATTCTTGTGGATAAACCGGTGAGCTGGCTTTTGATTTCGAGCTTTATTTCAAGTATTTAGTTGGAAAGAGTGAATAAAATTGATGCAGTTGGAGCAAAGACCGCCGAGAAACGGTGGAAGAAGTGTTGGAAGACCAATAGTAAGATGAGTCGATGATCGATCGAAAATATTCGCGGGTAAGACTTCGATGGAACTCGTATACACCAGGAAGGCATGGCAAAAAGAGGAGGTTTACACTCAGCAGCAGTTGTTGTCAAAGATGATGATGCTCATATTCTTTACCTTTGTACAATGTGCTCTTTTCCCCTTCCACCCCACTCTATCTCAAGAAACGTTTCCAGTTTCTTTGTGACTCCCACACGAAATTTTTAAGTTCATCAGATAACTTGAAGCTCAAAATGCCTATGCATTCCACTACTTTCTTTGATAAACCCTTTACTGTCCAGGCTGCTAGTTTGTGGAATGCATTGCCAGTTGATATTAAACGCGCGCAGCCGTTACATGTGTTCAACAGGCTCGTGAAGAAGCACTACTTGTCGTTGTGATCTTGTTGTCCAACTGCAATCACTTACTGTCTTCTTTTATTTTCGTTGCTTATATGATTTTGTATGTATTTATGTATCTATAATTTTGGATATGTATATATCTGTGTATCTATTTTAGTGTATTGTATACATAATATTTACACCAACGACAGCCCCGTTTTAGGTCCAGGAAAATCACTGTCCATTCCAAGGTTACCTGGAAGAGATCGCAGAAAGCGATAAGGCCGCCCATTGTATGTATATTTTGTAATGTTTGATGTATCTTTTTCATGTTATGTATTTTTGTGGTGTACAAAAAAATATGTATACCTACATAAATAAATAAATAATATTATGATTTCCACCAAACGGCTCGCATCGCATCGGATCGGAACGTATTTCACAATCTTTAAACGATATTAAATCGTGTACACAGTATTTAAAGTCTATATCCAAGTCGCGCACAGCAGCTTGACCGCGGGCGTCTTCCGCGACACGCGATCGTAGCCAAAAGTATGTTGCGACGCGCGATCGGCTCCGTTCGCCTGTCGTCGTATCCGATCGAATCCTTTCGGCTGACGTCCAAATTTTTCTTTTCCTCTACTGTGTTTTATGATTATTTTCTTCTTCTAATAGCCTCCCAACCGATTTCGGTCACACTGGTTAATCTCAACGAAGATTAGCCAGTATGCAGGAGATATTATGGTACACAAGTGCACGCTCTGTTTCTTTACTCTCATAGTCCGTTGGGACGGCAATCTGACCCGACCGGGGAAAGATCAGGCGCAGGACCAACGGCTATACATGCTTTTCGTGGCGCGTGGGTATAAAACCGCCAACTTCCAAACTCTGGACTGTTACTAAGAAATTCCTAATGGAAGACCCAATAACACTTTCTACGACCCGGGAATTAAACCCAAGAGTTCAGCAGTCGCGCTTTCAACCACGAGGCCAACGGGGCAGTCTTCAGCTTCAAGGGCAGTCGGAAGACTTCTTTTTCTAATGCAATAGCCAACCATACTACGTCAACTTCAAGCATCATTATCTGCCTAGCCTTTTGCCAACTATGTTGGGCCTTCCAGTCTAACCGGATGCAGCTGAATACCAGTATTTTACATGGAGCGACTTTTTTTAAAATTAGTGTTATAATATTGGGCTAAGTAATAACAGCCGCACGGGTCGATCGATCAGGTTAAGCTACACTTGCCGCGGTTGGTCCGTGGATGGGTGACCATCTTTACATACCAAGACCCTCCGTGCCTCGGAAAGCACGTCAAGCTGTTGATCCCGGCTGTCATTCGTAGATCTTTGGCAGGCGTTACAGGTCATCACAAGCCCGAAAGTCTGACAACCAGACTTACCAAGGGGTATTGTATTACCCAGTGACTGGGTTGCGGAGGTCAGATAGGCGGTCGTTCCATGTAAAATACTGGTATTCACCTGCATCCGGTTAGACTTGAAGCCGACCCCAACATAGTCGAGGCTGGGCAGATGATGAGATGATGAATATTGATCCACAACTGAGTAAAGTTGTCCCAGGTATCGTCTGTGAGACAAACCCAAGAAACCTGACGGGACTAGTTCGTGACCGAGAGGCCGGAGAAGATAAAACACACGGTGAAAATTGAAAAAATTGTGAAGATAGTTTCGCAAAAAAACTCTGTGCGTTTTTAGTAACTAAATATACACTGAAAATCTTATCATCAAAGTAACGATTATTGTTACAAGTTTGTTGTAATCCTTTTTGAAATTTTACTCCGTTTTACGGTGAAATTATCGCTTTTCGTTTAATTATACAGTCGTAAAATAGTGTTGAGGTTTAAGAAATATAATAGTCAGCCATATTGTATGGTTGCGGGTGTGAAGATTACTATCGTTCTAAGTAACTACTGGGCACAGAGTAGAGAGGTGCAGAAGTTTCACATCGCACAAATGTACTATCATAATAGACAACATAAAACAGTTGCACTCCGGGAGTGCCGACAAAAAACTTGAACAATTTTTTTTTATCGACTTATAAACAAAACACGCGCGGTGTCGGTTACTGTAACAGTGTTGCGAGTTCAATCGTTTTTTTCCCCATCTCAAAATACAAAGCGCCTAAATAAGTTTTCACTTCAAAAACATATAATGTTCCCACTGCTGGGATACAGGCCTCCTCTCGGTGAGAGGGAATGGTAGATGTCACATGTCTTCGAATTTTTGTTGCTAGGACATGGCTTCCTCCTTCACCGTTTTGAAAGCAGTGGTGATGAAATAATTTACACAAAGTTAAGCGCTTGTCTGGGTTCGAATCTACGGCTTACAACTCGTAAGTCGCGGCCATTACGACTTGGACACCACTGCTCTCATACGAGATGACGACTCAGGGCCGGTTTTTTTAATCCGTAGTTAACTCAACCAATTGTTTAAAATAGTAACTAATGGTACCTAATAAAGATGTATATTTTGGCAAAATGTGTTTTTTGATCAATTGTTTGAATTGTTAAATAATTAACTATTAGTTGACCCAGATGACCATTAGTTACTATTTTTAACAACTGGTCGAAAAAACCGGCCCTATAGAGAAGTATGGAAGAGAAAGACAAGTTTCGCCGACCCCGAATAAATTGGTATAAGGGGAGTAGAACCATGATGGACCTTACCTTCTTCTTGTCACTTACTCTGTGAAAATAACTACGGCAATAATAGTTCATTACTATAAAGATTGGGTTACACACGGCCGATTTTAAATTGAAAGTGAGACGCTTAAAAGTTGCCTTGATAATCATTTAAATGTACTTTTATAGGAATCCTTTTATGGGGAATGAATGAATATGTAGTTGCCATAAATTTTAAAGGTTCCTTGCACTTTTGCCACCGGATACCTATAAACAGAGTCCTCAGCAATGCCTGTGCGTTTATTTCTGACATCGATCTGTAATTACTTTGTTCGCCCAGTGGTAACGGCCCACGACTTACGAGTTGTAGCCGTTGTAGGTCGTAGGTTTGAACCCAGACAGGCGCTTTACTTTGTGCAAATAATTTCATCACCACCGCTCTCAACACGGTGAAGGAAAACATCGTGAGGAAACCGGCATGTCCTAGAACCATAAATTGGAAGACATATGACCTCTACCAACCTGGCCTGTGTGCCAGCTGTGGGAACATTACAGGCTGATCAGATCATGCTACTAAAACATAAAGTTTATGCTAAAAATATTATCTTCTAATTATCTGCAAAATTACTGGGAAATAAGTTTTCCAGAAAACTACACGCTGCTAATCGTAAATTTTTACTCATTTCGTAAATCTTTCATACCTAGATCCTGCCGCAACATAAACAAGTTTCCATGAAAAAAAAAACTGATTAACATTTTCGTTTACCCGTTCAATTACGCCGACACATTTATTAATGCAACTATCCAGGTATCCAGCACCCACACATCAAACATCAAGCTTATTAAAAAGTGAACCATCAGCAAAACAGAATTAATGAACATAAAATGAACATAACAGAATTAATGAACATAAAATATTAAACGTACAATATTAGCATAAACGCGAGGAAACAGCTGCAGGTCCTCGCATAAACACGTCCCAGCCAGTTGATCGGGTTGATCTGGACTTACCTGAAAGGCAAGAAAAAACCATTGATAGATGAGACTAGCAGACATAACCATACATGGTGTGGGGATAAATACAGGTAAAGGTAGGATCGAATGGCGAATAAACGCCGCGGTTTTTGTAAAAAGTTTTTAAGTCTTTGCGATTTCGATTAATGAGATCTCGACTCTATCGGATCAACGATAAGCGGGTACATTTTCGAGATCTCGAATAAAAACAGAAAAATGTAAGAAGTTTATCGTAACAATTTTCTTTAATACTATACGTCATCTAATTAACATAACAAAACATCACGCCTGCATTTCCCAAAGGATCAGGCAGAGGTGCACCCACATTTCACCAGTTACATGTAAAACAATATTAAAGTTGCCAGATATACAACAACTCCGTTACCTACTTATAAACGATGTATAGCGTCTATATAGTTACACAACGCTTTGTCTTCTTCTTTCGAAAGTCAAATTACTGACGACTGAAAGAGAGAAATCGGTATGTAACTATTCATCTGATATAAATCTTTTATTAATAAGGGGGTAGAACAATAGATACACTTCGTAGCTGCACTACGTCTCCGTTTTAATAATTCATAATAAGTGTCACACGCATGATTACACACACGTCGTCTGACATTTAAACAAGAAACAACACAAAAACCAATCAACCAAGTTGAAACAGATAGTGCAGTCCCGTCCTTAATAGGAAAAACGTTTTACGACTCCAATGAACACTTCCCCTTAGTTCCCTAGGCTGCCGACAGAAAATTATAGGCTATCATAAGATTTATTCACCAATGAAAGCTCGACATTTTTTCTGTCGTCCGAACTTGGCGGTGGCTTTAAATTCGTCTCAAAGTTATGATACTATGTGGCGGAGAATTAATTATGGTAAGTCTTGGTGACTGTGATTGTATAGAGGATGTGTTTTTAGGTGTACTATGAGAATAGTATTGAAAGTTAGCTATTTTGTCGGTTTTTGAAATAAAAGGGTCTCAGGCCGCAGCTTTTTTTTTTTAAATACGTGATTATGATTAAACATAAACATTATGAACGGAGGTCGGTGGTCTCAAAACGGTGAAGGAAAACGTCGCTCTTGACGAAACCATGTCCTAAAACCAAAAATTCGAAGTCGTATCTACCAACCCGCACTGGGCCCGCGTGGTGGATTACGGCCCACTCCCTCTCACCGACAGGAAGCCTGTGTTCTGGCAGTGGGAACATTATTTGAGCCCTTTTATATGAAGAAATAATCAGAAGACGTTTAAAGTCTCCTACAAACAGGCGCGACACGCGATACAATCGCGCGCGACACAAAGGCACCGCTCGTTGCGCGACTTGCTGTTCCTTTGTGTCGCGCGCGATTTCATTGTGTGTCTCCCATGTTTGAAGGAGCCTTAAAGTTCTACACTGTCACTGTAATTTGAAAGTAGTTTATTTAAATAGAGCCATATTTCTATAACCTCTAAGTATAACAGAAATCTATACAACTTCACATCTCAAAAGATCCTCAAAAGATCTTTTCAGACACTAATCTACATGGTCCTCAAAGATTATGTCCGGATTTTTATATACACATTGACATTGATGAATTTTATTTAGACAATGACATGAATATTTACTTTGTAAAGTATTTTTTATTTTTCTTTTCATTTAATTATTGTGAATGTGAGGACTATGTGGGTCATTTTTTTTTCTGTTTTCCTTCTTAGTTTTAATCATGATCTGGCAGTTTGAGTAATTTACGCGGCCTACCCAAATGTCCTTTCTTTGGTATTGTTCGTCGAATCGTTGAGCTCCTCATTTCTGAGTCGAGCTGCACGATTTTTGACAAATGCGTGCACTGATTGGACAGGTCCGCTCAATCTGTGTGGTTCTTTCCTCAAAAGACCATTTCAGACATCAATCTACATGGTCTTCACACGATCTGACCAAGATTTTGTCTGGACTTTAAAAGAGACTGTGACCTCTGAGTTTGTTTCGGCCTTTCTTCTCAGAGTAGTCAGATAGGAAACGCCGACCACATCTAGTTTAAAAAATATGATGACGTGTAAAAGTGTTTGTAAAAACCTACTTACAGAAAATAAATCATTTATCATTTATCTATCCGAACATTTTCCCTTTTAAAAAACTCTTACTTTTCTAGACACATTCACTCTCTGAATCCTATATTCCTATATCAAAGAATTCCACAATAAAACAGGGTCTTCATCGAATCAATTAAAAACTAGTTGCGGATAAATACCATGTGGTTGAGCAGGCGGTATTACCAACGTCGCGGTATTAAATGACCCGCGGAAAAGTGCTGGGTTTGCTTACAATGTTGGTAGAATATCCTGGGATTTTATTAAGGAATATCTAGTATTTCTGGAATAAGGAATCTTGTTTATTTCTGGCATAAGATTCTTGTGTATTGTGTGTTTCTAAAAACTCGTTCGGAACCCTGTATTAGTCCTCATTTTTTTTTCGAGCTTATACAGGCGCCAGCACATCAAGCTACCACAATCTGTCAAATTTCTTCAATAGATTTTCAACTTTATCGCTAAAGCATAAGGTTCAAAGTCGATTGGGAAAATTTGACAGTTTCGGGTAGCTTGATGTGCTGGCGTCTGTACAATCTATTTTAAAAATATCTTAGATTCATTTACTCACAGGCAACGCACAGCTTTGTTCGCTGGGTTTAAAAGCATGAAATTTTGAAAAAGAGTTCCACCGTTTGTCTGTTGCGGCCATTTTTGTGCGCTAAAGTGTCTAAACACACTATGCCGAAGTTACGCGACCGAAGTTCGGCATGATTACGCCTGCAATGCTATTTGAATTACTGACGACACATTATGCCGAAATTGCGTTGCGTTAAATAGCATTGCGGGCGTAATCTAGCCGAACTTCGGTCGCGTAACTTCGGCATAGTGTGTTTAGACACTAACACTCTCGGTGACGTTATTTCGGTTTGGAATTTTTAGAGTCGGCGCGTGCGATTAAAATGACGATATCTCAAAATTTTTGTATGGGAGCTGTATATATAAATTATATCGTTGGAATCGTTATGAAACAAGTTAACATTAAAAAATATAACGCAGTGTAATGTCATTCATTCTAATTAGAATCTTATACTAGCGACTTTTTTCCAATTTATGGTACAAAAGTCGTTATAATTTAAAAAAATACCATTATT
The DNA here is from genome assembly GCA_916614155.1 of Mesoligia furuncula. Taxonomy (NCBI): domain Eukaryota; kingdom Metazoa; phylum Arthropoda; class Insecta; order Lepidoptera; family Noctuidae; genus Mesoligia; species Mesoligia furuncula. The sequence goes on along the minus strand of OU744802.1, from coordinate 25,426,081 downwards.
TCAAAAACGTTATTATTTGAATTACGCAAGTATACATTATTTCACATTAATCAATAAAAAGAACACACCTCCCCATACAGTTTTTCACCCCACGAGCTTTAAAAAAACATGTTTCATTTAGGCGACGCGAGCGCACGGACAAAAAATAGGGTGAGTTTATACTTCAATTCCGAGAGCACTGTAGGTTAATTGGCTTAAGTTATTAACATATACTATAGTTCGGTACACATACTTATCACAGACAGAGTTTCAGTTGTTAGAAGTGTTAAGTTTACGAGAAATCGCACAACAAACCAAGCACTAGAAAATAACTCTAAAAAAAGGTCAAGGGCAATCTTTCGATCACAGAGTAAATTCTGTTGCATTTATTTCAAATAAAAGTTAACATTCTACAATTAGATCATCATTATGAACAACAAATTAAAAGTTGCTCATAATGATGAGCACAATGACCTCTTAAGAGGTTGTTAATGTTTTACCAATAACCCTGTATAAGAAAGGCGAGCACCAAGGAAGGATTTTTGAAAATTCATCCCCTAAAGGGGTTAAATAGAACACATCCCACCGGGATGACGGCTTGTTTAGCTAAATATCTTAGTTTCTAGTAGTATAGTGTTTTTAATTATTTTTTAGGTTATGTTACAGACCATGGCAGTCCGAAATATCGTCCATCATCATTTGAGATAGTGGCTAAAATAGCGTATTCAATATAAAATCAACCTGTTCGCGAAAAAAAATCAGCTGTTCCCTACATTTAATAATAATAATAATAAAGTTTATTGACCATAAGTTTAGGTTACAGTACACCGGTAATACATATTTACAAAGTACATAGTATAGGGCACACTCACTTACGTTCATCTACATTATGTTAGAACTTATCTATAACAAGTAGCAAGGCGAGTAGAAGAACAGTTAAATTATAATAATGCTATCACAAGTAAAGCAATGGTTCACATGCTTGATAAAATAATAAATGCCCAATGACGGTATACAGAGAAAAGTTCTTTACCTCCCGTGCTAGTCAAGGACTGTGTTACGGCAAGGTAAGAATCTCGCTCATTGAATGGAATAGTAGTAATTCACATTTATGTTCGTATAACTAGCCAAAATGTAGGAAACAGCTGATTTTTTTTTGCGATTTCAGGTTTGGTCCCTTAGTAAAAGTTGTTCATAATGATGAGTACCTCTTAAGAGGTTGTTAATGTTTTACCAATAACCCTGTGTAATAATAATAATAATTGACTTGCTTCAGTCCGCGACTTGGACCGCGTGAATTTTTTTGCTCCCCCGAACGACCCCATCGCGTAGCATCCCCTGCCCGTGCTATTACTTTGCTTTCGCCTAGAGTTCTGTCTGACTTTGTGTATGTAAACACTAGCTGAGCCCCGCGGTTTCATCCGCGTAAATGTCGATTCCGTGGGAATATCGGGATAAAAAGTATATATAGCCTATATGTATATTAATCCAGGGTGTCAGCTACCTCCATACAAAATTTTATCAAAATTGGTCCAGCCGTTTGAACGTGAAGAAGTAACAAACATATAAACACACACACACACTCACAAACTTTCGCCTTTATAATATTAGGTGTGATTTGTCACAATTTATTTACGAGTGTCCTCGGTACTATAAAATATACAATGTATAAGACAAGATACTCATCGATAAGACGTCTGAGGTCACTAAGGACGCTGAGTGATAAATAACTAGACCTATTTAGGTAATTCTCACGCAACTGGTAGGCTGAAGGTTAATAGAGGCCGACCGCTTAACCAAGACGTTGCCTGAGGTACCTGCGCGGTGCGGGAGGGGTGATAGTTGTCACAAGTTGACGAATCACTGAGCTCACGCATCACGTCACCATACCCCTCCCGCACCGCGCTGCTACCTCAGGCAACGTCTCAGATAAGCGACCGGCCTATAATTGGTCGCTTTGTTAGCTTAATGGCTTGGTAGCCAGTTATTACTCAAGGGAAACTTGTAGTTATTAGAGAACAACAAACAAGCAGGTATTTAATATTGTGATTATTATCAAGAACTAGCTAATCTATTCTATGGAATAAGGTTTAGCACCGATAATCGGGCCGATTTTGTGACCGACTCAACGTACACGTCCGTCAATTTGTCTTCAACACAACGTCCTTCCCTAGCAAGTGCATGCGGCCGGCTGTCGATGAATAGTGTGCGTTAACGCATACATTTCCGAACGTTCCACATATCACCGATAATCGGATCGGTCGGGATGCACCGATTTTATTTCTGACCGACTTTTTGCAGGACGTGTAGTGCGTTGCACTATTGCCATCAGTGCGTTCTATTTTTCTCCTACAGTTTAATTGGTGAAATTCGACCTAAAACGATTTTCCTAGAATTTTAACCAATGACTTTATAATATATATCGTATCAAATGTAAATAGCAACAGATAATAGGTTTTAATGCCTTGGGCGACTTAATAATAGCTATAATGATTGACCCTACGTGTCACATAAAATAATGTACCACCTATTAAAATTATATGATCCGAGGCCAGTTAATTGGTTTAAGAAGAGAATATTGATCAAAACTTTAATGGTGTAAGTTACAATTGAATTGCTAACTGAATGGAAGCACCTGTCTTTTGAAGAAAGTTATTATAAGACCGTTAATATGTGCCTCAGGTAGCAACCGTAACAAGCTATCAATAAACGCAATCGTAATGCTGCGATCAAATGAGCCGTAGGCTATGAGAACCTTTGATTGGGTGCCATTAAATGCTAGGCAACATCGCGGTTGATCAAGACGATGATGAGATGATGATGGAGAGAACTTGACTCCTACTGAAAGAGCTGGCGCGAGATGGCAGTGGACAGACGTCAGTGAAAAAGGGAGAGGGAAGCCTTGGCCCAGCAGTGGCAAAAAAGAAGAGATTTTGAAGAGAGAGAAAATGTATAGAGATTTTTACTTATTTTCTTTGCGTAATTTATTGTGGGCTAAATAGATAGACTGATAGTAAGAGTATTCCTTTTTAGAGGTATGAGGAACAGGGTGTAAAGTTCACTCTTACTCTATAGTGAAGGGAGGATCCTCCGAATATGTGCTAGTTGCGCGGTAAACTCTGCTTGCGAGGTGCAGGTTTTTGCGTGACGTCAGTATGACGCGTTGTTCGCATGTGGCGTTGTAGATACCGCTACACCTGGGTAAATTTTTATTGAATTGAATGAATTGTATTTGCTAAAGCAATACACATTTAAATTTAAGGCTTCATTCATTTCGCGATTTTGTTTAAAATAATGTTTCGAGTCAATTTAGTTGATTTTTCTAAATAAAAGAGCAAAATTGAACCATATATTACGAGAATAAGGAATAAGTTCCATAAAAATCTCCAGAGGCATCCCTCGAGAAACAGAGTAGGTACTTCAGGCATAATTACTTAAACTATAACTATTGGAACTAAGCGTCATTACGACACATGGAAAAAGGTTAGGCACGGACTTTTTTTTCTAGGAAATAATAAAGGTTTTCCTCATAATTAATGATGACGAATTATATCTACTAGCGATCACATGAAGACGGTTAAAAGTCGTGACTACTGCTACCTTTGCAATACTTGTAGTATCGGTAGTACCAAGGTCGATATCGTTATTTAGAAATCTTGAAGACTTACGCAAGATTCTAGCTTTATTTGGATTTAATTGGTCTTGGAACATATCTTACGATATTATGATAATATGCAAGAAATCATTATTTACCTTAATAACTACATCTGCCAGTACTTTCACGGTCAGCAGGATTCCAGGCTATTTATAATGTAGTTCTATTGGTTATATTACTCCAACTACTATACAACTATAAATAAATAGATACCTAGATTTCGTTGTAGCGTTCACTTTGTATTTGCTTTTGATGTCCTAATAGTTACAGCGAATACTTCAACGTACGCGGCGCGGGCGCAGCGACTCTGTTGCATATACGATGGACAACACTGGGTCAAACGAAAGTGCAATGGCCGATGGCGCTAAGGCTCTGTTTACTGCCTCGAGCGTCGCGACTTGCCGCCAAGCGAAACGCGCATGCGTCACTTGTTTTTGTAAGTCGCGCGTCGATCCTCGCGGCAAGCTCTAAACAACTTCTTTTACTTGTTTTCTCCGCTGTCGCTATCGCAAGACGCTTGTCGCTTGAGTGTGTAGCTTGTGGCCGCGGGGGTAAGAGTTGATTTATATGTAACAAGCGGCGCAGGCGCGGTGGCAAGCGCGAGTCTTTGGGCCGGTCTACACGACGCGGTGCAGCGGCGTCCTGCATACAAATATCCAAGGCATGACACGCGTGGCGTTCGGGAGTCGTACACCGGACTTCAACAAGGCGAGACATCAAAAGGTGCGCCGGAGTGGCCAGACGCTCCGGCGCACCTTTTGAAGTCTCGCCTTGTCTCATCATACTACAACACTCTTCGCCCACTGCGGCGTCAAAGTAACAGTGCGGCGCAGGTGTATATGGTGAAATCGTTGCGGTACCGCATCGTGTGGACCGGCCCTTTTATCAATGAACCTATGTTGTAAGCGATAACAATCGGTAAATAACATTAAATGGTTTGATATTTAGATCAGGCGCTTAGGCTTACACTCCGCTAGAAACTTGATTATTCGATTGACCCAAGAAACCGAATCATTATATCTCGCTATAAAGTATAAAATGGCGTAAAAATATGTTCTGTAAGTACGTATGCGTCATGTCAATATCAATCATCGTGACATGAGCAAAGTACCTATAATTTCATATCCATAAGGAAAACACAGACAAGAGCCAGATCAATACTTAGAAAACAAGCCATCGATATAAGACATTTTTTTCCAGACACTGCAGTTTTGCACACATCGAATGATAATTACAGGTTTGTCAAGGCCCCACAAAGTACATAGATAAGCGACCATGTAGTACTCAATATAATCGACCAAGACTAGTGTTCTAGGCGATGTTATGTTAGAATGTTTTGTGTGACTTATGTACATACACTCGGTTTCTGAATTGAGGAATTGTCAAACTCTACTTTAGCATTATCTACTTAAGGTGCGTTTGCGAGGATGCGATTTTATTTTATAGAATATTAACAAATTTTGATTTTCATGGGCTTCAAGAGTTTAACGAGTTATTAATTTAGAAACCGAGTGTTAATGTTTATTTCAGTTTAACCGTTTCAATGCTGTAATTACAGAAACATTGTCTCGCGTGTTCCATGTTCAATACGAAGGCTAAAAAGATTTTGAAAAAAAAACAACAGTGATAGTTATCTTTAAGGTGACTCTAGTCGATATTTTTTCCATACAAATTTCGGGAGTGTATTACTCCACTGTTTGACATTGTGCATCCAAAGTTAAGCATGATATCGTTTTGTCTTATTATTAACGTTGTCTGTACGGAAACAGAATAGTAAAATAAAAAGCCATTAAAAAGTTATGACCCAACAAAGATTAGTTTTTCTTGCTATTTTTAACGTAACTTTGGGTCTAAATAAGTAATATAAGAACTGTAAAATCTTCAAAACCAAGTCCGTACCGACAAAGCTCAGTTATCGAAGAGTTCAATAAACTTTATTTTTAATTGATTTACGCATTATTTTTTTCATAAAACACTTTTTTCCGAAGCACTTTTAATATTTTTTCCGCGCCTATCAGGTCGGAATGGTATTTCTGTGGGTGAGAACTAGACTTTTTTCATGTAGACTAGCGTCTAACTGCTCATCACTGATACTAGCTCAGTCGGGCACGAAGCCAGATAAGACAACGTGATTTTTGGCCATGACCACCAGTGAGTTCGAGCTCGCGACTAGTTTGCTCTTAAGGGTCCCTATCAATTTCGCGGACTAAAAACGGAAAAATCTGTTTTTTCAGCGCAAATTTCTCTATATCCTTAAGTTATCTAGTTTTTTTTAAAATACACAAGTATTTATCACCTATCTATCTAGTAAGTGTACGAATTTAAGTTTTGATAACTACTTAATATAAATTCCAAAAAAAAAAACAAACACACGTTTTTACGTAATCACGAAACACCAAGTTTTTCGATTGCTTTCTTAGCTAACTGGTAGCAAATAACGATCGGAAAAAAATCCGAAATACTAGACATATAGTAGGTATATTAGTAAGTCTATGATTTTTTTTTTAAGTTTAATGAATTAGTACTCGTAAAAAAATGTTGACTACACTGAAAAAACCCAATAAAGTCATGCGCAAAACCGTCGTCTACGCGTAAGAATTTATTAAAAATAACAAAAAGTGTTAAAAATTTTTAAATTTGAGGTGTTTATCTACCAAACTCAATTTTTATATTTTTATTTTGACTACTAATTTAATTGTAGTAAAATATCTAAATAATGCCTTATAAACGAATTTATATTAAATAGTTATCAAAACATAAAATTCGTAGACTTACTAGATAGATAGGTGATAAATACTTGTGTATTTAAAAAAAAAACTAGATAACTTAAGGATATAGAAAAATTTGCGCTGAAAAAAACTGATTTTTCTGTTTTTAGTCCACGAAATTGATAAGGACCCTAAGGCGTTCTTAAAACTGTTTAAAGAAAGGGTATCATAAGGCTAATCGGCGACGTAAAATTGATACTGATCGACCTTATATTCAACCCTAATGTAGGTAATAAATCGATAACACGACCTAGGATTCCCCGCTTGTATCTTCGTTATGATTTACGATTACACCAAATAACTCCAAGGTTATTAAATATTTGTGCAAACTTGGTAGACACTTCTCTAGCGTGCCAATTAGAATGCAAATAGGTACCTAATTGTGTTTTCATTTCTGTGTTAAACCAATGTTAAACCGCACGTGATTAATTTGTCAACAAGTTAAAAACAACCTAGATAATAAAAGTCATATTTAAGGCAGTATGACATGGTTCAACCATTTTAAGGCACAGAAATAAAATATAATGCAACCTACACTTTTGTTTAGCCTTATTTCGTGTCCCACTGTTGAGCAAAAGCCTCCTCTATTTCCTTCCATGTCTCTATATTTTGTGCGATTTCTGGCCATGTTGGCCCCGCAAACATGACTACATCGTCACACCACCTTCGCTGCGGTCTACCCCACCGGCGATGTCCAGTGAGTCACGATCTTTGCTCATCTCTCCGGGTGCATTCCACTTTTATGTTACCCATATTTAATTTGGTTGAATTGATATTGAAAGTCTATAACCGTGTATTATTACATTAAAAAAAACCTAATATTAACCATTGCATTACCTACTACTACCTATTTAATACTCAAATAATAAAAAAACTTCAAATATAAAGCTCTGTTCACACCAGTCCGTTATTCCGCATTGTGTTAGATTTCGCTCGCTTCCGCGCGAAACGCGACCACTCTGAATTATTCATCGCTCACCTACAAACATGGGTTCAAGGTTAGCACATAATCTGTTATATGCAGAAGCATGGACTTGCTGACATTTTTGGTTTAGAGTAGGATAAGTGGAAGAGTTTAGTCACTGTATGACATTAATTAGACGACTTCATACCTAAACCTTTTAAGTATTGTTTACTGTTAAAAAAGAATAGGTAAAACAAGTTAAACCATCACATGAAGTACGTGAAGAAGAACGTACTCTGAAGTACTATGTTGTGAAGTTAAACTATCTACTATCACTTTACTTGTTTTTTTTTTTTGAGTCAAATTATATTGCTTATCATTTGAGAAAAAAATAACAGTAATTGCAAAAATTTATTAGTACAACTTATTGTTTTCTTAATGAGGAAATTAAATTGTTTATCATTTGAGAAAAAGTTAACAGTCAATAAAATTACGGCTATCTTTTCCATATCAGCGTGAAACTCAAAAATAAATAATTATATACTTATACTTTCGCAATAAATGTTCTTAAAATGGCAAGTAGGTAAACTGCGACGTGACATGCGCTCAGTCCATGTCTGACTGCGCAAATTACTCATACACACTCTTATCCTTAACTTACGTCACGGTTTTAAACGATAAGTTCTTACCAAGTAGGTACCTAAGCATCATCATGAAATAAACATTTGAAGTGTCATTCCTTTTATTACCATATAAATTATCTGCAATAATACCCTCATAGATATGAGATATCAAAGGTAGTTAAAGATACTAGTGATAAATAAGACCTGTTTGCATTGTTTATTTTTATTTCATCGATAAGTTTCCGCATTCTTTTATCGCACGCGGAGATTTGAACTTTGCGTTAGTGCGAAAGTACCTTTACGACCTTGGGTTGTATATCAGATATAGATTTCGGGAGATTGTATGCTTTGTACACAATATCTTACCGTGTCAATATGCAGTTCGTAGATAATTATCTTATCAAGGTTTTTTGTGGATTTACGTAATTTAAAGTCTGCTGGTTGAGTAGAAGTTGTTTTATCGCAACTTAAAAATAAATACAGGGTTATTTGTAAAACACCAAAAACTTTTACTATGGGACCAAATCTGAAATCGCGAAAAAAAAAATCAGCTGTTCCCTACATTTATGTTTGTATAACTCGTCAAAATGTAGGGAACAGCTGATTTTTTTTTCGCGATTTCGGATTTGGTCCCATAGTAAAAGTTGTTCATAATGATGAGTACAATGACCTTTTAAGAGGTTTTTGGTGTTTTTCAAATAACCCTGTATAAATTAAAGATAATATAATTGACGTTTAAGACTTATGGCGGCATCTACATCGGCATCGCCACATACGAACTACGCATCACACTGACGTCACGGAAAATCCTGCATCGCGCAAGCAAGTTTACAGCGCAACTAGCATGTAAGAATACAACATCCTGACAGCGGTATCTACAACGGCACATGCGAACCACGCGTTATACTGACGTCACGCAAAATCCTGCATCTCGCAAGCAGAGTTTACCGCGCAACTGCTCGACATGAATCCTCGGGCAGTTGCCCACCAGACACGACACCGGTCTGGTCGGAAGATCCTCCCTTTTCTATGGAGGATGAGTGAACTTTACACCCTGTTCCTCATACCTCTATAGACTTATTAGATACCGGTTTGAGGAAAGAATTATTTCGTTTTGTATGAAAATTACACCTTTTTAGTCGCATCTACATATAATTATATGTTACCGGCCAAACCCGATTTTAGGATGAACTAGTTTTGCCTAGGCCAAACCAGTTCATTCGCTCGCTCTTGCATCCTATGTCGACGGAGCCCCGCTTCCCGGGGCTCCTATTTCTGTGTAAAGGGTTTAAAGTAACCTAACCAAACCTAACCTCGGGGTGCCGTTCGCTCGCTCTTGCATCCTACGTCGCCGGTGACCTGGTTTGGCCTAGGCGAAACTAGTTCATCCTAAAATCGGGTTTGGCCGGTAACATATACAATAAATATTTCTATAAAAATAATGATTACCAGCCCATTCAGACGCCTAAAATATTAAATGAAGCCTGTCTGAATATCATTAGGTATGCTAATCAGGCAGGATGTGAATCTTTCAGTTCAAGAGACATCTTTTTCGAATTGAAAATCAAATGAAAATCAATCATGATCGTAATCAGCTCATTTTTCCCTTCGTGTGAAAATGAAAGTAAGATTAATTTAAAAATATCAATGTTCCTATCAAGAATTAATCAATCCGCACAAGTTTAAAATAATTGAAGAAAATGGATTATGTACGCTATTAATGATTTAACAAAAGAACGGGCTAATCTGAACATACGATATGCCTTAACAAACATATTTTTTTAACTAGTTACCTACCTCTTGATTTTTTTTAGTACTTCGATATTGATAGATAGACACTTTATTGTAGAAAAATATGAAATATTTAAACGTTGCAGTGAATTTACGAAGAAAATACGTTTATTTGCGGCATACATGACACACAAAGAACACAACGCAAAAAAAGAACAAGTGGAGGGAAAATATGCGTCACATCCACACATACAAGACGGTCATCACTCAGCATAATGCTAAGACCCTATGCGTGACGGAGCCCCAGCCACCTTGTTAAAAAGACTGCCAACAGAAGTGAAAATTTAGCAGTAGATTCACTGCTGCAAAACGCAAAACTCCATACTTATCTACAGATTTCGGAACTGGTAACATTTGCATATCGGTGACGCGTACCAAGAAGATTTTCCCCTACCTAAAATCGCTCAGCGCGCCTAAAACAATGTCCACTTCAGAAAACCCGAAAACGTTACCAGTTTCCTAAAACGTTTTCATCATACGTTTTCAGCCCCACTCCATTAAGCTTATCCGCTATCCGAGTAAACAAAAACAACACATGTTTTCCCCGCCATTTTAAGCTTCCATCTTTGTCCCAATTTCAATACATTATGAGGTGAATTTGAATACGTCAGGTGTGTCATATGACCCCGGACGGTGATTACTCAGTCACGGCTAATGCTATCCGGCGAACCGGTGATCCGGACCGGATTCATTCCGACTTTTACGAGCGAACCGGCGGATGTTTTGCGAGTTGATTTCAGCAAATCTTCTGTTTTTATTCGCTCCATGTAATACCAGCTTGTTTTGAAAACTTTGGATTCGTTTGATTAAGTTTATGTGCTGTTTTGAAACGGCCTCTACAGGTGGTTTGCTAGATTTCAATAGCATCTCCGTATTATGTAACAAACAGACTGGCTGTAAGCAAAGATTTCCGTTCACTACTTCATTGACTGACTATGGAGTTTCTTGCTCATTCTTCTTCATACGAAACTTGTTTTTTGGAAGGGGCATCTAGAATCAATTTAATTTTATTGTAAATTTTTAATTTTAATGGTGTCCTTGACAAAAATGATTTGACTTTGATTTATATTCATCTCGTAGCTGACAAGTAGGAAACAACCAGTACAACTACAATTAACACAGCTTCCCGTCATCCACAGCTGGGAACATGTCTTTATCTATACTTAGCTAGAATTAAGCAGTTAAAATAACTCTTAGAAATAGAAGAGGATGAGGGACTTTAAAAAAGTAAAAGTAATTACCTCTATATATAGCATTTTATGCCACAAAGTGACACGCGCTTTACTTGTGGTAACCAAGCGTACAAACACACTGTGAATGTGTGCGTGTGTGTGAGAACGTCAGCCATAATACACACACATACACACGCTTCCACACATACGTCCGACGTGGCCCATGTCTCGCAAGGTACCAAGAGCTCCTGCGCTTACACACATTCACAGAGTTGGTAACCACAAGTAAAGAACGCGTCGTTTTTGAGATAAATATACTGAACCGGTCTGCAATTAATCAGTTTCTTTACCGGTGCTTGGCCTGTCCCAAGCACCAGTATCGTAACATCTTATGCTTCTTTACTTTTTCAATCCAGTTTACATAAACGACCCACTTTTCAAACAAAAACAAACACACATAACAAGAAAATTACGTTTCTACTTTTCGTTATAACACCTGATTCTCCCTACCCAATCTAATTAAACTACGTTCTTATTAAAAAAGAAGAAATTCAACGTCTGTAAGTTTGTTTGTTACCTTTTCACGCGCAAACCACTGAACCGATCATACTAAAATTTTGCATATATGTTGTCAGGTGTACAGAAACGGACATAGGGTAGGTACCCTATGTCCGTTCATTCCGAAAAAAAGTGCCGAAGAAAACAACAATAACGTTATTATGATGATAGATGGCGCCACGTGTCTTTCGAATCAAAAGCAGGACAACGTCTGTCGGGTCAGCTAGTTAATATTATAAATGCGAAGAAAAACCGCTGAACCGATTTAGATGAAATTTAGTATAGAGATAGTTTGAGTCCCGGGAAATGACATAGGATAGTTTTTATCCCGGTATTCCCACGGGATCAAAACTTATGAGGGTGAAACCGCGGGGCGCAGCTAGTTATTTATAAACACCAGCTGTTGTACCGGTCGAAACACTTGACCATTGACCGAAGATAATGCATGCGAGGTGCATCATGCAATGCAATGTGGCCAATAGATGTTTGGTGGCGCAAACTTGTTTGTAAATGTTGTAATAGAATTGTTTGGTGCAAGTTATGAGCGAGAAAAGTGAGTTTTGTTTTGATTAAAAAAATACAGGAAAAAAATTTAACCAGTGCGCAAACTGTAACCAATGTAACCATGAATTTATCTTAAGATTGTAGGCCCTCTAGCGTTGAAATTTTTCGTTGAGTATAAATAATAATATTAGTTGTTCCATACATTTTGACCGCGTAGGTTTTGAATTTTGCTATGCTCTAAAAGTCACCCAAAGGGCAATGGAGAGGGCTATGCGTGGAGTTTCCCTGCGTGATCGAATCAGGAATGAGGAGATCCGCAGGAGAACCAAGGTAACCGACATAGTCCGAAGAATTGCCAAACTTAATTAGCAGTGGGCAGGGCGCATTGCTTGCAGAACAGACGGTCGATGGGGCCGCAAGGTTTTGGAGTGGCGACCGCTTACCGGAAGATGTAGCGTTGGAAGGCCTCCCACAAGGTGGTCCGACGAACTTGTGAAGGCCACAGGAACCCGTTGGATGCGAGAAGCACAGAACCGGTCGAAGTGGAGGTGCTAGGAGGACGCCTATGTCCAGCAGTTGACGTCTTTCGGCTGAAATGCCGTCGTTCTGCGAGCAGTGCCCACTGCCAGTATCCGAATTGATCACGCAGGGAAACTCCAAGCATAGCCCTCCCCATTGCCCTTTGGGTAACTTTTAGCCTTCATATAAGGCCCATTGTGAGCGACCACATTTCAGTGCCATAAGTCATCACTGGCAACACGCACTGGTCAAAGATTTTCGTCTTGTGACACTGCGGTATGTGGGACGACAAGATATTGCGTAGCTTTCCGAACGCTGCCCAGCCGAGTCGGATTCGACGATTGACCTCTTTCTCGAAGTTAGACCTAACTAGCTAGACAGTTTGTCCTAGGTAAACATACTCGTCCACCACTTCGAGTGTAGCGTCTCCGATCTTTATGAGAGTTATTGTTTTTCTACATTTTTACAATGTAAAGTGTGCCTTAAATTATGCATAACTAATAAACAAGTTATTTTAAGTTTAACCTAGTTAATTACATATTTTTAACACATATGATACTAAGTAATGCCCCAATTTGCTTTTATGACTTACAAAGTGGAACATCTTCATGAATATGTTTACTTTTTAATAAAAAAAAGGATCATCTCATGAAATTTTACTGATAATTAAGTATATTCGATCGAAACGAAAATATATATACATAACTAGCTTCCGCCCTCGGCTTCGCCCGCAAAACTATCCTATGTCCTTCCCCGGGATGCAGTTTATCTCTCTGCCAAATTTTATCGAAATCCGTTCAGTGGTTTAGGCGTGAAAACGTAACATACAGACAGACAGAGTTACTTTCGAATTTATAACATTAGTATGGATATGTGACTGTACTTCGGCAAGAAGTTCCACTCCTTACCGGTACAAACAATGGACGTTCTGTCCCCTCGAGTGACATATTTCTTGCGACAAAACACTTGACATAACATAGGTATTAGGAATAGTTGCCTGTTGGCAATCTAGATCAGATTACGGCAGTACTTTAGTCGAACTAGTTATTTTCAAGAGCTAAATGTGTGCCAACAAAACACTGAATTCTAAGAATGCACTAACACATGAGTATCAATTAGACACTTTTAAATTTATCACCTATTTTAAGAGAGTGCTCTCCGTCGCACTATTATTAACACATTGTTTTTAGGGTTCCGTACCCAAAGGGTAAAAACGGGACCCTATTACTAAGACTTCGCTGTCTGTCCGTCTGTCCGTCCGTCTGTCTGTCACCAGGCTGTATCTCAAGAACCGCGATAGCTAGACAGTTGAAATTTTCACAACTTATGTATTTCTGTTGCCGCTATTACAACAAATACTAAAAACAAAATGAAATAAATATTTAAGGGGGGCTCCCATACAACAAACGTGTTTTTTTCGGCGTTTTTGCCTTGTGGTACCCCCTTCGTGTGCGAGTCCGACTTGCACTTGGCCAGTGTTCTAAGTAATTGTTACATACATTCCTTGATAATAAAGTGATAGAAAAATGCATGCTTATATACTGTTTATAACATCATCATTCTCCTGCCCTTATATAACCCGATTTATTTATTTGGGGTCGGCGAAACATGTATTTTTCTTCTATTGATATACTACGACAATTTGCCATGTTCTAGCTATTTCATACAGCTGTCAAAATGACAAATCAAATCAAAAGTCATTTAAAGGAATTATTCCGTTCTGATCCCCTGAACCCCTTCTCTAACCTCCAACCCCCCCCCCCCGGCTCGATCCCCTCCTAGATCGTCTTCTGTTTTAATCTCTGTCTTATCCACTAAAAACTTTCTAATACCGGTTTGAACCGCTTTTTCAGCCCTTTTCGAACGTCAAAATTACAAAAGACAGTCCCCCAAAACGCCCGCACTTCACAACTTCCCAGTGCTTTCGCTGGGGAGAAGAAGTGGAGTAACAAACTCCTCAGCAGCACAGCTGTCTGTTCAGTTAGAAAATACTTAAATGTATACAAATACAAGCTAAGCAAAGTAATTGACATTACAGGACACAGAACATTAAATTTAAATTATTTGCCATATGTTAGCTAGCCACGCCAATATACCAACAAATATAATAAAATCTGTGACAGTTGAGATTTTACGGACAAACTCAAACTCAAACTCAAAGCATTTATTTCAATTAGACCTTGTACAGGCACTTTTGACTTGTCAAAATTAAATAGTCTGTCAGTTACACAACAATTTGCTAAACAATTAACTTCCCTGGTTTTACATGCATTTGCATTACGTAATAGTTACCTACTGTTACTGTTAGCCTGCATCATCCCACTGCAGGGCAAAGGACTCTCCTCATGACTTCCAGCTCTTTCGATCCTGGGCTAAAGTGGACCGTTTTGTCCAGCTCGTCCCGCTTGCTCGTGACGCTTGAACAAACGTAATAATGACGTATTTTTAGGGTTCCGTACTTCAAAAAGAAAAACGGAACCCTTATAGGATCACTTTCTTGTACGTCTGTCGGTCTATCCATTTTTTTTCCGTGATAAACTAACTTAGATACATACAAGCTCGTACGGAACCCTCAAAAAATTTTGTTTTGCTACCAATTCTCATACATTTGTGAAGTTTACTTAACCTAAATGCCGACACTTGTTAATTTACACAATGTTGTTACGATTTCGATGAAAAACACTTCAACATCGAAACGTTAACGGTGCCTAGACTGTTGCTAGATATTCCTGTTACCGTAATTATTCCAGTTTCAAGAACTTACAGCGCAAATAATTGGTAGCCTAAAGGGATTCTAGTAGTTCCAATTGAATAAGTAGCAACTAGGCTATAACTTACTTGCTTACTGGCTTGAAGACACATCGCTTGAAGGCAAAACAAAAGCAAAACCAGTCTTGATAGGTGTCCAGTTGACTATCACTACTTTTTTAGGGTTCCGTACCCAAAGGGTAAAAACGGGACCCTATTACTAAGACTTCGCTGTCTGTCCGTCTGTCCGTCTGTCTGTCTGTCTGTCACCAGGCTGTATCTCAAGAACCGCGATAGCTAGACATTTGAAATTTTCACAGATGATGTATTTCTGTTGCCGCTATAACAACAAATACTAAAAACAAAATAAAATAAATATTTAAGGGGGGCTCCCATACAACAAACGCGATTTGTTTGCCCTTTTTTGCTCGATATCAAAAATTGCAACAGGTAGGCACTTGAAATATTCACAAAATACTCATTTGTATTTTAACTTTAATAAGAAATAATAAAATTAAAATAAAATAAATATTTAAGGGGGGCTCCCATACAACAAACATGTTTTTTCGGCGTTTTTGCCTTGTGGTACGGAACCCTTCGTGTGCGAGTCCGACTCGCACTTGGCCAGTTTTTTATTTCCTTTTTTAGGGTTAAAAACGGAACCCTATTGCTAAGACTTCGCTGTCTGTCCGTCTTTCCATCCGTCTGTCTGTCATTAGGCAGGTATCTCAAGAACCGCGATAGCTAGACAGTTGAAATTTTCACGAATTATTTATTTCTGTTGCCGCTATAATAACAAATACTAAAAACAAAATAAAATAAATATTTATTCCCATAAAAAAACGTGTTATTTTCGGCGTTTTTGCCTTGTGGTACGGAACCGCGTGTGCGAGTCCGACCCGCACTTGTTAATTTTTTTATTTAATGGCCAGCCGGTCGATTCTGTAAAAATCTCACCGTGAAAACTTAGGTGAAGTGAGTTTGTTTTTGCTAGGAATTGCCACTATTGACAGCTCACTCCGCGCTCACTTCACCTAAGTTTTCACGGTGAGATTTTTACAGAATAGCACCGCTGGTTGCTGGGACCTTTTAGCCAAGTCTTTATTTGGTCTATCACCACTTGTTAAGATGTAGACCTCGTAGATACTAAACCGACATACTTATATTTAGCCTATAAAGTTCCCACTGCTGGGATTCAGGCCTCCTCTCTGTGAGAGGGGGTGGGCCGTAATCCACCACGCGGGCCCAGTGCGGGTTGGTAGATGTCACATGTCTTCGAATTTTCAATTCTATGAGATGCCGGTTTCCTCACGGTGTTTGCCTTCACCGTTTTGAGAGAAGTGGTGATGATATAATTTACACAAAGTAAAGCGTCTGACTGGGTTCGAACCTACGACCTACAACTCGTAAGTCACGGCCACCATCTTAGCAAACTCTTTTAAACTGTCACTACGTGTTCTTTAAAACCGGACCGACGATGCCTTAAGGTAAACTAGAATTAAAAAAAAAAAACGGTCAAGTGCGAATCGGATCATGAAAATGATGGCGGCGGGGCTTCACGTTGCGGTGTCGAAAAACGTTCTCATCTCTCATAAATAATGTTTTAGTGACGTCATTCGACGGCAAGTGGCGGACGCTATGTGGCGGCCACCGCAGTTTTGGGTAACCCAAAATCAAAAGTCATTTATTCAAACTAGGCTGAGAATCAGCACTTTTCGAACGTCAAAACTACAAAGGACAGTCCCCCAAAACGTCCGCCCTTCACCATTTCCTAGCCCATAGCTGGCTGTCTATAGGTACAGACGCCAGCACAACAAGCTACCCGAAACTGTCAAATTTTCCCAATCAACTTTGAGCCTTATGCTTTAGCGATAAAGTTGAAAATCTATTAAAGAAATTTGACAGATTGTAGTAGCTTGATGTGCTGTGTCTGTACTTTTGGTGTGAACTCAGATTATTACAGGCATATCACCTGTTGTATTGTATTTGTAATATAAACGAACGTGTGATATTGCGAGTAGCCTAAGGCATAGTTGTCGGCTACCAATTGAGAGCCCAAACGCTTTATATTGAAGAGTGTGAGATGAATGTGTGCGATGATGAGTGTGTGATGTGTGGTGTGTGTGCGTTTGGTTGTTTTCTTTTTTTATCACATGAACCTGTGCATGGTCTGGGGCCCTAGTCTGCTATTTTTATAAATTCGTCATTCCAACACGATCCCACCACCATCCCATTGTCATTTTGCTAAAAGTTCGTAATCTGCTAAATTCATAATGGTTGATCATTGGTCGGTCAATGGCACAGAAATTATACGATACTCGTAACGAATTAAAAGCAATGACTGCACAATGTCGTTCTAAAGTTAGGTCACTGATCAAAGGAACAGGCAAAATTATAGCAAATTACCGCGTAAGTCAGTAATTAATTATTCATTATGTACGAGATTACCATTCTATGCCATTTCTTTCAATGGAGTGTCAGTGGTTGACCATTGGAAAGTCATAATGACGCCATTATATTAGTAGATTACCTAACTTGTCAAAATCAACAATTATGAAATCAATGATAGACCATTCTGACACTATTGTAATAGCAGACTTGAGCCCTTTTGAGTGAATTATTGAATTTAAGATTTTTGTTATGTAGGTTTGAACAAGCCAGAATGGCATGGTTTATGTAGGGTACAGTCACGAGCACTAATATGTCAACACTTGGCAACTTTCAATTGCGATTTTTTCACGAAATAACGAATGCAACGTTGAAATACTACACTTTACATAAACCTATTGGTTCGAAAATACTATGTCCCTAATAATATAAAATTTCATTCAAAAATAAAGGAGGAAATCGCCTTTGAATAAAGCCAAGTATTTACATACTTTTTCTCGTGACTGTACGTACAATAGTAATGTAAGTATAACTACATAATACAAACCACTGTTTCCACCAATAACAGCAAAATTTACTACTAAAACTCTTATTCAAAATCGCTCACGCTTACAGCGATTTTCACATCCTCGCTAGCAGTCTAACCTCGACCTTATCAGTAGCAAAAGAATTCTTCTACAAAATGACACAAGCTCATTAATCCTCGTTTTTATGCAAAAATTATAAATACACAATACTTAGTTCATTCTTTTTCTGTATTCTTGACGTAATTCTGTACCTATGCATAGAAATGAGCGTGCAGGCGTGCAGTGCATTTTATTTCATCATCTAGTTGAGATATGTATTTTAAATTAATGAAGCTATTGCTATTATTAATGTCTTTTAACAATATTTATGGTTGGGAAAAACTTAGATTGCATAATGTCTAAACAATAATAAAAGAAAAAAAAATTAAATGAATTAATGTGAATGTTTGTGTGTGAGGTGGGTGTATCTGTGTGTGTGTGATGAATGAAATGTTTCTAAAATATTTCATTCATCACACTTTCTATGTATAATGTTTCTAAAACATTTTTTTTGTGATAGTTGCTCAAAATCTGGTCAGTATCTGGTTTATTTCGCTTGCAATTTCTAAATCTGGCCCTTTCTTTTTCATTTCTTATACACCACACATTCCATACTAATATTATAAATTCGAAAGTAACTCTGTCTCTATGTTACCTTTTCACGCCTAAACCACTGTACGGATTTCGATAAAATTTGGCAGAGAGATAGATTGCATCCCGGGGAACGCCATAGGATAGTTTTATCCCGATATTTTCACGGGATCGACACATGCGGGTGAAACCGCAGGGCATTTATATAGTATTTTAAAATACTCATATCTTTTTACTTCGCTCGCCATGTGCTAAAAATGGAATAATTATGACGCAGCGCAGTTAGCACATGACTTAAGACTTGTTGTAGGTCGTAGTGTCAAACCCAGACAAGCGCTTTATTTTGTGTTAATGAAAAGTGAAGAATAACATTGTCAGGAAACCGGCATGTCCTAGAATTGAAAATTCGAAGACATATGACATAGCAACGCGCACTGGGCCCTGGTGGTGCATTATGGCCCGCTCCCTCTCACAGAGAGGAGGCTGTGTCCCACAGCAGTGGGAACATTATGGGCTGATTATGATCGACATTGGTGAAGTGGTGGGTGACTATTTGATCAATATTGTCTTTATATTATGACAAGAGGCTTAAATCTATACCATAGATATACTGTTAGGGTTTATGGATAAACATCAAAGGAAAGACCGTTCTAAGGATTTCAATATAATACGTTTATTAATCCTTTTATTTATATATTGGAAGGTGTGTTTATTAATATTACGTGAGACGTGTGATCCCACACAAGGCTAATAGAGTAGTACAATCTGTACACTATACTAATAATAAAGCTGAAGAGTCTGTTTGTTTGTTTCAACGCGCTAATCTCTGGAACTATTAGTCAGATTTGAAAAAAATATTTTTCCATTTGATAGCCCAAACCTTGAGGAAGGCAAGGACAGTGGAGTCTTAGTAATAGGGATTACTAAGACTCCACTGTCCTTCTGTCCGTCTGTCACCAGGCTGTATTTCATGAACCGTGATGGCTAGGCAGTTGAAATTTTCACAGATGATCTATTTATGTTGCCGCTATAACACAAATACTAAAAACAGAATAAAATAAATATTTAAGGGGGCTCCCATACAACAAACGTGTTTTTTTCGGCATTTTTCCCTTGTGGTACGGAACCCTTTGTATGCGAGTCCGACTCGTACTTGGCCAGTTTTTTTTGTAATGTGCCTTTTGTTTGTGCAGAATCAACAATTTTTCTTTCTTTTCTTTCTTAAAGTCGCCACACGCTATAAGGACCTGTATGGGTAGCCCGAGAAGTTACCTTATCTTACAAAAGCGATTTCTCCTAGTAATTTCGATTACAGAAAACCCTTTATTCTCGTGAAACTTCTTCCGAAAAAGTCAACAAATAGGTAGGTACCTATTTAAATAAGTTCAAAAAACTTATAAACTCCCAAAATATATTAAGTAGGTAGGTATATAAAATCTCTACAAAAGATTCACCGACTATAAAAACTACGATCGTAACCCACATACGACCAATGTCAGCTGTCACCGTTTACGCGGTGTTACGCAAGCCGGCGCGTACGCAAGCCCCTCCCCGCATTTCTACTGACCTCGAAGCAGCCGGCACTTTCGCTGGAAACGATCCGTGGTTTACACTGGAAGTGGTTTGTTTTTATGCACGCATGTGTAAAATGATGGTTCTCACTTGCTTCGCAAATTGTATCTATGTTTACAATGGAAGTTTGTCTCACACATAGGTGCAGAATTATGTATGAAGTAGAGGATGTTATTAAGTTTATTGCTGTTATTATCTTCGTACACTTTTTTCGTTTACAAGAAATAGCAGTGTAGTGTAAATTAAGACTGTACACTGTAGTGCAATCGTAGCATAAAACGCCTTTGATTTGACATGATGGATGGAGTTGTTTGCTAATAAAAACACTGACACTTTATAAAATTGAAGTCGCTTCCAGCTATTTTATACATTTCGGTAGCTAGGTAACTTGTCTTGCTAAGTTGTTTGACATTCGAAGACGCTTGAACTCCATTGAACAAGGCACCAGGTGTATGGCACCTATAGGTACTATTTAGGAAACCCTTTTTTACTGTTTTTTTTTTGTACACGTTTATAGTTTGCAGTATGGAAGACGAACATGGTGGCATCCTAATTTGATATTATATAAATATAATTTGGTGGGTTCTTTTTATATCGTACCTACCTGTACGCTAGATACAGTGTCAAACAATATATACTAAATGTTGAAAAGAAATAAAATTTGTAAGCTTGTATGTAGGCGGTAAACTCTGAAACTGCTAATCCGGTTTCTAAATTTTTTTCACTGGTAGAAAGCTAAACTATTTCTGAGTGTCATAGGATATAACTATTTCTGAGTGTCATAGGATATATTTTTAACCCCCGACGCAAAAACGACGGGGTGTTATAAGTTTGACGTGTCTGTGTGTGTGTGTGTGTGTGTGTGTGTGTGTGTGTGTGTGTGTGTGTCTGTCTGTGGCATCGTAGCTCCCGAACGGATGAACCGATTTTAATTTTGTTTTTTTTGTTTGAAAGGTGAATTAGTCGGGAGTGTTTTTAGCTATGTTTGATGAAAATCGGGCCAAGATGGCCGCCGCCACAAAATGGCGGAATACATATTTTTTCACAAATCCCTTAATATGGGTATCAAATGAAAGGGCTTGAATAGTAGAATACTATACACTATAATAAATTTCAAATCCAAGATGGCCGCCACCACAAAGTGGCGATTTACATTTTTTTTTTCACAACCCCCTCAATATGGGTATCAAATGAAAGGGCTTGACTAGTACAATACTATACGCTATTACAAATTTCAAATCCAAGATGGCCGCCACCACAAAATGGCGAATTATATTATTTTTTCACAACTCCTTCAATATAGGTATCAAATGCAAGGGCTTGACAAGTAGAATAATGTAAACTATATTGAAAGGGAATGAGGAATATTAACTAACGAAATGACAACTAAGAACTTCAAAATATTTTTTTGTCTGATCAATGCTCTAGAATGATGAGGAAAGTGGAGTGATGACTGGTACCTACGACCTCTGAGTTTGACTATTTTTATTACGAATGGAACAATCCCACTTAAAAAGCGTAGGTATTTCTACATCAGATAGTGTCGCAGTCCCATTTTATAAACTAGATCTGAAATACCTAAGATATCTAACGCTATGAAATACTTGTACGAAAGTTGAATAACTAAAGGAAGAATTAGGAAAAGGATATAATAAAACCAAAAAATCTGTTTAGTCTTAAAAATTATTCTTCAACTAGGTACTTATAAATAAATAATTATTTTTTGACGGATAAAAAACCTGATTAAACACCAAATTACCTGAATCTTAAAACGCAAGAAAATAAAAGAAATGAAATACAAATATTAAGGACTCCCTACAAAAAGCATGAAATAAAAAATTAAATTAAAAATTTAAAAAACCCCCGACACAAAAAAATAATAAAATTAAATGTAAGTAATTGGAAAAGGATCAAATAATTTAAAAACCCCCAACTTAAAGAATCTAGGTAACGAGACTAAATCAGATAAATTCATATGGCAGTCGGGGGACCGTTCTGTGGAACACCTTCTATGCTAAGAGGTCCCCCGACTGCCATATGAATTTATCTGATTTAGTCTCGTTACCTAGATTCTTTAAGTTGGGGGTTTTTAAATTATTTGATCCTTTTCCAATTACTTACATTTAATTTTATTATTTTTTTGTGTCGGGGGTTTTTTAAATTTTTAATTTAATTTTTTATGGTATAGTTTGTTGAAGCTAGTTCTTAATATTCAGCAATTATCACCGTTTTTTGGTACTCAAATATTAGGTTCCTGGTTGATGTCTAACCAGCGAAATAATGACACCTACACACAATGTCATTATCAGTGTTAGACTTAACACATAAATAAAAGCCAATGTTTACAAAAGAAGCAAGGTCTTGCAGACTCTCTGGTATCGGTACTCGTTACGTCAAAACCGGTTTAGATACCAAGACGATCGACGCTATTAGTCATTGCGAAAAATACAATATGATTCGGAATGGTTGTACGTTTAAGCACGTAAAGCCGTTGGTCCTGCGCCTGATCTCTCTCCGGTTGTGTCGGATTGCCTTCCCATCGGACTATGAGAGTGAGGAAAGAAGGAGTGCACCTGTGTCAGCGCCACAGATATAGATATACCTAGATAACGCAAGAGTAACTACTTCGCGTGCCAAAAATTGCACCAACTTATGATTACAAATCGTAAGCCGCCCCTTTCGCGCTCAGTCCTTTGTACTGCTGGCTGGGTAAGTGTGAGCGAGAGCGCGAGCTTGTGACGTCATAGTAGGTAGTCAAAAATATGGCACGCTTGGCTTTCATACAGTTCGTGATACTTGCGTTATCTAGGTATATCTATATCTGTGGTCAGCGCGCACACTTGTGCACTATAATATCTGCCTTGCCGAAGGCTAGTCTTCGTTGAGATTGGCCGCCGTGGCCGAAATACGGTCTGGAGGACTTTTTTATGTTTTGGCTAATAGTATGTAATATACTCTCGTTACCGTTTTTACCCTTTGGGTACGGAACCCTAAAAAAGACAAAATATACACAAACAACGCAGTCAAAAGCCTGGTACTCTAGTAGAACAACTTCTACGGAAACTTCATGGGAATTGATCTACGAAAATCACGTCGCATTGTCGTGTCGCACATGTCTGCTAGCCTAATTGAGTCGTGGTAAATGTATAATAAGGTCCATTTCACAGTTCCAATTAATACCTTCATAGGTACCTAACAGGGTTTCGATATGGTTAAAGAATTTAAGCAAGGCAACCGTAACTTGACCTTGTAGATCAATCAAATTACAAAATACGAAAGGCAAATAATTACAGATCGTGTATTCAATAAGCATCATCAGTGCATAAGTAATCATTTTATCACTATGCTTCATTTACGTAACTTTACAAGACCATTAATCTACTGCATTGGGCCAAGGTCATGCTCTACTAGTTCCAAATGTCAAAACTAGACTAGATGCGTCGAAACATAAACTTGTTTGGAAATAAACACTACGATTTTACATTAATTGACATGCTATTGATTCATAATCAAGTTATTCTAGCTTAAGGAGCTTATATGACCTAAAGCACGGTCACTGTCGGACTGCATAGAAAAGAAAGAGAAGCACGATGATATAACTCTGGTAATTTATTGCAAAATATGAAGCGCAATTATAATTATATGAATTGCAAAATATATATTATTTAATTACAAAAGATCTATTGTTTGGACTAAAAAATTAAAACAATAATATTTTAGTATGTTGCTTGTAGAATAGTCTGACAAAATATCACAATGAGTGTATGTATATTAGTATGGTTTTTATTATAAAAAGAAAGTTTTTAGCGGTATCTTTATGATTTTTTCTATCGTATCAAATAAGTTGTATTATGTTTTCAACACACTATCTACTTAGCATATATCCTGAAGAATATCATATATTTTTCTAATTTTGTTTACTGTAGTCGATCATATACTTGTATTGTTTCTAAAACTTGCGTTTTTTGCGTTTAGGTCCTGTAACCCCTTAATCTACTAGGGCCAAGGTCATGCTCTACTAGTTCCAAATGTCAAAACTAGACTAGATGCGTCGAAACATAATTTAAACAGGTTTGGAAATAAACACTACAATCTTACATTAATTGACATGCTATTGATTCATAATCAAGTTCTTCTAGCTTAACAGCCAGCTGTGTTGCTGAGGAGATAGTTGCGCCACTTCTAAGATAATTAGTTCGATAGATAAACCATTTATCTGGCGCACACAAAAAGACAGCACAACACACAAAAGTACAATATTAGATGATAACCAAATTACCCACATGATTTTAATATAAAAACAAGGTGCCGATAAAAAAACAAAATGAAAAACACACAATATATCGAAATAAAAGTGACACTATGACGAGTAAAATTAATAACGAAACATACACAGTGCGGTGTGCGTCTCAAGGTTGCACGAAATGGGAGTCGAGCTCAGCATGTGTCAGGTAAATGTACCTGACGCTGATGTTCCGCTGGATCCCTGCTGTGGCACACGGACGTTGAGAAGACGAGATAAATTGGTGTTGTGACAGGTGTTAAGTGCAGAGAGAAGTCTTCCCAGCTAGAGCTCCAGGAAGTGGTGAAAGGCGGGTTTGTTTTGCTGGTTTTGGGAGACTTTCTTCTGTAATTTTGACGTTCAAAAAGTGATTCTCAGCCTAGTTTGGACAAATGACTATTGATTTTGATGAAGCTTATAACATTATGATAATAAAAGTACTGCCAATTTTTATCGATATGTTTTATTATACACCCCATCACTAAAAGCTACCGCACCGTAGGTGCTCAAAAGGGAATAAAGTTGAATATTTTTTATTGTTCCTCTTTGAGCACCACGTCAAAATATTGGTTGGTGCTCAAATGGGAATACCGTTGGTGCTCTAAAAATAGGTGCTCAAATGGGAATACTCCGATAAAACGACAGTCCATTTGATAACGCTTTTCAGTCGACGATAATTGCAGTAACAGCCCGTTTATACGTACATTTTCAGGATATGGTAACGATTTATTTTAATAGAGAGATATTAACTCGTCAACTGATGAAACCGGGTGCCGTATTACGACGGTTTAATGCCATCATGATTTCAATGTAAGAGTGAGACGGAGCTATACATGACCGATAGCACCATAATTTTTTGGCACTGGAATCATAATGGCATTAATACTTCGTAATATGGCCCCTGGTATTGCATAGTAACAACACGTAGTTAAATTAATGATGCGAATTATTGCTGTCATGGAAACGAGCTTTTAATTTAGAATCTTTGTCTCTATGGTCTGTGTGTGTCTGTAAGGCCGTTTGTTTTTTTTTTTTTTGAAGTGAAAACTTCTTTAGACGCGTTGGGCAGTTTTTGAGATGGGAAAAAAACCATTGAACTCCACTGTTACCGTAAGCGACACCGCGTGTTTTGTTTATAAGACGATTAAAAAAATACCCGCTTCGGATGTGTTCGGCTGTCCTCGGGATGTACTTACTCGCTTTTAATGTATATCCGATATGTGTCAGTGAGTGATGGCAAAGTATTCTGTTTATGTTTTGATTTTCACTTCTGACGGCACTCCCGGAGTGCACAAATCCAGCACCTTAATTGTGTAACACACTATCAATCTCAGTCTGAATAATTTTGAAGGATATTGCCAATCCATTGCTTCATATGTTCGTAACATGTGTCTGCACAACAACGTAAAAAACGCAATGAATGTTGTTTAACTGTCAAAAAGAAACCCATTGCTACTGATAGTGTGTTACGTAATCACCCCGCAGGTTCTGGGCTGGAACTGAGAAATTCCAGATGGAAAACCCAATAACATTTTGACCGGCCTAGGAATCGAATCCAGGACCTCATTCTCAGCATTAGCGCTTGCGACTACTATAGGTACCAACAAGACTGGGAGAAATTCCAAACGGAAAAACCGACCAACACGGTGTCCCATCCGGGGTTTGAATCCAAGACCTCAGCTTCAACATTCCCTTGTTACCAATAAACCGGGCAAGTCAATGACAATAATCCATACTAATATTATAAATTCGAAATGATTCTGAAAGGAAAAAATGATTCAGAAAGAATTCTGTATGTTACCTTTTCACGCATAAACCACTGAACGGATTTCGATAAAATTTGCCAGAGAGATAAATTGCATTCCAGGGAAGGACATGGTATAGTTTTATCCCGATATTCAAACGGGATAGACAGTTACGCGGGTGAAAACGCGAGGCGCTGCCAGTAATACATAATATATAGGTCGTCGTTTCAGCCGATAGACGTCCACTGCTGGACATAGGCCTCCCCCAATTTTGGGAGGGTTTGCCATAATCGCCACGGTTGGCAGGCGGGTTGGCGATCGCAGTATGGTATGATGGTGGAATACATAGAGAACGCTGCTGCCCATTCTCCGGTATGACCCTTAGTCGCCTTTTACGACACCCACGGGAAGTAAGGGGTGGTGGTATTATTTAAGTCCGGCACCACACAGACAACATAATATACATGTATATGTAACATGTGTATGTGTAACATGTATATTATTACATAATATATAGGTACCTATAACTAAAAATTATTGTTCCCAAACTACCGACACGTTTGCCACAAAACGGTTCTATTCCCGTCGATCGGAAAATATCTGATCGGCCACTTGTTCCATGCACTTCAAAAAGATCCAGGCCAATCATTGTTGGATGGAAATTTTATTGCAGGTATATTTTGACTTCAAAAGCATGGACATCGCTTCATGGCATCAATAGAAGATTATCTTCGTCTGGTTTGTCCGAGAATTGTGCAGATGTTGTTTTAAAGTTCAGTGTTTTTGCATCGCTTAAAGCTATTACAAAGAAAAGCAATGAATATTAAGCTGATTTGTAAACTACAGCGATTAATAATATCTCGAAATCTGTAGGTATACAAAAGCATTTGTTAACAGTTGTATTCAAAATACCATTTCAGACATCAATCTATATGGTGTTCACATGATCTGACCAAGATTATGTCTGGACTTGAGACTGTGACCTCTGACTTTGTTTCGGCGTTTCATCTCAGAGTAGTCAGATAGGAAACGTCGATCTCATCTATAATATGACGTGTAAAAGTGATTCCAATAATCTATTTATAGAATAAACAATTTCATTTCATTTCAATAATATATTCTTTGGAATATATAAAATTTGGTATATATATTCTTTGGAATATATAATTGCATGGCTATAGAAACGACGCGCGATCCCACGAGGTTTAATCATAAAGTCAACTCAATATTAACCTTTCATGGCGAAATGAATTTACGCAATACATTACCGAATATTAAAGCAGAACAAAAACTGTAGCGGAACAAAAACATCAATGAATACAAAACAAAGCTACATAGGTACTCGTACATAATTCCAGTTATTGACACGTCACCTAATAGCTGGATCGCGTGTTACAACACACAAAGGAAATGCTACACAAAGTATGGGGAATGTCAAAATTTAAAAGGTCAGACGGACCAGTTTTGAACAACACTGTGGCAACAAAAAGTTGCTCAAAAATAGACATCAATTTTCATGCAAAGGCATGCGTAAAATTATTGCTTTAGAGATCACGCAAGAATATTCATACAAATATGCAAAAAATAAACTTTACGTGACAAGTTGCTTGTTATTCCACTAAAATTTAGTTATTATCTCACGTAAGTACGTAGTATTAACGTACGTATTTTGTAGTACACAAAGTTCTTTTATTTTTTCCTCTCCCACATAGGTAGGTACTGTATAAGGTCAATTATGTAGTTGCCCGGGAATTTAATGATACTAAGAAAAAAATCATTACACATTTTGAATAAAAATTGCATCAACAACTTAGAAATACAGACTGGCAACTAAACATCGTTTGCAATACTAATCTGCAACAATATTAACACAATACCTGATTTACATAAAACGAATTCTCTCACATTTATTGTTATATAGGTACGTATGTAATTTATTATAGACATTAGAATATAAAGTAAGACGGCAATAACGAAGAAAGGCGAAATTACACTTGGTCGTTAAACCGCGTACGGGTATCTCTATTCCATAAAACTGTACCAGAAGACACCCGGGACCTTGTCACACAAGTAGCCATGACGAATTTGAGCGCCTATGGTCTTGAACGACGAAGAAGAACGAACTTTTCCGAAGACGGATCATCATTTTAGCCGAATGACGTCCACTGCTGGACATAAGTCTCCCCCAAGCACCTCCACTTCGACCGATTCTGTGCTTCTCGCATCCAACGGGTTCCTGCGGCCTTCACAAGGTCGTCGGACCA
The DNA here is from genome assembly GCA_916614155.1 of Mesoligia furuncula. NCBI lineage: Eukaryota > Metazoa > Arthropoda > Insecta > Lepidoptera > Noctuidae > Mesoligia > Mesoligia furuncula. Next base: position 25,397,452 of record OU744802.1, on the reverse strand, counting down.
CCTTGTGGGAGGCCTTCCAACGCTACGTCTTCCGATACGCGGTCGCCACTCCAGAACCTTTCGGCCCCATCGGTCATCTGTTCTGCGAGCAATGTGCCCTGCCCACTACCACTTAAGTTTGGCAATTCACCGGGTTATGTCGGTTACCTTGGTTCTCCTGCGGATCTCTTCATTCCTGATTTTATCACGCAGGGAAACTCCAAGCATAGCCCTCTCCATTGCCCTTTGGGTGACTTTAATAAGACCCATTGTGAGCGACCACGTTTCAGTGCCATAAGAAGACGGATACTACTCGATATTGTTCATAGTTTAAACTTGGCTGTCCGCATTCCACATGCATGCGAATGCGGGCGAACGACCAAATGTAACTACTCCATTACTTTGACTGCTATGAACGTTTGTCATCAACTCATAAATGGTCGTTAAGAACTTCTGGCAAGTTTGATATACGAAGACGTTTTCACATATTTTAATAGGAACATATTTGTGCGCCGTGAACGACCTAGCTCGGAATAGACTACCGCATTGCTTGTCGAAAGAGATTAGGTAGGTAGACCAGTTAAATTATTTAATGATTGTATGATCCCACAAAGAGAAGTGATAGCGCATACTGACAGTTAATTTAAGATGAACAAAAATATCAAGTCTTTCTCATTCTGAGAATATAGAACTGTCTTAATATTATAAATTCGAAAGTAACTCTCGTCTGTATGTTACCTTAACCACTGAATGGATTTCGATAAAATTTGGCAGAGAGATAGATTGCATCCCGGGAAAAGATATAGGATAGTTTTTATCGACATACCTCGCGGGCGAAGCCGCGGGCGGAAGCTAGTTATGTAATAGGTAGACTATCAATTAATATTTAAAAAAAAATCAGTATAAGTTTCTTATCTAGCTACAGCAGGTTCTAGTAGTCAATTAAAGGAAGACGTTCAGTTAAGCTTTTTTTTACAATTCTATATACAGGTTGTAGAAAATTAAATCCCATTGTAACGTTTTTTACAAGAGTCGGTAAAAACTTGTTTTGCATAGTTAACTACCAACAATCAAATTGATCTTTTTTTCTGTTTAAATAGATTTAAATAGAATAACGAATTGATATCGATACGAGTCTCAAATTGTTTCCTATTTGTGGGTTTATTATTGCGTACCTCGTCCTACTCGTTATAAGTACAAACACGTGTAGGTATTTGTAAATCTATAGAAATAAATAAAATTACAGTGTCTGTTTGTAATGTCAAAATAACAGGTTTTTAGTAAATGCATAATATAAAGGTATATACGGTACTTATAACAAAAAAGACACTTTTAATATTTTTCTTTATAAACGGTTGTACCGATTTTGGCCAAACTGTCACTGGCAGACAGCTGATGTTATAAAGAGTAACATTCCGGTAAGTAGGTATCTGTAGTCCCGGTAGCACGTCACCCTGGTAAAATTTCCGAGATCCATGCAGGCGAAGCCGCGGGTAGAAGCGAGTCTTACATATAAAGGATGATTTCCACCAAACGGCTCGCATCGCAACGGATCGAAATGGATCATACGAACGGATGCGCCGACAGCCGATCGCGTCCGACAAAATGTCGACGCGTACGATCCGCTCCGTACGTCACTTGCGAAGTATCCGTTTCTGCGCCTAGGCAAATAGTTTCATTCCTACCGTGTTGACGTGTTCTAATTTTTGAAAATGGTTGAAGTTGACTTAGTATTGTTTGCTATTGCATTAGAAGAAGAAGAAAATAATCATAAAACACAGGAGAGGAAAAGAAAACGACACACGAACACACACATACGACGACAGTCGAAAGGATACGATCAGATACGACGACAGGCGTACGGAGCCGATGGCACGTCGAATATACTTTCGGCTACGATCGCGTGTCGCGGAAGATGCCCGCGGTCAAGCTGCTGTGCGCGGCTTGGTAATACATATAGACTTTAAATACTGTATACACGATTTAATATCGTTTAAAGATTGTAAAATCCGTTCCGATCCGATGCGGTGCGAGCCGTTTGGTGGAAATCAACCTTAAATCTCTGCGGATTTTAACCTCCTTGCGTAGTTAATCTGTAAGTCAGTCAGTCATTAACATTAACAACTATGGAGAATACAACAACTTTCTCTTTCACTTTTGTCCTGTGTAATGTTATATTTACATATATAAATTCACGTGTTTCTAATAATTGCAACAATGAAACACACATTTCGTTGCTAATTAATATAGCGAAGTTCCTTTGAAGTTGACTATAATACATACGTTCGAGAAGATATTACATAAGTTTCAGACGCGATTGAAACATGCCTGAAACGGCTAGAACATAGGGTTGTCTACTTATTAAAAGAAAGTTGAAATAAAACACGGAATTTTATTCGAACGACCAAATTCTTAGAAAGCTTCCATAGTATCAAAAATATTAGTGACTTAAATAGCATTTTGAATAGGTACGGGTTGCTCGATTTCAGCACGACAAAATTTGACAACTCTACAATAAACACACGATATAATTCCCCACAAAATTCTAATGACATGATTTATAGAACTCGTAATTATCTATGAAGCTATAATTACTAAAGTTATAAGGACAGCCCGGATAACTCGTGTGTGCCTTGGAAACATAAAAACATAACACAATCGCGTATTGATTGGCTCCCAGCCAGTACCAACTACCGTCTAATAATATATGTACAGCATTGCTACTCTAATCTTGGATTGTAAGAAACACACAGTGTTTTGGCTGCTTCATCACACCAGCCAATCGTCTAGTTGCTCTGTCAATTGAATATGAACTTCCTAGAGATATTGTGAGCTATACGAAAGGTTCTTCTCTAGTTTAGTTCGTCGAGGCGTTGAGCTTGCTTAAATTCCGAGTTGAGCAACACGATTCCTGAAAAATGCGTACACTGACTGGACAGGTCCACCCAAATCTATGTGGTGCTTTCCATGAAATACTCTTTCAGACACTAATCTACATGGTCCTCATATGATCTGACGAAGATTATGTCTGGACTGTGACCTCTGAGTTTGTTTCAGTGTTTCTACGGGTAGCGAGTAGTCGTATATATGCAGATGGTGACACTCTCACAGTGGCAATGCCTTCAATTGACGGTTCAACAACATTAATTGCGTTATAGGTAAGTATATGTTTGTTCAAACATAAATGAAGCAATGGATTAGCAATTTTCTTCAAAATCTTCTGATTTTGGTGTTACGTAATTAGGGTGTAGTTTGATCAACAAAATCATACTCTAATCGTATTGAACCAGCCGGATAAACGACCAAAAAGTAAACTGAAATACCTTATTACCACGAATTTACAGACGAATTCCTAATCGTAATAACATGTTTCTAGCAGACGACAGGTGGACATTAGTGCCGTTATTGATAAATGAATTATTTTACTGTAAGTAGGTTTATTTACCGACTTACCTACTCACAGACAGTTTTAGGCATTGCTCGTTCCAATTACTAAATACTTTAGTACTTGACAAGAAACAAAAACTATGTATTTGGACTCGCACAGAAAGATTATAAACTATATTCCGTTCGCAGTTATTTTACCTCTAACAGCAACCTTATGGTAACAACAATAAAGATCATAATGATTTTGACAGACTTCTCAGTGGCAGCAGCCATATTAAAATGAGAAGAATCATCACTGTGACGCTGACAGTGATGCAAAATCAGAGGTAAAATATAACTGTGAATGTACAGAAACATTTTTTTTTTCTAGCCTATGCTGTCCCACTGCTGGGCAAAAGCCTCCCCCAAATCCTTCCAGGAATATATGTATATATATACACCACGCTGCGTTCCAAAACGGTCATACTGGATGTAGGAAAGAAGACTGCCAGACTCAAATGGGATTGGGCGGGTGACATCAGCCGTATGCACGATGACAGCTGGGCAAAAATCTCCACACAATGGGTGCCTGACAGAAACATAGAAAAAACAAAAGCTAATCTAGCTTTTTTTCTAAATGAGATACTCCTTGACAATTCAAAACTGCATGTAAATGGTTTAATTGAAATAAATGCTTTGTATATAATAGAATAGCATAAAATAAACATTTATTTTTAAAATATGGGTAATAATATATAATACTGGGTAATACATGGGAGGTGCTAGGAGGGTTTTGAGTTTGAGTTTGTATAATCAGGTCCAGCCTGTCCCTTGCTGCCTTCTTTCAGTAACAATCTAAGCCGAGGTCCGTACCCACAGGGGGTGGGCCCCTTAGCGTGTAGTCGCTTAGTTTTTAAGCCCTGGCTGGATGCCTTAAATTATTGTGGTAACCACGGGCAAACCCGGTTAACAACCGACAACCTCCTAGGTTGAGATGCCAAAAAAATCTTGAGTTTGAAATGCAGTCCCTAATCATGAGTTTGCGCCTCACGGAAGTCACGGAAAAAGGAATACAAGCGAAAAACAATCAGCTGTTCCTTACATTTATGTTCGTATATCTCGTCAAAATGTAGGGAACAGCTGATTTTTTTCGCGATTTCAGGTTTGGTCCCATAGTAAAAGTTGTTCATAATGATGAGTACAATGACCTTTTAAGAGGTTGTTAATGTTTTACCAATAACCCTGTATATACAGGTTGTTGTTATGTTTGAGCCCGAACAAACTTGAACAATCCTCTTGGCCCTGACCGATGGATCGTCAAGTGTGTCGGACACGCTTGAGATACACCGGGAGCCGTCTCATCCTTTAATGTAAGGTATTGTTACGAGCTTCGGGTTCGTGACAATAAAAACTGCCGATTTAATAACCAAAAAAATGACACTTTAATAATCAACACTAATTACAACTCAAACACACTAATTACAAAACACAATTGCACTACTGATCGCCTTAAGTCGCACTTGAATATCGCTTCGACGCTTTCACTTCGATCGCTTTATCCAAACTGTGTCGGTCGTGGGCTCGTGGCGCGTCTCGGCCTTATATAGCGCCAAAGAGAGTTCTAGAACCTTCCATTGTAGAAACGTCTAGAATGTTCGAGTACATACAGGCCCCGATCGACCAGATGTCGAAAGTTCGGGAATGTTCTAGAAAGTTCTTGCATCGAAATTTCTAGAAGGGTCTTCACTACTAGTTCCGCTACTCGATACTAGATGGCGCTAGTGGTAACTACTGTCACCATGTACCAGGCATTAAGTGTGGCGCGCAACACTGCCCCCTCCTAAGACATGCTCGTCCCGAGCATTATCGGCCCCATAATAACGCGCCAGTCGATCCACGTGGACGATTTTAGGAGTACCTCTTGCACCTTTCTGTATCCGGTAGGTTACGTCATTGATCTTTGTCACAATCCGGTACGGTCCGTCCCATTTAGCTTGAAGCTTAGGAGATTTCCCTTTGCTGCGGACTGGATTGTGCAACCACACTAGTGAACCTTCGTCGAACCCTTTATTGTTCATTTTACGGTCATAACGGGTTTTCATCTTTTCAGACATTTGCTGGCCCGATTGTCTGACGTGCTCATAAATGTCATTCATTTTGTTCCGCAAGTCGTTCGCATATTCGGTTATACTGCGTGGGGCATCAGGTGGTATTCCGGTGATCAGGTCTGCAGGCAGCCGTAATTCTCTTCCAAAGTTTGCGAAAGCTGGTGTCACCGATGTACTTTCGTGAACAGCGCTTCGATATGACAACAAAAACGGTTGTATGTGCTTGTCCCAATCTCGTTGCCTATTTTCCACAACTTTGGCTAGGTACCTCTCCAGTGTCTGATTAAATCGTTCCACCATTCCATCCGATTGTGGGTGGTAAGAAGTTGTTCTCGTTTTGTGAGTACCCATTACTCGGCAAGTTTCCTGAAATATTTGGGACTCAAAATTCCTTCCCTGATCGCTGTGAATCTCCAAGGGTACTCCAAAACGGCAGAAGACTTCATGAACCAGTTTATCTGCAACTGTTGAAGCTTCTTGGTTTGGAATGGCAAAGACTTCCGGCCACTTAGTGAAGTAATCCATCACAACCATAAAATACTTGTTACCACTTTCACTTTCCGGAAACGGTCCCGCAACGTCAAGGGCTATCCTCTCCCATGGTGCACCAACATTGTACAATTTCAATGCACCTCTACTACGAGTCTGAGGTCCCTTTACAGCTGCACAACTTGTACATTTGCGACACCAGTCCTCGACATCGTCCCGACAGTGGACCCAGTAAAACCGTTCTCGTATCTTCAATAGAGTCCGTTTTACTCCCAGATGGCCTCCTGAACAACCATTATGGTACAGCTGTAGAACGTCCGGTACTTGAGCTTTAGGGACAACCATTTGCAAATGACAGCTGTCTCCCCGAGCGTTTTCCCATTTACGGCACAGGACTCCATCCTGAATCACCAAACTGTCCCATTGGGCCCAATAGCTTTTTGTGATCGAACTCATTGCTGAGACGTCGCTCCACCTGGGCTTAGGAGCTCTGGCCTTCATCCACTCCAGAATCGGCTTGATGTCCGAATCTTCCTGCTGTGCACGTTGTAGGCTTTCCTTCCACTCGTTACTGAGGTCTGTCTTGAGCATCCTCACAGGTACGACTTCTTTACTTTCTTGCCTAGTACAATGCTTGCAGTCTTCAGGACAAGGTCTTCTTGACAATGCATCTGCGTTGCCATGAGATTTCCCGCTGCGATGTTCGACCTCGAAGTTGTATTCCTGGAGTAGTTCAATCCATCTCGCAACTTGTCCTTCTGGATTTTTGAACTGCAATAGCCATTTAAGTGCAGCATGGTCAGTTCGTAGGTGGAATTTCCGCCCCAGAAGATATTTGCTAAAGTGCTGCAATGACTTTACCACAGCAAGCAGTTCTCGTCTCGTAACACAATAGTTCCTGTCAGGTTTCGCCAATGACTTGCTGAAGTATGCTATCACAACCTCTTGATCACCATTACGTTGAGACAATACACCGCCAAGTCCTATGTCACTTGCGTCTGTGTCAACTATAAATTCCTTGCCCGCATCAGGGTACCCTAAAATAGGTGTTTTGCACAGACGGTCCTTTAGCTCCTGGAATGCGATGTCGCAACTGTCATCCCAGCAAAAATGTCGCTTCTCCTCGGTTAGTTTATGCAGGGGTTTGGCTATATCTGCAAAGTTCTTGACAAATCGCCGATAATAGGAGCACAAACCCAAAAATGCTCTGACCTGCGTCTTGTCTTTTGGAACTGGCCAATCTTTGACAGCGGCGATTTTCTCTGGATCCGTACGGATACCTTCTTCAGACACTACATATCCCAAAAAACTAACTTGCCGTTTGAATAGTGAACACTTCTTCGGACTTAACTTGAGGTTGGCACTCTGGATCTTCATGAGCACGCGTTCCAGGTTTTGAAGATGTTCTTCAAACGTGCGGCCTACGATGATGATGTCATCCAAGTAGACCAAGCAGGCATCGCCAATTAGCCCAGTAAGTACAAGTTCCATCAACCTCTCAAATGTTGCCGGAGCATTGCACAATCCAAACGGCATAACTTTAAATTGCCACAGACCCTTTCCTGTCGAGAATGCAGTTTTCTCCTTGTCGTTAGGATCAATTTCAACTTGCCAGTAGCCACTTTTCAGGTCCAGCGTGCTAAACCACTTTACTCCAGTAAGCATGTCCAGCGTGTCATCAATTCTTGGCAAAGGATAACTGTCCTTCTTTGTAACGTCGTTCAGACGACGATAGTCAACACAAAACCGCATGCTGCCGTCCTTCTTTCTTACCAGTACTACAGGTGAACACCATGGACTAGATGAAGGTTCAATAACACCATCCTTCACCATTCCCTCAATCATGGTTTCCACTTCTTTTTCACGTGCTACCGGCAATCTCCTTGGCCGCTGACGGATAGGCAATTCTTCTCCTGTATTTATTTTGTGTTGAACTATGCCAGTCTTCCCGATGTCAGCCTCGTTTGACGAGAAAACATTGGCGAACTTGAATAACATCTTCTTCGCTTTGACCATTTCATTTTGGGACAAAGCGCTGCGGCAGCCTTCTAAAAGTGTGGTCACTTTTGTTTGTGCATCCTTGCTGAGGGTCCCAGTCGATAGATGTTGGCATCGACGCAACCAATCCACTTCCTCGCAAGTACCAACAAGTGTGCCTTTTTCTATTATCTGTTCCTGATCACAAAGGTTCAGCACACGTACCCCTGAGATGTCAGTGGCTCTGACCAAAGTCCGTGCTACTTTCCATGGAAAGTCATTGTCTACCCTTTCCACGAGTACACAACGATGAGTTTGCCCAGGATTCCGAGGAAGACTAACCGGCACAATCGTTTCCGATCTCGGCGGAAGAACAATCTTCTTAAGGCTGTACACATTCCCAGGTAACGCCCCTTCCATGAAAAGTTCCTCTTCTCCACATTTCAAAACACCTTGCTTGACGTCAATCTCGCAACAATTCTTCCTCATAAAGTCAAGGCCCAGGATGCAATCGTCCATTATATCAGCCACGATGACATTATGCAGGTAGATTCTGTTGCCTAGCGTCAATTCCATTTTCTTCTCTCCATGGACGGGTATGCGCTGACCGGTGGCTGTTACCAAATTAATGCGTTCCCGGTTGTATGCGGAGTCCCCAAGGGACCGACTTGTAAGTTGGGAACTGACAACCGTGCGAGACGCTCCAGTGTCTATGGTCAGCTTACACGGCGTTCCGTTGACCTCGCCCTTGATGATTAGGCTGTTCCCGTCATGGGTTTGTGTGATCGAAACCCTTGGGGCTCTTTGAACATCAGCCAGCACCCGCCCCGCAGTCCTGGCTATTACTCGTTTCCCTGCTGCTGGTGCTGGGCGGTGCTATTAGCCGCACTGCCCTCTGGAGATCGGCCGTCTTCTCTTTCTGCAGTTCGCTTGGGGCAACTGGACCGAAGGTGGCCCCTTTCCCCACAGCCGTAGCACCTAGGGCTGTATCCTTTATTGCGGTCGCGAACTGTAGCCGCTGCAACCTCCCTGACGCGATGGGAACGATGATCCTGCCGCACAGCTTCCACCTCCAGTGCATGGGCCAAAGCGTCCTTAAGCGTCCCATGGTGACCGAGCCGCACAGAAGCTCTAACTTCAAGGTCGCGGATGCCATCGATGAATGCCTGCACCAGGTTCCCATCAATAAGCGCAGGTACGGACTGGTAAGCTTTGCGAACCAGCTTCTCCACTTCAAGGGCCCACTGCTGCAGGTTTTCGCTACTGCGTTGCACGCGATCCTTGAGCTGCGCACGAAACACGTGTTCCAGGTGAGCGTCGCCATACCGAGCCTCCAATGCCTCGAGGAGCTGCTCGTAAGTCACTTCCTTACCGAGAGCTTCCAGGACAGTTAAGGCCTGGTCGCGCAGGCCTAGGGTGAGAGCAGTCATGGCCTGGCTTTTATTCCATCCGTTTGCCTTCATGACAGCCTCAAACTGGATTTTGTAGGCCGACCAGGAAGAAGTTCCGTCGAACGGTGGCACTTTGAATCCACGTAGCGAAGGTGTTGTAGCTACGGGGGCTGCGATTCCATCCCCAACTTTAAGATTACCCAACTCCTGCTTCACATCAGCAATGACGTTATTAAACTTGCTGATCTGAGTTTCAGCTTCTGACAGGCGGTTGTCATGCTGGGCAACCTTCTCCTTCACCTCCTTCATGTCTTTCCCGAAGGTTGCGTGAAGGTCCTTCATTAGGCGCATCTGCTCTTCCTGGCGACGCACCTGCTCCTCCTTATCTTGTTTGAGCTGTTCTTCCAATCGATGGGCCTGTTCCTCTTGACGGCGGGACTGTTCCTCCTTATCACGCTGGAGCTGTTCTTCCAACCGGCGAGCCTGCTCCTCCTGACGGCGAGCCTGTTCCTCCTGTCGACGGGCCTGTTCCTCCTTGTCCCGCTGGAGCTGTTCCTCCAACCGACGAGCCTGTTCCTCCTGTCGGCGAGCCTGCTCCTGCAGCATCATCATCAGAGCAGCCAAATCTGGTGCTGCTGATGCTGGAGCTGCTGCGGACGGCCCGGCCTCCATGGTCGGTAGCTGGCGCTCCGACCCCTGCGGCGTAGCTCCACCAAATCGCCTCTGGTCCGTCTCTTGCTGGCGTTGACTCCGGGTACGGATACCCTCCGTGTCGTCTTTGGGTAAAACCGGCATGATTTTTAATCCCCTTTTCTGACACCAATTGTTACGAGCTTCGGGTTCGTGACAATAAAAACTGCCGATTTAATAACCAAAAAAATGACACTTTAATAATCAACACTAATTACAACTCAAACACACTAATTACAAAACACAATTGCACTACTGATCGCCTTAAGTCGCACTTGAATATCGCTTCGACGCTTTCACTTCGATCGCTTTATCCAAACTGTGTCGGTCGTGGGCTCGTGGCGCGTCTCGGCCTTATATAGCGCCAAAGAGAGTTCTAGAACCTTCCATTGTAGAAACGTCTAGAATGTTCGAGTACATACAGGCCCCGATCGACCAGATGTCGAAAGTTCGGGAATGTTCTAGAAAGTTCTTGCATCGAAATTTCTAGAAGGGTCTTCACTACTAGTTCCGCTACTCGATACTAGATGGCGCTAGTGGTAACTACTGTCACCATGTACCAGGCATTAAGTGTGGCGCGCAACAGTATGTACGCAATAAATTACTTATTACAAGTAGAAATTATTTGAAGTATGTATGTAGTGTTTTCAATTATTTTATTAGGTCGATGAGGTGTAAGTATAAAAATATTGCCTCGCAGAAAATTTTATGCGTCAACCTAACGTAAATTTCTAAAAAGGTTAACTTAATTTTAATTTTAAAATCTATCTAAAATACCAAAGTAATCCATGCCGAGACAATGTACACAGGACCCAAATAAAAGCACTTGTTTGCACACGTTAATTGAAATGGGCGAAACAAATAGAAAACGACGTAGTGCCCAAATTATTATTTTTAATTTAATATAATTTGCTAAAAGTGTAAAGAATTTTACGAAATTAAAAGAGATATTTAAAGGCAAAACCAACTCTATCTCGGCAGATAATCAGTTTTAAAAAAAGCAAAAAGAAAAAAAAACGTCATGAACAATCGATGCTTATACAAAAACAATTTAAACAAAAAAAGTTTTTTAATAAGTCAAAACCTTAGGTAGTTAAACCATACACATTTTGAATAGATTATCTAATTTTAAACAACTAGAAGCAGCCAGACAAACGAGTTCTTAATATCATGAAATCAGCTGTGTAAATAGTTTATAACAATTGGTAAATTATATTTAAAGAAATATTTGTATTTGATATTCACGCTCAGCTTAAAACTCTTCAGTTTTTCAATTTAGAACATCTGTTTGGCCAAAACAAGTTTATAAATGATAAATGATTTATTTTCTGTAAGTAGGTTTTTACAAACACTTTTACACGTCATCATATTTTTTTATAAATCTGTCTTATATCTTTTCATCCAGAAAACAATAATCACTCGAGTTTGGCCACTGCGTAAGTGCGAAATGGCTGTCTTGGGCAACCAATGTCTAGGTTTCTCACTAAGATATTGTTTTCTAACATGGTTTATCAGAGTAAATTATGCCTTTGTAGCTTCTACACTGTTTTTAAAAGATTTTACTAAGTATATTTAACCTACTCAAAATCACACTTAATAATCACACTAATATTATAAAGGCAAAAGTTTGTGAGTGTGTGTGTGTGTTTATATGTTTGTTACTTCTTCACGCTCAAACAGCTGGACTAATTTTGATGAGATTTTGTATGGAGGTAGCTGACAACCTGGATTAACATATAGGCAACTTTTTATCCTTATATTCCCACGGGATCGAAACTTATGCGGTTAAAACCGCGGGGCGCAGTTAGTTATAAATAACGAAGTGTCGTTTATTTTTTGCCTGGTTTTTTACCTCTTTTTAATACACTTGTCCTTCTACAAAGCCAAACGCCTCCTTTTTGCTGGTTCTACAATTTTTTCAAAAATATTTTTATATGTAGATATTTATAGTCATACTTACTCAAAATTATTTTCTTTAAATTTCGGCGTCCTTCGGTGCTCTCTTTTTAAACCGCATGGCCTCTTCTAACGATTTCCATATCTCTTTAATCGACTCATAGTAAGGAGAAAAAAATATGACATTACACAGAGATACAACGAAACCACCAATAGGACACCAGAAGTTTCTACAGAAAGAGAGAAACCAGTGAACCGTCAGTTAACCTTCACTTGAACCCAAAATAATAAGCCCTTAAGACCAGAGCTGGGCTATAATAGATCACCAAATGGGTGCCCATTGCCCGAAGCAAGTGATAAATTGTAGATCATTAATGGGGATCAAAACAACCTGTATTTGACTTCACTAATAAGGGCGATTTATGTCCATCATATATCACGATATAAAGTACAAGCTTAATGAGATATATATTTAGTTTTAACACTGAAACATAGCGAAAGGATCTTACAAAAAAGAAACGTAAGACTACCGAAAATGTTCTGACAAAATATTAAGGAGTCTTTTTCTTACATTTTTTGCAATTTGCAGGTCAGGCTGTATGTTGATTACAACATGATTCGAAACCACAACAAAAAAAAAATGTATTTCGCGGGTTACCCTGGTGCTTTAAATCTGTCTATTTGCACGCGTACTGTCTGTCTTCTCCAATCCAAATCGAAGTCAAAAAGAAGCTCCATCCTATATTTACGAACACACCAATCACAATAAATACTAAAACCCGCAGCCGATTTATTCCCACCATAACTTGTAAAAAGGTCAGCGCTCATAAAGGTTCTAACAAAAAGTTTGACCCACATATCGTCCATTAGCGAAGTTCGGCGGACGAAAAAAAAAAAAAAAAAAATATCACAAAATGTAGCAAAGGTACATAATGTAGGGTAGGTGAACAGTAAAGCGCACCCTGTGTCATCGCAGACTGCGCCGGTGACCCAAATAGTGGCATAATGTCGCGAAATGGCCACTGCGCAGAGATAGTAGAACTGGAAGTGGCTTGAATTTGTGATGACATTTGTATAGAAAAAGGTGGAAAAACTTTTGTTTATAACGTAGGTAAATAAGAAATGAAACAGATGTAGAATGCCTAGAATGTAGCCAGATACAGACGAGTTTGATAAAAATATATAAGAAGTAGTAGTCGGCCATGTAAATTCGAAGCTGCTGAATGCTGTTACAATTATTATAGTAATTCCGATATTGTTCTCCTTTCATATAATAATGAGCCAACCAAGCTCTTTTCATATAATAGGCAGCCATGTAGTATTTAAAAATGCAATAAAATGAAGTCACGGTGTTAAAGAAAACAATAAAATAGTATCAGATTGTAAATACATGACCCGCAGGCAATATAAGAATTCGATTCCCTCAATTGAATTTTACAACACACTTATCGCTTTAGCCAATATAATATTACTATTTTATCATGTTTTATGTAACCATATCGTATGCATATAATAATAAAAAATATACCAATAAAGTGGAAAATATATTATTTGATAAGAAATATATAAAATGTTGTACCACTTATAGGTGGCTTTAATATTAATAATATTCGATAGAAGACTATAAATACATGTCCACGAATGCGATTATTGCATTTTTATCAGCTCTACATATTATTATCAAGTTGAAATGCAGGCTTTGACTTTTAAAATGTTTTGCGTCAATATATTGTGATCGTGGATCCCAGGTGTTTGAATAACCTCATACTAAGATAAAACGCACGATTCTCAACACGTCTTTAAAAACGAAATAGCAATAAAATGGTTGCAAAGCTCATTTATTCCTTTAAGTACAAGTAATATTACTGTTCGCCGGTCAGCTAAAGCAAATGAATTTTATCCATGGCTTCTTTACAACGAACTTAGTTCGATCGTTTGCAAACGCGTAGAGCATTGTATACTGTACACAAAAACTGTGTTTGCTAACATTGAATGACATTCAGAAATATAATACTGTATACTTATGTCAGTTTCTAAGTCTATTCACGTATATATAAGAGGATTACCCGTACAAAAGAAACAGAAAGGTCAAAATGCAATATTTTTAAGAAAAACCCATGACCTTTGTCCCTTTGAAATAATGATGTCGTTTAAAAGATAAGCGAAGGTCGAAATGTCGTTTTTGTGGTTTCATGCGTGAATGGCGCTCACGATATTCTGTCATGTCATAATTGGCAGAATAATGGGTTTTTTTTTCAACAAAAGAATTGCAGTTGCGTTGTGTCTGAATTACTTTTTGAAATGAAATTTTCGTTTCTCAATATTTAAATAAAAATATTTCTTTAAGCTGCACCGCCTCAGCAATTTACTAAATCGTCGGAACTTACCACGGGTTAAGTAGAAAATAGCTCCCAAAGTAAGTAAAAACTCGTAAATCTACACGTCATTACTAACTAATTTAGTAAGAACAACAAAAAAATAAACAGCTGTACTTTTCAAAGGATCACTTAGGGTGCTAATCAGCTGTGTTCTTGGCAAAATCTATGACAGTGAAATTGTAGGCCTCGGCACGTTTTCATTTCGTTTGTATCCGTATGTCGAAAAATTTCAAAATGTCAAAAACAAAAACATGGACTGAGAAAAAGTTTTTTTTATGTCATACTAGCTGCGCCCCGCGGTTTCACCCGCCTAAATGTCGATCTCGTGGGAATATCGGGATAAAAAGTAACCAATATGTAAATCCAGGGTGCCAGCTACCTCCTTACAAAATTTTATCAAAATTGGTCCAGCCGTTTGAGCGTGAAGAAGTAACAAACATATAAACACACACACACAAACTTTCGCCTTTATAATATTAGTGTGATTTTCAACGATCGCTACTCTAGCTTCTGTGCGACAAATCAGAAGGCCAATTCCCGTAATTAAACACGGTCAGGGGGCCTAAAAATGCCACTTTGGCAGGATCATAAAAGGATAACATAATGGATAGTTAACCGTTAAGTTAATCGTATCAAATCCCATTGGTGAAGAATTTTTCAGTTATTTTTTTAGTCTGTGCTAAAATACCAATCAATCCGATACAAATCCAATCCCAATCTCTTTGATTATACATATAATATAAATATATTTATATACCGTAGGTATAGTTAATAATTTTTATACCGTAGGTATAGTTACCGGCACGGATCTTGAGCTGAGTAGTGATGATGCACTACGTAGGTAGTGCAGCGAAAAAAAGAAAAACACGGACTGTCTTCGCCTTATTACGATTCATAATATTATCCTTTTATGATTCTCCACAGTGGCCTTTTTAAGCCCCCAGGATCTAGTCACAATCTCATCTCACCGACAATGTCAAAAACTTGTCAAAAATCTATGGAAATTGGAGGTATTTTTGACAGGTTGAGCCTGAGATCAGACTGTGAACGTTCTTAAAATTAAGAGAATTGCCCCTCTGTTATTCAAATAGCAAAATTGAGTATCGTTATAAAACTAGTACCTAGTATAATAGGCCGTACGTCAGAGGTAATGCTTTGACCTTGAGCTGGCTCAGCGTACTACGGAGTTTCAATAGAATACAAAATACAAATATTTTTTATTTGTTGAACATAGGTGGGTTAGGTACAGATGTTGTTGTTGTTGTTTTTGTTGTAATTATTAAAGAACGCTATGTCCAGCCGTGATCGGCGTACAAATATTATATTATCTTGGTAAAAACATGCTGCTTATAATAAATTATCAAACAATTATTATCACACATTATTAAATAACTCTAATTCAAATTGTCGTCATAAAAATAAAAAAAAACATTCCAATAAAATATGATAATAATAAATTCTAGTATAAATGTCAAACTAAAAAATAAAAAAGTATAAAAAAAGGTAATTATAATGTGTCAGGTATTGGTTCACTGTATAATATGTTTTATCATAAAATATTTTCAGTAAAGCCTTTTAAATTCGTATGTTGTTTATTTCTTTAATTCGTCTAGGGATCTTATTATAGATCCTAGATGCCTAAAAAACTTTTTGCTTAAAGAGCAGTATAAGAAGAGATAATAGGAGGAGAATAACGAGTCAGCTTATACTGGTTTTGTAACCACAGACGTTTCTTTATAAAAAGAGATGCCCTTTCCAGGCATTTTGTTTCCGTTAAGTGGCGCCCGACGAAATATCACGCAAGGTACAAAACAAGGGAACTAAGTGGAACAAAGTCTTAGTCGTTTTTTTTTCTGGGAATATTTTTTATTCGTGTAATTAGGTAAGACCTAATTATGCTAGAGTAACAGCATGAAAGTTCATTTTTATTTGCAATCGCGAAATAAAATCAGCTGTTCCCTACATTTTGACGAGTTCTGCAAACATGAATGTAGGGAACAGATGATTTGATAGTAAAAGTTGTTCATAATGATGAGTACAATATCCCATTTCGATTTGTCGCATGTTTTCAATTTCACCCTGTATACAGAACTTTTTGGAAAAAGGCACTTCATCATCTGCCTAGCCTTTTCCCAACCATGTTGGGGTCGGCTTCCAGTCTAACCGGATGCAGCTGAATACCAGTATTTTACATGGAGCGACTGCCTATCTGACCTCCACAACCAAATTACTGGGTAATACGATACCCCGTGATAAGACTGGTTGTCAGAGTTTCGGGCTTCTGACTACCCGTAACGACTGTCAAAGATCCACGAATGATAGCCGGGACCAACGGCTTAACGTGCTTTCCGAGGCACGGAGGGGTCACAGTATGTAAAGATGGTCACCCATCCACAGACCTACCGCGGCAAACGTAGCTTAACCTGATCGATCGACCTGTGCGGCTGTTATTATTTAGCCACGGGCCCCTCTTTTGGAAAAAGGCACTTACGAAACATATTTAGGTAATTAACCCGTTTTACTATATTTAAGACACTAGCTTCTGCCCGCGACTTCGTCCGTACGCGTGAAAATTCTTGTTCCCCGACCCACCATGTCGCATCGCATCGCCAGCCCGCTACTTCGTTTTCGTTGAGCGTTCTTTCTTACTTTTTTTTTGTTTTTGGTCGGCTCCCAAGAGTCCTAGCGTGATGTTAATTATCTTATAGCCTTCCTTAAGAATTAGGCTATCGATGTCATAATTTTTTTTTGTATTGTCAGAGATTAGCGCGTTTTAACAAACTCTTCAGATAACATTTTACATTATATTTGTAGCACTAAAGCTGAAAGTCTGACAACCAGTCTTACCAAGGGGTATCGTATTACCCAGTAACTGGGTTGTGGAGGTCAGATAGGCAGTCGCTCCATGTAAAATACTGGTATTTAGCTACATCCGGTTAGACTGGAAGTCGACCCCAACATAGTTGGGAAAAGGCTAGGCAGATGATGATGATTTTTAGCACTACTGAAGACGAGTTCAAATTACGGAATTTAGCAAAATATCTCAACTAATTCCTCCACTTATTTATTTATACAATCCACTGCTAATAACGTTAAATAAGCTATAACAAATAGGTACATTAGCACCATCACCCCAAACAAATCGACATCTGGTTCGTTCGGTTTATAGATCGACGCGTGCGCATCTGACGTCAGAAAGTAATTTCACGTCAATTACCGCGTCACAGATTCATGATCATGTGGCTGATGAGTTGCCGATTTGTTTGTTTTTCTTTGATAATATATTGGCTTCCTAATTTATTTTGGCTGTTTGGCTTAAAGATGATTTTAAAGTGATTGGCATAGTTTCGATTTTTAATGTGTCATCAATCTCATAAAATTAAGATGCGTGAAATGATTGACTTTGAGTAAGTAGGAGTATAACGTTGACTTATCTACCTATTAGTAAATTATTTACTCGGAATTTTATAAGATAAATTATATAAATTATGTCAGGTTAACGGTTGATTAATTTCCAGTATATCTACGGGTTTAGTCCACAGTGTAAATCCTACTTATCCATACTAATATTATAAATGCGAAAGTGTGTCTGTCTGTTACCTCTTCACGCTTAAACCGCTGAACCGATTTAGATGAAATTTGGTATAGAGATAGATTGAGTCCCAGGAAAGGACATAGGATTTTTTATCCCGATATTTCCACAGGATCGACACTTATGCAGGTGAAACCGCGGGGCACTGCTAGTAATATTATAAATGTGAATGTTTGTATACTTGTTACTCAATTACGCAAAAACAGCTGAACGAATTTTGATACGATTTGGCACACAGACACGTCTATAACACGGATTAACACATAGGATACTTTTTATCCCGATATTCCTACGAAATCGCGCTGCTATAACTTTAATATAATAATAATAATAATATACGTTTATTTCTCTCAAAAAGGTACAATTTGGTACATAAAATTTAATTCACATGCATATTCAAACCTTTGTGAGAGCTGGAGTCTATACTGGGCACGGGGCCTGTATGACAGAACTCCAGGCTCACACCCTTTAACTTAAAATAAACTAGCACTTACGTATACACTTACTTTATAATATAATCTTTTTTTTTCGTCTACCTGCCTACTGAGCACTATGATTAAAGATAAGTTACTAGTTTATTTTAAGTTTATTTATAAATTGTACAAAATTAATTAACCACTTTTTCCTACACTATTGAACGCACATCGGAATCCTGAAGATAAGCAAAGAAATCGCCCACATTAACATTAGTACACGTCTTGTTTATACATTGCTAGTATATTATTTGAACGAGAAAATTTCAATCTCTATAATCCCTATGATCTTTATCTCTATGGTGCTATAGAATATAGATAATGTGCGTATTTAAAGCTTTTACATTCTTTTTAATGTAACGGAAGTTTAAAGAAATATCAGTTCGTGGATGGGTGACATATCGAGGTCCTTCCGTGCCTCGGAAAGCACGTGAAGCCGTTGGACCAGCACCATAAACATTTTAAATCACAATCTAAACCATTTTGAAGGATATTCCTAATCCATTGCTTCATATGTTCGAAACATTTGCCTGCTCAACAAAACAACGCAATGAATGTTGTTGAACTGTCAGACTGAAAGTTATTGTGTTACTGATTACCTCGCCGGCTGTCATTCGTAGATCTGTGGCAGTTGTTACGGGTAGTCAGAATCCCAAAAGTCTGGCAACCAGTCTTATCAAGGGGTACCGTGTTATCGTAAGTGGGTTGTGGAGGTCAGATGGGGCTCCATGTAAAATACCGGTATTCAGCTGCATCCGGTTAGACCGGAAGCCGACCCCGACATAGTTGGAAAAGGGCTTATATGCCGATTGATTTTGAGATTAAAGAAATAGATGGCGGAAAGCGATAGATGGTACTTCTATAAGAATATCAAAACTTCAATGATGATGAAGAGTTAATAGGAAATAATACCTACACGGTTCACTTATATGCTTCCCAATTTAGATGCAGCAACTAAATTGAACCGTGATAACATACATGGGAAGGAGAATTCAATTCAGTGACGGCCCTAGCTTTTATTTCTGCAACTTTTAATTAAAGTGAATCAATTTGGTTAAACCGTGTATCAGGGTCTTAACAGCTCCACGGATAAGACGACGGATTGTCTAGAAGTCTTACTGTCTAGTCTGATCAAAACAAGGTTGAGTTTAGTTTTAGGTGTTAAATACAGAAAGACAATACATTCTTAAAAATCTTCCTGTCCCAAGCTTTTCTAAACGCACCCTTTCCGTTTTCGTTTTATTTTTAACACAAAGGGCAAACAAATGGATCATCTTTATTTGCTGTTTCACTGTGCGCTTGTCAACAGGGTCAGACAAACGTATATGTTTGACATGCGACTCGTTAAACAAGTCTAGCGTTGTTTGTCAAACATGACGGAGCGTGTTTGACCACTTTCGTTTTCTTTTTTTTTTTAGATTTTTTATTAAATGAGGTTATTTATTGAGGGCGTATTTCAAGGACCGCGTTTATGGTGTGTTGTGGTAATAAATGGAGTTTTCTAGTAAATCCAGAGTTACATACATTCCATTCCCAGTAACCGAGGCAGTCCTCTGACCTCCTTCCGACCTCATCTAGTCTTTTAAATATTAATAAAGGTGATAAATACTAAACCTTTATGCAGAATCAATTCGTAAGTCATAAAAAGAAATATAGTCTGTGTGGTGCCGGACTTAAAGAATACCACCACCCCTTACTTCCCGTGGGTGTCGTAAAAGGCGACTAAGGGTCGTACCGGAGAATGGGCAGCAGCGTTCTCTATGTATTCCACCATCATACCATACTGCGATCGCCAACCCGCCTGCCAAGCGTGGCGATTATGGCAAACCCTCCCAAAATTGGGGGAGGCCTATGTCCAGCAGTGGACGTCTATCGGCTGAAACGACGACGAACGACTATGCAGAATCAATTTAAGAATAATCAGAATCAGAGAGAGAATTTAGTATCTTTATTATTGACGTGTTTGTATAAACCTACTAACAGATAATAATATTGTTTATGTGTCATCTACGTTTCATCTGAGAGTTTAGAATTGTCCGATAATTAGGAATAGTTCTTTAAAATACCGTTGAAAGTTGATTCTACAACGAGAATATCTATTCTATTCCACGAATACAGTTGAAACATGCTTCAAAAAAAAAAAAACCATTATGTCATAAAATTTGCACTATAAATACCTAAACATTAATTTGTGTTGTTATCAACAATGTCACATCTTTTCGACTGAAGAATGTAAAGTGCGTTTCAATAACAAACAAAGGTGTTTTAATGGATTTAGTAATTAGCGACGACTCGTTCAAAATGAAGCAGCATAATTACTATTGAATTAATTACTTGAATATTATAATACAATTAGAAAAAAAATAACGGTGAATGCATTAAAATACCTGTCGATCGCGTGCGGGGCAATGTAGGACGTCTGGCAATTAGAAGCACGTTAAAATATAATTACTAATTATACGTAAAATCTAGAAAGATGTTTTAAATATACAATGAAATAGGCTTAAGGCTACTACAAACAGGCGCGACGCGCGACGCGAATCGCGCGACACAAAGGCACCGCTCGTTGCGCGGCTTGCGGTGCCTTTGTGTCGCGCGCGATTTTATCGCCTGTAGCGCCTGTTTGAAGGAGCCTTTATACAAGAGGCGATAGTTGAATATACGTCCATTGTCAAATTTCTTTAATAGATTTTCAACTTTATTGCTGAAACATAAGGTTCAAAGTTGATTGGGAAAATTTGACAGTTTTGGGTAGCTTGATGTGCAGGCGTTTGTACTAATATAGTCAGCCCTGCTACCACATTTCTGTACCCCGCCGCGAAAGTTCATTTTGCTATTACGAAAATTCGCTTCCATTCCGGTCCGCGGCAGTGTAAATTAAGCCTAACATTTTACTGTGGTATACGTTTTCTCATACAGTTCCCTCCTCCTTGGTCGCAAAGCGCTACTGCCAAGCATGAAGTCCAGGGTTCGATTCCCAGGTCGGGCAGTGTTATTGGGTTTTTCCATTACTTTCTCAGTAGCAGCCCGAAGTCTGGATTTGTGCCGGGTCTATGGTAATAAACCCGCCCCCTTTGACTTAAATATATAACTGGTGAAATGTGGGTGTACCAACTACCTCTGCCTAACCCTTCAAAGATTGCAGGCGTGATGTAACACTATAGAGAAGTATAGAAAAGGGAGGACCCTCCGACCAGACGGGTGTTGTGTCTGGCGGGCAACTGCCCGATGATTCATGTCGGGCCGTTGTATCTATGCTAGTTGAGCAGTAAACTCTACTTGCGATATGCAGGATTTTGCGTGACGTCAGTATGACGCGTTGTTCGCATGTGGCGTTATAGATACGCAGCAATAAAAGAGATGTAAAATACTGGAGACAATATATTTTGTGTAAAACTTTTAAATGAAATATATGTGACTGCTGAGAGAGAATCCAATAAATCTGTTGACTTCTTCTGGATTACGATTAATTTATTATTTGTTGTGAAGGAAGACATAAAGTTTTTATATAAAACATGCACATGAAAAAAACGCCACGTGTGTAAGTATTTATAAAATTGTTTGTCTTTTTTTTTCGGGGATAGCCTTGCGTCGAGACTACAAGAAACGATGATGTGGCCAAGGTTATTGTAGAATCTACGTTGGCATATGAAACTATCGTGTTTTCCCTGCGGAAAAGAACCGGAGTTATCGACCGATGGCCGGTGGAGTGGACGAGTCCTATATATTCTGTAAAAATCTCACCGTGATGACTAAGATGAAGTGAGCTGTCAGTCCACCTGTTGCTAGGGACTGAGACTTCTGGCTCACTACAAGCTCACTTCACCTAAGTTTTCAAGGTGAGATTTTCACAGAACAGACGTGAGACGCTCCTCAGCTAGATGGACTGATGACCTTAAAAAGGTGGCTGGAACAGGCTGGATGCCGAAGGCGGAGGACAGGGTGTTGTGCCGCAGCTTGGGAGCGGCCTATGTCCAGGAGTGGACTGCGATAGGCTGAGTTGATTCAATTCCCGAAGAGCGACCCAATTTCATTGCATAATCGATATTCGAATGTTATTCCCCAGGGTTCAAAGTATCCCCATACCGCATTTCATCAAAAACGGTTCAGCCGTTTCGGAGATTAGCCGGAATAAACAGTCAGACAAAACATTAAGAAATCTTAGTTTTTTTATTTATTTGTAATCTATAGATATAGGCGTTTCCACACATTCAAAGAAAACATTACAACCCAGAGTAAAATCGCTTTTCAAAAACCAGAAGCAACCAGAATTACCTCCAGCACCCATATATTATGACTTGCAAAGTTTTAAATCACACAAGATCCACAGTTTGTATACAAAGCAACATACGTAAGGTTATAAATTCAAACGCCATGCGCTATGGCTCGCTAAATATAACCATGTGAAATATGTCGGTTGGTCTGAGAGAGTGTGACCCTTTGTAGGGTAGATAGAGATTTGTGTGTTTTTAAACGAAGGTATCTTTTTTTAAGGACCAGGCCCGGGTCGACGGCGCGTTGTGTTCTACGCGCCTCAAGGAGATGTCAGCACCAACTGACGGGGTCCGCTAGGGCCGATGCCCGCCAGGGTCGCGGGTTGTTCGAAAGAGATACCGTGGCCCCTGGCACAGGCAACTGAAAGAACGCGGGTGGGTTTTAGTCAGTAAGAGTCTGTCACTCCCTTCCGCTCCGCCCAGAGCGGGAGGGGTCATTTGATGATTTCCCACCCAAAAAAAAAAGGTATCTTTTTTTAAGCCTTCGTAGATGGATTTCCCATTACCTTCATCCATGGAGTGCACTAACACTAGATGACACCTAAATTTAATGCCTTAATAAAAGCGCAGTGTTGGATTTTCAAAAAAAAAAATAAGAATTTGAAAATCCACGAGTGAAATAATAGGCAATTTAAATGCATTTCTGAATGTCAAAATTTAGAAGTAAATAGAATTGATTGTAGGCGCCTCTACTATAAAATCGTTTCGTAGTTGTTTCATATACAAATCCAATAGAAATGATACTGAACAGCGAGGCGTAATGACGAACATTTTATTTTAAACAAATCTTATGAATGTTGGTTTTCCGAAAAAAAACACGTGATAATTTCTATCTGTGGAATGTGTAAACATGTTTTAAAATCAAATGATATTATATTAAAGAGGTAGATATGGCACTAGCGCGCGCAAATTGTTGCAGACAAATTCAGACAATTGTTGTAGTTTCATTTAGTCCGCTAATAGCAGCGAGCAACACACTACAGATAGCTATCTCTTTCTGTGTCATACGTTCCGTATTATCTATCGCAGTAAGTACTTTGAAATAACAACGCAACAATACAGAAAGTCGCTCAGTCTGAACGTAGCGTATCTTTCCTTTATAATATCATTGTTTTAAAAGTATATTGAGTTTAAGCGACCTAAACAGCATACCTTTACCTACAAATTAAAATACTTTTAAATAAATATATTTCTCGCATTATAATAATTGTCACTTAAATTATACATACATAATAATATTATGTATGTATAATATAATACTATATTATAATAAGGAGGGGCCCGTAGCTAAATAATAACAGCCGCACAGGTCGTTCGATCAGATTAAGCTACGCTTGCCGCGGTTGATCTGTGGATAGGTAATCATCTTTACATACCGATACCCGAAGGGGTATCAGTATGTAAAGATGATCACCCTGTTGTCGTTCGTGGATCTTTGACAGTAGTTACGGGTCGTCAGAAACCCGAAAGCCTGACAACCAGTCTTACCAAGGGGTACCGTATTACCCAATAACTGGGTTGTGGAGGTCAGATAGGCAGTCGCTCCATGTAAAATACTGGTATTCAGCTGCATCCGGTTAGATTGGAAGCCTACCCCAACATAGTTGGTAAAAGGCTAGGCAGGTGATGAATATAATAATTATAAACTATTCAAAATTAATAAAAAGCCGTTTTTCAAATAAATACAATTCGTCCGAACCCTTAGAATACACAAAATATATATAAATGTTTGAATAAAATTACGGTCAGTCAGGGTGTAACAAATGCTCGATGGCAAGCGATTAATTTTATTTATCGCCTATTTTATATATTTCCTAACAACTATTTTCGATTTGTCTGGCTGTGTACATTATTTTAGAACAGGGAGAAGTATCATGAATTAGTCTAAAGTGCTCGTTTAATACTGGCGGGTATTTCGTAGAAGTGTATTTCGAATTTATATATTGTATAAGATTAAATATAATGACAATACACTAGCCGTCATCGTGAGGGAACAGGCACGTTCTAGAAGTAAACATATGAAGACATGTGTCACTTTTTTTTTTTTTTTTGGATGGGAAATCATCAAATGACTCCTCCCGCTCCGGGTGGAGCGGAAGGGAGTGTCAGACTCTTACTGACTAAAACCCACCCGTGTTCCTTCCTTAGCCCTTTATGTTCCGGGCCAGCGGTAACCCTTTCGGACAATCCCGTTGACCCGGCAGGCTTTGGCCCTAAGGGGTCCTCGATGCTGACACCTCTTTGAGGCGCAAACAGCTACAAACAGGCGCGACACGCGATATAATCGCGCGCGACACAAAGTCACCGTTCGTTGCGCGACTTGCGGTGCCTTTGTGTCGCGCGCGATTTCATCGCTTGTCGCGCCTGTTTGGAGGAGCCTTTATATTAGTGTGATAATTCTTTCTATATTAAAAAAAAAATCTCCAAAAACGCTTTGAAGATAACCATTACCACGCTATAAACCTAGGTTTAGTCGTACCGGAGCTATTATAGGCCCGTCAGCTTTTAGAAATAAGCACTATCTTCTCGGGAAATCATTCATCTTTCATCCAAGATTACTACTTACATAAAGACAGCAAAGAAAATAATAAGTATGACATTAATTAATGCAATAAAGATGCATAGGATAATCAGCTTATAGTGCTCAAACAGATGCGACCCCCGGCATCCTCTGTGAGAGATGCATGAATTGAAATAATTATCAGTTATGGAAATATTAAATAAACTGAGAAGAAGCATTATAAAATAATTGTATTTGAGTTTACGCGCAGATACCAAACACTTAAACTAAGAATAAATTTATATTAAGTAGTTTATGATTCATTTTATTGTGTTTTCTCAGCATGAGAAAGTGGTAATTTTACAAATAATTCAAATTATTGTGAGATTACTAGTTATTTAGGGTCTATCTATTCATACACAAAATATCTGAAGGGGTCATTGTACTCATCATTATACAACAAAAATGTTGGTAAATTTGTAAAATTTTGTTGTTGACAAAACGTGAAAACGCAAAAAAAAAACTGCTGTTGCATACTGTTTGACGAGTTATGCGAACATAAATGTAGCGAAAAAGCTGATTTTTCTTTCGCGATTTCAGGATTGCTCCCATAGTAAAAGTTGTTGGTAATGATGAATACAATGACCCCTTAAGAGATTTCGTGTACGAATAGATAGATATTATATAACTGTCAATGCTTTTCCCGAACGCAGAGTGTATTTTTTTTGTTTTCGGGGGACACCCTACCTCCAGGGAGAGAGGTCGGGAAGTGTGGGACTTATACCTCACTAAGACGACCCCGGTGATCACCATCAGTACATAGGAGTGGTCCCGGTTCCTCTTAATATACCTTTTCCGGAACCCCCTTTTGCAACGCCTGTAAAGCAAATCCTGGGGAGAGGTGCTTCCCCTGAGCCTCGCTAGGCAGAGGTGTACCTACAGTACACCCCCATACACGTGTGACACGCGTCAACAGCAGAGGTAGCTGCAGCCGTCGACGCGTTGCGACGAATGCCGTCAACGCGTGTCGTCGACAACATGCCGCCCGTGTACTTGAGCACCGTACTCAAATACACGAGCGGCACATTGTCGACGGCTGCAGTTGCCTCTGCGGTTGAAGGCTGATACAGGCATTGTGAGGCATGCGAAGCGCGCGGCACGTACGCATGCTTCGCAATGTGTGGACGTTCATATTCGTGGTGAGGCATGTGCTACGCTCGTATAGGGTGAGCAGCGTATATTGGCAAACGCTCCACGTTCAAAGAATACAAGTGGACGTAGCCAAATACTCACTATACGAGGAGTGCGCCGCGCACGACATTCGCTGTCACAATCGTAGCACATGCCTCGCCACAATTGAAGGTACACACACTGCGAGGTAAGTGCTTCCCACGCGGTTGGATCGACCCGAGCATGCCTTAGTCGACCTGAGCATGCGCTGGTTTTATTTTTACTCGAGGCAAATTAATATTGAGGCGTGTGTTGCGAGGCGTGCGCAACGCATGCCTCGCAATGTCTGTATCCGCCTTGACGCGTATCACTTGTATGTATGCAAATTTACGTCCCCTGTTATAGATTCAACTAGGTAATATTAAAAGCTAAATAAAATTCTCGTCTTTATGGTGAAATTCCTTGCGTAATTTTACCAGGAACAAAAGGAACAAACCTTTCCATGTTTCGCATTTATATCACCAGTAGTAAATTAATAGTAAACTCCCTACTTATCCAACATAAAAGAAGTCGTAAACATACTATTAACACTAGATTAACTATCGATGTTACCCGCATCATCAAACCGTGACTCGTCTTTTAAACTTATCGAACGAGCCAGTTAAATTAATTCAAAAAGGTTTAATTTGAATGGCGGCACTTTTGATAAATGACATAAAAACAGTAACAGTCACGCTTTTAACCCATGGTTTGGTGATAATATGGGTAATTTTAACGAGATATCTTATTGCTTTTATGTTATTTTTATAGTTATCGGAGGCAATAAAGTTAATTATTAAACAAAACCATCGCGTGTGGTCGCTATAATAACGACGACTAAAATAACAGAAGACAACGAGTTTACAGGCCGACCGCTTAACTGAGACATTGTCTGAGGTAGCTGCGCGGTGCGGGAGGGGTGATAGTTGTCACAAGTTGACGAATCACTGAGCTCACGCATCACGTCACCACCACACCCCTCCCGCACCGCGCTGCTACCTCAGACAACGTCTCAGTTAAGCGGTCGGCCTATAGTTTAAAGACTGTCTTTAAAATTAACCATTTTAGAAATCAACTAACTACTAAATAAAGGCGTGTGTGAAATGCCGGCTGCGAACACCCTAGAACCTTTTTGGTGAAATTCTTCAGAAAGGTCTGGTGCATAGTACCTACTTGAAATAATAATACGTGAATGACCTGAAGGCCAATTCTCGTAAACGTTCAAAATCTGGTCGCAATCTCATTTCAGCAACAATCAGTGTCAAAAACTTGTCAAAAATGTAGGGATTGTATTCTTGACAAATTGAGACTGAGACTGTAAACGTTCTTAAAATTACGAGAATTGCTCATCAGATGTCTGCCCTGTAAATCCAAAACACTGTATCTCAGAAGATACCTATTTCGTGAAAAGGGCTTTTAAAACTTTTTTTGGCCTTTGGTTTGTTTTTGGGAAATATATTTATAACAAATACTAGGACCTCCTACATACTATAAAATGAAAAAGTAATAAATAATACAGGGCTATGTAAAGTTGCCTCGAAAAAATCAAATGAGCGCTATTAGGGCAAAACACTGTAACTCGAGTTGCAGTGTATTGGATATACACGACAGATGTATGAAAGTAAAGGCTCCTTCAAACAGGCTCGACACGCGATAAAATCGCGCACGACACAAAGGCACCGCAAGTCGCGCAACGAGCGGTGCCTTTGTGTCGCGCGCGATTATATCGCGTGTCGTGCCTGTTTGAAGGAGCCTTAAAAGAAGTATGTGAGTATCGTAGCACGTGGCGTTCTGCAGTTTCTACCTAACCTTATGGAAAAAGGTCGTGAGTTTATGTATGTGTATGTAATTTATTAAGTGCAATGCATAATAATTTAATTCTTGTCAAAACAGCCATTGTAAGTAAATGTAAGTAAACGACTTACAAACAAACAAATTCAACTGAAAAATGCAGTCTCTTAATTAACCTTCAAATATTTACGCAACTGCTGGTAAAGGAACCTACACATTTTTTTTAATTATTCCAACAAATATAGATAATAACGGTTTAGGTAAGCCTTTCATTTCGGATCATCTGCCGCGCCTTTTCCCAATTAGGTTGGAGTCGGCTTCCATTCTAACCGGATGCAGATGAGTACCAGTATTTTACATGGAGCGACTGCCTATATGACCTCCACAACCCAGTGACTGGGTAATATGAAATCCCTTGGTAAGACTAGTTGTCAGATTATCGGTTTCTGACGACCCGTAACGACTGTCAAAGATCCACGAATGACAGCCGGAACCAACGGCTTAACGTGCTTTCTGAGACACGGAGGAGTCTTGTTATGTAAAGATGGTCACCCATACACGGACCAACCGCTGCAAGCGTAGCTTAGCCAGAACGACCTACCCGTGCGGCTGTTTAGCCACAAATCCCTCCCTTTCATTTCGGATGTAGTACCCAAATTAAATATCGGTCAAACTTAAAATTTTTGAGCCTTTCAACCAAAGTGAGTCAGTCATTTTGCTTGAAAATCTTCAACTAAAACGGCTGACTTACTTTGGTTGAAAGGTACAAAATAGTAAAACGAGTAACAGCCGCACGGGTCGGTCACCAATTCACCATCGTTCATGGTGCGTGTTCCGACACATCATCTCGAGGAGTTCCTCAAGGAAGAGTTCTGGCCGAAGGGCCTCAAGTCTGCTATTACAATAGTGTCAGAATGGTCTATCATTGATTTCATAATTGTTGATTTTGACAAGTTAGGAAATCTAATAGCGTAATAATGGCGTCATTATGACTTCCCAATGGTCAACCACTGACACTCCATTGAAAGAAATGGCATAGAATGGTAATCTCGTAGTATAATGAAAAATGAATTACTGACATAAGCGGTAAACTGCTAAAATTTTGACAGTTCCTTTGATCAGTGACCTACCATTAGAACGTCATTGTGCAGTCATTGCTTTTAATTCGTTACGAGTATCGTATATGTTGTGTGCCATTGACCGACCAATGATCAACCATTATGAATTTAGCAGATTACGAACTTTTAGCAAAATGACAATGGGATCGTGTTGGGATGACAAATTTATAAAAATAGCAGACTTGGGCCCCAGTCAGCGAAACACGACGCAGACACTTGGTGTTCGTTAGTTTTTTAGTGTACCTTCTTAATTATAATGTTGTATGTATTTATAGTATTTTTAAGTTATTAATATTGTATTATATGTGTTTTGTATGGGCCTTGATGCCTGAAATAAATGGATAAATAAATAAATAAAACGTCGTCATTTATTGTTTAAACGTTTTGTTTAAACAATAAATGACGATTGTTTATGAAATTACACCTATTTATTAATTATTTAAAACACATGGTTGCTTATGTTCTAACAGAGCTATGTAATATGTAAACGTTATTGCAACAGCTGACATATTTAAAAGAACATACGTGTTTATAAAATTATGTGAAAGAACGCTACAGTTATGTTATTCATTGTTTAACGATGTGAATATAGTTAATGATAGTGGTATAGTTTAACAATATTAGTGTGAAATAAAACATGAAGATAATAGCACTGTTTGAAAAACAAAAAGAAATGTTTAATATTAAAGAGCAAAGAATACCGCAAATATAAGATCGAGTTAAGGTTTCCCTCAGGCAGGTGGACGCGACGGTGCGGCGCGATTCTGGTAGAGCAATTTTTATTAGGTGTTCATATAAGTCGGAAATACGTCATCCGTTTGACGATTCGGAACGTCAGCGCCATCTGGTGGCGCTGGACAGAGTCTAGCCTGAGTCCATGGGGGGTCGAGGAGAGCGAGCTTCGAGGTGGAGCGGATTGACCATTGGGCATCGTACGGACAACAATGTGCGTGTGGTGTGAGGGCCACTTTGTTAAAACTCTTTGAAAATGTGCTTAGGATTTAGTGAACATTCCCAAAGAATTGTGAAAGTTGGTATCAGATTTTGTGAAAGTCTAATAACCGAGTTATAGACTGTGAAGTTGGGCCCTCAGTTCTCACATAGAGGATTGAGGGCCCACCTGAAACTGATAAACTATGGACACTACAGAAAAAGTCTTTATGCCAAAATCTAAGCAAATGCCCAACAAAATTTGTGAAAACAAGATATTATCGCAAAACACTGTCCTACTTTGTATATCTTCGTACAAAATGGGCCCTCAATTCTCATACACGTAAAAGTTTATTACGCAATTATAATGAAATCATTAACTTACAGCTACTGTTTGAAATCCTATATGCTACTAAATAAATTGTGAAAATTTATAAAAGCAAGAACAGGTCACCACTTTTTGTTGTTTAAAAGTTATCCCTCAGTCCTCCATTTCTTTTGTTTTCGATTTATTACGCTTATCGTATGAAAGATAAGACAAATACAAAATTGTCTCTTTTTGTGTCAAAATTGTGCAACAAATTCGATACCAGAAAGAAATTAAAGGACCCTTTGTTATATAAGAAAATCGAGTTTTATTTTTATTATCTGAATTTGCAAATAGGGTGACCACAATTTCTTTTAGATTGCAGTAAATATTAGTAAATGTAGAGTATAAGTTTTAATAAACTTTCTTCGATTTTTCGCTTATTATCGTCATAGCATTTGTACCTACTCAAGTTTCGTGATAAAAAAAATTATTTCGGAATTCGAATGATCACAAAAAAAAATACTGTTACCCAAATCATTTTTGCTTGAAATATCGTTCGTTCTGATGACAATAATCAAATAATTTATTTATTATTTTTATAAATGCTTTTGCCCAGCCATGGGACAGTGTAGGCTAAATATAATCCTAACTAATATTATTATAAATAAAACTAATAACTAGCTAATATTATATTAAAAATATTATTACATGTATTATATAATTATTGTTTACATATATGCACCATAGTTGTAATATTTAGTGTAGTTACTAAACAATAGTTTATGATAGTGCAGCGGAAGTTGTAGGTAATAAAGCATTAAGGCGAGTTTTATGAAACAGTTGTAGTGAAGAATAAAAATAATAATAATTTTTTTATACGCAAACACATCTTCGGTCAAGACACTCAATCATCTTCGGTCAAGATATCAAACATTCAAGGTAAGTTTGTTTTGATACCTAGGTACTCATAATTTTATAAGTTCGTAATATTTTACTAAATAGTACTTAGATAGTCACTCTAAGAATTGTTTAGGTAATTCAATTTCACCTATTTATAAATTGTAATTTTTTTAAAATAAAATATAATTATTTCATACTCCAGAAAACATCTTTGTTATTGTGCAAGTAGGTACTTGCACAATAACAAAGATGTTTTCTGGAGTGTGCGTTCCTGGATGTTTTTTTTATTCCTAGGTAGGTACCTAGGAATAAAAAAAACATCCAGGAACGCACTGCTTTATTAGGTACTAGCTTCTGCCTGCGACTTCGTCCGCGTGACATTCGAAAGTCATATGGCTCCATCTATTATCATAATAACGTTATTATTGTTTTCCTCGGAAACAGCACTTTTTTCGGTATGAAAGGTACAGTGGTTTAGGCGTGAAAAGCTAACAAACAAACTTACTTTCGCATTTATAATATTAGTTAGGATTATATTTAGCCTACATTGTCCCATTGCTTGGCAAAAGCCTTTATAAAAATAATAAATAAATTATTTGATTATTGTCATTCGTTTTTTCGGAACGAACGATTTTTCAAGCAAAAATGATTTGGGGAACAGTATTTTTCTATGTGATCGTTCAATTTCCGAAATTATTTTTTTTTTATCACGAAACTTGAGTACAAATGCTATGACGATAATAAGCGAAAAATCGAAGAAAATTTATTAAAGCCTGTGACTACATTTACTAATCTTTACTGAAATCTAAAAGAAATTGTGGTCACCCTATTTCCTAATACAGAGAATAAAAATAAAACTCGATTTACTTATATAATAAAGGGTCTTTTAATTTCTTTCTGGTATCGCATTTGTTGCACAATTTTTTTTACAAAAAGAGACAATTTTGTATTTGTCTTATCTTTCATACCATAAGCGTAATAAATCGAAAACAAAGTAAAACGGAGGACTGAGGGCCCTAATTTTATCAAGGTCATAACTTTTAAACAACAAAAGGTGGTGCCCTGTTCTGCTTTCATAAATTTTCACAATTTATTTAGTAGCATAATTAGGATTTCAAATAGTAGCTGTAAGTTAATGATTTCATTATAATTGCGTAATAAACTTTTACGTGTATGAGAATTGAGGGCCCATTTTGTATGAAGATATACAAAGTAGGACAGTGTTTTGCGATAATATCTTGTTTTCACAAATTTTGTTTGGCATTAGCTTAGATTTTGGCATAAAGACTTTTTCTGTAGTGTCCATAGTTTATCAGTTTTAGGTGGGCCCTCAATCCTCTATGTGAGAACTGAGGGCCCAACTTTACAGTCTATAACTCGGTTATTAGACTTTCACAAAATCTGATACCAACTTTCACAATTCTTTGGGAATGTTCACTAAATCCTAAGCACATTTTCAAAGAGTTTTAACAAAGTGGCCCTCACACCACACGCACATCGGACAACATGTGCTAAGAAACTGTCACGCGTTCCGTATCGTTGAGTGTGTACCTACAGTGTGTAATTCGCTAGTTTAATTAAACTGTTCGTGAAATTACAATCGGATTTAAACTGTAAACGGTTTTTCTATTGCGCAATAACCAACACTACCCATAGTACGCCCGCAGTAATTAAAGTATGCCTGATGATAACGAGACACACTATACCCTCTCCGTCATATAAATTGTTCTAGTGGTGTCGCTTCGCCTGTCTGCGGGAGCCTTTATGAATATCTGCCTACTAGATAACAGCGGTGCGATTCCGTAACCGTCGCACCGTGAAAACTTAGGTGAGGTGAGCGTGGAGTGAGCTGTCAATAGTGTCAATTCCTAGCAAAAACCAACTCACTTCACCTGAGTTTTCACGGTGGGACTTTTACAGAATCGACCGGCTGTTCTGTTTTATTAGGTTACAACTTATTATGAAATTCTAATGGCCAGTTTCACAAATACCAGGAAACTCGTAAATGAAAGCCTAAATATAGCTAGCTGTCATCATCATAATCATTTCAGCCGAAAGACGTCCACTGCTGGACATAGGCCGCCCCCAAGCACCTCCACTTCGACCGGTCCTGTGCTTCTCGCATCCAACGGGTTCCTGCGGCCTTCACAAGGTCGTCGGACCACCTTGTGGGAGGCCTTCCAACGCAGTCGCCACGCCAGAACCTTTCGGCCCCATCGGCCTTCTGTTCTGCTCGCAATGTGCCCTGCCCACTGCTACTTAAGTTTGTCAATTCTTCGGGCTATGTCGGTTACCTTGATTCTCCTGCGGATATCCTCATTCCTGATTGATACCACATCTTAATGACGTTTTAATATACCTAACTAAGATAAACAAACATTTAATTAAACATTAATTAAGCGTAGCTAATTAAATAAAACCACCGATAAATCAACATTTACTCTTAATTCTAACATTTCTATCTTTATAGCTAGAAAAATTCACCACCTCAAGCTACAGTGCGTGCACAAACAGATAAAGCAAAACTAATTAGTCAGAGGCATCAACGCCATAATTAATGATCTGATCTTAAGACATACGATTCAACTTGGAAGGGTATTTATTACTGTGCTACACTGTGCAAACTATTATCTGAATAGGGATGGGGGAACTGCGCGTGCCGATATTCTGGTTTCAAAGTTTGGTGTCGACTTTTTTTCGAGTTTTAAATTAAGGGGCTTACAGGACTTAACGCAAAAAACGCAAGTTTTAGAAACAATAAAATTATATGATCGACTCCTGTAAACAAAATCAGAAAAATATATGATATTCTTCAGGATTTATGCTGGGTAGATAGTCTGTAGAAAACATAACACAACTAATTTGATACGATAGAAAAAATCATGAAGATACCTTTAAAAACTTTATTTTTACAATAAATACCATACTAATGTACATACAATCATTCTGATTTTTTGTCAGATTATTAAGCAACATACTAAAATACTAGTGTTTTAATTAAATTTAGTCCAAACAATAGTTTTTTGTAATTAAATAATTGCTTCATATTTTGCAATAAATTACCAGGGTTGCGTCATCGCGCATCTCTTTCTTTTCTATGCAGTCCGACAGTGACCGCGCTGTAGGTCATGTAGCCGCCTAAAAGTTACATTATCATGTTTGCTGGGCTGTCATGGCCAGAAATAGCAAAAAAAAATAGAGAGGTTTGGAAGGAAAAAGGGGAGGCTTGACCAGTAGTGGGACATAATGTGGGCAAGCAAAAAAAATAGTTATTTATCACTCTAAGAGTCCATTAAGGCTCCTTGAAACAGGCGCGACAAGCGATAAAATCGCTTGCGACAGAAAGGCACCGCAAGTCGCGCAACGAGCGGTGCCTTTGTGTCGCGCGCGATTATATCGCGTGTTTGGAGTTTAGCCGTAAATAGGTTACTTAACTAATGATGACATTTGAAGAAAGACACTGGTTTAAACTTCTTCTTAGGATTTCTTTGCTTTGGGTTTTCTGTGATAGAGCGAAAAAGAGATTACGAGATAGATGAACAGTGGCCTTAGTGTGAGTTTTTGCGACTCACGTTCGATTGCGAGCGCGTTAGAATTTTGCATGGGAAATTAGGTTTCTCCTAGTGACCACCAGGTGGCGCTATAAATTTTTCCCATATAAAATTCTAACGCGCTCGCAATCGAACGTGAGTGAAAAAACTCACACTTAAACTCAGTCAGGTTGTAGCGTTTTTGACTAGCAACTCCATCTGCAGTAAGTAAACTTTTCGCTTACGAAATGAAATAATGAATTATTAAAATATAGCACGAGTAAAATTTTCACGCATCAAATAGTATCTGCAACAGATGTTTAATTAAACTTTTGTCGTGAAACAAAAAGGTCATTTATGTGTGACAGCGTGACTCATTGAAAAAGCTGCCCTGAATTATAAAGGACAAGACATAAAATGCCATGGACGAAAAATATATGCAATACCTACTGTTATTAAATTGACATAAAGGCAAACAGGCGCGACGCGCGATATAATCGCGCGACACAAAGGCACCGCTCGTTGCGCGACTTGCGGTACCTTTGTGTCGTGCGTGATTTTATCGCGTATCGCGCCTGTTTGAAGGAGCCTTAAAACGTCTATCAGCATTTGTGTTCATTCACGATAATTATACTTTAAAAGCTCCGAAAAACTATATCAAAAAATAAGAAAAGTATTCAGACTAAAAATATAAAAAAAGTATTTGAATGAACTGCTTAAACCAATATACAAAATCTATTAGACCGAGAACACACTCAAATGGAGTGACAGAAAAATAAAATCTATTCTAAAAATATCAGTGTGAATATTGGTTCGTGGAAATGTTAAGCCAATCGTTACCGACGTTGGCTTACGCGACTTTAGTCGAGAGTTGTCGAACCGTTCCGTCTCTGTATATTTTATTATTTATAAAACTTACACCCGCACTTTATCTTCTGTCGATCTCCGAGTTGACGCCGAACAATACCAACCGTATGTTTTATTAATCAGGTTTTTTTCTACGCCATTGCGTTTGGACGCTAAAACAATATTGAATTTATATATAATTCAAATCGATTTATTTATTTGGGGACGATCGATCAAGTTATGGGTTCGTGGATGGGTGACCACCTTTACATACCAAGACCCCTCCGTGCCTCGGAAAGCACGTTAAGTCATTGGTCCCGGCTGTCATTCGTGGATCTTCGACAGTCGTTACGGGTAGTCAGAAGCCCAAAAGTCTGACAACCAGTCTTACTAAGGGTCTTATTAACTAGTTACTGGGTTGTGGAGGTCAGAAGGCAGTAGCTTCATGTAAAATACTGGTATTCAGCAGAATCCGGCTAGACTGGAAGCCGACCCCAACATAGTTGGAAAAAGGCAAGGCAGTATTTTTTATTAAATAATTAAAATTAAAACCGAAGTACTTATTTGACATATATGTTCTAATTGAATCAATATGATTCGAATTCAAGTCACCAGTTTATCACCTTGACATTCACACAAATCGAATTAGAAGTCGAGTTACATCATTTATCATTTTTAGTCTTTAGTTTTTCGCTAAAACTCCCATCTCTATCGCCAACGGTATGCGACTAAGACCAATTAACCGAAGGAAATGCCCTTTAAGGTATTCCACCACGAAGGATAAAATATTTCAGAATGTCCGTATAATATATAGAATAGTTCTTTTAAGTCCTTATAGGTATTTTATTAATAGGCGTTAAGCTTAGTGCATGCGTGCGGACGCGGCTAACACACAGTTTAACCGATCACCTGCTTATATACATAACTGGCTTTCGCTGGGCCGCCTTTTTTCATGCTAGAATTTATGCGGTACAAAAATAGCTGATAATATACTATTTCTAAACCAGTTTCATAGTAGCCATGCATCGGGATTGTTGAATGGAAATTAGAAAAAATAAACATTGACGGGAAAAAATTGCTGCGATGTTAAACAGTTGATTAAGCTGGTTTATTTCACAAGTGATTTCAAAATGTAATTATATTTTGTCATCTCACAATCGTCACAAAATGTTAATGTTGTTTGACAAAGGAAAAATGGCCCTAATTGTATAAATTGTTTGCCGTAAATATTTGCGTCCGTCTTTCTTTTAGGATTTCAAAGAAAACTTTTTTTCCACAAATTGTGGGGGTTGTTTATTTCGGCGTGACCTATGTATTTTTGTTATGTGGTATGAATGTATAATTCTATTTTATTAAATAAACGACACCAAGGGACTACAGTAACTGGATATTTAAAAATAAAGCTCAACTTTATGAGCGATGTTCAGTGGTTATTCATGTTTATCGTTCATTTGTTTTAATTTATCAACGTTGCGAGCCCTTTAACACGCTCGTAGTCACGTAGGCAGATACTTAAATCCTCCACTTTGTAATAATTTTAACAAAAGCACATACCCACATTTCACAAAGAGCTGAAATTAAATTCAGTCCAAAAACTCTAATAAAAGTAATACCAAGGTTGTATTTCATTTTCATTTATACAAGTTTTTCGTACAAAGTTTATATTACTCGCCGCCCGTTTAGTGACAAGCACGTAACTTTTTAATCGCCTAAACTATTTAACGGCGAAAACTAATATTACTAACCATATTTTTAATTGCTTTTTCTGTGACGAGGTAAATAAAGTTTCAGACAAATTTAGTTTGAAGAGCTAGCTATTTTTGAAGCCATTAGTAGCAGTTTATTTTTGGTTTAAATAAACTATAAATAGAGCTAAGCTATGGAGAAATATACAAAATGTTTTATATGTCAACAGCTGGAGCACTGACCTCGTTTTTCATCTCTCTTTCAGTCATCTTTGGCAAAGAATTCTAAAGGCATAATTTAGTAGGCGAATCCATTCTTAAAATAGGGAATAGATGCTACATATTCGTAACATAGGGTTGAAAACCAGAATCAGGCAAGCCTATTTGGCGCAGCTGTGAGGCACACAATACTATTTTAAGATTTTTTCTTTATTTTTTTTGTTTTTGTGTGAATATTGTGTGCCTTACGTAACCTGGATGAAACTTATTTTCTCTCTTTCTTTTCTACATTATATTTAAGCTCTAAATTAAATCACGAAAAAAAAAATTAAAATCCTCTAAGTCCACATCCTCACTGTGAGCACCGCCCTTAACAATTTCAAACGCTTTAAATTATAATGAAATAGTCGTAGCAGTTGTTACACTAGATAATAGCAATAATTGAGCTATAAATAAAGATGTTAAAGGCAAACTGTAAGCAAAAGTGTCCGCCATGGTCTCAGATATATTTATGGAAAATTGTATGTACCTTGTAAAGTATTTCAGTAAGAAAGTGTAGAGTTACTCTGTTGGAGTTATTTTAACGGACGTGGATTGGTCGCATTTTTTGCGCCGTGGCCTGGGCAGGTGAATAGATTTTTGTCTGAAAATGGGTGTCATTAGTGGTGGGGTATGTGGTGGATGCAATTATCGTGATGAAAGTAAGCTTAAATTGCAACACGCGGTTACGCACAACAAAATACATATGGTAGGTAAAAAGATTTTTGTTTTTGAAAAAAAAATTTTTTTTTTTAGATTTTTTTGTTAGCCCACATTACTGTATCCCACTGCTGGGCAAAGGCCTCCCCTTTCTCCTTCCAAATCTCCTTGTCTTGTGTTATATCTGGCCTTTATTTTTTTTGGATTTCAGATGTATGATTATTAAGCTGTGTAACACAAATTATTATAAAGAACTAGCAGCGCCCCGCGGTTTCACCCGCGTAAGTTTCGATCCCGTGAGAATATCGGGATAAAAAGCATTCCTATGTGTTAATCCAGGTAATGGTCTATCTATGTGCCAATTGTCATCCAAATCTGTTCAACGGTTTACGCGTGATTGAGTAACAAACATCCAAACATCTTGACAAACACACACACACACACACTTTACTTTTACTAGGATATAATTTGTTTAGCCAACTAGACGAAATTTTTAGAGACATAAGCAATATACAACATGACATCAAATTATCTGTTTCTTACAACTGAAAGTATCTTCCAATTGAACTTGACCACCAAGCCCCGTTCATTCACAAAATAATTCACCTGTTCACACAATAGCGTGGTCTATAGATCCTATATGGGTTACTATGGCAACCGTGGGCGTCCCGTAACCTGTTACTGCGTCGTGCTCTACAGTATACAAGTGCATGAACCTTGCCCTGCACATGTAACGTGTACAGGTATGTACAGTCAGCAAAAGAGATAAGTATGCAGGATCGTCCGATATAGTTGAAGGTTAGTAAGAAACCGATAGGTGTTCTCGAATACAATTTAATTTCATTAATAGAAAACAAACAGCTCATTTATCAGATTCAATTTCAGTCGACAACATCCATCGGTTTCTTACTAAACTTCAACTATATTCGACGATCCTGCATACTTATCTCTTTTGCTGACTGTAGATATGTTTGGTAAGGGCACGTGCATCTTACGATTTTAATTACAGCAGCGACTTCAAAGACGGTTTGTGAAAATGGATCTTTGTTATTCTTATGTTTTTAATTAGTAGAAGAAAAAAAATATCATATGCGTGTCACATCCGGTCATTCGTTTGACTATTCGGAACGCTAGCGCCATCTGGTGGCGCTTGACAGAGTCTAGCCTGAGTTCGTGGGGAGTCGACGATAGCTCGACAGAACGATGTGGAGCTCTGGGACATTGGACATCATACGAATACACGTGCTCAGAAACTGTCCCGCGTTCTGTATCTGGTTGTGTTGGGTACCTACAGTCAGTGTGTAATTTGCTAGTGTGATTAAATTGTTCGTGATATTATAATCCGATTTGAACTGCAAACGGTTTTACTATTGCGCAATAACCAACACATACCCACAGTACGCCCACAGTAGTTAAAATATGGCTGATGATAACGAGACACACTAGACCTTCTCCGTCATGTGTATGTGTTGTGTAGGTATTGAGTAGATGTTTGTTTTTTGTCGGAAAAGACCGACATAGCTTCCAGAGTAAGCAAGCAGTAGGGTAGCAGGTGGAGCACACGAGTCCTGGAGTAGAGACCACGAATTGAAAAGCGTAGTGTGGGACGTCCCCCAGTTTGATGAACCGACGACCTTAATAAGGTGTCGGCACAGACTGGACATGGGAGCGAAGGACAGGGTATTGAGGCGCTGTCCGGGCCCTATGTCCAGCTGTGGGGTTTGATAGACTGAGTTGATTGAGTCGACGTTGCGGAGGTTTTCATAAACTTCCAGGATGTTATCTTAACTAGGCCTTTTTTTTCATGCTGGGAAATCGTCAAAGGGTCCCGGTCTGGGTGGGCCTCTGCTCAACAGTAATATAAAAATAATAATGTTTATTCAGATAAAATGTTCATTTTTTATCAAGTAGAGTGCTTAATCTAAACTACAGTACACAAAAGTATTAAGATTTGAGGCCCAACTAGGCACAGCTTGTATTTCAGCCGTCAACGCCGATCATCCTGAGTTACAAATTAAGTAATTTGCAG
Source organism: Mesoligia furuncula (assembly GCA_916614155.1). Taxonomy (NCBI): domain Eukaryota; kingdom Metazoa; phylum Arthropoda; class Insecta; order Lepidoptera; family Noctuidae; genus Mesoligia; species Mesoligia furuncula. Next base: position 25,357,073 of record OU744802.1, on the reverse strand, counting down.
TGGAACATAACAGATTGATAATATAATTAATTATATTGATTGTATAGCTTGGCGACTTTATTTGTATTACAACGTGTTGATTCTCTCTGTTCTGCTGTTTATTTACTCGTTTGCACTATATTTTGCAGTATGGTTACTTGTTTAAATATTGCGGTATAAATTGCTGGTATCCACAATGTATATACAGGTACATATTATACCAACGCAGATTGAATAGCATCAACACACTCGAACATGTACCTAATAAACGATCAATACTATAAACAGTTGTATCTATAATAGTATACCCACATCTCGCCAGTTATGTTTTTAAGTCCCATTTAATAAGTAGGGGGCGAGCCTATCAACCAGGCAAAAATCCAGACTCCATATTGAAAAACCCAATAACACTTTGCCCAACCCGAGAATCGAACCCAGGACCGCTCAGCAGTAGCGTTTGCCATCACTAGACCAACGAGGAGTCAATACATTCAATACTGTCATCGTTAAGGCAGCAGGCAGGCTACCTCGAAAATAAATCGTAGCGACTGATACACTAAGCGAGCGAAAGTGATGTTATTACTTTTGAAACGCAAAAGAAGAGAGATGGCTATAATGTGCGTGCGCTCGGAATGAAACGACGTATGTGCCAAAACGAATTCACTCCTTTTTTAACAAAATAAACAAATTAAATTTAAAACTACTTTGGGTAAACTTTGGTATGATAATTCTCTGTTTTAAAGTAAATTCCATTGAATAACTCTTAAGCGTTAGGAAGTAATGTCGAAAAAAGTAAAAAAAATAGATATAAATTTGCAGTTTTTTTTGTATCGAGAAAAAATCATTGGGTCGTCTATTCCTTTTACATGATACTAGACCAAAGAGTCAAAAAACATATACCAAAATTTTAAATCGCTATTCGACATACTTAACATGTTACACGAAATAGAAAAACCAAATTTTTTCCAAGTTGCTTTTAATTTCAATTTTTATATTTATACTTTTTTTAATTTTTATAAATTTTATTTTTTTTTAATTATTGTTTTTATTCTTAACTTTTTGTTCATGTCTGTTACCCTTCTTACTTAGTTTAGTCTGTTTTAGTTTATATTATTTTTAATTTAGCATAATATGCTTTTCAAGCCAGCAAGATATTTATTCAATGCTATGTACGCCGTAATTGTCATGTACATCAGTCCTTTAGTTATTAAGATTATTAATCTAGCATAAGTTTAATGTACGTGATGTGGCTGTGCTTTTTTAAATAAATAAATACAATATATCACCTTATACTTCTGTACGAAATAAATGGCTTCTCTGTACATAGCCATGCTTCGTTGATGCATTAATCGTTTTTATCAACATTTTCGTTACATTAATAATTACTTTTTTTTTGTTTAGATTAAGTGTTAATCTATACTATACAAGGCCTTGATAAGTTGGATTATGTGAGGATGACTGATTTCGTGATGTTATTTCAAGGTTATCTCAAACCAGTAATAAGTAGTCTATATTGCATGTCTAAGCTTCAGCTTCCTTCTACCGATTAGCATTTTGTTAAAAGATTGCGACGCTTGAAAGGCAAAATTGACTAAGCGACATAGAAGCCCTATGTCGCTTAGTCAATTTTGCCTTTCAGGGGTCGATTGGTTTTTATTTTTAGAGTTACTCTTCTTACTAAAATAAATAAAGAAAATAAATTATATATTCGTTTCAAAGTTTGATGGAAAGATACGAAAACTCACAAAAAAAAGATAAATAAAAATTGTTATAAGAAATAAAAATGATATTAACGCGGAGACGTTTTATGCTTACAGGCGTGCAACTTGATATTTTTGCGCCCAAAAAAGGCAGTCAGTTTTTTTTTCTTTTCAAACAACTCTTTATAAAATATTCCTAAATATCCTGTTACAACTAGGTACAAGGCAAACACATGACTCCATTTCTCTAAATAACATTAAACTACACTTTTATTTTTATTTTATCTAAAAACAAATATTTTAATACCACAACGAACATAACACAGAGACAGGTAAAATAAAAAAAATATATTAAAATCCAAAAATATCTAAACAAACTACTATTTTATAAACATTTCAACTTTAAATGCGTGCGCGCACAGTAGGCGCACGTCTATGGGATGTGATAGATCGTTGAAATAAACACGAAACGGTTAAAGTACACAATATCGCGTTAGAATAACAATCATCGGTGGGATTCTAAACGTATAGCAAATTAATTTTAATGGATTAATTTCTTCAATATTTTGACGTGAAAATAATGGGATATTGAAGTTAATGATGAAGAATGTGAAGAAGATATGATCCAGCTAATTAGTAAAAGTAAAAATAATGCAGTATATGAAGAAAATTTTGCATATGTAATAAAGAAATAAAAATCTTTATTGATAATTTTCAAGTTTTGCAGTACATGGGCATATAAATGATGCCGTCGTTATGTTTTTTGATATTGATAATGATTTAACAGAGAAAGTGTAAAATCAGTTTGATGTAAACGGGTAAGCTAACTGCTAGAAATAAATGTCTTATAATAACTTACCTACTGTATAGAAAAGCAAATAAACTTAGACCTTCATAACTAAATGGGATAACCAGCTTATAGCATGCCGAATGTGCGTGAGAATATTAATTGAAAATCGAAGTTATTAAAGCTAGAATTAATGTTTTTACCGCTCTACATGAATGAAGTAATTAAATTGATAGTCTCAATGAAGTAGTTAATAAAATAGAAACGACAAAACATTTAATAAAAATAAAGATTTAGAGAGGTAAGTAAATAAACTACATATTTTGTTTTAAAGTGATGTCATTCTATGTGTTTTTGTTGTTAACAGGAAAATTAAGGTTTATCCTCAAAATCTGTATTGCTATAATATTTATTCAGACGATTAGTAGGCAAGTTGTTGACAAAACTGTTTAAAATGTTTGTTTAGGCATCATTGTCACCATCATGCTCTTGCTACTATCACAATTTATTTGGGGTCAGCACAACAAGTCCTTTTCTTCCATAGTTCTCTATTATTCGTCATCTCTCATTTGCAATTCAAATTGTTTTATTGAAATAATTTATTTACATAAATATTTACAAAATAGGGTTATATACTAAGATTTAGGTAATAATAATTGGATTCTACCTGAACTAGGAATAAACCTATATCTCAGGTATCTCACTCAAGAGTGCTTATACATAAGTATTATCTAAAATACCTTAAACAAATAGTAAATATAAATAGTTTATCTACTATAAATTATGGTTATATTCTAATTGACAGAAATAACGCTACTTTTTTGCATCATCGTAAGACATTTTTGCAATGTTAAATTTTTTAATAAGGTGGCGTTTACTTTGTCATACTTGAAAAATTTACCGTGTCAACAAAATTTGTTTGTTAAGTATTATCTGAGAAATGATAATGAATAGTATTATTACCAAGGATCGTATTACCCAGTAACTGGGTTGTGGAGGTCAGATAGGCAGTCGCTCCTTGTAAAATACTGGTATTCAGCTGCATTCGGTTAGACTGGAAGCCGACCCCACAGTTGGGAAAAGGTTAGGCAGGCGATGATCATGATAAAGAATAACACCTAACACGCTAAAACGTAGGAGATGCAGCGTACTCATGACTTCTACTCACAAAATACCTACTGCGATATATAATTCCTACCCAACTTGATAATAGCAAATTTTCCTGTCTATTGTTGTACCGGTCATTGGAATGTCCCAGTATAGATTATTCTCCGGTCGACGGGATTTTTTCTATTCGAACAAATATATACCGAGATTTTATTTCCAACTTCAACGGAAAACGGTAAACTACATGAACACTATATCACGCCTTGTTTTTTTCCCGAAGGGTTGGGCAGAGGTGCGCCCACATTTCGCCAGTTATAATTAAGTTTCATGTAATAATTCCCATCAACCGGGCAAAAACCCAGACACCGGGCTGTTGCTGAGAAATTCCAGATGGAAAAGCTCAATAACATTCGAACATATATTTATGAATAACGAGATCTTATTCCCAATTTCAACGGCGACCGGTAAACTAAAAACTCGGATGAAATGCAAAATTCTAGGAACAATTGATATAAATCTTTTTTAGCGCAAACTGAAAAAATAAAGTTCAGTGTAAAGCATTGACCTGAGGGGCAATTCTCGTAATTTTAAGAACGTTCCCAGTCTGATCTCAGTCTCAATATGTCAAAAATACCTTAAATTTAAAAACGACATTTTTGACATTTTTTCGTCGCTGAGATGAGACTGCGACGTTTTAACTTACGAGAATCGGCCTTCACAACAAATCGCTCGACTAGTCGCGAAAATAATTTGAATTTTTGACAGATGACTAGCAAACAAATGTTCTTCATAATCCTTTATTTCTATTCTGTCATAAATGAAGAGCAGTCAAACATTTAAGACGACAACAAAAGTGCTATCATCTTTGACAGACATTTCTATAAAACGGTTATCACAAGTGCCTGTTTCTTTATTTTCTTTTACAAACGTAATGAGGTCGCCAAGTATTCTTTAAATTCCAAGATTGCCTCGGGCAATTTCGTTTTGGGGGTTATTTTTATTGAGGTTAAATGTAGCATTAATAACATTGCTAGTTACCTTTTTCGTTATTGCGGTGCCACATATTTTTGGCATTTCTTGTAATGTTTATTTATATTTTTGTTATTTTTAGGCACATACCTAAATCCAATTTATGCATTGTGATCACACATGTTAGCTTATAACTAAAACAGTTGAATTTTCCTCGAACTGCATTCCATTTGAGCGACCAGCTGATACATTTGTATATTTTTATAACTCATCCAATCCATCGTATCAATATTTGGCTTATAATTCCAACAAATAATATTACGACATCAAAGTTAAATATTTTCAATTTTGAGCTTTAATTTCCAGTTTGTTTATGCAATAAAATTAACTTCCGAATCGGTTTGCATCATTTTCAATGACACATCAAAGTCTCGCAAATAGAAACAGTCCAGACCGAAGGAATCTTCGTGAATCAAGTTTAATTTTTATGCCGATTGTACAGTTTTGGTTAAACTAATTTATAATCCAATGAAAACCGGGTTTGCGTCGGGATTCCTAACTTTTTCGCGTGAATTAGATCATGAAATTCGTGTCATGGGTGGAATGGTATCGACATGAAAGGTTTTAGGACTTTTAAAAAACAAATGTTTGGTGGAATAAAACGAAAGACAGTAGGCGAGTTTTTGTAATCGTATATACGAGTTAGAACGATAAATAAACGTTATATGAAAATGCAGGTGGATTACATTTCGAAAATTCGTAAGAATAACGTTTGAGTTTGATAATCTAGAATAATCTAAATAGAGCAATCTTTTGCAGACACAATCAGATAAGATGAAGATTACTACGAAAGCAGTAGTACCTACTAAAATAGCTTGCAATAGTGAGATTATGTTTTGTCAACTGTAATTTGTTTAAACGATCATAAGATTTGGGTAACGGTCAGGAATTAATCATTCCACAATGGTCTCGTATACCACGTTAAAACTAAAACTATGCCGTCTTACGTCTTGCGTTTTACCCAAAACTCTTCAGTACTACAGGTTGACTTTCAAAAGAATGTGCTCTTAAGTATATAATATACATAGATTGTCACACAATTAACAAAAGCGTTGAGCAATTCAGACCATTAGTGTTTCAAGATAATAATGGGAATAGCAGCTGTACTGTATACCTCACAAATTATATTATAAATCTCATCAACTGTTCCGATTTAACTACAGCTTGGCAACGTAGACACATTTAAAATAAATAATATAAAGGCCGATGCTGCAACAAAAGGTTTGTGAAGAGAAGAATGTATTTTTTTTTGAACGAAAATAAAATCGGGAAAGTTTGGCGACGGCCAACTATCTGTCGCGGTGTAGTCGGATGTGTGTCCAAAATAGACCGAGTTTCTAGTTCGACTTTGCAAGTCAAAGCGACAATCGTTAGGCATGCATTAGTATTATTTAGTTGGTCTTTTTGTCCGTCTGCTGGTCGCGTAATGATTGTTATTTATAGCATAATGAATTCGACGGTACCAACTCTACCGACATGTGGTTTGTTCACTGTTTCGCTTGCGTTTCCGTAATCAATTTTTTGTTGTGTAGTTTTTAGAGAAGTTAACGATTTCATTCAAACTGCTACTGGATAACGACTGTCATATTTCTATGCAAATGATTTGCAAATTAAATAATTGAAATGTTCAAGGTTGGAGATCGTCTGCATGTGTTAATTTGAATAGAAACTCAATACATTGCATCTCGACATATGTGTGAAATCAATGAATACGAAGTTGCATAATGTGTCGAATATATACTTAAACAGAAAGAAAAATTGTATTGAAGTAACCTAGTCGGGCGAGTTAATAAAGAAAGTCACAAAAGACAGTACGTTTGCATTTTTTTTACAAAAAAAAGTGAAGAAACCGTAGACGAGAATAGAAATGAAGTGAATACTGAGAAAAATTTGCTTCGTCGGGTTTTCATAACAAGGCGAGAAGCGCAGAGTACTATGATGATTATACTAATGAATTTAGACGAGATAAAATAGGGAGAATCCCTATTTCATCTCGTCTAATTCATTTCTGCGTATTTTCTATGCTTAGAAGTAATGTAAAGACTTTGATTACAGTTTCATATGAATAGAGCTCTTTGTTATGGTAGACAGCCTAATTCGATTCTACCACATGCACCTGCTACCATCATTCAGTACCTCACTACGTCTCTTTAACTACATTTTCATGGAGTATTACTTTAATTTTATAGTTTTCATGCGTCGGAAGTAATCGAGCGAGTTATTTACGAGAATTTTTGTCAACACAGACAAAGTCTTCTAGCGAAAATGAATGATTGCAATAAACTATACGATGTGTCAAAACTTTCTATTGTATTAACAATAACATGTCTCGAATTAATTGCTGTAAGTTGTAGTTTCGTTAATCAAACTCCAATTACTGCTCCAATTACACAAATTCAGCGCAATTACACTATTCAAAAAATAAATAAAAACAATAGTAATTTGGCATTAAGCCCGTCACAAAAATTTACAGACAAAATTACAGACAGAATTAAAAAACATAGGTCATATAACATCGAGGACAAAGACCTTCAAGTAAAAAACAATACAAAACGCATGTTTTTAATTTTGCTTTCCGATTACTGGCAGCTTTAAATTCAATTTTATGGAATTGAATATAGAACACGGAATGAAAACAAAATCGAATTATCCGTCAGTTGGAGTAGACACGTTCGAGTTTGGAATCAAAATTATTCAAATAAGAATGGCGCGCAACGAGACTTCAAAGTTCGAAGTTCGATTTCAACATTAATTCGATTATTTATCGGAACATAGCATTTGTAAAGCTAAACTTGGATTTTCTACGATCCCGATTAAGTCCGAGACGCAAATTTGAACCGACCCCGTGGAGATACAGCGTTAATATTTTATAAACTAAACTTTCGGGTCCGCGAATGAATATTCTAGTGCTGTCATTATACATTGATGCTTTTGGGTTTGGAAAAATAAACATTTGCAAATTCGTGTTATCGCTGGCGGGTTTGCGGTGGATTTCAAAATTAGAAATTATTTTGTTGAATTGTAAGACACATTATTCTCATTGGTACTATTCAATATTATGATAATTGAGTAGGGAGTAGATTACTGAAAATTTAATGAAAATGGGATATAAAAGTTCGAACAGAATTTTCATATATCTAAGTAAATTTACTACGGTTTATCATTTGTTGTTTACTCTAAGGTAGCATTATGATTGTTTTTTTATTACAACGTGATCACTTGTTTATCTAATCCTACAAAAATACAAAAAACATGTACTCACTTTTAGTTAAATGAACACGAAAAAAAAATTAATCCGAACAGCCGCTCCTGGCGGTAGAACCACACAATCCTCTAAACCACAGTACAATTTTAAACAAATTAATCAACGCCACACATCATCTAAACATTAACAATAGCAGAACGCGATATTAACGTCTTTTCTCAGAAAATTGCGATTTTAATTCGTACGTAAAATTTTCGCGGGAAACGCAGAGCGAGCGACAGCGTACCACCCACGCGACGGTCAGAACACGACTGAACGAAAATCATGAGTTCACCTGCAATGCGTGCGCTGATCGGCGGCGGTGAAGAGAGAGGGCAAGATTACGTATAGTACAAGCTAGAGCAAGATATACGATACACGTGCTTCCGTACCTACCAAGGGGGGTGAAGCAGTTTTGAGGAAAGGGGCGCGTTTGTACAAAGCTGCGAATTAATAGGGATGTATTTTGCATTATGAAGACTGGAACAATAGCTTGAATTATAACTTTTGTTCGTGAGGAAACTCGATGTGACATTTTCGTTGCTACTGTCTCGTTAAGATAATGAAGTTAAGGCCTTTTAATGTAAATGGGGACGATCACTCGTGATTAGTTCAAGAGGAAAAGTTTTTAATATATTTAAGCTTTTTTATCGTCGACTTCGAAAACCTTGAAGGCTTAAATGTGAGCAAGAAAATCTGCTCTTAACGAGAAGTAATTTTCCTTGAGGTTTAGAATCGAAAGATTTATTTTATCATTGATAAAAAGCTGGATCGAAGAAAAGCATTATCCTAGTGCATTTTATATTCAAACAAACAGCACTGGCATCAAACTTTACTTCAGAAATGAAGATTACTTTGGAAAACAGAATGAAGGAAAACAAATGAATGGCGCAAAAAAAGGAAACTTTCCGTGAGAACGGAGCCCAATTTTTTTCATTTCTTACAAAATGGCTGGCAATTCACATTATGACATTACTTTTGTCCATTTTGTACCTACGTTATAATTATGTGTTTCTGTTTATGCATCTTGGGGTTATATTAATATGACGACAAACACAAAATGCAGCAGAATGTTACCTTTTCTATTTTTAGATAATGGTCATTCCGAATTGAATTGAAGGGCAGTGGCTAAAGAGGGGCCCGTGGCTAAATAATAACAGCCGCACAGTTCGATCGATCAGGTTAAGCTAGGTACGCTTGCCGCGGTTGGTCTGTGGATGGGTGACCATCTTTAGATACCGAGACCCCTCCGTGCCTCGGAAAGCACGTTAAGCCGTTGGTCCCGGTTGTCATTCGTGGATCTTTGATCTTTGGGACCAACCCTGAAATCGTGAAAAAAAATCTGTTGATCCATACACTATGTCGAGTTACGCTAACATAAATGTATAGATCAGCTGTTTTTTTTTCACGATTTCAGGGTTGGTCCCATAGTAAAACTTGTTCATAATGATGAGTACAATTACCCCTTTTAAGGATTAAAACGATCAAAACTTTACAGTGTATAAATGCCTTTATATAAGTTTTCAATGGATTATCCTTCTAGTTTCTTAACATTATGTCTTTGGAAAAAATCACTACCGAGTCATAATTTGGAATGTGAAGTTTTCCATCATGATTTATGAATTAAAGGAAAAACTTAATATAAACACAGTACCTAAGTATGCGGTATTAAATAAGTGGTTATTTATCTTGCATCTTCGTAATATATTATTATTACTTATTTGTTTATATTTTTAGTTAAGTTAGGATTTAAATTTGTTATTTTTATTAATTAATTAGGTACTTATTAGTTATTTTTTGCTTTCTTCGTAATTGAGAAAAAAAGTTTGTGCACGTAGATCTGTCATTGTTAATGAATGAATCAAGTAAACACGCAATATTATATTCCTACTGGATAGAAATTAAATAATTGTAATACAAAAACTTGCAACATCTAAATGCTACTGGCTAGAAATCAAACAATTATAATTGTACTCTAATTCTGATTTATTTTGCTATCAAGGGGACAACATGACCTAAAGCGCGGTCACGGACTGCATAGAAAAGAATGAGAAGCGCGATGACACAACGCTGGTAATTTATTGCAAATTATATGAAGAAATTATCTATTTACAAAAAATCTATTGTTTGGACTTAAAACACACAAAAAAACTACTTGAAATTAAACCACTAGTGCTTTAGTATGTTGCTTGTAGAATAATCTGACTAAAAATCAGAATGATTGTATGTATATTAGTATGGTTTTTATTGTAAAAATAAAGTTTTTAGAAGTGTTTTCATGATTTTTTTCTATCGTATCAAATTAGTTGTATTATGTTTCCAACATACTATCTAACTAGTATATATCCTGAAGAATATCACATATTTTTCTGATTTTGTTTACTGTAGTCGATCATATACTTTTAGGCATAAATAAAACTTGTGTTTTTTGCTTTTAGGTCCTATAGGCCCCTTAATACCGGAGAACAAGTCAGTGTTGGCGCAGTGGTACGCAACTTACGAGTTGTAGGTTCAAATCCACCCAGGGGCTTTACTTTGTGTAAATTATTTCGTCACCATTATTTCTCAAAACGAAACCGGCATGTCCTAGAACCAACATTTTGAAGACATGTGACATCTACCAACCCGCACTGGGCCCGCATGGTGGATTACATGTCCCGAATACATGTAAAGGATTATTTTTATTATTTTTACGCGTTTCCATTTTCGGCTTCAGAAGGTTTCTATGGCGAAAACATTATTATTCTGGGACGTTTTACCAAAGCTCACTCCATCGTCGACTTTGTCTCTGTCACCTCTGACCTAGACTAGAGTCAAGAGCAAACACATTTCAAAAAAAAAAAAAACTTTGTTGAAGCTAATTTTACGCGCGTCCGATAAATAATTAGCGCACAACTCAAATCCTACGCGAAACTTTAGTACATTACCTACCTACCATTTCAAGTTCTACTAAAACAGCGAACTAACAAAAAGGTTTTGTGAAACCATGAAATTTCAAATAGCAACAATGGACAAGGTCGTCAGGTCAGCCTCGTTTCCACTAGATGAATAGTATAGTAGAACATGTTGTCTGGGTTCAAGAACAAACACCAAGAGAAGAGCTCGTAGCTTAGTAATAAGAGCCGCACGGATTAATCGATTAGGTTAAGCTACGCTTGCCGCGGTCGGTCTGTGGATGGGTGACCATCTTTACATACTGAGACCTCCGTGGCTCGAAAAGCAAGTTATGCCGTTGTTCCCCGTTGTCATTCTTGGGTCTTTGTCAGTCGTTACGGGTCAGAAGCCCGAAATGCTGACAACTAGTCTTACCAAGGAGTATCTATATACCCATACCCATTTACTGGGTTTTGGAGGTCAGATAGGCAGTCGCTCCAAGTAAAATACTGATATTCAGCTGCAGCTGGGTAGACTGGAAGCCGACACCAACATAGTTGGAAAAAGGCTAGGCAGATGATGAAACAAACACAACAGGGCGTTATAAGAGCTTTCCTATCTTCTGTCGGTAACTTTAAATTGTAACGGTGATTGAGATAGTACAAAGAAAGAAAGAAAGAAATTACGTTTATTTGCGGCAAACAAAGAGAAACGCAGAGAAAGAACACAAAAAAAATAACAAGTTTGGGAAAATGCGTCGCTTCCACGCGAAACGGCTATCGCTCAGCATAATGCTGAGACCCTATGCGAGACAGAGCCAGCGCTGGATGTAACAGTAGCCAAACTTAACAGGCCTTTTAGGGTTCCGTACCCAAAGGGTAAAAACGGGACCCTATTACTAAGACTTCGCTGTCTGTCCGTCTGTCCGTCCGTCTGTCTGTCACCAAGCTGTATCTCAAGAACCGCGATAGCTAGACAGTTGAAAGTTTCACAGATGATGTATTTCTATTGCTGCTATAACAACAAATACTAAAAACAGAATAAAATAAATATTTAAGGGGGGCTCCCATACAACAAACGTGTTTTTTTCGGCGCTTTTGCATTGTGGTGTTTTTTTTATCGAGTCTGCCTTTGGAACCAGGAAAAACCTGAATACAAGTTAACCGGCTTACACGATGATGAATTAAAATGTATATCATCATCTTCGTCGTTAATAGTTTAGTTTCTACACCACTTCTAACTCTTCAAAGTTCCAAAATAAAACAAAAGATGTAATACGACTTACTCTTGTAAACAACCACAAGGAGCCCATGAAACAGACCCACTTGATGACGTCACATTTCAGAGAATCATTGCGCCCGCGCCTACAGACCTAATGATCAGTACAATGTAAGTGGATTGCGGTTAAAAAACAGCTGTTTCTGCACTGTACTAGTTTTTCCTCGGGACTGGATAAGCGTTTGTATGTTTTATTCTGTTTTTAATTGTTGTGATAAACGTCTAATGATAGATGCGTCTGCGTTTTTGTGTGCAATGGTTTCCATTTTCTGTGATCAAAATATTATGCTATATAGTCGACAGATTGCAGTACGACTTTTGACAAAAACTCGCAGTAAAACTTCGGTAAGTTTGAAACTATGTAGGTATACTGCGTCCCATTAAAAAGATGGACACATTTTAACACAGCGCTCAGTACGTCTAACTAAAGATATCCAAGCAAAAAGAAACACTGATCAAAGTGATTTTATTTTGACCTAAAATAATAAATTGCCGGCACATTAGTGTATTTTCGTTAGCTGATTATTTTTCTTTTAACGTATCTATGCGTTTTTCTTATATATTTTTTTACCATCGTCCATCATTTGGTGGTCTGAATGATTCCTAACAGTTTGTCCATCTATTTTAATGGGACCTTATATGTAACTGCAAGTCACATTGGTGTTAAAGCAAAAATAAAACAAGTTTGGTGACGAGCAACTGACATGTAAAGACCCAATCATAAAGAGCAAACTTACATAATGTGGATAAGACAAAGATTAAAACAGAAGACGATCCAGGAGGGGATCGAGGTGGGGGGGTGGAGGGGGGGTTCAGGGGATCAGACCGGAATAACTCAAAAATTCGAACACATCTACCAATCCGCACTGGGCCCGCGTGGTAGATTACAGCTCACTCCCTCTAACAGAGGAGGCCTGGTGTCCCAGCAGTGGGAACATTATAGGCTGATTAATGTATGTTGTGTAACTGACATTCGGTGGCCAACCTAGACGCGTACGGCAAGGGTTGGATCGAGGTGGCTCTAGAAAAGGAAGTCTCTAGAAGGATTTTGGGGAGCCCTTTGCTTAGCAGTGGGAAAAGGTAGGCTTAAGAGCGTTTACGCCGTACGCCATTCCATATAAACTTTCAAGCCCTTGTTTTTCGAAATGAATGAACCGATTTTAATGAAACTTCATACGCATAAGCAGGATACAAAGGTCTAAAAAGTTACTAGAGAACCTTTTCGAAATGTCTTATTTAAAAAAAGATAAATGGAAATCTCTGTTTCTATGGAACATCTAAAATCGGTCTAATTTGGCTGTAACACTATTTTTCGAAAATGTTCTCTACCAACTTTTTAGACCTGTGTATGACCATACGCAAGCAGGATACAAAGGTCTAAGAAGTTAGGTACTTAAGAACATTTTCGAAATGTCTTATTTGAAAAAAGCTAACTGGAAATCTCTGTTTTTATGGAAAATTGATAAAGTATAAAATAAAATCGGTCTAATTTGGCTGTACTTAGCACTATTTTTCGAAAATGTTCTTAAGTAACTTTTTAGATCTTTGTATCCTGCTTATGCGTATGAAGTTTCATTAAAATCGGTTCATTCAATTCGAAAAAGAAGGGCTTGAAAGTTTGTATGAAGTGCCGTACGGCGTAAACGCTCTTATGTATCAATGCATAACTAATGAAAAAACATTACGGGCTCGTATTGATCGGAAAAACGTATCGTCTATTGGGAATTTCCCAGAGTGACTGCGTTACGCTGTTTCAATGAGTAACTTATGAAATTATGTTTTATTTCATTCATAATTTTATCATTATATGAACTAGTATTATTAATTTTAGTACTTATTGAATGATGTAAGTAACGCAGTTTCAGAAATGCCTATATCCAGCTTTGGGTGTTGTTTTTTTACAGGTTAATAATTTACTGTCACGAAAATATTTAAATCTATAGCAGAATGACAGACTCCGCGCGTATCCTATGTAGGTAATACGATACAATACAAAATCAATTGTGTCTCATTCGCGGACCTCGAGAGGGTGACGCCGTGTTATAGCCGTGTTATAATAACACTTTTGTCAAAAAATTACAGTGATTTACGGAAAGCTTCTGTTACAATACCTAAGTCAGTTTTCTAAGCAATCATTTTCTCTGATAGGCTAAAGTAAGTTTCTCTACCGTTTTGTAGACTAAACTACCGAATAGATTTCCACGATATATTTTGGCAGAGGTAACTTGGCACTTGAAAGATATTGGGTGTAAACTTTTCACGAGAGTCGTTGAGTACAACTTTTGATAAATAAAATGAAAACAAAAGAACATTGATCATTTGCGATAAGCAGAAATAATAAAAAATGTTGGAACCTACTCAGTATTCATGAGGTAATTGAATATGAATTTAAACAAGATCGATATGAGATAATAATATAATAATCTATACTAATATAATACTTATATACTTAGGGCTGATTTTTCCAACGCCAGATAATTTTATCGGAGGAATAATTTTGAATTTTTGACAATTCTTCCATACAATAACTGTCAGACGTCAATTTTATTCCACGAATAAAAATTATCTGTCGATTGAAAAATCAGCCCTTAATATAATAAAGCTGAAGAGTTAATTTGTTTTTTTGTTTGAACGCGAAATACTCTGGAACTAACAGTCGAATTTGAAATAGTCTTTTTTCATTTGATAGCCAAATTCTTGAAGAAGGCTATTTTACGAGTACATCACACTGCGACCCTTATGAGGCGACAAAAAAAGAAAAAACGACGTAACAGCGCGGGCGGGCGATACGATGCAACGCGGTTGTTTTAGTATATTGTGCTGCCTTTCAAATTCCATGCGATCGAAGTCGCGGGCAGAAGTTAGTAATAAAAAACTGGCCAAGTGCGAGTAGGACTCGCACACGAAGGGTTACGTAAAACACGTTTGTTGTATGGTCGAGCCCCCCTTAAATATTCATTTTATTTTGTTTTTAGTATTTGCTGCCATAGCGGCAACAGAAATACATAATTTGTGAAAATTTCAACTGTCTAGCTATCGCGGTTCTTGAGATATAGCCTGGTGACACACGGAGAGACGGCACAGTGGAGCCTTAGTAATCGGGTCCCGCTTTTACCCTTTGGATACGGAACTCTAAAAAATGCAAAAATCATGGTGAGTAATGATGTTCAAGACCTTGACGTTATTAAATAATAAATCATTCATAAAACCAATTAAGTCCTGAATCATTCATCACTTTTAAAGTAAGTTAAAAAAAATTAGTAAAAATAAAATCACGACCTCGAATTGAAACTGAAAGATTCGAAAAACAATTTGCTTGAGTAGGTACCTAACAAAAATAATGGAAAGGATAATTAAATTCAAGGAAATTCCTAATAATTAACAAAAATATAGGTACGAACATAATTCCATGTTATTATAATTTGCTGTACCTAATTATTTCAGCCTTTGGTTATCCTATTGAAAATTAAGCCGAGTCTCCACTGACAGCTATTGCATAGAGGTATGAGGAACAGGGTGTAAAAAGTTCACTCATACCCTATAGCAAAGGGAGGATCCTCCGACCAGATGGGTGTTGTGTCTCGCGGGCAACTGCCCGATGATTCATGTCGGGCTGTTGTATCTATGCTAGTTGCGCGGTAAACTCTGCTTGCGAGATGCAGGATTTTGCATGACGTCTGCATGACGAGTTGTTTGCATATGGCGTTGTAGATACCGCTCTACAGCTATTTCAAAATGAAAGCGGGCTATAAAAATAAAAAAGTAAAAAATCCGTGTTACACGTTTTGCTTTTTTAATAAATCCGAATTCCTAAACTGGAATGTTTTTGCTTCATGAGTGTGTTAATAGACACACTCACTGGTCTATTTTATTGGCGGATTTTCGTATATATTTTTCAAATTCTAAAATGTTTATGAAAAGACTTTCTATGATTTATTCCGGTCTGATCCCCTGAAACCCCTGCTTGTTCGTCTTCTGTTTTCATCTCTGTCTTATCCACATTATGTAAGTTTACTCTTTTGACAGGTAAGTACAGTCAAAAGAAAATAAAAGTTTCTTTATGCACTAGGTATGCAGTGTTTGTCACAGGGGAGCTCAAATAACGCTGCGTCACTTGATTCTCACCATAGGCTAAACAACAATATCTAATGGCAAGAAAACACGGTTCATTCGTGCCTTTTAATTTGGATGAGTCGACCAAATTGGATACTGAAAACATGGATATAATTTGTAGGCCATAAAAATCTCCCAACTATTTCGGTGTCGGCTTTCAGTCTAACCGGATGCAGATGAATATCAGTATTTTACATGGACCGCCTCTCTGACCTCTACAACCCAGTTACTGGGTACCACGACACCTTTTGAAAATGTACGGTACCCTGACTGATTGTCAGACTTTCGGGCTTCTGACTACCCGTAACGACTGTCAGAGCTCCAGGAATGACAGCCGGGATCAACGGCTTAACGTGCTTTCTGAGGCAAGGAGGTCTCAATATGTAATGGATGGGGTCATCCATCTCCGAATCGACCGCGGCAAGCGTTGCTTAACCATATTTTTTTCCGTGCGGCTGTTAAGGCCATAATTAACTTTGACATAAACGTCGTCGTCGTCGTTCAATCAAAATAAACCGATTTGGTTGAACCATGTTAACGGCATTATGTCACTGCCATTTACTTGATAAGGTTCATGAAATAATGAAGCCTTAAAGTTTTAAGTATAATCCTTAAACATTTACGAAAACAACATGTTGTTTAAGCAGCCCCAAAGTTGAAAGTTAAGTACATCAAGTTAACCTGTTTTACGACGCGACGTGGCGGCGTACTACAAACTATTACGGCGTATTATTATTGGATTAAAGTATTATAACTATTTTATATTACACTCTGCTCGTTTTGAGATGGTTCTTTGTAGTTTAAGCTACATTAAGACAGCGTATACTTTACGAAGATCGATGGAGGCGATCAAGAGATTATAATATAAAAATGAAATATTGTTCGTTAGTAAGCGCATCACTTCTGGACGGCTCGACCGATTTGCCTATTTTTTTTAAATGTTCATAATAGACCAAATTAGGCATGAACAGATAAAAAAAAAAGGAAAATTTGCCCGGATAATTGGACAAATCGAGAAAAAGAAGAAAGAAAGAAAGAAAATACGTTTTTTTGCAGTAAACATGACGCAATAAAGAACATAAACACAAAAAAAAACAAGAAAACTGTAATACTCAAATTATAATTATGTCACATCCTTATGTATTTTACTGTGTGTACATAAATTATAAAATAAATAAATAAGAAAGGGTTGGGGGAAACATGCCTCACATCCACGCAAAACGGCTATCGCTCAGCATTATGCTGCGACCCTACGAGCCCCAGCGCTGGTTTTCAGCGACAGCCGAAAACTGACCGAAAACTGAAAGTGTTTTTTTTTCTATTGGATTAATTCATAGTGAAGATGTCAGATGAGATGTAAGGTAAGCAAGATCTAAGCATCAGAAGATAAGCGTAGGTAGATATTGTAGAGATCTTAACCAGCGGGGTAGTTGCGTAACACACTATCAGTAGCAATGGGTTTAATAATTTTAATTTATTATAATAAAAATATGTATGTTTAGGTTAAGGTATATATTTATGGGCCTGCGTCGCCTGAAACAAATGAATAAATAAATAAAAAATTAATTTAATTTTGACAGTTCGACAACATTCATTGCGTTTTTTACGTCGTTGAGCAGACATATTTTTCGAACATATGGAGCAATGGATTAGCAATCTCTATCAAAATGATACAGATTGAGATTAATAGTGTGTTCCGCAATTAGAAGTATGGTTGGTTATATAATGCAAACTTTTAGAGTAAATATAAGATAATTACCGTGGCTAAATAATAACAGTAGCACAGGTCGATCGATCAGGTTAAGCTACGCTTGCCGCGGTTGGTCTGTGGATGGGTGACCATCTTTACATACCGTAACCCCCCCGTGCCTCGGAAAGCACGTTAAGCCGTTGGTCCCGGCTGTCATTCGTGGATCGACAGTCGTTACGGGTAGTCAGAAGCCCGAAAGTCTGACAACCAGTCTTATCAAGGGGTATCGTATTACCCAGTAATTGGGTTGTGGAAGTCAGATAGCCAGTCGCTCCATGTAAAATACTGGTATTCACCTGCATCCGGTTAGACTGGAAGCCGACCTTAATATAGATGGGAAAAAGCTAGGCAGATGATAATAAGATAATTACATAAGGTTATGAGATTAACGCTATTACAAATTTAGAAGGCAGAAAACAGTTAGGAGTGACCTTAACGAGATATAAAAGTAAAATAAAAAAATTGATTTGATGATTCCAAAAATTACGGTTTAAAAGTAAATATTGTTTTATTAATTGAAGTGCCTATTCTAAAGTACCTACTATTGTAAGTACCTAGTATTCGTAAGGGAAACAATTTAAATAAGAAAGCTGAAGAATTTGTTTGTTTGTTTGAACGCGCTAATCTCTGAAACTACCGGTCGGATTTGAAAAATTCTTTCTGCATTTGATAGACCAATTCTTGAGGAAGGCTATAGGCTATTTAACATCACGCTAGGACTCTTAGGAGCCGAGCAGAATGAAAAAAAGTAAAAAAGAAGGCTAAGCCAAAACGGAGAAATAACGCGGGGGATGCTATGCGACAGGGGTTGTAAGGCGGAACAAGAAATTTCACGCGAACGAAGTCGCGCTGCAGACTAGCGCGACTTCGTTTCATAAAATTACAAATCTAGCACTATACCATAAAAAAATATTCTACTTATGAAGTGCAGAATACCACATTCTGACACCAATGATGGATGATACGACCATACCGCATCGTTACTGGACGACATACTTTATGTGAGAACTTTATATTTTAAAACAATGGGATTTATTTTACAGACCGCTGAGCTTAAACAATTAACTTCGCTTTTGATTGACGTCAGGGTAAAATTACAAGTAATGTAATTAATTATAGCAGCAGAGTTCAACTGCGAATTATGATTTGATTTGATCATGTTTTAATGAAAGGGCAAAAGGAATTATTGGTCTAATGTTGTTGTTGTCTTCAGAAGAACCATTTGTTTTTCCTACAAAAAATAACAGGATAGCAATTCTCGTAGGTATATTTAAAAGCATTTGCATTCTATTTTGTCTCAATCTGTCAAAAATACCACTTACCACATACAATAATGTATATACAGCGTTATTTTTAGTATATGCGAAACCTGAATATAGTTTGGTCAGAATAAGTAACTGAATCGATTCCAATCATTTTTACCCCATGTTATATTTTTCCCAAAAATATTTAAAAAACTGGCCAAGTGCGAGTCGGACTCGCACACCTAGGGTTCCGTACCACAAGGCAAAAACGCCGAAAAAAACATGTTTGTTGTATGGGAGCCCCCCTTAAATATTTATTTTAATTTTATTTTATTATTTATTATTAAAGTTAAAATACAACTGAGTATTTTGTAAATATTTCAAGTGCCTACCTGTTGCCATTTTTGATATCGAGCAAAAAAAGGAAAAAAAATCTCGTTTGTTGTATGGGAGCCCCCCTTAAATATTTATTTTATTTTGTTTTTAGTATTTGTTGTTATAGCGGCAACAGAAATACAAAACTTGTGAAAATTTCAACTGTCTAGCTATCGCGGTTCTTGAGATACAGCCTGGTGACAGACAGACAGACAGACGGACAGACGGACAGACAGCGAAGTCTTAGTAATAGGGTTCCGTTTTTACCCTTTAGGTACGGAACCCTAAAAAGGTTAAAAGTTGAACACCAAGCAACACTAAGTAAATTATCCAATCTCCGCGCCGATAGGTTTGGTACCTAGGTATTATTATAACAGGTAACTTAACAAGCTTATAACTTTGGTATTTTACATGATACAGTTTTGAAATTTTGTATATAATAAATTCATAGATTCTTTACATAAAAATACTAGACACGTGTTTCGGGTTTCGCATATAGGTACTAAAAATAATGTTGTATATAAAATTGACTGCAACGCACAGCCTAAACCGCTAGTCCTAGAGACATGAAATTTGGAGGGTGTGTTCTTTGTGAAGAGTAGTCATCCACTAAGAAAGGGTTTTCCGAAATTCCACCCCTAAGAGGGTGAACGGGGAGAGGATAAAATTTCACGCGGACGAAGTCGCGGGCAGAAGCTAGTAACAAATAACAGGATAGCAATTCTTGTATTTTAAAAGCATTTGCATTTTATTCTCAGTCTCAATCTGAAGGGGATCGTAATACGATACCCCTTGGTAAGAGTGCTTGTCAGACTTTGGGGCTTCTGACTACCCGTTACGACTGCCAAAGATCTACGAATGACAGCCGGGACCAACGGCTTAACGTGCTTTCCGAGGCACGGAGGGGTCTCAGTATGTAAAGATGGTCACCCATCCACAGACCAACCACGGCAAACGTAGCTTAACCTGATCGATCGACCTGTGGGGCTGTTATTATTTAGCCTCGGGTCCCATTTTAAAGTGTGTGTAAATATTATTATCCATACAGGCATTTTGTACAGCTCAAGAGTTCAAGGCAAAAAGTCACAAGTGACATTAGATAGATAGATAGATAAAACGTTTATTCAGTGCAACAAAAGACACAATACAGATATTAAAAAACGTTAAAAACAGGTGACATTACAAGTGACTTCTTAGTATTATCTGGCCAGGATAAACTATCCGATCCTTTACCACTGATAATCACTGTCCAAACCAATAGAAATCACAATAGCCACTTCCATGTGCCCACTTATCCATACTAATATTATAAATTCGAAAGTAACTCTGTCTGTCGGTCTGTCTGTCTGTCTGTATGTATGTTACCTTTTCACGCCTAAACCACTGAACGGATTCCGATAAAATTTGGCAGAGAGATAGATTGCATCCCGGGGAAGGACTTAGGATAGTTTTTATCGACATACCTCGCGGGCGAAAACGCGGGCGGAAACTAGTATCTACATATAGTTACAATTATTTTTGCCCACTCTACCGTGACTAATACAGGAGCCACCCTGCTGTTAATCCATCAATTTTTCTGACATACGGCGATACGATCGCTACTTGTAAAAATTGAAGTGTAATATAGGGGGAATTGATCGCGTAGTTAAGGTGAATGGGGTAGACCGCGAAATTCAAATTTTTAGAGGAACCGGGACCACCCCTATGTGCTGATGGTGATCACCGGGGTGGTTTTAGTGAGGTAAAAATCCCACACTCCCCGACCTCCCTCCCCGGAGGTCGGGTGCCTTTTGAAGGTACCATACGAACAAATCTCTTATGGAATAGTGCTTATGGTACAAATCTAACATAAAGAGATATTCTAATGATTTTAATGACTATAATTCTGTAAATACATATCTATTATAGTCGCGAATTATATTTTGATCCAGATACAACCTGACACAGGCCTGGAAATTGCAAAACACGTAAGAAAATTTGAACTTCGCGGTCTACCACTGCGCATTCACCTTGAACAGTTTTAGAGTGAGCAGACCTTCAGGTTTCCATCAGGTAACTTCAAGTAAGGAAGTTACACTTTATAATATCACACTTTAAATATAAACCCTCTAATTCATAAACGTTGCTTGAAGTTAGTAGTAGTGATTAGCGACTATTGCAGCGATGAATCGTTAATTTTAATCATCCATACTAATATTATAAATTCGAAAGTAACTCCGTCGGTCTGTCTGTATGTTACCTTTTCACGCCTATACCACTCAACGGATTTCGATAAAATTTGGCAGAGAGATAGATTCTATTCCGGGGAAGGACATAGGATAGTTTTTATCGACATACCTCGCGGGCGAAGCCGCGGGCGGAAGCTGGTGGTTTATAAATGAACCCCGTAATGTCTTACTAAATAGATTTGGAGTAAATTCAAAAAACTTCCACGTATAATGTGCGCACCTGGGGTTGATCGGTCTCGGTAAACTTTATCACTGTATGAATTCCCCAGCTCGTAACATCAAACACATTATAGTACCAATTATTTAAAGCTTACCGTAGCGCCGTTTAATATAAATTACCACTAGGTACCGAAATTGCACAAACATTTAGAACCAAGCCGATGAGAAAATATTCTATTGGTTCAGAAATCTCAATACTGGGTATATTGAGATACCGAATCAAACAAAAGCTTACAGAGTTGATGATAATCATCGCACTTAAAAATCCGCTTAAATCACAAGAACAGTAACCGTGATGATTTTAACAGTTAGCACAAGAATAGTGCCGTTAAAATAATTACGTTTTTGAAACGGGCCAAGGTCGTCCATTGTTGCTCGTAGTAGATTTTTTCCCATTAATTTTGGTTAGTCAAGGCTCTTCAGCATAATGAATAGTTAAGAAATTGAACTACCATGTTTTTGAGTGTTCGTCCCGTGTTGATGTCTATGTACGAGGTTTTACGTCAGTGATTGAATATAATAGTAGCGCATTATTGAAAAGATATTCACTTACACAGCACGTTAAGCCATTAGTCCTGGCTGTCATTCGTGGATCTTTTGAC
The DNA here is from genome assembly GCA_916614155.1 of Mesoligia furuncula. Classification (NCBI taxonomy): domain Eukaryota; kingdom Metazoa; phylum Arthropoda; class Insecta; order Lepidoptera; family Noctuidae; genus Mesoligia; species Mesoligia furuncula. The sequence continues at coordinate 25,334,544 of OU744802.1, read as the reverse complement.
AGTCGTTACGGGTCGTCAGAAGCCCGAAAGTCTGACCACCAGTCTTAGCAAGGAGTTTCGTATTTCCCAGTACCTGAGTTGTGGAAGTCAGATAGGCAGACGCTCCATGTAAAATACTGGTATTCAGCTGCATCCGTGGAAGCCGACCCCAACATACTTTGGGATAAGGTTAGGCAGATAATGATGAGGGTTTTTAACTTCTAAAAGTAACACTACTTCATGTTTTCTTGTAAATGTTTATTTTTTATTTTACTCTTATTATTTAGGAACTCATAACAACGTAAAGAAACGTATTTTTTGTGAATAAGGTTTTTAAGTGTTTTGATCCTCAGTAATTAAAAGTTCACATTGTAAAGTTATTACTTCAATTAAATATAAATTAACCTTCCTTATAGGTTGATTGACAAAAAATATAATTATAGTACTATGCACTTAGAACACCAACGAAAAATTAAGGTTATTGCAGCTAGTGATATGCTATTGTTTATTAGCAAAATAATAAATCAAAATAAAACTAATTTTAATGAGCAACATTGTGGTTATAATTACATTTTCATTATATTATTTATTTATACATTGTGGTTATACTCGTATTACATTAACCTTGCAAATCGTAAGAAAGATAAAAACATCAGATATTATTATTTTATTATGTTATTATTTAAGTCCAAAACTTGTTTTTTATCGAGGAAGTAAAACGTGTGCGCGATTAATAATATTATTAACAATTGCAGCGATGCGCGTTAAATGATATACAGGGTGTTTGGTGCATCGTTTGCCAAATGGAATTGGCCGAAAGAAGAGGTCATTTGCTATCTCTTAAGGCCCAGTAACTCATTCCTTGTTTCACTGGTTTTTTTAAAATGACTTTTTAATTTTTATTTGGAGAAATACAAGAACTCTGCATTTAAGCTTAATTTTTTTTAAAGTTATGAGTATAGCCTTCAAAGAACAATGCCCACTTTCCATACATTTAAAAACCTGATAATGAAAGTTAATGTATAGTTAGAAGGTATAGTAGAAAGAGTACCTGTAAGATTAGAAAATAATGTCATATAGTAATTTTTACGATTTAAAGTCTACAAAGGCCAAAAAATATAAATGTTACTTTTTAGGTTAGGATTTGCCTTTACGATAGTTTGTTTACATATAAAAACTTGCCTACCCATTTCGTTGACCGCAGTACATATATACCTACCTACTACGTCATCCAGAAATTCTGCTGGAGCAGAGATATTGTCTTGAAACCTAGCCCATCTCAGTTGTTACACACACAAAATGGCACAATACACAACTTGACGCAAGCGCAACAACGAAGTCGCAGAACTGTCAAAATATCTAAAAAATCCGTTTCACTCATGCGAACTCAATTATAATCTGCATAATTAATTTATTTAATTATCATGTTATTTTGAATTGATCTGTATTATGCATAGACTAATAAAAAATAGTTATTGATTAAATAAAACTTAAAATAATATATAAAACTCAGAAAAAGAGTTGAATAAAGTCAAGAAGCAGTTTGCAAAACGGAACGTTGTAAAAAATGAGTAGTTTGATGCGTTCAGGGTAATTGAGATGCGTTCAAAATAAGGTAATAAGACATAGAGTTAGCATAAAGAAAAATTAATAAATATTTTTTTCCTGGCCTTCTTTTAAAATTGTGATTAGCGTAATGAATGTACAATTAAATTAGCTGAATTTTAATATTTATTTCATTTCTATACATTGTCAGGTGAAAAATGGGCATCCTTCTTTTATTTTAATTCTTATGTTTACTCTTGTATGGTTCTATGAAATTAAAAATTTACTTGCTAATAACATCTAGTTCCTTTTTAATAACTCCCAAAGTTTTTGAAAAAAGGAAAAATACACTTAACACTCAACTTTAAATTGCTGTAAAAAAAAACTAAAAGCGATCGGGATCTTCGAATTCTTTTAAAAGGTTCTCTAGTTTGTCCCCTTTCCAACAGTGTGCAATATACAAAAAAAAATGTTTAATAACTTCAGTAATTCGCTAAATGTGTAATCGAGACACATCAGGCTGATATTCGATATTACGGTAAGAACACTAGTTATCACATAAATAACATTCTTTGAGTAGGTGGATAGTGTTATCTCACTTTTATGCAGTCTCTTATCTATTTCTAGGGTTCTAACTTTCTCCAACTTGAAATAAAAAATAAACTTTTATTTAATAAGTACCTAATTATAAATTTTGTTCAAATTGTCCTCCACTATTGCGTACACACGCGCGACATCTTGTTATTACACTCGGACGTGGATGATCCGAACCTTTTAAAAAGAATTTCTACACACAGACTTACCCAAATTATTAGGTCAGCTACCAATTTTCAGTGAAGACCTGTCTTTTGTTGTTCATCAAAACGATTATCCCGCTCACTGGAGATTAACCGCCAGGGAGTACAACATCCAAATGTTGCATTCCCAGAATCATGGATTGGGAGGGATGGCCCTATTCCTTGGCCTTCGTTCCCCAGACCTGACTCCGTTAGATTTTTATATCTGGGGATGGCCAAAAGAACTTGTTTACTCCACGGAAGTTGAGACTAGGGATGATTTAATCCAACGCATTGAGGCGGCTTTCGTCACTATCAAAGCAGAAATACGTTTACACACCACTACAGTCGAGATAAGACGAAGATGTCGCGCGTGTGTACGCAATAGTGGAGGACAATTTGAACAAAATTTATAATTAGGTACTTATTAAATAAAAGTTTATTTTTTATTTCAAGTTCGAGGAAAGTTAGAACCCTAGAAATAGATAAGAGACTGCATAAGAGTGAGATCCACCTACTCAAAGAATGTTATTTATGTGAAAACTAGTGTTTTTACCGTAATATCGAATATCAGCCTGATGTGTCTCGATTACACATTTAGCGAATTACTGAAGTTATTAAACATTTTTTTTTTGTATATTGCACACCGTCGGAAAGGGGACAAACTAGAGAACCTTTTAAAAGAATTCGAAGATCCCGATCGCTTTTAGTTTTTTTTTTACAGCAATTTAAAGTTGAGTGTTAAGTGTATTTTTCCTTTTTTCAAAAACTTTGGGAGTTATTAAAAAGGAACTAGATGTTATTAGCAAGTACATTTTTAATTTCATAGAACCATACAAGAGTAAACATAAGAATTAAAATAAAATTTGAAGGCTATACTCATAACTTTAAAAAAAAATTAAGCTTAAATGCAGAGTTCTTGTATTTCTCCAAATAAAAATTAAAAAGTCATTTTAAAAAAACCAGTGAAACAAGGAATGAGTTACTGGGCCTTAAGAGATAGCAAATGACCTCTTCTTTCGGCCAATTCCATTTGGCAAACGATGCACCAAACACCCTGTATAATAATATGAATTATGTATCCATAATGAAAATAAACGTCGGAAAACGCACATCATGTTAATCCAAGGGATAATTTGATTAAAGATAGAAAGATAACACCAACACGTCATATAACTTATCATGGGTTCAGAGTCCCGATGCGCTGGATCAATTATTATTTCCCTCATAATACGCAGAATATTTAGCGCTGTTTATTTTAAGATTTTACTAAATATTTAACAATAAAGTCTTTTATTAATTAATATCAAATAATAATACGCAACTATGCGTCTTCAGTAAATAGATAGTACCTACTCTTTTATTAAAACTCGCACTAAATAAATACACAATAATTCGATATCAAATACTCAATCTGCATAAACTAATAAAGTGCCAATCATTCTAATTTTAATGCCATCAAATGTCGACCTAGATCGTTTGGATTACAAAACTTACATCATTCAACAAAAGTAAAATCTGGCACGTATTAATGTGCGTATTATGCTAATGTTGACCCACCGTGACAGGTCCGAAGCGTGTCGTATAAAAATGTAAAAAACATCGACCCCTGCTTTATATTATTACAGTTATACAGGCATGCGCAAAAGTGATAAGAGTGATAAGACGTGCCTATAATTTTAGAATTATTTTCATTTGTCTTTTCCCAACTATGTTAGGTTCGGCTTCCAGTCTATCTGAATGCATCTGAATACCAGTGTTTTACATGACGTGACTGCCTATCTGGTAAGACTTGTTGTCAGACTTTCGGGCTTCTGACGACCGGTAACGACTGTCAAATATCCACGAATAACAGCGTGTTTATTTGAGGCACGGAAGAGTCTGGTATGTAAAGATGGTCAACCATCTACGGACCAACCACGGCAAGTGTAGCTTAACCTGGTCAATCGACACGTGCGGCTATTATTACTTACTTATAAATACAATGAAATAAAATTCAAATAAAAGTATTTTTGTTTACAATTCATATTTTATTTGCAATGGAAAACACAAGGGCAGGAACATGATCATGGTGAAAAATATCACAGACTGGCAAAATCAACTAACTAAAATATAAAGGTTTGCCAAATACTTTTGCACGTGGATGTATAAAAAAGCTGGCGCATTACGTCCTGGCGTATTATTATAATAGTAATTTGCATAGCGTGCGTAGTGAATGGGAAAATTTGTAATGACGGCCATTATGTAATATGTTTGAGTAGTTCAAAATTTAGTGCAGCATTAGGGAAATAGGGCGGATTATTTGCTAAAAAGACATGCAAATCAGAGCATTAATTATAGTAATTTATTGGATTGGAGGGACGACAAAATCCAATTAATTATTTTAAATTGACAAGGATTTTGACGTAAAAATTAAACAAGGAGGAAAGAAATCCTCAATTGAAATTTTTTTTTGCAGAAAAGTTGGGGAAAAAATATGGAGCCACCGTCATAGTTCCAACCGGTCAGTAATTTTTTTAAAATATAACATTCAAGATCATTTGCATTAATTACGACTAAAGTGTTATAGGTTACCTACGTTGTCTAATACGTCGGAATGTACGTTTTATAATACCAATTTGTGCTGATCGTAAAAGACTTAGAAAATATTATCGCTATAATATAGTTTAGTCGGCCAGACACGTTCGAAGGCCAATAGTCTATTCAAATTTATGTTTTAAATTGATGTTATTTCTGGTAAAACAAATATCAACTTTATTTTAACGGGGACTAGGTTAATTTCAGAGTGACTGACACTATTGAAAAAGTTATAAAAACGTTTGAAGTTGTAGCGTGAACTGAACTTTATTATGTAGGAATTAAAGTTATTTTGCCATAAACTCATATTATTTGTTTACGTTTTTGGCAAATAAATCACGAATGCGGGTTACATACACTCACGCCTTCTTTCCACGGGGGTAGGCACAGAGTGCAGAATGCCATCTGTTACGATCCTTACATTTGTCTTTTTTTTTTTTTTGCGGATGGGAAATCATCAAATGACTCCTCCCGCTCTGGGTGGAGCGGAAGGCAGTGTCAGACTCTTACTGACTAAGACCCACCCGTGTTCCTTCCTTAGCCCTTTATGTTCCGGGCCAGCGGTAAGTCGGTAACCCTTTCGGACAATCCTGCTATGCTGGTTTTCGTTCATACATCTGGGGTCTACACCCTTATCAAGACACCCGTAGTTTCGGCCGAAGTTGCGGGCGTATCATACTCCGTATAACTTACGGACTTATGAAAGTAAGAACTAACTAAGAAGGAATGACAAAGCGATTTGCCAGTTAGTCCGTACTATACTATATTATATACTATACAGTGGTTTTTAAAAGTCAGTTGACATTTTTCCACTTTAGCTGTGCTGGGACACACCGCATTATGACTTAATTTCTAATGATCCAAATGTTTGAACTGCCATAACCGTCTTTCATATATCTATGATCATAACGTTTTTATTGACTACTAGCCGCGCCTCGGGGTTTCACCCGCATAAGTGTCGATCCCGTTCGAATATCGGGATAAAAACTATCCTATGTCCTTTCCCGAGACTCAAACTATCTCTATACCAAATTTCATCTAAAGGCTTCAAACAGGCGCGACTCGCGATAAAATCGCGCACGACACAAAGGCACCGCAGGTTGCGCAACGGGCGGTGCCTTTGTGTCGCGTTCGCGTCGCGGTTTAAGCGTGTAGAGGTAACAGACAGACAGACAGACATACTTTCGCATTTATATTATTAGTATGGATTCAGCTACCTATGACTTATCATAAAAAACTCAAACTCAAAGCATTTATTTCAATTAAACCTTGTTTGTACAGGCACTTTTGAATTGTCAAAATTAAATAGTCTGCCAGTTAGTCAGAAAGTTGACGCTAGTTGCCCATTCCAAAACGTAGATCTTTATGGAGAAGAACGGGCAAGAAACTCCATGGACACTCTTTTAAATCATGATGTTACAAAATCCTGGGTACATTATTAAATAATCAAGTAATCCCTTAGGAGTGCCTGATTATTTTTTTTATTTTAAATCATAATGTGGCATCACAGTTCACAACTGAAGTGGAAAAATGCCAGGGGGCCTAAAAGGCCACTTTGGAGAATCACAAAAGGATAACATTATGAATCATAATATGGCGAAGACAGTCCACACAGTCAACTAAAAAATGCTTCACCAATGGGATTTGATACGATTAAGTTAACAGTTAACTGTCCAATATGTTATCCTTTTATGATTCTGCCAAAGTGGCCTGTTTAGGCACCAGGTCATTGCGAGTGCTATGCACCTGATCTTTCTAAAGAACATTAACAACAAGGTCACGAAATAATAACACCACAAAGAAGTAATCCTTGCCACACATCTCTATCTTCACACATTAACACGTAATCGGCAACAGAGATTAATAAAAAAACAAAACTTAATTGCTTTAATAATTGTTTCCTTTGCAAATGCTGTTCTTATTTAGCCCTGATACAAATCTGTGTTGGAACAATGCAAGGACGCTCTGAGGTTTTTATAATCGCAGGAAAACGGATTCATATTAAAATGGTCAGTTGCTTTGAGGATCTCAGCAATTAATTTTAATGGAAAAGGTATATTGAAACGGTACACGGTAATGGCTATTCATCATCATCTTAATTCTCCTGCCCTTATCCCAATTTAGGGTATTCCTCGAAACGCACCAACTTTGAAGCGCACCAAATGAAACGTCTGTCGATAGAATTTATTACGAATCCTTCATGCTCTTCTCTATGTTACGTCGTTGATGCATTTCGACGAATAAAACTATTTTTTTTTCGAGGAATACTTTTGGTGTGTTTATAATTTTTTGTGATGCATGAAGAACCCTTCTCGTGTAGCGCAGTTTGTTCTGCCATTTACCCAACTGAGCCGAGTGCCCGGTGCATCCTGGTCACACCCAACACCTTATTTGACTGGCCACTTCTTCCCTTACTAACGCTCGCCTGGTTTGCGACCATCCTCCTACCGGAGTCAAGCAGCCTGCTGTGTTTGGTCGATGCGTGGGAGCTCCAGTGCCTTAGGCATCTTCTGGACATGCTCGTTCCATCATAGTCCTCAACCATCGCTTTCCATCAGGCGTGATAGAGGTCAAGAACGGGCCAATTCAGCAATAAGAAAAAACTATACTTATATAACTTCCATATTATCCTTTACACAAGCCATCTATCGTTTCTTTGTTCTTCCCCTACTCTTACGGCCATCGAATACTAATAACGATATATTGATCATATTGTTAGTGAACAGTTTAATATTTCGTTCCGTTTGTCAGTATAACGTTATAGCCAAGGACTTAATTGTGTTACGAGCCTGGTGGAACGGTACAAATTATCGGTACTGGAACTAAACGTAACGTTATTTTGAGTAACGTTTCAAGTACCTACTCACAACTTCATACATCCAACATGTAAAAAGGTGTGTCATAATTATTACTGAAATTCTCGCCAGTAGGCACTTCAAAGTAAAAATAATGGCATCAAACTGAACGCAAATAGTGTTTTAATCATTTACGACAGTCGTAAAATTGATATATTGTTGTAAAAACGTCTCTTGCGCCGATAAAATTAACTTGCACTGTAAATCTTTTCGTATCAAAGCGATTTCCGTAAGTGTTATCTGTTGTGCTAAAGAATGAGGACATTTCAATTAGATTAGAGCAGAATTTGAAAAATTTTCCGTGTCCATTAATAATATAAAGGACACAAAGAAAAATTGTTTTATTGTCACAGAAACACGTGGATATAGAAAGACTAGCTTTTTTTTGAAGTGAAAACTTCTTTAGCGGCGTTGTACACTTTTTTTGTAATGGGTAAAAAATGTTAAACTCGCGTCAGGACACGTGACCCTGATCGTAAGATTCGTAAGATGACACGTGCTTAGAGATGGGCAATCCACCGGGTTTAAACCCGGTGCTTTTGATAAACACCCGATAAACACCCGTAAACACCCACAAAATTGGGTGTTTATTAAAGCACCGGGTTTAAACCCGGGTGGACAGCCCATCTATAGACGTGACCCTACTCGTAAGATGACACGTGACCCTGATCGAAATTCGTAAGATTCCAAAATATCAAAAATTGAAAACAAGTACCTATACAGGATCAAATCACAGACAGACAGACAGACAGACAGACAGACAGACAGTTACAGGTTACAGGTCACAGGTTACAGGTTACGGTTGCAGTAAACAACGTTAATATTCAAGTTTTCACTTCTGCCGGCACTTCCGGAGTGCAACCCGTCGTTTTTTTTTTTAGGGAGTGTCAGACTCTTACTGACTGTGACCGTGTAGGCCTTCCTTAGCCCTTTATGTTCCGGGCCAGCGGTAACCCTTTCGGGCAATCCCGCTGAGGAAAGACTAGCTTCTGTCCGCGACTTCGTACGCATGAAATTTCTTGTTATAGCCTGAAATATAGCACACGGCAATACTGTAGCCATTAGTTAGTCCATCTTCATAGCGAAAGCACTAGGAAGGGCGGAAGTTTTGGAGGGGGGTCATTCAAGTATTACGTAAGCACTACAGGGGGGCGGGGGGGTCTTTGCTTTGCTTATTTTTGATGACATGGGGGATGGGGGGATATGGACGGTGATTACGTCAGCAGTATTTTTTATTTGCAAAAAATCTGCTTACGTAATACTTGAACGGCCCCAGGGCTATCTTAGGTAATTTTGAAGTTCGAAAAGTGCTGATTCTCAGCCTCATCATCTGCCTAGCCTTTTCCCAACTATGTTCGGGTCGGCTTCAAGTCTAACCGGATGCAGCTGAATACCAGTATTTTACATGGAGCGACTGCCTATCTGACCTCCACAACCTATTACTGGATTATACCCCTTGGTATGACTGGTCGTCAGACTTTTGGGCTTTTGACTACCCGTAACGACTGTCAAAGATCCAGGAATGACAGCCGGGACCAACGGCTTAACGTGCTTTCCGAGGCACGGAGGGGTCACGGTATGTAAAGATGGTCACCCATCCACAGACCAACCGCGGCAAGCGTAGCTTAACCTGATCGATTGACCTGTGCGGGTGTTTTTATTTAGCCACGGGCCCCTCTGACTTGATTTGTTTTTTTTAATAACCAAAAAATGTCAACTGTGTTCAGTGTTCTGTGTTATGTGTTCAGAATCAAGTATTGACTCCATCGCAACAGGTTCCGTGGAAGTCCCTGGCAGCCCCTATTTTAGCAAAATTATTAAGGATCGCTAAATAACAAAGCAAGTACTTTTAGGAATAAGTTAAGAATTTATTTCACGGTATATTAAGCAGAATAATACACATAATAATACCCTTAAGCGATACCCAAAACAAAAAGGTATTTGCTCCAAACTTTATAACCAATAACTAAAGCATAAACTTCCACACATGAACCCTGTATCCTACACAATAAAGTCCAAAATTCAATTCATTATTTCTCGTATTGGTTTTGTATTAGGTGCCAGATTTCATCTGATCACAAAACTATAATAAACTCTATGACATTCGTGATAAAGTGCAAACTCCTGTGTATGTAAAGTTGGATTAGCTTTGTAGGTGCCGCCGGGTTTTCATCTATCGTAGTTAATTATAGAAGTTTAGGGTTCAGTCAAAACATTTTTAATCCTGTACACGTTTGGGTTCCCTTTTAATGAAGATAAATGATTCGCGAACGAGTAATGACATGGACTTCTCGACTGTGTCATTTAGAATCCATTATTAGAAGTACACTGTAGGCCAGAAAAAGAATCACATGTTGCGTTTTGCTTTTATTTTGTACTAGCTGTTGTCCGCGACTTCATCTGCGACCCAGAACGAAAAATAGCCTATGGCTTTGTTGAGAACATGGTCTACCCATGTGCCAAATTTTTTCTAAATCCCTTCAGCCGTTTTTGCATGAAAGACTAACAAACAAGCATACAAAATGTCATATCTTTTCTCTTTATTATATTAGTTTAGATCTTCTTTGATAACTTATTTCCTTTGTCATAATGACTAGGGTAATTACCGTGGGTTTTACCGCAGATTACTAACATTACATTACTTGCTAATATTACATTTTCTACGTCACGTTAATGTTTTTCCGGCTTTCAGTCGCGTTAATGCTAGTCTTTAACAGACTTAATGACTTACAAGATTTTACGTCTCATCATCAAACACAGCTATTACTAGCTTCGTTGTGCCCGCGACTTCATCTGCGCGAAATTTCTTGTGCTCCAGACCATTGCCTGCCCGCGCCATTACTACGTTTTGGCGTTTAGCATTCTTCTTTACTTTTTCCTTTTTGCTCGTCTCCCAAGAGCCGTAGTGCGATATTAAATAGCTTAAGGCCTGAAACTGCGTTAAGCGGGCGCCCGCGACGGGCAACCGTCGCGTGTCTACGCGCGTGGACACGCGGGTGGGCTCCGTTGGAACGCGACGGTCCCCGTAGCGGGTATCCGTCGCGGAGACCGTTCAATTTTAACGGTGTGCATGTATATTCATGTCGATGGAGAACTAGAAATTTTCTCCGAGCATGTGGCAATGGTGGCAATTTGCCGTGGCCTCTCGCCTAATTCTGTTTAGGTACTCACTGAAGCAACCATGTCCGGTGAGCGCCTGGGTGATCCTGAAGGAGATGCGCTCTCCTCTTTTCAGCCAGGCTTCGAAGTGCGGCAGAACGACTTCGACAAAACGCTTGCACGAATATTGCGGCTGCTGTAGCCGCTCGCGCCACTGCTCGAGCGCGTGTCGCCGTTCCCGCAAATACGCTGTTCTTACAAATACGCTTCCTGGCACAGTATTCCCGCTTTGGCGGATATCGCGAATCTGGTCGTAGACCTTCGCGTCCATATCCGCCAGGATGTCCAGCGGCGGAAAGCGCCCCAGGAGAGTTGCCGCCTCATAGGATATCGTTCGGTATCCTCGTGCGATACAAATGGCAATTTTCCGCTGCAGTGTATTAACTTTAGTCCTGCAGCGTCGGACGCCTGACAGTCTACCTGAACAAATAGGCTCCGACCCTACCGTTCTTGACCGGACAAGCCCGTGCATGTTACCGCTTGCGGGCACCGCGCGTGCCCCCGCGACGGGTTCCGTCGCACGGAGGCGGGCCCCGTTGCGTGGGTGCGGGGCGCGCCACCCCGTGTCGGACGCCCGCGCAGGTCTCCGCGACGGAGCACTTTTATATGAAACCGCGCGGGCGCCCGCTTAACGCAGTTTCAGGCCTGAAGCCTTTCTCAAGAATTAGGCTATTAAACGCAGAAAGAAATTTTTCAAATTCGACTTGCAGTTCCAGAGATTACCCCTACATAGAAACAAAGAAAGAAACTTTACCTCTTCATAGTATAGAGTAAAGAATTGAGTAAAAAAAGAGGGGCCCGTGGCTAAATAATAACAGCCGCACAGGTCGATCGATCAGGTTAAGCTACGCTTGCCGCGGTTGGTCCGTGGATGGGTGACCATCTTTATATACCAAGACTCCTCCAAGCTTCAGAAAGCACGTTAAGCCGTTGGTCCCGGCTGTCATTCGAAAGTCTGACAACCAGTCTTACCAAGGGGTATCGTGTTACCCAATAACTGGGTTGTGGAGGTCAGATAGGCAGTCGCTCCATGTAAAATACTGGTATTCAGCTGCATCCGGTTAGACTGGAAGTCGACCCCAACATAGTTAAGAAAAAGGCTAGGCAGATGACGATAGAATAGAGTAAAGCATAAGAATATAGATGACATGTTTTAATTAGCGAAGCTATAGTACATTTTGTGAATGGAATAGCCCTATATTATGCTTTGTAAGTTTCTGACCTGAACTTCAGCGTTCAGTGGTAGACATTAAATTAAAAGGAAAACCTGGCTGCGTGATCATTACACGCAAATGTGAGTTGGACACGCTCGTCTTTTGTATACGTATAAGTAAGGAATGGAAGGTAATAAAAAGTTTTAGAGGCTTTTTGTTCTAATGTAGATAGTAAAATGAAGCTTTTCTAGTAAAGTTTTTCTATTTAATACCTACTGTTATTTTATTACTTTTCGGTTTTTTTCCCACTGTTGGGATACAGGCCTCCTCTCGGGAGAAGGAGTGGGCCGTAATCACGAGGGCCCAGTGCTGGTTGGTAGGATGTCACATGTCTTCGTTTTTTTGGTTCTAGGACATGCCGGGTTCCTCACGATGTTTTCCTTTACTGTTTTGATATAATGTAGGTACACGAAGTAAAGTGGCTACCTGGGTTCGAACCTACGACTTATAACTTGTAAGTCGCTACCGTTACTATTACGCCACCACTGCTCCTACTTTTTGAGTATCGTATTTTAGACAAAATATAAATTTGCTCTAAAAAAAAGTCTAAAATCTGACAACCAGTCTTACCAAGGGGTATCGTATTACATAGAAACTGGGTTGTGGAGGTCAGATAGGCAGTCGCTCCAAGTAAAATACTGGTATTCAGCTGCATCCGGTTAGACTGGAAGCCGACCCCAACATAGTTGGGAAAAGGCTAGGCTGATGATGATGAGAAATTTGCTCTAAATAACAGTAAACAAGTTTAAAATGGTTTCCCAAGCGTCTGTCAATTGAGTCTTAAAATTATGTCGCATGCTAATTTAATACATGCGCATTTAATTATCCATCATCTCTCTTAAATTTTGATAAAACCACATCGACAAAATTACAAAGAAGTGCAAAATTTGTGGCACACTGCCAACTCTCTTTCTACGAGTATCGTAGTAGCACATTTCCTCTGCATCACCATAAAACTTTGAAAGAACTTTTTTATATTTTAAATAATCATAAAAAGGCGGCTAGTATGCACGCACGTTGTTTTATTAAATCAACTGTTGTAAATTTCTCGTAAAAACAACAATACATGTCGACAGTTGACATTTTCGCCTTTTTTTTACTAACCCTCCATTTAATATGGCGATTAAAGGCAAATTCCACACATGAGTCGTTAACATTTATAGGTAAAAGTAAGTTTAGTAGTTATTTAAAAATGAGAAAAATTAAATATTCATGCTTTACGATTACCACCACTGTAACTACAAAACTACTGTTATGAAAACCCTCGTCATGTATGGAACATATTTCATTGTTTATTATGGAAATAAATAATAGCCTATGAAGCCTACAATCGTTATATGAACTGAACAAGTGTGTTTGAATAATTTCAGTTTTTATTCGAGTAAAATTACATTTTCGATTTGCCCTGCAGCGGACATTTTTTTTAATTACAATAACGACTCTTTTATTTTAATAAATGGATCATGCTCATATTGCTCATGTCATATCGCAACATGTTTTAAATTTTTTGCCACTATACAGACTATCAACTTTACATGTAACGCCAGCATTTTAGGGATAAATCTGATGCTAAATCCCAATACGCCCGCCCGCGTTAGTACTTCATTTTCGCCCAGCGTTTATTCTGACTTTTTTTTCGGCTTGGCTCTTTACAGTCTAGCGTGATATAAAATAGCCCTCAAGAATTGGGCCATCAAATGCAAAAAGAATTTTTCAAATCCGACCGGTAGTTTCAGAGATTATCGCGTTCAAACGAACATACCCCGGCGTATAGCAGATAACAATAAGTATGGCCGAATAAAAATAAAATAAATTAAATGTACTCCCATGGGAATATCAGGATAAAAAGTAGCCTTTAAGTTAATCCAGAGTGTCAGTTACCTCCATACAAAATTTTATTAAAATTGGTCCAGCCGTTTGAGCGTGAAGAAGTAACAAACATATAAACAAATCCCCACAAACACACACACTCACAAACTAAATGAAATGATAAATGATAAATGATTTATTTTCTGTAAGTAGGTTTTTACAAACACTTTTACACGTCATCATATTTTTTAAAACTAGATGTGGTCGGCGTTTCCTATCTGACTACTCTGAGAAGAAAGGCCGAAACAAACTCAGAGGTCACAGTCTCTTTTAAAGTCCAGACAAAATCTTGGTCAGATCGTGTGAAGACCATGTAGATTGATGTCTGAAATGGTCTTTTGAGGAAAGAACCACACAGATTGAGCGGACCTGTCCAATCAGTGCACGCATTTGTCAAAAATCGTGCAGCTCGACTCAGAAATGAGGAGCTCAACGATTCGACGAACAATACCAAAGAAAGGACATTTGGGTAGGCCGCGTAAATTACTCAAACTGCCAGATCATGATTAAAACTAAGAAGGAACACAGAAAAAAAAAAAAAAAAAAAATGACCCACATAGTCCTCACATTCACAATAATTAAATGAAAAGAAAAAAAAAAAAATACTTTACAAAGTAAATATTCATGTCATTGTCTAAATAAAATTCATCAATGTCAATGTGTATATAAAAATCCGGACATAATCTTTGAGGACCATGTAGATTAGTGTCTGAAAAGATCTTTTGAGGAAAGAACCACACAGATTGAGTGGACCTGTCCAGTCAGTGCACGCATTTGTCAGTAACCGTGCAGCTCAACTCAGAACTTCAGGAGCTCAACGATTCGACGAACAATACCAAAGACAGGACATTTGGGTAGGCCGCATAAACTACTCAAACTGCCAGACCACGATTAAAATGTAAACAATGACCCACATAGTCCTCACATTCACAATAATTAAAATAATATAATACTTTATACAGTAAATGTACATGTCATTGTGTAAGTAAATAGATACTTAAAAAAAAAAAAGAAAATATTAAAGTGTAAAAATTGCAAAATAACATTCACTGTCTAAACCTATTGGAGCAGCTCAATCCCAAGCCTTTTTGTCCTCAATATAGTCTTTTACAGTATAATAGGCTTTCTGGCATAGTTTTCGCTTTATAAAAGCTTTGAATTTATTTAGGCTTAGTTCTTGAATGTGGCTAGGAAGTTTATTATAAAAATGTATACATTGGCATCTAAACGAGCCACCTATTTTCTTGAGCCTTGTTGTAGGAACAACAAATTTGTGTTTGTTCCTAGTATTTATGTTATGGATATCACTGTATTTTTTAAACAGATTAATATTTTTATGTGCATACAAAAGATTATCATAAATGTACTGAGAAGGCACAGTCATTATATTAATCTCTTTAAATTTGTCTCTGAGGGAGTGTCTAGGACTTAATTTATAAATAGAACGAATTGCCCTTTTTTGTAAAATAAAAATTGTCTGAATATCGGCGGCATTTCCCCACAACAGAATACCGTACGACATCACACTATGAAAATAACTAAAGTAAACTAAACGGGCTGTCTCTAAATCAGTCAAATCACGAATTTTCCTAACGGCGTATGCTGCAGAGCTAAGCTTTTTTGACAATTTATCTATATGGGGGCCCCATTGAAGCTTGGCATCCAACGTTATGCCTAAGAATACTGTGGTATCTTCGGGTTTTAACTCTTCATCCTTAATGAGAACACTAGTTTCTACTTGTCTAACGTGGGGTATCGTAAACTTAATACATTTCGTTTTTTTTCCGTTAAGAAGTAGGTTATTGACATTAAACCAGTTAACTACTTTTGCAAGGGCGTTATTTACATTGTCAGTAACCAGCTGCTGACGTTTGATTTTAAACAAAAGAGAAGTGTCATCTGCAAACAACACTATATCATGATTATCCTTTATGAGGTACGGCAAGTCATTGATATAAATAAGGAACAAGAAAGGACCAAGAATTGAGCCCTGGGGGACCCCCATTCTTACTACAGATCCGGGTGACCTTTTTCCGTTAACATCAACTCTCTGAATCCTATCACTCAAGTAAGAAGTAAGAAGATCCAGAGAGGCGTTCCGGATTCCGTAGTGGTGCAGTTTCCTGATTAATGTTTCATGAAGAACACAATCGAATGCCTTGGACAAATCGCAAAAGACGCCCAAGGCATCGCATTTGTCCTCCCATGCATTATAAATATGTCCTAAAAGTTCAACTCCTGCATCGGTAGTCGAACGACCCCTTGTAAAACCGAACTGTTTATTATGCAGTAATTTATTTTTATTAAAAAATCTTTGCAATTGATTCAAAATAAGTTTTTCAAAAATTTTACTAAAGGTAGGTAGTACTGAAATAGGTCGATAATTAGTAGGGTCTGATGTACTACCCGATTTAAACAACGGTATTATTTTACTGTTTTTCATAAGATCAGGAAACTCACCACGGTCAATACAATTATTAAATATAACAGCTAAAGTAGGTGCTACAATGTTTATAATCGACTTAGCAACATCCACAGAATTACCCCATAGATCTGCGGTCTTTTTAACATTTAACGTGTGAAAGGTTTTAATTATATCGTTACAGGTTACATATTCAAAGTGAAATTCAGAATCACAAACTGAAACGTTTTCTTTAAGTAAAGACTCTGCGGCAGCGGGTGATGAGTTAAGAGATTTAGTAGTTGATACTGGAATCTCTGCAAAGAAATTTTCAAATGCCGCGGCGACTTGAGAATCTGATTTAATTATATTGTCATCAATAGCAAGGCTGTAGTCACTACTTCGGGTGCATGACCTTCCCGTTTCGCTATTAATGACATTCCAAGTCGTTTTAATAATGTTGCTACTATTTTTAATTTTTGAACTCAAATAACGTGACTTGGCAATACTACAAACTTTTTTAAATATTTTAGAATAATTCTTAACATATAAATTAAATTCAGCAGTGTTTATACAAATCCGTTCTTCATATAATTCATAAAGTCGTTTTCTACTTTTATGTATACCAATGGTGGCCCAGTCACTGAAGGAAGCGTTACTATTAACTGATAATCTTTTTGGAATAAAAGTGTTATCAAATTGTGTGCAATACATATTAAAAAAATCATTATATTGTTGATTAGGGTCATCATTAGTGAATAAAAGTGGTAATTTACCCAAGAGTTTAGTTTTAAATGTTTCCAAGCGATTAGTTGTTTTTGGGTTAACAGTGATATCTTTTTTAGTAACGTTTTTGTTGTAATTTGGAATACTGATCAATTGTCCGCAATGATCTGAGTCTATTAAGTTAATAATTTCTTTGTGGGTCGGTATAACATCTGTATAAATGTTATCTAGGCATGTGGCGCTAGTAGGAGTTATTCTAGTGGGCTCTAAAAATTGGTTAGCAAGATTGTATGACTGAAACAAACTTATAATTTTAGTACTTAACCCAAAATTGTCTAACAAATTAACATTAAAATCACCACAAGTGATGATAGACTTCTTTGTATTACAGATTTTGTGCAACACTTCATCCATAACTTTTTCAAAACAATCATACAATCCTGAAGGTGGTCTGTATACACTTAATATAATGAACTGCTCCAATTCTATACAGGCTATTTCAATTGTTCGCTCAACAGAGAGGCTTACGATATCCTTTCGGTCCTTAAACTTAAGCTGGTTATTTATTAAAATTAATGAGCCACCATGTATAGCATTTACTCTGCTGAATGAACTACCAACCTGGTGATTACTAAAATTGAACATGAACTGGTGGCTTTTAAGCCAATGTTCTGTCAAACAAAGAATATCTATATTGTTACAATTCAGGAATAATTCTACTTCTAACTCTTTGTTTAAAAATCCTTGAATATTTTGATGCACCAGATTGATACTATTTAATTTTTTTACACTTTCATTTGACTTATTATTTACCTTAGCTACATTTTTGCAAGAGGTTGTCTCTATTGTCTTAATGTCTAATTTAAATGATGATTAATGTCATTAATTTTGACCAAATTATTGCCAGAATACTTTAAAAAGTCATTGCATTGCTCAATAGGAGCAATTTGTTTAGCCAAATGTTTGGCTGAAATTGAAAAAAAATATGATAGCGACACAGCTATCTGTCTTTTAAGATAGTTAGAAAGATAGTACATAACAATATTGTATCTATCTTTTGTCAAATATAAATTATTACCAACATAATAGTTAGTATCAATTAACTGGAATTGGTTATCATTATATGTCAAATTGTGCAATGTCATGTTCATATCAAATCTTAAGTTATTTTCTTCCTGTGGCAAACTGTTACTGTAAGGGAATGTAAACAATACAATTTTTCTTAATCTAAGGTTGCACAATGTTCGATGATATTGGAGCAATTCTCCTTTATTTAAATTACCCCTATTTCCCATAAATATTAATAAAGTTGTTTCCTGCTTAAAGTTATGTTTAATAACTTCTTTCATAATATCAAATAAAGAACAACCAGGCATACAGTAATTTATTATCGAGTGTCCCGGATATTCATCTGTCAACAAGTGACCTAAGTCCTTTCCAATCTCATCACAAAATAATACAATATCATGATTTACATTTTTTTTACATGGTATAATGGAACTATTAACAGAGGGAATAGTCAAATCAACACAAGGATGCAGTAAGGTGGTATTGCATGCTGATAATGAATGGTCTGGTGTAGGTACAGTGGATGGTGTTTGACAGCGCTCACAGCTGTTTGTTTGTGAGTTCACCAGCTCATTCATTGCCAACACATATTCCCTCATTAGATCTTCAGAGGTATTATATTTGTTAGTCATAGATCTTAGTTTCTCCTGCAGCTGGTCAAGTTGAGATTGCAAGTCCTGTGTGTCAATATTGTACTTCCTAGTACTTTGCTCCAAATTAAAAGAATACATATCTAACTGTTTAAGCAAATTTAACCTTTCCCTATTTAGTTTTACATTTTTAATAAAGAACTTTTGTCTTTTTACCATTTTTTGGGTTTTAACGATGTATTTATTAATTTTGATGTACTTTTTGAGTTTATTTTTACTAGTGACTACCCTCACTGATTTACATGATTTTGATTCATCATCACCTGTCAAATCAATAGTGTTAGTAGGATTTATGTCAGAAACCATTGACGGGGCAATAGACACCAACTCATTGAACAGACTTTGGTTCAGCGAGGCAGTGATGTTAAGGTTTGTAGTCTCAAGTTGTGTAATCTGACTTTGAGCCTCATGTAGCTGCTGTTGTAATAAGTGTTTGTGGCTAAGAGCTTGTTCATACTCTACGCTACACTGGCTGAACCCGTCCACAACAAGCTGAAGTCTATCCCGTTCTTCTATGGCATCAGTGTATTGAGTATATATCTGAGCCATTTCAATTTTTAATTTCCTATTCTTGTCATGAGCATCAAAGAGCAACCTTTCACTGTCATCTATTTCCTTAATTAGTTGGTCACAGGACTCCTTTGACGCCTTTAAAGCGCTCAAAGCCTCATTGAGTTTGGACTCTTCGAGACGAGCACGGGCGCTGCGAGTCATAATCATGATTAAAACTAGTAAGGAAGCGACAAGAAATTAGAAAAGA
The DNA here is from genome assembly GCA_916614155.1 of Mesoligia furuncula. Taxonomy (NCBI): domain Eukaryota; kingdom Metazoa; phylum Arthropoda; class Insecta; order Lepidoptera; family Noctuidae; genus Mesoligia; species Mesoligia furuncula. The sequence continues at coordinate 25,314,965 of OU744802.1, read as the reverse complement.
GAAGGTTGTTGTGGCAGGAGTTGGAAAGATGATTAGTTTAATAGGAGAATATAAAAGTCGGTCAGTAGGTCGTCTTAGGGGCAGAAGTCAATGGGAAAAATGAGCTTTAGATGTAAATAAAAGGAGTTCTGTCACCAAACCTAAGTAAGGTTATGTTTACGTTCAAAGGTCATTGGCATCAAGTAGCCTTACTAAAAGTGAACAAAGTAGGTAATTGCAGGTGAAATTATACTAATTGTAGTACGTAAACTAACTAATAGCAAGTAAAATATAAAGTATTGTACCTGATATCAAGATGACAATGCAAATTCCCTTGTGCCGGTAACTGTCACCGATTTACATTGTTATATTTACACTTAATTTGCACTAGGTATGTGAATCTAACACAAAATACACATTATTATCCTATTTACTTGAAGAGTAATTGGAAATAGGCCTAAAAAACAACGAAATTTAATATTTTTAATATCTGTCAAACTAATAAAATAAAGCTTTTATATTATTAGTTTGATAGATAAGTGAAAAACTTATTTCCATGTATCGGGCACGGTTCCAATACTGGGTATACCTACCTATAAAATGATTTTCCGATAGGAAACGAGGAGACTGTAACATAACACTGCAATTACACTTAGACCTGGGGGATTTGAATGCCGGTTGCAGGCCGCCATAATGTTCATTACTAAGACTCGATTCCACTCTCGGAAAATTCACGGGTTTCGAGAAGCTTGAGGTAAAATCTACATGTTTATACAAGTGCTCTTTCTTCATCTATACTAATATAACAAAGTTGAAGAGTTTTTTTTTTGTTTTACGTTACCACCATTTTTTTTTCTCGTTTTGGGTGGGAAATTATCAAATAACTCCTCCCGTTCTGGGCGGAAGGCGTGTCAGACTTTTACTGACTAAAACCAACCCGTGTTCCTTCAGTTGCCCTTCCAGGGGCCACGGTATCTCTTTCGAACAACCCGCGACCCTGGCAGGCGTAGGCCCTAGCGGAACCCGTCAGTTAGTGCTCATATCTCTTTGAGGCGCGCGTGGAATACAACGCGCCGTCGACCCGGGCTGGTCCTTACCGGACGGCGCACATGACAATTGTTTGCCATGCTTGGTTATAGGTTATAGGCTATATAGGGATATTAACACCACGCTACGACCCTTAAGAGCCGAGGAAAAATAAAAAAAAATCAGAAAGAACGCTAAGCGACAGTGCGGGCAATGCGATGCGACGGGGGCCGAGGGAGTTTCATAAAAATGTGCCTGTTATTATAGTATACTAGCTGCTCCCCGCGGTTTCACCCGCATAAGTTTCGATCCCGTGGGAATATCGATATAAAAAGTAGCCTATATGTTAATCCAGGGTGTCAGCTACCTCCATACCAAATTTTATCAAAATTGGTCTAGCCGTTTGAACGTGAAGAAGTAACAAACATATAAACACACAGACACACACACACTCAAAAAGTTTCGCCTTTATAATATTAGTGTGATTGTGTATCTTACGACCTCAACGCGAACGAAGTCGCGAGCAGTAACTAGTAATATTATGTAACTGTGTTAAATCAGTATTTTATAGCGGACTTTGCTTTTAAAAATGGCGCCTGAAAACTGTTGCATTCAAGGAAAAGCTTCGATCCTTTTTATCTGGCACGCTAATCAGTGTTCATTTTGTAGTTTCTAATAAGAAATTAAGTTTTTAGAAAGTTACAATGTAAACAGCGTTATTATTTTAAACACGTAACAATTTGTTAGCTGATAAAAGTGGTTACGTTTTACATGCACTGAAGTCTACCGTTTGTAATAATGTAGATAAACAGCACCCTAAATGCCAAACACACTATTACTCTCAATTTGAATGATTTTGTAGCATTTATTTCTAATCCATTGCTCCTTTTTTTAGGGTTCCGTAGTTCCTACAAGGAACCCTTATAGTTTCGTGAAGTCCGTCTGTCTGTCTGTCTGTCCGAGGTTTTGGTAAGAGACCTTTAGTATTAGAAAGCTGTAATTTTGTAGGAGTGCGTATATTAATTACGCCGACAAAATGGTAAAATAATTATTTTTTAAATATTTTTTTTTAGGGTAGCTCGGGGTACTTGTAAAGTGGGGATGAATATTTTTTTCGTCGTCTACCCCATCATGTGGTACCTCGTCAAAGTGCAATTTTTTGTTCCAGTAGGGCGTCGCTTTTAGAGGGGGGGGCCCCTCTAAAAGCTAAACTGCGGGCTTGAAAAATCTGGAAAAATTCACGATGATAGTGCATTTCATGAACTTTAAAGGATAAGTATAGCGGTTTCTTAATCGCTATACCTACTTTTAACCGCTTTTAACCGCTTTTTTTTTTTTTAGTTAAAGATAACATTATTAGTTTAGCAGTAATAGTCGTTGAACTTGGGTGTTGGATAATTTTGTATCCAATAAAAAAATCTTAGCATTAATCTTTTAAAGTGACTAAGATGAAGTAGTTGCTTGTTTATAACGGGTAAAGACTTGCAAAGAAAAAGATTTTTATTTTTATATTCAGAATATAGAACAACAGAATCGTACTACATTGTGATAACGGGCTACTACGGAACCCTACACTGTGCGTGGCCCGACACGCACTTGGCCAGTTTTTAATTTTTTTTGAGGGTGGGTAATCATCAAATGTCGTCCCGCTCTGGGTGGAGCGGTAGGGAGTGTCAGACTATTACTGACTAAAACCCACCCGTGTTCCTTCCTTAGCCCTTTATGTTCCGGGGTAGCGGTAACCCTTTCGGACGATCCCGCTGACCCGGCAGGCTTCGGCCCTGACGGGCCCCCTTCACTATTGCTGACATCTCTTTGAGGCGCGTGTAGAACACGGGCCTGGTCCTGATCGGACGGTGAACTACCCATTACTCTCCGACCGCAGGCCCGCGCCTACGGTGGCCGGGACTCGTCACGCGTCTCCCGACGCCCAGAGCGTCTTCCGACGCACGCCCGGAGCGTCTCTCGCGGCGGCTGGGACGTGAGGCTCATCCCTCAACCATCCCGGCACCTCCTTCGCTAGCATGAGACTGCATCTATAGAGGTATGAGGAACAGGGTGTAAAGTTCACTCATACTCTATAGAAAAGGGAGGATCCTCCGACCAGACGGATGTTGTGTCTGGCGGGCAACTGACCGATGATTCATGTCGGGCCGTTGTATCTATGCTAGCTGCGTGGTAAACTCTGCTAGCGCGATGCAGGATTTCTGTGACGTCAGTATGACGCGTTGCTCGCATATGGCGTTGTAGATACCGCTACACGTCCATTGCTCCTTAAGTTCGAAAAATGTGTCTGCACAACAACGCAAATAATGCAATGAACATTCATTGTTGAACTGTCATAATGTAACCCATTGTTGCTGATAGTGTGTTATGTAATTAAATTGCTAGTTGGCAAGAACATCGACGCACAACTGAACATGTTACTATGGATTTAGTATATGATTCTAAACCTCCCTGCGATGAAGTGCGGTTAGTGGAAGTGCTCAGGTGCCGTTCGTCCAAGTGCGGTTGAAATCAGTGCTATGAGTGGAATACATCGAAATTGAGGTTGTGTCGATTATTTAAAAAAAATATCTATTCCATACATTTTGAACGCGTAGGTATAGCACTTGCCTCATCATGTAGATGCCACCTTTCCCAACTATGTTGGGGTCGGCTTCCAGCCTAACCGGATGCTGCTGAATACCTGCAGTATTTTACATGGAGCGACTGCCTATCTGACCTCCACAACCCAGTTACTGGGTACCCCTTGGTAAAACTGGTTGTCAGACTTTCGGGCTTCTGACTACCCGTAGTCGGTTACAGATCCACGAATGACAGCGGGGACCAACGGGCTTAACGTGCTTTCCGAGGCGGCGGGGTCTCGGTATTTAAAGATGGTCACCCATCCACAGACCAACCGCGGCAAGTGTAGCTTAACCTGATCGATCGATTAGTGCGGCTGTAATTTTTTTTTTGAAGCGAAAACTTCTTTAGGCGCGTTGGGGAATATTTTGAGATGGGAAAAAACCTTTGAACTCGCGCCACTGTTATCGTAAGCGACGCCGCGCGTGTTTTGTTTATAAGACTACATATTCAAAAAATACCCGCTTCGGATGTGTTCGGCTGTCCTCGGGATGTACTCCGTTTTAATGTATATTCGATGTGTCAGTGAGTGATGGCAAAGTATTTTGTTTGTTTTGTTTTTTTTTTCTATGAAACATTTTTTTTTTTATAACTGACGTAAAATTTCTACGGCAGGGTTCTAGAGTAATGTGCTGAATTTATACTTACAGTTTGCGCTTCGAGGGATGCTTCATGTATATCTTTAGTGTTACTTACAATTACATTTTCGGAAAATACGAAATGTTCAATCGTTGAATGTGTACATACCTGAAACAAAATAATAGAAAATAATTAGTATTGCAGTTACAAAATGCCAAACTTTATGGCTAAATTATAAGGTTCAAAGTTGATTGGGAAAAGACAGTTTCGGGTAGCATGATGTGCTGGCGTCTGTACATCAGGAATTCCTAGTAATATTACCTAAAAGTATGTGAATTTATACATTTAGTATTTTGATATCTATGACTGTATAATATAAACGGACATTATTGTATTGTGTATGCAATTTTCAATGTAATTTTTTTTTGTAGGTAGTTGTTTGTGTTTTGTAGTTTTTTCTAGGTGGGTTTTTAGGGTTCCGTTGCCAAATGGCAAAAAACGGAACCCTTATAGATTCGTCTGTCTGTCTGTCCGTATGTCGCAGCCACTTTTTTCCGAAACTATAAGTACTGTTGAAACTTGGTAAGTAGATGTATTCTGTGAACCACATTAAGATTTTACACAAAGATAGAAAAAAATAAATTTTGGGGGTTCCCCGTATACTTAAAACTGAAACTCAAAAATTTTTATCTATGGATAGGTCTTCAAAAATGATATTGAGGTTTCTAATATCATTTTTTTCTAAACTGAATAGTTTGCGCGAGAGACACTTCCAAAGTGGTCAAATGTGTCCCCCCCTGTAACTTATAAAATAAGAGAATAATAAAACAAAAAAAAAAATATGATGTACATTACCATGTAAACTTCCACCGGAAATTGGTTTGAACGAGATCTAGTAAGTAGTAAGTAGTTTTTTTGTAATACGTCATAAATCGTAAACCGCAATTTACCTTTCATTTAATCAACTCAAATATAAAAATGAAAAAAAAACCATTTAATTTCATAAACATAAACCTTATGCATAAACCCGGATGTTACGGAACCCTCGGTGCGCGAGTCCGACTCGCTCTTGCCCGGTTTTTTTGTTTTATATTAAAAAGTTTTTATTTCTAGTGGGTCTGCTTATAGTTTATCTAAGTTTCAATAGCATAGTGGCAATTTGCTCATCGCCTTTTACCAAATATTGCTTTTCCCGAGGCAGGGACGTTAATTGTTGAGGAGTTCTCCTGGTATTTCACCATCAGCTCCATTTCACCATTCGCATTGGGACGAGTATAAATTGCTTACCAACGCATATTAAAGTAATCGAATCGCAACTCGTGAAATACTTATTATTGAGTAGATCCGGTGGCCATCTGTGGTCTTCATCATCAGTTCCACTTCACCAAATGGTTCTAATCCGAGGGCAAATGCACGAGTTACTATAAAAACTACCCAAATTGCTATAGGTTTGCCTATAAAATTTGAGGGTTTCCCTCAATTTCCATGGGACAGGACTGAGCGCGAAAGTGGCGGTCGTAAGCCGCCACTTTCGCGCTCCGTCCTGTAGTACTGCTGGCTGGGTGAGCTTGACTCGTGAGCGCTGGCGCTAGGCCACGGGAGTGGGGCGAGAGGGGTGCCGCACGCGGCGGCGTCTTTGAATCGATTTGATTTTCCCTTCACTAAATAGTGCTTGTGACGTCATAGTAGATAGTCAAAAAATGCCACGCTTTGTCACAGATCGTGATACTTGCGTTATCGTTGCTATATCTGTGGAAAGAAAAATAAATATTATCATACTTCAATCTTCTCCTTCCATTATATGAGTTTTTCCTCGTTCTATTTCAGTAGAAAATAACTTGACTGTTGTATTTAAACCAATAAAGAATTTGTACAAAACAAATCTTAATTATAAATATTTCCTTCCTTTCATTGTTTCTTGAAGTTTCTTTGTCTTTTAAGTACTTAAATATTTATTTAATGAAACAGTGAAATCAAGTAAAATTAGTTTTTAACTTATTCTACAGACGAAAGTACGTCGACTTCAACATTTTCATAAATCAAACAAAATTCAAACTTAAAAACGTATCATAAGGCTTCACTTTCTTACAAACGAGTCCCTCTAATTTGTCTCAGACGATATAATGAGAGATTGTATTAAAGCAAATTGAACCTTAACAAAACAGTGTACAGACTACAATCAGTTGAAAGAAAATTGAGAGAAACATTTGAATAGGACATAATTAGGTTATGACAGGCCTCGTTGTAATGGACTCAGAATGAAAGAAAAACCTACTTGGGGAGAAAATCGTGCAATATTCTTGAAATGAAAACTAGGGGTCGGTTAAAAGAAGGTCACTGTTTGGCATTGTGTTTTGGTTTTCTATTGCTGTGGTGGCTCAGTGGTATCGACCCCGACTTACGAGTTACAGGTCATAAGTTCGATCCCAGAAAGCCACAAAACTTTCTGTATTGAATTTTACCACCACTGCCCTCAAAACGGTGAAGGAAAACATCGTGAGGAAACCAGCATGTCCTAGAACCAAAAATTCTATGACATTTGACATCCATCAACCGGCACTAGGGCCGCGTGGTGTATTATGGCCTCTCACAGAGAGAAGGCCCGTGTCCCAGCAGAGGAAATGATAGGCTGATGATGCTGGAGAACATCGTGAGGAAACCGCCATGTCCTAGAACCAAAAATTCTAAGACATCCACCAACCCGCACTGGACCAGCGTGGTGCATTATGGCCCACTTCCTCCCACAGTGAGAACAGTGTAGGCTGATCATGCTGTATCTATTACTAGCCTTTTATTTTGCTAGTTCTTCAAACTTTACTTAACACATTGAAGGACACTGAACGCCTATAGACGTAATAACAATAAAACTTCTATTGTGTCTCGTTCAGTGTCCTTCAATGTGTTAAGTGTTAATGAATGACCCTCGACCCTCATTAGCCCCTCATTAGCGAGAAGAACGTGGTCAATAATCTCGAAGACCGTTTTTCCTTAAGGGGGGCCTAAACACAAAAAACGTAAGTTTTATAATGCAATTTTTTTTACTAATAAACGTTGTATAGCGCCTGTATAGTTTACACAACGCTTTGTCTTCTTCTTTCGAAAGTCAATTTACTGACGACTAAAAGAGAGAAATCTGTGGTTCAGGGTTGATTGGGAAAATTTGACAGTTCCGGGTAGCTTGATGTGCTGGCGTCTGTACCTTAGATACGTCAGAAATAGCTATGGTAGTAGTAATTACTAATAATTAAGTAACTCCCAATTTTTAAGGTGAATGGATAGTGGTAGACCGCGAAATTCGAATATTCTTACGTTTTTTTGCAATTTGCAGGTCAGTGTCAGGTTGTATCTTGATCAAAATATGATTCGCGGCAAAAACAGGTACGTAACTACGTATATATTTAGAGAATTCTATTAATTGATTCTAATGATTATAATTCTCTAAATATGTAGCTGTTATTGTCGCGAATCATATTTTGATCAAGATACAACCTGACACTGACCTGCAAATTGCAAAAAATGTAAGAAAATTTGAATTTCGCGGTCTCGACTCACCATAAAAAAGAATTACTCTAATGAACAGACAAAAAATATGTTTTTTTTTTCTGTAGTTGGTAAAGGTAAACTAACTACACGTTAGTGATTCACTAACATATAGTTAAAAGATATTTCTTTTCAGGATATCTTAACCTTTTGACCGCTACACGTCAAAAAAACAAAACGTGTCCTCGGCGTCAAAGTCTGTCATGTAGTCTTACCGTGGCGTGCTGGGCACATGTTGGTTTGTCATCTATACATAACTGTGGCAGTCAAAAGGTTAAGGGCGAGCAACAAAAGATTGACAATTAACATAACATCATGCTTTGTTTCCCTGAAGGATTGGGCAGAGCTGTACCTACAGTACTTACTCACACATTTCCCCAGTTATTTTTAAGTCCCATGAACAGACGCCAGTACATCAAGCTACAACAATCTGTCAAATTTCTTTAATAGATTTGCAACTTTATCGCTATAGCATAAGGTTCAAAGTTGATTGGGAAAATTTGACAGTTTCGGATAGCTTGATGTGCTGGCGTCTGTACCAAATAGGTGGCGACTCTATTGCCATCAACCGGGCACAGATCCATACTCTGACTACTGAGAAATTAACATTGACATCAATTCCATTACCAAGTAGACCCTAATTTTTTTGTTAAGAATTTCCTTTTTACTCACAATTTGCCATTTTTTTCCGCCTTATCGAATAAAAACAAAATAAAACCTAAAACTTTTCTCCAAAGAACTAAGGGCTATTGTTTTATTTTATGTCTTAAAAGACAAAAGAAACAAATCAATATGGTTTCTAAAAGTTAAAATGAACTTCAGAAGATTGCGCTGAGCAGGACATTGATAGGTACGGAATTTAATTGCTGTTCCCGTGGGATATCAGCTTACCCAGACGGGCGGGCAGCTTATGGCACAAGCGGAAGCGAGCGCGGGATCGATAAAGGATAAAAAAATATCAAATCTATGTGAATACCGGATTCCTTGATTTATGTAAGCTGTGCCCGCTAAAACAATAATGTTTCTCATTTTAATATACAAGCCTAAATTACTTCTAACATCAGATATCTGCTAGTGAAAGTCCCGTCAGGTCACGTCACGTCAGATGACAGACAAAAAACTTAAAAAAAAAAACATTGTTATAAGTAGGTACCGATATACTTTTTTTTTTTTTGAGGTTTGGAAATCATCAAATGACCCCTCCCGCTCTGGGTGGAGCGGAAGGGAGTGTCAGACCTTCCTTAGCCCTTTATGTTCCGGGGTAGCGGTAACCCTTTCGGACAATCCCGCTGACCCGGCAGGCTTAGGCCCTAACGGCTTCACTAGTGCTGACATCTCTTTGAGGCCGACCGACCGATGCCGAGACCGATATACTTTCATACGCATTTAGTAAAGCTGTTAAGTTAAACACTTCAATTTATTTATTTGTATCGATTCCCAAAAAAACAAAAGGAATTGCTAACGAAAATATTTTTAAAAACATTCTAAAGTTTTCAAAAGAGGGTGTTGGTCAAGTAGTTAAAATTGAGGAAATAGTTAAAAAGTCAAACAGCTAAATATGGGAGAAATTTTTAACATGTAACTGGTGAACATGTGTGAAAGTTTAAATGCAGGTTTAACAAAATCAAAATATTTTATTTCACTTACATGGGCACTTATGAACCGTCAGAAGCTAGGTCCAGCTAGGTTCCAATTGGTCGTTTCCTATGGAGAAGAGCCGGCAAGAAACTCCACGGTTACTCTTTTTAAAAATCATTGACTTTTACAATGTTTTCAAATTACAGTAGGTAAGGACCTACTGTAATTTGAATTTTCTTTTTTAATTTGGGAGGACAGCGTAGGCCTGTCAACAAGTACCAGGTACTTGATAAAATAATAAATGTCTTATGGTCTAAAGTCCACAACCTCTACAAAGTCCTCACATTTACAAAATAAGAATCTATAAAAAGGATAAATAAAATATAAAACCTACTAAAACCAAGTGATATGATTGCCATTACAACCACTAATAAAGAGGTGAAAAATTAGAATATAATGTCAAATAATAAAAAGATTATGTCAAAGAAGTACGTAAAAAATAAATAAATAATAAACATCGCAATTTGAGAGCAGTTAATAGACATTTACATAGTTAAGCCGTAAATGAGGAGCCAGGGAAGCCACATGTGCAGAACGAAGTATTGCCAAACTACATTGTCTTCAACGTAGTCTTCAATCTTATAATATGCTTTTTTGATAAGGACACGTTTGATGAGGGTTTTGAACTTTCCATCGCTAAATTCTGTAACCGGCTTTGGCAACTTGTTATAAACGTGGATGCTGTTCACAAGAAATTACTTTCTAGTATTAGTTAATCTACATAGATTAACATTATTACCTAGACATCTAGGTATCACAATTTCATTTTTAGGGGACGATGGGGGAATTGCGGACGCGGGGTAAATACGGACTAACAATCTACTCTATCACTGTAGCCCGCGTCCCGCCGCCGCGATCACGCGTTACGTTCCGTCATCTTTAGTGCCCACCAAACATTCCCGATAGACGGCCCGATAGACGTTTCAAGGTAATTAAAATTTTTAATTTTTTTTGTGATTAAATTTTTATGTAATTTTTGGTATTAATTATTTTGAGTGTTATTCAAAAAGAATTTAAAGTGTCAGTAAAAAAGTCATATTTTCTGTCGATTACGATGTTAATGACGAGTAAAACGTTTGCCTTGATAAATTTTGTTAACCTAAAGATTTTGTTGTTGTACTTTTTCTAACACGTTTGGGTCAATTGCGGACAAATAGCCGCCAAACGCCTGGGGTAATTACGGACGTCCGTAATTACCCCATTATTTATCAAAACCTATACCAATATTTCTGTATTTCTGTACAAGTCCGTATTTACCCCAAGTGCTAAGGGTAATTACGGACATATACGTTTTTGTTTTTGATTAAAATTTAATAAATGTTGATTGATCTTATATAAGAATTAATGCTGATTTGATAGGTAAACAACTATAGTTTAATAATTAATAAAGACAGACTGTTATTACCAATAGTTTGAGTTTTTTTTGTGATTCTGCTTACGCGTCCGCAATTCCCCCACCTTCCCCTACTACGTGTATTTAAATTATGGAAATCGCTTCTTATATTGAAAAGTCCTAAGTTTTAGCGAACATACAAAATATTTTGTAAAATATAAAGAGAAGGCAGAGTTATTATATCAATTTCTTTGAATTTGTTTCTAAGAGACTCGCGAGGAACCATTATATAGATTGCGCGGATTGCCCTCTTTTGTAAAATGAAAATTGAATCTACGTCAGCTGCCGATCCCCACAGCAGAACACCATAAGACATAATACTGTGGAAATAAGCAAAGTATACTAACCTAGCTGTGGCTATATCTGTCAACTGCCTTATTTTTCTTACTGCATATGCAGCTGAACTTAATCTACCTGAAAGAGCTTTAATGTGTGCGCCCTATTGTAATTTTCAATCTAAAGTAATTCCTCATCTAGTTTTTTGCCATCAAGTTTTAAATTCAGACCCAGTTGAGGTACATACATTTGGTAATGAGAAAATAAAATAACGACAGTCTACTTTATCACTCCGCAAAGGAAAGAGGATGGACCACGCACAAACAAAGTGCAACCTTATGCTCATAAATTAGCGAAACCAACTCCTCAGGGCATAAACCTTATTACAATCAATTCAACCAGCTAGAAAGACATCTAAACACAAGCTCAAGATAAAACGGCTGCAGTAAATAAATGTCGGACTGAAATCGGTTTTTGTGTTTACAGATATCATAAATGTATGATGCTGTAGTCTAAATATGGAACAGTGGATTCAAATATTAGTATTATACAAGACTAGATTACTGAGAAGTCAATGGAGGAAGGAATATAAACATGGTAATAAACGTGGTCGATTTGAAAAGACTAGTGGTGAATTTTTGCAGCTGGAGAAAGATGGAGACAAGAAAATGAAACGATCCGGACGAGAAGAAGAAGAGAAAAAACGCCAAGCAGTTGATGGTACAGACGCCAGCACATCAAGCTACCCGAAACTGTCAAATTTTCCCAATCAACTTTGAACCTTATGCTTTAGCGATAAAATTAAAAATCTATTAAAGAAATTTGACAGTTTATAGCAGCTTGATGCTTGGCGTCTGTAGCAGGTTAAACAAGAAGACGTAATTTTGCTTAGTACACCAAAAAGTACTTTGTATAATTTTGAGTTTATGTCGCTAGAAAAGATGGAAGCAGAAGACAATGACACGGTTCTGAGAAGAAGAGCAAATGTCTATATGAGTAGGGGAAGACCAAAGAAACGATGGATGGACTTTGTCAATGATGAAATGGTTAGATAAAGGTTGACTACCGAGATGACGACTAACAGAGAAGTATGGAAGAAAAAGACATGTTGCAACGACCCCACTTAAATTGGGATAAGGGCAGAAGAATGATGAATGATGATGAGAAAATAATTATAAATGTAGGAGTAGGAGTTAATATGCTAAAAATGCTTTAATTCTAAGTATCTAAATAATACAGGCTAAAGATCAGCAGACAGCTATCACTGAAGAGAGATTTATTGTAAAACTACAAGTGCCCCGCAGTTTCACCCGCAGAAGTCTAGATCCCGTGGGAATATCGGGATAAAAACTATCCTATGTTCTTTCCCGGAACTCAAACTATCTCTATACCAAATTTCATCTAAATCGGTTCAACAGTAAAATCGTGAAGAGGTAACAGACAGACAGACACACTTTCAGGAATGTTCTTGCTTACTATAAGTGACGTCACTGCATCAGCGTCATCCATACCACATGAAGTAAACTATCTAGTGTTAGTTCAAAGTCCATCGCCTAGATGTATTACGGTGATCTATTCATCCGTCATCGGCTTTGAATTCGACGAATCACGCGCAAACAAACGTACTGCTTAGGAAGATGTATTTCCATAGGGTTTAATTAAAAGAACAATGCCCACTTTCCATACATTTAAAAACCTGATAATGAAAGTTAATGTATAGTTATAAGGTATAGTAGAAAGAGTACCTGTAAGATTAGAAAATAATGTCATATAGTCATTTTTACGATTTAAAGTCTACAAAGGCCAAAAATATTAATGTTACTTTTTAGGTTAGGATTTGCCTTTACGATAGTTTGTTTACTTCGAAAAAGTCTAACTTTACTATTATATTGTCAAAAGTGATTACTTGCCTACCCATTTCGTTGACCGCAGTACATATATACCTACCTACTACGCCATCCAGAAATTCTGCTGGAGCAAAGATATTGTCTTGAAACCTAGCCCATCTCAGTAGTTACACACACAAAATGGCACAATACACAACGAGACGCAAGCGCAACAACGAAGTCGCAGAACTGTCAAAATATCTAAAAAAAATCCGTTTCACTCGTGCGAACTCAATTATAATCTGCATAATTAATTTATTTAATTATCATGTTATTTTGAATTGATCTGTAATAAGCACAGACTAATAAAAAATAGTTATTGATAAAATAAAACTTAAAATAATATATTAAACTCAGAAAAAGAGTTGAATAAAGCCAAGAAGCAGTGTGCAAAACGGAACGTAGTAAAAAATGAGTAGTTGGATGCGTTCAGGGTAATTGAGATGCGTTCAAAATAAGGTAATAAGACATAGATTTAGCATAAAGAAAAATTAATGAATATTTTTTTCCTGGCTTTCTTTTAAAATTGTGATTAGCGTAATGAATGTACAATTAAATTAGCTGAATTTTAATATTTATTTCATTTCTATACATTGTCAGGTGAAAAATGGGCATCCTTCTTTGCAATGTTTCGTTTTGCTATTAATACGTAAGATTTTTTTATGACGTAAGCAGTCCCAAGTCGAAGCGAAGTGAATGTATTAAGTCTAATTATTTCACATTCAACTGGTGACACTATTCACTGCATTTATTTTACATAATAACAGAGGTCGTCGAATATCTTTGCTGACCATGGTGTTAACATAAATCAAGCCTCGAAACACGATTAATTATAATCTACAACGACCCGCTCCTGCTTCGCACGGGTTTTACGACGTAGCAACATCCAGCTAATATAATAAATATAAATGAATTACACACATAAGTCCGGCACCACACAGACTTACTAAGAGTCTTTGTGGTGCCGGACTAGTCTGTGTGGTGCCGGACTTAAAGAATAGCACCACCCCTTACTTCCCGTGGGTGTCGTAAAAAGCGACTAAGGATCGTACCGGAGAATGGGCAGCAGCGTTCTCTATGTATTCCACCATCATACCATACTGCGATCGCCAACCCGCCTGCCAAGCGTGGCGATTATAGCAAACCCTCCCAAAATTGGGGGAGGCCTATGTCCAGCAGTGGACGTCTATATGCTGAAACGACGACACATAAGCCTTCCGGAATAAATTCTCTATATGATAGTGAAAACTGCATCAATCCGTGGAGTAGTTTAAGAGAACAACGCGGTCATACAGACAGAGACTTCAAATTATAATATGTATAGATGGACGGCACCACCGAGGCTGGCCCAGAAGAAGGTGGCGAGGTGATCTATGGCGTACCGCATGGATCGAGAGGGCTCTAGAAAAAGATGTATGGAAGGATTCTCTCAGCAGTAAACTGCCCTCAGTGTAAGTGTAGGTAAACTAAAAAAATTAAAACGTTTGCGGTCGGGGGACCCCCGGCCCATAGGACCCAGTCCCTCGTCAAGAATGAAGTTTAGTACCTTCGCGATACTTGTACGCGCACACGCTCGTATATAGAAAGAGACAGAGAGAGAGAGAGAGAGAGAAAGTGTGAATTTAGTACCAGTTTTGAATAATAATAATAATAAATTTATTAAGACACATTTTGATGACGTGTTATGAAACATACAACAGCAGACATGTTACAAACAGAAGATAATAAAATAAAAACAAAAAACGAATAATTATAATTAAAGATATAGTGCAAAAAAGTAGCGCTAGGATACCCTGTGTCGTGGGATCTAGTTATTACGGCGTTAATGAAACATGCAAAATTACAATTATAAGGTTTGTGTAGAGTGTAGTTTAGTGTAGTTTGTATGTACGTATGTTTGTGTTAAAGGAATGTGTTACACCTGGGTGAGTATTTTTGCGAGGGACTTAAAGTATGGGAGTCAGGCGAGCTTCAGTCCGTGCATAGTCCTGACTTTTATTTTACAAGTACGCTTTGAGCAACTCACTATGTCCAGGGTTTTGTTGATGTGTTGATAAATGAATGGACCCGTGTAACTTGGAGCTCTTTGGGCGAATTTAGTGCGAGTAGAGGGAGTTTTCCATTTTTTCTGTCTGCATGACCTAGTAGTTTTGGAATACACAGCCATCTAGTATAAGTTTTTAGAAGCTCTCATGAAGTGAAAAAGGCGACAATTTTGGATTTTCATTTTGACCTGTCTATAGGCTTTAGCTGTCTTGAAAACTATAAAAGTCGCGACACACATGATGACAAATTTGAAAATGTTCGCAGCCGCCATCTTGGATTTTTATGACGACCCCACTATCGGCCTTAGCACCCTCGAAAACCATGAACACTATCTCTCTCTCTATTATATGAAAGAGAAAGAGACAGAGAGAGAAAAAGTAACGCTTTTTCGTTACGTGAAGATTTCTACCAGTTCAACCGCAAGCCGGATAAAGAACTTCGTTCCAAAATATAATTATAATATGCATAGATGTTTCGTAACTCTCTTGAGAGTTGGTGTGTGTCGTAAAATTTCAGCCCTCCTCGATCCCCTGCTGGTTCGTCTTCTGTTTTAATCTCTGTCTTATCCACTTTATCTTGGTTTCTCTTTTTGGCAGGTAAGTACCCACGGTCTAGAGAAAATAAACGTTTACAAAATTAAAAAAAAAAAACGAGTGTGCTTATGACCACACGACTGAAGTGAAACTTAAAGAGAGAAAGAAAATGTGCGTGCGCACTGCTGTCTCTTGCTTATATCCCCCACTTAACTTCCGTTCGCCTTGCCCGATCACACTTTTCGTAACGCTTACGTCACGCGTTCGCCAGCTTACTCGCCAAGTCAAGCGTGCGTAAAGAAGTTTCACTTCAATAAAGTTTTATTTTTAAACATGATTCTGATCCCCGCTGTGAAATTTTTTTTCGTCAGTTATTGAAACTTTTTTGATAACTGACGAAATATTTCTACGGGGTCCTAAAATCGTGTTCTGAATCAATGGTAACATGTTGTAAGTCGATGGGGATGCCACCCTGTACTGTTGTACTTTTGAAGAAAATCGCGTAATTTCCTCACTTGGACCAAATCTCACCCGGCAGACAGTAATTATTAAAGAAGTTCGCGTATAGACGGGAAAGGTAGCCGTCTTCAATTAAAAGTTTAGCTTCGTCTGCTGCCGAGGTTTTGTTTGATATTTCATAATCTTTCCCAGAACATGAAATTCTAATAAAATATCTGTGGCCCTTTTTTCGGTTTCCAGTCTAACCGGCTGCAGCTGAATACCAGTATTTCACATGGAGTGACTGCCTATCTGACCTCCACAACCCAGTTACTGGGTAATACGATACCTCTTGGTAAGACTGGTTGTCAGACTTTCGGGCTTCTGACTACCCGTAACGACTGTCAAAGATCCACGAATGACAGCCGGGACCAACGGCTTAACGTGCTTTCCGAGGCACGGGTACGTAAAGATGGCCACCCATACACAGATCAACCGCGGCAAGCGTAGCTTAACCTGATCGATCGACCTGTGCGGCTGTTATTATTTAGCCGACCCCAACATAGTTGGGAAAAGGCTAGGTAGATGATGATTTATCTGTCACCGAACCCGTTAGTTTATAATCCATCTCGATTGCCGACAATTTACAATCTCGCGAGTTAGATTATAAAGTAACGGGTATTCACAATCTTAAGGTGAAATATCCATGGCTTTCCATCAGGCACGATAGAAGAAAAGAGTAGGCCCATTCAGCAATAAAAAAATAATAAGATGAAATCGCAAACACTTTTCTTAAGTAAAAACATAACATAACATCACGCCTCTATTACTTGAAGGGTACTTGAAGGGTAGGGCAGAAGTGTACTGCCTTGTAAATCCGAAACAATGTAGGTATCTCAGAAGTACCTATTTCGTGAAAAGGGCTTTTAAAACTTTCTTTGTCTTTGGTAGGTTATTGGAAATATATTTATAACATACCAGGACCTCCTTCTACATAGTATAAAATAAAAAAGTAATAATACAGGGCTATGTAACTGCCTCGAAAAAATCAAATGAGCGCTATTAAAGTAAAACACTGTAACTCGAGTTGCAGTGTATTGGATATACACGACAGTGTATCTATAGTACACCCCCATTTCACCAGTTATGTTTAAGTCCCATGTAATAGGGGGCGAGCCTATTGCCATCAACTGGGCACAAATCCAGACTCCAGGCTGCTACTGAGAAATTCCAGATGGAAAAAACCCAATAACGCTTTGCACGACCCGGGAATCGAACCCAGGACCTCATGTTCAGCAGTAGAGGTTGGGATCACTAGACCTACGAGGCTGTGTTTTTGTTTCAGTAAAACCTGTTCTCAGAATACCTTATAAATAATAAACATTAATTACTAACCTTAAAAAAACGAAAGCTCAAACATCATACCTAAAATCCATCAAAAGTTTCAATAACATTTTTAATTTCGACGAAAAAACTCAATATTGATGCGAAAATCTGTAACACGACTCCCTGACGTCACCACTCAGTTAGTGACGTCATGAATAATGAGAGCCGTACGTGTGACGTATTATGTGCAAACACAAAGGGTTTTTGCACGAAGGATTTATTTAATGTGAAATTAATTTGTTTTACCTACGGAATATTTTTGGGGTTATAATGAATTGAAAAATTATAAGGTGGCCTTTTAATTTTAATCAATTAAATTTTAATAGCGTGTCTCCTTTTAAAGGTAATAAATATGATGAAAAGACTTGAAAGGCTGGCATTGTTTCATGAAAGTTCAAAGTCAAAAGAAGGATTTTACAGATTCTTTGAACATGTACAATGGAATTAGAGACAATTATAGTCGATTATTTTTTCAACCAGTAGGTATTGTCCCACTGCTGGGCAAAGGTCTCACAGCTTCCTGCTCTTCCCTGTGTGTTGGTTTCTCCAGCCATTCTCCCATAAACGCCACCAAGTCATCACGCCAGCACATGGCGACGACGCCCGTTTTCCAGTGGGGGCCAGAAGACGGACGTCGTCGCCCTGCGTGACGATTCTAGGACGACACAATTTGTGGTCTTCCGTTGCGTCACAAATTCATTCACCATAGCATTTAAATAAGCTTCTACTCAAAAAACAATGGCACTCCAGGAGTGGCGATAGAAGTGAAAACTTGAAAAAGCATAGTAATTTTATAAATATGTTTGTAGGTCATTCTTCCCAAAGAAAATGTGCCACGCGTTGATGTCTTTATAATGGCCAAAACTTAAAACAGAGGTGTCGGTTACGGTAACAGTGTCGCGAGTTCAATGGTTTTTTCCCATCTAAAAAAATTGCCCAACGCACTTATAGAAGTTTTCACTTCAATAACTCGATTGTACTGATGCTTTGAACAGGCGACCTCTAAGGTCTAACTCTTACTTATTTGACGTGAGGGTATTTCTAGAGCAGTGGTAGCCCAATGGTAGCCAAGTCGTGGGTTCGAACCAAGGCAGGCGCTTAAAAAATACAACTGGAGGAAACAAATCCTAGAACCAAAAATTCAAAGACATGTGACATCCACCAACCCGCACTGGACCCGCGTGGTGGATTACGGCCCACTCCCTCTCCCAGAGCGGAGGCCTGTGTCCCAGCAGTGGGAACGTTATAGGCTGATTATGTATGTAGGTATAAAAGAGAATCATCATCATCATCATCAATTCAGCCGAAAAACGTCCACTGTTGGACATAGGCCTCCCTCAAAAGGGGGGGGGTTGCCATAATCGCCACGCTTGGCAGGCGGGTTGGCGATCGCAGTATGGTATGGTGGTGGAATGCACTCTATGCATTCCACCACCATACCATAACCCACGGGAAGTATGGGGTGGTGCTATTCTTTAAGTCCGGCACCACACAGACAACAAAACAAAAAACAAAAGAGAATCATAGAACATTATAAAACAAAACATCATACATTTTGTTCCTCTGAGAAAACTATTCAAATGGTCCAAGTTTTATCAGTACCAAGCAAGCTGTTTCATACTCAAGCAATAAAAACTAACTTTTGCTCTTCATAGTATTCGTTTAGATAACAGTTTCATTTGCAGTAGCTTAGGTCGGCTAATTTAAATTGTATTGTGTGTTTATTCTGTACAAGAGGTGGGTAAAGTCGAGATTTTTTTATAAACGGGTTTAATTATAAGAGAGAAATGGTAAACTTGTCAAGAAAGATTTTCTTAAAGTCCTATACTCCATTTATTATAGCATTAGAAAAAAGAGGCTCGTAGAAGCAGGAATGCAGAACATTTTATTTCATAGTTAAGATAACTGATAGATTTAAGACAGTACTAAATTAAATACTTAGATAAACGAAATAAAAGATTTTTTGTAAATTATGCTTTATTTATTAATAATATCTTCATCACACATACTTACATTTTACACCAAAACGACTGAATAAGACAACCAATCACGTCATGATGATTTAAATGTAAGTAATTAAGATTATAGGAAATAAAAGTCATGTTTTAACAATATTTTAATGAAAATAATTTACAACACACTATAGTTGGTGTAACTTCTTCGTCTTCATCATAGAATTTAGTCACTATCATCAGATGATGAAGATGAAGAAGTTTCACCGACGTTAATTATAAATACAACTCAATTATTCCGTACCCCATAGAAAATTTCACTGCTGGAAATAGTTCTCATTTCTACTATAAAAAGTAGCAACAAAATTTTTTATAACTTTAAAAGTTCGCTTTGCAATGCAATGTAATATTACTTAATTAATAGTCAATAACAATGAGGTGTTCATTTGCTAATGGTCAGGGCAGTCAACAAATATATTAAAAACAAATTAATGCAAGTAAATCAAGTACATACCAATATGCCCAATTATAAGCCGCCTTCCTTTTTCCGTCTAGTTCTTTAAACCAGTGGGTAGACCTTCCCGATGTGCTTGTTTCGAAGACTCAATAGTGGTGTCATGCCATACTAGGCTTTTCGTGTGGCTTGTTATGATAAAAGGTTTAAATACAATTTTCACAAAACAAATGTATGAAATAATGTTGCACTTTCCTCTTATTTAACTTTATAATTAATCATAATTAGTCATACACTGTTTGGTGCATAAAAACTGTTAAGGGCGTTTACGCCATACGGCATTTCATACAAACTTTCAAGCCCTTATTTTTCGAAATTAATGAACCGATTTCAATGAAACTTCATACGTATGAGCAGGATACAAAGGTCTAAAAAGTTAGTAGAGAACATTTTCGAAATGTCTTATTTAAAAAAAAAAATAACTGAAAATATCTGTTTCTATGGAAAATTTAAAATCGGTCTAATTTGGCTGTAACACTAAGTATTTTTCGAAAAATGTTGTGTTAAATGTTCACTCATTTCGGAAAATAAGGGTTTGAAAGTTTGTGTGAAATGCAGTACGGCGTAAACGCTCTTAAGATATTTAGAAGCACTGTACCTTCATTTAGCCAAGTCTCATCTAAATAAAATATTTTTCTTCCTTCATTCCGTAGCCTTTTTATTTCATGAAGATATTTTACTCCATAGGACAATCTCCTGCTTGTAGGAGTATATGTGTTCTGTGCCTGCTTGTCTATGAGTGCACTTTTTCTGCTCCGTTTGATATAAGTGAACTTTATTTTATATAGACTGCTTCTCTTAAAATCTGGCAGAGTATCGTCACTGTTAACTGCTTCCAGTATCTTATCCAAGGTGGGCAACTCATTATTAAAGAAGAAAGAATGAATTTTCCTGATTTTTTTTTTTTTTTTTTTTTACATCACGTTCAGTGGAATACCACTGAACGTGATGTCATCAAAATCATCACGTTGCATGTGCTTCCGTTAGCGAGGTTTGAGGATTGAGGGATTTGGGATTTAGAGATTGCAGGCAACCTTTTATGTTGTACTCATTGAGTATATTGTACACAGTAACCCTAGATACGCCTGTAAATAATAAGTAAAATATCTGTTTTATCACAATACTTTAAATTCTTTCAAATATTTTTATTGTAATAATTTTATGAATCATCCTAACCGGCAACTTCCGCAGTTTTATTTATCATCTCAGTCTTATAACGAGGAGTATCTGCAGGCCAGTACTCCTTAAATTGCTTGAAAATATTTATCAAGGTTTGCTTTTCTACAGCACAAAGTCGCAATTTGCTTCATTCTCTTCTTCTTAGGAGACATTATTACGTCGTCGGGGTCAACATTTGGACCACGATCCACGACGACCACCAACAAAACAATAACAAAGGATAAAAAGTAACAAATAACAACAAAATCATTTATGTTATGACAATCACAGAAAAAAAATATTTGCGTCAATTTCACAGACGACGTAAACCGTTAAAATTAGAAAAACCCGGCTGTCAGAGCTTATGAAGTGATTATTAGACATTTTAGATTTGGTAGGATTATAGTAAAACGAAAAACGTTCCAGTATTGTTCATCTCTGCTTCTTTTAGGTTTTTAGGATTGACACTGTCATTTTAAATTGGAATGAAATAATATAGCTAAATGAAAGCCACTTAATTTCTTATGATAAAATGTTAAAATGATTACAATAAAGTGTGACAGCGGGTATATAAATCGATTTTAATAAATTTGGCGTCAATCGTAACTGTAACAAGCTTATTGTACTTTTGCTATAAAGTGTGCATTAAAAATAACCTTTTTTAACTTCTGTCTAATGCTATTACAAATGGAGTATAGGTAAAGTTGGAAAGCTCTAATGTAGTTGAGAAAGTCTAGGTCTAGGGATGCATGAAGAAGTCTCCTCGTGTAGCACAGTTTGTTCACTCACTCAACTGAACCGACACCCAACACCTTATTTAACTGGCAAATTCTTCCCTTGCGGTGGTAGGGCTAACGCCCGCCTGGTTCGCGAGCACCAACTGCTTCGCGTGCCAAAAATCGCAACAGCTTACGTTCAAAAATCGTAAGCCGCCACATTCGCGCTCAGTCCTGTGTACTGGCTGGCTGGGTACTGAGTAAGCGCGAGCTTGTGATGTCATAGTAGGTAGTTAAAAAATGGCACGCTTGGTTTTCATACAGTTCGTGATACTTGCGTTATTTAGGTCTATCTATCTGTGGTCAAGAATCATGTGCTGAAGAATTCATGGTTATAGTTTTCATGTGGATGTCGCTGCCACCCCGTAGGTATATGATTCTCATTCTGGGCACCCGCATTTTCCTAAAGCAATATCGAGTCCATGAGCTGTGAATAATGCTGACCCACAATAGGTACTAGGATAAGCCTAATGTCCTACGGGCCAAGATAAGCTTCAGTGCCGTCAGCAGGTTCTAATTATATGCATTCATATTGCCAATCTAACTGTCATAATGTGTCAGGCACAGACCTTGTCAATCTATTGGATGAAATTCAATGGACGTTACTCGTATGTCTGTTATCTCAAGAACGGGTCCCATAACAACCATTGTTCCGAAATACTTTATTTTTCAAAACAGACAAGCATAACAAAACAATGATTGATGAGAACCGGATATCGGTACATTCAAATAAGAAAAGAAAATATTAACAATCGAAAGGAAATGACAGGTTAATGTCAGACAATGTTTTAACTATCGTGCATTCGCGATTTATTTGCCAAAAATGTAAATAAATATGAATTAATTGAAAAAGAACTTTAACGGGGCCTGCGAATAATTTGAAAATTAAGTATTCGAAGAAACTATTGCCGTCGCGTTACCTCAAGTCTGCCCCCGTAGTGTGTGATAGGGACAGCTGCAACTCAGACCGAAATTATCACAAAAATTTTGACGAGATCGACGTTTCGTATTCACCTTTTTTCTCCTCGAAAACTGAGTCGATTTAATAATTTTTACATTAACATTTTAAGAAAGAGTATGTTTAGGTTCCTATAATTTTTTTTATGTTAAAAACTTTTCTAATTTGTCTGGTAGCCCTCTAATCACGGCGGTAAAAATAGGGCATTTTTTGTAATGTTTATAGGGTCATATTTTCAGGGACCTGTTTACAGCAGACCTTGAATTTATGAAAAATATATTTCGCTCTAGAGGCATTATTCAGGAAGGAAAAAGGGGAATACATTTGTATGGATAATGCCTACACAATAAAGTTCAGTTTACGCTACAACTTCAAACATTTTTATAACTGTGTCAATAGTGCTAGTCACTCTGAAATCAACTTAATTTTCATAGAAATAAAGTTGATATTTGTTTAACTTGAAATAGGGTAGGGGTGTGCAGCACTGCGCACTTTTACTTTACATAACATCACGCCAATAGTTCCCAGTAAATGTCTGTGTGGTGCCTTAATTAAAGAATAGCACCACCCCATACTTCCCGTGGGTGTCGTAAAAGGCGACTTAAGGTCGTACCGGAGAATGGGCAGCAGCGTTCTCTATGCATTCCACCACCATACTATACTGCGATCGCAAGCCCGCCTGCCAAGCGTCGCGATTATGGCAAACCCCCTCCAACTTGGGGGAGGCCTATGTCCAGCAGTGGTCGTCTTTCGGCTGAAATGATGATGATGAATAGTTCCCAAAGGGTTAGGCAGAGGTATTTAGCACACTCACATTTTGCCAGGTATGTTTAATTCCCATGTAATAGGGTTCCCTATTGCCATCAACCGGGAACAATTTCAGACGTATTCCACATTGGGCACCCGCTTAAATGGCACCAGCAGGGCTAGCATGGCCGGAGACATTTTATCCACGGGGAGAGGAGAAAATACTATTCCCCTCTGTCAATTTTGTCCACCCTCCGAGCACGGCGACATGGGTGGATAAACTATTCACGGTGGACAAACCAGCAAGGCTAGCATGGCCGGAGACATTTTATCCACGGGGAGAGGAGAAAATACTATTCCCCTCTGTCAATTTTGTCCACCCTCCGAGCACGGCGACATGTGTGGATAAACTATTCACGGTGGACAAACCAGCAGGGCTAGCATGGCCGGAGACATTTTATCCACGGGGAGAGGAGAAAATACTATTCCCCTCTGTCAATTTTGTCCACCCTCCGAGCATGCCGACATGGGTGGATAAACTATTCACGGTGGCAGTAAGCACGAGACATTTTTATAGTACAATTAATTATACTTTCTCCAAGAGATATACTTAAACCCACCATCTAAAGACGAGGACAAATTTCTCCCTTTGTTATGTCAAAATATCTGTAATTTTTCTCTTCCACTAGCCGCCATGCTATAGACTGGTAGGTGAGTATCCACGTCTAATGTCAAAAAGTGATATAATTCTCTTTCCCCCGTTGCCGTGCTTTGGCAGGTGGATAAAATAATTTTATCCCTTGTCAGTGGAAATAACCGGTGGAGAAAAGTTTGATCCCCAGCCCATGCTAGCCCTGCTGGGTGAATGCCCCTGACACAGCGGCACATTCACTCAGGGGCCATTTAAGCGGGTGCCCAATGTCGAATACGTCCATTTTCAGACTCCAAGATGTTACTGAGAAACCTCTAATTTAAAAAGCTTATTACACTTTGCCCGACTTGACCTGATACCATGGATGTACAATGTACAGTCACCAAAAGATATAAGTGACCAGGGTCGTCGGATATAGTTGAAGTTTAGTAAGAAACCAATGAATGTTTTCGAATTAAATTAAATTTGATAAATGAACTGTTTGTTTTCTATTAACTAAATTAAATTTTATTCGAAAACATCCATCGGCTTCTTGCTAAACTTCAACTGTATCCGACGACCTGGTTGCTTATCTCCTTTGGTGATCGTACATGATTCTGAAATTTTTCGTCACTTATTAAGGGCTTACATGACCTAAAGCGCAGTCACTGTCGGACTGCATAGAAAAGAAAAAGAAGCACGATGACACAACACAGGTAATTTGTTGCAAAATATGAAGCAATTATTTAATTACAAAAAATCTATTCTTTGGACGAAAAAATTAAAACACTTGTATTTTAGTATGTTGCTTGTAGAATAATCTGACAAAAAATCAGAATGATTGTATGTATATTAGTATGTTTTTTATTGTAAAAAGAAAGTTTTTAGAGGTCATGATTTTTTTCTATCGTATCAAATTAAGTATAGTTGTATTATGTTTTCAACACACTATCTACCTAGCATACATCCTGAAGACTATCATATATTTTTCTGATTTTGTGTACTGTAGTCGATCATATACTTTTATTGTTTCTAAAACTTGATTTTTTTGTGTTTAAGTCCTGTAAGCCCCTTAAATAAAAAATTGCTGTTGTATACATTTTGCCTGCGTAGGTTTACACTTTTCTATGAAAAAGCAGATTTTTTTTGATAACCGTTGTAAAATCTCTACGCTAGAACGTCTAGGATCAGAACGAGGCTGTCGAACGGGATCGTGAGATGGCTGATCCCGCTCACAGAAGAAGGCGTCGGAGAGGCAACCGCCTCGGCGCCTAACACGCCGAAACCCCGCCTGCATCATCTAAGGCAGGCGGGAATCTGGGATCGCGGACGATTAGAGTGAGGACTCTATCGGCCCACTGAGTGACCTCAGGAAAGACGGCACACAGTGGTCATGTACTGCCTTGCACACTTGCACAGCTAGGTTTCGGGGAGAGCCTTTTACAGTCTCCCCAGAGATGTGCTCTAACAGGCGTTGGACAGAGGGGGCTCCGGATTGGTCTTGTGAGAGGTAACGGTTCTCCTTCCATCTGCTGAGATGGTGACCACCAGGGTGGTTTTAGTGAGGTAAAAATCCCACACTCCCTGGTTTTATCTCCAAAGACCGTCTTTTGAAGGTATCCCCCGAAAACAAAAAAAAAGGGTTTCCAGAATCATGTGATGAATTCATGGTTATAGTTTGCGCGTCGATGTATACCTCGCACCCTGTATTCGTAATTTCGTAAGGACAGGCAGGCTGCACACATTTCAAAACAGTTTTGTCCGTCGCTGTCAAAACACTTTTCATTTTTGCAACTGTTATGTTGTTGTCTATCATTGTTTTCATATCGCTATGACAGTCTTGAGTCAGAACTATAGCGGTATCTACAACGCCACATGCGAACAACGTATCATACTGACGTCACGCAAAATCCTGCATCTCGCAAGCAGAGTTTACCGCGCAACTAGCATAGGTACAACGGCCCGACATTAATCATCGGACAGTTGCCCGCCAGACACAACGCCCGTCTGGTCGGAGGATCCTCCCTTTTCTATAGAGTATGAGTGAACTTTACACCCTATTCCTCATACCTCTATAGATCTATTTATGACTATTTAGTGTACATCCACGCCAATCCAAACTTAAACTCAAAGCATTTATTTCAATTAAACCAATTATAAATACTACTGAATTGTCAAGAAGTAGGTCAGTCAGAAAGATGAAGCTTGTTTCGCAATCCAAAGCCTAGTAAGTTCCTATGGAGAAGAACGGGCAAGAAACTCCACGTACACTCTTTTAAAAAAAAGGGTCACCCCCATAGCATTTGCTGAAGGTAAAAAGAGCCAAACAAACCATACATTCCTTATCTCTACAATAAGAAACCATGAAAATAATACCTACCATTGTTCATACAATAACATAATCATTCAGACGGTATAAGAAGGGAGGTGGTGCTATCACAATCGTAGATATAACACTTTAAAGGGAGACAGAACTATACTGCTATATGGAAAGGCATAAGAAAAAAAGGGATGGAAAATATCATGGACTTTATTACACGAAACAAAGTTATGGTAATAGGGACGATTTACAACGTGGATGCACGTTTTTATGGTCTTCGGTCTATTGTTTTGAAAACGAAATTATTTTTTGTCGAGGTGAGGTCTGTTTTCATTTGGATTTCTCTTGGGAAAGTTCTCTATGTAGACGTGGTTGTCAGTTTTTTTAACCGACTTCCAAAAAGAGGGAGGTTATAAGTTCGACTTTATATATGTTTTTTTTTGTTTATGTATACTAATTTATCTATACGTAATTACTCGAAGACAGCTGTACCGATTCCAAAAATTATTTTTTTGTTTGAAAGGGTATACTCTCGAGGTGGTCTCATTATCATAAAGTTGGAATCTGATGAGAGGTTTCCATGGAAATCGAGAGAATCCCTCAAATTTTATAGGCAAACCTATAGCGAATTGGGTATTTTTTAAAGTAAATTGACCATTTGCTCTTGGAAATCATCATTTGGTAAAGTGGAGCTGATGATGAAGACCACAGATGGCCATCGGAACTACTCGATGACAAATATTTCACGGGTTGCGATTCCATTACATTATTAAGGTTGCTAATAGGGCTTTCAATCCGGAGTTCCGGAGTTTCGTAACTCCGGAGTTTCGGAGCGATTTTAAGCATTTTTCAAATCCGGAGTTGAAATAGAACACCGGAGTTGACACCGGTTTTCAAAAACCATGTAAACATTATATAAAAAACGACGAAAAACGCATTTTAATTCTTGAGCGTAATAAATAAGTTGTTTGATTCCTTCTTAATTCCTTAGCTCAACACTTCGGTATTATTCGGTAGTTCGGTAGCGCTCTTCGGAGTAGGATTCGTAAGAGTAGAAAAAGCAATTTATGACAATGGCGGATGCAGAGAAAAATACCTTTCAGAAGCGTACCACTATCTGCTGTGTGTCTTGCCGACGAGGGTGGAGTCAGAACGAGCATTCTCGGCAGCAGGCTTTTTCTGCACGAAGCTTAGAAGTTCTCTTTCTGACTCGTCTTTAAATGCCTTATCGTTTCTCAAAACATATTACCAAGAACTTCGATCTTAAAAAAAGTTGATTTTTTTGGGTAAGTGCATGATTATTCTTTTTTTGTAACTTGCCAAACAAAAGTTTTTATTTATGATTGTTGGTTGTTTTAATATTTTATAATGCGTATTAGTTGTCTATTGCACTCCAGAGCCACAAGATACAAGCGATGCTTAGTTTGTGGCTTACCGAATCCGTCACATTGTATTTTTACTTTTTGATGAATAAAACTTATTATAACTTATTACTTATTATTATAATCTCTGTCTGTCAGACAGTAATTTTTTGAACAAAAACACTGATTCCTTAATAAATAAAACTTCTATTGATTAAAATAAAGGGCCTTTTTATTAATCTTTAAAAAAGCTGTCAACTCCGGAGCCAACTCCGGAGTTCCGGATTTGATTGCTCAACATCGTAACTAGTTCCGGAGTTGATAACTATCCGAGTTTGAATGCCCTAGTTGCTAAGCAATTTATGCTCGTCACAATGCGTATGGTGAGTGGGTAACGTCGCAGCAACGGAAAAAGCAATATTTTGTAACATGTGATGAGCAGTTGTCTAACAATTAGTGTTATATGAATTTATGTGGGGTAGATATACATAACTCAAAAGTGAAAAATAAAAACTTTTTTACAAAAAAAAAAAAACGACTTCCAAAGTCGGTGTCAATAAACGAAAATGCGGAACCAAAGGCACCGACTTCCGAAATTAAAGTTATTTTTCAAATTGTAGTTTTTTTTTTGGAAGTCGTTTGGTTGACGTGGTTGTCAGTTTTTATGTTTTGCTGTTTGAACTCCGTCATTTTTATAAGAATGGCAGACTACACATGTATAGTCAGATAAACATGTACAGTCACCAAAAGAGATAAGTAACCAGGGTCGTCAGATATAGTTGAAGTTTAGTAATAAACCGATGGATGATACAAATGAAATTAAATTTGATAAATTAACTGTTTGTTTTCTGTTATTTAAATTAAATTTTGTTCGAAAAATCCATCAGTTTCTTACTCAATTTCAACTACATACGACGACCCTGACTACTTATCTCCTTTGGTGACCGTACCATACGAGATACCACACGGCAACAACACGTGGACCGACACTTATTAGTATGAAAATGAATAGTTTATTCACACGGATACAGCCGGAGTAAATCTGTCTGCAAACATTACGCACCTTCGGTAGAACAAGGGCATAATTGCAGTTTTTGCTATTTTACAGGAGAGCTATTTTAAGATATTTATTGCATTCAGTGAGGTCTTGCTCTGTTAATATTGCTCGAAAGTTTTTCTTCTTTGCATGATATAAACTATATACTATATCCTTTTTAGGCGTATAGTTAACAAGAATTAAGAACTTTTAGTTTTTTTTCAATTAATTTTAACTTTAAGGAGCAGTAAAAAGGCACCAATAAGACAAAGTCACTATTTTCGCCTAGCGGATTTTTAAAGGAATTAAATGACTGTCTTTGTTCCTCCAGTTCAAATAGCATTTTTAAGGCATTTCTGTATACTTAACTCATTTTTGCAATTTTTGACAATTGTGCCCTTGTTCTACCGAAGGTGCGATTAGCCAACTACTAGCGTTTGGTCACAAAGTAGTTACGATGTGGTAACGTTGCGGCGCAACCACATCGAAATTTTCTAATTAACATCTTCATCATCATCATCATTTCAGCCGATAGACGTCCACTGCTGGACAGAGGCCTCCCCCAATTTTGGGGGGTTTGCCATAATCGCCACGCTTGGCAGGCGGGTTGGCGATCGCAGTATGGTATGAAGGTGGAATGCATAGAGAACGCTGCTGCCCATTCTCCGGTACGACCCTTAGTCGCCTTTTACGACACCCACGGGAAGTAAGGGGTGGTGCTATTCTTTAAGTCCGGCACCACACAGAACAGAACTAATTAACATAACGTAACTGAAAGGAAGAAAGGCGTAGAAATAGGTTTATTTGTCACGTGAAACACGTGCATACCAAAAAGATAATTAACACCAATCCATACTAATATTATAAATGCGAACTAACGTGCTTACGTTAGATTGACGGCGAGGCGAAAGGCGATACGATGACGGTACTTTTACAAGTTGATATGTGTGCTATGACCTTTATGCGGGTGACACCGCGGGGCGCTGCTAGTAATACATGGAATTCCAAGAAGCTGCAGCGACAGTATTCACACGTAACCACTGCTTGCCTACAATTTGTCGCTGCGATATGGTGTAGGTGTGGTACGTGTCATCGGGCCCTTAGAGCGAAAATAAAGACTCCTTCAAACAGGCGCGACACGCGATAGAATCGCGCGCGACACAGAGGCACCGCAAGTCGCGCAACAAGCGGTGCCTCTGTGTCGCGCGCGATTGTATCGCGTGTCGCGCCTGTTTGTAGGAACCTTAAAGCTAGTTCTGTATTTGATTTGGCAAAGATTTCAATGTTGATTGATAGTTTTATCATTCTTTTCATTCACTTTACCATGTTGTTAATATGCTACCCTCTGTTAATTCTGGACACCAAACCTTAAAACAGTTGGTATTTCCAAAGCTGAAAAATATAAATATTGTCAAAATAGTATTAAAGATATCAAAGTGCTGGCGGCTATTAGCTTCATGTAAGTGCAAAACGATGTAAGTGCTTAAAATAGCCTGTTAGCCTGAAAGCTAGCCTCCCTCGTGACTCAAAATAGCCAGCCGTCTGACCTTTGCCCTACCTGATAGATGGATTTTTAAAGGCAAATACAAGGCGCAGGCGCTTACTACGACTGGACAGGAAAGGCCTGCGCCTGGTGACGGGGACCATCACGGGACACTGCTCGCTAAATAAATAAATGTGCTCTTTGAGTGCACAGGCGTCACCAAGATAAGGTCAGAAGCCCTCGGGATACCTAGATCGTACACAGATGTTCTTAACAGGGCAGGAGATTTGATCAGCTTCTGGAGGGAGGTGGGCTGGTTGGAATAACCGCCGACGGCCGCCATGGCCCACGCACAATGGTCCACTGAAGGACTAAGTGCGGAAACCAAACCCATAGAACATAAAAGGCAAATACAAATGGCGCTTGAATTCGCCGAAAAGATTAGCCCAGGTATTAAGTAATGCCTACTTATACATATAGATTGGCATCCAAAAGTTAGTTGACATTTTGCCACTTCAGCTGTGATGCCACATACTCTATTCTATTTAACAATGCTAATGATCAATCAATCAATCAAGCAAACAAACAATCAAGTTAATAAGACTTCAAATAACAAATGCTGGCATAAGCTTTTTCTTTTACATTAAATAAATAATTTAAAGCATAAGCTTTTTATATTATGATTAAAAATAAAAACGGGCCAAGTGCGTGTCCGTAGTAGCCCGTTATCACAATGTAGTACGATTCTGCTGTTCTTTATTCTGAATTTAAAAAAATAAAAATTTTCATATTTTGTTTTTCAATGCAAGTCTACACCCGTTATAAACAAGCAACT
Source organism: Mesoligia furuncula (assembly GCA_916614155.1). Lineage (NCBI taxonomy): Eukaryota > Metazoa > Arthropoda > Insecta > Lepidoptera > Noctuidae > Mesoligia > Mesoligia furuncula. Next base: position 25,283,846 of record OU744802.1, on the reverse strand, counting down.
ACTTCATCTTAGTCACTTTAAAGGATTAATGCTAAGGATTTTGTATTAGGTACAAAATTATCCAACACCCAAGTTCAACGACTATTACTGCTAAACTAATAAAGTTATCTTAACCGCTATACTTTTCCTTTAAAGTTTATGAAATGCACTATCATTGTGCATTTTTGGAGATTTTTCAAGCCAGCAGTTTAGGTTTTAGAGGGGGGGGGGGGGGGGGGGGACGACGACGCTACTGGAACAAAAATTTGCATTTTAAAGTTTAATATTTCGTAAATGGAGCATTAAATCGAAAAATAATTTTAGCAACCCTCAAGTCATTTTAGAAGACATATTCAACGATGGGGTAGACGATGAAAAATATATTCATCCCCACTTCACATGTAGGGGAGCTACCCTAAAAAAATATTTTCCAAAATTTTATCGGCGTAATTAGTATACGTACTCCTACAAAATTACAGCTGTCTAGTACTAACGGCCTCTTAGCAAAACCTCGGACAGGCAGACAGACAGACGGACATGACGAAACTATAAGGGTTCCTTGTAGGAACTACGGAACCCTAAAAAAACAGTGGCACTCCAGGAGTGCCGACAGAAGTGAAGACTTGAAAAAGCATTGTAATTTTATAAATATGTTTCAAGGTCATTCTTCCTAAAGAAAATGTAAATGCCGCCAACTCTTAAAACAGAGGTGTCGGTTACGGTAACAGTGTCGCGAGTTCAATGGTTTTTCCCATCTCAAAAAATTCCCAACGCGCCTATAGAAGTTTTCACTTCAAAAACAAATAATTAGATACTCCTAAGGGATTACTTGTTGATTATTTTTATGATAAATCAAGACTCAAAATCTATGTAGGTAGTAAAAGACTGTTCTGTTATCAGACTTTTCGGCTTCTGACTACCTGTAACGACTGACAAAGATCTATGAATGACAGCTGGGAACAAAGGCTTAATAAGGGTACTACATGACGTAAAGCGCGGTCGACTGTCGAACTGCATAGAAAAGAAAGAGAAGGGCGATGATACAACGCTGGTAATTTATTGCAAAATATGAAGCAATATCTGTTTACAAAAAATCTATTGTTTGGACTTAAAAATTAAAACTAGTGCCAAAAATCAGAATGATTGTATGTATTACTCCTCGTATTAGTATGGATTTTATTGTAAAAATAAACTTTTTAGAGGTATGACATAGTTGTATTACGTTTTCAACACACTATCTAACTAGCATATATCCTAAAGAATATCATTTATACATATATTTCTGATTTTGTTTACTGAAGCCGATCATATACTTTTATTGCTTCTAAAACTTGCGTTTTTTGCGTTTAGGTCCTGTAATCCCCTTAAGGTGCTTTCCGAGGGGTCTCGCTATGTAATGTGTACCCATCCACGAACCGACCGCGGCAAGTATTGCTTTTTTGTACATTTTGTGCGGCTGTTACCTATTATCATCATCATCCATAGTCCACTGCTGGACATAGGCCTCCCCCGAGCACCTCCACTTCGACCGGTTCTGTGCTTCTCGCATCCAACGGGTTCCTGCGGCCTTCACAAGGTCGTCGGGCCACCTTGTGGGAGGCCTTCCAACGGCTGGTATTACACAGGTAGGTAAATATAGTCTATTTTCGGGCTCCAATGTCCGCAGCATAGTAAATCATTGTTTGTTATTACTCGTCTAACTCATAAACGGCTGTAATAACTATAACGTACGTTTGTTTGCGCGCTGGTAATGTAATGGTTTACGTTATTTTGACGTCGTGAGGTGAAAAATTGTTTCTAGGTCACTGAAAAGGTGTCAGATTTTCTTTTGGCAAGAAGATGGAGAGAGAGTGATGTTTAATGCAGTATAAACTTTTTATTTTCCACTAACGTTAACGAAAGAACACGCTAAAATAGTTTCCTATACACCACGATCAGGACTGTGATGTCAATCAATCTAATCTGCATTCGCGATTTATTTGCCAAAAATATAAACAATTATGAGTTTATAGAAAAACCACTTTAAATCCTACGCAATAAAGTTCAGTTTACGCTACAATTTCAAACATTTTTATAACTTTTTCAATAGTGCTAGTCACTCTGAAATCAACTTAATTGAAATAATACTAATTTGAAACAAATTTGAATAGACTTTACCTAGCCTTTTCCCAAATATGTTGGAGTCGGCTTCCATTCTAACCGCTGCAGCTGAATACCAGTGTTTTACATGGAGAGACTGCCTTTTATTTTTTTATATTTTTTGTCGCTGAGAAATGACATTACGCATCTCCGCTCGTCGAGGGACGAGACGGAGTATGTGGGACTCCCTGCCAGAGTGGCAGTATACCCACTAAAACTCAGCGGTGTTCCCTCATCGCCTTGATGGGGGGGGGGTCATGGGAACCCGGCTCAGCCTTTGCGTCCACAACCCCCCCGGCGCATGCCCGCCTATATGGCGGGCCCCGCATGTCCTCCCGGCTGGGGGGCTACGGGAATGGCCGGGAAAACACCTGGCCATTCCCGTCCGGCACTGGTGGAAGCCTGTGCAATACAGGCGAGGGTGCCCCCGCACCCGTCGCCTGCTGGCTTCCACATGGAGAGACTGCCTATCTAACCTCCACAACGCAATTACTGGGTAACACAATACCCGTTGGTAAGACTGATTGTCAGACTATTGGGCTTCTGACTACCCGTCACGACGTAGACTGGAAGCCGACCCTAACATAGTTGGGATTTTCATTCACGTTCCAGTCACATCATTCACCACGACGACGCAATATGACGGCCGCTGCAGTCTTAGGAAACCTCAGCGTTAGAGCCGTTCCACACGATGCGGTGCGGAGCCGCACTGCAAAACATCTCGCCGCACTGGCGATCACACAGGCAGTGCGGCATCGCATTGTTCTTTCGTCGCGTCGCGACGCCCCGCAGCGTCGGCGAAAAAAGTGTTGGCTTGCGAAAGTCTGTACAAAATTAAGTGCGTTGCGGCGCCGCACCGCACCTTGTGGAACGGCTCTTAGTGCGGTTTACCCTTCACTGTCAAAACTCTGGTAACTTTTCACCGTTCAAAAATAAAGTTAAGTACACTTTAACTGCGCAAGCAATTTCAGTTATGCTTGAAGTAAATGAACCTGTAAAACAATTGATCACACTAATATTATAAAGGCGAAACTTTGTGAGTGTGTGTGTGTGTTTATTTGTTACTTCTTCACGCTCAAACGGCTGGACCGATTTTGATAAAATTTTGTATGGACGTAGCTGACACCCTAGATTAACATATAGGCTACTTTTTATCCCGATATTCCCACGGGATCGAAATTAACGCGGGTGAAACCGCGGGACGCAGCTAGTTAATAATAATAGAACGACAGGCTTACTGTACTGCCTCATTGGTTTAATGGTCGCAAACGCTACTGCTAAGCACGAGGTCCTGGGTTCAATTCCCGGGTCGGGCAAAGAGTTACTGGGTTGTTTCATCAGGAATTACTCAGTAGCAACCAGGAGACTGGCTTTGTGCCCGGTTACCGTTAATATGACATTGGGACTTAAATATAACCAGCGAAATAAGATTTCTGCTTATTCCCTCGGGTTATACAGGCGTGATGTTATGGAAAAGCTTAATAACAACGCAGTACTGTTATAAATCGTAAGTAATGTTTGCAATATCGAGAATGGCAGCTAATGAAAATATTTTGACAGATAGAATAGTTGTTTTGACAGCTGCCTGAGTGATTAGTTGCCACGGCTTATTATGTGAACAAGGAGGCAAGTTTTTATTTTGTTAGGATGCCTTTCATTCTAAGTATGATCACAAGTATGAGAACTGCCACATGTTTACCATAATATTGGATTCTTTAGAATCTTAATACACGATATTAAACATATTTTAATGTTATATTAATATAACAACCTACGTAGTGCAGCAAAAAAAAAGAAAAATACGGACTGTCTTCGTCTTCGCTTTTATAATTCATAACGTTATCCTTTTATGAGTCTCCAAAGTGGCCTTTTAGGCCTCCTGGTCCTTACCGGACGGCGAACATGACAATGCTTTTGCCATGCTTGGTTCATGATAAAGTTGACTATTTTGCTATAGTTATCTATCGACCATATTCAGGTTGATTGGTAATGAGGGGGCATTCCTTGAAATGGGTGATGCTAGGCCTAATTTGCTACATTTAAGACCCAAATAATCCCCCTAATTTGCAACAAATTACGTGCCACATGTTTTAAGTTGATATAGGAAAAAAAATTTATGTGCATATACAAAGGAGATATTTGAAGGGACAAAATGGGTTGTCTTCCGGATATCGAACTTTTTATGTTTTATTTGAAATAATGCATCTCTCGAACATAAACTGCATATTTTGAGAAATCTATCTCCGCGTTGGACGTTAAACTGATACTTTTCTGATAGCCCATAAACGAATGAATCCTTCGAATAAAGACTTATCAAAAAAGTACCTAAACCTTCAGAAATTAAGCGTTCAACTGCACACAAATCACTCGTCACTCTGTACATCTTTGATGAAACATATCCATCTTCACACCTACTCTTTACAATACCACATTTTTTAATAAACCAGTGCACTAGGGAGCTTCGTTCACATTCTGCTATAAAAGCATTTGCATTAAGGAGATTGGCTACAAAGCGTGTTTGTGGGATCCCATCTTTTTTCTCACTGTTTGTATTTTGACTCGCTTTTTCAGTTACCCTAACGTGGCGCTTTAGTGTTTCTTTAACTCTGTTTAATCTGGTTGGGAATTGAGGATAGTGGAATGTGCTTTGTTTTTGTGCGAGAGTTTCTTGTTTGTAGATTGTGTAGATTTAGATATATATATATATATATGACGGAGAAGGTATAGTGTGTCTCGTTATTATCAGCCATATTTTAACTACTGTGGGCGTACTATGGGTATGTGTTGATTATTGCGCAATAGAAAAACCATTTGCAGTTCAAATCAGATTATATTTTCACGAACAAATTAATCATACTAGCGAATCACACACTGTAGGTACACGACACAACCAGATACGGGACGCAAGACAATTTCTGAGCACATGTTGTTCGTACGATGTCCAATGTCCAAGAGAGCTCCACGCTCCACATAGTTCTGTCGAGCTGTCGTCGACTCCCACGAACTCAGGTTAGACTCTTGTTAAGCGCCACCAGATGGCGCTAGCGTTCCGAATAATCAAACGTATGACCGGATGCGACATATAGTTGTGATTGTACGGTTTTATAATTTCGAATTACCGTGAACGTTCATGACATCACAATAATTTAGGGAAGTGTAAGGAAATATATGAAGACGCTTTTTTCCGTCCATGATAACGTTACAACGTGCAAGTATTCCCTTATATTTTATGGATACGTCTACGATAATATCGTCACGGTAATATTTATATTTCATAATACTGAAAGGCGATGTCAATATGTCAATTATTGCACGACTCATAATGCAAAGCATTAGAAGTGCATTACGAACGAAAAATTTTGTTTGCCTCCTTTCTGCAACTGTTTCTATTGTTATACCCCTGCCAGCGCAGCCTGAGAGAGACCTATGTCCAGCAGTAGACTGCGCTAGGCTGAGTTGATAATTGTATACGTTAATATTTGAGCTATAAATCCAAGAAAATTTGTTCAAATTCTTATAAAAAACATCAATTTTCTCACCCAAAAATAACAAAGTATTTCCTCAATTCTGATCAAAGCAGAAAAACATTACGCCTTAAAGAATTAAATTATTTACCGGAACAGTGTATTGACATCTGGAGACCACAAAGGCTTTGGGAACCGGCTTCGACTTCAAAAAAATGTATTCGCTCGGATATCGGAAAAATGTTGGATTTGGAAAAACCCCGAAGAAAGTTAGTAACATTCGAATTACTTTCAATAGGATTTCTTATACTTATATTTTTGTATCTACCACAATCCGGGAGTTTCTCAAGTTGTACCTAGATATCAAAAAGTATTTCTTCTTTAGTTTCCAGTGATTTTCTTCGTCATCACAGCTCGATAATTTTGCCTTTTTAGGGTTCCGTACGTCCGAAAGAAATAATGGAACCGTTATTTATAGGATCACTCGTGTGCCTGTCTGTCTGTCCGTCTGCCACAGCCAATTTGCCCCGAATCTAATGGACTGATCAAATTGAAATTTGGTGATACACATATGATTTATTTCTGTATCCATCTCCACAGTCTTTGTGCGTTCCTTTTCTAGATATTTTCCGTCATATCAAAGATATGCTAGTACAACGCGCCTTTGGTCATAATGTAAAAAAAAAAAAATTATGTAAAGATACTTACTTAATCTATACAATAAAAATGAAACGATGTTCCTTGTTAAGCATATCACTTCAGAACGGTTGGAACGATTTGGATTTTTTTTGTTTTAAAATGTTCGTAATAGTCTGAATCAGGTTTTTACGGACAAAATATTTGAAAAGTTGCATGGAAAATTGTGAAATTCGGGAAAAACTGATCGTCTTTTTTTCCCTTTGGGCTTTTTGTATGGACAGAATAACGTTTGTCGGTTCAGCTAATTTCGAATAAAAGACGATTTTAGAAAGAGAGAAGATTTTATTGCTTTCCGGAATTCTTAATAGACAATCCACAACATTGAATACTAATAATATACGAGGTCTGTTCAAAAAGTATCGCGACTTTTGTTTTTTTTAAGTATTTATTTATTCATGAATATCTATGTTTATCCCCTTCAAAGTAAACCCCCTCGGATATAATACACTTATGCCAACGTTTTTTTCAATCCTCGAAGCACTTAAAAAAAAAAACATTTTTTTGTGATTTTGTTCAGCTCCTCTTTCGATGCCGTCTTTATCTACTCAATCTTGGCATAGCGTTGTCCTTTCATGGGTCTCTTTAGTTTTGGGAACAGGAAAAAGTTACAAGGGGCCAGGTCTTGGGAATACGGTGGCTGAGGCAGCATTACTGTTATTGTTTTTGACCAAAAATCGCGCACAAGCAACGATCTCTGAGCAGGGGCGTTATCGTGGTGCAAAAGCCAATTTTTGTTCTTTCACAAATCCGAACGTCTCTGGCAGATTGATTCGCGCAAATTGCGCATAACTTGCAGGTAATATTCCTTATTGACCGTACTACCCTGTAGCAAGAACTCATGATGCATCACGCCCCTGAAATCGAAGTTTTCGACTGTTGTTGACGTGCTCGGGCGTCCGGCACGCTCTTCATCTTCCACATCTTCTCGGCCCTCTGAGAACATTTTGTACCACTGATAAACGTTGCTTTTGTTCAAGGTAGCTTCACCATATGCTACAGTCAACATTAGGAATGCGTCCGCGCACTTTATTTTGTTTGTCACACCAAATTTGATACAGATTCTTTGATCCATTGTTTGAAATAGGCAAAAATCGAAGGCGAGCCAAAACACGTCGAAGCAAAACAGCTGTCAAAAATTAACCAAAACATTCAAAATGACCGACCTTGACAGCATAAGTGAGGGACATGAGTACCAACATAACGCCATAAAAACTCGAAAATCGAATATGCTTAGCCCGAGGAAATTTAAAATTCGCGATACTTTTTGAACAGACCTCGTATATATACCATTGAATGAATACCACTCTGAGTTTGTTTCGGCGTTTCTCTTAGTCAGATAGGAAACGCCGACCTCATCTAGTTTTTAAAATATGATTGACGTTTAAAAATGCTTCTACAAACCTACTTACAGAAATAAAATCATTAATCATTTAATAGGTTTTCTCGTTCTTTGCCAGATGTTTAACGTATGTGGTTAACATACGTTAAATCAGTCGTGAAACATGTCCCAAACCTTGTTCCAACACAGTTCTAGTACAGAGATCATGAGCATAATTTACTTTGTACTCTCGCGAAATTCTTTCAGGTTTTCTTTCAAAGTCTTTATTGTGAGCTGTAAATAGAAGAACCTACATGTGAAATACAAACGTTTTTTCAAAAAACACCCTGGAAGGAGATATAAAAAAGAAAAAAGTGTTGGTATTTTAATGAACTTTTTAGGTACAATTTTTGCGAGTTTCTTCTCCCATACGAAATTACCTTTTGGAAGAAGCAAAAATAATCAATTCTAGTTTTTTGTAAATCTTGACTCATGACTCCCGGTGACACATTAAAAAGCGACTTTTATGTGCATATCTATATAAATAAAAGTGAATAGCCGAAATGTATTTTCGCGCATAACTTCCGAACGACTGCACCAAATTGGATAATTCTTTTTTTGTTCTGTTCGATATTGCCAGGACAAGAAAATGTCGGATATTAGAAAAACAAAAATCGAAGCTGGGGCGGACCCCTAGTTTGAAATAAATGATTTGACTATGAGTTATTTCTTATGAATTATATAGTAGGTACAATTTTCAAAAAACTCCAGGCATATACTAGATATGTTAATTCACGCTTGATTACCACCAAAAGTAGGGCTGGGAAAAGGTACTGACACATAGGTAGGTACTAAGCAGGTACATACGTTAGTTTTTATTTAGCTACATCCGAAAGTACAGCTGCTAAATGCGAAATTCCTGGGTTTCATTCAGAATTAACACCGACAGATTTTTTTGAAAACGAATTTCGGTCGGACTCTAAATTAGCTAACATAGCCCTCCATTTTCTGCAGAGGGAGAGTATCCTAGAAATTCCCAAACAAAAAACTCAAAATGATTTCAAGTTTAAAGAGAAACGGATCTTACTACCTGCAATATTTCAGTCAACAACTACAACAACCTAAAGTACTCCGTAAAGCATTCAAATTATTTATATTTTTTACAACATCAAAGCTTTGATTTTTTTATGTCTGGTATTTTCTTTGTCATTTGCCAGACTACAATGCCACGCGCCATTAGGCACACCCATCAGTTGTGAGCTCAACAAAAATATTCTTGACCGTACCGTTTTTTATTATAAACCGTGGAGAAATCGTAGCTTTTCGTCATTATATTCAAAAGAAAACGTTTTTATTTACAGCTACATTACTACCTGTCTACATTATCTGAAGGGTAAACTACAAATTTTTTCTAGTACCAATTAAAAATAAAGATTTTTATAACGATGTATTACAGTGGACCAGATAATTTTTGCGCTCCGAAATCCGGATTATGACAGAAAATGTTTAACGCAATAATCTTCAGAGTTTGAAGACTAGACTAGACTTCATTCACTCCTCGAGCATGGCTATCCAAGATGCATCAAAAAGGTGTGGTCATTTATAAGTGAGGGGGAGGCCTGTGTCCAGCAGTGGACGTCTATCGGCTGAAACGACGATTTATAAGTGATACTGACCATCAAACAAACTGAAAAACTTTCTCCGTGGACCAACATCGAATCAAAAAAAAATAAAAAAAAACAACTGCCATACAAAACTTCAATACCTACTCCATCCAAATGTATGGAGCGAGTGATTATTTTAGAAAATAGTAGCTCACCGGTATCGGGAACAGGGTCCAAGCTACCGGCGGTGAAGGCTCCAGAGAGAGGAACCTCCTAACAATGCGGGCCGTGTCCAGAAGTACCGCTTTCTGAATCAAACCCTTGATCCAGCTGCCCAACGAGAGCCTCCTTAGCTGTTGGTCGAGGCTCTTGGCTATTAACCCATTGGTTGTCACGACTATCGGCACAACGATCGCTGAGTCCACATCCCACATGTCGACAACCTCGCGAGCCAAGTCAAGATACTTGATCTGTTTATCTTTCTCGGCTTTCACGAGGTTCTCATCATGCGGGAGGGTTATATCAACAATCATTGCGCGCCGCTCTACTCGATCCACCTCCACTATATCAGGCTTATTGGCAACAATAGTCCTGTCAGTGATGATGGATCGATCCCAGTACAATTTTCTTATACATGCTGGATATATCTTAACCAAAAAATAAACCATTACATCCATTCTTGATCACACAACACTGAAAACATTACTCTCTACAAGTGACGTCACACGCGAAACATCTCAAGTCTTCCTACGCGGTTTCCTACCGTACACACTCCCGACTCCAAGACAACTACGTCACCTCACACGGTTATGTCATGATGTGCTCGCGTGATGGGCACGTGTTCACGTTGGAAACGGTCCATGAGCATAGAGAGAAAAAAAATATTAAAATATCATAAATCAAGATCGTTCGCCGTGACGTCAGAATTCCATTCAGGCGCTTCGCTCTTGCAGTTCTACTTTTGAAATTCGAATGAATGAGTGGGAGAATATGGATTCTGTTCCAGTTTTTATTTATAGTTGTAAAGATGCCGTGCTAACCGTTTTATGGTATTGAATAAACTTTTAAATGGGTATTTCTACCTGCTTTATTTTGTTTATTTTAAACTGAAAATGGTTTCTCTGATCTGTATAAAAAGAAAGTCGTGTTAGTTACACTATTTATAACTCAAGAACGGCTGAACCGATTTAGCTGAAAATTGGTGGGGAGGTAGCTTAGAACCAGGAGACGGACATAATTAGGATACGTTTTATCTTCTTTTTTTAAACTTTTATTTACTTATAGAAGTAGGGTAGGGGTAGTGTAGGAGTAGGTTAGGAGTAGGAGGGTAGGAGCAGTGTAGGAGTAGGGTAGGAGTAGGGTAGGGGTAGGGTAGGGTAAGGGGTAGGACACCAAGCGAGCGAAGTAGCGCCGGGCAGCTAGAAATAATTTATGTGACAAAACAACGTTTGCCGGGTCAGCTAGTCACACTTATATTATAAAGGCGAAAGTTTGTGAGTGTGTCTGTATTTATATGTTTGTTACTTCTTCACGCTCAAACGGCTGGACCAATTTTGATAAATTTGATATGGAGGTAGCTGACACCCTGGATTAACATATAGGCTACTTTTTACCCCGATATTCTCACGGGATTGAAACTTATGCGGGTGAAACCGCGGGGCGCAGCTAGTAAAAAAATAAAAATAAAACATTTTTATTGCAACTTTTTTTCGCGTTTAGATATCACTTTTAGAGTAAAAGTTCTCAGAGACGATCGTATACTTATTTTATTTATTTCAATTGATCCTTTAAGGTAGACTCAGAGAGTGATGAGGGCTAAAAACATAGGTAGGTACAATAATTGTCTACCTTATCGTTTTTTTAAAAGCGAGTATCGAGATCTACCTGAGACGCAACGGTTCCCCTTCCATGCTTTCCCGAAAAAAACCACAGACTTAGTAGATAGTATCAGACTGCAGTCTCTATAAATAAACTAGAAACTGACATCCATACTAATATTATAAATTCTAAAGTAACTCTGTCCCTCTGTCTATGTCTGTATGTTACCTTTTCACGCCTAAACCGCAGAACGGATTTTGATAAAATTTGGCAGAGGGATAGATTGCATCCTGGGGAAGGAAATAGGATAGTTTTTATCGACATACCTTGCGGGTGAAGCCGCGGGCGGAAGCTAGTATTATATAATGTATAAAGGGAAATAGGATTCAAATGCACAACCTATATAATATGCATTTTTTAATGCAAATTTTCCCTCAACTTGTGTTTTTTCGTGTTGTATTGCAAATTAAACTATTTTCTTTCTTTATTTTCTTTTTCTTTACTTTCTCAGTTCGCTCCTTAAAATGAGAAATCTGGTATGGTCGGTCACCCTAGTTACGGTTTAAATTATCAGAAGAAATTATTAAACTGTGCAAAGATGTATGGTTATGATTAAAAACATAATTGATTATTATTTATGTTTTTATTTTGTACAGACGCCAGCACATCAAGTTATCCGAAACTGTCAAATTTTCCCAATCAACTTTGAACCTAATGCTTAAGCGATAAAGTTAAAAATCTAATAAAGAAATTTGACAGATTGCAGTAGCTTAAACCAGAAAGCAAAATTCAATTATTATTGTCACATTTGAGAGCAGTATTCACCAAGTCAGTCGGCCAGTCTCACGAAGGCGTATCGCATTACCAAGTAACTGGGTTGTGGAGGTCAGATAGGCAGTCGCTCCATGTAAAATACTGGTATTCATTCATCCGGTTAGACTGGAAGCCGACCCCAACATAGTTGGGAAAAGGCTAGGCAGATGATGAAGATGACATTTGAGAGCAGTATTATGTCGAAGGAATGTTCCGTCGAAATAGAGATCCGCCGAACAAGTGAGATATCGAAGAAGGATTTTGTCGAAGTAGTATTTTTCGAAGGTGTGTTTTGTCGTTGTATGTTCTGTCGGACTAATGCTAGTCGACTATAATGTTTTGTCGAAGCAATGAGTAGTCGAACTTTTGTTTTTCGAAATTGGAACCGTGTCGAAACAATTAACTGTCGAAATTCTGTATGACACTCTGTAATAACACAGTTATGATAACGACGCTTCGTGGGATGTCGGTAAGGTTATAGTATGCTATGAAAGTTTGCGTGGGGTGAATTATTATTATGTTAAATGTCAAAGTTCTCGTCATTAATCTCAAAATCTCAAATTAATTCTTAGTATCTTCCTCTCTGGCTTATATATTTGTCGCATCCGGTCATTCGTTTGACTATTTGGAACGCGAGCGCCCTCTGGTGGCGCTAACAGACTCTAGCCTGAGTTCGTGGGGGGTAATTTGCTAGTGTGATTAAATTGTTCGTGAAATTATAATCTGATTTGAGCTGCAAACGGTTTTTCTTTTGCGCAATGACCAACACTACCCTACCCACAGTACGACCACAGTAATTAAAATATGACTGATAATAACTAACGAGACACACATACCTTTTCCGTCATATTATTGTTTATTTCAATTTGCCACACTAAAGCAGTAAAAACTAATAAAGTAAAAGTAAAAATCGTTTATTTCAACATTCATAATCAAACTATTATGAATGGTATAACTACATGGTCTGAGTAAACACTCAGACCATTTAATTAATTACAATACAAATAACGATGCACGAACGAAAAAACCTGTAAATCAAAACCGAGTATCCACCATTTAAAATATCAAATCGCTCAGTAGATAAAAAAAAAACCCACAGTCGACCATTCGTCGAATGTAGGTCGGGACGAGCAAGTAAATCCCTCCTTTTAAACTCTGTTAATCCCTCTGGCTTTTCAATTGTGAAACCTTTTCAGGAGGAGTATTACCCTCACAATACTGAGCGGCGCCAAGTCTTGAACGTACGCATTGTCTGACAGATCGCGGGTTTGTAACCTTTTTTTGCTTCGAACCTTTTGTTACTTGGTTTTTCATTACAGCCGTGTTGCGACAGATTGGGTTAAACGAATCGGAATGTGTGGTGATGGATTCATGTTTCTTTCATCTTTTAAATTCGGGTTTTTGCGTTTCTTCTGTGACGGAACGTTGAATTCCAGTTTTGGGTTGGAAAGGGGAGGAAAAAGGTAAAGAAATATTTTCTCAGCAGATTTCGGTCTTCGAAAATAATCTTCACTGATAATAAAGCTGAAGAGTTTGTTTGTTTGTCTGTTTGAACTCACTAATCTCTGTAACTACCAGTCGGATTTGAAAAACTCTTTTTGCATCTGATAGCGCAATTCTTGCGGAAGGCTATTGGCTAACATCACGCAACGACCCTTAGGAGACGAGCAAAATGAAAAAAAAATGTCAGAAACAACGCTAAGCGAAAACGAAGTAACGGGGCACACCCACTTATAGGATACTAGCAGCGCCCCGCAGTTTCACCCGCATAAGTGTCGATCCCGTGGGAATATCGGGATAAAAACTATCCTATGTCCTTTCCCGAGACTCAAATTATCTCTATACCAAATTTCATCTAAATCGGTTCAGCGGTTTAAGCGTGAAGAGGTAACAGACAGGCACACTTTCGCATTTATAATACTAGTATGGATGGATAAAGAAATTTCACGGAGACAAAGTGGGGGGCAGAAGCTAATGTTAATTATTATTTTTATGTTTAAACTTTTTGAACCATTTCCTAAATAGTAACTTTATTTAAATAAATTTGAAATTGCACCTTGCTCCCTACAAAAGATTGAATGGATGTGACCCAAATAACTTGCGCCGCATCCTCATACATGTTCTCTTTCCAGGCGTGGTCTAATTTAACATAGTTCTTCGGTAGAAGATCTTTCTTTGAGGGATAAGATACGGGATACTAATCACGCGAAGGCTGACTTGCACTTAGACGGTTTTACCTTAAAAACTCTTAAACTTCAGTAGTAAAATGGGCGTGCAATCATTTTAGACTGTTTTAAAGTATTGTAGTTTTGTATTGCAGTGATATCTTGCAGTTTTATTCATATGTTGATATGCTAATGAATATATTCTAATAAATACGGCAACAGTGCAGCGGCAAACGGTGAAGGAAAACATCGTGAGGAAACCGGCATGTCCTAGAACCAATTGTTCGAAGACTTGTGACATCCGCATCATTATGGCCTAATCCTTTTCAAAGGCTGGAGGCCTGTGTCCCAGCAGTGGAAACATTATAGGCTGATTATTAATGGACACCATGGATATAATAAAATTCAAATAAAATTTATACCTATTGGGTTAGTATATGACGTTCATTTAGTTACGTTCATCGATCTTTAGCTGATTATGCTATAGCATTGTCCTCCCAATCCTATAGCATAATCAGCTAAAGATCAGCATTACAAGAAAACCAGTACAAAGAAAGATTTTGAAGTTAGTGTAAAATTACAAACAAATTTTTCTTCAAATTAATGGTTAAGTATGGTTTAATAAATATTTCGTTCTATTCTTTCTACAGAATATTTAAAGACCAAAACAGGCAGACAGAGCCGGGAATGCCTATTTATGTTCAAATATACGTGCGTAGCAACACAAGTTAGTAATTAGTACAAGGCAAACAAAATGATGCATTAGCAAATTTAACAACAAATGAAAGCGTAAAAGCAAACAAACAAGAGAATACGTACTATAATTTTGCAATATTTACTTTACCTTACTGGTGATGTTCTAAAGAAAGATCAGGTACAGACGCCAGCACATCAAGCTACCCGAAACTGTAAAATTTTCCCAATCAATTTTGAACCTTATGTTTTAGCGATAAAGTTGAAAATCTATTAAAGAAATTTGACAGATTGTAGTAGGTTGATGTGCTGGCGTCTGTACGCAATACTCGCACCGGCGTGTGTGTATGAAAGTAAATAAAACAAAAGGAGTATGTAAGGATTGTAGCAGCCTAGATCACGTCCTGTAGTTTCTGCATACACCCATGAGAAGAAGACGTGAGTATGTTTTTGATAAAGAAGTCACTGTACCTACTTTACCAAAAATAAACCCAATCATAAAACAGTTTCTGAAGTCTATTTACATTTCTACCCCCGAGGGCAGCGACAGATTTGTTTCAGATAGGTAAAGGTAACAAGACAACCTACAAATATGAAAACAACCCTAACCCTCCGTTATTTAAACCTTTTAAGATATTAATCCCAGATTTCCTTTAAAAGGACCCTTTTCAAAGAAGCATTTGAGGTACTCCCACAGAATTAAAAATGTATAGATGCGAAACTCCCGAACTCATTCCAAGGCCCGTATTATATAATCTCACTCGACACTCCAGCATTATTTAAAACTAGTTTCAATTTCAACCGATCTTTTTTCTTTTTTTTAGCCTATGCTGTCCCACTGCTGGGCAAAGGCGTTCCCCAAATTCTTCCAGGAACTGTTATCCCGTGCTACAACCAGCCCTCGCGGTGCGCGCCCAGGTCATCTCGCAATCTCTTTCTGGGCTGACCTCGTCGGCGCCGTCCATCTTCCGCACCCATTGTGTGGAGATTTTTGCCCAGTGGTCATCGTGCATACGGCTGATGTGACCCGCCCAATCCCATTTGAGTCTGGCAGCCTTCTTTCCTACTCAACCAATCAAATGACTTTAAACTAATTTTGATTAATGAGTAAGGTTATGTAATATGGGCCTAAAACCCGGGTTCGAGCATATTTCGGAAAGGCAAACACAGATAAGAGTTCCGCAGGAGAAACAAAATTAACCGGCATAGTCCGAAGAATGCGGGACATTGCTCGCAGAACAGATTGCCGTTGGGGTCGAAATGTTCTGCAGACCAATAACCTTGTGAAGACCACAGGAATCCGCTGGATGCGAGAAGCACAGAACAAAAAGTTACGATGCTAAGGGGAGGCCTATGTCCAGCAGTGGACGTCTTTTCGCAGAATTAATGATAAATACAGTCAAGGTAAACACACTGACCACGTCGCTTGCGTACGTGCAGTCAACTACACATTAGTGATAACAATTTAACATAGACAGCGCCTTTATGTAGTAGTAGTAAGAGCTATTTTCGTAGTGTTCGTAAATGTAGCTTCTATGGTTTTATTACTCTATGGTACTAACCTACTATTTACTGCCTCCACTATTTCACTTTGAAGATCATACGTACCAAACAGGGTTTTTGAATAGAAAAGGATGTATTGGTTCTTTTGATCATACGGCGCCGGGTAATACTATTTACTAGTTGTTTGACGTATTGACATTTGTTTGTACCTTTATTCTTTTGAAAAGGAAGATAGTGTGTGTGTACGTGACTGAAAGACGAATTAATGATCTCAATACAATTTTTGTGAGATGTAATCGTGATTGAGAAGCTTTGACATTTTATGTGGAACGAAATGTTCAACTGCACGTTTGTAAAAAACATGCCTACTTATTTTAATTTTAGTTTAAAATAAGTAGGTAGCTTTTGTAGTAGTATGTTTTTTACAAACGTAATAATAACGTAACAATAAACGTACAACTAACGTAAAAATAAACGTAATTTGTTACGCTCGTAAAAAAACCATATTCGACTTTAAAAATATACCCCTCCCACAATTCATTTATAACTTCAAGAACAATGTCAAGTGTCAAAGTCAAATGTGTTTTAAGCTGTATTAACAAAATATTTTAAAAAGTGTCAATGTCGATGTCCTTTGAATAAACCTTCTAAACGACTTTATAGCCCCTTACTCTTACCCCTTATTGCACTGCAGATAAATATGTTTTGAACTTTTGGGACGAATATTTTCACAAACAATTATGAGTGGATAGGTGTAAAAACTGGCAACTTCAAAGCAAACTCAATAAACCTGCCATCTAAAAAACTAAAACCTAAAAGAACAAGTTAAGTACATAACACGAGTGCTAATAAAAATGCTACATACACGGTTCTCACACAAACCTATACCGGATTCAAAAAAAGAATTAAAATTCGCAAAACAAACGTCAAAACGCGTTCCACTGAGACCGAACAAACAGACAAAGTCCCTTCACAGTATCAGTGTAAATAAAACGAGGAGCTTTGAGGATTTATTTAAATTTAAAACGTTTTAAAATTTTAAAATTTAAAAACCCGGTCTCGCCTCGTGGTTGTTCACACTCAATTTGCGGGAGTGCGACGATATTGTTTTGTTTACTTGCTTGCTTATAATATTAAGGTAATGTTTGTGTTTTAAAGGACATCTTTTATCAGTGAAAGGGATTATGATCCAGAATTCTCTTTTAAGTCATCATCATCTGCCTAGCCTTTTCCCAACTATGTTGGGCTGTCGGATTCCAGTCTAACCGGATGCAACTGACTACCCGTACTTTACATAGAGCGACAGCCTATCTGACCTCCACAACCCAGTTACTGAGTACCCCGTTGGTAACACTGGTTGTCAAACTTTCGGGCTTCTGACGACCCGTAACAACTGTCAAAGATTCGCGAATGACAGCCGGGACCAACGGCTTAACGTGCTTTCCTAAGCACGGAGGGATCTCGGTATATAATTGATGGTCACCCATCCCAGACCAACCTCGGCAAGCGTTGCTTAACCTTGAAGATCGACCCGTGCGGCTGTTATTATGTAGCCAAGTGCCCCCTAAAGTATGTCTGAGAATATAAATAGAACTAATAACAGTATTTACATGAAATAGTAGATTGTTATACAAGGGTCGGAAGGAATCAATTCCTATACGAGGCATTTAGACCGGGCTATAGTCCGAGTGGGAATTGATGATTTCACCCGCGTTAAACACTCTACTTTTCATTTCGAATTTAAGGAAAGTAAAAAATAGTAGTTTTTCATTCTTTCTAAAATATTTATTGATAATAATTACATGAATAATAGGTACCTATTCATTAGTCTTTTTTAAATTTGAAGTATGGAACACACCACGTCACCGCCACATGAGTAGATTCTGTATCATCACCGCAGGCCGTTCCGCTTACTAGGGCCCGTATTATTATCATTCTGTCTGCATTCTTACTTTTACCATTTTTCATAAATTACTTAGAAAACACGACAATCTTGACAAAAATTACTAAAAATTGTGTTGCGACGTGACACTTTTTAGTGCTAACCCAACTTTCTTATTTCGATTCAATACTTGCATACAGCCTAATCGATACTCGCAGTTAAAAAATGAAAAAAAAATTGTAGAAACTGAATAAAAACTCTTTAAACTAACAAAATGGATTGAAATGTAAAGTGTTTGCAGAATAACCAATCTACCTATAGAATTAATTAATTATCATCATTCTCAAAAAAACTTCTGGTAAGCCTACCTAAAAAATGTTTACTGGGAATTCTGTAGTAAACTATTAGAAAGTATCAAAAATAAAATCCACAATAAATAATTGTCCAATAAATTAAAATAATTTTAAACAGCGATCGCATTCCGAATATAAATTCAATTATAGAAGCATTTCGGCGCGAAATTCAGTAAATGAGGTACTACCTATTGGCCTGTCTGTTATTGACAATTTCATCATTACGAGTAGTACAGTCACGGAGTAAAGCTGAATCTTTTAGATAAATTTCTATGACTTAAAATATACTAATATTATTCAATTAGGTACCTGTTGCCTTCAAGAGGGGACACTTCATTAATTATTATTTGTATTGTCACTGTGCATTGAGAGACCATGTGATTATTGTCCAGTCTCATCCAGTATGAGCCTCGGGTTTTTAAGTAAAAAGTAATTGAAATAAAAACTTTTTTACAAAAAAAACAGCCGACTTCAAAAAAAATCACTACAAAGTGAAAAATAACTGTCGTTTCCGAAGTCGGGTGTCGTTGGTTCCGCATTTTCGATTTTTGACACCGACTTCCGAAATTAAAGTTATTTTTCACTTTGTAGTGCTTTTTTTTGGAAGTCGGTTTTTTTTATAAAAAGCTTTTTTTAACACTGCTTGCTATGTAAATATCAGTGACAGGAAGTTATTAAAACATCATCATCAATATAAACTAAGTGCAAAAAAATTCGTATTATTGAAGCTAACTCAAAAACTACCCAAGCAAAGTACATAAAATTTATATGGGACCTCCGCTGAGGTATACATTATCCATTAAAGAAAGAATTTTGCAAATCGGCTTATAAGTAACAGAGTTCTGAGGTAACAAACATAAAAAAAACAACCGAATTGAGAACCTCCTCCTTTTTTGGTTGAAGTCGGTAAAAAAGAATAATTTCAGTGTCGTGCAAGCTTTCACGTAGGTATATAGGTAGGTATTCAAAAGATTTATTGCAAACATAAACTCACATACCCCTTTTGCTTATTAGACTAAGATTTACTCTCACACAAATAATACAAAGGTACTTTAGCCACCTCAACTCAGTGAAGAGGTGAATATCACCAATCATTAAAGAAGTTCAGTCACTGAACCGCTAATAATGGGCTATATCTGGAGTTTACCTGGACACATGACTTATGTATTTACGCCACCGACCTGCTGGCGTCAAACTTCATAGGATATTAAAATAGCCCCTATGACAGAACTGGCACTGCGATATGTTATTCAGCAGTTTGTTCTGGTTTCATACAGTTTCAGTCTACCTACGTCAGAATGGGTGTCTGTCTGTTGTATGTCGAACGAACGACGAGGTTAGAAGGAAAAGTTATTTGGGAATATTTGTTGGTCATTGTTCGACTTGAATATTGGAACTGTGTAAATCTTACTAATATTATAAATGTGAAAGTTTGTGAAGATGTTTGGATGTTTGTTACTCAATCATGCGTAAACCGGTGAACAGATTTGAATGAAATTTGGTATAGAGATAGTTTGAGTCCCGGGAAAGGACATAGGATCGTTTTTATCCCGGTATTCCCACGGGATCGAAACTTACGCGGCTGAAACCGCGGGGCGCTGATAGTGTGACCATAAACAAGACAAATCATTTAGATCGAAAGACCAATTAATACTTGCTTATAAGAGTTATAAGAGTGAAAAAGTGTGCGGTCAGGAACGAAGTTCCATCCGAAGAAGACAACCATGATGCAAAAAAATTAAAATTTCCGCAGCCGCCATCTTGGATTTCTATTTTGACTTCACTATCGACTTTAGCAACCTCGAAAACTATGAAAACGACACCAACGACGAAAAACTTGAAAATGTTCGCAGCCCCGTCTTGGATTTTCATTTAAACCTTACTAACGGCTTTATCACCCTCGAAAACTATGAAAACGATACCCATGATGAAAAATTAGAAACATTTTGCAGAGACCATCTTAGGTTTTCATTTTGACTCCACTATCGACTTTAGCACCCTTGAAAACCATGAAAACTATCTCTCTTTCTCATTCCCATGGCGGAGCCATAACGCTTTTTCGTTACGTGACGATTTCTACCAGTTTACTTCTACTTACCGCAAGCCGCGTTAAAGAACTACGTTCCAATAATCAGGTGTCCTATACAAAACTTTAAAACCTACGTACTCGACCCAAATGTATGGGACAACTGATAGTTTTACCGCGATTACGATGTCAGTCCTATGGAGAAAGTTGATCAGTTTGGTGGTCTTTACCACACCCTAAATTTGTCCATAACTGTCTGATACACGCTGTATAAGGCCTTGTGTTGTCATCTGACATTATGCTGAGCTGAGGCCCTTTTGAGGCATTGTTAATGTTTTTTGCTGTAATGGCAATAAACGCATTTTTCTTTCTTTCTGTACGTCGAAAAATTATTTAATAGCTGTAAAAACCCTTTAATATTCTTTCAAGGTAGATATATCTTGACAAAATATTACTTCCTGTTTAGAAAACTCTGTAGTTATTAATTTAGAACACCCATAAAAATTAATGAGTCAGTACTTTTCCTAACTACCCATGAAATCTAAAATCACATTTCAAGCTCACCGCAAAATTAGCTCATCGCATAATTTCCATGTGTTTTTCTGCCATCAAACAATCTAGTCTGTACCGCGTCAATACGATTATTTTAACTGTACAAACTCAAACGGCGGTACGTCGGACTGAAAATAAATCATCGGGCGGCAAATGGCGCAGAAACGACTAATAAAACTCCTTTGAGGTCGAACGTCTTAATGATTGACAGTATAAATAAAGAGTCTCTATTTGAGTTTTAAAAAGTGATTCTAAATTCGAAACTTGAATGATCATGTTTTGTAATCCGAATATCTGTTTTGAGTTTAGTTTTATTGTTGGTAAAGTTTTATTTAATTTTGATAGTTTAGGTTTTAGAAATTAGGAATTTGCTCTATTATTTTAGTAATGTATGAGTTAACTTCGGTAAGAGTTTTTGTGTGTTTTCGAAGTTATTTTAATCTTAACCAAGATTTAATTAATCACAGTGCCTTAGAGTATAATATACTATTTTTATAACTAACGTTAATCATAAAAATCTCATCGCTTATAAATAAATAATACAAGAATAAATGACATTTTCAACCGTTTTTCTTTAAATTGGAACCTTAAAATAACAACCACTTTATATAGCACAGAATCCACTGAAAAGTCACAAAAATGCCTAAAAAATGAACCGGTTTTCGGTTCATTCATCAAACTACCTACATCTAAAAATTAAAGCTTCGCACGAAATCCAATCAAAATTCACCAGAAAAATGCCCAAAAAGTGCCTTTCACACGAGCCTCCACACTGTATGACTTTGCAGCCACGCCGTTAACAAATGGAAGTCAACGCTGACCATCGCAACGATACAATACAGCGATATTGGAAATGTGTGACGAACCATCTGTTACTTTGCTACTGCTTTTACTGGCGAGAATTTTGCGAGTTTCATTCGGAATAGGTCGAATTTTTGGAAAAAAAGTATATTGCTAAATGTTGCTTTAGTTGTAGATTTATTTTGAATTCTTTGTTTCTATTGTTAGTACGTATTGAGCTAGCCTCGTTTAATTATCTAATGATTAAGTATACGTAGCGGACGTGTAACTAATCATGCTCGATGTAAGTCTTAAAATTCACTCTTTATCTCGCTCGCATGATACTGCTCGCGGACTGTGTGAGAGCGAGACAGAGTGCGGTGCTGGGCGGAAGGCAGCGCCAATAGTTTAGGTATTTGCTTTTTACGGTGAAAATAAAGGTAATTAAAAAAAAACTAAATAACATAAGACCTGCTTTATAGTGAGTTCAGTTAGTATGCAAAGTTTCATAATCTAATTTGAAGTATTTTTTAATACCAGCGGTTTATTGTTCGGTAACTTTGGATTTTTTTTCTATCGAGATTTTATTGAATCGTGTTTTCGTCTAAAATAGTACTTAACATTAATCCTCAACTTTAGCATATATTTGTTTCAAAATTAATGCTGCGGTATTTTCGACATAACGGAGGATTACTCTAAGCCATTTGAGGTAGTATAGGCTCTTAATCATCGGCTTTTGCCACTTTTAAATACTTTAAGCCTTTAGGTTATGCCACAGAATTAGGGTCAAAGTATTGCTGATTGTAATGATTATTTCTGTAAAGTCATATTTGTCACGGTCGCGAATCATATTTTAATCAACATAAAACCTGACATTGACCTGCAAATTGCAAAAAACGTAAGAAAATTTGGATTCCGTGGGTTATCTTAGCGCGTTCCCTTTAAATTAAATTGATAATTTTGCTATTTGAACGCGTATTTTCTATACGTATAACATCATACTCAATACTCAACATCTTTATTGCTTTACCATAATGTATACTTAGGTGGTAACTATATAATTTAGATCATTATGGACCCTGGAGGGCACAGCAAAGAGGGTTAGGAAAGAGGAAGCCCTGACGAGATATATAATTATTATTATGTTATATTAATTATTATTTTATTTATTAAATCATCATTAATTATAAATTCATCTATCGAAACTACATTGAATTTAGGTGCTTTATAATGTGCGTCTTATTTGTGCAGGATAAACAACTTTTCTTTCATTTAGATAAAACAAATCCAACTGGTTTTATTTCCAAGTCTGGTTTATAACGCAGTTTCCCTGCAAGGTTAGCCCATGAATGACGTATTGCTCACGTCATCGCCATGAGCAAACATGAAATATCTAAATAATCTATTAATAGCTTCATAACATTTTTTTTCTACCTAGACGCCAGACTTCCCTTTGGCGCCCGTCTCCATCCCGTCCAGACAAGTCAATATAATAATATAACTCATAATAAATCATTTTTATATAAAATAACGCTATGATTATAAACGATTATGGGATATTTAGGCTTGTTTTCTATGAAGGTCAGTTTAGCACCGATTTCTATGAATTTCAGTCAGAACCAGCTGGAGAATGGAGCGAAAACGGAGCCTAACTTAAATCGAGAGTTTTAAATTTCACCATTGAATAAAACCAATTTATTCATCATCAAACATCCTTGTCATTTTTTACCAACAAAACCAAATCAATAAGTAATTTATTATTAATTTCAACATCAATCATTCATTAATTTTTCATCATCATTTTTTATTTATTTTATTCTGTTTTTATTTATTTTTTGTTATAATTTATTTATTATAACTCTTTTTTTTGTTATACCTACTGCAGTAACAGCACTACCCAATCCAGATATACATGGTTTGAAGATGCTTACCTGAAAATAAAGGAAAAAATACATTATTATTTGAAACATTTATAACATTCTTCAGACTCTTAGTAAAATAATCTTTCAAATACAAAAACCCGTTTGAAAACTAATACGCCAGCCACAACTCAACACTCAAAAAAAGGCGAAAACACACTAGTAGCAGCCACATGTCCAGTAATACAATATGCTTTGATTTATGATATGGAAAGCGATTCCTCTTCGTTACGTCGTCGTCCGGAGGATTTTTCCGCTATGTTACGACGATACATGAGTCGACTGTTTCGATGTAGTTCATATATCATTAGGAAACTGTTTATTGGACTGTTTTGTTAAAATATTCGATTGTTGAGCTGTATTTTCTAAGTTTTTGATATGCTGCTTGTAAAAGCTTCAACGCAACATGCGAATTTTGGGTATTTCGATTTTTTCACGAGCAATGTTTGACATACATGCGTTTATCTTCAACTTAAGCTATGTTTTTTTTTAAACAAGGCAAGCTTATGTGCAATTTAGATAAAAGAGGAAGCTCCGAAGTTTGTATTTGTCTCTATTAAGAATCATTCTCTTTACGTCAAGTCCCATTAAGCTAACTTTACAATGGCAACTTGCTTGCTATACATACTATTGGGCTGAAAAGTAAATAACGTTAAAAAATATTGGTACAAGTACAACCATTCTTATCCCTACGGAAAGTACAATAATAATAATACAACCAATAGAACATTGTCCCATTACAATCATAGACTTCATTTCAAATTCAAAGCAAAAGTAATCGATCCGCGTTCTCCAGAGTTTCAAACCGACGACGAAACAAATGGCCAATATATCTCAAATAACAAACGCAGTAAGCACACAAATCCCTCTGATTGGTGGCATGTTTGCCCACGTCCACAAACATGTGTAGTGTGTACACTACCCAGTGCTGGGCCAATAGTTTGCGCTGCTTTGTCTTTGCTACTTTGTACGGAATGGAAACTATATTTTCTCGCTGTGTTGGGATATTCTGCGGTACTGTGCTGTAAGGATTTGATTCTCACAGTGCAAATCAATGTAGATATATGGATATATACAGGTTGAATTTTTTAAGTGGGCATGGATGGCCAAATTCGAAATTATGAGGAATAGCGAAAAGTACTCAAAGGAGTCCCGTGCTCGATTTTGATGAAAACTAAAACTGCATCATTGGAATTTTGAAAAATCAATATTTCTAGCCAGGAATCGAACCCGTTGATTTTGATTAAAACAACCCGCACTGTTTTATTACACCATTCGATAGTGTCCCTAAAATGAATCAAATTCTGGAATGTAATGACATACGGCTTTCCTGGCTAGAAATATTGATCCCACAAAAACATTGTAGAGTTTGCGAAGTCAGGCCTTGTAGAGTTAGGGCGTGTAGAGTTAGAAGCTTGGCTCTACATGAGATCTGATTACTTTTTGACAGTGCGAGCTACATGGTCTCGTCTTGGCAACATTTAACATGAAATGTTTTTGTGGGATTTCATTTCTTTTTGTAAGTTGCTTATGATATTTATACAAGTATTTTTGCTGTTGTTCATTTTTTCTTTCTTTTTTTGGGGTTTATTTATAACAAGGACCCCCTATATAAATTTTCAGACCTCTAGCATCAAAATTTACGGATTTTTTTTTTTTGGGGGGGGGGGTAAAAGTTTCAAGTTTTAATATTTTTTTGTTGCTTGTGTACTATTACTAGCTTACATACCAAATTTCAGCTTTCTAGGACTTCAGGAAGTACCTTAAGAATTTTGATGATCATCAGTCAGTGAGTCCGTGACGAAATCGGGGTATTTTAGATATCAATAAAATCTAAAGTATAAGAGCTATGCAATTGAAACTTTATAGGTTTAATAAGTCAAGCACTGGCATCATATTCCGAAAATTTTAATTATCTAGTATAATCCAAACCCAAGTTAAGAGGGTTCAAAAATACGACGAAGTGCTTCGAGAAAAGGTAGGTAGTGCCCTTGCGCTTCGCTTGGCTGGTCTTGGCGGGGGCACTCCCGTGCCCCCAGATTTTTCAAAAATCAAATGATGTAGCTTTAGTTTCCATCAAAATCGAGCCCGAGACTCCTTTGAGTACTTTTCGCTATTCCTCATAGTTTCGAATTTGGCCATCCACACCAACTTGACTATGGATAGTATATACTTCAGGAATGTAAATCTTAAACTTTAAAAAAAAAACCTTTTAGAACTACGTTTTTTTTGTTCGACTCACATAGTTCGCCCCACGTTGGACAATCCTTTTTCGCCCCACGTTTAATTCCTTATTGGCTCCGAGGTCATACAACGGTGCTTTAGCTCCAATGTTTTATTAATTCGATATTCACCAGTCCTCAGTTCCCAGATTCAGGTTGGCCGAAGCAAGGAAAACCTGTTCAGGTGGAGATTCATAGAGGACTCCGCCTTGGAGTGTAAATGTGTGCTGTTCCACAAACGATGGGACACTTTATATTGTGTCCTGTGTGTCCTGCTAGCTGCACGTTACAGCAACTGGTGGACGCTGGTGATGGCGCCAAACAAGTAGCCGAATTCTGGGCCGAGTCCATTTAGATTGCTATCGACACGCTAAGAAGAAGAAGTTGTTTTGAAACTATAAGAAACAGCATCATAGGTGCCAACTAGATGCATGAACGAGAACAGAGTTTAAAGTACACCAGTGTAATACTTTAGCGGTTTCACCGTTACTGAGTAAGAAATTCGGTTGGTAAACAAAAACCGATTCCTCGTACTAGTTATTTCCAATTTCCACCTTGCTTATTTTCCGATCGATTCCCTGAAACATTGAGATGCGGCCCACACGGTACGAGCTTTAGATGTAGCATGACTTGTAAATATAAACGTTTACCTATTGTTAATAACCATCAGTTATTGGAACCTTACAAGTTCTCGCAACGTTGTTCTATAGTTATTTGTCTTGTGTTTCAAGTAGGTCTTGATACAACAGTCTCTGAGGATTTGATTTCAGTTTTGCACAATGTAAAAATTATTAATAACTTCGGGTGACATCGGATGCAAGAGCGAGCAAAGGGCATCCCGAGGTTAGGTTTGGTTACTTTAAACCCTTTACACAGAAATAGGAGCCCCGCGAAGAGGGGCTACGTCGACATGAGAAGCAAGAGCGAGCAAATGTGAAGATAAACTGAATAATCTGATATGAGATAATTCTGAATAACTCGTACTTCAAATTCGTATTTTCATTCGCCATTTTCAATATTTGTGTTCGCCCTGTCTTTTGCCCACTTGGTGTTTCAGTACGCCATAATCAGTATTTTTGACACCCTTAGGTTGAATTTATATTCGATCGTTTAAATACTAGCCTAACAAAACACCCTTTCAAACAAAATAAGAATTTTTCGAACTAATCGGTTTGTCACGTCGGAGTACTGAGGTAAAAACATAAAAAACTGGCCAAGTGCGAGTCGGACTCGCACACGAAGTGTTCCGTACCACAAGGCGAAAACGCAGAAAAAAACACGTTTGTTGTATGGGAGCCCCCCTTTAAAAAATAATTTTTGTTTTTAGTATTTGTTGTTATAGCGGCAACAGAAATACATAATTTGTGAAAATTTCAACTGTCTAGCTATCGCGGTTCTTGAGATACAGCCTGGTGACAGACAGACAGCGAAATCTTAGTAATAGGGTCCCGTTTTTACCCTTTGGGTACGGAACCCTAAAAAGAACCTACAACCGAATTGAGAACCTCTTCCTGTTTTTGAAGAGGGTTAAAATTTTCCTCTAAGTACTGTTATTAATTACTAAGATTTGAGAAATACGGGAACGTGAACCGCGTAATTAGTATCCGTAAATACAACCATTACTCAGAAAATTCTCTTGCCATTCGAATTTCGGCCATACAAACAGCTCATCTATTTCGTATAATCATCTTTGTCCCCAAAACCCACCTTTTACATCATCGAGACGTTGGTTCTTACTAACAAAACTTCCTGCCAACTAAACCATTAGCTGGTAATGAATGTCTATCAAACATAGCCTATGGCCGGTAGAAATAGACTTAGTCTATTTGTTGTATACACAAAGCTATCCAATATCCGCCCGATTTCAGGCCCGAAACGTTATAGATCTTGTATTTTCTGAAAACGAGTTATTTTATTTCTTATTAGACATTACTTGTCATTATAGACGGGTGGTAATCGTATTATTGTTTGTAGGAACTCGACCTCAACTAAATGAAACAACGATTGTATAGATATTCTTCAACTTAATTAATACAGCAAATACCTATCAACGCTCTGTTCGACGGTTCAATCGCCAGTCGTTCAAACGCGTGCAAAAGTTAAAAACTGTCACAATTGGTGCCAAACAATATTCATTAGCTTAGTCGATTACTAGTTCAGTGACGGGTATCTGTCAGCTGTCAATGTTACCAGACGAAAAATATAAGACTGTTTACGTGTCTATGACATCGGACAGATACTTGTCACCGGTACAAATAATAACAATTGGATAACCTAAATATTATGAATATAATAATACTGTTATTCTTACATGTTGTTGGTATTTTTAGCAACAAAGCATTTATTAAAGCGAATAGATTGGATTGTTACTGTTGAAATTGTTTTTTATAGAAAAGAATTAGAACCGGCGGTGCTATTCTGTAAAAATCTCACCGTGAAAACTTAGGTAATGTGAGCGTGGAGTGAGCTGTCAATAGTGTCAATTTCTAGCAAAAACAAACTCACTTCACCTAAGTTTTCACGGTGAGATTTTTACAGAATCGACCGACAGCTCCCTATTCTGTAAAAATCTCAACGTGAAAACTTAGGCTGTCATTCCACCTGATGCTAGGGATTGACACTATTGACAGCTCACTGCAAACTCACTTCACCTAAGTGTGATTTTTACAGGATAGACCGGCTAGTTACTAAGTTTAAACCAAATCCGGAAAAGAGAATTCGCTTTATTTCTTTTTCGATGCAGTGCAAAAGTTCAACATGAAAGAAAATTCTACGGCTGTATGACATGGTCTGAAATTCTGAAACGGTAGCACATATAAAATAACATTTGAAAATATTTTTAAGGCACTCACAGAAGTCTGACACAACAAAAATGGGGGTAGAATGTCAGTACAGGGCAGAGCGGCCACGTTGCTGGGAAATATGCATTTTTGTCCAATTTTAAACTGTACACCACCCGTATTTGAGTTGGTAGTAACCACCTACGTTTGTAATGTACGAATGCAGCACTCTTTACTAAAACAAGTAATACTTTCAAGTGTGTAATGAGTCCGTCCTGTATGTGAGTTACAATTTGATAATTTACCTAGAATTATTTAGGCCTTTAGCCTAAATAATTCTGTTGATACTGTTGATACTTGTAAACCGTATTTTATAAGATACAAGATATTATCTTCGCCTTGTCTGTATATCCTCGAAACTGTAATGTTTATTCACGCGAATCCCAAATTATTTCCACGCTTTCAGGACGCTGTCCCACGTAACAGACGGGATATGAGCATACATCGCGTATAGTTTGCTAAAACTGCACTCATGCGCAAAAGTATCATCTGCATGGCTCCAACTATATTTAACAAGCTACCTAAGCGTTGGAAGGAGCTAAGTATCAATGCGTTCAAACGTCAGTTGATGGTGTTTTTATCGCAAAAAGTGGGTCTGAATTTTTGTTCGAAAAACTTGTCTGACATTAGTTTTATTATAATGTTTATTGATTTCTATTGATTAAAGTAGTAATGTGACTAAAATATTTGTACGCCAATGTATTATAAGGCTTGCATGCTCTTGTGTGTATACCATGTTTATACAAATAAATGAATCTTATCTCTATCTTATCTTATTATTAATAAGGATCAGATTGTTCATCATCATCTACTTTCTGCCCGTGTTTCTTGAGGTCGGCGTAACACCTTTTCTTCTTCCATTGTCCCCTGTCGACCGCCACGCTATCATTCGGTCTCTTCTCTTACATATCATTCCTTACACAATCCATTCATTTTCTCTTTGCCCTTGCTCTCCCTCTCCATCCATCGACATTTATATTCATCGCTCTATAAGTCACATGCGTTTTCTCCTTCAAAAGAATGATGAATATAAACGG
Organism: Mesoligia furuncula; assembly: GCA_916614155.1. Taxonomy (NCBI): domain Eukaryota; kingdom Metazoa; phylum Arthropoda; class Insecta; order Lepidoptera; family Noctuidae; genus Mesoligia; species Mesoligia furuncula. The sequence goes on along the minus strand of OU744802.1, from coordinate 25,254,040 downwards.
TCGGAGGGTTCAATGAGGTGTAAATCCGGTCAGAAAAAAATCAGCAGTGTCTGTGATGTTAAATAAAGAAACATAACCATTTTTTGAGCAATATGTTTCCCGGGATATTTTCCGGGATTTGTCAATGACAACTACGAAGATATCTCTTTAACACAATTTCCAGCGTCCGATTTTCAACCTCGGAGCAAGAACTCGTTAAAAATTCAGATCACGTCTGCGAATTGCAGGAACTATTCATCCAAAAGCTGTGACCTGTTATCCGTCGCAAATCTATGCAAAAGGAAGGAGGAGAACGAGGGGGACAGCTGTCATAATAATCTGGTTTAATCTTTCGTCCAAGTTATATGAAAATTCTTGTTTCTGAATTGAATTTTCTTGGTCTTGTAATTTTTTTTGGGGAAAGTAAGGGTTATTCCGTTTGTTCACCCTAAAAATTCCACCTATGGTAGATACGTGGAAACGCATGTTCGAAAACTCAGTCGGATTTACGGGATTTATAGACTTAGGGTGGTTTCTCGGACATGCGTTTCCGCATATACACCTTAGGGTGGATTTTTTGGTGTGGATGAAAGGAATAATCGGAAAACTTAACTTCTTCTTATAACTCTGTCGTATTGGCAGGTCCAGAATAGCTTAAGTCTTGGTAAAAATATAAGCCTGTCAGCGAGGAGGCAGTGATGTGACAGCCCAGGGTACGCCAGACGTAGTAGGTACAGACCTACATTAAAGTGTCCACCACTCATGAAAGCTATTTAAAAAACTCTCTATAAACATAGCACAGAAAGGTTCGAGTCCATTTGAAAATGAAACCTGTTTTCAGGAAATCGGTTGCAAAATAAAAGTTCCTCGAAGGGAAACCCAATATTGTTTGGCAAGTATTTCTTCGAAAAATGAGAGTAGTCAGCAAAAGGTTTCAAGAATTATGGGATCAATTTAAAATCCCAAGAGTGCAGGCACTTTTAGCTGTTGTATGCGACGTCACTAGAATTTTACATGAGGAAATATTTTTCACGTGATTATTTAAATTCAATCTCTTAGCACTATTTTATGACCTAGACTTTTGAAAATGCAAAAGGAGTTTAACCTTTTAGGTTTAAACTTTTATTTGGTTTGTTTATTTAGGTACCTAGTACTGTACATGTGAATCTGAAGGCCAACGCAAGTTTTAGAAACAATAAAAGTATATGGTCGACTACAGTAAACAAAATCAGAAAAATATATGATATTCTTCAGGGTTTATGCTAGGTATTATAGATAGTGTGTTGAAAACATAATATAACTAATTTGATGCCATAGAAAACCATCATGAATATGTTATAGACATCTTGACAGCCTAATAACCCAACAACCTAATAATAACCAAAACAACCAAATAACAACCTAATAACTTCTGCTGAATAAATTATTTTGAATAACCAATGAAATTGTTTTGAAATTGAAATAGTTTGTTGAAATAATAATTTACATTATTATTTACATTAAACTGGAAAGAAATAAAAAATAAGTATTTATTGTGACTCGTACAGGAAGATTACAAACTAAACTAAACACAGTCATAGATAAAAATAAAAAACAAAATTATATTAAAAAAAGAAAAAAAAATACAAAGTCCTGCAGGAGGCCAAAAGGCCCCTATCTCAGTATGTTGCTGCAACTTTTAAAAATAAATGTCGCAGCGCCGGTATAAGATGGTAACTAGAGGTATACATAAAAGGTCATGACGATCTAAGAAACTGGTCACCAGTTAAAGAACCAGAACTTACTAAGCTCTTTTAAGTTTTCACTGAAAGAAATAAGCAGTAAATGCAGCAGTTCAGATTAAAACATTAATCTGAACTGCTACAGTTCCATATGAGGCAAAATGTTACCGTCACGACAGTAAACTTTAACGTTTTATTTAGCTAAAAGGTCAAAAAACTAACTGTTTTATTAATTTGGTTAAATCGTTCAAACCATTGAAATTTACTTACATTACAGTAATGGTGGTTTTCCTTTTTTTTTTCGTTGTTTTTTTCAGTAAATAATATGTTCAATCATTCAAAGTTACTGTTTTGTCTTTTACTGTTTCACAAACATTTCTTCTTACTGTATAAAGTCAGTAAGTCTTAATGAAATCGCTTTAAAGTGCTGTAGTAAGAAATTATTTTTTGAGTGTTTTTTTGAGTTATAGGACACCCATCTTAAAGTACTACTTCATCATCATCATTCTCCGACCCTTATCCCAATTTATTTGCGGTCCATACTTCTCTATTAGTCGTCATCTCGGTAGTCACCCCCTTTCTAACCATATCATCATTCACACAGTCCATCCATCGTTTTTTGGTTTCCCCTACTCTTGTTACCATAGACATTCATACTCAAAACTCTCATCACGACTTTATCCTCATTCCTCCGCATCACATGCCCATACCATAGTACTAGTGTAGTAAAGTACGTAAGTACTACTTAAGAGTTTAAAATAAAATACTTTTTACCGACTTCAAAAAAAAGGAGGTTATCCATTCGTGACGTATGTACCTATGTAATATTATTGGAACTGCATTATATTCACATATGACAATCTATTAGGGCTTCCAAACAAATATACATAACTTTATAGATGTATGTATGTTTGTCCACGCATCTCTCCGGAACTTTTAATCGGATCGTGACCATTTTTTTTTTTTTTTTTTTTTTTTTTTTTTTTTTTTTTTTTTTTTTTATTGGCTTACATTTACTTTAACTTAGGGAACAGTGCAAGAGGGGTTCACATCGGCGTCGGGATGACGATGAAATACCTGGGTCTCGTCCTCGACAGCCGGTGGAACTTCGTGGAGCATTTCCGACGTTTGGCCCCCAAACTGGAACGGGCCGGGGCCGCCTTCAAGCGGCTCTTGCCCAACCTGGGGGGGCCAAACGCCTCCTGCCGGAGGCTTTACGCGGGGGTCGTGCGGTCCATGGCCATATACGGGGCCCCGGTGTGGGCGCGTTCACTGCGGCGGCGAGCCGCCCACTACCTGAACGCGCCCCAGAAGGTGGTAGCCATAAGGGCTATCCGGGGCTACCGCACGATCTCTGGCGAGGCGGCAAGCCTCCTTGCCGGACTGCCGCCATGGGATCTGGAGGCGATAGTCCTCGCGCGCCTGTATGAGTGGCGCGCGGAGGCACTACGCCGGGGGGAGGATCCGCTTCCGCGGCAAATCGCTGCGGAGCGGACGGATCTCCGGCGCGATCTCATGGCGGCATGGAAAGAGCGACTGTCGCAACCCAGCGCAGGGCACGCCGCGATTGCGGCGATAAGACCCCTCTTTGAGGAGTGGCTAGAGAGGCGCCACGGCGCCCTCACCTTTCGCCTGACGCAGGTCCTCACCGGACACGGAAGTTTCGGGAGGTTCCTGCACATCATCAGGCGGGAGGAAACGCCCGGGTGTCACCATTGCCAGGATCGCCCAGAGGACACGGTGGAGCACACGGTGGAGGTCTGCCCCGCTTGGGCGGAGCACCGCCGTGTCCTCGTAGAGGCGATTGGCAGCGACGGCGACCTCTCGCGTCCGGCCCTGGTGCAAGCCATGGTCCGGGGCGAGAGGGAGTGGGAGGCAGTCACCTCCTTCTGCGAAGCAGTCATGCTAGCGAAGGAGGTGGCGGAACGGCTCAGGGAGAGAGCCTCCCGTCCCAGCCGCCGCGGGAGACGCTCCGGGCGTCGGGAGCCGCGTGACGACTCCCGGCCACCGTAGGCGCGGGCCTGCGGGCGGAGAGTAATGGGTAGCTCACCGCCCGATCAGGACCAGGCCCGTGCCGGACGGCGCGTACGTGTTCCACGCGCGCCTCAAAGAGATGTCAGCATCGAGGAGGGGCCCCTTAGGGCCGAAGCCTGCCGGGTCAGCGGGATTGTCCGAAAGGGTTACCGCTGGCCCGGAACATAAAGGGCTAAGGAAGGAACACGGGTGGGTTTTAGTCAGTAAGAGTCTGACACTCCCTTCCGCTCCACCCAGAGCGGGAGGAGTCATTTGATGATTTCCCATCCACAAAAAAAAAAAAAAAGGGAACAGTGCAAGTTTCATCAAAATTGATTCAGTAATTTTCAAGATAAGGACTAATACGTGTAAGTGTGACGGCCTGGCTTATTGATACGAGCTACGGGCGTGGTGTCAAAGGGAAATACGATTATGATTACGAAATTTTTATTTAAAAAAAATAAATCACTTTCAAAAAGAAATTAACTCAAAATTATGAAATAACTTTAATTTCGGAAGTCGGTGGCAAAAAACTAAAACTAAAATACAGATCCCAAGACACCGACTTCCGAAATGAAAGTTATTTCATAATTTTGAGTTAATTTCTTTTTGAAGTCGATTTTTTTTTTTTAAATTAAGTACTTGTTTAGATACTTAATACGTTTTGCACAATTCCATAACAGAATGCAGGAACACGACCATCCAAACTTCATATTCCTTTCAGCAGCAAATAAATTTCGCTAGTGCACAATTTATGCTGAACCAAATGAATATTACGACCAAAACTCTGTAAATTATGTTTTCATTCCACGACCAAGTTTCCACTAGCAGTAAATATGAGCTATTCTACTAATAAACCATTGAAAAGCGATTCAATGGGACTTTCCAAAGTAACAGCACAGAATAAGTAGGTACAGAAGGTTGGCTTCGTACAACAAGCGAAAACGCTCGCGCACTTAGACTCATACTAAAGCTACCGTTTCCTAGAAGAGCCGAGGCCACCACATAACGCTCGCAGTGATGGCTGTCATGAATACTATTATTATTATAATTTATTGAGATAACAGAGATCCATTGGGTTAGTAACAAAGTCTTAACCTATGTTAGTACTTAACTAATAACACCTACAATGTACAGGTGGCAAGTGACCTCACCAACGGGCTGTCATGTCTCCCGGCTATAGCGCGTAGAAAGCTGTTGGGGCTGCCACGGAGTCTGTTTAGCAGCGAGGGCGCTCTCTTACGCCGTACAGCATTGAAGCAGTCGGTACGTGTCTCAGCGAACATAGATGACGCGCTACAGAACCGAGGCAGACGCAAAAGCACTCTAAATGCGTTGTTATACTGGGGATCCGCAGAGCATTGTAGGCCTTTTGGGTGTAGCTAAACCACAGGCTCCCCGAGTACAGCGACATGCAATATGCTTTAGACAGCGTTATTTTGACCGCCGCTGTACATCGGAAGAATCGGCGGGCCAGCATATTAGCCCGAACCGACAATGCTCTGCGCTCCCTCTCATATCTGCGTCATTCTTCAAATCATCCGTCACCAAGTGGTCCAGGTATTATGACAGTGGCAAAGATTTAAATCATTGAATTCATCTGACTAAAGATAGTCGCGTTTCTGTTTCGTTTCGACACCTCTGACACACAATGATGCAGTGAGTTGACTTCATTGACATGGAAACGCTTTTCAATCATGTTCGGGCTCACTCTTCTCAGTCTGGAAACAATTCCGCGTGACTAATTACTGTGACTTAAAGAATAGCACCACCCCATACTTCCCGTGGGTGTCGTAAAAGGCGACTAAGGGTCGTACCGGAGAATGGGCAGCAGCGTTCTCTTTGCATTCCACCACCATACTATACTGCGATCGCCAACCCACCTGCCAAGCGTGGCGATTATGGCAAACCCCCCCAACTTGGGGGAGGCCTATGTCCAGCAGGGGATGTCTTTCGGCTGAAATGATGATGATGATGAATTACTGTGAGGCCAAATCTAGCGATTTAAATCTTTGAGCAGCGGGGTTAAACATTGCGGTGTCAGAAACACTAGTAAAACACACCAACTTAGATTTATAAATAACTTTTCAGTGACGTCATTCGCCAGTAAATTGCAGTAGCAGCCAGCGCTCTTATAGGAAACCATAGTTACGAAGATTCTAAACAATAAACAATTGCCATTCGTGAGAGCGCTTGCAATCGCTGTACGTGAAGTATGTCTATGTGTACGTGGGTTTTCGCTCATTGTACGTTGCCGACCTTCTGTAGGTATTATTCTGTGTTAAAAGCGTGCCAATGAATTTAATTAACTGTTTCAATTCGATTTTATTCCGTTCCTTCTTTGATACAAAGGTTCCATTTTAGATCGGAAAGTTCTTTACGAGTTCGGCGTTGACATTCCTTGTTTTCGTGTAGAGCTGTCTTCACAATTAGTATCTGCTCACAGAGGAGACATACATTGATGTATGAAGGTTTTGAAGTTTTGAAAGGTGAAGGGAACGTTGGCGATAACATGTTTTAAATGAGGACGGTAAATACTTGAACATTTGGGAAGTTCTAAAGAATTGTTTGAAAGTTTTATCATCATCATCATCAGTCAGACAGAACGATAAGCGAAAACGAAGTTGTACGGTATGGCTTGTACACTGTTTGCTGAGTTTGTTGAAATTAAACTACTTGCAGACTTTGACACTGTTATGTTTATTAGGACGTTATAGTTAGTACACAGTTTACGAGTATATCGTTCACATAGTCCTTACACGGTTATATATTTGGTCACACGGTTTATAACATTAGGCAGTAGTAGTATATAGAGCACTGATGAAGAACTAGTTACTGTGAAGATGGACGGTGGACCACGGTGGAAGTATTTAAATGAAAATACAATTTTCCACTGTCCAACATAGCGAGTACTGAAGTCTACTCGGCCTACTGTCTAGTACCAGATCTGAATAGGAACTGACTTTGTTTGGACAAGCAAGGCCCACTTGTATGCCCCAGTAGCGTTAGTTTCTTTCTACCATTTCCCACGCTTTGGGCCTCACAACAGTACTCGCTACGCTATTGTATATTAGAAGATATCGTAAGCACATTTGGTGCGGATAACAATGTCGGCACAAAACTATAAACCACAATCTATTATAAAGGTTTCTAAAGAAATGCTTATTTCTATGAATGGGCGCAGGCAATAGTCTTTCTTCACATTCAACTAACAAACATGAAGCAACTTATAAAACAATGAATTTTACTACGAAAAAAAGCAAATACAATACGTGACCCAAAGTTCCCGAACGCCGTAAAGGTCTCAAACATCTGGCATCATCTACTTTCTAGAAATGGTTATTATCTATATAATGGTACCTATTTGTTGCCCAAAGATAAAAATAACACGTGCCTATAACTATTTTACAGATTATAAGTAATACTCGGGGGCAGGTGATGCTATGCGGGCAAATCAAAAATTTCACGCGGACGAAGTCACGGGCAGAAGCTAGTATAACATAATCAAGCATAAAACAAGTTTATAATAACTAAATACTTCAAAACTGTTTAAGTAACTAAGATGTACACTACATAATTTTAGCTAAAGAAGTTTTTCTTTGAGGGTATTACAAAGTTCCCAAGTAGTTTTTAAGTAAGTAAGTAACCCTTTTTTTCAGGGGCTGAAATTGCTTTTTAAATTAAAAGTGATGTGATAGTATCTAAAAATGTTTAGCGTAATAGAATTATGCATGTAATCTTAATAAGAATCTTTATAACTACCTTTTATGACTAAGTGACCTGGTTATTTTATTAAACCATACTTAGCCATTATTTTGAGGGGCCGTGGATAAATAATAACAGCCGCACAGGTCAATCGATCAGGTTAAGCTACGCTTGCCGCGGTTGCTCTGTAGATGGGCGACTATCTTTACAAACCGTAACCCTTCCGTACCTCGGGAAGCACGTTAAGCTGTCCCGGCTGTCATTCATGGATCATTGACAGTCGTTACGGGTAGTCAAAAACCCGAAAGTCTAACAACCAGTCTTACCAAGGGGTATCGTATTACCCAGTTACTGGGTTGTGGAGGTCAGATAGGCAGTCGCTTCATGTAAGATACTGGTATTCCGCTGCATCCGGCTAGACTGGAAGCCGATCCCGACATAATTGGGAAAAGGCAGGCAGATGATGTATTAACCATTATTTTGTAGAAAAATCACTTTGCAGTTTATACTGAGTTCACGGTACTTTCTACAGGGTTTCCACCCAATGTCGGCTACAATTAGCCTATATTATTCCCTCTGCTAGTACACAACCCTCCTCTATGTGAGAGGGAGTGAGTCATAATCCACCACACGGGCCGAGTGCGGCTTGGCCGATATCACATGGCTTCGAATTTTTTTTCTAGTACGTGCGCGCTTTTTCACGACGTTATCCTTCACCGTTTTGAGAGCAGTGCTGATGAAATAATTTACACAAAGTGCTGTGCGTACCGGAAGACGTAGCGTTGGAAGGCCTCCCACAAGGTGGACCGACGACCTTGTGAAGGCCGCAGGAACCTGTGGGATGCGAGAAGCATAGAACCGGTCGAAGTGGAGGTGCTTGGGGGAGGCCTATGTCCAGCAGTGGACGTTTTTGGGCTGAAATGACGATGATGAAAGTGCCTGCTTGGGTTTGGACCCATGACCTACAACTTGTAAGTTAAATAAACTTTAATTTTTAAACTAACTACTAAATAAGTAAGTATATTAATTTCATTACTTACGATACGCAAAGTGGCTCCTCAATCCTTACGCACATGCGACCGTTACCACAACTGCTCCACAATGCAGTGAGCATTATTTATTTCCCTCCAACCGAAAACCCGCAAAACAAATGTCTTCTAGTGAAAAAAAAACGTGTTCCAATATTCTAATGAAATCACATCCCTTCAACATCAAACCGTGTCCCATGACACGCCAACCCCTCGGATAACAAATGTCTTTCTCAACACTTTGAATGCAAGCCACGGGTATTATGTACCACAATCTCTGGAGCCTCATTCGTATGCAGCATCCATCTTATTTACCTACGTTTTTCCTTGACAAAATTGGTTGGGTAAGGGTTAACAAAATTAAAAATATTATCTTTGAGTGTTATCTCGGGGTGTATTTAAATAGGTTGTCGAGGGACAGAAATTAGGGCTGAATTTTAGCTGAACTGGGTACTCAACTTTATGACTGTGTACAGTTTCGTTTTTTGTCTGTGATTATATTTTAGGGTTAGGTCGTTAGTTGGGTTGCCTTTGTTACTGTAATATTTTTTGTGTCGTTGACAATTTGTTGTCGTCTAGGCCGCTTTTTCTGAGGGAAAGGTTTAATTATTCGAGAAAACAAACTACCTCGGCGTTTCCTGAAAAGTTACGGTCTGGCCGGTTCATAATGAAGTATGATTCTTACAAGCTTGTGACTGTTTCATGCCACTGCAACAGTAGGTACTTATCAGTTTTTATGTTTTTTGTAGAATATAAAACGAAAAATTGCCAAACTTAAGTGGCAGTGGGCAGGGCACATTGCTCGCAGAACAGATGGCCGATGGGGCCGGAAGGTTCTGGAGTGGCGACCGCGTACCAGAAGACGTAGCGTTGGAAGGCCTCCCACAAGGTGGTCCGACGACCTTGTGAAGGCCGCAGGAACCCGTTGAATGCGAGAAGCACAGAACCGGTCGAAGTGGAGGTGCTTGGGGGAGATCTATGTTCAGCAATGGACGTCTTTTTTTGTATTTTCTAACCAGTTTCGTAAGTGAATTGAAAATAAAAATTTCGTTTAACATTTTTCGCCCTTTCACGCCATTCTTTCTTTTTTGTGCAAATACTTATCATTACTTATCATGTTTTTTTTTTTAATAAAAAATATACTTAAGTAGTACGTTTTTTACAGAACAATTAGGTACACAAAGATCACTCGTATCATCCACAGCCCCATTCAATTAGTTCCCGAGATTACGAAGAAAACACAATGGCACAGAATAATGCACACAAACTTTAAAGCACCAACATTTACAGTGCTCGTGACAATTTTCGAAAGTTATAGCAAGTTTTGCTAGTACTACGAGCATTACTAACTGAGTACCCGTGAAAGGGAAATTGGAAACCTACTTTGAATGGAACAAAATTATAACTTGAATGTGTCGCGAACTAGGATCACACTATTAATATACAGGGTTATTTTAAGGGGCTTACACACAGAAATCTTAATAATTATTAAGATTTCTGTGGGCTTACATGACCTAAAGCGCGGTCACTATCGGACTGCATAGAAAAGAAAGAGAAGCGCGATGACACAAGGCTGGTAATTTATTGCAAAATATGAAGCAATTATTTGCAATTGGTTGACTGGTAGAAAATGCCTATGGCATTAAGTCCGCCTCTGTACATTTATGTGCTTGAAGTATTAAATAAATAAATAAATAAATAAATTATTTGCCCGAAAGTCTGACAACCAGTCTTACCAAGGGGTATCGTATTACCCAGTAACTGGGTTGTGGAGGTCAGATAGGCGGTCGCTCAATGTAAAATACTGGTATTCAGCTGCATCCGCTTAGACTGGAAGCCGACCCCGACATAGTTGGGAAAAGGCTAGGCAGAATGAATGATGAATAAGCAATTATTTAATAATTACAAAAAATCTATTGTTTACACAAAAAAAAATTAAAACACTAGTGTTTTAGTATGTTGCTTGTAGAATAATCTGACAAAAAATCAGAATGAGTATATGTATATTAGTATGGTTTTTATTGTAAAAAAAAAGTTTTAGAAGTATCTTCATGATTTTTTTCTATCGTATCAATGTAGTTGTATTATATTTTCAATACACTAGCTACCTAGCATATATCCTGAAGAATATCATATATTTTACTGATTTTGTTTATTGTAGTCGATCATATGCTTTTATTGTTTCTAATACTTGCGTTTTTTTTGGTTTTAGGTCCTGTAAGCCTCTAAAATTAGCTACCCAGCTGAATACCGCAGCCGCGATGAGTTTCGATACCTAAAATGGTTTCTTTAGGGAGGCCTACGACCGCTACTAGTTTTGTTACTTGAAACACGAGTTTAATTTTTTTTTTAAGTGAAAACTTCTTTGGGCGCGTTTTTGAAGATGGGAAAAAACCATTGAATTCGCGCCACTGTTACCGTAAGCGACACCGCAGGTGTTTTGTTTTTATGACGATTAAAAAATACCCGCTTCGGATGTGTTCGGCTGTCCTCGGGATGTACTCGGTTTTAATGTATATCCGATAATTATGTCAGTGAGTGATGGCAAAGTATTCTGTTTATGTTTTGTTTTCACTCCCCGAGTGCCCCTGATTTTTTTTTGTTGTTATTACAGCTTATTTAATTTACAAACATTTAAGGAAATATTGAGTAGGTATGTGTGCGGGGTTATTTTAAAATTGCTATAATAATAGTGTGATTCTAGTTTGCGATACATCCAAGTTATAATTTTGTTCCATTCAAAGTAGGTTTCCAATTTCATATTCACTGAAATTAAGTTAGGAATGCTCGTAAGTAGAACCTACTAGCAAAACTTTGAATTTGAATTTATTAAAACCCGGGGTAGGACATAGGATACTTTTTATCGACGTACCGCGCGGGCGAAGCGGCGGGCGGAAGCTAGTTTTATATAAATACGGTACAGATGGTAAGGGATCGTCTGGCAGCAACAGTTGCTGGCCTAGTTTCGAGCGCAATAACTTATTGTTGCTTGAAGTCGAGCAACAGATACTAACATGCACTATTATGCTCCTGATTGATAAAATGTAATTAAATTTTTGCTAACGAACTATACTGGCTGAAATTTTTAACCGTGTGGACAAAATCAGTGCATGAAAGGTGTTCGGGTTGTCGACGGTGTTACAATGCTGGCGTGAAAGACTGCTCAGCAAGCCCGCTCGAACTTCCTTTTGTATTAATGGACAAGATACACTTGTTCTGGTTTCCAGGAGATGAGGAATCTGAGGAAACGTTAAATAACACGCACTGGTTGAATGCTTCGTCGTTTCAGCTGATAGACGTCCACTGCTGGACATATGCCTCCCCCAATTTTGGGAGGGTTTGCCATAATCGCCACGCTTGGCAGGCGGGTTGGCGATCGCAGTATGGTATGATGGTGGAATACATAGAGAACGCTGCTGCCCATTCTCCGGTACGATCCTTAGTCGCCTTTTACGACACCCACGGGAAGTAATTGGTGGTGGTATTCTTTAAGTCCGGCACCACACAGACTATAGGTTGAATGCTTACATATATATAGGTTGAATGCTTACCTATATCCAAGCCATCTCTATTTGCACACAAAAAATCAATTATATCGACAAATAATATAAAAAATCAGCTTATTGTCACCTACTTACTCTACGCGCGGAAATAATCAATGAATTCGTAGCGACATTCAATCCTTAATAATAATTATAATAGAAGGAGGCTCTCGTTGGGCACCTGGATCAAGGGCATGATTTAAAAAGTGGTACTTCTGGACACGGCCGCATTCTTAGGAGGTTCCTCTCTCTGTAGCCCTGACCGCCGGTAGCTTGGACCCTGTTCCCGATACCGGTGGGCTACAATTTTTTTATATTTTTAAATGTTTTTATATTCTAATATTTAAAAATATTATTTATAATTATTTGTAATGAAATAAAGGCAATAATATATAAATAATAAATTATTAATAAAGATACATTAAAATGGTTTGGTGCAAGATTAATAGTAGGGGGAAAAATGCATATGATGAGGACCTGGGTTCGATTTCCAGGTCAGGCAGTGTTTTCGGGTTTGTGCCCGTCGTTCGTCGTCGTTTCAGCCGATAGACGTCCACTGCTGGACATAGGCCTCGGTTTGTGCCCGGTTGATGGCAATAGGCTCATCCCCCTATTATATTACATGGGACATAAACATAACTGGCAAAAACTAGGTGTACTATAGGTACAGAGGCCAGCACATCAAGCTACCCGAAACTGTCAAATTTTCTCAATCAACTTTGAACCTTATGTTTTAGCGATAAAGTCGAAAATCTATTAAAGAAATTTGACAGATTGTAGTAGCTTGATGTGCTGGCGACTGTACATCTCTGCCTAACCCTTCGGAGATTATAGGCGTGATGTTATGCCATGTAAGGCATATTATATCTAATATCTATTTATCCTACTAATATTATGATGTTTAGTATTATTGTATGTAAATATTTATTTGGATTAGTATAGTACTTTATGTATGTAAATCTATGTGTATGATCTATTTATAATCTCATATTTTAAGTGAACTATTTGTGTTTTTTATGAGAATAAATATCTTTAAGCCGAAATGGTACACCACAGACTACCTACAGTATTTGTCTGTCCTTCCCCTTTTTAATCCATCCAAAGGTTGTCTTTAAAAGATCGCTTTTAGCGATAAGACCGCCCATTGTGTCACCCTTTGTACAGTTTCTACATTTATATGTCTGTAATTTATATGGTGTACATAATAAAGAGTATTCTATTCTATTCTATTATAAAAGTAAAAGTTTGTGAAGATGTTTGGATGTTTGTTACTCAATCACGCGTAAATCAAACTCTCAAACTCAAAGCATTTATTTCAACTAAATCATTAACAGACACTTTTGAATTGTCAAGAAGTCGGTCAGTCAGAAAATATGAAATTTGTTGCCCATTCCAAACCGTTGAACTGATTTGGATGAAAATTAAAGAAAGAAAGAAAAATTATTAATTGCGACTCGTATAGGAAGATCACAAACTAAACTAAACGGTTTATTCCGGTCTGATTCCCTGAAACCCCCCCTCCACCTCCCCTCCTTGATCCCCTGCTAGTTGACAGTAAAAAAATAAAAAACCAAGTTATATAAAAAAGTAATAAAAAGAAAAATGAAACAGAAAGTCCTTTACGAGGTCAGCATGATGCCGCGAATTTTAAAAAATAATTGGCAGTTAGATAGACCATTTCCTCGATTAACACATGGATACTTTATATCCCGTGCCTCGGAAAGAACGTTAGGCCGTTGGTCCCGGCTGTCATTCGTGGATCTTTGACAGTCGGTACGGGTAGTCAGAAGCCCGAAAGTCTGACAACCAGTCTTACCAAGGGGTATCGTATTACCCAGTAACTGGGTTGTGGAGGTCAGATAGGCGGTCGCTCCATGTAAAATACTGGTATTCACCTGCATCCGGTTAGACTGGAAGCCGACCCCAACATAGTTGCGTAAAGGCTAGGCAGACGATGATACTTTTTACCCCGATATTCCCACGGGATCGAAACTTATGCGGGTGAAACCGCGGGGCGCGGTTAGTATCTAATAAAAGCGTATAAGTAAATTTAAGGAAGTAATGGTTGAACCATGTACTTCGGTCGTATGACGTATCGGTCGACATGTAGGTCGGTGACGGTACTGAGTACACAACAGTGTCAAAATATTTTCTTACTTATACTAAAAAAAAACAAGTACTTGTTTTGCAAAAACTTTATTTTGGAAAGACATTAATAAGTGCAAGTTACAAGTGACGCAATTATCTAGTTATTCTGTGCTGTGTACAACATAAAAACAACAAAAATCCATATTCATTTTGGGAACTAATATTTTCTACCCTATACGTGCAATTAATAACGACTACTATTCATACTTTTATTCAAATAGCCCAGTTTTCTTGTCTCAAAACTAAATAACATGTAGGTGACCGTCGCGTTCGGCGGCCTGTTGCGCTTTGAGTGCATCGTGCACGAAGCAATATTTATCTCATCTAGATTGATCGCGAAGAACAGGTTTTGATGATACTTTGTTGTTTTCGTCATTGTTTTTGTAATGATATGTTCTTGATTTGGTACTAGTTTATTTATTTATTTATAAGTATACAAAGTATGTATTAGGTATGTTGAAACTGTGTGTACTCCCCGTCACTTTTCCCTAAAGGTTCATTAGAAAACCAGCGTCAGACAGCATCTGTCTGGCATTAATGCTGAAATGAACCTTTTTGGCGCAGCCGTGAGGCACATACTATACTATTGTTGTTTTTTTTATTTTTTGTTAATTTTGTATTTTGTGTTTCATGAACTGTGTCCAAATAAACGTTTTTCTTTCTTCTTCTTCTTTCTTTACTTCATAGTCAACCTCAAATGTTCCCACTGTTGGCACACAGGCCTCCTTTCGATGAGAGGGAGTGGGCCATAATCCACCACGTGGGCCCAGTGCGGTTTGGCAGATGTCACATGTCTTCGAATATTTGGTTCTAGGACATATGCCGGTTTCCTCACGATGTTTTCCTTCACCGTTTCAAGAGCAGTGGTGATGAAATAATTTACACAAAGTAAAGCGCCTGTCTGGGTTCGAACCTACGACCTACAACTTGTAAGTCGCGGCCGTTACCACTTGGCTACCACTGCTCTCAATAATGCTCGCGTGTAATACTTGGCATTGCTCAAATAACAATTTATTTTGGATTTTGCAACAATAGCAAGAACAATCATTCCAGATGAATATTTCGAAAATATGGATAACGTAAACAGAAAATTCAAATGATTTGGAAGTTATCGGTTGTTCAAGTTTTAATAGACGACGCCGTTGAAGTTATAATGGTTTTCCTTTTTCCAACTATTGAAAACTATATTAAGTTTGTCCCACATTTTGTACTCATAATATGAAAATGTATGTTTGGTCAGAATTGTTTAGTATACCTACTATATTTAGTTTTGTTCAGCATAAGGATTTTGGTTGTTTAAAGAAGTTAAAAACAACGTTCATGCTAAGCTACGGTTTCCTAGAAGAGCGGTGACCGCCACATAGCGTCCGCAATTTACCGGTGAATGACGTCACTGAAACGTAATCTGTGAAAAATTGGTGTGTTTCCTTAGCGAGCATTTTTGACACCATAAAGTCAAACCCCGCTGCCCAAAGATTTAAATCGCTAGATTTGCCCTCACCTTGAGTCACGCGACTATGTCCATTCTGAAAAGAGTGAGTTCACAAATAATTATCTAGCGTTTTCATCACAATCAAGTCAAGTCACTGCGTCATTGTATGCCAGAGGTGTCAAAACGAGACAAAAACGCGACTATCTTTTGACGCGGTAGATTTAGCGGTTTAAATCTTTGCCGCTGTCATCATTTTCATGTTAGCCATCGCTGCGGCAGTTATGTGCGGTCACCGCTTTGCTAAGAAACCATAGCTTTAGGTATGAGTTTACAAACTACCATTGTCACGATAAACGATGCTACAAAATTAAACATGTGATTTATTTCTAAAGAATGAAATACAAGAAGCTATCTGAATTGCCTTCGTCATCATCATCATCAGCCTATAGCAGTCCACTGCTGGACATAGGCCTCTCCTATTGCACGCCATTCAACTCGATTTTCGGCAACTCTCATCCAGCTGTTACCAGCCATCCTGCGAAGATCGCCGCTCCACCTAACCTGAGGGCGTCCCACCTTACGTTTACCGATTCGCGGTCTCCACTCAAGAACACGTCTACCCCAACGGTCATCGGTTCTACGGCTAATATGGCCGGCCCATTGCGACTTCAGCTTGCTTATTCTGTGAGCTATGTCGACAACTTTGGTTCTCTGCCGGATCACCTCGTGCTATGATGTTCTGTGATGGATTTGATCCAATCATAAAGTTTTATTGCTTTAATTTATTGCATACAGGCAATCAAGTTGCCCTGTATTAATGGCTGTGATGTCTTCCATATACTTACAGTTGCGAACATCCTGTGAATAAACGTTATTACCAGCTCCCCCTGTTCATCATCATCATCATCATTTCAGCCGAAAAACGTCCACAGCTGGACACAGGCCTCCCCCAAAAGGGGGGGTTTTGGCATAATCGCCAAGCTTGGCAGGCGGGTTGGCGATCGCAGTATGGTATGGTGGTGGAATGCATAGAGAACGCTGCTGCCCATTCTCCGGTACGCCCCTTAGTCGCCTCTAACGACACCCACGGGAAGTATAGGGTGGTGCACCCCCTGTTACTCTAGCAATACTAAGAGTTATAATTAATTTGCGGAATCAGTATGTATTAACTTTTCTGCTGACGCATCAGGTCAATAGTTACTTGGGGTTCGCTATAATAACCGTAAAACTTAGGTGTAAGTTTGGTTAGTATTAGTGAAGTTTTAGCCTCGCTTTCCTTCTTCTTGTATTGGATGAAGCAACTTATTCAAATCGTGTAAAGTTTAACATAAAAATCTGCGTAGCCCTTTCCCAACTATGTTGAAGTCAGCTTCCAGCCTAACCGGATGCAGCTGAATACCAGTATTTTACATGGAACGGCTGCCTATCACACCTACACAACCCAGTTACTGGGTAACACTATATCTTGGTTGTCAGACTTTGGGGTTCTGACTACCCGTGACGACTGTCGAAGATCTATGCATGACAGCAGGGACCCACGCCAAGGGACCGTTGGTCCCGGTTGTCATTCGTAGATTCTGTGAAGTGAAACATAACGTATTCAATATAGGCCACACCTTTTATCTCCGCGACATTACACTCAAGTGACTTATTTTTTCATTAGTCTTTGTTTATTTTGGGTATTTTTGTAGGTACTCATATGTGACAAGGTCAATTCTATTCTATTTCTACAAATAGCAATTTACTCCAAAACTAATTTAGTTAATCTTAATGACACAAAACCGAGAGTAACGTATCTAATTACTTATCTTGGTGGTATTCTATTGTAATGTAATTAATTAATGAATAAAATTAATTAATTAATGTAATTAATTAATGAATAAAAATAATTAATTAATGTAATTCATTATAAATGTGTCTATATATTAAACAAACCTCTATTATTATTCTTTTTAGGGCTGATTTTTCAATCATCGGATAACTTTATTCGAGGAATGATTTTGAAATTTTGACAGTTATTTCATACAAAAACTGTCAAACGTCAATTTTATTCCTCGAATAAAAATTATCTGGCGATGGAAAAGTCAGCCCTTAATTGACTGCCTAGTTGTCGCAAACGCTACTGCTGAGCACGAGGTCCTGAGTTCGATTCCCCAGTCCGACAAAGGTTAGGATAAGCTAAGTTGATTGATGTCTCAAGACTGGTAATTGTAAAATGTTTCATAAGCTCATCATCACTCTGCCCCAAAAAAAAAATATCTGAGTGTCATTTACTTTGTACAGCACATCAAGCTAGTACAATCTGTCAAATTTCTTTAATAGATTTTCAACTTTATCGCTAAAGCATAAGGTTCAATGTTGATTGGGAAAATTTGACAGTTTCGGTTTCGGGTATCTTGATGTGCTACAAAGAAAGCGAATTTATAGAATATTTCTGAGTCATTTTCAAGCCAGATTGTTTCAATTACTCTATGTTTACGAAAATATGGACGTTGAAAATAATATTGTGTTCACATCAAAGACAGTATGTATTTGACATGACATGAGTAGCGGTATCCTGTGTTACGGGAATATTATTTATGCTACAAAATTCCTCAGACTGAGAATTTTATCAAAAGGATTTTTTTTTGCTTATGTTTCACGTGATATCTTAGTTCATTCAAGGCTTTTTTAGGGTTCCGTACCCAAAGGGTAAAAACGGGACCCTATTACTAAGACTTCGCTGTCTGTCCGTCTGTCCGTCTGTCCGTCTGTCTGTCTGTCTGTCACCAGGCTGTATCTCAAGAACCGCGATAGCTAAACAGTTGAAATTTTCACAGATGATGTATTTCTGTTGCCGCTATAACAACAAATACTAATAACAAAATAAAATAAATATTTAAGGGGGGCTCCCATACAACAAACGCGATTTTTTTGCTCTTTTTTGCTCGATATCAAAAATGGCAACAGGTAGGCACTTGAAATATTCACAAAATACTCAATTGTATTTTAACTTTAATAATAAATAATATAATTAAAATAAAATAATTATTTAAGGGGGGCTACCATACAACAAACATGTTTTTTTCGGCGTTTTTGCCTTGTGGTACGGAACCCTTCGTGTGCGAGTCCGACTCGCACTTGGCCAGTTTTTTAGCTTGACCCCGCGTCGGATTTTGTAAGAGTAATTTTATGAGTTCTCTACATTTATCGTTCAATGTACCTACTAAAGGACTTTGAATATTTTTTCAAAATGGCGGCCACGCATCATCATCATCATCATCATTTCAGCCGAAAGACGTCCACTGCTGGACATAGGCCTCCCCCAACACCTCCACTTCGACCGGTTCTGTGCTTCTCGCATCCAACGGGTTCCTGCGGCCACGCATGAAACATACTTATAAATCGATAGACCAGATGGGCAATTCTAGTAATTTTAAGAACATTCACAGTCTGATCTCAGTCTAAATCGATTTGTGAAAATTTCAACGGTCTAGCTATCGCGGTTCTTGAGATACAGCCTGGCGACAGACAGACGGGCGGACAGACGGCGAAGTCTTAGTAATAGGGTCCCGTTTTTACCCTTTGGGTACGGAACCCTAAAAAGATCGAATTATTCCAAAACAAAAAAACGAGTAATATTAAATCAAGGTTCTATGTCACAATAAAAACGTCCCGTTGACAGCGTGGACCACAATAATTGTGGATTAAAATCTTTCTGGTAACGTAAAAATGTTACGACCAGTCTCGCGACCGTATGCACTCAGTTTAAGGGCTGTTGTCAACTTGTTTTGGTTTATTAAACGTATTGTCTTTTTATTGTTTTGTATTTATTTATGAACTTTTAGACATTGCGACAACAGACTTTTTTATTAAAACCGTTGCCTGAATTCACAACATTCATTCATTCCTTCATTTTTTTTTCATTTCTCTAGTTTATATAAAAGAAAAAGTATTTATTGCGACTCGTACAGGAAGATCACAAACTAAACTAAACACAGTAAAATAAAAAATAAAACCAAGTTATATAAAAAAAAAAAAATTACAAAAGGAAAATGAAACAGAAAGTCGTATACGAGGCCAAAAGGCTCCTATCCTATGGCTCTAGGCTTCTATATGTGTTATAAGCCTTTCCAACAAAGCCTAAAATCCTTGTACTTTGAAGGGTTACGCCGATTTAGCCTGCGTTAATCTCACTGTACAAACTAAGGTGAAGTGAGGTTGAAGTGAGCTGTTTTGCAGTAGTTTGGAAATAATTTACACAAAGTAAAACGCCAGTCTGGGTTCGAACCTACGACCTACAACTCGTAAGTCACGGCCTTTGTGACTGGCCCACCACTGCTTTTCACTAAACCACCACTGCTCTCTCTCACTTAAATTGTATAAGTACATTTTCTATATTAACTTACTTTTATAGCAAATTCTGAAGCCCAGATTTCAGTCAGCTGGTACTCTGGGAAATTAAAAAAACATAACATTATGCCTATCCGATGAAGATAATAATGTAATGTCTTTTAAAGGTCGGACTGGCGTAGCTGGCTATAAGAATCACAATTTTTACTTAGACAAGATCTCTCTCCAGAGTCTGCTAATGTAACGATCAGTTTCTAGAAAATATTCCGAAATCTACCTAAAAAGAAGTCTAGGAAAATCCAGTATTACAGTACTGACAACCAAACGCCTATTTTAACACTTTGACCTTGACTTTGACCTCGGAGTTTCAATAAGATGCTGCCACACTGCTGTTTAAAAATGTTTACTAACATTACCTAACATGAAAACCTTTTTGATTTCTGAAATGCTTTTTGATTAAATGTTTTAGATCACAATGTTAGAAACTGTTTGTAAATATTTTATAACAGCAGTGTGGCAGCACCTTTAGAATAAGAGGCCAGCTTATATTCACTGGTTTTAAGACCTCGCCTCTATCCATCCGATCTCTAATCATTAGTGACAGTTGAGCTCAAATGTATGTTGTTATGCAACTACCCCGCAGAACCACTAAACCATCCAAATGATGAATTAACATTTAATCAAAAGCAAGACATATTGAAATCGTTTCGCAACGCAAACATGTCAAAGAGATGACAGCTTCCGTCGCTTCTGCATGCGAAGGAACATCTGGTATTTTAGCACAGATCTCGGAACTTAGGAAATAGATGTTTTTGATTTTCCCTTTGATGAGTTTAAGCATGTCATTTAGTATTCAAAATGGGTTGGTGTAGCTGAATTTATTATGGCACTAGCTTCTGCACGCGACTTCGCCCGCGTGACATTTCTTGTTCCCTCGACCCATCGCGTCGTATCGTATAGCCTGCCCGCGCTATAACTTCGTTTCGCTTTGCATTCTTTTAGACTTTTTTATAAATAGCCTACAGGCTTCCTCAAGAATTGGGCTATCAAGTGCTGATGATATTGTCAAATCCGTCTGGTAGTTCCAGAGATTAGTGCGTTCAAACAAACTCTTCAGTTTTATTATCAACCTTTTAAACGCTGGGCTAAATATCAAATTGCCGTGCCCCTAGCGCGCGGCTACATATCGATAAAATAATCATCATCATCTGCCTAGCCTTTTCCCAACCATGTTGGGGTCGGCTTCCAGTCAAACCGGATGCAGCTGAATACCTAAAATGATAAAATAATACCTACAATAAACAAGGAGGAGCAATCGTTGAATAGAACAAAAAAATCATGCATGTTCTCTGTCGCAGAAATACGACACGAGCGGTAGCGGCACGGAAATATGTGTCGCATAAATGCGACACAAGCGGTTAAAAGGTTACAGACAATCAGACTATAATGTTCCCACTGATGGCACACTGGCATCCTCTCTTCAAGAGGGAGTGGGCTCTAATCTACCACGCGGGTCCAGTGCGGGTTGTTAGATGTCACATGTCTTCGAATTTTTTGGTTCTAGGACATGCCGGTTTCCTCACGATGTTTTCCTTCACGTTATAAGAGCAGTGGTAATTAAATAATTTACACAAAGTAAAGCGCCTATGGGGGTTCGAACCTACGACCTATACCTTGTAAGTCAGGGCCTTTGGGCCATCACTGTTTCTGCAACTTACAGTGCATGATCATCATTTCAGCCGAAAGACACACCTCCACTTCGACCGGTTCTGTGCTTCTCGCATCCAACGGGTTCCTGCGGCCTTCACAAGGTCGTCGGACCACCTTGTGGGAGGCCTTCCAACGCTACGTCTTCCGGTACGCGGTCGCCACTCCAGAACCTTTCGGCCCCATCGGCCATATGTGCATGATGAATTAATAGAATTGTGGCCTTACGAGTAATTATTAGGTAACGACAGCTAAGTAACCACTAATTCTGAAATACTTAGTAGCAGCTTTAAGAGTCCGGATGTAAGCCTGAATATACAATAGGCTTTCCTCAATCCATAGGACTTACGGACATAACATAATCAAATGTGTATGAACCTCTTTACAAGTCTGTCTAACACTTCGGAAAATACAGGCGTGGTGTGTCTTATGTCATAACTAGCTCCTGCCCGCGTCTTCGTCCGCGTGAAATTTCACCCTACCCCCATTCACCTTGTTAGGTGTGGAATTTCGAAAAACCCTTTCTTAGTGGATACCTACCCTTCACAAAGAACATCAAAATTTCATGTCTCTAGGACCAGCGGTTTAGGCTGTGCGTTGATACATCAGTTAGTCAGGACTTTAAATTTTATATATATAGATAAAAAAGCTACTTTTACATAACATAAAACCACGGCTGTAATCTAGGAAGGGTTAAGCAGAGGTGTACCTATATAACAACCACATTTCCGCTAGTAATGTGTAAATCCTGTTAACAGTGGGCAAGCCTGTTGCCATCAACCGGGCATATGACCATCACCAGACAGGGTTGCTACTGAGAAATCCCTGGTGAAAAAACCCGATAACATTTTCCGCGACCTGGGAATGGAACCCCGGGACCTCGGGCTCAGCAGTAGCACTTGCAACCACTAGACCAACGAGGCAGTTCTTGTGAAAGACCCGAGCTTCCTGAAACATATTACTGAAACATCAAAACTATGTGCTTCAAAAACTCTCAAACGGAAATTAATTGAGGTTTAAACTAGCCAGCTACACAGAGCTACGAGGAGTATTCTCTAGCATATACAGACGCCAGCACATCAAGCTACTACAATCTGTCAAAGGAGATGTTTCAAAATGTAAGGAGCCCCGGCCAGCACCCTAATTGCGTAACACACTATTACTCCCAATTTGAATCTTTTTGAAGCTAATTTATAATCCATTGCTCCATTTGTTCGATAAAGGTGTCAGCTCAACAACGCAAATAACGCAATGAATGTTGGTGAACTGTCAAAATGAAACCGATTCCGATTGATAATGTGTTACGCAATTGCCCGGCAGGTCTTTGTACACCATACTAAAAAATGGGGAAACACAATTAAAACAGTTTTCAATCATCCAATTACTATAAATTGGCTTTGTTTGGTAGTACAGCACAAGAATGTACACTTGAAATTGCAACACACAACAAAAACCCGTCATGGCGGTAAGCTGTCATGTTGATTATTGACGTTTGACATGTTTATTTCTGTCATATTACATTGTCAAAGAGAATCACTACGTTGCCGTACTTTTAGTATTTTGTAATATTACAACATTCTATCGTCGAAATATTAACTCAGACAAAAACAGTGTAGCGATCTTTTGATTCAACTATCAAATACACAGATATGTATGTTATGTACTAATGTAAACAAACAACGAAAGCGACTGAAGTGACAGTAGACAGTTCACGGTCTATGATCAATGGTCGATCTATGGCATACAGTCTTGTTTTTTAACCACAGAGTAACTAAATTGGCGAGACGCACTATTGAAAGTCGATAAAAATCACACTACTATTATAAAGGCGAAAGTTTGTGAGTGTGTGTGTGTGTGTGTGGGGGTGTGTGTGTGTGTTTATATGTTTGTTACTTCTTCACGCTCAAACGGCGGGACCAATTTTGATAAAATTTGGTATGGAGGTAGCTGACACCCTGGATTAACATATAGGCTACTTTTTATCCCGATATTCCCACGGGGTCGACATTTACGCGGGTGAAACCGCGGGGCGCAGCTAGTAATTGATAAATATCAAATGATTACAAGAAAAATATGCATTTATGCAATTCATCTGTATTTTTCCCGAATTCCAGGGATTTTTATCGTAATTTTCGAGATACTGTACATATACTGGGCCCGTTTTGAAACATCTCCTTTCTTTAATAGATTTTCAACTTTATCGCTAAAGGATAAGGTTCAAGGTTGATTGGGAAAATTTGACAGTTTCGGGTAGCTTGATGTGCTGGCGTCTGACATCTAAACCAGCGATTTTGAGAACCAAAAATATTAGAAATATGAACACCTGGCACACGCGTATCAATTCAATAGCAGAAATTAAGTAGAATTGTGTACCTAATAAATGTATAGCGTTTGAGGCACTCAGTCTGAGTTGCATCATCTGACTTTAACCGTAACTTTAACTATAACCGGAGATTTTTGTATGCAGTTTGACAGACTTGACGTTTGTTAAAGTTAAAGTAAGATGATGCAACCCAGGCTCAGTGTTTACTTCGTTGTAGTGTCTAGGCTTTCGCAAACTTCAAAAGTGAGCGCTAAGTCCTAAATTATTAAAAACGGTCCAAATTTAGTCGGAATCTCATCTCAAAAACTTGTCAAAAATGTAGAGAAATTTGAGGTAGTTTTGACGGATTCAGACTGAGATCTGTCTGACGTTCTTAAAATTACGAGAATTGCCCCTCAGGTCGGTTCAAAGTTTCAATAGCAGCCTGGAGTTCGGAATTTTTCCCGGTAGATGGCAATTATAGGTTCGCCGCCTATTTTATAGGACTTCATAACTGGCGAAATATGAGAAAAATTACACCACTGCATTACCCTTTATGAAATACAGCCGATATGCTATCGCAAACAAGTTACTTTGACGTGAATACGACATATCCAAGCTTCCTGAAACATACCACTGAAACATCAGAACTATGTGCTTCAAAAACCCTCAAACGGAAACTAACAACGTTCTTGAGATATATTTCCCAATATAGGTATCCTTGAGGTCCAAACTAGTACACAGCGCTAAGAGGAACATTCTTGAAGATGTCTACACCGGCGGTAATGTTGACTGGATTCTTAGAGATAGGGTCGCCGTAATATCGGGTTTTGTTGAGACTTCTCGGAGAGACTCAAAAGCTTAGTCAATATTGGTGGTTTTTAATGCCAAAGCTGACAAATATACCAACTTTAGCATAGGTGCATAAGCAATTAATCAGCCTATATTGTTCCCACTGTTACCTGGCCTCCTCTCTGTGAGAGGAAGTGGGCTAAAATCTACCACGCGGGCCCAATGCGGGTTGGTAGATGTCCCATGTCTTCGAATTTTTGGTTCTAGAACACGTTTCTTCACGATGTTTCCCTTCACCGTTTTGAGAGCAGTGGTAATGAAATAATTTACACAAAGTAAAGCGCTTGTCACGGTTCGAACCTACGACCTGCAATTCGTAAGTCGCGGCCTTTTCCACTGCGCCACCATTGCTCTTAGTATTGATGGCTCTTATGAAAAGGTGGTTCTGAGCTTGTGGCTAAGATTTGTTAACACAGGTGATACAGGAAAAAAGTTAGGCCGAGATGGGCTTAACATTGTTTCTAAACTAGAAGCACAAGTCAATCGCAGCTTAATAGTGAGTGGCAAAGTTTAAAAATAAAACGGATATAAGGTATCCTTTTTTTTTTTTTTTTGTGGATGGGAAATCATCAAATGACTCCTCCCGCTCTGGGTGGAGCGGAAGGGAGTGTCAGACTCTTACTGACTAAAACCCACCCGTGTTCCTTCCTTAGCCCTTTATGTTCCGGGCCAGCGGTAACCCTTTCGGACAATCCCGCTGACCCGGCAGGCTTCGGCCCTAAGGGGCCCCTCCTCGATGCTGACATCTCTTTGAGGCGCGCGTGGAACACGTACGCGCTGTCCGGCACGGGCCTGGTCCTGATCGGGCGGTGAGCTACCCATTACTCTCCGCCCGCAGGCCCGCGCCTACGGTGGCCGGGAGTCGTCACGCGGCTCCCGACGCCCGGAGCGTCTCCCGCGGCGGCTGGGACGGGAGGCTCTCTCCCTGAGCCGTTCCGCCACCTCCTTCGCTAGCATGACTGCTTCGCAGAAGGAGGTGACTGCCTCCCACTCCCTCTCGCCCCGGACCATGGCTTGCACCAGGGCCGGACGCGAGAGGTCGCCGTCGCTGCCAATCGCCTCTACGAGGACACGGCGGTGCTCCGCCCAAGCGGGGCAGACCTCCACCGTGTGCTCCACCGTGTCCTCTGGGCGATCCTGGCAATGGTGACACCCGGGCGTTTCCTCCCGCCTGATGATGTGCAGGAACCTCCCGAAACTTCCGTGTCCGGTGAGGACCTGCGTCAGGCGAAAGGTGAGGGCGCCGTGGCGCCTCTCTAGCCACTCCTCAAAGAGGGGTCTTATCGCCGCTATCGCGGCGTGCCCTGCGCTGGGTTGCGACAGTCGCTCTTTCCATGCCGCCATGAGATCGCGCCGGAGCCATGAGATCGCGCCGGAGATATAAGGTATCCTTGAGGTCCAAACTGGCTACCGTGCATTCGCGATTTATTTGCCAAAAATGTAAACAAATATGAATTCATGGAAAAATAACTTTAACTTTAATTCCTACAAAATAAAGTTTAGTTTACGCTACAACTTCAATCATTTTTATAACTTTGTCAATAGTGCTAGTCACTCTGAAATCAACTTAATTGTCATTGAAATAAAATTTATATTTTAGCGTTTAACTTGAAATAGGGTAGGGGTCTGCAGCACTGCGCACTTATCTGGGGGCACGGGAGTGCCCCCGCCAAGACGAGCCAAGCGAAGCGCAAGGGCACTACCTACCTTTTCTCGAAGCACTTCGTCATATTTTTGAACCCTCTTAACTTGGGTTTTGATTATACCAGAGAAACAAAATTTTCCGGATATGATGTCAGTGGTTGGCTTATTAAACCTATAAAGTTTCAATAGCATAGCTCTTATACTTTAGATTTTATTGATATCTAAAATACCCCGATTTCGTCACTGATTCACTGACTGATGATCATCAATATTCTTAAGGTTCTTCCTGAAGTCCTAGAAAGCTGAAATTTGGCATGTAAGCTAGTAATAGTACACAAACAACAAAAAAATATTAAAACTTGAAACTTTTACCCCCCCAACCCCTTAAAAAAGGTGATGAAAGTTTGTATGAGATTTCCGTAAATTTTGATGCTAAAAGTCTAAAAATTTATATAGGGGGTCCTTGTTATAAATAAACCCCAAAAAAAGAAAGAAAAAATGAACAACAGAAAAAATACTCGTATAAATATCATAAGCAACTTACAAAAAGAAATGAAATCCCACAAAAACATTTCATGTTAAATGTTGCCAAGACGAGACCATGTAGCTCGCACTGTCAAAAAGTAATCAGATCTCATGTAGAGCCAAGCTTCTAACTCTACACGCCCTAACTCTACACGGTCTAACTTCGCAAACCCTACACCTTAGTCAAAATATATGGCTTGGCCATTTCGCTACATTCACATGAGCGTAAGGTGAAAAACTCTCATACTGTTAATGGTTCTTGTAGTAACGAAACGGCCAAGCCATATATTTTGACTAAGGTGTAGAGTTTGTGAAGTTAGACCGTGTAGAGTTAGGGCGTGTAGAGTTAGAAGCTTGGCTCTACATGAGATCTTATTACTTTTTGATAGTGCGAGCTACATGGTCTCGTCTTGGCAACATTTAACATGAAATGTTTTTGTGGGATACTTTATAGTAGCACACAGAGCTGAGAGGTGAATTCTTGAGCATGTCTACAACAGTGGTATTATTGATTGGATTCTTCGAGCTAGGGTCTCTGTAGTATCAGATTTACTTAGGACAGAGAAAGCTTATCTTATGTATTTGCTTTTTTGTAGGGTTTTCAGTGAGAATCGACGTTGAGGGAATGATTCCATGATACACCAGATCGAATCCCCGAATTTTTAGGACCGCTCGCATTCTAATCTGTCTCAATCCAAATTGGTAATTACTTCGTAGTTGACAATGAAATCACCACGCACTCAAGACTTCTATTACTGTCACTGGGTGAAAGAGGAGTACCTAATGCAACTACATAAAATTGTACATATGCAAAAGACTTATCCTTAGGACGCGTACCCACTATGTCGTGACGATTAATTTATCGTTGGATCACTGTCGTCTCTAGCTGTTCCAATTATATCGACTGTTTATCGTCACTGTGTCGTCGAAATATTTTATCGTTGAACGACTGTCGTATTTAGCTGTTCCCATTGGATCATGATGACATTTTTACTGTTCGCGGCAGTCACCTTGTCGCCTCTACATTTTTTTGAAGATCAGTAGTAGTATGATGTTTTTTTATCGTCTTACGGCAGTCGTGCTAGCCGATCCCATTGACTTGACAACATGTCGTCACTGCAAAAAAATAGCCGTGGGCGACAGTTAATCGTGTAGTCCTATATGTGAACACCTCCATTTAAATACACAATATAGTGATAAATGATTTTATTTCTGTAAGCAGGTTTGAACAAACACTTTTACACGTCAATCATATTTTTAAAACTAGATAAGGTCGAGATTCAAATCTGACTACTCTGAGAAAAAAGGCCGAAGCAAACTCAGAGGTCAGTCTCTTTTAAAGTCCAGATATAACTTTGGTCATGTGAAGAACATGTAGACTGGTGTCTGAAATGGTATTTTGAGGAAAGAACCACCACACAGATAGAGTGGACCTGTACAGTCAGTGCATACATTTGTCAGGAATCGTGCAGCTCAACTACTAGTAGTGATATACGCGGCATTCCAGCTGTAATAGTTGGAGGTTATCTCCTATCTCCAGGTTATTAACTAACTCCACCACTCATTCTAATAACGAAAATATTTACTATTCACAATTAACACCGTCTTCCATTCCTGCGTGGCGGGTCGTTCAAAGGTGATATCAATTTAACGCGAAATATATCGCCGATAAACTTGCACACATATAGGAAATGGCGACTATGAAGATAGTGGAAAAATATGGTAAGTATTAGATGCACTCAGATGTAAGTATTTGCAAGATGAGTACTGTAAAGAAGTTATAGCCTTCCTGTAGGTCGAAAGTCTACGACCTTTCAAGGGAATTAAAGTTTTATGTCAGACGTTTGAAGGAAATTGACGCTTTTAGAAATTAGTTAGGATAAGGTTCGTAATTTGTAAGTGTTAAATGGATGTTTTAGCGAGTTCATCTTCATTAATGTTGAAATAACTTTTGTTAAGGTTTCAGATTTTAGTCAAAAATTAAATCAGTAAGAAAGAAAGAAGAAAGGAATATTGTTTATTCTGCACAAACAAAACGCACATTACAAATAAAAAAAACTGGCCAAGTGCGAGTCAGGATTCCGTACCAAAGGCAAACACGCCGAAAAAAATTGTATGGGAGCCCCCTTAAATATTTATTTTATTCTGTTTTTAGTATTTGTTGTTATAGCAACAACAGAAATAAATCATCTGTGAAAATTTCAATTGTCTAACTATCACGTTCATAAGATACAGCCTGGTGACAGACGGACAGCGGAGTCTTAGTAATAGGGTCCTGTTTTACCCTTTAAAGTAAAGGTATCTGGAAACTTTTACGATGTGATTGATGGCTTTATTTTATTTTATTGCTGAATGGGCCCGCTCTTGACCTCTATCACGCCTGATGGAAAGTGATGGATTAGGTCTATGATGGAACGAGCGTGCTCAGACGATGCCTAAGGCACTGGAACTCCCACGCATCGACGAAACACAGCAGGCTGCATGACGCCGGACTCAGGTGGGAGGATGCCCCACCACCGCAAGGGAAGAATTGGCCAGTCAAATAAGGTGTTGGGTGTGACTGTCCAGGATGCGCGCAACGCTCGGTTCAGTTGAGTAACTGATGGAACAAACTGCGCTACAATGATGTATGAATGCAAAATTCAGCATGACGACAATGTTTGGAAGACACATTAGTAGCTGTTGTCAACATCGTTGTATTTGAAAGACTTGTTTTTAACACAATTCAGGTACCTATACTGTAAATCCTTCATCACATCTGCTTAGCCTTTTCCCAACTATGTTGGGATCGGCTGGTCGGCTCGCTGGATGCAGCTGAATACCAATATTTTACATGAAGCGACTGCCTATCTGACTTCCACAACCCAGTTACTTGTTAATACGATACCTCTTGGTAAGACTAGTTGTCAGACTTTCGGGCTTCAGACGACCGGTAGCGACTGTCTAAGATCCACGAATGACAGCCGGGATCAACGGCTTAATGTGCTGTCCGAGGCACAGAGGGGGTCTTTGATATGTAAAGATGGTCACCCATCCACAGACCAACCGCGGCAAGCATAGCTTTACCTGAACGATCGACCCGTGTGAATTTTATTAAGCCACAGGCCACCGTCCACACATCCTTCATATGTAGGTATATACCACAAATAGTCGCAATGGACCATTGTCGAAGATCATTGTGTAAGATTAATTATTCTAAGGAATCGTCCTCTTTTAGCTTCAAATAATGGTCACAATAGGTACACCAGTTTGTTCACCACAATATCGCTCGCGATCTGAGGAATCTATCGTTTGTCCGACGAAACCCGAGTAGCCCGTTATTTATATAAATTGATAAAATACCTGAGATCCACAAAATACACAAAGTTAGCTCTGAAAACGTCTTGAAATATGAATAAAATATCTCAGGTCGGGTTGAAAGTTTGCACGAAATAATTTAAAGCGAAATTATCATAGCTAATGTTTCTTTGTTCTAGTTCCATATTATATGAGAAGTTTTTTAGAAAAGCCATACGTCTGAAAATTCTTCATTGGTTATGAAATAGTTTTTACGGCTGTATTGTTTTTACAGGTGCCTGGTTTATGGTAGAAGGGTCGGCCCACAGTCGCAGTTATGTGCTGTAAACCAATGTTTACCCCTTTTTTTTGCGGCTGGGAAATCATCAAATGACCCCTCCCGCTCTGAGTGGAGCGGAAGGGAGTGTCAGACTCTTACTGACTAAAACCCACCCGTGTTCCTTCCTTAGCCCTTTATGTTCCGGGCCAGGGTAACCCTTTCGGGCAATCCCGCTGACCCGACAGGCTTCGGCCCTGGCAGGCCGCTTCAAATGATGCTGACATCTCTTTGAGGCGCACGTGGAACACGTACGGCCCGTCCGGCACGGGCCTGGCCCTGATCGGACATTACTCTCCGTCCGCAGGCCCACGCCTATGGCGGCTCCCGACGCCCGGAGTGTCTCCCGCGGCGACTGGGACGGGTGGCTCTCTCCCTCATCCATCCCGCCCGCCTCCTTCGCTAGCATGAATGCTTCGCAGAAGGAGGTGACTGCCTCCCACTCCCTCTCGCTCCGGACCATGGCTTGCACCAGGGCCGGTCGCGAGAGGTCAATATACCCCTTAGGAGAATACAGAACTTTAGCATCAACGCCCTCCCCCCCCCCCCCCCCCCGTCCCTTCCATCCCTATCCCAATTATTTTAGGAGGTTCAGCACAGCATCTTCTATTAGCCGTCATCACACGACGAGCCGTGAGCTACACCGGCTACACGATGACTGATGCATGTATGCCGCCGGCTGGCCCTTCATTGTTAGGCTCATTTAAAATCCTAAAATATAATATTTGGACTTTAACCCTTAGTCTGCCGGAACGTAGATCTACGCGAGACACAATGGCTTTTTGATTGTGTCTGTAATTACAGCACAAAAGCGGTTAAAGGTCATGAGATTAAAGGAAATGGAGGTCATGGTCTCTACCTCTGAGTTTGTTTCGGCATTTCTTCTCAGGGATCAGTCAGCTAAGAAATGCCGGCGCCAACTAGTTTTAAAATATTGACGCGTAAAAGTGTCTTAAAATATCTATTGACAGAAATAAAAATTTCATTTCACAGAAGAGACCCTCTTCCTAACCTTCATCATTCACACGAACCGTCCATCGTTTTTTTTTTGTCTTCCCCTATATATAAAGCCACATTCTTATTCAAAACTTTTCTCAAGCCATTTTTCTCCCAGGAATACCTACAACCGTGATGCATTGTGTAAGCTTTCTACAAAGCTAAATTCGCAAGCAACTTCCATTGTATCTAGTCCAGCGATTACGTCACAGTCCAGTCCATCCATCCTCGTTTGATTTAGCCGTTAATGCCGCGGAGTCAACATGCAGCTTCCAAAGATAATACACGAACTCGTACGAATCGTTCGTGTAACAATAACAAGGTGAACTTGTATTGTACGGTTCTGTGAATCGAGTTTTGAGGCCGTCGGTAACTTTGACAGCTAATGTCAATGGCGAGTTCAGACGGTGTGACGCTGGTTACATTTTTGATGAGTAAAGTAAATTATTTGCGGGATGAGCTGGCTCCTTCAACAAGAACTGGTCCTCAGCTTTAAACAGAGAGAACTGGAAAGATAGCAGGGAGGCCTTTGCCCTGCAATGGGACATAACACGCTTTTAATAAATAATAATAATAAAGTAAATTATTGCTAACTAGCAGCGCCCCGCGGCTTCACCCCCATAAGTGTCGATCCCGTGGGAATATCGGGATGAAAACCATCCTATGTTTTTGCCCGGGAGGCAATCTATCTCTCTGCCCTCTGCCAAATTTTATCGAAATCCGTTGATCTTGGTTTAGGCGTGAAAAGTTAAATACAGACAGACAGAGTTGCTTTCGAATTCATAATATTAGTATGGATTAATCATCAGTTTAGTTATCGTACTTTTAAATACACCACCATTTTTTATGCCATAATGAACCCTTTTTTTCAAAATTGCTCGCCTGTGTGTTCAATAGCGCATTCATGGTTTTTGAATTACGTAAAATCATTAGCATGTAAGTCATTGCAATGAAACTTTTACCTCATTGTAATAAAATAGGTACTTATACCTTACCTTACCGAGATAAGTGTTATGTTGTAACTAGCTGCGTCTCGCGGTTTCACCCGCATAAGTTTCGATCCCGTGGGAATATCGGGATAAAAAGTAGCCTATATGTTAATCCAGGGTGTCAGCTACCTCCATACCAAATTTTATCAAAATCGGTCTAGCCGTTTGAGCTTGAAGAAGTAACAAACATATAAACACACACACACACACAAACTTTCGCCTTTATAATATTAGTGTGATGACTTACTAATGGTTTTACGTAAAACCAGTCCCATAATTCTCCCGTCTGAACCCTCCTATACCCGTATCAAACAAAGTGTGTACAAGACAACTGTCGCGAACTGGGACCCGAGTAATAAGGCGTGACAGCGGTGACGTCACTCCTCACGAGGTACTTACTAGTTATACCTACGTACAGTGAAAGGCAAAAGTATGTACTTACGAAATTCAGAAGCGAGTTTCTCGTAAAGTATCAGTTGGAAGCGACTCACCGACTTCTGAGTTATTCATCAAATGTGGAAATGTGACATAATTCCAAAAAAATATGTGTGCGAAGATGTAATGATTTTCGGGGCCAAAAAGGAATATTAAATGTGGGGCGAAAAAGGAAAATCAAATGTAAGGCGAACGCGGAACAAGTCATAAGTACTTAAGAACAACAGTTCATTATTTAAATCAATACTTTACGAGGAAATCGTGGCTGAATTTCAGTGAGTACAGGTCATATGTGTTTGAAATTAACTGCACCTACATCAGTCAAGTGTAATGCTTCGGGTGTGCCTAAGTAATTAATTGTACTGTCTGGTTGACCGAGCTTTGTGTCGCAGAAGTTAGTGCTTGGCCAGACAGCAAACGCGGGCGCGGGGCGAGCGCGGCGCGGCGTACTCCAACAAAAGAACTTCGTTTGAGCGTCCATAGTGGGGACGCGGGCGCTGAGCGGCGCGGGGTGCGCGCGGGCAACTCACGCCATAACCCGTTTATCAAGTGGCCGCATTGAGAGCGCGGGCGGTCCGCGCGGGGACCGGGGTTTTCAAACTAGTTCGAGCCTTTTTCTAGTAAAAATAAGTCTTATTCATCCATATTATATTTTGAAAAATACTGGATACGACAACACTCAGAACGAAGCCGCGCTCGACTGCGGACTAGCAGACCGCGCGCATTCCCGCACCCGCGCCGCTCTCCGCTCCGCGCTGCCAGCTTGGCCAAGCACTGAGGCAGGTGCTTTAATTTTGTAGGTTAGATTTTAATAATGTATGTTAATGTTTTATTTAAGTACTAATAAGCCCTGAAAATGTTACTTCTATTTATGTAATACTCGTAATCTCGCTTGGACATTCAAACAAAAATGCTTGGTTCACTGACACAAGGTAACAGCTTAATGAATAAATTTTCAAAAATTGAACAGAGCGCTTTTTTTTACATTCCTTTGCATGTCACCTAGTGTTAGTCCAAATAGGCAAAATCTCCTCAAGACTTTATTTTTAAAACAACCACACACCAAGACCTACAAATGGGAACTTATAGGTATTAAGAGCTAACAATGAAAAGAGTATACCTACACACACACACGCACACACAACACAAATTATAGTGACCTTATTGGTGATGTTTTCAGAATGGTCAAGTGCGTTGCAACCGGCGTGCATGTATGACCAGAGGGGGAATTTTCGTTATTTTAAGAACATTCACAGTCTGACCTCAGTCTCATATTTACAGTCTGACCTATCTCAATCTGTCAAAAATATCTCTAAATTCCCTACATATTTGACATTGATTGTCGTTTTTAATTACGTGGAATGGTATTCAGATGTCAGAACGTAAACAAAGCAAAAGGTGTATGTAAGGATCTCCACCTCCAGAAGGAACTCTAAGAGTGTCTACCTTCCCCATGGGAAGAAGAAGTGAGTAGAGAGAGAGATGATGGAAGAGAAATGTAAGCCGACAGTGAATCTTAACCAAATCAAAAGCAATTTTCTGCTCTACCACCGACACATACACACACACACAAACACCTACAGCAAACAAGTAAATAAACATGTTACAATTTCACCAATAAACCTATTTAGGAGACGTTCCCGGAAATTTTCCCTAATACAGTTACATAAGATTGGGAACGTAAGGCAATAAACGAGGAGATTTATACGTAAATATGTAAAATTTGTTGTTTCCTAAATCTGCGTTTACGTTTAGACTTCAGATACTTGTTGATATGTTGTCTGTGTGGTGCCGGACTTAAAGAATAGCACCACCTCATACTTCCCGTGGGTGTCGTAAAAGGCGACTAAGGGGCGTACCGGAGAATGGGCAGCAGCATTCTCTATGTATTCCACCACCATACCATACTGCGATCGCCAACCCGCCTGCCAAGGGTGGCGATTATGGCAAACCCCCCCTTTTGGGGGAGGCCTATGTCCAGCAGTGGACGTCTTTCGGCTGAAATGATGATGATGATGATGTTGCTAGGAGACGACGAAGATTGGGTATAAAGGAGGTGTAGTGTAGCTAGTGTGTAGTGTAGGAATACAGGCTCTGGGATGTTTTTTGGGGAGTGTGCAAGTGGCAAATCATGTTTCTATAAAAAATTTGTCGTTTTAAACGAAGTTTGTGGAATGTCTAATAGTGAAAATGATTTCTAGTTTAAAGTTGATGCTACCGGTGAAAATATACTCTTTTGATGCAAATTCATTTACTAGCCTATATTACCCGGGATCATGGAAAAATTTAAGAAACTCGCACTCACTCCATCCTGAAAAAAAAAAACACCAAAGACACTCCTTATTTTGCAAGTTGTCATCTTGGACGGCATTTTCCTTTATCTGATTATTCTGATACTATCTATATTAACACACTTCTTAGCAACGAAGGTTTTCTACAAATAGCTTAGACACCTTAATTCCAATTATTCTAGATCGCAAATTCTGCAAACCCATAGCCGAAAATCCTCGCAAAACCATTATAATTCTGCACAACGTTTTCAGCATTCCTTTAGCTAAACTCCTAAGAGAGGTCAGAATAGCCAGGTCGAGCCATCAGGATTTATTCTCAGGCCAAACATTCCTTCATACCGACTTGAGCCGAATATCGGAGTAAAATAAACAATAAATCTATACTGGCGCCAGAAATGAAGGTGTGTGTACGGAATATATAGGTAGATTTGGAACGAGCTATGTTGAAAAGGTGTTTCTACCTTTTTGGTCTATTGTTGGGAGTAGAGTTAATCTAGAAATGTTCACGTTGGAATAACTGGAACTATGTATATTGACGGCGTTTATTGAGTAAGGTGCTGATGCCTTCCCAGATAATTCGGCGAAAAATGGAGATTCAAGAAATAGTCTCCATGGAGTTTCTTGCCCGTTCTTCTCCATAGGTACCTACTACGCTTTGAAATGGGCAACAAGCTTCGTATTTCTGACTGACCGACTTTTTGACAATTCAAAAGTGCCTGTAGATGGTTTAATTTAAATTAATGCTTTGAGTTTTAGTTTTGAATGGAATGAGTTACAAAGAATGTTATTCTTAGCTTACCGTACTATCAACTGCCAAGGGATTAGTTTTCAGATGTTTCAGGATTGATTATTATTATTAAGTTAGTTTTTTAAATCCGTAACCAATTACAGGAAAACAATATCATGATCATGATTATCATCTGCCTAGCCTTTTCCCAATTATGTTGGGGTCGGCTTCCAGTTTAACCGGATGCAGCTGAATACCAGTATTTTACATGGAGCGACTGTCTATCTGGCCTCGATAACCCAGTTACTGGATAATACGATACCCCGTGGTAAGGCGGGTTGACAGACTTCCTGGATTACCCGTAACGATTGGAAAAACTATATGGAGATAAATTCATGATTTAATAATCATGTTTCAAAATGTATATCTACATCTAGGCTAGGCACCTTATTCAGTCGAGCAGATTAATGATCTAGAACACACCCCAATTAGTCCTAGATTATCATAAATCGTTTCGATTGTGTTACAAATAACTTACCTTAGACAAATTGTTATTTTGCCTGATACCAATGTAAATGATTTTATAGGCTTGCCAAACGGAATTAGGTCGCAAGCAATCCTTTGTATAAATAGTACTGTTTTCTTTAGTACAATTGGTACATATTAGAAGATAGATACGTAGGTGTTAATGTCAGATGGTGTTACGTTACGATTAGCTGGAAAGGCTAATTGTAACTTACGTTAAAATTATAGTTAGTTATAAAATAATACATCATAGTTTTAAATAGCATAGGCTTCTGGCCGGCTTTGAAACTGGTTCCAATGGAACGGGAGGTAGTGATGGAGGAGGGCGCTCGCCGTCAACCGAAGCATCCCTCGCCAAGATGGCGCGACAAGTCTGTGATGAAGAAGGTCGCTTGCCGTCAACCGAAGCGTTCCTCGCCAAGCTGGCGCGGCAAGTTCGTGATGGAGGAGGTCGCTTGCCGTCAACCGAAGCATCCCTCGCCAAGCTGGCGCGGCAAGTCCGCTATGAAGGAAGTCGCTCACACCAAGCGTCCCTCGCCAAGCAGGTGCGGAGGAGTCCGTGATGGAGGAGGTCGCTCGCCGTGAACCGGCACGAGCGGGGATCACTCAAATATTGAAGTACTACCGTCGATTTTTTTAAATTAATAACCTCTTAAGAGGTTATTAATGTTTTACCAATAACCCTGTAGATCGTCAGTTGTTTTGTTAAAGAGCCTTTTTAAGCTTTACCACAACGTGACGCTGTGACGTGCTAGAGTGTATTGTTGTGTTCCTATTGATCGTACGAATTAATGGATATTGCCGGCTTGAAGACGCTTCGCTGTTCTGTGGGTAGTGTGGTTTAATTTGTTATCGTTTGCTCGAGACAGTTTATTTTTTATTTTTGACGGAGAATGCGGAAGTATTTTTTAGGATTCCGTACCGCAAAAGGAAAAACGGAACCCTTTTTTTTTTTTTTTTGCGGATGGGAAATCATCAAATGACTCCTCCCGCTCTGGGTGGAGCGGAAGGGAGTGTCAGACTCTTACTGACTAAAACCCACCCGTGTTCCTTCCTTAGCCCTTTATGTTCCGGGCCAGCGGTAACCCTTTCGGACAATCCCGCTGACCCGGCAGGCTTCGGCCCTAAGGGGCCCCTCCCCGATGCTGACATCTCTTTGAGGCGCGCGTGGAACACGTACGCGCCGTTCGGCACGGGCCTGGTCCTGATCGGGCGGTGAGCTACCCATTACTCTCCGCCCGCAGGCCCGCGCCTACGGTGGCCGGGAGTCGTCACGCGGCTCCCGAGGCCCGGAGCGTCTCCCGCGGCGGCTGGGACGGGAGGCTCTCTCCCTGAGCCGTCCCGCCACCTCCTTCGCTAGCATGACTGCTTCGCAGAAGGAGGTGACTGCCTCCCATTCCCTCTCGCCCCGGACCATGGCTTGCACCAGGGCCGGACGTGAGAGGTCGCCGTCGCTGCTAATCGCCTCTACGAGAACACGGCGGTGCTCTGCCCAAGCGGGGCAGACCTCCACCGTGTGCTCCACCGTGTCCTCTGGGCGATCCTGGCAAAAACGGAACCCTTATAATCCTATAAGGGTTCACTTTGTTGTCCGTCCGTTCGTCCGTCTGTCTGTCAAGACCCTTTATCTCAAGAATGCGTGGAGGTAATGAGTTAAAATTAAAACCATATACTCAGGTCTGCAGTCCCTTAAAGCTGTTAAAAAATCAAACTTTTAAGTTAACGTAAAAAAAAGATACGGCCGTTTATGCCGCAAAAAACGTATATTTCGACACTCTCAAGGGAATCAAAATGTATAGGGTACTTCCCGTTGACCTAGAATCATGAAATTTGGCAAGAAGCAAGATCATATAGCAAAAGTAAAGGAAAAAATCCGAAAACCGTAAATTTGTAGTTACATTAAAAAAACCATGATAAACTATTTACATACCTACCTACAAATTTGTACGGAACACTCGTTGCGGAAGTCCAACTCGCTCTTGACCGGTTTTTTTTCTTTTATGCCTGATTTCTATGTAAAATGCTCTTTAGCTGGCCCTTTAGAAACACCCTCACAAAACTCGACTTGATTTGTAAAACTTTGTCAAAGGGATTTTTAACGTCCGATTAATTGTTGTCAGCTTGACTCAGTCTTGGAATTTTTCGCTAAGACATAGTCTTTTTCAGAATTTCTGAAAAAAAAACTTGGTAAAGTCATGGAAATCGTGTATACATTTTCCAAATGTTCGGTGTTTTAATGAATGTTTTTTTGCTTAAAACCAAAATACTTGGGAAATGTATGAAAACGAGACAGTAGTTTTAAAATTAACACATTGCCCGACCAGGCAGTCGACTCCAGGACCTCATGATGCTCAGCAATAGCACTTGCGACCACTAGACGATTGCGGCAGTCATATATATTATATATTTTCAATTATTATTTAGCTTCTAAATAAATCTAGCCATCATCAACATCATCTGCCTAGCCTTTCCCCAACAATGTTGGGGTCGGCTTCCAGTCTAACCGGATGCAGCTGAATACCAGGATTTTACATGGAGCGACTGCCTATCTGAACACCACAACCCAGTTAATGGGTAAGAGGTATCCCTCTTAGTAAGACTGGTTGTCAGACTTTCGGGCTTCTGACTACCCGTAACGACTGTCAAAGATTCACGAATGACAGACGGTACCAGCGGCTTAACGTGCTTTCCGAGATACGGAGAGGTCTCGGTATGCGAAGACGGTCACCCATCCACATACCAACCGCGGCAAGCGCAGCTTAACCTGATCGATCGACCTGTGCGGCTGGTATTATTTAGCCACAGGCCCCTAATAAATCTAGCCATTTAACTAAAAATAGCAGCAACACAACTAAATAGCCCCTTTTAGCAACGCAGAACGAGAAAGATTTCGCGTGGTGAATGAGTCTGCGGTTACGTCTGAAGTTAGGTCTAACTTTTCAGACTGATACCTAGGATGAAGCCACTGGAAGTTTCTCGCAGACGTCTCGCAACACATTTTGATCTTAGATTGTGTGATGCAGGATAGGAATGTCCAACTTCGCGTGTGTCAGAGGAGGGAAATTAAGTTATGCTTATGAGTTTGTTGAGGTGTGTGTAGGATGTGAATGTATTAAAAATTTTAATACGTTGTTCATGAAACAAAAAATCAGTTCAAGTTAATAAATTGATTTTGTGAAGGCCACGTTGCAATTCAGTATACTATGTGTTCTCAAAAAGTTTGTAATCTTTTTTTTGGATACTCAGTTTTCCTTAAGGCTTTGCTATGCTAATTATCTGCTTAAGTATACAAACGAGCGACACGCATCAACGACAGAGGGAACTGCAACCTTCAACGAGCGTCGGCGACTGCCGTCAACGCGTGTCGACAGCAGTCGTCGGTGCGTCGGCGACTGGCGTCAACAACATGCCGCTCGGTTATTTGAGCACAGTACTCAAATACCCAAACGACACGTTGTCGACGGCATTCGTTGACACTCATCGACACTCGTCGACACTCATCGACACTCTCCACACTCGTCGACGGTTGGAATTGCCTCTGTCGGTGACACATGTCGCTCGAGTGTATGCACGCTTAGGTAAAATATCCCTGTCTGATCCAAATGAGAAGTTCCAATATCTTCGTAGAATGTTGTAATTCATAGTTCTCAGAATACACACAACTCATGCCTAACACGATATTTGCTGTTTTTAAGTAAAATCGGTCTTTAGGGACTCGTATAGGTTATGTACAGACGCCAGCACATCAAGCTATCCGAAATATGTGTGTCAAATTTTCCCAATCAACTTTGAATAGAATAGAATACTCTTT
Source organism: Mesoligia furuncula (assembly GCA_916614155.1). Taxonomy (NCBI): domain Eukaryota; kingdom Metazoa; phylum Arthropoda; class Insecta; order Lepidoptera; family Noctuidae; genus Mesoligia; species Mesoligia furuncula. The sequence continues at coordinate 25,213,723 of OU744802.1, read as the reverse complement.
ATTATGTACACCATATTAATTACAGACATAATTATAGAAACTGTACAAAGGGTGACGCAATGGGCGGTCTTATCGCTAAAAGCGATCTTTTAAAGACAACCTTTGGATGGATTAAAAAGGGGAAGGACAGACAAATACTGTAGGTAGTCTGTGGTGTACCATTTACATAATACAATAAATACACACATAAAGTATATTATACTAATCTAAATAAATATATACATATAACAATAAACTTGAAACAGGAGCAAATAAGATATAATGATCATGTATTAAGGAGAGAGGAAGTGCTTTTTTATCATAATTTTAAAAGAACCTTAAACCTTGAACCTTAAGCTGTAGCGATAAAGTTGAAAATCTATTAAAGAAATTTGTCACATTGTAGTAGCTTGATGTCCTGGCGTCTGTACGTAGTTAGGTAAAATATCAACCGCACTTCATTGAAGTAGGTACGGCCTAAGGCTTTGGTTTCTTAAAAAAACGCACATAATTCATTCAGTACCTACCTCATCCACTTTTTAAAATTCCAGGTACACAAAATAAACTTCTGACTGCGACGTCAAAATCCTTTTACCTGAAACAAAAGACAATGCCGTTATTAATTTTCACAAAGTTGCATTTAACTTCTGTTCTCAAAGGGTGCTATTATGAAAATCTGTCTCAACACTATTAACTTACGTAAATGTCTGGAGAAATACAGTGAGAAAACTGAAATAAAATTGAATTATTCTGTTGTTTCAGTTATTGAAATGTATTTTATGGTAAGCTTTTACAAATACAGTAATTCGTAGATCTTCGACAGCCGTTACAGGTACCTAAATCAGAAGCCCAGAAGTCTGACAACCAGTATCGTGTTACCCAAAACTGGGTTGTGGAGGTCAGATAGGCAGTCGCTCCATGTAAAATACTGGTATTCAGCTGCATTCGGTTAGACTGGAAGCCGACCCCAACATGGCTGGGGTAAGGCTAAGCCAACGACGATATTACCACTCTTTGGGCTAAGCAGATTGATTTTATAAATAAAAATGTCTTTTTTCTAATTTTTTGAGACGGTTTATTTTAGAAATATTTCAAAGTAAGAAAATTAATGGTATCAACAAGAAGTGGGTTTTTAATTACTCGTTTTAATTAATTATAATACGCCTTTCACGTTTGCCTGTTTGTTTGTTTGATTGACTGATATTTTTTGGGACAACTGACATCAGAGAAGGAAAGCATCGCAACACATTGGCTTATAGTTAATACAAATCTGAAATCGCCATCCCGTGTGATGCTTTCGCCCTGCAGTGGTACAGTAATATGCTGGTATTTTTACTAAGTAAATTTTGGGGGATTTCTGATATTTCTGACTGAAAATTGCAACACTGCACATACATCCATCATCTTTAAATGTTATACTTTCAAACATCTTCATGATGAGTTTCAATTAAGACTGCAATGAGGCATGTCACATTAAATGTTCCTACACATCGAAGCTTTCCCAGATTTACATTTATGTTAGCTCTAGTCAGAAAATAAATTAAATAGACACAGTTCAAAGTTAAACAGAAATCTACTTTTCAGTTATCAGTCTATAATTTTCTTTGTCTAAGGCGCTAAATAATCTAACACACGCGCCACCATCGGCGAGACATTTGAGTGAGCATGACATACACACCGAGAATTAAAAATCCAACAGCGTGTCTATTTGACATGCTGGAACGCGCTCTGTGGGATTCTCAACGCTCGGCTCAACACCGAGAGTTGAAAATCCAGTGCTCGATATAATCTCGCCGCGATATTTTTACGTACGTGTGATCATGGGCTAAGTGCACCAAGACGAGCAAGCAAGAAACAAAAATAGCGCGACCATATCTCATATTCCCAGCCAACACTAAAAGCGTAAAGTTAACAGCTGTCAAGCTTCAAACAACAATCTTGAACTACCCGTCATACGGACACGTTTCAAAACTCTGCATTACAAAGGCGATACAAAGTTGATTTACTGTCTATCAGCAACTGTGGGTCAAGATGTTAAAACTGTGAATAAATCTTAACTGACGCATTTGAACTATCTCAGTTATGATGTCGTACATCAAAAGTTGTTTGTATTACATTTTATTATGAATGGTGGCTGTCAACGCTTGCGCATGATTTAGGGATTTTAGGAGAAAAATTGAGATGAGTCAGAAATAAGTTTCTCGTAGGTAGGGTATGGCCAGTGCGTGTTCCTAGTGATGACCCACGGCTCTGAAACGTGGTCGCTCACAATGGGCCATAGAAGGCTGAAAGTCACCCAAAGGGCAATGGAGAGGGCTATGCTTGGAGTTTATCTGCGTGATCGAATCAGAACCAAGGTAACCGACATAGCGTGAAGAATTGCCAAACTTAATTGGCAGTGGGCAGGGCACATTGCTCGCAGAAAAGATGGCCGATGGGAAGCGGTGCCGTGATGACCTGGACGCGTACCGCGAGAGCTGGTTTGAGGTGGCGTGGGAGAAGAGTTCTTGGAAGGACTTGGGGAAGGCCTTCCCAGCAGTAGGACAGTATAGGCTAACCAAAAAAAAAAAAGCTTCTTAAGTTCTGAGTTGAACCGCATGATTATTGATAAACTAGCTTCTGCCCGCGACTTCGTCCGCGTGAAATCAGTACTTTCCTCCTAATATTTCGAAAATGTATGTTTATGATCTTATCATTTATTTAGATAAATAAGTAATCGGGCCAATTTTTAAGTTTATAGATCAAAGAGTTTTTGTACTTTTCAAATAAACTGTATCCCCGCTTTTCACTCCAACAGGGATGGAATTTTGAAAAATCGTTTGGGATGTGTTCATAACTTGACTTTTGAGTCAAGTGATGAACACATCCCAAACGATTTTACCCATTACCCATTTTCGAGTTAATGGAAGCAAGCAGTAAAATCCAACACCTATACATTATTACCCTTTTCCAACTTGGTAGGAGTCGATTTTTGAAAAACCCTAAAACACACTTTTTTTATTTTTAACCGAGGTCAAAAAAAGGAGGAGGTTCTCAATTCGTCGGAATCTTTTTTTTTATGTAACGTACATAAAAAAAAACTGGCCAAGTGCGAGTCGTTCTCGCACACGAAGGGTTCCGTACCACAAGGCAAAAACGCCGAAAAAAACATGTTTGTTGTATGATAGCCCCCCTTAAATATTTATTTTATTTTAATTTTATTATTTATTATTAAAGTTAAAATACAATTGAGTATTTTGTGAATATTTCAAGTGCCTACCTGTTGCCATTTTGGATATCGAGCAAAAAAGAGCAAAAAAATCGCGTTTGTTCTATGGGAGCCCCCCTTAAATATTTATTTTATTTTGTTTTTAGTATTTGTTGTTATAGCGGCAACAGAAATACATCATCTGTGAAAATTTCAACTGTCTAGCTATCGCGGTTCTTGAGATACAGCCTGGTGACAGACAGACAGACAGACGGACAGACGGACAGACAGCGAAGTCTTAGTAATAGGGTCCCGTTTTTATACGGGTACGGAACCTTAAAAAAAGATTCCCGATTACTCGAAGACGGCTAGACCGATTTGATTTTTTTTTTGTTTGAATGGGTATACTTTCCAGGTGGTCCCATTGTCATCAGGTCAGGATGTGATGAGGGGATCCTGGAGAAATCAAAGGAACTCTTTAAATATTATAGGCACACCTATAGCGATATGGGTACCTATTTTTTACAGTAACTCGTGCATTTGCTCTCGAAAAGCACTATTTGGTGAAGTGGAACCGATGATGAAGGCCACAGATGGCCACCGGAACTACTCAATAATAAGTATTTCACAGGTTGCGATCCGATTACTTTAACATGGTTGCTAAGCAATTTATGCTCGTCATAATGCGAATGGTGAAATGGAGCTGATGGTGAAATACCAGGGGAATTCCTCAACAATTAATGTTAGTCATGCATCGGGAAAAGCAATATTTTGGTAAAGGCGATGAGCAAGTTGACATTAGGATGTTTTAACTTAGATACATAATAAAGAGACCCACTAAAAAGTGAGAAATAAAAACGTTTTAACAAAAAAAAAACCGCCTTCTAAAAACACTACAAAGTGAAAAATAACTTTAATTTCGGAAGTCGGTGGCAAAAAACTAAAATACAGATCCAAAGACACCGACTTCCGAAATTAAAGTTATTTTTCACTTTGTTGTGTTAAATAAATAAGATTTTTCATATAAACCGTGTCCCCTCTTTTTATCCCCATAGGGATGGAATTTTGAACAATCGTCTGGGATGTTTCGATGACTTTTTTTTTTTCGTGTGCCAAATCATCAAATGACCCCTCCCGCTCCGGGTGGAGCGGAAGGAAGTGTCAGACTCTTACTGACTAAAACCCACCCATGTTCCTTAATAAGCCCTTTATGTTCCGGACCAGCGGTAACCCTTTCGGACAATCCCGCTGACCCGGCAGGATGTTTCGATGACTCGACTTAAAGATTATTTATACCAATTTTCGAGCTAATCAAGCCACGTAGTAATATCTTGCCCTGTAAAATTAACTACCTTTTTTCACGCAGTTAGGGGTAGATTTTCGAAAAACCCTGATACACGTTATTCTTTATTTTCAGTTTTAAGTATACATACTCAGTTTCGAGTTAATCGGATAGCGCGTTAATATTCTTCCATACAAATTTTGACAACCCTCAATCGCTCTTTAGAGGGTTACAAATAAAAAATGCGAAACTTCATAATTTACTTAGATATAAGTATTCCTGCCAAGATTCAAGGTTGTTAACTCAAGGAATAAGATTTTTCATACAAACAAAATCCCCCTTTTCACCTCCTTAAAGGTTGAATTTCCAAAAACTCCTTAGTGGATACCTACTCTTCACAAAAAACACACCCTCCAAAATTCATGTCTCTATTACCAGCGGTTTAGGCTGTGTGTTAATAGATTATATAATTCTAAAATTCTAACAACACCGTTGCGTTACCTTCCCACCGTAAGCCTAGATAATAAATTTTGTGATTTTTACTTTGAAAATTAAGGACTTTTCATACACATCTTCATCCCCTCTTTTAACCCTTCGGGGGTAGAATTGTCAAAAACGCTGAGATACGTATAAATTAATATTCAATCCTCCGCCTAAAAACAAAATTTGAAGATCATAACTTCAAAACTGACGGACTTTCATATAAACTTCCATCCTTTATTTCACCCCTTTAGGGGTAGAATTTCCAAAAATCCTTTCTTAGTGTTTACTTACTCTTCACAAAGAACACACCTTCTAAGTTTCATGTCTCTAGGGCCAGCGTTTTGGGCTGTATGTTCAAGATAATATAATTAAAAACTAAATTTCATCCCCCTTTTGTTGTTGTTAGAATTTCAACCCTCAAGGGGGTGCCTTGAGGGTTGAAATTCTAACAACACCGTTGCGTTACCTTCTAACCATAAGCCTAAACAATAAATTTTGTGATTTTTACTTCCAAAATTAAGGACTTTCCATACACAACTTCATCCCCCTTTTTAACCCTTCGGGGGTAGAATTGTCAAAAACGCTGAGACACGTGTAAATTAAATTTCGATCCTCAGCCTAAACACAAAATTTGAAGATCCTTACTTCAAAACTGACGGACTTTCATATAAACTTCCATCCCCTATTTCACCCCTTTAGGGGTAGAATTCCCAAAATCCCTTTCTTAGTGGATACTTACTCTATACAAAGAATACACCTTCCAAGTTTCATGTCTCTAGGACCAGCGGTTTAGGCTGTGTGTTGATATATCAACAATCAGTCAGTTTACCATTTTATATATATAGATAGATTTTTGCACTGCAGTCAGCTGCTGTCCAGTGACAGGCCCACACAATCTGTGTGGTTCTTTCCTCAAAATACCATTTCAGACACCAATCTACATGTCTTTTACATGCCAAATTTACTCCTACCGCAAGCTCCGTTATGGGGCTTACATTACCCAAAACGCGTTAATTTTCGGACTGCACAGAAAGGAAAGAGAAACGCGATGACACAACGCTGCTAATTTATTGCAAAATATGAAGCAATTATTTAATTATTTATTAATCTATTGTTTGGACTAGAAAATTAAAACACTAGTATTTTAATATGTTGCTTTTGTGTTTATTAGTATGGTTTTTATTGTAAAAAGAAAGTTTTTAGAGGTATCTTCATGATTTTTTGTATCGTATCAAAATAGTTGTATTATGTTTTTAACACACTATCTACCTAGCATATATCCTGAAGAATATCATATATTTTTCTGAATTTGTTTACTGTAGTCGATCATATACTTTTATTGTTTCTAAAACTTGCATTTGTAAGCCCCTTAAAGAGCTTCGATCCATTATAATCATTTATCATTTAATAATCCTATGTGAAATTATTCTCCGGAATAAAGAAGTCTACTGATACTCTGGTAGTAACGATCAGTAGGTACACCCTAAAAATAAAGCCCAATTTTCAAATCAATGCATTATTTTACAGACAAGGATTGACAACATTGACAAGGATTGACAAATGACAGGCCGTCCAGAAATCGACCAATAATTACTCAAATTGGACCATAAAAAAAAACCTTTACCTAAAACAACAGAACCAGCTCTACCAATATAATATCTACCTACGTATCTAATTGGAGAAAATTGTCAGAAAGAAAAGGTCAACCGTCACCTGTTACAGGTTATCCACAAAAGGTCAAGGTACACAACGACAATTCGATAACCGTAATTGATTCCATGACGGGTAGTCGTGTTTGCGAGTGTGTACGTGCTTCAGTAACGTCAAACGTGTTACGACTATCTCCGATGACTGCCGACGGAGAGGAGGACTATTCGTGTAGTTTGTATTATGGCGATTAGTGGCCTTTGAACGCGAAAAATTCAGATGAATACATGCTCATACGGTTATGCTCTTAAGTGCCATATTTGAATGAATAAATAAATAGCTCTAATATGAGAGCAGCCTCATAATTGTCAATTTGAAGACAGTATAGTTGTACAAGGATCTTTTGGGGCGTATTTGTTTGAATGTCGGCAACCTATTTTTCAGCGCAATTTCACGGAACAATTTCATTAATGTTTACCAACAACATAATTCCCCATGTCAATGCCAAAAAAAGGTGACGTTGACGGCTCTTTGGGACCCTAACAGAAGACGCCTTTTTGAAAGTAGTTACAAACGCGAATTATTAACAGTATACATCTAAAAAATAAGTGATTATAAAATATGGCATCGTAAAAAGAACCTCTCACCTAAATTACATACAACATTTCAAATAAAAAGCAAGCAAAAAAAAACTACATCATGTCCTTTGGCCTTTTTACGAGCCTCTATTCCTGCCCACCCCTTGCTAGCCTAAGGGTCCATTCAGTACGTTAGTTCTCGCTCCGCTGCCTCTAGTTAACGAGCCCGATTTTATTTTCTAGAATTTTCCACATTACAATTTTGTAAGAGCTTAGAATTTTAGTTTTTTTTTCATTTTTAGCCTCAGACACTTTTAAAGGCGTTGACTAGTTGGGAGCTTTTGAAGAGGCAGTAATTAGTTGTGTTGAGCAAAGTTTTGTGTTTCAAGCTATTTCGGGCGTCGGTTTTCTTTGTGAATCTCGTATATGAGTACTTTTGACTTACCTTCGTTTAAAATTATACACCAGTCAACATTACGATGGAGTAAAGTTGAAAAGTAGGTACTCTGAGAATAAGCACTTCATGATCGTCAAAGTTACATAAGACAGTCCCCCAAAACGTCCGCTTCACCACTTTCTAGTGCTTTCGCTGGGGAGAAGAACAAACTCTCCAGCATCACAACTGTCTGTTAAGTCAGAAGAACTTGATTCTATACAATAGTTAATTATGTTATCATCATCTGCGTAGCCCTTTCTCAACCATGTTGGGGTCGGCTTCCAGTCTAACCGGATGCAGCTGAATACCAGTATTTTACATGGAGTGACTGCCTATCTGACCTTCTCAACCCATTTACGGGCTAACACGATACCCCTTGGTAAAACTGGTTGTGAGACTTTCGGGCTTCTGACTACCCGTAACGACTGTCAAAGATCCACGACAGCCGGGACCAACGGTTTAACGTGCTTTCCGAGACACGGAGGGGTCTCGGTATGAAAAGATGGTCACCCATCTACAGACAAACCGCGGCCAGCGTAGCTTAACCTAATCTATCGGCCTGTGCGGTTGTTATTATTTAGCCACGGGCCCCTCACAATAGTTTAAATAGTAGTAATTTATTGTGGGTATGTTATGATTGTCTTTATTCTTCTGTTGTGCACAAAATTACATAAGGGGCCGTTCAAGTATTACGTAAGCAGATTTTTTGCAATTATTAACCCCCACCTCCCCCTCGTCAGCAAAAGTAAGCATAGCTCTTACCCCCCTCCCATGCTTACGTAAACATTGGTACATGCATTTTATTTCTTTTACTCGGTTCGAGTTATCGTATCCATTACTTTCGGGAACCCCTGAAAATGCTTTTCTTTTTCAAGCATAGGACAAGTAGGGTTGCCATATGCGTTCAAAAAAAAATCGACAAAATTTTGTAGAAATAAATACTGCTGACGTAATCACCATCCATCCCCCATGTGTGCGTCCACAGTGAATGCGCGGTGGCTGGGGCCTGTGGCGGGCGCGGCAAGCGGTGCGGTGCGGTGGCCACATTGACGCGCGAGCTGTTGTAGCATTTGGACATGATTCAGGGATAACAGACCATGGACGAGGATACTAGACAGTCCGATCCTGAGATGGGAGGTGTTGAAAACTCGAGATAGTGTGCACGAAATAAATAAAAACAGAGAAATAAGTGCACCATTTTTTAACTTATTTATACGAAGAATTGAAATTGTACCCTACAAATTTTTTTGAGTACACTCGAATGTCCGTGTCAACATTTGACTACATCCTAAGTAAAATATCACCTAAACCAACCAAAAATGATACAAACGCCCTAACGCCGAGCGACAAGACCGAACTGATTTGATATCCCCGCTACCCGCGCATTAGGTCGCTTGTTGACTAGGCCCGTAGTGTGGCCATAACGCCCGGATAGGAACGTTGGAAAAATACGCGCGCTAACTCGCTCAGGCCCGTCGCGCTAGGCTCCGAGCCTTAGTCACTGTACTATGGACACAAAGGCGCGTTTAATTTGTTTGATATTTCGCGCCCGTCATCGCAACCGCGCTAGGCTTGCAGTGTGGACGCACACTGTGTCATCAAAAATAAGCAAAGCAAAGACCCCCCCGCCCCTCTGTAGTGCTTACGTAATACTTGAATGGCCCCTAACCAAATACCTAAAACATAAAATAAAAAAAAGTTTAGCAACTAAACATTTAAAACAGTCCCCGTAATTCAACAAACAACAATAAATCCACAACAACCCGCTCCACAAGTTAACCCTCAAAGGTGCACACAGAAACACAATGCAACTGGGTTGGTTAGCGTAATATTTTCGCTTCCTCTGCCCTCTTTAACCCTCCATTGAGGAGGCTCGACTGCCTGCCCTGCAAGCTAGGGGTTAATGAGCGCTTTGCTCTATTCCAGTCGTTTTTTTTTTTCGTTTTTACGCAAACAAAATGTTAACGTTTCTGTAGCGTTGTTATATTGGTGTGTTTTTGTTTGTTTGTGTCTTCGTAAGTAGGTTACTTGTCTTTGTTATCTTATTTTTCTTACAAAATGATTGTCATGCTGTTAATATAAAGGTAGTGTTAAGTTACAAATTCCAAAAAACTTGTATTTAAAAACATGCATAACACATAATCAGCCTATAACGTTCCCACTGCTGGGACACAGGCCTCCTCTCGGTGAGAGGGAATGGGCCGTAATCCACCTCGCGGGCCTAGTGCGGGTTGGCAGATATCACATGTCTTCGAATTTTTGGTTCTAGGACATGCCATGCATGTTCTTGTTCATTTAAAAACATACGTATATATATTTAAAAACGTACAAATTTAATAATTGCAATCTCATCTCAGCGACTAATACAAAACGGTCAAAAATGTAGGTAAATTATAGGATACTTTACAGATTGAGACTGAAAATTAATAGCACACGACGGGTTCCGTACCACAAGTCAAAAACGCCGAAAAAAAACACGTTTGTTGTATGGGAGCTCCCCTTAAATATTTATTTTATATTATTTTTAGTATTTGGTGTTATAGCGGCAACAGAGATACATAATTTGTGAAAATTTCAACTGTCTAGCTCTCGCGGTTTTTGAGATACAGCCTGGTGACAGACGGACGGACAGACAGAAGTCTTAGTAATAGGGTCCCATTGGTCCCTTTGGGTACGAAACCCTATAAAACGGGAATTGCACTTCTGATCTGTGTGACGAACTGTCTGGAATAAACCACCCGGTGTTTCAACGTACAGAGATGTTTAAAGGTTTAGATAACACTCATAAGATTTCTAGTTGGTACCCTAATTAATTTAATTTCTTTTGACTGTACTCACCTGTCAAAAAGAGTATACTTACATAATGTGGATAAGACAGAGATTAAAACAGAAGACGTATAAGCAGGGGATCGAGGTGGGGGGTGAAGGGGGAGGGGATCAGACCGGAATAACTCTATATCAATCAAATAAAATTGAAAAGTAGTCATATTTTTCCATCCAATGCTAAAATTACGCTCCCGAAACATTTTCTTAACGCCCTACATTCATGCCTACCCACCAGTAAGCAAACTCATCTCAAGCGCCTCTTGCACACAACGAGCTCTACAAATTTTCCTCACACGTCCGCAACAGTAGTCTCACGTTACCATAATCTACGCCATTGTTGCTCCATTTGGCATCCGGGACTGGATTTGGGTCCATTATACCCAAGACAAATTAGTTTATTACCGCATTCAGGAAAACACCTTTGTAACTTGGTCGTTTTCTTCATTATCCTTTACGATTGAAGCAAAGGTTGAGGTCTAAATTGTTTTGAAATACAACTAAATTAACACAGACGTTATGTTCGTGTTATCACGTACATAATCCCCGAAGGATTAGGCAGAGGTGTACCTATAGTACACCCACAATTCGCCAATGAGGTATGTTTAAATCCCAAGGGGAATTGCTATCTAACATGAGGTACATGTCCAGACTTCGCGCTGCTACTGATCGCTAGATCGCTCGTAGCGATAAGACCGCCGATTGTGTCACCCTTTGTAAAATTTCTATATTTATGTTTGTAATTTATGTGATGTATACAGGGGTCTTGGTAAAACATTAACAACCTCTTAAGAGGTCATTGTACTCATCATTATGAACAACTTTTACTATGGGACCAAACCTGAAATCGCGAAACAAAAAAATCAGCTGTTCCCTACATTTTGACGCGTTATACGAACATAAATGTAGGGAACAGCAGATTTTTTTGAGTGAGTACAATGACCTCTTAAGAGGTTTGTAATGTTTTACCAATAACCCTGTAACCTAATAAAGAGTATTCTATTCTATTCTACTGAGAAATTTCTGATGGAAAACCCAATAACACTGTCCGAACTTGAAATCGAACCCATGACCCATGGCTCGTCAGTAGCGTATTAATGGCAATGTACAGACGCCAGCACATCAAGCCAGGGGCGTGCCTTTCACTAAAGCCGAAAAGCCCGGCTTTCAATCAAACGTGAGCCTAACAATAAAAAATAAAAACTACACAAGTAAACTTGTAAACGTGTCGCAAGAATTGATCAGAATAATTAAAAAGTAAACTCCGCGCATCCCGGCCGTCGCGTCGGCAGCCGCTATAATATGTACGATGCATGGTTGCCAGATTTACATTCTCAAAGAATAATATTTCATTTCCGCGCAATTTTCATCACGCGTTGCCAAACATCTCTGATGCCGCTTCGCGAAAACGCAAAACCAAAAATCGTCCCGTCTCGCTCGCACCTGCTGGCTTCAAATTCGGCTTCTAAATTTCGGACGATTTGTATAGAAATTGTTCACGTTGTTGATAACATTACTATGTACTCATTTCGCAAATTGTACTGATTTATAAGCCTGGCTTCTGATTTTTTATGAATGGAACGTGTAACGTAGCCTGTGTGTGTGTGTAGTAAGGAGTTTAATGATGATGCAATTTCAAATAGTTTGAATTTGTTTTGAGCGGTTACTGGTGCATTTTTTTACTTTGTTTTTTTTTTTATATACTCTGAAGTTATGTGTTGTGATTAGTTTTTGCGGTGATTACCTTTGTTTTAAAGTGAGTAAAAAGTTTCTTATCATTAAAATGAATTCGGAAACGTATGCAATTGTTCTTTGTGATGGATTAAAGTGTGTGCAATCGTTACTCGGAAAGGTAAATACTTTGAGTTTTACAGACAAATATAAAATCTAAATCATTTTAGCCGATCAGCAGATCGCTCATTGGATTCCAGTCTGCTCTCATATCAACAAATTATTCTGTTGTCGTTGCAAATTTTTCTTAAAAGAAAATACCGCTAGGAATTCATCAGGTTACGATGATTTGAATAACTTCGCTGGTGTCAGTAAAATACATCAAAATTCTCAAAAGCACATGAATGCTGTCATTTCCTTTCCGAGGTCACGGTGTCATCTTTTTGTTGTAAAAAACGAAGAATGAAGAGCTATGGCTGTTCACATTGTGAGTAATTCCAATTATAAATATTATCAACATCGTAAACAAAGAGATTTAAGATATTAATGTCTTTGATCGTAAACAATTGTGTAGTTAGAAATCAATTATATAAAGATGCTAATGTACTTACTGTTAGGCAACTGTTTGTGCTACGATCCGTACTGAGAAAACACTCCAAGGTCCCCCCTCCAGACCCAACACGCCGTAAGAAAAAACCTCTTATTCTCTCGGTAACGCATAGGACCGCTTTCGCTAGACGCCAACATTATGTTCTTAGCTCACACCTTTATACATTAATTAACAAAAAAATTAACATAATTGATTTGGATACCTATAGGGTTAAAGTTAAAATTGAGGACTGGATAAGGGATCTAGACTACGAGGCAACGGAAGGTCTACTTGCCTGGATCTGCTGAATCACTTATGCCTATCACTTCACAACGAAAGGAGGTGCCCCCACTAATTCCATCCACATTACACAAATGCACACTCACCCAACACACCCCACACACCCTCACAATACACCAAACACCACCACACTACATCACATCACACCACATCACATCACATCACTCCACACACCCTTCTTCCTTACACATACACACACAACACTTGCACATGACACGACACTAATACACTTCACACATACACTCTATACAAACATAATTACTTTATTAAAAATACAAATTAAACATATATAATATATAGATATATTCCTTAGCTTATAATTCTATATCATGTTTGTGACTATCCGAGTCTGCTAGTACGCTCATAATTTGTTCGTCCACTATTTATGCGAAGACACTGCCTCCTAAGATACAGGATCTTCCTAGTTTAGGAGTCAGGGCTCTAATTCTGTGTTGACTGTACTTTGCCCATCTCTTGTACACTATTTTCTGTATTGATTTCTCTGTTCTCACTGACTAATATGTGTATTTAATATGTGTCAAACTTGTATTGTGCTAATAAATACTTATTATTATTATTATTATTATTAAATCAATCAATTATTTGTGCGCCATCTAGTGGCCTCTCGGCCAGATTGTAATATTTTGCAAAAGCGACTGTTAGGGGGTTGGAGGCGAGTGAAATATGAACTTACTCGAAGCTCTGTTATGCCAATAATGTTAATAGATGGCTCTTATACGTCTTATCATATTTTACGCGAAACTGATAACTCGAAAATGAAAAGCTACGATTTTTTAAAGGATTAATAAACTCTTAGTATTTAATTTAAGAAAGAAAAAAATAGTGCTATTAAAAAACATTCATTTTAATAGATGTTAGCAAAAACCTACAATATGAAATACAAATATTAGTAAGAACTAAAACAACTCAGTCGGTAGGCACAACTTTGACAGACGATACGGTAGGTTTTTTTTTAAGTATGTTGGCTTGCCCTAAGTTTGACCCCTAGGCACGCCACTGCATCAAGCTAACCGAAACTGTCAAATTTTCCCAATCAACTTTGAATCTTATGCTTCAGCGATAAAGTTGAAAATTTATTAAAGAAATCTGACAGATTGTAGTAGGTTGATGTGCTGGCGTCTGTACTTTAACACGGTTCAAACAAAATTATAAAAATAATAGACAAGCACAGAAATTAAAGATTTGAAATAGACATGACATTAAGTGCTTCACAATTTTCGTTGCAGCCGGATTTTCATGGAAAAATTACATTGGCTTACAAGCTTTTATATGTACAGTAATTACAGTACAGTATTAAGTATATTAAAGCTAGAATCTAGCAAGCTGAACAAAACTTCCTCCGGACCTATCATGGTAAAAACTTTGCACACAATTTAAAAAATGCAAAAGCTTGATTGGCAAAAAAACAAAAAAGCAGCAAATTTGTTATATAATGTTTGTTATACCTTGCAGTCAGTAAATTATAACTAACGTGGGTGAATCACTAGCCTCATAAAGTGCTTCATTATAATGAGTTAATGTAACTTAGGGTAAGTGCATTTTGTTTATTGTGAAATTGGTAAATAAAGATTTTTGAAAATTTATGAATAATGAACACAATAAATTAAGTTTGCACATCACAATGTTTTGGCTTGGCTGTTGGTTGACCCCTAAACTAACAAACTTATATGACAATATATTTGGTAGAGATGACTTGATGCTATTAGACAGTGATCGAGATCAAAATCCTCTTACGGTTATTGGTTTTATAAGGAAGAAAGAAAGAAATATTGCACTGAATGTAATTGTTTGTACCTACTAATGATCGTTAATATTTAATGGCAGTTTAACATTTCCTTATTGGAACATGTGTGTTAAACTAAATATTTAGCTAAGCCCTGCTGGATTTATAATTTTGGTTTACGAGTTTGCAGAATCGGAAGTGTGGGGAATTAATTGCTGAATGCGTTTAATGTTCAGTTATTTAAGTCACCGGTTAGTGCGATGGTTACTATACTAACCAAGTGCCTGAGAACACTTATATAATAATTCTGCGTTCACTCGTAACTGAGACATTAAAAGAAAGATCAGGTGCATAGTAGGGAGCAGTGGTGGCCCAGTGGTAACGGCCACGACTTACAAGTTGTAGGTCGTAGGTTCAAACCCAGACAGGCGCTTTACTTTGTGTAAATTATTTCATCACCACTGCTCTTAAAACGGTGAAGGAAAACATCGTGAGGAAACCGGCATGTCCTAGAACCAAAAATTCGAAGACATGTGACATCTACCAGCCCGCACTGGGCCCGCGTGGTAGATTATAGCCCAATCCCCTCGAAGAGAGGAGGCCTGTGTCCCAGCAGTGGGAACAATATAGACTGAATATGATAGTACTCGCAACCGGCGTGCGTGTAAGGCCCATTCCCGTAATTATCTGGTATTATGTGGTGCCGGACTTAAAGAATAGCACCATCACCACCCCATACTTCCCGTGGGTGTCGTAAAGGCGACTAAGGGGCGTACCGGAGAATGGGCAGCAGCGTTCTCTATGCATTCCACAAACATACCATACTGCGATCGCCAACCAGCCTGCCAAGCGTGGCGATTATGGCAACCCCCCCCCCCTCCTTTTTGGGAGAGGCCTATGTCCAGCAGTGGACGTCTTTCAGCTGAAATGATGATGAAACTTTCAAAAACTAGTCACAATCTCAACTCAGCGACAATCAATGTCCAAAACTTGTCAAAAATATAAAAAAAAAAATTAAATGTATTTTTGACAGATTGCGACTGACATCAGACTGTGAACGTTCTTAAAATTACGAGAATTGCCCCTCAGGTGTATGACCGTACCTAAATGGGGCAAAAGTATGTATGTAAGGAGTAGTATGGAAGGTTAGGCAGACCTAACCCCATGGGAAGAAGGTCTATGTATGTATGAGACATAATATTTATAAGAAAATTAAAAAAAAAATATCGATATTTGTTTCAATAATAAGAAAAAAGTTATTATTTTTCTTGTTCTAGAAGAAAAGACAATGGTTATACTTATTTACCTGTAAGTGTATTTTTAAAAACATCATGGTTATTTGATAAAGAGAAAAACTATTAATTCTTACTAGGATAAGCATCACTTCACATAATTAACTTTCAAATTAATTATGGACTAAGAATTTCGCAATTTGTAACATGCACAGTGAAGGAATCGAGAGTGAGTGCAATGGTGAGTGGGCAATGGAGAGGGCTATGCTTGAAGTTTACCTGTGTGATCGAATCAGGAATGAGGAGATCCGCAGGAGAACCAAGGTAACCGACATAGCCCGAAGAATTGCCAAACTTAAGTGGCAGTGGGCAGGGCACATTCCTCGCAGAACAGATGGCCGATGGGGCCGAAAGGTTCTGGAGTGGCGACCGCGTACCGGAAGACGTAGCGTTGGAAGGCCTCCCACAAGGTGGTCCAATGACCTTGTGAAGGCCGCAGGAACCCGTCGAATGCGAAAGCACAGATCCGGCCGAAATGGAGGTGCTTGGGGAGGCCTATGTCCGGCAGTGGATGTCTTTCGGCTGAAATGATGATGATGATGACAGTAAAGAAAAAAGATAGGCAATTTTAACCAATCAGTTTTATCGCTGGTTTAATAGTTTGGGAATAAAATACAGGGTAACAGGAACACCGTGGCGCAAACCAAGAATTCAGTACCTACATAATTCTGTTCCATACATTTTAACCGCGTACTTCAATAAGTACGCGGTTAAAATGTATGGAAACAAAAAAATTCAGCTGTTTCATAGAAAAGTGCAATCACTTTTCTATGAAACAGCTGAATTTTTTTGTTAACCAACGAAAAATTTCTACGCAAGGGGGACTAGAAATAAGAGAGATGACGAAGTGTAATGGGTAGCTCATCGTCCAATCAGGACCAGGCCCGTGCCGGACGGCGCGTACGTGTTCCACGCGCGCCTCAAAGACATTACAGCATCAATAGAAGGGGCCGAAGCCTGACGGGTCAGCGGGATTGTCCGAAAGGGTCACCGCTGCCCCGGAACATAAAGGGCTAAGGAAGGAACACGGGTGGGTAGTCAGTAAGAGTCTGACACTCCCTTCCGCTCTACCCAGAGCAGGAGGGATCAATTGATGATTTCCCATCCGCAAAAAAAAGGGGGTCTAGAATCATGTGCTGAATTCATTCTTTTTTTTTGTGTTTTTTAGATTTTTCTTTCTTTTTTTTTGTTACAGTTTGCGCGTCAATGTCCTTACCTGGTAGGTAAGGACATTGACGCGCAAACTGTCCCCCCCTCTCTATATATTCACATGATATGTTTGGTACACAAAAATGCTCTTACATAGATTAAACTTTATTGTAGCTTTGTACGGTTTGCATAGGTACATATACAAAACGGATAAATTGTCTTCGTTACGCTCAAAACACGTGTCAAGCTGAGTGCTCAACTGAATTCATTTTTTATCGGGTCGAAAATAAAAAATAGCGTGGAGTACGCGATTTCTTCAATGTATTTATACACTTCTGGACACATCTATTGGCCCACCTTAGAGTTTAGGTTTCGATGGCCCCTACCGAAATATGATTGCTAGATTGTACAAAAACTGTTGATGCAGTTTTAAACCTGATACATTTTACCATCTTTTTCGATCGTATTGTTTTAAATTTGAATTCAGAATACCATACGACATGGAGCTACGCCTAACAAGTCGGATATGCGCCTTGTTAAAGGCAATTGATTTTTGAATAAAAAACATGTTTTATCAAATAAAGGTTTAATTTAATAACGCGTGTTGCCTCCATGGGCATCTACCACAGCTCTCATACGATTAGGCATAGAGTTTATCAACCGCTCTATGAAATTTTGAGGGATCATCTCCCATTCCTCTTCTATGGCAGTTTTCAACTCCTGCATCGTCTGGGCAACTGGCTGACGAGCCCTAACACGTCTTTTTAGCTCGTCCCACATGTGCTCAATGGGGTTCATGTCTGGGCTTCTGGCTGGCCAGTCCATAACTGTGATGTTCACATCCCGAAGATATTCCCTGACGATGCCGGCCGCATGGGCTCTTGCATTATCATGCATAAAAAGGAAATTTGGGCCCACATAATCCGCGTATGGTATCACGTGAGGTTCTAAGCACTCACGAATGTACCTTTCAGCATTTAATGTTGGCAGCCGTGGTCCTGTAACAACCTCAAGTTGAGTTTTGCCGCTCGCGGATATACCGCCCCAGACAGTCCATGAGCCACCGCCATAAGCAACCCTCTCTTCAAAGCAGCATTGTGCGAAACGCTCTCCCTTACGTCGGTAGACCTTCTTCCTTCCATCATTGCCATGTAACACAATTTTAGACTCATCAGAAAAGAGTACACGGCTCCAATCTTGCTGTGTCCAATTTAAATGACTGCGTGCGAAATGAAGGCGCGCTGTTCGGTGGGCTCGCGTTAGTTTGGGCCCATTAGCTGGCTTGTGTGGTACCATATCGCGTTCTTTTAACCTTCTCCGAACAGTTCGAGCGCTCACAGATACTCCGTGGAAGTCGCGAAGTTGGTTTTGTATCTCAATGGAGGTAAGGTGACGATTTCTCAAGCTGGTCGTCACGATGAATCGATCCTGCCTTTCAGTTGTGACCCGAGATCGTGACCTTCCTTGGCGACGAACAAAGCCGCCAGTCTCTAGGTACCTCCGATAAACATTTCGGACCGCAGATCGACTTAAATTAAGTTGAGCACTCACGTTTCTTTGGCTGTGTCCGGCCTGAATAAGTGCCACAGCTTGGGCGGCGACTTCAGGTGAAGTATCCATAGATTATTGATAGAACCTCACCTTAATGTTAAGAATAAGTAATGTTTGTTGCAAAACCAAAGATATCAATCACTTTTTCAAGAATTAAATCCAAGTAAACCAATAAAACCAAGTTTTCTTAGTATTCGATTGTTTGATATCAACAAACAGGCTCCAAATTGTCTTTTGTTTGTTTAAATTCTGTTTTCGAAATTCAAAAAAAGACTTTTGAATGAAATTGTGAATGTGCCAGGTTCAAAACTGCATAAAAACTTTTTGCTCGACCTAATATAAAATTTTAGCTAGGACCAAACGAAACTGAAAATACAAGGTGGGCCAATAGATGTGTCCAGAAGTGTATTATAATGTACCAACGGATAAAATTGAGTCTAACTGAGAGTCTGGCTTATACAGCGTTATTTTTAGTACTTATATGCGAAACCTGAATATAGTTTGTTCAGAATAAGTAAAGGAATCGATTCCAATAATTTTAACCCCATGTTATATTTTGTCCCAAAAATATTAAAAAAAGGTTAAAAGTTGGACACCGAGTGACACTAAGTATGTTATCCAATCTCCGCGCCGAACGGTTAGGTACCTAGGTACTATTATCAATGAACGCAAGACGGCGCGGTGCGAGCGGCGCGGGTGAGCATGTTTTTGTACGGACAAACAGGTAACTTAACAAGCTTATAGCTTTGTGATTTTTCATGATACAGTTTTAACAAATGTTGTACATAGATTCTTTACATAAAAATACTAGACACATGTCTGTGTGGTGCCGGACTTAAAGAATTGCACCACCCCTTACTTTCCGTGGGTGTCATAAAAGGCGACTAAGGGTCTTACCGGAGAATGGGCAGCAGCGTTCTCTATTTATTCCACCATCATACCATACTGCGATCGCCAACCCGCCTGCCAAGCGTGGCGATTATGGCAAACCCCCCCCCCCCCCCCCTAAATTGAGGGAGGCCTATGTCCAGCAGTGGACGTCTATCGGCTGAAACGACGACGACGACTAGACACATGTTTCAGGTTTTGCATAATATTAAAAATAATGTTGTATAATGTATGCCTAAGTACTTAATTCATTTAACCTTTTTTAATTTTATCTTTCCTGAATTTAGGAAAATGGGATTTAGGATACTAAAGCCACACACATACGTGTTTACATGGTAATGTAACGGGGTTGGGGTGAATAGGGATGCAGGGGTGAATCGGGACGAAACTTTAAAATGGATTTAAACGTTAAAATAATATAGTTTGTAGCCAATAAGGACACTTAATCGTTAATTTCAATACAGTAAACACATTAGAATCCTTTTTGGCAACAAACTATTTTATTTCTTTAAGTTATATACTAAGGATTGGTTTTCAAGGGATGGTCCGTGCCCAATTTACTACTAATAGGTCTATACCTAAAATATTTATTAGATGAAAAATGAATCAGAAAATATGTTTATCAAAAAAAAAAAATAACAACAAATGTAAGAATACGTATCTAAACAACATGAATTTCCAAGCAAAACAGGTTTCATCAATATTTCCTAAGACTCTGCCAACTCATCAACATCAAAAACCAATAACACTAACATAAAATCGATACACCACAATAATGGCCATCAAACAATTTTAGACAGTACCCTTTATCTCTTCGCCGTAGACTAAACATGAATCTGTCAGTCTAATCTCAAATGATTTGATTAATGACCACTCGTTTGACCAAGTGGCAATTAATTTATAACTAACTACTGTTCGGAGATCGGTTTGTAATAAAGGAATAATGATGGTCTGTTCCGTTTTTATTGCTTCGCTGATCGCGGTATTTCCCGTGTGTTAACTGTCATAGTTTTACAACATAATTATCTTTATTGGGATTGGCTTGTAGCTTAGTAATAACAGCCGAACGGGTTGATCGATCAGGTTAAGCTACGCTTGCCGCGGTTGGTGGATGGGTGACCATCTTTACATACGAAGACCCCTCTGCGCCTCGGAAAGCACGTCAAGCCGTGCACCTTTGACAGTCGTTACGGGTAGTCAGAAGCCCGAAAGTCTGACAACCAGTCTTACCAAGGGATATCGTGTTACCCAGTTACTGGGTTGTGGAGGCCAGATAGGCAGTCGCTTCATGTGAATACTGGTATTCAGCTGCATCCGGTTAGACTGGAAGCCGACCCCAAGATAGTTGGGAAAAGGCAGGCAGATGATGAGATGATGATCGCATCATACAAAGAGCAATGGTAACCCAGTGGTAACGAACTCGTCTCACCGAGTTGTAGGTCGTGAGTTCGAAGACAGCCCGGCGCCGGCGCTTGGTTTTGTGTAATTTATTTCGTCACCACTGCTCTCAAAACGGTGAAAGAAAACACCGTGAGGAAACAAGCATGTCCTAGGACCAAAAATCCAAAGACATGCGACATCTACCAGCCCGCACTCCTCTCGAGTGGCGGATTACTGCCCATTCCCTTTCACAAACAGGAGGCCTCTGTCCCAGCAGTGGGACGTTGTAGGCTGATTATGATTATCGTGATGGTTATGCTATTCATCAGCTCTGGCAGCCTTGTTTCACCCACAGCTGGCTATAGGCCTGCACCCCTGGTCTGTGCGAGTCTAAACCATCAATTGCGATTTCGGAATGTCGTCCACCCATGTCTGGCTGTTGGTAAGCCAACATTCCTCCTACCGTCTCTCGGCAGCCATTCAGTAAGGGAACATCATCAGTACTGGCAGCCTTGTTACACCCACTGCTGCCTATAGGCCTGCACCCTGGTCTGTGCTGGTCTAAACCAGGTCTCACCTGCGATTTCGGAATGTCGTCGACCCATGTCTGGCTTTTGATAAGCCAACACTCATCCTACCGTCTCTCGGCAGCCATTCAGTAAGGGAACATCATCAGCATTGGCAGCCTTGTTCCACCCACAGCTGGCTATAGGCCTGCACCCCTGGTCTGTGCGGGTCTAAACCAGGTCTCACCTGCGATTTCGGAATGTCGTCGACCCATGTCTGGCTTTTGATAAGCCAACACTCATCCTACCGTCTCTCGGCAGCCATTCAGTAAGGGAACATCATCAGCATTGGCAGCCTTGTTCCACTCATAGCTGGGTATAGGCCTGTAGCCCTGGTCTGTGCGGGTCTAAACCAGGTCTCACCTGCGATTTCGGAATGTCGTCGACCCATGTCTGGCTGTTGGTAAGCCAACACTCCTCCTACCGTCTCTCGGCAGCCATTCAGTAAGGGAACATCAACAGCATTGGCAGCCTTGTTACACCCACAGCTGGGTATAGGCCTGCACCCCTGGTCTGTTCGGGTCTAAACCAGGTCTCACCTACGATTTCGGAATGTCGTCCACCCATGTCTGGCTGTTGGTAAGCCAACACTCCTCCTACCGTCTTTCGGCAGCCATTCAGTAAGGGAACATCATCAGCACTGGCAGCCTTGTTACACCCACAGCTGGGTATAGGCCTGCACCCCTGGTCTGTGTGGGTCTAAACCAGGTCTCACCTGCGATTTCAGAATGTCGTCCACCCATGTCTGGCTGTTGGTAAGCCAACACTCCTCCTACCGTCTCTCGGCTGCCATTTAATAGATAAGTGCTCTAGTCCACCTGCTATCACCACGTCTAGCCAAGTGTCCTGCTCACCTCCATTTCAGAGCCGCTATCCATATTGCGACATCTTGAACTTTATTTATAAGCGCCCCGTCAAGCTCCGCGCGTATCCTATGTAATACGATACTCATTAACGGAGCTTGAGGGGTTAAAGTTAAAAAATAATCAGCGACTGTATAACCAGTATAAATAACCAGCGGGGGTTGAGCAGTTGTGGCCAAGTGGTAACGGCCGCGACTTACGAGTTGTAGGTCGTAGGTTCGAACCCAGACAGGCGCTTTACTTTGTGTAAATTATTTCATCACCACTGCTCTCAAAACGGTGAAGGAAAACATCGTGAGGAAACCGGCATGTCCTAGAACCAAAAATGCGAAGACATGTGACATCTGCCAATCCGCACTGGGCCCGCGTGGTGGATTACGGCCCACTCCCTCTCACCGAGAGGAGGCCTGTGTCCCAGCAGTGGGAACGTTATAGGTTGATTATGGGTATAACCATACATTTTTGATGTTTAAACGTCTCTTGACTATAAGCATCGTTTATAAATAAACACTATTAAGTCCTACATCGAATTTCTGAGTTGTGGTCGTTAGATCAGATATTCTTATTGAATCAATAACTATTTAGGAAACAGAGTTCTTGACTAGAGATTGACTGTGTTGGGCACTCGGGGAAGGTGGAGTCAAGGTGACGATCTTTGCAAGCTGTCTGGTAGTGCAAATCGATTAGTGCTTGGCAAGACTGGCAGCGCGGGGCGTGCAGCGGTGCGGGTGTGGGAACGCGCGATCTGCCTGTCCGCAGTCGAGCGCGGCTGCGTTTTGCGTGTTGTCGTGTCCAGTGTTTGCCAAAATGTAATATGGATGAAGAAGACTTATTTTTATTAGAAAATAGCTCGAACTACTCGTAGTTTGAGAACTTGTGATCGAGCTGTGGCATGAGTTGCCCGCGCGCTCCCCGCGCTAAGCAGCCCGCGCCGCTCACCGCGCCCGCGTGCCCACTATGGACACTCAAATGAAGTTCTTATGTTTGAGTACGTCGCGCCGCGCCCGCGCTGCTTGTCTGGCCAAACACTAAGAAATATCGAGGATCGAGCTCAGAGGGTTTCTTTAGGAGACTTATATGAAATTGCTTGTAGAATGACGTATAGACCGATCAAATTAAAAACCTTTTCATCGACCGAATGTAGATTATCATCATCTGACTAGCTTCTTCCCAACTACGTTGGGGTGGGCTTCAAGTCTGTAGATGTAGCTAAATACCAATATTATTTATTTATTATTTATTTATTTATCCTCCTGCTAGAACGCCATACAGCAATTACACCAACGGAGCAAAAAAATTACTTCATGTGCTTATCCATCCTGTGCGCGGTGGACATCGAACGGGCGGCGCGATAGAACACGAATGCTCCAGCGTCAACTCCACAGTTCCATTGGTACTTCATCCAAATTGCGCACATTCTTTGCGATTTTTTACATGGAGCAAATGCCTGCCTGACCCAGTAACTGAATGTGGATAAACCTTTGAATAACGTCAACTTTTTTCCATAAATTAACACACAACCTTTGCTACACGACCCTGGAACTCTTGCTGAAAAACTTTTTAACAAAAAAAACCGACTTCCAAAAAAAACACTATAAAGTGAAAAATAACTTTAATTTCGGAAGTCGGTGTCTTTGGATCTGTATTTTAGTTATTGCCACCGACTTCCGAAATGTATCTAAGTTACAATAGCCTAATGTCAACTTGCCCATCGCCTTTTACAAAATATTGCTTTTCCCGATGCAGGGACGTTAATTGTTGAGGAGTTCTCCTGGTATTCTACCATCAGCTCAATTTCACCATTCGCATTGTGACGAGCATAAAGTGCTTAGCAACCATATTAAAGTAATCGAATCGTAACCCGTGAAATAATTATTATTGAGTAGTTCCGGTGGCCATCTATGGTCTTCTTCATCAGTTCCACTTCACCAAATGGTGGTTTCCGAGAGCAAATGCACGAGTTACTATAAAAAATACCCAAATCGCTATGGGTGTGCCTATAATATTTGAGGAGTTCCCTCAATTCCTCATGGATCCCATCATCAGAACTTGATTTTGAAAAAATGGGACCAATCTGGAAGTATATCCTATTGAATAAAAAAAGAATTTTCCAAATCGGCTTATAAATGACGGCGTACTGAGGTAACAAACATAAAAAAAAAACATAACCTCCTCCTTTTTTTGAAGTCGGTTAAAAACGGAATGTAGATAATCCGTTGAATTACGTGAACTGTTTTCCCTAAATTGAACGGTTACCTACTCATCAATGAAAAGTCCCTTCCCTTCTCAAAATAATTCCTCTAGTTACTTGTAAGCAACATAATATCATTCTAAAGTCGGATTCCCAGTCTAAATTCCACAAATCATCGCATTTCACAACGGCATTTAATATTGATCATTGTTTCAGTTTATAGTTTAACAGAAAGTTAGTGGAACAACTGGGACATACGCCTACTTCAGACTGGTGTGAAATAAAATGATTCATTGTTCTGCGCAAAATGAGTTTTGTAGGTGTATGTATGGTGTGTTTAAAAAGAAGAAAGACAATACGTTTATTTGCGGTAAAAATGACGCATAAAAAGAAAAGAAAAACTATTTGGCATGCGTCACAAAACCGCCATCGCTCAGCATAATGCTATGACCCTATACGAGACAGAGCTCTAGCGCTGGTTTTAGCGACACCCGGGTTGTCGTGATGACGTAAACCGGTGCAGCATACGATTAGACATAAATAAAAAACAACAATCAAAATCCATACCTATATTATAAATTAGAAAGTAACTATGTCTGTCTGTATGTTACCTTTTCACGCCTAAACCATTGAACGGATTTCGATAAAATTTGGCAAAGAGATAGATTGCATCCCGGGGAAGGACAGGTTAGTTTTTATCGACATACCTTGCGTACGAAGCCGCGGGCGGAAGCTAGTAAGAATGAAAATAAATATACATTACCTAGTTAGCAAGAACTGCCACACTTGCCTGCATGTTTCGCAGGTTTTGTGGTTTTCAGTAGGTATCTAGATTACTGTAACTGGGTTGTGGAGGTCAGATAAGCAGTCGCTCCATGTAAAATATTAGTATTCAGCTGCGTCCGGTTAGACTGGAAGCCGACCTCAACATAGTCGGGGAAAGACTAGGCAGATGATGATCTAGATTACAAGTTTTTTTTTTTATTTTGACACGTCATTAAACTGTCAGGGTTGGGTTATAGCACTAAGGGGACTACATGACCTAAAGCGCTGTCTTTGTCGGACTGCATAGAAAAGAAAGAGAAGCGCGATGACACAACGCTGGTAATTTATTGCAAAATATGAAGCAATTATCAATTCACAAATAATCTATTGTTTGGACTAAAAAAATAAAACACTAGTGCTTATGTTGCTTACAGAATAATTTGACAAAAACCATAATGATTGTATGTATATTAGTATGGTTTTATTATAAAAAAGAAAGAGTTATTTTCATGATTTTTGTCTGTCGTATCAAATTAGTTGTATTATGTTTTCAACACACTATTCATATACTTTTCTAATTTTGTTTACTGGAGTCGATCATAAAAGTACTTTTGTTGTTTCTAAAACTTGCGTTTTTGCGTTTAGGTCCTGTAAGCCCCTTAAGGTTTTCAAAAGAAGATTCGCTGGGTAAAAAACCAAGAAACAAAGCCAGGAAAACCAAGTTTTCAGAAAATTTATTGTTGTAAGAAACAAAGGACCTTGACCAACTAAAATTATGTCAATTAACATAATTATCAAATCACAAACTGAAAATGTCCAATGTTCCTGTGTGTTTCCTGGTTATTTGATTACCTACCTATGCTTATTGTGCGTAGAATCAGGAAAAATAATTTAAAGCCACTCTATGAATGTTATATGACAAGGCTATAATTATTTAATACTGCAAATTGACGAAGGGTGGCAATTAGCTTCACAATGTATTTACCAGAATGTTCAAAAATAAATAAACACAACTAATACAGAAGAGTACACATACTCGCATAGCATATTTATTGATTGATTATAAAAATAAATACTTCAATTTCAGCGTTTTACAGCATCAAATAAAACTAATGGATAGAAAAAGTAAACAACGTAAACGATTAATTGAGACACCGTTCAGTCATCCATACTAATATTATAAATTCGAAAGTAACTCTGTCTGTCTGTATGTTACCTTTTCACGCCTAAACCACTGAACGGATTCCGATAAAATTTGGCAGAGAGATAGATTGCATTCCGGGAAAGGACATAGGATAGTTTTTATCCCGATATTCCCACGGGATCGACACTTATGCGGGTGAAACCGCGGGGCGCTGCTAGTAAATAATACGACGTAATAAAACTGGACATTACTCTAAAACTAGCTTCTGCCCGCGACTTCAACCGCGTAAAATTTCTTGTTCCCTAACGCATTGCATCGCATCTCATCGCCCGACCGGGCTATTACTTCGTTATCGCTAAACGTTTGGCTCTTAAGGGTCGTAGGGTGATGATGAATAGCCGAAAACCTTCCTTAAGAATTAGGCTAACAAATGCAACGTTTTTTTTTTCGAATTCGATTGGAAGTTCTGAAGATAAGCGCGTTCAAACAAACAAAAAACCCAACTCTACAGCGATAAGTGTAGATAGTATATAGATATATCTGTCGTATATTTTCTAAGCCGTTTTAAAAATACTAAATGGTTTTAAAGGCTATTTTATTGTCTTAAATATCATGTTCACGCTTCATATAACATATGAACGACAGATAAATAGAGTTAGACGTTTTTGAATTTTATTTTCTTGAATAAAGTTGATGGGCGTGGGTGGGTTGGTATTGAAATATGAAAAATAGCTGCGTTTATTGGTAGTTGAGATAGTAGGTATACAACATTATATTTAGTATATGCGAAACCCGAAACACGTGTCTAGTACTTTTATGTAAAGAATCTATGTACGAAATTTCAAAACTGTATCATAAAAATCACTAAGTTATAAGCTTGCTAAGTTACCTGTTTGTCCGTACAAAAACATGCTCACCCGTGTCGCGCCGTCTTGCGCTCATTGATAATAGTACCTAGGTACCTAACCGTTCGGCGCGGAAATTAGATAACCTACTTCACTAAGTAGGTTATCTAATTTCCGCCGAAAAAAAGTTAAAAGTTAGACACTTCGCACGGTGTCTAACTTTTAACCTTTTTGTAAATATTTTTGGGACAACATATAACATGGGGTAAAAATGATTGGAATCGATTCAGTTACTTATTCTGAACAAACCATATTCAGGTTTCGCATATACTAAAAATAACGTTGTATACCTAGTAAACTACACTTTCTTCTTACTTAAGCAACTGGCGGCATTACCACGTTTTATGGCGATGCTTAGCCTCTGGCCAAGGTAAAAGATATTTACAATTTTATTTTTTTAATATTTTATATTATTTTTTATTTAATTTTTCATTTTTATAAATTTAGTCACACGAGGAGCACGAGGGCACGTTTTTGATTTTTTGACGTGTGGCGGTCAAAAGCTTAAGCAAGTTGTAGCGGTATCTACAACGCCACATGCGAGCAACACGTCATACTGACGTCACGCAAAATCCTGCATCGCGCAAGCAGAGTTTACCGCGCAACTAGCATAGATACAACGGCCCGACATGAATCATCGGGCAGTTGCCCGCCAGACACAACACCGGTCTGGTCGGAGGATCCTCTCTTTTCTATAGAGTATGAGTGAGCTTTACACCCTGTTCCTCTACTAACTGTCATAATGAAACCCATTGCTACTGATAGTGTGTTTCGTTCACGAAGGTTGTGAGTACTACCGCACTTGACCTTCCTGAAGAACATCATTGATGAGGACACTATAATTATGTCCTCCTAGAGGCCTCCTCCCGGCGTTTCCACTCACATCTTCCTTGTAAATATCTTTTTATAGTAGCCTTTAATAAAATTCAACCTCTCAACATGACCAAAACCATCTAAACATACATACTTGATTCAATTGCCTTGCCTTTTCCCAACTATGATGTCCAGACTAGACTTTTGTAAAACTGAAGCTTACCTGAAAAAAGTAAAAGAAGAAAATTAATGAAGGAAAGTTAAAAATGTACGTGAAATAGAGGAAACGTTAACACGATAGTTGTTTAAGCCTTCTTAACCATGTGAGACACATTATCTGCCTAACCTTTTCCCGGTCGGCTCCCAGTCTAACCGGATGCAGCTGATTACCAATATTTTACATAGAGCGACTGCCTTTTTTTTTGTCGCTGAGAAATAACATTACGCATCTCCGCTCGTCGGGGGACGAGACGGAGTATGTGGGACTCCCTGCCAGAGTGGCAGTATATACCCACTAAAACTCAGCGGTGTTCCCTCATCGCCTTGATGGGGTCATGGGAATCCGGTTCAGATAGAGCGACTGCCTATCTAACCTCCACAACCCAGTTACTGGCTAATACGATACCCCTTGGTAAGACTGGTTGTCAGACTTTCGGTCTTCTGACTACCCGTAACGACTGTAAAAGATCCACGAATGACAGCCGGGACCAACGGCTTTACGTGCTTTCCGAGGCAAGGAGGGGTCACGGTATGTAAAGATGGTCACCCATCCACAGACCAACCGCGGCAAGCGTAGCTTAACCTGATCGATCGATCTGTGCGGCTGTTATTATTTAGCCACGGGCCCCTCCCCCCCAAGATAAGACTACAGGAAGCATACCTACTTGATTAACTGACGCTTATTAACAAACTAAAAACCTTCGTCGAATTTGAAGACCGAAAATGAATACAGAGTCCGTGGTTGTGGTTTTGCTCACGAGCATAGTGCAAAATTGCTCGACTGGCTGTGAGCTCAAAGGGACCACCAAATGCATGAGGTGTTTCTGCGGTAAGGTCACTTGAACCTACCTAAATGTACAGGGTGCTACAGAGATGTTCAGGTCGGCACATTAGATTCGGCAGTATTTGTTGAACAACAAAACCGACCCGAAGCAACTACTATATTTGTAAACGCGCTGTTAGAAATAGTAAGAAAAATTGGTTTGTTTCTCAGAGAAACGCGAGATTATGTTAATAAAAAACTTTAAACTAGGTCTAAAGTTTTCAAATAGGTAGGTAAGGTAAAGACCTTACCTACTTATTTCATTTATGTTATGTATTATGTTGAAGCGTCATCAGAACTATATTATTATGTGTGTCAAGTTTCAACAAAATCGGTTCACAAGTGAAAATTCAGTAGGTGAAAAATCAATTTACCCTTATATTAAACTAGCTTCTGCCCGCGACTTCGTCCGCGTGAAATTCGTACTTTCCTCTTATAATTTCGAAAATGTATGTTTATGATTTTTATCATTTATTTAGATATAAATAAGTATTGTGTGGTGCCGGACTTAAAGAATAGCACCACCCCTTGTCTGTGTGGTGCCGGACTTAAAGATAGCACCACCCCTTACTTCCCGTGGGTGTCGTAAAAGGCGACTAAGGGGCGTACCGGAGAATGGGCAGCAGCGTTCTCTATGCATTCCACCACCTTACCATACTGCGATCGCCAACCCGCCTGCCAAGAGTGGCGATTATGGCACCCCCCCCCCCTTTTGGGGAGGGCTATGTCTAACAGTGGACGACTTTCGGCTGAAATGATGATGATGATGATGAAATAAGTATTCGGCCCAATTTTTTAGTTTATAGCTCAAAGGGATCAGATTTTTCAAATAAACTGTATCCCAGCTTTTTACCCCCCCAGGAGAGTAATTTTGAAAAATCGTTTGGGATGTGTTCATAACTTGACTCAAAGACCCATACCCATTTTCGAGTTAATGGAAGCAAGCAGTAGAATTTTCCACCTTCGTAGGAGTCAATTTTTGAAAAACCCTAAATCACTTTTTTAAGTATTTTTCTAATTCATCAACTTTGTCACCCCCCAAATCCTCTGTGAGGGATTTTTTAAACTAAAAGTGACAATCTTTATTATTTACTGACCCAAATATTGCCAAGTTTCTAATTTATTAACTAAATGAATAAGATTTTTCATATAAACTGTATTCCCTCTTTCTATCCCCATAGGGGTGGAATTTCGAAATATAATCTAGATTATTTATACCAATTTTCCAGTCAATCAAGCCTCGTAATAAAATACTGCCCTGTGAAATTGACTACCCCTCTTCACCCCATTAGCGGTAGATTTTCGAAAAACCCTGAACCACTTTATTATTTATTTTGGTCTTAGATAAGTACTGAGTTTCGAGTTAATTGGACCGCGCATTAAAATTTTTCCATACTAAATTTGACACCCCCAATCTCCCCTTTGGGTTAGTTTAGAATTCCAAAAAAATTCGAACTTTAAACTACTACTTAATTCAAACTTTTAACTTTACTTTTTTTTTGCCAAGTTTCAAGTCCAAATTTATTTGTACCATTTTTTTTGAGTTTTCAAGGCACTCATTAAAATCCTCTTATAAATCGAATTACCACTTTTAGTCCCGTCAGGGGTCAATAATTTTCGAAAACCCCATACACTTACTATTGATTCTTCATCTGCCTAACCTTTTCCCAACTATGTTGGAGTCGGCTTCCAGTCCAACGGGATGCAGCTGAGTACTAGTATTTTACATGGAGCGACTGCCTATCTGACCTCCACAACCCAAATACGATACCCCTTGATAAGACTGGTTGTCAAACTATCGGGCTTCTGAGCACCCCTAGCGACTGTCAAAGATCCACGAAGGACAGCCGGGACCAACGGCTTAGCGTGCTTTCCGAGGCACGGAGAGGTCACGGTATGTAAAGACTCCTATCCACGGACCAACCGCGGCAAGCGTAGCCTGCGTAACCTGATCGAACGATCTGTGAGGATGTTATTATTGATTATTTTCTGTCAAAAGTATTAATACTGAGTTTCGATTAAATCGGACCGCGCGTTAAAATTCTTCCACACAAACTTTAACACCCCAACACAAGGGGTGTTGGGGTGTTTTGATAAACGAATAATGATATTGCCAAGTTTATTAACCAAATGAATAAGATTTTTCTTATAAACTGTATCCCCGTTTTTCACCCCCACAGGGGTGGAATTTCGTAAAATTGTTTGCGATGTGTTCATTACTTGACTCAATGATTGTTTATAGGTACCAATTGTCGAGTTAATCAAGCCACGCAGTAAAGTCGTCCCCTATAAAATTAACTTTTCACCCCGTCAGGGGTAAATTTTCGAAAAACAATGATACACGTTATTCTTTATTTTTGGTCTTAAGTATAAATACTGAGAGGGGCCCGTGGCTAAATAATAACAGCCGCACAGGTCGATCGATCAGGTTAAGCTACGCTTGCCGCGGTTGGTCTGTGGATGGGTGACCATCTTTACATACCGTGACCCCTCCGTGCCTCGGAAAGCACGTTAAGCCGTTGGTCCCGGCTGTCATTTGTGGATCTTTGACAGTCGTTACGGGTAGTCAGAAGCCCGAAAGTCTGACAACCAGTCTTACCAAGGGATGTCGTATTACCCAGTAACTGGGTTGTGGAGGTCAGATAGGCAGTCGCTCCATGTAAAATACTGGTATTCAGCTGAATCCCGTTAGACTGGAAGCCGACCCCAACATAGTTGGGAAAAGGCTAGGCAGATGATGAAGTATAAATACTGAGTTTCGAGTTAATCGGACCACGCGTTAAAATTCTTCCATACAAACTTTGACACCTCCCAATCCCCCTTCAATTTATTTAGATAAGTATTCGTGCCAAGTTTCATGGTTAGTAACTCAAGGAATAAGATTTTTCATACAAACAAAATCCCCTCTTTTCACCCCTTAAATGTTAAATTTCCAAAAACCCCTTCTTAGTGGATATCTGCTCTTCACAAAGAACACACCCTCCAAAATTAATTTCTCGACCCAGCGGTACCGACCAGCGTTTTAGGCTGTGCGTTGATATATCAGTCAGTCAGGACAAAATTTCATCCCCCTTTTCACCCCCTTAATGGATGAAATTCTAACAACACCGTTGTGTTAGCTTCCAATCATAAGCCTAGATAATAAATTTAGTGATTTTTACGTCGAAAATTAATGATTTTCTATACACAACTTCATCCCCCTTTTTAACCCTTTGGGGGTGGAATTATCAAAAACGTTGAAACACGTATAAATTAATTTTCAATTGTCAGTCTAAATACAAAATTAGAAGATCCTAACTTCAAAACTGTCGGACTTTCATATAAACGTCCATCCCCTATTTTAACCCTTTAGGGGTTGAATTCCCAAAAATCCTTTCTTAGTGGATACTTACTCTTCACAAAGAACACACCTTCTAAGTTTCAAGTCTCTAGGTCCAGCTGTTTGGGCTGTGCGTTGATATATCAGTCAGTCAATCAGTCAGTCAGGACTTTGAATTTTATATATATAGATTGAAATCTGGAGCGGATTTCAATTTTAAATGGAATTCTTCTTAATAAAAAAAAATAAACATCAACATCGTAATACTCTGTAAAAAGGCATGCGTGGTCAAACATAAAAAAAAATATATCCATAGACTTGAGAACCTCCTCCTTTTTTTTCGGTTAAAAATGATAAGTTATCTGAAAAAAAATAAAACAGGGGGCCAAAAAAGGCCACTTTGGCAGAATCATAAAAGGATAATATTATGAATCATAATGAAC
The DNA here is from genome assembly GCA_916614155.1 of Mesoligia furuncula. Taxonomy (NCBI): domain Eukaryota; kingdom Metazoa; phylum Arthropoda; class Insecta; order Lepidoptera; family Noctuidae; genus Mesoligia; species Mesoligia furuncula. The sequence continues at coordinate 25,180,693 of OU744802.1, read as the reverse complement.
GGTTAACTGTTAAGTTAATCATATCAAATCCCATTGGTGAAGGATTTTTCAGTTATTTTTTTTTTGTGCTAAAATACCAATCAATCCAATCCAAATCCAATCCCAAACTCTTTGATTATACCTAATGCAGCGAAAAAAAGAAAAACACAGACTGTCTTTGTCAAATTATGATTCGTAATGTTATTCTTTTATGATTCTACCAAAGTGGCCTTTTAAGGGACCCTCCCTTATCTTTAATTACAAGCACAGAACACAAATAGTTGGCAGATCCACGTCGTAACTGTGACATGAAGACCTGTGCTACCACTCAGCATCATACTGTGCCATGGCCGGGACTCACAGAGAGCGCACAGCTGATTACGTCCGCGTGGTTCGAAGACAACGCAACGTGTTGCACATTCATCTTCATCATCATTTCAGCCGAAAGACGTCCACTGCTGGACATAGGCCTCCCCCAAGCACCTCCACTTCAACCGGTTCTGTGCTTCTCGCATCCAATGGGTTCCTGCGGCCTTCACAAGGTCGTCGGACCACCTTGTGGGAGGCCTTCCAACGCTACGACTTCCGGTACGCGGTCGCCACTCCAGAACCTTTCGGCCCCATCGGCCATCTATTCTGCGAGCAATGTGCCCGGCCCTGCCCACTGCCACTTAAGTTTGGCAATTCTTCGGGCTATGTCGGTTACCTTGGTTCTTCTGCGGATCCCTTCATTCCTGATTCGATCACGCAGGGAGACACACACATGTTGCACATTACTCAGCTGCAATAACTCCTAACATTTCTACTGCCACATAAAATGACAATGGCGGAATAAAAGTCCAAGTCACCGTTTACGTCGCAACGTTAAACGTCGTATTAAGCGTAAAAACGTAATTTCACGATTATTGTCTGCAATGTTACATTTTTTATTGGTTTTGTTACTTTATTGAATAATTCCAGCACGTTTATTGAAAATTTTACATTAATTTCAAACTAGCGGCTTACCCCAACTTCGCACGGGTGCAATTATTTCGTACAAACCTTGTCCTGGCAATACCGAAGACAATAAAAAAAGAAATATCCAATTTGGTGCAGTCATTTAGAAGGTCTGCGCACAGACATCTCGGAAACTTTGTATGCTATGTAAGGAAGGAATAATTTATTAAAAATCATATTAACCTGCCGGTTTCTGCACGAAAATCGGCATGTTCGAGAACCAAACATTCTCAGACATGTAACATCTACCAACCCGCATTGGGCTCGCATGGTAGATTATAGCCCACTCCCTCACAGAGAGGAGGCCTCTATTCCAGCAGTGGGAAGATTATAAGCTAATTATGCAATGTTGTACAAGAATAGATTGGACGGTGATCCTCAAACTAGACATTTGAAGGCAGAGATATGAGCGTCGATGACAAACCAACTATAAAGTTAACTTATAGTCAAATTGAGTTTATATGACAGAAATAAGTTCGCAAAAAAGTGGTGAGGGTTTATTCACATATTAGTGCAAAATGCACATATTAGTCTTCTTATGTTGGTTTAAAACAATACGCAGTGCTACCATACATTGAATTGCACTGAATTTACAAAATGGAGACGGAAAGATATAGTTTGCCCTCAAAAAAGTACAAAAGATGCTTTCACAGCCAAATTTTATATGTACCTCGGACCGCTACTCTATAATAGGCTTATAAATGATAAAGGAAACATCTACTCCTTAAATCATAGCAACTGCAAGAAAATCCTTATGGAGGCTCTTCAAACTATGTCCCATGAAGATACAGAGAAGTTTACTTGTACTAAAGTAATTATTGTTCGTATTATATAATTTTATGCACCTTTTTACATATGTACCCATAAGATAAATATGATAATTACGTGATTATTTAATCAATCAATGTTACCTCCAATCGCCTGAAAAACAGGATTACCTAGTTCAGGCACAAATCATAGGTCAACTTGACGTAGATTTAAGAAAAACTGTATCTAACGTTAGTGCTTATATATTTTTTTTTTTTTCCATCAAGACCGTACTAAGTTTGTAACTAACTGTCCTATCACAAAAACTTAGTAGTGTCTTTCGTCACACACACACACACACACACAATCAGCCTATAATATTCCCACTGCTGGGACACAGGCCTCCTCTTGTTGGGAGGGAGTGGGCCGTAATCCACCACGCGAGCCCAGTGCGGGTTGGTAGATGTCGCATGTCTTCGATTTTTGGTTCCAGGACGTCTCTTTTCTCACGATGTTTTCCTTCACCGTCTTCTTCTTTCCGTGACCTAACCCAAATTACATTCATCATCAGCCTATAAAGGCAGTCCACTGTTGGACATAGGCCTCTTCAATTGCACGCCATTCAATTCGGATCGCGGCAACTCTCATCCAGCTAGCACCCTGCCAAGATCGTCGCTCCACCAAAAATATGTGTCAGTGTCACGAAATAAAGCACATTCTCTTCACTCTCTTGAATATAATGAAATAAACAGTATCCAGAAATTCGGGGTCTTAGTACATTCGTATTCATATCCTTACGCGTCGACGTGCGGTGCGCGTAAAACAGAATATCCATTCAAACCTTACGTCTTACGTCGTAATCTGTATTATTTCGGCGCATATGGACGATTTGTCGCCGCGTTTTTTAAACGACCGCGACTAAAGTTTTTTATTTGTTTTGTTTGTGTTGGGATGTAATGTAATGGAAATGTTTTAATGACGTCATTGTGAGATTGAAAATGTAAAGCTAAAATGTGACGGATTTTCTTCTCTTTTCAGTACATACTAGAGTCTACTAGGGAAACATAATTTGTCTTAGGGCCGGTCGTTTCAAACGGTTGGTTAACGTAACATGCGTACGTCAAATAATAACGATTACGTACTCGTTATTGTTTGACGTAAGGCAAAGCCATAATTTTGTAACTGTAATTTGAAACAATGCTTTTTTTTGTTTGACGATAGTTAGTGCCATTTTTGACGTTTACGCGTGCGTCAACTGGACGTGAATCAACCCGCCCTTATTCTCAATGAGAGGTTTTCTTTTTGAGATTAAAAAAATAAACATAGTTTCCAAGAACTCTGTAGATGGCGTTGAACTGACTACGTTACTAGATGCCAAAGCCAAAATGCTTGGAAAAAAAAACATTGCGTCACGTCACATAAGCTCGTTGACTGACATTTTCGTTTGCTTTCGTTTTACGATCTTAAAATTACATCCAAGTGAAATAATCAAAAAATTATGTGACGTTCCGTTCCTTGCAGTAACTTACCAAGTTCAGCGCCATCTATCCAGGGACTAGGGAAGAGTTAAAAAAGAAAATCCCTCATTGTACACAACTACATAAAATCCGTCTCGTTCGTTCTGGTGGAAAAAAGAGGTTGTGTGCTACACGACCCAGCTTTATGAACACACGATCTTTTTCTTTGAATTGTCTACATCCACGTTAATTCTCCACGAGTTTCGCTTCATACGGACGTTAGACAGTGTGAACATTGCACGTCTGAGTAGCTCAAACTGGTTTTTTGTAGTGTTCTAGATTTAGGTTACTACTAAATAGATAAATGAAGTTATTTTTTCTCCTTTATCTTTAATATTCATATGTCAATGTTATGCAAAAAAATGCTAACTTTTGAAGGAGTACAGCTTTATAACAAATTACCGTCCTGTATAAGAAATTTACACTCTTACAATGCATTCAAAACTCAACTTAGCCAGCACATAATTGCGGATCGATCACTTCTGGAGAAATGAATGCATTGGATGGGTAACTACTAAATTGTAATACTGATGACGAACATATTGTAATTTATATTTTTGGTGTATTGTTCTCAAGTAAGTGACTTATGTTCTATTGGGAATAAAGTTTCTTTAAACCGATGCATACCTGAAGGCCAATTCTAATTTAAAACGTTTAAAATCAGTCGCAGTCTCGCGACAAACAAATGTCAAAATGTAGGGAAATTAGAGGCAATTATGACAGATTGTCTGTGTGGTGCCGGACTTACAGAATTGCACAACCCCTTACTTCCCGTGGGTGTCGTAAAAGGCGACTAAGGGGCGTACCGGAGAATGGGCAGCAGCGTTCTCTATGCATTCCACCACCATACCATACTGCGATCGCCAACCCGCCTGCCAAGCGTGGCGATTATGGCAAACCCTCCCAAAATTGGGGGAGGCCTATGTCCAGCAGTGGACGTCTATCGGCTGAAACGACGAACGACGATGACAGATTGAAACTGAGATCAGTCTGTGAACGATTTTGAAATAACGAGAATTGCCCCTCTGTTATTTGCATGGTTACTGAAATGCCAATTTTGTAGGTGACACTGCTGTTGGTGTACTATTATCATACTGATATTATAAAGGCGAAAGTGCGTGTGTGTGTTCATATGTTTGTTACTTCTTCACGCTTAAACGGCTGGATCCGTTTTGTCAAAATTGTGTATGGAGGTAGGTGACACCCTGAACCAATATGTTAAATATTGGTTACTTTTTATCCCGATATTCCCATGGGAACCACGTTTGAGCGGGTGAAACCGCGTGGCGCAGCTAGTTCTGAATTGATGAATAGATAAGCGATTCAGCGTCACCAACCCGGGCATGACGGTTCAGTTTTGTTCACTATTCAGGAGTGCAAAGTGCGCCTAAAGAGGATTTCACTTCAAAACTTCTTACCAAAAAACACAATTTATAAATGTTTGACTTGCTACAAGTTTCCTCCACTAAAACAAGCAAATCAGCATCTAATATTCCCACTGCTGGGACTCAGGCCTCCTCTCTGTCAGAGGGAGTGGGCCGTAATCCACCACGCGAGCCCCGGGAGTGCGGGTCGGTAGACGTCGCATGTCTTCGAACTTTTGCTTCTAGGACATGTCGGTTTCCTCACGATGTTTTCCTTCACCGTTCTAAGAGCCACTCAAACAAGGCACCAAACTAATTAATTACCTACCCAGTACAAACAACTTGAAAACCTACTTTTACGACAGTTTACCTGTACGTTCAGGTACTAAAAGATGCTTACTTAGACAAAAGCAATTACTTTGGTAAAGGCTTGACACGCAATAAACATCAAAGTCGCAAGTAAACGCTTTGTCCTGGGTTGTTACACCTGCAATTACTCATAAGCAAATGGCAGGCTAGGCGACCTATAGTAGTCGCGTTTTAGTATGACAATAGCGGTCATTGTCCTTGTAGCGGTATCTACAACGCCACATGCGAACAACGCGTCATACTGACGTCACGCAAAATCCTGCATCTCGCGAGTAGAGTTTACCGCGCAACTAGCATAGATACAACGACCCGACATGAATCATCGGGCAGTTACCCGCCAGACACCAACACCTATCTGGTCGGAGGATCCTCCCTTTTCTTTGGAGGTTAAGTGAACTTTACACCCTGTTCCTCATACCTCTATACCCTAATAACTCTGTGGGGACCCAAATAATAAACTATGTATGGTTTTTCGTTATTGGATCATGTTGAAGAACACGATAGATATTGATTCAGTTTGTGAAATAAGAACCTTGACTGTCACAGGATCCTTGTCAGGAACGAAGTCCTTTACGCAATACTCGCACGCTAACAGACTCGTATTAAATACAAAGAAATAAAGAGAAAGAGAGTGAAAGTGTGAATTTAATACGCGTTTGTAATGCAGAGCCATCTAGTTGTAAGTTTTAGGAAGCCCTCATAAAGTCGTCGCCATCATGGATTTTCATTTTGACCTCGCTATCGGCTTTAGCAACCTCAAAAACTATGAAAACGACACCCATGATGAAAAATTTGAATGTTTTCGCAGACGCCATCTTGGATTTCCATACTGTCTCCTAAAGTCGCAAGGGGAGGGGGGGGGAGCATAACTCAGAGGTCACAGTCTCTTTTAAAGTCCAGATAAAATCTTAGTCACAATCTACATGGTCTTCACCATGTAGATTGGTGTCTGAAATGGTCTTTTGAGGAAAGAGCCATACAGATTGAGTGGACCTATCCAGTCAGTTAAAGAACTTCGTTCCAATAATCCTTGAAAATGAAGGTGGGTCAATGACCGCTAATACGACGCTAAAATGCGAAAACCATAGTACCGTTGTTAAAGCCATTACTTTTCTTCTATAGGTAATAGTCGCTAGTTTAGGAAAATGGGACGTGTCAATGTTATTAACTAAGCATAGGTAACAAGCTTGAACTAGGTTGTGTTTGCATTTCAGTCGAAGCTAGAAAATAATGAAACTTGTTTACTTGCCCCAAGGGTAAATGTCCACTTTAACTACGTAGGCACAGCATGCACAGTTCTTGAAACTACATAAAATACGTGCACATCGACAAATTGCTTCCAAAAACGCAAATCTATACTATGCGAAAGTGAGTTTGTTACGCTTTTACTTTAAAACGGCTGAACGGATTTGGATGAAATTTAGCACAAAGATAGACGATGACCTATAGGTAAGGACGAGTTATCCCGGTCTGCTAAAGAGGTAAAGTTTGTAAGTTTGTATGTAAGGGGTAATCTCTGGAACTACCGGTCGGATTTGAAAAAATCTTTTTGTGTTTGATAGCCCAATTCTTGAGGAAGGCTATAGGCTATTTAACATCACGCTATGACCCTTAGGAGCCAAGCAAAAAGAAGAAAAAGTCAGAAAGAACGCTAAGCAGAAACGAAGGAACGGGCGGATGAGATGCGAGTATGCGACGGGGTGGGTCGGGGAACAAGAAATTTCACGCGGACGAAGTCGCGGGCTGAAGCTAGTATATCATAAATCAATACCTTCCGATAGTAACGAAACAATCCGGCAAAGTACAAAGGTGACTTTTTCAATACTTATGTACCTACTATCTAAGTTTATCCAGGACATTACTGACACCGGTGAAGGAAAACATCGTGATGACACCTGGACTTATCACGAGGGTTTAGAGAGTTTAGACGGGAGAATTATGGGATTGGTTTTACGTAAAACCGTTAGTAAGTCATCACACTAATATTATAAAGGCGAAAGTTTGTGAGTGAGTGTGTGTATTTATATGTTTGTTACTTCTTCACGCTCAAACGGCTAAACCAATTTTGATAAAATTTTGTATGGAGGTAGCTGACATCCTGGCTTAACATATAGGCTACTTTTTATCCCGATATTCCCACGGGATCGAAACTTATGGGGGTGAAACCGCGGGGCGCAGCTAGTAGTTAATATAAGTCTGAAATCGCCAACCCATCTTGATCAAGCGTGGTGATCAATGCTGGTGTCTTCTCTGTTTGATAAGGGACCTTTGCCCAGCAGTGGGACAGCACATAATCAGCCTATAATGTTCCCATGTTCCCACTGCTGGGACACAGGCCTCCTCTCTTCAAGAGGGAGTGGGCTGTATTCTACCACGCGAGCCCAGTGCGGGTTGGTAGACGTCGCATGTCTTCGAACTTTTACTTCTAGGACATGCCGGTTTCCTCACGATATTTTTCTTCACCGTTGTGAGACAATAATAGGCTGGTATTATTATAACCCAAGTTTCTAAAACAACGGTTATATTTCAACAACTCACCATCTTCCACCTTCGTTGCCGAAAACAAATGAAAGCGAAACGCAAGTGCGGAACGAATCATAAATTATTATTATTATAAAACGCGACGCGACGAACGTAAGATCAAATAGAAACCAAGATTTTGTACACGCCCCGGTTAAATATTTGCGTTAAGGCGAGTATAGACTAGTGTTGAAAAAAGCAGGAAAAATTCCCGTTTCTTTCCAATTCCGTTGTTTTTTTTTTTCAATGTTTCATTCGAAAGTTTCAAGACAGTTTGCGAGTATAAATTTCATGTTTTTTTTTTTCAATAAAACCGAAGAATATGAAAGAATCGGGAAACACTTCATGTTTTTTTCAAATACGTAGGTACGTACTTAGTATATTTAACTTAGGATAATAATTATGCTTTAACTGTTTCCATAATAATGGCATACTTCGCTGAATACCAAGCTAGAAGTGGAGTTTTGGGCCAATGAAATAATTTGGCAACCAGTACCTAAACGAACATTTAATGCAAGCTAAAAAATAAAGTTTCGAATTCGAGCTCGAGCCTGGTGAAGCTGACGATAGTGACGATTCATAGGAAAGTGAAATTGACATTGTGGCCGATTAGAGCTAGATGGATCTATTATTTTTTAACTATTTTTTCCATATTTCACAAAAAATATTTCAATAAAACTTGTTTATTTCAACTGTGCAAAACATCAAGCGGAAAATTCGAAAGAATCCTGTTTCTTTCCAAAGAATTCTTTCTGTTAATAATTAACAGAAAGAATTCTTCGTTTCTTTATATAGAAAAAATATTTTTCTATGTAAAGAAACGAAAAAAAAATCCCCACAATTTGTTTTATTCGTGAAAAAAACTAATAGTCTTTTTCGGCATTTTCAACGCTAGTATAGACTAGATCATTTACTTGTAACAGAACATCGAGCATTCGCCGTTTTAAAATCTTCTCGAACCGCAATTCGAACACCACGCTCGATGTGTTGTTACAACCTGATTTTAAAAACCAACGAGCGTATTGTAACATTTTATCGAGCAAAGGCACGAGCGGCACCTGTAGGACCGACATTTTAACAATGAACGCAAGGTAGAAAGACATGTTACAGGTAAATGCTCACTCGCCGTGAGTATTACGTCGAACGCAGCGTCAAGCGTTTGCGGAGACGTTACACGACATGGAAATGCTTTTGGAAACTGAGCTTTAGTCTGTATTGTACAGACGCCAGCACATCAAGCTACTCGAAACTGTCAAATTTTTTCAATCAATTTTGAACCTTATGCTTTAGCAATAAAGTTGAAAATCTATTGAAGAAATTTGACAGATTGTAGTAGCTCGATGTGCTGGCATCTGTACCATTCGTAAGAACGTTACATTACATGGAAATGCTCTAGTGTATACTCAGCTTTAGGTACAAGTCTTGTCTTAAGTCTGCGCCCCAAATTATACTTGTGTGTTTTGTTTCGCGACAACCCTTTGTTTGGGAATTATTTGAGAGCTTGATTGCTGGGACGTGAATCAAGTTTAATTATGACAAGACTAGCAGTGCCCGCGGTTTCAACCGCATAGGTGTCGATTCCGTGGGAATATCGGGATAAAAATTATCCTATGTTCTTCCCCGGGATGCAATCTATCTCTCTGCGAAGTTTTATCGAAATCCGTTCAGTGGTTAGGCGTGATCCGATCCGAGATCGTACGCTTTGATAACTACTAAAGTTACTAAACAGGAAAAAATTTAAAGCAGTGCGCAAACTGTAACTGTGAATTCAGCATATTATTTATTATAGACGAGCGGTAGAATTTTATCGTCGGTTTAAAAAAAAATATTAATAATTGTTCCATACATTTTGACCCATACATTACATAGGTATTGCACTTTTCTAAGAAACGGTTGATTTTTAGGGTTCCGTACCCAAAGGGTAAAAACGTGACCCTATTACTAAGACTCCACTGTCCGTCTGTCACCAGGCTGTATCTCATGAACCGTGATAGCTAAACTGTTGAAATTTTCACAAATTATGTATTTCTGTTGCCGCTATAACAGCAAATACTAAAAACAGAATAAAATAAATACATATTTAAGGGGGCTCCCATACATGTGTTTTTTTCGGCGTTTTTGCCTTGTGGTACGGAACCCTTCGATCAGGTTAAGCTACGCTTGACGCGGTTGGTCTATGAATGGGTGATCATCTTTACATAACGAGACCCTTCCGTGCCTCGGAAAGCACGTTAAGCCGTTGGTCCCGGCTGTCATTCGTGGATCTTTTACAGTCGTTAAGGGTTGTCAGAAGCCCGAAAATCTGACAGCCAGTCTTACCAAGAGATATCGTATTATCCAGTAACTGGGTTGTGGAGGTCAGTAGGCAGTCGCTCTATGTAAAATACTGGTATTCAGCTGCATCCGTTAGACTGGAAGCCGGCCCTAACATAGTTGGGAAAAGGCTAGGCAGATGATGATTGCTAAAGCATAAGGTTCATGTTTGATTGGGAAAATTTGACAGTTCCACACAAAAGTTCAGACGTAACTAAGTATAGCAAGAATTAAAACAAACACACAACATTGCGTATTTACTAAAAATAGAAGCAAACAATTTACATGTTACTGGCACACCCTCACAGTTTTTACATTGACACCACGCCACGCCACGTAAGTAGGCGAAGTTAAAATGCATACTAAAATAAACATGCCGAGTAAGCGCGTAATGAAATATGCATATTGACGCGAAGCCGACACCGATCCGTGTTGCCACAAGCAAAAAATATTTTATGCCAGTGTTAAACGAGGTTTCTTGGGAATTGGTGAGATGTTTTATTATTCTGTTGAATTTGTAGAGATTTTTCGAAGAAGTCGAGCGGGCCGTAGATGTATAATTTCACAGCCTTCCAGATTCTTCTTTTCGGGAAGGAATACTGGCGTTGGAGAAGCGTTACACCGCAAGTGCGTTGAAGTCAAGGAAGATTATGTAGAAAAATAAAATATTTTTTTTACTGAAAATCACAGTCTTTCATTGTCAGGACGAGAACTTTTCACCTTACCCTCGTATCTATACATTTCCAGTTTAAGCTGACCTCGCATTGTATAAGTTTTTCATACAATGGCGCCGATTCCTTTGTTCACAAACTAAACTAAATTTAAGTTCAGTGTGTAGCGGTATCTACAGCGCCACCTGTGAACAACGCGTCATATGACGTCACGCTAATCCTGCATCGCGCAAGCAGAGTTTACCGCGCAACTAGCATAGATACAACGGCTCGTCATGAATCATCGGGCAATTGCCCGCCAGACACAACACCCGTCTGGTCGAAGGATCCTCCCTTTTCTATAGAGTATGAGTGAACTTTACACCCTGTTCCTCATACCTCTATAAGTGCATCTTTTTCTTTCTATTTCATTACGAAAAGGTGAGAAGATAAATATTTAGTCCTGTCAAATTAGTCAGCGCCTGACGTAAATTGACGTACTATCCACGCCAAAAGTCCATGGGCATTTTACAAACTAATTGCTTAACGTTTAGTTTGACTTACGACCTTCTTTTAATGAGTAATTTGACACACATACCCGCATATTACTCGAATAATCACGCTTTTGAATATAGTTCCGTGTCATGTTCGTCTTGTTCACATAATTCGTAAAACTTTATGAGTATACCCACAGAAATCTAAATAAATAAATTAGGTATGGAAGACAGATGCAGGTAACTTACGGCTCATTCACCGCGACTAATAGAATGTTGTTCGTTCTTGGTTGGTTTTTGACATTGTGGGTTAGTGACGTGTGTTTAATCTATTAGCTGTGTAATAGTTCATTTTGAAATGTAAGCTTTGAGATGAAAGCGGATATTATCGCGCAGCGTAAAAGTGGACTTAATATTATATCACAAATATTTGATGAAACCGGACTGACTGTGAGTATTATGATTTAATTATTTTATCTAACATTTAGCTAGTTAAAGTAGGTATAACTTGTGATCCTAGTAATTATTTTTTTAATCGTATTTACTATAAGGTCTAAATAGAAGAAAAAATTATATATTTCCATAACTTTATTTATTTACTTTTGGAATGATGAAACATTAAGTATAATTATAATATAATTACTTTGTAACATTTCTATTTTCAAAATAATTTTGTTTCAAAATAGTAATATTATTTTATAATTTTGCTAGTAGCCTAACTTAAGTATTCCATTTTTGTTTTAGAGAAATTATCTACTGTGAGTCGGAGGGTCAAAGGAAGAGGGTAAGCCTTCACTTGCCAGTCGAAAGCGTAGTGGAAGGCCCCAGCTGGTCAGTGAATATAAAACAAGTGGTTTAAACCAACGAGATATTTTGCCAAATTATTCGACACGTCTTCACGAAGCGTTCGCCGTGCAAACGAAACCCAGCTCAAAAACTATATTTGATTGGAAATCATAAACAAGAACGTTTACATTATGCGATAAGATACAGCGATGACAGATACAGTGATGGGAAGGATGGAATGAGAGATCTGATGAACAGTTGAAGTTGCATTCATGGAAATATGCAGATATTATTATGTTTAAATAATAGAGGATCCCTGCGCCAGGGTTTACTTGATAGCATTGATAATAATGGGGGTTTTTCGAAGTATTAAGTTATAAATTACAAATTGATTTTAGTAATATTAAAATAATTTTGTGTCATATCCGTAATAAGGATTATTTTGAGGTTTAGTTTCAATCTTCTTTTCATAATGAAAATGAATACTTAAGCTATAACCTCAATAAGTCCTAATAAGTACGATTTGTTAACTTTGATGTTCTAGATAGTGCACTGACAGTATAAAAAAAGTAGTACCACTGAGTAATTTAATTGTATTGTGATATATGTATTGTGAAGGATTCCGCACTTTTTTTATTTACGTGCGTAGATTTGCTAGTCGTGGTTTGTTGGAGTGACGGTAGTAATTATAGCACAATATTATTATATTACTAAGATACAATATTTAAAGTCTAATGATCGTAGTTCACTGATTACCTGCTTTACTTCAATTAATTGTTCTTTAAGAGAAAATTAACTGTTTTAACTAAAAATGTATTTCTAAAATTATAACGAATAAACATTTTGAAATCACTTCAGTATACCTAAAACCTTTTTCTTTTATTTTGATCCCATATAACTTAAGCTTATCAATATAATAATAAAAATATTATAATTATTACATTATTATTCTCGTTTATTAATCTATCGAATAATAAAAAAAAACGAGACAGATAATTGTTGAAAAAAAAAAAGTCTCATCACGAGATTTGAACCCAGACCTCCGCGTTTTCCAATCCAATACGTAAAGTCACTAGCTATATGTGCTTGCTGTGATGAAGTCAATTTAGCAATCCTATGAACCCACCAAGGTCATATGATTACGTACCCTGTATGTAAAAGCGGCGATATATTTTTGTTTCGTTCGATCACTTACACACACAGATGTAGGTACGGGCCTGTGGCGCGCGGTGGTCTTCACAGCAAAAACGCTCTTATCGCGCTTAAGGAGTTCTGTTGCATACTGTACCTATTTTCAGTAGCCATTTTTTTATCACGTCTAAACTTATCTGTGGAGTACCTACCTTAATTTGACAGGACTAAACTAATATGTAACTTCTGTCCTTTTCTTAATGAAATAGAAAGAAAAAGATGCACTGAACTCAAATTTAGTTTAGTTTGTGAACAAGGGAATCGGAGCCAATGAGAAGTCGGCTTATAATACTGGAAATGTATATAGAGCGTGTAACGGAAGGGGGGTATCAACCCTGAAGGAGGTGAATGTGCTCATGAAACTGAACAACTTTCCTCAAAGAACATAGGTCGAAATATGAAAAAAAATTTGGGACCTCCCATAGTAATAGGTCAGTTTCATGAGCACATACACCTCCTTCAGGGTTGTTACCCCCCTTCCGTTACACGACTGAACCTCCCATAAAATGAAATTTTGGACCTCCCATAGTAATAGCAAATCAATAATTTACTATTACTATGGGAGGTCCCAAATTTTTTTTCATATTTCGACCTATGTTCTTTGAAGAAAGTTGTTCAGTTTCATGAGCACATTCACCTCCTTCAGGGTTGATACCCCCCTTCCGTTACACGCTGTATATGTATATATATATCGTCGTGCGTACCCATTATGTGTTCTTGTTTTCCACCGATACATTTTCCAGAACGGAAACACATCGATTTGAAACACGTTTTCATGAAGCGGCCACCCGTTTTATTCATGTCAATGAGTTCCAAAGTCTGTACATAAATTACACAATAACTTACGTAAACGTTTACGTTCTTCGTCGTGTCATGACACGACAGTGTATTAAATCTTGCTGGCCCAAAACTTCGCCACTTCCACGGCATCGTCGGTGGCAGCGCAGAGTTAGCTATGGCTGCATTTTTTGAGGCACAGAGGGCATGATAGGAGTCTCGCGTCCGGCCCTGGTGCAAGCCATGGTCCGGAGCGAAAAGGAGTGGGAGGCAGTCACCTCCTTCTGCGAAGCAGTCACGCTAGCGAAGGAGGTGGCGGGATGGATGAGGGAGAGAGCCTCCCGTCCCAGCCACCGCGGGAGACGCTCCGGCGTCGGGAGCCGCGTGACGACTCCCGGCCACCGTAAGCGCGGGCCTGAGAACGGAGAGTAATGTAAAACGATCAGGACCAGGCCCGTGCCGGACAGCGCGTACGTGTTCCACGAACGCCTCTAAGAGATGTCGGCATCCCCTTAGGGCCGAAGCCTCCGGGTCAGCGGGATTGTCCGAAAGGGTTACCGCTGGCCCGGAACTTAAAGGGCTAAGGAAGGAACACTTTAGTCAGTAAAAGTCTAACACTCCCTTCCGCTCCGCCCAGAGCGGGAAGGATCATATATATGATGATTTCACATCCGCAAAAAAAAATATGGCACCATAGGAAGTGGGTTATAGTTCGAGCCACAGCTCCACTTTGCGAGGTTATAGTTGCATCTTCCAACTTAAGTTTGGAGGCGGTTCAGAGATTTCCAAGTGGGCCACAGAAGGTTGGACCATGCGGGAAGACGCTTGCTTGATGGTAGGTAGTGAGCGAGTGGAGGGAGAGTAAACTGCCACACTTTGCAACGGGCATCGGCCGGGTCTGCGAGTCTAATCTTTAAGTCCATCAATGAAGATACGAGCCCTTCCGAAAGTAGATAAATACAAGTCATCATCTGCATATCCTTTTCCCAACTATGTTGGGGCGGCTTCCAGTCAAACCGTATTTATCACAAGTGACAAATTGAATTTTTCGGATGGTTTAATACACATTTGGAGTGGGGACAACTGTCAAACTGTGTTGTCATTTATTCTGACTTCAGGCCCCACAGTATAAATCTTATGTCCGTAGGATACGAGATTAGTAAACGCCCGTCATTTCAACGGAAACTAGGGATTTCGCGCCTAGAGAGCCATTTGACATCCTCTTTTTAATACTACCACAACCACTGGAAAGCAGGCACAGCTTCCTGAAAACGCCAGCGCCCCAGGAAACGTTTACATTACTTCTTACCCAACCAAACTATAGGTACCTACTGGAATTTTTTTAATCACACTAATGTTATACATAAAGGCGAAAGTTTGAGAGTGCGTGCGTGTGTGTGTGTGTTTATATGTATGTTACTTCTTCACGCTCAAACGGCTGGACAAATATTGATAAAATTTTGTATGGAGGTAGCTGACACCCTGAATTAACATATAGGCTACTTCTTATCCCCATATACCCACGGGATCGACATTTACGCGGGTGAAACCGCGGGGCGCAGCTGGTCAATAATACAATAACTCTAACCCCAACAACAGTGTAACGGCGACCTCCCGGCGCTCACCCGAACAAACCGACCGCATATTCGTCCAAATCACTTACTGTGTAATGCACTTTTCGGGTAATGACCACTTTTAAACGGGTAGAATCGTAAACCGTTCCATGTTAGCCGGGCGGTGTGTGAATGTCATCGTAAATCCGGACTGCGGTCCGTTGCAGTGGCGTGTAAGTATGTGATGCCCTTAAATTGTTTAGTTCCGTTTAGTTTCTGGATTTAAATTTAGAACATTAATCTTTTGAGGTAAGATAGGCAGTCGCTCCATGTAAAATACTGGTATTCAGTTGCATGCGGTTAGACTGAAGCCGACCCCACCATAGTTGGGAAAAGGCTAGGCAGATGATGAATATTTTGAGGAAAATATCGTGAGGAAACCGGCATGTCCTAGAACCAAAAAAATCGAAGACATGTGACATCTACCACTCGCAACATTTTACTCGCAATATATTTATCTCATCTAGATTGATCGCGAAGAACAGGTTTTGATGAGACTTTGTTGTTTTCGTTATTCTTTTTTGTAATGATATGTTCTTGATTACTATTTTATTTATTTATAAGTATCAAAAGTATGTTGAAACTGTGTGTACTCCCCGTCACTTTTCCCTAAAGGTTATTAGAAAACCAGCGTCAGACAGCATCTGTCTGGCATTAATGCTGAAATGAACCATTTTGGCGCAGCCGTGAGGCACACACTATTGTTGTTTTTTTTTTTTTGTTAATTTTGTATTTTGTGTTTCACTAACAGTGTCCAAATAAACTTTGTTCTTCTTCTTATTCTTCTACCAACCCGCACTGGACCAATGTGGTTGATTATGGCCCACTCCCTCTCACCAAGAGAAGGCCTGCGTCCCAGTAGTGGGAACGTTATAGGCTGATTTTGTGAATCTTTTGATGGGAGGGAAATTGAGACTGTTATTGTACAGCGCTATTGACAGTGGGGCGTTGTTAGTAAACATTTGTGAATTTGTCACAGATATTGAGAAAACAAGATGATGGGGTTAGTTCCGATTTTGGCCACGAGCCAAAAGATCCATGTACAGACGCCAGCACATCAAGCTACCCGAAACTGTCAAATTTTCCCAATCAAATATGAACCTTATGCTTTAGCGATAAAGTTGAAAATCTATTAAAGAAATTTGACAGATTGTAGTAGCTTGATGTGCTGGGGTCTGTACCGTTGTATTTATCTTCTACTTATCAATGTAGGGTCAAACGTACGCCAGTTGTAAGGGCTGTCGGAGTCAAACTATTACCATGCGTGAGGTTGTCATAAGGATGACTTCCACCAAACGGCTCGCATCGCATCGGATCGGAGAGGATACGGACGGATGCGGCGATAGCCGATCGCGCCCATTCAAAGGACGCCAAAGGTACATACATTCAAGTATCACCACCCACGGAGGCTACTTTAATGCACCCCGATGCACTGTAATGTACTATTCACATATTATACAGGGTGTCCCTGGAAGTATGGATCAAATTGATTAGGGGCATGGGCAACGTCATTTCCAAACTTTTCAACCTTGAGAATGTCGGTGAATTTTTTTACGGTTCTAAAGTTATGACAAATTTTTCTTTTTCTCAATCATTTCGCATAGTGCTCAAAGAAAAATATCATTAAAAGAAACTATCAGGGCTGTCAATTTATTTTTTTGGGGTTCCGTACCCAAAGGGTAAAAACGGGACCCCAATACTAAGACTCCACTGTCCGTCTGTCTGTCTGTTTGTTCGTAACCAGGCTGTATGTCATGAACCGTGATAGCTAGACAGTTGAAATTTTCACAAATGGTATATTTCTGTTGCCGAATAAAATAAATATTTAAGAGGGGCTCCCATACAACAAACGTGTTTTTTTCGGCGTTTTTGCTTTGGTACGAAACCCTTTGTGTGCGAGTCTGACTCGAAATTGGCCAGTTCTTTTAGGGTTCCGTACTCAAAGGGTAAAAACGGGACCCTATTACTAAGACTTCGCTGTCTGTCCGTCTGTCCGTCTGTCTGTCACCAGGCTATATCTCAAGAACCGTGATAGCTAGACAGTTGAAATTTTCACAATTTATGTATTTCTGTTGCCGCTATAACAACAAATACTAAAAACAAAATAAAATAAATATTTAAGGGGGGCTTCCATACAACAAACGCTATTTTTTGCCTTTTTTTGCTCGATATCATATATGGCAACAGGTAGGCACTTGAAATATTCACAAAATACTCAGTTGTATTTTAACTTTAATAATAAATAATAAAATTAAAATTTAAGGGGGGCTCCCATACAACGAACATGTTTTTTTCGGCGTTTTTGCCTTGTGGTACGGAACCCTTCGTGTGCGAGTCCGACTCGCACTTGGCCAGTTTTTTCAATCATTTCGCAAAGTGCTCAAAGAAAAATATCATTAAAAGAAACTATCAGGGCTGTCAATTTATTTTTTTGGGGTTCCATACCCAAAGGGTAAAAACGGGACCCCAATACTAAGACTCCACTGTCCGTCTGTCTGTGTGTTTGTCCGTAACCAGGCTGTATGTCATGAACCGTGATAGCTAGACAGTTGAAATTTTCACAAATGGTATATTTCTGTTGCCGAATAAAATCCGGACTCGTACAGGTTGGAGTGCGGGGTGAGGCAGGGTGGTCTGAGCTCACCTATGCTCTTCAATCTGTACATGAATGAGCTTATTGTCGCGCTCAGCAGCCGCCATGTTGGATGCCATGTCGATGATGTTTGTTTTAATAACATCAGCTATGCGGACGACATGGTGCTGCTGAGTGCGTCTGTTGGTGGTCTCAGGGAGCTCATAGGCATATGCGAGACATACGCTCACTCACATGGCCTTAAATATAACGTCGCGAAGAGTGTGCTTATGGTCTTCCAAGCTGGGACCAAAGGTCTGGCGGAGGTTCCTCCAGTCAAGTTGTGCGGCGTGCCCTTGGAGCGCGTGCAATGTTTTAAATACCTAGGCCATATTGTGACGCCTGACTTGAAGGATGACGCCGATATAGAACGCGAACGAAGGGCGCTGTCGGTGAGGGCGAACATGATAGCTCGCAGGTTTGCTCGTAGCTCCAAGGAAGTCAAAGTCACCTTGTTTCGAGCCTACTGTACTGCATTTTATACGGGCAGCCTATGGGTTTCATACACGCAGAAAGCCTACGGTGCCCTCCGAGTGCAATATAATAACGCGTTGAGGGCATTGTTGCGGCTGCCTCGCTGTTGCAGCGCGTCGGGGATGTTCGCCAATGTGCGCGTAGACTGTTTTTATGCCACTATGCGCAGGAGAGCAACCTCGATAGCGGGCAGAGTGAGGGGCAGCGGCAACAGTCTCCTCGCCGTCGTCGCCGACAGGTTAGACGGGCCATTCATGCGGCATTGGTTGGCCCTACATGCGCCCATATTTAAGGCATAGGGGAAATAAGTTGTGCATATATGTATCGATTATTATTTTTTATCTTTATTATTTTATTTTTTTATTATGATATTATTAATTAAATTAATCAGTTATTAATAAGAAATCTAATCGGTTATGTAATGTTATTTTAAATTATTATGTTTTAAATTATATTCCTTATTTTGTTATTTTACATTTTTATTTTTAAATTATTATTTTTAATTGTTAAAGTATTTATTTTGACTTAGTATGAATTTTATGTTATTTAATATTTTTATTTTATGTGGAATTTGTGCATTTGTGACTTTATGGATTTTTTTGTCTGACTAAATAAATGAATTGAATAGAAAAAAAAAAAAAAAAAAATATTTAGGAGGGGCTCCCATACAACAAACGTGTTTTTTCGGCGTTTTTGCCTTGGTAAGGAACCCTTCGTGTGCGAGTCTGACTCGCAATTGGCCAGTTTTTTTAGGGTTCGGTACCCAAAGGGTAAAAACGGGATCCTATTACTAAGACTTCGCTGTCTGTCCGTCTGTCCGTCTGTCTGTCACCAGGCTGTATCTCATGAACCGTGATAGCAAGACAGATGAAATTTTCACAGATGATGTATTTCTGTTGCCGCTATAACAACAAATAAACTAAAAACTGAATATAATAAATATTTAAGAGCAGCTCCCATACAACAAACGTGTTTTTTCGGCGTTTTTGCCTTGGTAAGAAACCCTTCGTGTGCGAGTCTGACTCGAACTTGGCCAGTTTTTTTTTAGATAGTCCTGATAGTTTTTTTTTCATCATGTGGAATGGCAGCTAACTGTAAGCTCACTTCTCCTAAGTTTGCGCGGTGAAATCGTTACAGCATAAACCGGGAGATACATAATATTATTTTACAGCCAACCAGTCTCTTCATTTTACACATAAAGTGGGCATTTCTTTGAAGAGCTAGCAATTCTTAGCAAAATCCTCATTGCTAAAATTATTTACAAGAAATTCCAGCTATAAATATGAAAATTTTTGTTTTCAATGAGCAACCATCTATTCAGTGTACAGCCTTAGATATTTTTAGAACAAAGGGTGCTAAAGTTGAGTTCTGTGATTGATATTTTACGTGGTTGTGTTTTCAAGTTGATTTATTTGTAAGGGAAAATAAACAGTGGTATATGAAAAATAAATGGAAATAACTTAACAAATATACTACGCACTGTTTAAAAGGTGAAGCCAAAGTATATTTCTCATTTTTTTTAGATTATTCAGCTTAACCTTTAACTATGGACGTTCTTTTTTTGTCACACTACCATGGACGCGCGGTCTCACAGACCGCTATATTTCATGGTAAAATTAATGATTAGATGCTTGTATTTTTATTAGTTTTTTATTATTATTATCAACTAGAGGTTTCAAACTTAAAGACTTTACATGTATTTAACCAAAACTTATTTTATTTTTTATGAATTTTAACAAAATTATCATTTTAAGGCACTTTCAGTCTAAATTTTACCTGAGATCACTTAAAGGAAGAAAAAAATTAAACTTTAAAGTATTTTGAACAATCATCTAAAATATCTTTAAGAAGACCACCATGAAATATGTCTTTTGTTAATAGGCCGCTTTATAGCCTTTTTGGCCTCGCACAGATTTTCCTTTTTTTGTTTTCATTGTCGTTAGTTTTAAATCTTAGATAAACTTAAGTTTTAAGTAATGTTCTTAGTTTATTTTATTGATTTCATGTTTTTTTTTTATTTCATGAAAGCTTGTCAATAATAAATCATCATCTGCCTAGCCTTTTCCCAACTATGTTGGGGTCGGCTTCCAGTCTAACCGGATGCAGCTGAATACCAGTATTTTACATGGAGCGACTGCCTATCTGACCTCCATAACCCAATTACTGGGTAATACGATACCCTGGAGAAGACTGGTTGTCAGACTTCCGGGCTTCTGACTACCCGTAACGACTGTCAATGATCCACAAATGACAGCCGGGACCAACGGCTTAACGTGCTATCCGAGGCACGGAGGGGTCACGGTACGTAAAGATGGTCACCCATCTACAGACCAACCCCGGCAAGCGCAGCTTAACTTGATCGATCGACCTGTGCGGCTGTTATTATTTAGCCACGGGATTCATAATCCTAACATCGAAATTAAAAACATGATTTTTTCAAACAACCTGAATAGTAGTGATGTTTCGACTATAGGTTTTGCCAATCTTCGACTAGCTATAGTGACTTAACTATTATATAATAGCTGACCCGGCAAACTTTGCCTTGCCATATAAATTGTTTCTAGCTGCCCGGCGCTACTTCGTTCGCGTGGAGTCCTACCCCTTACCCTACCTTACCCCTACCCTACTCCTACCTACTCCTACACTACTCCTACCCTACTCCTACTCTACTCCTACCCTACTCCTACTCTACTCCTACCCTACTCCTACACTACTCCTACCCTACTCCTAACCTACTCCTAGACTACTCCTACCCTGTATCAATATGTAAAAAAAAAAAGATAAAAAGTATCCTATGTCCGTGTCCTGGTTCTAAGCCCCCAATTTCAGCCAAATCGGTTCAGTCGTTCTTGAGTTATAAATAGTGTAACTAACACGACTTTCTTTTATTTATATAGATATTTGGTTGAGTTTTTGTAAACAGACGAGCGTCATTAGATATACGAAGTTTAATATATTGTCGTACTAGCAGCGCCCCGCGGTTTTACCCGCATAAGTGTTGATCTCGAGGGAGTATCGAGATAAAAAGTATCCTATGTGTTATTCTCATGTATAAGCTATATTACTGTAAAGTTTCATCAAAATCCATTCAGTAGTTTTTGCGTGAAAGAATAACAAACATCCATCCATCCATCATTACAAACTTTCATTGATTTTTTCGCAAGCTAAGTTAAATTAATTTACGTTTGTTATTTACGTTTTTAGGTTTCACACTTGATTGATGGGATTTTTTTTACAAATATTTTGAATTTTTCGTTTCTACTGCACTATATCAATTTTTGAGTAGATACAGAATTAATCTCCATTAAATTATCTATACAATGGTATATAAATAAAGTAAGTTCTGTATACTAGCAGGAGTATAACAATAGAAACAGTTGCAGAAAGGATGCAAAATATTTTTTTTCGATCGTAAAGCACTCTCTAATGCTTCGCATAATGAGTCGTGCGAAATCAAGAAGTTACTTTTAAGAAACATTTATTAGATATTTGTTCCTCTGTTTTTGGAATCGACACACGACTGAATTGGCAATACATTGTTACACAATCTTCATTGATATTGAAGTATGTTTGTCCGTTAAAATGTTGCAGTTTCCTGTCTGTTGGAAATAGTTTAACTATCCCATAAATATTGCAATAAACAGTTGTCAGAAATATTGTATCCTTGTCTAGAATATGTCAGTTTAATTTTCTTGACCTACCTACTGATACAAAGTATGCTTTGATTTGAAGAAAATCGATATTAGCGTGTATACAAGGTGTAGTCGACAATCCTACTAATCTAAACCAATATTATAAAGAGGTAAAATTCGTTTGTTTGTAGGGGGTAATCTCTGGAACTGCCAGTCGGATTTGAAAAATTATTTTTGCATTTGATAGCCTAATTCTTGAGGAAGGCTATAGGCTATTTTACGTCACGCTATGACCCTTAGGAGCCGATCAAAAAACGCTAAGCGAAAACGAAGTAATAGGGCAGGTGATGCAACGCGACGGGATCAAGAAATTTCACGCGAACGAAGTCGCGGGAAGAAGCTAGTAATGCTACTAATAATAATATTATAAACGCGAAAGTTTGTAAGGATGGATGTATGTTTGATACTCTTTCACGCAAAAACTACTGAACGGAATTTGATGAAACTTTACAGTAATATAGCTTATACTTGAGAATAACACATAGGATACTTTTTATCTAGATACTCCCACGCGATCGACACTTATGTGGGTAAAACCGCGGGGCGCTGCTAGTACGACAATATATTAAACTTCGTATATCTAATGACGCTCCCAGTCTGTTTACAAAAACTCAACCAAATATATCTAATAGTTTAGTCACTATAGCTAGTCGAATATTGGCAAAACCTATAGTCGAAACATCACTACTATTCAGGTTGTATTGAAAAAATCGCGTTTTTAATTTCGATGTTAGGATATATTATTGACAAGTTTCAAAATAGTATACCCCTATGCATTAGGATTGTCAGTGTTTTCATAAATTCATATTATCGTATTGTCATCTCCACATTTCCTCCAAAGTTTTGAGTATTAATGTCGATGGCTATAAAAGGAGGGGAAGACCAAAGAAATCGTATCGATGGATGGACTGTGTGAATGATGATATGGTTAGAAAGGGGGTGACTACCAAGATGACGACTAATAGAGAAGTCATAAAATCATCTGCCTAGCCTTCTCCCAACTGTGTTGGGGTAGTCTAACCGGACGTATCTGAATACCAGTATTTTACATGGAGCGACCGCCTATCTGACCTCCACAACCAAGTTACTGGTAATAGGTACAACACCCCTTGGTAAGACTGGTTGTCAGACTTTCGGGCTTCTGACGACCCGTAACGACTGTCAAAGATCTACGGATGACAGCCGGGACCAATGGCTGCTTTCCGAATGACAGCCGGGACCAATGGCTGCTTGTCTTAGTATGTAAAGATGGTCACACATCCACGGACCAACCGCGGCAAGCGTAGCTTAACCTGATCGATCGACACGTGCGGCTGTTATTACTTAGTCACAAGCCCTTCGACTGATGACTGAACGACAAGATTCCGTTTGTCAATTTTATGGCGAAATTCTAGTCAAAAATATATAAAACAAATTAGTTTCAACAAAGTTGTTGAGCCATTCTGTGTTTCCATTTTTAGCTGCTACATTAAAATATTTTAAACAAATGCCTACAGGCGAAAACAGCTTTTTTTAATGTAAAATTAAGCGAAACATGGCACATGTTTACGTTTGCGACTAAAAGCTCTCTAGAGACAGTAGCGTTATACCGTCGACCTTCTAAAAACTTATATGACTTTTTTAAGAACATACAGTCCCATAGGACACGGCTTTTATAAAATTCAGGCTATATTTTCATTACTATTTAGGCTATTTTTAGTTTTTTATAACCCAATTGTTGAAAGGGTTCTTTTCTCGTAACAAAATATTTCAATTCATAGGAACGAACTAGTAATAAGAATATTCAGTGAAACGGAAATGCAACAATGTGTTCTATCGATGGCTCCTAAGTATACTGAGTCAACTATACTTCTATAGAATTATAGTTGACTCAGTATACTTAGGAACCATCGCTATGATAGCTAAAGCAGTAAAAATGGAGCAAATATATATTACTTGCAAACAGTCCTGGTACTTAAACTGTTTTCTCCAAATAACTCTGTTCAATCTTGCTTAAACTGGGTATTTTCAATCCTTAATATTTCTGTAATAATTATCTTCCACAAAACGAAGGATTACCACCTTTTTTTTGAAAAGGTAATCAACAGATAAATTAACAATCTAACTGTCAAAGCGATTAGCGATTAGTTGATCGACAGTCAATTAAATAATTTGTTAAGAGATCAGCCGGTCGATTCTGTAAAAATATCACCGTGAAAATTTAGATGATGTGAGTTTGTTTTTGCTAGGAATTAACACTGTTGACAGCTCACGAAGTTTTCACTGTGAGATGGTTACAGAATCGCACTGCAGCACCTTAATTGCTTTACACATTATCCTGAATAATTTTGAAGGATATTGCTAAGAACAGTTAACCAAAAAAAAAAATTATAAAAAAAACGGACTTCAAAAATAAATTAACTTCAAAATTTTGAAATAACTTTAATTTCGGAAGTCGGTGGCAAGAAACTAAAACTAAGATACAGATCCCAAGACACCGACTTCCGAAATTAAATTACTTTTTACTTCGTAAATTTTTGGTTTTAAGTAAAAACTGGTTTATTTGTTTGTAATAAGTACAAAACTATTTCCAGTTTTGTTGTAAATATTGCACTAGAATTTGACCATATCTTGAAAATTATTGAATCGATTTTGATGAAACTTGTACTGTTCCCTAAGTTGAAGTAAATGGAAGCCAATAAAAAAAATGGTCACGATCCGATTAATAGTTGCGTAGAAATGCGTGGACAAACATACAACATACGTCTATAAATTTTGTATATTTGTTTAGAGGCCCTAATAGATTGTCTTATGTGAATATAATGCAATTCCAATAATATTACATACATACGTGTCGAATTGATAACCTCCTTTTTTTTGAAGTCGGAAAAAATACAGAAAATAAATGATGTGGTTCGAGTGGGTCCAGTTGACCAAAGACTCATTACTTCATATGTCCGAAAAATGTGTCTGGTCAACAACGTAAATAATGCAATGAATGTTAATTAAGTGTCAAAATGAAAGCCATTGCTACTGTTAATGTGTTACGCAACTAGCCCAGAGACAAAATGAAAGAAGTTTTTATTTATAGAAACTTAAGGATGATCTGTCAATTATAATTTTGCATAATGAAAATGCTAAGTTATAATAGTAACAGATCATAATGCGCAGCAAATAAAAAGAAAGTAATAACAAACAAAATGGTATCTATTCCGAAGTTTATTTTGAAAGCATCTGGCCAGAAAACAAATGGAGCAGTTTCTGAAGTCAGATGTCTGAAGTTATTGTAGTTGGAAACACAAACATACACCTGTGATATTGAGCATAGTTTATTGAATTTATTTACATGCCGAAAAATATGGTGATATTTTTGTTTATTTGTGAAAAATTATGTGACACCTTCTTTAGGGTTCCTAAAGAAGTTGTCACAGGAATATTCAAGAAATTTTTATTAACAATTTTTACGCTTGGCGTATCTTTTACCTTTATATTATTTGGTCTTTGATGTAACAAATTAAAATCAAATAATATTAATGATTAATGCTTGTAAATGCCTTCAACCTTTGTCATATTAAATGTTAGTTTATTTAATCCCGTAAAAACCCTTGTGTAGTTAGTACCTAATAATCATAATTTAAAAAAAAAACATGTTTTTACATTTGTAAAAAGGAGAATGCTCAAAATTGCTACAGCTAATAATTCTCTGATTTAATTCGCTGGTTGATTTCGTATAAACCTTCTCTTTTAAAAGCATTATCTTATCTTTTCTTTCAACGTTGCCCCTTCTGAGCTATTTTTAATGCAGGTTTATTGTTCTTTGTTTAAGCAGTTTATTGCAGTCTGATTCCAAGAAAAACTATTTTCATTGAAAGGGGCTAATTCTATTCCGTTGTTGTACTTTTACTGCACCTACTAGTGTGGGACAGAATAGTGAGATAAATAACCTCACCTAGTAAATAAAGTCCTCCAGACCGTATTTCGGCCACGGCGGCCAATCTCAACGGAGACTAGCCTTCGGCGCGTGAGATATTATAGTGCACAAGTGTGTGCATAGTCACAGGTGTACTCCCTCTTCCCTCACTTTCATAGTCCGATGGGACGGCAATCCAACACGACCGGAAAGATCAGGCGCAGGTCCAAGCTTAACGTGCTTTCACAGCACGGGGGTATCACACCGCCAACTTCCAAACTCCGGGCTGTTACTAAAAAATTCCTAATGGAAAAACTCAATACAACTTTGCCCGACCCGGGAATGGAACCCAGGACCCCACGCTGAGCAGTCACGCTTGCGACCACGAGACCAACGAGGCTGTCTCACCTAGTAGTGAGATGTATAAGAAGCAGTGTTCTTTGATGTACAGACGCCAGCACACCAAGCTACCCGAAACTGTCAAATTTTCCAAGTCAACTTTGAACCTAATGCTGTAGAGATAAAGTTGAAAATTGATTAAAGAAATTTGACAGATTCTAGTAGCTTGATGTGCTGGCGTCTGTACCTAATCATGGCTAAGATAAGCCGGGTAGTAGAACCAGAGGGGTAATTCCGATAATTTTAAGAACTTCCACAGCCTGCTCTCAGTCTCAATCTGTCAAAAATACCTGTAATATCCCTACATTGTTAGTGTTCCGTATCTCAAAAGAAAAAACGGAACCCTTATAGGATCACTTTGTTGTCCGTCTGTCAATCAATACCCTTTATCTCGGGAACGCTTGGAGGAATCGAGTTGAAATTAAAACCAGTAGAAGCTGTGAAAAAATCAAACTGCGATGTTAACGTAAAAAAAATCATGAGGCAAGTAGCAAGGTCATGTAGCACAAGCAAAGGAAAAAGTCCAAAAACCGTAGTAGAGACGTTAAAAAAAATCCCGTGATAAAATATTTACATACCTACAAATTTGTACGGAACCCTCGGTGCGCGAGGCCGACTCAAACTTGACCGGTTTTTTTGACAAGTTTTTGACATTGATTGTCGCTTAGATGAGATTACGATTAGATTTGAACGTTTTGAATCACGGGAGTTGGCCTTGAGATATGACGAACGTCTGGTTAAAGCCTATGTCAAGTAGAAGTAGATTATAATAAGTAAAACATTGGTGCAGTTCCATTTGATCGATCGATACAGTGAACGTGGGTAGTGTTTAAGTCTAAGTTTAGAAATATGTAGGTATATGTACAAGTTAATGATACAAACGATCGTTAGCTTACGTTTCATTTTTACATTTTTGTATAACAAAAGTAATTGCATTGCATAGGTTACACAGGGTTATTGGTAAAACATTAACAATCTCTTAAGAGGTCATTGTACTCGTCATTATGAGCAACTTTTACTATGGGACCAAACCTAAAATCGCGAAAAAAAAAACAGCTGTTCCTTACATTTATGTTCGTATAACTCGTCAAAATGTACGGAACAGCTGATTTTTTTTTTCGCGATTTGTTTTTCTATTTAAGATCTCCCTAAATTTGGGGAAGGTTACAACCATACAAAATTGACTAAGCGACATAGAAGCCCTATGTCGCTTAGTCAATTTTGCCTTTCAAGCGTCGATATATTTAATTAGACTTGCGACGTTTTCCTTTATACACATATACACAACTCTAAGTAGCGATTTTACTCAAATCCAAGTAAAAGGTGCCGATAATATAATAAGGTTGTCTCAGGAACTATGACACAGTCGACAATTTAGTATAAATTTATATTTTTGTTGCTTAACTAAACATTTTTGTAGCAGTAAGCCTGGGTACGGACAAAAAAAAAGAAGCTCAGCGTAGAAGCTACAAACAACGCAAGCATAAAACATCGTTTTCAGATAAACTAGCCTACCCATACACATTTTAATATAAGTTCAATTTCTTATAACAGACCCATAAAAGCAAAACCATATCTATGCATATAAAAAAACGCTAACATCATAAACCTCAAGCGTTTGATCTCGCAACCCTGCGTTATGCTCAGCTGAATGACTCCAGCCTACCCGCTGTTTCAAACTGGCAGAGAAAAATATGTGTACACATGAGCTTTATAGGAGTTTCCACGAAGGTATGTACTCGGCGCAGAAAGCAAGCATTTCGCTGAATGCGAAACTCGATATCAAAGAGGAAATCCACACATGGATATCCTAGATATTTTTGCTCCGTAATGTTTTTTTACAAGTCTTTCTGTACGTTTTTCTATAAGTGCAGTTATTAAAATATGCAGCAAAATATGTTTGTTGAGCATATAAAAAAAAACAGGGCAAGAGCGAGTCGGACTCGCGCACCGAGAGGGTTCCGTACCATCGTATGTTTTTAAATTTTCATCGGCGAGGCCTATATTCGTCAGAAAATTTTAACACTGTGCACTGCGGTGTAGAATACTGCAGTTTTATGCCAGCGCCATCTCTTGACCGAAAGTGGAACTAATGTAACTTTTGTTGATGATTTCTGAAAAATTGTGCTATTTAGACACTTTGTTTTATTTTCCTTATATTTTGTTATATTCTTATTTCTTTCTTATTTGCAAAATAGTTGGGCAAACGTCATCTAAAACTATTCCAAATTTCAAGATGATAGCATTTTACCGGTAAAACGGAACCCTTATGGTGAGACGAGAGGTCTGGCTGTCTGTCACAGCTGGATATCTCAAGAACTACTAATGCTATCATCTTGAAATTTGGAATAGTTTTAGATGACGTTTGCCCAACTATTTTGCAAATAAGAAAGAAATAAGAGTATTTATTTTGGTACGGAACCCTAATAATATGAATGCTAAAAATATAGTCAGCGAAATATTTTTATTTTGTATTGGAGTTATTGGATATGAGAGCCAACTAGAGGATCGCCTATTATTCGAGCTATTTCTATATTGTTAGAATATTCAATAGGAAAACACATAACATAAACTCACACCCATGGGGGTAGGCTTCTGCCTTACCCCCCTACCCCCAGCCCTGCCCCCCCCCTTCACTACAAAACGCCACCTGCGATTCTTACTACTTCTTTTGCTTCGTTTAATCACACTAATATTATAAAGGCGAAAGTTTGTGAGTGTGTGT
Organism: Mesoligia furuncula; assembly: GCA_916614155.1. Classification (NCBI taxonomy): domain Eukaryota; kingdom Metazoa; phylum Arthropoda; class Insecta; order Lepidoptera; family Noctuidae; genus Mesoligia; species Mesoligia furuncula. The sequence goes on along the minus strand of OU744802.1, from coordinate 25,151,566 downwards.
GTGTGTGTTTATATATTTGTTACTTCTTCACGCTCAAACGGCTCGACCAATTTTGATAACATTTTGTATGGAGGTAGCTGACACCCTGGATTAACATAAGGCTACTTTTTATACCGATATTCCCACGGGATCGACACTTATGCGGGTGAAACCGCGGGGCGCAGCTAGTGATATAATAAAAGCAAAAGCGTTTCAATATTTTAATTTGTGATATTGTAACAAAAGTAACGTATTTCAATAACAATAATGGGGAAACATTCGTGGAGCTGTTAACGGTCCATTTATTTTATTAGCCTTACATAAAATTGTTATTTCAGTAAATTACTGATAAAACTCTTAATGTAAGGGAGAAGAAAAATAAATAACAGTCATTATGTCCTATGAATAACAATTAATATTCATTAGCAGCAATTCACGTGTATAAATTTATTTAGCATTGATTACACGTTTTTATTACGCTATAGAATATGAGGAACAGTGAGGAAAAGTTCACTCATACTCTACAGAAAAGGGAGGATCCTCCGACCAGACGGGTGTTGTGTCTGGCGGGCAACTGCCCGATGATTCATGTCGGGCCGTTGCATCTATGCTAGTTGCGCGGTAAACTCTGCTTGCGCGATGCAGGATTTCCGTGACGTTAGTATGGCGCGTTGTTCGCATGTGGCGTTTGTAGATACCGCTACAACGCCATAAAAATATATGTAATCAGTGCCTTGTCTAAAATAACGCCATTTTATTCTGATCTGCATGTGTCTCTTCCAAAAGCAATCAACCAGTCTTACCAAGGGGTATCGTGTCCCAGTAACTGGGTTGTAGAGGTCAGATAGGCTTTCTCTCTATTTAAAATACTGGTATTTGGCTGCGTCCGGTTAGACTGGAAGCCGACCTCAACATAGTTGGGAAATGGCTATTCAGATCGCTTCTCTAGCCTAGATTATACACTGAACCAAATGCATTTTTGACATCCCTATTAAATCTTGCACCTAGCTAACCATTTTAAAGTAAATTTTTCAACGTCAGCATAAAAATGTCGTCCCCTGCTATCCTCGTATTAAACTTGAAAAGTTAAAGTACCACTGTCATTACCTCAGAAACATGCGACTTTAAACTTTATGGCTGTCACCTAAAGTTGACTTTCAAAATTCAAGTGAGACTGCGAGAATTTATCAAAGTATGAGAATTTTAGTCTTTCTCCGTCTACTGAGCGTCACGACGACTCAGTGTCAGATTTTGTTCAAGAAAAGATATGATTATGTGAGAACATAGTACAGACGCCAGCACATAAAGCTACCCGAAACTGTCAAATTTTCCCAATCAACTTTGAACCTTATGTTTTAGCGATAACGTTGAAAATCTATTGAAGAAATTTGACAGATTGTAGTAGCTTGATGTGCTGGCGTCTGTACCTACGCAGTGGGGTGACATTTTATTTTATAAAAATAAACTTTTTGAAAGGGTGCCTGGGTAACATAAATTCGTCAGATCTAATGGGTTTAGGCGACGTTTTAACTCAACACGAAACTTTGTTATGTAAACAAGTGGGGGTAATTTGTCTTTCATTCATTTTCTTGAGAAAATGCTCTAGGGATTGATTTATTTTGGGACAGGTTGAAAAAAAACTGGCCAAGTGCTAGTCGGACTCGCACACGAAAGGTTCCGTACCACAAAACAAAAACGCCGAAAAAAAAAACGTTTGTTGTATGGGAGCCCCCCCTTTAAATATTAATTTTATTTTGTTTTTAGTATTTGTTGTCATAGCGGCAACAGAGATACATAATTTGTGAAAATTTCAACTGTCTAGCTATCGCGGTTCTTGAGATACAGCCTGGTGACAGACAGACGGACGGACGGACAGACAGCGAAGTCTTAGTAATAGGGTTCCGTTTTTACCCTTTGGGTATGGAACCCTAAAAAATACGACTATGTTAATAAATAATGAGATGTTGGAAAGCACTTACATAACATTAACTAAACATAATCTATCACGAAAAGTAATACATTAGAGATACAAAGCTTTTTAGTCTTTAAAGAAAGATTTCAATTATTTATTATTAAATTTATTTGTACTATCCATACTTACCATACTAATATTATAAATTCGAAAGTAACTCTGTCTGTCTGTATGTTACTTTATCACGCCTAAACCACTGAACGGATTCCGATAAAATTTGGCAGAGAGATAGATTGCAGCCCGGGGAAGAATATAGGATAGATTTTATCCCGATATTCCCACGGGATCAACACTTATGCGGGTGAAACCGCGGGGCGCTGCTAGTATCTATATAAATAAAACAAAGTTGGGTTAGTTACTCCATTTATAACGCAAGAACGGCTGGATCGGTTTTTGTGATATCCGAATAGCAGAATAACTCTATTAAAACACGGAAAAAACATGACAAAAAAAATAATGAAGAAAATTAATTTTCAACTGAATTTAATTCAGCTAATAAGTTAGTCTGTGTGGTGCCGGACTTAAAGAATAGCACCACCCCATACATCCCGTGGGTGTCGCAAAAAGCAGGCTAAGGGTCGTACCGGAGAATGGGCAGCAGCGTTCTCTATTCACCCACCATGCCATACTGCGATCGCCAACCCGCCTGCCAAGCGTGGCGACTATGGCGAACCCCCACTTTTGGGGGAGGCCTATGTCCAGCAGTGGACGTCTTTCGGCTGAAATGATAAATAAGTTAACACAACATTTATTGATTCTGAAGCGGTACGAAGTTCGCCGACTCAGCTTGTAGCACATAAAAACAAAGACCGTATATAAAGCCCATAAACAACTCCGTTGGGGGCGATTTCCAGTCTAACCGGATGCAGCTGAATACCAGTATTTTACATGGAGCGACTGCCTATCTGAACTCCTGGGTAATACGATACCCCTTGGTAAGACTGGTTATCAGACTTTCGGGCTTTTGACTACCCGTAACGACTGTCAAAGATGACAGCCACGAATGACAGCCGGGACCAACGGCTTAACATGCTTTCCGAGGCACGGAGGGGTCACGGTATGTAAAAGTGGTCACCCATCCACAGACCAAGCGCGGCAAGCGTAGCTTAACCTGATCGATCGACCTGTGCTGCTGTTATTATTTAGCCACGGGCCCCTCAGACCTGTTGACTGTAAAACAGCCTCTCTTTAAACTTATACCTCCATGTGCCTCGTGTTTAAGCCCCTACGGTTAACGACTTATATCTAAAAATAAAATTTAGTTTCTACAAAATTCTCAAATCTCTACAAATATTATTTTACCCTTCTCAAATCAAAACTAACAAAGGAACAACACAGTCAAGGTATTAGACTCGTATTTGTAAGAAGCAAACAATTTCCGTATTCCTCTTTATTACCTTGTGTTCCCCCATATTGCCCTGTATTTCCCCGTACTCCCCTGTATTTCCCCCGTATTCTCCAGTATTCTCCAGGGGAACGGTCCAGTCAGAATCACTTGACCAGTTTGTTACCCCGTATACTCGGTTCTTTGGAGCATGAAACTCAATTTCGTTACAAAAGGAGTCGTACTTTCGTTCGCGTTGTGTAGAAAGATTTTATTGTAGGAGATTATCTCGTGAACTTTGAACTGTACGGTTTTGAAGGACTTCTAGTTTGCAGGTAGGATTAGAAAATAAAAATGTATAATAACATTTCTTGGTTCGATCGTGTGTTTATTTGAAAATAGCTTCTGCGTGCGGCTTCGGCCGCGTGTATGCCGGAAATTGGACAAAAAGTAGCTTATGTCCTTTTTCAGGATCTCATCTATCTCCTTGCCAAATTTTATCGAAATCCGTTGAGTGGTTTAAGGTAACATACACACAGAGTTACTTTCGAATCCACACTAATATTATAAATGAGAAAGTGTGCGCCTCGCGGTTTCACACGCGTAAGTTTCGATCCCGTGGGAATATCGGGATAAAACTATTCTCTGTCCTTTCCCTGGACTCAAACTATCTCTATACCAAATTTCTTCTAAATCGGTTCAGCGGCTTAAGCGTGAAGAGGACAGACAGACAGACACACTTTCGCATTTATAATATTAGTATGGATAGAGTAGGGATATGTAGCCTGCCACGTTTGTATTACAAATGGGGTAATGGAGTCGTGTTATGAATGATGATGCCTTAAGTAGATAATAATATGAAACCGTATTGTATGTGATGGTCAAAACACAAAAAATTAACAAAACCTACCCAGGCCATAGACAGACACACAGTTGAAGACATTACCACAATCTAACGGCTAGGTATCACAAAAACCAATGACATAAAAAACCACAAGACGCGTTACCTCCAACACTACCCACTTATTGACTAATAAAATCGCATAGTCGCAACGGAGACGGTAAGCATCTCAATCGAATTGCATTACCTTCCACAATTTACTCGGAAAACCACTTGGAAAGCCAGTTCAAGTCGTAACAAAATCGACTTACCCATTATGTTCTTTTCTAGCTTTGAAAATGTTATGTACAGACGTGAAAACAAATAATAAATGGATACTAGAATACACGGGGGCACTAAAAATGTCAGTGCTGATATAAATATAACTAAATTCACATCACGCTCCAAAGCAGATAGATGTATGCTGGAAGACAGTACATCTCCGTTTCACGTTCGTGCAGATTCGATTTCGATTCCCATGTGCAAAATGTAATTACTGTAACCTTCTATCAAGTTTAAAAGAATATATAACAAGTTTTATTGCAGGATCACTCAATACTCGTATTAATAGAGCAACGGGTTCAAGAGTTCATAGGGCTGGCTGGGTACCGACGAACTAACTCTTCGTATTAAAATATTTTTTACTATAGAGGTATGAGGAACAGGGTGTAAAGTTTACTCATTCTCTATAGAAAAGGGAGGATCCTCTGACCAGACGGGTGTTGTGTCTGGCGGGCAACTGCCGGATGATTCATGTCGGGCCGTTGTATCTATGCTAGTTGCGGGGTAAACTCTGCCTGCGAGATGCAGGATTTTGCGTGACGTCAGTATGACGCGTTTTTCTCATGTGGCGTTGTAGATACCGCTACATTACTATTTCATAACATTGCTTTCGAAAGACTTATCTCTGCGCAAGCCATCAACTGCTAGGTAGTGTAGATAGATAATGGAAACCAGCAGGAAAGGTTAATACATATAGTTAAATAGATTTATTTATTTAAGATTAAATGCACAACATTAGTGTTAGTAATTTAATACATTCTGTAATTTTGGTTCCATTTTCATCAAATAAGAAAAAAAAAAAAAAAGTATAATGTCATGTGGGTGTCGTTGATAAGAAAAGCGCGGGCTTGGCGCGAGAGGTCGTCGACTAGCTGTCAGATAGATAAGTCGTATTGCAGTTTTGTATTTTTAATAATTCTGTAGTAATGTGTCTACTGTCTATGAATAAACTTTATATCTACTAGTCTTCGTGAGTATAATTTACAACAAGAACCCTGGAAATACAATACTTCAGAAGTGGTAAGAACCGTTGGAGAAAATCTGCTGGTATGTAACCTCTTTAGTATAATGTAAATCACTACATAATCGGTTTGTATACTTACAAAGATGTTACTTACATTATTTTACAATCTAAGTTTCTCGAGAATTAAGAACGCAGTATGCTATAGGTACGTCACTTGCCCTAATAGGCGACGAGCAATGGTGATACTCACATTACAGCAAGTAGGTACCTGCCTTTTTATAAACAAGTGTAATCACCTCTAGAACTAAACATAATAGGTGTCTGATTTAGTTACTGTCAGGCAGTTTGATCTCACTGAAATGATTAGCCCACTTATTATTTTACAAACATATTTACGGCGGGTGTAGTAATTAAGTAGTTGTATAGTGCATCTGGGTGTACTGTAAGTACATACAAACTATATTGTGTAAGTAGGCATCTTCGAACAAAAGTTGTAAGCGGGTAAATTAAGGTCATCGCAAAGCGTACCACCTACCCACAGCCGTCGGAAGTAGGGTACCGGTCTTGTATCGGTTTCTTTTGCTTTCTATGTTTTTGATAATATAGACTATGCACATAGTACACCTGGTGGCATGCGTGTTTAAGAGAGCCTGGGTTCGATCCCCTGCCGAGAGCACTAGAAGAATTATTAACAATTGAATACACGATTGGGTTCTGGGCTTTATTTGTATAGGTACGTTATGGCTTAAGTCTATGACCGCAGCTGACGAACCTTTTCAACAAGCTGGTTTGCAGTTTATCTAGACTGGAATATGAGAAGCCCACCATTACCATAGACCTGACTGGGAACGATACTTTAACTGATGACCAAATCCAACTAGTCATAATAAAATTGAGAAATATATTAAAATTAGTAAAAACATTAAAAGGTACATACAAAAAAACTCTTGAAGACACAAAGTATTCACAAGTTTAACATTAATCAAGCCAACTAAATGTATGTAATAATAAGTTGGAAAATAGCAGACAAATGTATTATGTTGACATACAAACCTTCAAAAGGAATTACTGAGCAGGGAAAATGCAATTAAGGAAATATCCTGTAAGTATGAGTCTAGTCAACTAATAGTAAGCGAGCGCTTGCAGGAGGCCTGTGAGTTGGTGGACCTTGTCAAGTACAATGCAGAGAGGGACAAGTCACTGACCAACAATCTAACTTGTAGTTGTGCTCTCACTCACACCACCACCTCACCACCCGATTCACCTCAGATGTCACAGCATGTTGTACCTGCTACTTCATCCATTTCAACTCATACTATAGAAACTATCTATCCCACTCAAAGTAATGTTTTGGTATTTTCTGATAGATTAGGATCTGGTTTTGGATCATTATTAATTAACCGCTCTAAACATATTATAGTTAACTGGTGTTATCATAACCTGCATTTGAATGAGCTTGTTCATAAAATAAAACATACACAAATGAATGAGCAGACTTCTGTGATTCTTTTAATTGGAAACAGTCTGAGCTTAACAAAATGGGACATAGTTAATGGTATTGACACCCTACTTAAATTAAAACTAGGTAAATTAATATTATGTGCATTACCATTTTCTAATAATTTGTATGATGCAGAAAACGATTACATTTAAAGTTTAAACAACTTAATGCATATTTTGACATGTCATCATAGTTTATTGTATTTTGATACAAACTATTTTGTTAGGGATTTTGTATTAGTTCAGGAACATATGTTTCTTCCCAAGAAAAGTCAACATGTATTGGCTACTTTGTTAGCTTACAATATACACGCAGTTATTGATAATTTAACTGAGACTAGGTTAAGTGACGAAACAGTATTATCTAGTACTTCTAATAATACTGTAATTCATCCCTAAAATTTCAAAAGAGAAGCATAATAGAATATTTTACAATTTCACCAAAATATAAATCGCTTCTCTGGCAAAATCCTAAACGTGGAAATGTTAATAGATAAATATCATATGGATATCTTATGTTTTTGTGAAACCTGGTTCAAACCGGATAGAATGTTGTTTAATGTGAACATTTTTTAACTTGCCAGAGCATACAACAGGTCCTCAATAAGAGGTGGTACTTTGATATTATGTAACAGTTGTTTTAGATATAAAGAAAGAAAGAATATCACTGCTTGCTCTGTTGATCAATATGTGAGGTAGCATGTGTGTGACAGAAGGTGAAGGCCATACTTTCTTATGTGTTTATAGACCACCAACCTCAAATTTGTCATCATTTTTGATCATAATGGAAGAAATACTAAGTAAACTTTTTAAAGATAGTAAATTTGTTTTTGTTTGTGGTGACCTAAATATTGATCTATTTGTTAATTCACCAGCAAAATTTAAGCTAATCTCATTGTTTAAATCATTTAATTTAAAATGTATATTTAATGAAGCGACTAGAATAACAGCAACTTCAGCTTCATGCATCGACAATGTATTGACTAATTGTAAAATAAAAGACTCGTTCTTAATTAGTGGCGGCAGGTCTGACCATACTGGTCAACTTGTATCATTTGACTTAAGTAAAAGATTACACATAGATAAATCCATTCAATTAAGACCTCTAACTAAAAATTAATTGAAAATGTTTAATAATAATGTTCTTAGCAATCTTTCAACAGCTAGTTTTGGTTCACAAGACCCCAACATAAACTATGGTACATTATTTTCTACAGTAAGCCAAGAATTCAATAAAGCATGTCCTGTAAAAAAAAAAAAAAAAAGTTACTGTCAATACTAAACCAAAATTTAGTGAATGAGACACTGCTGGCATTAGAAAAAGCAGAGATATTTTATATAATCTGTATCACGAGAAATCATTAACTTATGATCAAGCCCTTCATATTTATGTAAGAAACTATTCTAAAATATTCAAAAGAGTAGATATGCGCTGAGGCTAAATCTCAATTAATAAGTAACAAAATTAGTATGTTTAATAATAAAATAAAAGCTGTGTGGCAGGTAATTAACAAAGGAACTGGAAACAAAACAGCGAGATCAGATCATTCTTTACCAACATCCCAAAAGAGGTTACAAAGTATCTCCCCTCATCACCTATATTAGCTAAAGCTCTTCTTAAAGAAAACTTTAATAAGGATATTCGAAGCATTGAATTCAAGCCCATTTTTGTTGCCACAATAAAAAAAAAAAAAAAGCATTTAAAAGTCTTAAAATAAAAAATAAAACACTGAAGACTTATGGATAATTTCTGTTAAGGTTCTTACAATATTATTGACACAGGTGCCACTGCCCTAACGCCGCATATTTAATCAATGTTTAGACAGCAGTACGTTTCCTGACTTAATGAAACATAGTAAAGTAGTACCAATTTTCAAATCGGGTAGTTAGTTTGATCCCTCCAATTATATACCTATATCTGTGCTACCAGCATTGAGCAAAATCTATGAAAAAAAAAAAACATGCTGTAGCAGATGTTATCACATTTTAATTCAAATGGGATTTTACATAGTCGCCAGTTTGGTTTCACGAAAGATAGGTCGACGACGGACGCGAGAGTAAAACTCATCAGTCACATTTTAGAACCCTGGGAGAAGTCCCAGAATGAAGTGGCATTTTCTGTGATCTCTCAAAAGCGTTTGACTGCGTTGACCTTAGTACACTGATCTGTAAATTATACCATTACGGAATTCATGGACAAGCTGCTGATCTTGTTCTTTCCTATCTGTCAAAGCGACAGCAAAAAGTAAACGTTAACGGGGCGACGTCATCAGGGTCTCTAGTTAAGATTGGCGTGCCTCAAGGCTCAATTCTTGGCCCTTTCCTATTTCTAGTTTATATTAATGACCTTCCTTACATGATGGCTAACTTGTCAGATATCATTTTATTCGCGGTTGACACTTCTCTTATTTTTAAAATAGATAGAAAAGATACGGATGTCTTACATGTTAACGATAGTCTGGCTGTTCATTCGAAATGGTTTGAAGCTAATAATCTTTTACTTAAGAGTCCTGTTACATTTTTTTACGCAAATTCATGATTTTTGACGCTGTAATTTTCAGCAGTTGTAAGATATTTTAATTATTTGTTTAAGAATAACGATAGTACTATTCTCTTTCTTGTAAGTTGCAGTTACACATTTTCATTTTTCTTTTCGTGTAATTTACTATAAATATTTTACGAACACAGTTTGCAAGAAAAACCGTTGGCGATGGAACTTTGACGCTCAAATTAGATAGATAGATAGATAAAACGTTTATTCAGTGCAACAAAAGACACAATACAGGTATTAAAAAAACATCAAAAACAGGTGAAAGAAAAAAAAAATAAACAAACATTAAAATGATAAATTGAACCATAGACACCTAGCTTATGTACCTACATCTATAACGGTCGATCACTACTGGGCGGTGTCGCAAATTCACATTGTTACATTAAATTCTTATAAATGCTAACATTATAAAAAGATACTTTGAATGTTTTACTTGTTTATTGGAGTTCTAGAATTCCTTTAAATTCCTTGAGTTTTTATGGATAAAATCGTAAAGAAAGCCTAATTTAAGCAATAAATGTCTTGATTCAGCGTCCATTACACTCCAAATTAACGCAACTTTATCAAATAAACTAATATTATATAAAACTTCAATCTACAATGAATACGTTTCATTAGTTTTTGTTTCTCAATTTAATAAAACAAAATTACAATAAATAAAGTTAAAATGCTATATATTCTGCGTCAATTCGGCGCGCCCCTCATTCCCGCTGATTCCCGCGCAAGCGCTTGACGAGGTAGGACCTGTCTCCGAATTTTTGGCGCGCAATCGTCCGGAGATCGCTACTATTATCGACTCGTGTACGCCGATCGAAATAATTTGATTTGCGTTTACGATCCGTAATAGGACTCTTAATGCGAACAAAACTAAATGTCTTAAGTTCTCATTTTGAAATGTACCTCAATTGGGTCTAAATTTAGAATGTCAAAAAAAAAAAAAAATACATCTAGATGCTGTTACGGAAACTGTATTCCTGGGAATTACTTTATATTCCAAATTACAATGGGGCGCACACATTAGAGCTCTTTCAGGTAGATTAAGTTCAGCTGCATTATGCAGTAAGAAAAACAAGGCAGTTGACAGATATAGCCACAGCTAGGTTAGTATACTTTGCTCATTTCCACATTATTATGACATGTGGCTTTCCTGACTCCTCATTAAAGGCAAAACTATGTAAATGTCTAGTATCTGCTCTCAAATTACGATGTTTATTTTTTGTTTATTGTTTTACAAACTTTTTTTGACATAATCTCTTTATTATTTGACATTATATAGAGACAATTCTAATTATTCACCTCTTTATTATTGGTTGTAATGGGAATCATATCACTTGGTTTTAGTAGGTTTTTATATATTTTATTTTTATTTATCCTTTTGATAGATTCTTATTTTGTAAAGGTGAGGACTTTGTAGGCCTTGTAGACTTTAGATCTGTAGACCACTTGTTGACAGGCCTACGCTGTCCTCCCATACTTACTGTAATTTGAAAACATTGTAAGAGCCAATTATTTTTAAGAAGAGTAACCTTGGATATCGATGGGGGCACTTTCTGCTATTGTCGAAATAAGTTCCATAACTGACGATTCTCTTCCAGAGTAATTTAATGCATCTATTATCTTTATTAATTAACTGACTGACATCTTATACACTTACCACTATTTTCCGTATTATGACGCTTACAGCATAGATACCAGTGAGAAAATTATGAATTACGACCATGAGTGTGACTGTTAGCCCCTAGTGTGGCCAATACAAATAGATAACAACGGACCCCAAGTGTGGTACCTAATGAAGTTCCCAAGTGTGAAGTATGATGATTACCCAAGATCAATGAGAATCCCCAAGTGTGGATGTTAGCCCCTAGTGTGGCCAATACAAATAGATAACAACGGACCCCAAGTGTGGTAGCTAATGAAGTTCCCAAGTGTGAACAATAATGATGATTGTCCACTGAAATGAATGAGAATCCCTAAGTGTGGCTGCAGTTAATCAAATCTACCCCCAGTGTGGTAGGTATAATAGGTAATAAATAATATAATATAATAGGCTTAGGTTATAATTTGTGTGCCCCTAGGGTGGCTCTAGTGTTATATTATTATAAGCTGTGAATGATAATTATAATTTTTATTAAGTTTATAGATTAGTTATTGGAGTTACTATTAGCTGTTCTCTTGAAGTCTTAAAAATATCAATCATTATGTGTACTTAGATTTGTGTTATACAGGTTATACTAGAATAAGATAAATATGTACAGTTAAAATAGGCTTAGGTTATAATTTGTGTGCCCCTAGGGTGGCTCTAGTATTATAATATATTATTATAAGCTGTGAATGATAATTATAATTTTTATTAAGTTTATAGATTAGTTATTGGAGTTACTACTAGCTGTTCTCTTGAAGTCTTAAAAATATCAATCATCATGTGTACTTAGATTTGTGTTATACAGGTTATACTAGAATAAGATAAATATGTACAGTTAAAAATGGAATTTAAAATAAGTAGAAATCATTTATATGTCAGATTTACTGTTGTGGATCTATCTTGTACTATATAAAAAAAAAAAAAAATTGTATGATAACCAATGCTTTCCAACATATTTCAATTTATTGTTTATAACAAGTCAAGGTATGAGGTCATACCTTACAGTGAATGGCCGAACTGAGTTGGGGATAGGGTCATCCCCACGGCAGAATGGCCGTCTGTTAGTAATTTAATACATTCTGTAATTTTGGTTCCATTTTCATCAAATAAGAAAAAAAAAAAAAGTATAATGTCATGTGGGTGTCGTTGATAAGAAAAGCGCGGGCTTGGCGCGAGAGGTCGTCGACTAGCTGTCAGATAGATAAGTCGTATTGCAGTTTTGTATTTTTAATAATTCTGTAGTAATGTGTCTACTGTCTATGAATAAACTTTATATCTACTAGTCTTCGTGAGTATAATTTACAACAAGAACCCTGGAAATACAATATTAGAGAATAATATAATCCAAAGGCGTTGTACAGAGCAATTTACAAACTAAAAAGTGACACACAAGTACGTAGGTACTTAGGGAGGTAGTAGGTTAGGTAAATACTATTAAAAAACAGTGGCACTCCGGGAGTGCCGACAAAACTGAAAACTTGAACAATTACGTGTGTATGTTTTAATCGTCATATAAACAAAACATAAACAGAATATTTTGCCATCACTCACTGTACATATCAGATTTACATCAAAACCGAGTACATCCCGAGGACGGCCGAACACATCCGAATGTAGCGCGGTGTCGGTTACGGTAACAGTGTTGCGAATTCAATGGTTTTTTCCCATCTCAAAAATCGCGGTTCTTGAGATACAGCCTGGTGACAGACAGACGGACAGACAGCGAAGTCTTAGTAATAGGGTCCCGTTTTTACCCTTTGGGTAGTAAGACGATAGAAGTAACGCTATGTCTCGGTTAAATGCGAATGCTCCCGGTGAGAGAGAGCCTTTAGGTAACATTTTAAATCAGAAAATATTCATACCTATAGGCTGACCGCTAAACTGAGACGTTGCCTGAGGTAGCTGCGCGGTGCGGGAGGGGTGATAATTGTCATAAGTTGACGAATCACTGAGCTCTCGCATCACGTCACCACATCCCTCCCGCACCGCGCTGTTACCTCAGGCAACGTCCCAGTTAAGCGGTCGGTCTATAACAATACTAAACATTATACCCACACAAATATAAACCAGTAACAAGAACAAGCGGGAGATAGTTACCTACCTCCTCCGTACCTCCGCTCCTAAACTTTTGTTCGAAAATTAACAACGTTGGAGGGAAATGTCGCGAAACTCCACTACATAATGTAAACAAAGTCTGAACAATCTCAGTCAAGATTGCTCAACTCACCTAACTAAATTAGACAAGCCTGTGATTTGGATGATATTTTTTTTCGGTGAAACTTCAGAAATTGCCTCGCGTGTTTCATACACCTGCGCTTTCTTAAAATAGACAGTCATTGTTTACTTTAAGAAAACGCTATTTTTGTGTATGGCGAAATATTTATGGATTTCTTTTCTGCGAGAATAAAGTATGACAGATTAAATTATCACTACCAGCCAGCCAGGGAAAGCCAGATGCGATAGAAATGTTTCTATATAAATAAAAAAATAAAATAATCTTTATTTCGGATAAGCAGCATCCATATGGGTTAGTAAACAAAAAGATAACTTATACCTATGTTAGTAAACTTATAATCTATTTGGAAACAAGGCTGTTGTTCGAAATACATCTTCGAACAACATCACCTAATAGCGGAGACTCGAACCTCCCTGCTATGGTCTTCAGGATGGAGTTGGAGCTCCCCCGCACTCTGCAGAGCAAAGAGGCAGATTTCTGTCTGACGATGGCGTGGAAGCCATCGACGTCTGCTTGTGCAAACATACCCGATGCACTGCAGAAACGGGGCAGCCCCATCAACATCCTGAACCCGTTATTATATTGGACCCGCAGGGCGCTGATATCCCGCTGAGTATAGTTGGTCCATAGACTGCACGTGTAAAACACTTGGCAATAGGCCTTAAAAAGTGTTATTTTGACTGCCTTGCTACAGCGTGCAAACCTACGAGCCAACATGTTACATCGGACTGCCAGCGCCCTACGTTCCCTCTCAATATCCACTTGGTCATTAAGGCCTTCGGTTACATAATGCCCCAAGTACTTGAATTGGTACACTCGCGATATGTCATTTCCATTTAGTTTAATCGGAGGCACTTACTCAGGACATTTAGCACCGCCAGCCTTAAAGACCAAGAACTCGCATTTCTTAACATTATAAACTAGGCCATGCTCTCGAGCATAGCCCTCGCAACATGTAAGCAGCTCTCTAAGCGCCCTAACCGTAGGGCTCAGCAGCACCATATCATCAGCGTAGCTGATGTTATTGACACTGACGTCTATTCGATAATCTCGACTATATTCGATAATCAGCAAATTGTCTCGAATACAAAATTCATCATTAGTGTTTTGTGTGGTTCATGTAAATGTGAAGTGCAAAAATTTTAGTCGATGGACTGTGAAAAATCTGGAATTCCGTCAAAAACTGTTCTAAATCTAAAGTTGAAGTTCTACGAATCCTCCAAATAATATCAGCCATTTCTTAAATATTTTTCCGGAAGCAAAAACAAAAAAAAACATAAAGATACAACAGCTATCTATACATCTATTGATACACCACGCATATCGATTCATCAAACATTAACTAATACGCTATCCATCTTCGATCTCCCAACAAGGTTGTCAATCCACCTAGACTATCGCTGGTTCTAAAGTAAATCCCAACTTAGATTGAGATATAACAGCATTATACAGTTTCAGATTAACTCCTGGTACCGTATCAAGTAAAACATAGACGGGTGGTATAGTCTTGCAATTAAGTTCTACGTAGAAGCGAGGTGACATATATAGCACCTATAAGCAAGTACTAACTATGAACATATACCAGTAATACTGGTATCGTCTGTACTATGAATATGGGTTGTAAAAGACCGTCTAACTTGATGGTAAAATATGATACGGATTTTTACGTGCGTTGTTGAATAGATTTGCATAACAACGATACGTCCAATGATACTATGGATATAAAAAGAAATTCGATTATCTTTTGCAGCTTTCCACACGTGTCAGCATAAATTTAAACAAATGTTATACTGTATTGGAGCACTCACTGGAATAGAAAATTAACTAAATACCTCTTTGGAGCTTATAAGACTTCAGTAAAAAGATCAAACTCAAAGCCCATTTACAGGCACATATGAATTGACAAGGAGTCAGTAAGTTATTCAGAAAGTTGAAACTCATTAGCTCGTCGTTGATCATTAGGTAATTGAAACTAAAACTAAGTAAATGACAGTAGGTATATAACGCTCAGTAATCATTGCTTTTACTACGACCAGTGCAAAAGTTAAAAGCAAATACCATGTTTCTATAGTCGTCTTTTACGACAGACACTGCAGCTTTAAATATTTCATTGACTACTTAAAGTTTAAACTGTAGCTGAGAATGTTCTACGACTATATTTTAATAGGGTTGAAAGATCAGCCAACGTTCCTTTAAGATTTCAACCATTGTCAAAATCTCTACAAACTCGGAAACATTGCAACAAGCTTCACACAATGTTAATATTGTAAAATGTCTTCTTTCATGTTCTCAATATCTATGGTTAACAAATCAAAATCATTTCCGTGAAAGTTTATATCAGATTTATTCAAGTTAGCCCCTAAATCTCTTTCATCAAAATGTTCATTCATAACAACGTCGTCTTCTATTTCACCATCTTCAATGCAAAATCTTACATAAAAGTTTAAAATCCCATAATATTCTAGTACGCGTGAATAAAATAGAACTACCCACATATTAATAGTGTCTCCTATTCCCCGATCGGCACGTCTGCTGCTAACCCTAGTTGAGACTTTGCATCGCAATTTAACTTCGTCTTGTGTGCACTAACTACTAATGATACTTGTGGACCGAAGTGAAGACGTTATATTTTATGTCCGCCCATAGGTTGTACTTGTAAGCCTATTGATTTTGTATTGCATCGCAAATGGGCTTTGTTAATGGAAATAGTTTGTGAATGAGTTGTTTGCAGAGTATTTTCATTCATTCATAAATTGTTCAAATACACGATGTCACGTGATCAACTTTGAACGTTAATATCTCGGAAACGTGACGCTTTACAGGGTTTGGTCCCAGTATGTTTTCTGTTTGCATTAATGTCCGCTATCGATTAACATAGGTTACATGCTTGGCCGCTATTTTGAAAAATAAAACAAAATGGCGCGAGAGTAGGCAACTATGCCAGCTTCCATGCAAAAATCTCCAATCCCCTTTAGGGCTTGTACACAAAACTGCGAATCGGTGCGATGCGAATTCGCAACGCAGAAAACTGCAACACGAATCAACACGAATTGCTGCGCAGTTTTGTGTACAAGCCCTTAGTAGGTTAGTTCTTTTGTTTCTTTATTTTCAAAAGGGAAAATAGCATCTGGGCTTTGAAAGAGTCTAGGTTTTTGCAGTATCTCAGAACTACTTTCTACCGTTGAAAGTTGAAATGGAATCATAATATCAGAATTTGAGTCATTACCCGGCCACTGAGAACAACAAACAACGTCCATTATTAATTTTTGTCTCTTTCACAACAACCTGAACAAATGCTTCTAATTAAATCACCTTTCGCACTATCTCGTCCGGTCAAACTTTCCAGTAACATAATCATTTATTAAATATTTCTCACAGCGTGAAGGCAAAGTTTTAAAATTTGAAAACAAGACCCATCATACTAATCAAAACATTTCATATATGCTCAAAGTGAGCCAATTTATTATGAATTCTCGTGTTGATTTAAAACTGAAACTTTTAATATATTATGCTTTCAATATATAAAACGCTTTCATTGAATTCATGTTTGATTAAAATAGTATGGAGTTGTTTTTTCACAGAGTTATAAATTTTAGCAATATTATATCATAACCTGCGGCACATACAACGTACAGACGCCAGCACATCAAGCTACCCGAAACCGTCAAATTTTCTCAATCAAATTTGAATCTTATGTTTTAGCGATAAAGTTGAAAATCTGTTAAATAAATTTGACAGATTGTAGTAGCTTGATGTGCTGGCGTCTGTACATGATACGAGTATAATAATATTGTTGATGGATACAATGCATAGATTCTTTACATGGATAATTTCAAGAATTGCCTATTCTTCATTTTGTACGGGAACCAATTGATGCCGCTGATTTCTCACGATGACATTAGCACATTCATCAGATGCTTTCAGAAAAACATTTTTTTAATCATCCAACTACAGGCGACTAGCTTTCAAGTCCTGAGAGTAACATAAGATCATTTTGACCATATAAGAAGGTCTATTCCCGTAATTAAACATGTTCAAATGATTTTGAACAGAGAGAGAGTGAGAGTGTTTTTGAGATTTTTCGACGCAGAGATGAGGTTGCGACTAGAGATCATCTCTGCGACAATCAATGCCAAAAACATTTCAAAAATGTAGGGAAATTAAAGGTATTTTTGACTGATATCAGACTTTTTTATTTTTTATTTGAAATGGGTTTGCTCTTGACTCTAGTCTAGGTCAGAGGTGACAGAGACAAAGTCGACGATGAAGTGAGCTTACCCAGAAGAAGCCCGTTCACTCTTGCTTTGAAGAGATTCGGGTTGTATGCGCTCGGAAACACAGACGCAGGTAAAGAGTTCCACTGTTTTGCTGTGCGCATTATAAAAGACATTTGAAAACACTTAGTTGCAGACAGCAAACGTTCTTAAAATTATGAGAATTTCCCTTAAGATGTCTTGAACGGAATTAGATAATAATAGCGCTAGGCAACTCTATCCTTTAAACGCTCTATGGTCTAGCACATAGAACAACTTCTGAAGCGGTTATGGCTTCTATAAACTCTGGCTCATATTTAATTTTAGCTTAGTATACTTTAGCAAATATCGCTCTGTACTAATCATTTTCATTTTGATTAAAATTATTTATGAACCGGCTAAAAATTGGTAGGAACGAACATCGAAGGATAATTCAAAAATCCAATTTCATGAACCTAGGTCATTATTCTGAACTGAAGGCATTAATGACGAGGTTAAGGACCTGAATTTCAAATAGCCGAACTTTGAACGGTTTCAGTCCTCTGTAAATGTTATTGAAAATATATAAGTTTTTGATGCAAGTGCCATTCAAACTTTTGTGATTTTCAATTTATTGTTTGGTACAACATTTTGTTCAACTATTTCGGGTATTGGAGTAAATGAAATATTTTCGTGCATCAAATAGAAATATTTTATCGCAGTTTGCCGTTACTTTATGTAAAATGATGATTTTAAAACTACACAATGCATCTGCAATGGAGTGACGACACAGGTGAAATAAAATCCTATTTATAACCACCATGGGATCAGCAACAGCTTCTGATGCACGCTATATTTCAATCAATTCCGCAGAAACACGGAAACAAACATAACCACAGAGCAATTTGCATCTAATGCAATGGAATTTACTAGTTGTACTACATAAATTCAGCCGCCTCCTCGGTTATTTTTAGCTACAGCCTACGAAACAGAAAACCCAGTTACACGAAATCCGGAACGGAATTACTCGCAAATACCCGCTGCCCTCATAATCTGACAGTTCCGCTTTTATTCGGCTCTCATTCATGTCTATTTGCAGTGTTCTATATAGATGATAATTCAGCATTGACGCCCCCCCACCACGGCATCCCCATTGTTTCGCAGCACCACCCTCCGTGGTATTTGTTCAAACGTTCTCAACAATCGTTGATCGTTTTTGCTACGTCGCTGTTTGCATTAGAGCCTCATTGTGAAGCCTCTCCCCCCTCACATCGAGGCATTATGTGTTGAACACGATTGTCGGATTTTTTGTCACCGTCCCACTTGTTGAACTAGTGATAGATGAGCGAGATGGCAGACTGTGGATTGAAAGATTTTTTGAATCGAAGAAATTGTGACACGAGTGCGATGGAAATGCTTGCGCTGAAAGGAGACGAGTTGATTGGAAGTGCAGCTGTGGTGCGAATTTATAGAGCTTTTTGTTGTGGAAAGATCACGTCTCAGTGAAGGAACTAAAAGTACATTTACGAACACTTCCTTTTGATGTAAATGCTATCATGTCTTTCTTAAATCACATCTCTTTAACATCTTGATTAACTGCGATCATAAATATCCCCAGTTAAATTTGAAATGAACACGAATTTACAATCATTAGAACATATTACGCTAACAAAATGCTGCATCCGCTTCATAAGTACCAATACTGAGTTATGCATTCCCCACATTATTTCCTTAAGGCGACTTCATGACCTAAAGCGCGGTCTTTGTCGGACTGCATAGAAAAGAAAGAGAAGCGCGATGACACAACGCTGGTAATTTATTGCAAAATATGAAGCAATTATCCATTTACAAAAAATCTATTGTTTGGACTAAAAAATTAAAACACTAGTGCTTTAGTATGTTGCTTGTAGAATAATCTATAAAAAGGTATCTTCATGATTTTTTTCTATCGTACCAAATTAGTTGTATTATGTATTCAACACAGTATTTACCTAGAATATATCCCGAAGAATATCCTATATTTTTTCTGATTTTGTTTACTGTAGTTGATCATACTTTTATTATTTCTAAAATATGCGTTTTTTGCGTTTAGGTCCTGTAAGCCCCTTAAATAACGCCCACAAAACAACTGCATAGCAACAACATCTCCCCTTTGCAAACTCTTGTAAAATATTCCAACATTTACTCAACGTCAGTCAGTACATTCTTTACGTTTGCTGCAACATTATTTCCTTTGTTTTCTATACTTTACCGTGTTATTGGTGGTTTGCGCAGCTGTCAAATATGACAGTCACGTTACGACACCAAGGTCGGGAAATAGGTCAACTTTAGGAACTTCACAGGGATTTTGTTTTTGGCAACCTCAAATTTTTAGGAAACTTATAAACATTGGAAGTTTATCTCTGATAGATAGAAAAAACATTTAATTTTAATCCACACACAAAAGCATAATTAATCGCTCCGTCCCGGCGCGGGCCTCTAGCGGCCCAATAGCACAAAATACAGATAGTACAGAAGACAATCTACATACAAAGTGCGCTCGAGCAACGCACACATAGACACCGCTCACGGACACGTTATCTCAGACGGGTTGGGAGTAGTGCGAACGCGAGTGCCATCCGCTTGAGACACGCGTCTGAGAAGTGCAAAAATGGAGCAACAAAAAAATGCCTATCTAAGCTCGATTTATATAAGTAATAGTTTCCTATTTTGAATCGGTATAAACAAAGTAACTTTTTTGTAAGGTAAATTCATGCCACCAAATACTACGTAAGTTGAAAACATGATTTTTTGTTTGTGTAGATTATTGTGTTGTTTTTAGTGTCATTTGATAGGTTTAGGTCAAAAACGGATAGGGCAAAATAAATTGTGTAAATAGGGTAAACCGTTTTGAAGTTAATAGGGATTTTCGATAGTGAACATTGACAAATGTAAAATTTTATATGTTTTGTTCTGTAAACTTTTTGTGTTGTAATAATATGTTTATTGTTTTGTTTTAATACAAAGTTACTTTTCAGAGACCATCCAAATTTTTACATGGTGTTCTACCACGGATTCTACCCATGAATATAAGCAACTTTCACTACGGGACCAACTCTAAAATCATGAAAAAAAAGCAGCTGTTTCATACAAAACTATGTAAAAATTTGGATGCTCTTTGAAAAGTAACCCTGTATTTTAGAATAAACTCAACAATAAATCAAACAACTAGATAGGAGTGCCACTAACACGATATTTTTTTGTGCATAAGCCAAAGTTGACAACCATAGCGCGACCGCCGAGCGTAGACCTACGCTCGGCGGTCGCGCTATGGTTGTATGAAAAGTGCGCATACCTGTATGAAAAGTGAAGTACATACATGTGATTGACTTCTGTACTATCTGCATTTTGTGCCAACAGGTACAATAGAAAATCAATTATGTCTCATTGGCGGGGATTAAGCGATTAAATGATAGCAAACTATATAAAAACAATGTGCCATTATACAAAAAAGAAAAACATATCCTCTTAAATAAATAAAGTGACACTATGACATACTTCAAATCAAATAACGAACAAAGTGCGGTGTGCATCTCAAGGCTGCACCAAATAGGAATTCACTTCAGCAATGAGTGCTGCTTATGAGTTACTACTATTACCACATGGCAACATGTGTCAAAGGTCCTCTTTGATTACGGTTGCTTCGAATGTTTAATAAAAACTTTTTTACAAAAAAAAATATCAACTGACTACAAAAAAACACTACAAAGTGATAAATAACTTTAATTTCGGAAGTCGGTGTCGTTGGTTCCTCATTTTCGTTTTTTGATACATAGTTATTTATAATAAATATATAACTATGTATCAAAAAACGAAAATGAGGAACCAACCAAAATTTTTATTAAAACTCTGCAAAGTAAGAAGTTATTTATCACTTTGCAGAGTTTTTTTTGATGTCGGTTGTTTTTTTTTTTAAAAGTTGTTATTTTTCAATTGTTAGTTGTACCTACCCCACGCAAATTCAATTAACACTAACGTTTTGAAGACACCGATTAAAAGAATCATCAAAATTCGCATAGAAATTCCGGAGATGCAGTACATTTATGCATATAACTTCGTACATAATAATAATTACCTAATGTATATTAGGTACCTATACAGAATGAATTTTTCAAGTGGGCGTGGATGGCCAAATCCGAAACTATGAGGAATAGCGAAAAGTACTCAAAGGAGTCGCGGGCTTGATATTGATGAAAACAAAAACTGCATCATGGGATTTTTGAAAAATCAAGATTTCTAGCCGGGAATCGAACCCGTTGATTTTGATAAAAAAACACACTTTATTATTACACCACTACATAGTGTCCCTAATAAGGATCAAATTCGGGGAAGTAATGACATACGGCAAACTTAAGTAAAATATTGGATTTTAATAAACTGGTTCTTATTTTAAAGTATTCGTACCGACATTACCTGCACGTTTTTCGAAATGATGCTCAATGACTCGAGGCGCAGTCACCTTCACAACATTATGTTCTAAATTCTGAATGCAGTACAATCCTTGAGACGTCGAATCCAGCTATGTATTAAAAACAATGGTCATCATTTTGAACAATAAGGTTTAATAGGTAGGTAACATAAGAAAAATAAAAAAGTATTTTGTTATAAATGAACAATTTTCTTTAGTTTCCCGTATATCATTACTTCCCAGAATTCGATCCTTATCAGCGACACTATCGAATGGTGTAATAATACAGTGTATTTTTTTTCAAAATCAACGGGTTAGATTCAGGCTAGAAATATTGATTTTTCAAAAATCCAATGATGCAGTTTTAGTTTTCATCAAAATCGAGCCCACAACTCCTTTGAGTACTTTTCGCTATTCCTCATAGTTTCGGATTTGGCCATCCGCGCCCACTTGAAAAATTCACCCTGTATACTAAAAACCTTCCTGAGAGTATATAATCACATTAATGAAAGAATTATCAAAATTGCTTCATTAATTTGTGAAAATCGCGGACATACAACAAAACATACATACATACGGGTCGAATACAGAACTTCCTTTTTTTCGTCGTCGTCGTCGTTTCAGCCGATAGACGTCCACTGCTGGACATAGGCCTCCCCCAATTTTGGGAGGGTTTGCCATAATCGCCACGCTTGGCAGGCGGGTTGGCGATCGCAGTAAGGTATGATGGTGGAATACATAGAGAACGCTGCTGCCCATTCTCCGGTACGACCCTTGTTCGCCTTTTACGACACCCACGAGAATTAAGGGGTGGTGGTATTCGTTAAGTCCGGCACCACACAAACACCTTCCTTTTTTAAGTCGGTTAAAAAGACGCTGTTGGCGAAACATAAATCCAAAATAACATTTCACGTGCAAACCCTTCCAGAAATACGAAAACTTACATTCCTTTGGCTCCAAATACATCAACATTTACCGCTGTCTGGCTGTAACCGGACATAAAGCAGAGTTCTCATTGAATGTGCATCAAATGAACGAATATTAATGTTTGGATCGATGCTTGTAACTGTTGTGGCGCCTTGCCAATTGGGTGAACTCTGTTTAAAGTGAAGATGATTTTCTTTACCGGATTTTGGTCGAGAGCAGGGTTGGCATCTGCTTCTGTAAGAACTACAGGTGGAAGAATTTTATGTGAAGTTTTTTGGATAGACTGGTGAACGATTAAGAGATATGTATGGGATTTTGGTATACTGTGTCTTAAATGTTCAAGAGATATATGCAGATCGTAATATAAGGGGAGTAGACCTTGGCGAGGAACCACGGAAGCGGGAGGCTATGTCAAGTCTCATAATAATGACCTATAAATAAGGTCAATAAACAAAACGCCGATTATTTCAAGTCTATGACGGCTTCTTCGGTGCCATATGTGCAGAATCCTAACTAATATTATAAATGCTAAAGTAATTTTGTTTGTTTGTTTGTTGCCTCTTCACGCCTAAACCATTGAACCAATCATCCTGAAATTTTGCGAACAGAAATTTTAAGAACAGAGATATTCCGCATCAGCTGTTTCTTATTATTTATACAAACAACCCACATGTGTGATAAAATTCATAATTTGAATGAGCATAACCCATTGAAAACTGGTATAAATACACGAATTTGTCTTGTTCATTATAAAGTACTAAGACGAAGTGCATACAGTGCCAAACAATTCGCGAGATGACATCCTTTTAATGTTTAACTCATGACAGTTATAATTTGTTGAAACAAAACAATATTATATTGTAAAATTGCAGTCGAGAGGCCATCTATTTTAGTTATTTTAGGGAGTACAATAGAATATGAACTAAATAAATAAATAATAAATAAAAATTTTATTCAAGTATAAAGTAAACTAAAAATAGGATTTACATTAATTACAATCGAGGAAAATTAAATTCTAACTGTAATATAGACCTGCCTGATCTAGGTTTATGAAAAACCTGTGTTTCAGGCCATCAATTTACACCAAATATTTAAAAAGAAGACAACAATAAATGTATTAGACGCTAAATTGAAAAGAAGGTATAGTATTTTCAATGTCTTATAGAGTATATTATTATAAAACTAGATTATACAAGATATATTTATGTTTAAATAAATTAACGAATAATATTAAAGCAGACAAAGTGGAGACTATTATTAATTAGGTAAATGAAGAGACTTATATTATTAGATTAGGTAGATAGATTTTATTTTAAAATTTCTAGTAGTTTTTCCGTGTCTGCATAATTGAGTTTTGCCAAATATTCCTGTGCTAATAAATTACACCTATTATAACTTAAACTATAAATCTTTAGCACTCTGTTAAACTGATTATACAAGTAGGGTCCTAAAAATAAATAAAATCGGTTAGCAAAAGCATGTTTAGTATGTGAGTTAGCACAAACCAAATCTTTTCTTCTCTTATCTGAAGGTACTGGGTTAAAATAAATTTCAGTGTGTTGCAATAAAACTACATTCAAAATAAATAATTGACGTACTGTTAGCACCTTACATGCCATATAAAGCTGGTGTGTAGGAAATCGAAATGGACGAAAAGTAGCAACCTTTAAAACTGCTCTTTGGGCCCGTTCTAGGTGCAGTAAAATTGATTTAGCGGCACCACCCCAGGACGTTATACAGTAGGTAATAATAGATTGACACAAAGCCAAATAAACCTGTCTAATTAATTTAAAGTCGGCAATGTTACGTAAGTTTTTAAAAATGTATATTAGTTTGCGCACTCTGGTGCATAATAAATCGATGTGTTTGCGGAAGTTCAGATTTGTGTCAATCGTGACGCCTAGATATTTAATATGGTCGGTTTTAGCTAAAGTGGGGCAAGTGCACGCAATGTCAGCATAATGTAAATTGCAATTGTTATGAGCTTGGATGATTAGGTTAGTAAGCGTTGGATTAGTGTTTCTCATTGTAAATAAAAGGTACTTGGTTTTATCTGTATTTAATGTTAAGAGATTTTTATGAAGCCAATTAGACACAGTATTAAAACCATTCTGTGCTACCTCATAGACTTCAGCCTTTGATTTAGCTGCGAACAGTAGAGCTGTGTCATCCGCATATCGATACCTTAATTCGCAAACCAGCCAACTCCACATTTCGTCAAAAATTTTCGCGACCGATTTCGTTCATTTTGACAAGTATGGCAAGTATGGCGATGACAAGTATCTGCTATAATTTATTCCATATAATATATGGAATAAATTATAGCAGATACATTTCATCGCCTTTTCTAACGATATACAAAAAATGAACGAAATCGGTCGCGAAAATTTTTGACGAAATGTGGAGTTGGCTGGTTTGCGAATTAAGGTATCGATATGAGATAATTACACCTTTTTGGAGTGTCAAATTGCACAGGTCATTTATATAGATCAAGAACAATGTAGGTCCCAAAATACTGCCTTGTGGGATTCCGTAACAGCTATTCTTAAGTTCGGAACTCATGCATGTACCTATTTTTACACACTGATGGCGGTCGGTAAGGTAATCAGATAATAGTTGCAATTGTACCCCCCGTATTCCCAGCATTTCCAGCTTGTTCAAAAGCAAAGTACAAGAAATTGTGTCAAAAGCCTTGGCAAGGTCTAAAAATATCCCTATGGTGTACATGCCGTTATCCAGGTTTGTGCTTATAAAATTTGTCAGTTGGTGAACAGCTTGACTTGTTGATCTTTTTGGCCTAAAACCAAATTGCTGATCAGAGAGTGATTTATTACTTTCAAGATATTTTACTAATCTACTGTTTATAATTTTTTCCAAAATCTTTGAGATGCCTGTTAAAACTGAAATTGGCCTGTAGTTATTAACACAATTTTTGTCTCCAGCCTTAAACACAGGGGTGACTATGGCTTTTTTAAGCAATTTAGGAAATATTCCTTTTGTTAAACATAACTGATAAATGTGAGTCAGGAGAGGGGCAAAGATATATTTAAATCTTTCGAGTATGCTATTAGGTATGTCGTCACATCCTACGGCACAAGTTTCCTTTAATCCATCTATTATACTTATTACCTCATTAACATCTGTATCTAATAAGACAAAAGAGTTTCGTGCTGCATATGTCTTAGTTTGGCTTTGAATGGAAAATGCTTTATTAGCTTCTACTGCTAGATGATAAGTAGATGGTCCCTAAAAAAGAAACACTAACAGAGAAAAGAATCAAGAATATGTATAGCTTATAACTAGTCGAGTTTCCCAAGAAGATGATGCGTTAGTAACTCAAACTCAAAGCAATTATTTCAATTAAATCATCTACAGGCATTTTTGAATTGTCAAAATTAAATAGTCTCTCAGTTAGTCAGAAAGTTGAAGCTACTTCCCATTCCAAAACATAGACCTTTATGGAGAACAACGTTCAAGGAACTCCATGGACACTCTTTTAAATCAACATTAATACAAAATCCTGGGTACATTATTCTTGTTGCTTCTATAGGTGAGAACGATGTAAAAGAAAGAGACATAAATGAAGAAACAATTCAAAATAAGCCTTGGCAGCGTAGAGATGACCAGCAGTCTCAACCGACGGCGCCCGTTCACGAACATGACGCGTGGATCAGCACCATCCAGCTCAACCATTTTGTAGGGAACCGCTACAACATATGCTGAAGAAGTTAATAAGGTAACCTAGCAGATTATGACAATACGAGAGCTAATCTCAAAAGTCATTATCATCGTCCTGACCTCATCACAATTTATTTCGGGTAGAAGCAGCATGTTTTTTCCTTCTTTACATCTCAATCAGCCTTCACTTCAGTATTCATCTCAATTCTAACCACATCATCGTTTACAAAGTCCATTCATCCATCGCCAATTGGTCCAATCTTCTCGTCTTGAACCTCAAAGATATCGCAGAAGTATAATTTTATTTCTAACGACACAATTACAGAATTCAGTCTTTTACAAACATCAAAGCTCTAGAAACATTTTGTAATGACGTCGGCTATAATGGTAATGTCCGTAATATATGTTTTAATCTTACACGAGCCAGATCACGGGTAAAAGCTAATATTATATTCTACTAGTTTGTGCCCGCGACTTCTTTCGCGTGAAATTTATTTGTCACCAGACCCTGTCACATCGCATTGCCTGCCCGCGCCATTACTTCGTTTTCGCTTTGCGTTCTTTCTGACTTTCTTTCTTTCTGCTCGGCTCCTATCAGTCCTAGCGTGATGTTAAATAAGCCTATAGCGTTCCTCAAGAATTAGGCTATCAAATGCAAAAAGAAATTTCAAAAATCTGACTGGTAGTTCTAGAGATTAGCGCGTTCAAACAAACAAACATACTCTTTAGCTTTATTATTAGCGTGTACATTATTAGTATAGGTACAACATTATTTTTAGTATATGCGAAACCCGAAACACTTGTCTAGTATATTTATGTAAAGAATCAATGTAGAAAATTTCAAAACTGTATCATGAAAAATCACAAAGTTATAAACTTGTTAAGTTACCTATTTATCCGTACAAAAACATGCTCACCCGCGCCGCGCCGTCTTGCGCTCATTGATAATAGTACCTAGGTACCTAACTGTTCGGCGCGGAGATTGGATAACCTACGTAGTGTCGCTCGGTGTCCAACTTTTAACCGTTTATAAATATTTTTGGGACAAAAAATATGACATGGTGTAAAAATTATTGGAATCGATTCTCAACAAACTATATTTACGTTTCATTCTATACTAAAAATAACGTTGTATATTAGAAGATGCTATTTCCTTGCGTTCAGCGGCCTTGAGCAACATTTTTTTTACGGACGTCTTTACCTAATAGATTAATCTATTTTATATTTTAATATTCTATGTATAAAGATATCTTAGCTGCAAAATTTCGAATGGCAACGAAATATATAATTTTATTAGCTGCTGCCCGCGACTTCGTTCGCGTGACATTAACACCAAAATAACAGCCTAAGCCTAAATTACTCCATAAAATATCACCCTAACTGCCAGTGAAAGTCTCGTCAAAATAGGTCTAGCAGTTTCGGAGATTAGCCGGAACAAACAGACAGGCAGCCAAAATTAAAAAAAAAAATGTTTTTATAATACTTTCATATAAATTTAGTAAAAGGCTAAATTTAGTAAAAGGCTGTTATTTTCACATTACAAACATTTGTATACATTGCAAGATAAGAGACTGTTAACATGGCTCGAGATCATTATGACGTCACATATTTTTGATTCTTTGTTCTTTTTTGACTACCTGTAAGAATTGAGACAGCCATATTATTTTTAGCAAGGTGACCAGGATCTCAAACAAATCACTATTTACATCGTCGTTATTAACATAAAACTTTATCGGCCTGCCAAAAAACTCCCAACCAATATCGTCTCCAATAAAGACCTATATTTAATCAGTGTCCACAAATGAATCTTAAATTATGTACTACAAGAAACTGTTGTTGTTTTTTCTTCTTTTTTTTCAGCCAGTTGCCATATGGTCTGGCACGCCGCCAAAACGTATCGATCATTTGGCGGAGTGCCAGTCAAAGTGGAGAAATGAAAACAAATCCTTATAACCGTGACTGGTGTAACTTTCAATCCGGAAATTTGGGGAATATTGGGTTTGGTGTTAATTGGGTCCAAGATCGTTTGGTGCAGAAACACCAAAATTAAAACTGGTTTTTAATTAACAAAGTTTATCGGACCAGACTACTTATTACAAGGCTTCTCTTATTTCCCCAGCCAATCACAGATAGCTTGGAAACAGGGTCATTTCTTGGGAATACGATATCTCCTACTGGGAAATTCGGTCCAGTTAATGCTGTACTAATTTGAGCCATAGAATTGGACTGTCAGCATGTAATCTGAGACACTAAGCAGAGTAATTACGAGATTGACCTATTTATATTTGTCATTATATCAAGTATAGTATTGGACTCACAAATTGTAAATCTTACATTAAATGATCAGCCTATAATAATGGCATAATGACACTAAACAGAGTAAATACCAGATTCACCTATTTATCATCATATCAAGTACAGTATTGGACTCACCAAATGTAAATTTACCTAAACATTACATGATCAGCCTATAATAATGACATAATGACACTAAACAGAGTAAATACGAGATTGACCTATTTATCATCATATCAAGTAGAGTTTTGGACTCACAAAATGTAAATCTTACATTACATGATCAGCCTATAATAATGACATAATGACACTATGACATAATAACACTAAACAGAGTAAATACGAGATTGACCTATTTATCATCATATCAAGTACTGGACTCTCAAAATGTATATCTTACATTACATGATCAGCCTATAATGTTCCAACTGCTGGGACACAGGCCTCCTCTTCATAAGAGGGAGAGGGCCGTAATCCGTTACGCGGGCCCAGTGCTGGTTGGTAGATGTACCATGTCTTCGAATTTTTGGTTCTAGGACATGCCGGCTTCCTCACGAATGTTTTCCTTCACCGTACTGAGAGCAGTGGTGATGAAATTATTTACACAAAACAAAGCGCCAGTCTGGGTTCGAACCATAACTTACAACACGTAAGTCGGACACACGTGAGTTCACTGGGCCACTACTGCTCTTAATGCTCGTAAAAAACTGTCTGCCTTGGATATAAAAGTCTCTAGAAGACAAGATAAAATATTCGCGCTACGTTTTCCAGTTTCTTTCTAAGAAAATGATATAAGGTAAGTAGTAGAATGACTTAATGACAATTTGTTTCGTTTGAAAGAATACTGTCTAGCCAGACTTATTACCAGGCTTCAGCGAGATCTTTTTTATTGCGCCGGGAAGGCGGGGGCAGGTTAATTTGATGAATTAAACAGTTAAAGTGATTTAGACAAGTCACAAAAAGTATTTTATAATGTACTTAGTGGATCTCAGTTTTATTTGAAAAAAAAAACGGACTTATTTGAATGCTCGTTTTCAAATATTCAATAAAGTCATTCTCATCACATTGTTTGTCTTCTAAACTAATATTATAAAGAGAAAAGATGTGATTTTTGTATGTTTGATTGTTGTAAACGGCTGAACGGATTTGGACGAAATTTGGCACATAGGTAGAACATGACCTGGATTAGGAAATAGGATACTTTTTATCTCGATATTCCCACGGGATCGAGACATAAACGGGTGAAATAGCGGCGCGCAGCTAGTTAGCCGTTTCACGCACATAATCCTTCTTCAACTACTAATTTTACACGATACAATTCGTATTATTTTCTTTCTCATCTTGAATATTAATAAGAAAGTCTATTGGTAACCAAATTAGTGTTGCTAATTTGGTCGGCCCCCCCGGACCTCCAAAGCATCTCTATTCCGATCTAGATCGGTTAATTAACATAATGACAGTTTTTACTATCATTACGAGTACGAGTGACACAGTCTGACGCACGTGTTTAGAACTGGGTATTAATTTAGCACGTGTCATGGGAATCTGGCACGTTGATGGCAAAGTAATGGTGATTGGACCGTCTGGGGTAGTGTTTGAGTTTCTTCGGTAGATTTTGTTGAGTTAAGATCTACGGTTATGAATAACTAATTTGGAAGCAATGGCATGTCTGATTCTGATTATTCATTAGGTCTTTAGTATAATGAAGATAGCGAAACGCTTGTCTATACTAACATTATCTATAGGTACTAATTTTGATTTATTCCGGTCTGATCCCCTGAACCCCACTTCCACCCCCCCTGGATCCCCCGCTAGTTAGAAAGAAAGAAAGAAAGAAAATACGTTTATTTGCGGTAAACATGACGCAATGAAGAACATAAACAAAAAAAAATAAGAAAGGGTTGGGGGAAACATGCGTCACATCCACGCAAAACGGCTATCGCTCAGCATTATGCTGCGACCCTATGCAAGACAGAGCCCCAGCGCTGGTTTTCAGCGACAGCCGGCGCCGGCGTATTGACGTTCTTCTTCTTCTGTTTTAATCTCTGTCTTATCCACTTCATCTAGGTTACTCTTTTCTTACAGGTACTTACCTGTCAAAAAGAGTAACCTTCAAGAGAAAATAAACGTTTCTTAAAGAGGTAAAAGGACATCATTCATGGCTCGTCTTGGCGGGGGCACTCCCGTGCCCCCGCCAAGATTTCGTACCCGAAAATAAAAGTACGGTTTTCAGGAAAATAACAATTTGAGCATTTTTCACTATTATAACGAAAGTCTACAATTAAGTCCCTGGCTCCTATTTGAGAATGAAAATGCCAAAAATCTTTTTTTTTTTATTCTTGACCGCGCCTTGTCACGCACTTGTCACGCCTGATGGGAAGCGATGGATGAGGTCTATGATGGAACGAGCGTGCCCAGAATATGCCTAAAGCACTTAAACTCCCATCGATATCGACGAAACAAAGCAGGCATCCCAATTATTACATCATATTTTTATTACAAGTGTTTTAAGCATAACATTTAAAAAATACCAACTTTTCATCGAATTTATAAATTTAACCCATAATTGTGGGTTAGAATGGGTGAAGAAAATAAACTCCGTCTTCAGTAGTAAATAATAATCTTTTAATTCTTGTAAAAGCAAAAAACCGTCTTTTGTCTTAGCCTCGTCCTGGCGTACTTCCGTCTGTCTTCCTTCATCCTTTTCCCTTCCGTTCACTCTCTTTCTCTTTCACACACACTACACTTGCTCTTTCATACCTCTGGGTGCGTTCCTCTGGGTGCGTTCCGATTGCCACATTCGGCCATCCGACATTCATGTTCGTCCTCAGACATGTACGCTATTCATACACATCACTCTCACACATCACACATCCTTGATTATCAGTCATCTTATTTCATCAAAACTACTTAGCAAGTATTATCATATATCATAATAATATCTATATCATTTATCAATAAAACTTAATTATAAACGTTTTATCTTACATAACTAACAACACGAGATGATGATTTAACCAAGACAAAAAAAGGATTAAAGTAATTATAGAATCTAAATTTAGATAGATTCGAATTTAGTTTCTATAACTAAATTCGAATTCTATCACTTCTACTAATCCGGTTCTCTTTTAAGTTCACTATTAAGTTTCGTTCTGTCTGTGTAATTTTGTCCGTTGAGAATAAATCTCTTGTTGTAGTTATCAGTTAGGACCACCTCTATTTTTTTTTTCATTTGAGTCTCCTTTAATTAAGATCTTGTCATGGAATTAGTATGAACGATCTAGTCGATTGCTCTGACTCTATTGTCAATGCCCTGTATACGTTAAATATTAAAGAATACACAATACTTATATCTCGATGGCTCCTAAATATACTGAGTCAACTATTATTCTTTATAAGTATAGTTGACTCAGTATACTTAGGAGCCATCGATCTGTATTGAATGTCAAAACATGTGCACTCATCATTCATTCACATTTTATCTTATATTCTTTACAAGACTGATTGCTTTAGACGCTTCCTCGCAGACGGAAACCATTGAACATTTTATATAGCTCGATACGCTATTTCTATTCCAACCAGATTTACTCAAGCGCATCTATAAGTGTCCGTGGTGTATAGGATGTTTTTTTATTGTCATTGCTTCTGACAAAATGTGCGCACGTGTCTCAAAGTGGGACACAAAATTCTGAACTATTTTAGTACAACACTATTTTAATATGCTATTGCATGTGTCAAGTATTATTGTAAATGTCAATGACATTACGATTCGTTTTTTTTTTTTTTAATGGGAAAACTTTAGGCGCGGCGCTCTAAAAAACTGAACCGACTGGTCCATGGTACGCGACACGGTTTCTTCACGGCACGGCGTAGAAACTATCATTTGCCTTGCCTTTTTCCCAACTATGCATGTTGGGGTCGGCTTCCAGTCTAACCGGATGCAGCTGAGTACCAGTATTTTACATGGAGCGACTGCCTATCTGACCTCCACAGCCCTGTTACTGGGTAATACGAAACCCCTTGGTAAGTCTGGTTGTCAGACTTTCAGGCTTCTGACGATCTGTAACGACTGTCAAAGATCTACGAATGATATACGGGAACATCGGCTTAAGGGCAGGACCTAAACGCAAAAAATGCAACTTTTATAATGCCCAAAACTATATGATTGCCTACAGTAAACAACATCTTAAAAATATATGATGATGATGACAAGGATATATCCTAGGTAGACAGTCTGTTGAAAACATAATACGATAGAAAAATATCATGAAGATATCTCTAAAAACTTTCTTAAAACATTAAAAACCATACTAATGTTGCGCGCCACAATTAATGCCTAGTACATGGCGACAGTAGTTACCACTAGCGCCATCTAGTATCGAGTAGCGGAACTAGTAGTGAAGACCCTTCTAGAAATTTCGATGCAAGAACTTTCTAGAACATTCCCGAACTTTCGACATCTGGTCGATCGGGGCCTGTATGTACTCGAACATTCTAGATGTTTCTACAATGAAAGGTTCTAGAACTTTCTTTGGCGCTATATAAGGCCGAGACGCGCCACGACCGACACAGTTTGGATAAAGCGATCGAAGTGAAAGCATCGAAGCGATATTCAAGTGCGACTTAAAGCGATCAGTAGTGCAATTGTGTTTTGTAATTAGTGTGTTTGACTTGTAATTAGTGTTGATTTATTAAAGTGTCATTTTTTTTGGTTATTAAATCGGCAGTTTTTAATTGTCACGAACCCGAAGCTCGTAACAATTGGTGTCAGAAGTGGGATTAAAATGCCGGTTTTACCCAAAGACGACACGGAGGGTATCCGTACCCGGAGTCAACGTCAGCAGGAGACGGACCAAAGGCGATTCGGTGGAACAACGTCAATGAGGTCGGAAGGCCAGCTACCGACCGCGGAGGCCGGCCCGTCCACAGCTGCTCCAGCATCATCAGCGCCAGATTTTGCTGCTCTGATGATGATGCTGCAGGAGCAGTCCCGTCGGTTGGAAGAACAGCTGCTGCGTGACAGGGAGGAACAGGCTCGTCGACAGGAGGAACAGGCTCGTCGGTTGGAAGAACAGCTCCAACGTGATAAGGAGGAGCAGGCGCGCCGTCAGGAAGAGCAGATGCTCCTTATGAAGGACCTTCACGCTACCTTCGGGAAAGATATGAAGGAGGTGAAGGATAAGGTTGCTCAACATGACAACCGCCTGTCGGAAGCTGAAACCCGAATCGACCAAGTAAATAATCGGGTTGACAACGTGATGACTGACGTGAAGCTAACCGTGATGGCTGACGTGAAGAAAACGCTGGATTACCTCAAACTTGGAGATGGAATCGCAGCTCCCGTAGCTACAACACCTTCGCTACGTGGATTCAAAGTGCCACCGTTCGACGGAACTTCTTCATGGTCAGCCTACAAAATCCAGTTTGAGGCTGTCATGAAGGCGAACGGGTGGAATAAAAGCCAGGCCATGACTGCTCTCACCCTAGGCCTGCGCGACCAGGCCTTAACTGTCCTGGAAGCTCTCGGTAAGGAAGTGACTTACGAGCAGCTCCTCGAGGCATTGGAGGCTCGGTATGGCGACGCTCACCTGGAACACGTGTTTCGTGCGCAGCTCAAGGATCGCGTGCAACGCAGTAGCGAAAACCTGCAGCAGTGGGCCCTTGAAGTGGAGAAGCTGGTTCGCAAAGCTTACCAGTCCGTACCTGCGCTTATTGATGGGAACCTGGTGCAGGCATTCATCGATGGCATCCGCGACCTTGAAGTTAGAGCTGCTGTGAGGCTCGGGCACCACGAGACGCTTAAGAACGCCTTGGCCCATGCACTGGAGGTGGAAGCTGTGCGGCAGGATCATCGTTCCCATCGCGTCAGGGAGGTTGCAGCAGCTACAGTTCGCGAACGCAATAAAGGATACAGCCCTAGGTGCTACGGCTGTGGGGAAAAGGGCCACCTTCGATCCAGTTGCCCTAAACGAACTGCAGAAAGAGAAGTCGACCGATCTCCAGAGGGCAGTGCGGTTAACAGCACCGCCCAGCATCAGCAGCAGGGAAACGAGTAATAGCCAGGACTGCGGGGCGGGTGCTGGCTGATGTTCAAAGAGCCCCAAGGGTTTCGATCACACAAACCCATGACGGGAACAGCCTAATCATCAAGGGCGAGGTCAACGGAACGCCGTGTAAGCTGACTATAGACACTGGAGCCTCTCGCACGGTTGTCAGTTCCCAACTTACAAGTCGGTCCCTTGGGGACTCCGCATACAACAGGGAACACATTAATTTGGTAACAGCCACCGGTCAGCGCATACCCGTCCATGGAGAGAAGAAAATGGAATTGACGCTAGGCAACAGAATCTACCTGCATAATGTCATCGTGGCTGATATAATGGACGATTGCATCCTGGGCCTTGACTTTATGAGGAAGAATTGTTGCGAGATTGACGTCAAGCAAGGTGTTTTGAAATGTGGAGAAGAGGAACTTTTCATGGAAGGGGCGTTACCTGGGAATGTGTACAGCCTTAAGAAGATTGTTCTTCCGCCGAGATCGGAAACGATTGTGCCGGTTAGTCTTCCTCGGAATCCTGGGCAAACTCATCGTTGTGTACTCGTGGAAAGGGTAGACAATGACCTTCCATGGAAAGTGGCACGGACTTTGGTCAGAGCCACTGACATCTCAGGGGTACGTGTGCTGAACCTTTGTGATCAGGAACAGATAATAGAAAAAGGCACACTTGTTGGTACTTGCGAGGAAGTGGATTGGTTGCGTCGATGCCAACATCTATCGACTGGGACCCTCAGCAAGGATGCACAAACAAAAGTGACCACACTTTTAGAAGACTGCCGCAGCGCTTTGTCCCAAAATGAAATGGTCAAGGCGAAGAAGATGTTATTCAAGTTCGCCGATGTTTTCTCGTCAAACGAGGCTGACATCGGGAAGACTGGCATAGTTCAACACAAAATAAATACAGGAGAAGAATTGCCTATCCGTCAGCGGCCAAGGAGATTGCCGGTAGCACGTGAAAAAGAAGTGGAAACCATGATTGAGGGAATGGTGAAGGATGGTGTTATTGAACCTTCATCTAGTCCATGGTGTTCACCTGTAGTGCTGGTAAGAAAGAAGGACGGCAGCATGCGGTTTTGTGTTGACTATCGTCGTCTGAACGACGTTACAAAGAAGGACAGCTATCCTTTGCCAAGAATTGATGACACGCTGGACATGCTTACTGGAGTAAAGTGGTTTAGCACGCTGGACCTGAAAAGTGGCTACTGGCAAGTTGAAATTGATCCTAACGACAAGGAGAAAACTGCATTCTCGACAGGAAAGGGTCTGTGGCAATTTAAAGTTATGCCATTTGGATTGTGCAATGCTCCGGCAACATTTGAGAGGTTGATGGAACTTGTACTTACCGGACTAATTGGCGATGCCTGCCTGGTCTACTTGGATGACATCATCATCGTAGGCCGCACGTTTGAAGAACACCTTCAAAACCTGGAACGCGTGCTCATGAAGATCCAGAGTGCCAACCTCAAGTTAAGTCCGAAGAAGTGTTCACTATTCAAACGACAAGTTAGCTTTTTGGGATATGTAGTGTCTGAAGAAGGTATCCGCACGGATCCAGAGAAAATCGCCGCTGTCAAGGATTGGCCAATTCCAAAAGACAAGACGCAGGTCAGAGCATTTCTGGGTTTGTGCTCCTATTATCGGCGATTTGTCAAGAACTTTGCAGATATAGCCAAACCCCTGCATAAGCTAACCGAGGAGAAGCGACATTTCTGCTGGGACGAAAGTTGCGACATCGCATTCAAGGAGCTAAAGGACCGTCTGTGCAAAACACCTATTTTGGGGTACCCTGATGCGGGCAAGGAATTTATAGTTGACACAGACGCAAGTGACATAGGACTTGGCGGTGTGTTGTCTCAGCGGAACGGCGATCAAGAGGTTGTGGTAGCATACTTCAGCAAGTCATTGTCGAAACCTGAAAGGAACTATTGTGTTACGAGACGAGAACTGCTTGCTGTGGTAAAGTCATTGCAGCACTTTAGCAAATATCTTCTGGGGCGGAAATTCCACCTACGAACTGACCATGCTGCACTTAAATGGCTATTGCAGTTCAAAAATCCAGAAGGACAAGTTGCGAGATGGATTGAACTACTGCAGGAATACGACTTCGAGGTAGAACATCGCAGCGGGAAATCTCATGGCAACGCAGATGCATTGTCAAGAAGACCTTGTCCTGAAAACTGCAAGCATTGTACTAGGCAAGAAAGTAAAGAAGTCGTACCTGTGAGGATGCTCAAGACAGACCTCAGTAACGAGTGGAAGGAAAGCCTACAACGTGCACAGCAGGAAGATTCGGACATCAAGCCGATTCTGGAGTGGATGAAGGCCAGAGCTCCTAAGCCCAGGTGGAGCGACGTCTCAGCAATGAGTTCGATCACAAAAAGCTATTGGGCCCAATGGGACAGCTTGGTGATGCAGGATGGAGTCCTGTGCCGCAAATGGGAAAACGCTCGGGGAGACAGCTGTCATTTGCAAATGGTTGTCCCTAAAGCTCAAGTACCGAATGTTCTACAGCTGTACCATAATGGTTGTTCAGGAGGCCATCTGGGAGTAAAACGGACTCTATTGAAGATACGAGAACGGTTTTACTGGGTCCACTGTCGGGACGATGTCGAGGACTGGTGTCGCAAATGTACAAGTTGTGCAGCTGTAAAGGGACCTCAGACTCGTAGTAGAGGTGCATTGAAATTGTACAATGTTGGTGCACCATGGGAGAGGATAGCCCTTGACGTTGCGGGACCGTTTCCGGAAAGTGAAAGTGGTAACAAGTATTTCATGGTTGTGATGGATTACTTCACTAAGTGGCCGGAAGTCTTCGCCATTCCAAATCAAGAAGCTTCGACAGTTGCAGATAGATTAGTCCATGAAGTCTTCTGCCGTTTTGGAGTACCCTTGGAGATTCACAGCGATCAGGGAAGGAATTTTGAGTCCCAAATATTTCAGGAAACTTGCCGAGTAATGGGTACTCATAAAACGAGAACAACTTCTTACCACCCACAATCGGATGGAATGGTGGAACGATTTAATCAGACACTGGAGAGGTACCTAGCCAAAGTTGTGGAAAATCGGCAACGAGATTGGGACAAGCACATACAACCGTTTTTGTTGTCATATCGAAGCGCTGTTCACGAAAGTACATCGGTGACACCAGCTTTCGCAAACTTTGGAAGAGAATTACGGCTGCCTGCAGACCTGATCACCGGAATACCACCTGATGCCCCACGCAGTATAACCGAGTATGCGAACGACTTGCGGAACAAAATGAATGACATTTATGAGCACGTCAGACAATCGGGCCAGCAAATGTCTGAAAAGATGAAAACCCGTTATGACCGTAAAATGAACAATAAAGGGTTCGACGAAGGTTCACTAGTGTGGTTGCACAATCCAGTCCGCAGCAAAGGGAAATCTCCTAAGCTTCAAGCTAAATGGGACGGACCGTACCGGATTGTGACAAATATCAATGACGTAACCTACCGGATACAGAAAGGTGCAAGAGGTACTCCTAAGATCGTCCACGTGGATCGACTGGCGCGTTATTATGGGGCCGATAATGCTCGGGACGAGCATGTCTTAGGAGGGGGCAGTGTTGCGCGCCACAATTAATGCCTAGTACATGGCGACAGTAGTTACCACTAGCGCCATCTAGTATCGAGTAGCGGAACTAGTAGTGAAGACCCTTCTAGAAATTTCGATGCAAGAACTTTCTAGAACATTCCCGAACTTTCGACATCTGGTCGATCGGGGCCTGTATGTACTCGAACATTCTAGATGTTTCTACAATGAAAGGTTCTAGAACTTTCTTTGGCGCTATATAAGGCCGAGACGCGCCACGACCGACACAGTTTGGATAAAGCGATCGAAGTGAAAGCATCGAAGCGATATTCAAGTGCGACTTAAAGCGATCAGTAGTGCAATTGTGTTTTGTAATTAGTGTGTTTGACTTGTAATTAGTGTTGATTTATTAAAGTGTCATTTTTTTTGGTTATTAAATCGGCAGTTTTTAATTGTCACGAACCCGAAGCTCGTAACACTAATATATGTAAATCATTCTGATTTTTCTCAGGTTATTCTACAAGCAACATACTAAAGTACTAGTTTTAATTTTTTTAGTCCAAACAATACATTTTTTGTAAATAGATAAATGCTTCATATTTTACAATAAATTACCAGCGTTGTGTCATCGCGCTTCTCTTTCTTTTCTATGCAGTCCGAGAGTGACCGCGCTTTAGGTCATGTAGTCCCGTTAACGTGATTTCCGAAATTCCGAGGCACGGAGGGGTATGATATGAAAAGATGGTCACCCATCCACTGACCAACCGTGGCAAGCGTAGCTCAACCTGATCGATCGACCCGTGCGGCTATTATTACTTAGCTACAAGCCGCTTTTTGGTACAGCGTATAAACCACGCCGTACCAAAAAAACGCCGTAGAAAAAACGTGTCCGTAAACAAGTTTCCATAGTGATCCATACAACACTGACGACCGTGCCTACACATGGCGATTAAACTGTAGTTTTTCAAGGCAAGAAAAACGTGTGTCTACAAAGGGCCTGTCGGTAAGGCAGAATCGGGTAGACTCAGCTCCACTGGGTCGGTAACGCTGAATCACGTAAACTTGGCGCTGAATCGCGTATACTCGGCTTTGAATCGCATATACTCGGCGCTGAATCGCATATAATCGGCGCTGAATCGCATATACTCGGCGCTGAATCGCATATACTCGGCTTTGAATCGCATATACTCGGCGCTGAATCGCATATACACGGCTGTGAATCGCATATACTCGGCGCTGAATCGCATATACTCGGCGCTGAATCGCATATACTCGGCTCTGAATCGCGTATACTCGGCTCTGAATCAGGTATACTCGGCTCTGAATCGCGAATACTCGGCTCTGAATCGCGTATACTCTGCTCTGAATCGCGTATACTCGGCTCTGAATCGCGTATACTCGGCTCTGAATCGCGTATACTCGGCTCTGGAATCGCGTATACTCGGCTCTGAATCAGGTATACTCGGCTCTGAATCGCGAATACTCGGCTCTGAATCGCGACTACTCGGCTCTGAATCGCGTATACTCTGCTCTGAATCGCGTATACTCGGCTCTGAATCGCGTATACTCGGCTCTGGAATCGCGTATACTCGGCTCTGAATCGCGAATACTCGGCTCTGAATCGCGTATACTCTGCTCTGAATCGCGAATACTCGGCTCTGAATCGCGTATACTCGGCTCTGAAATTGTGTATACTCGGCTCTGAATCGCGAATACTCTGCTCTGAATCACGTATACTCGGCTCTGAATCGCGAATACTCGGCTCTGAATCGCGTATACTCTGCTCTGAACCGCGTATACTCGGCTCTGAATCACGTATACTCGGCTCTGAATCGCGAATACTCGGCGCTGAATCGCGTATACTCTGCTCTGAATCGCGTATACTCGGCTCTGAATCGCGTATACTCTGCTCTGAATCGCGTATACTCGGCTGTGAATCGCGTATACTATGCTCTGAATCGCGTATACTCCGCTCTGAATCGCGTATACTCGGCTGTGAATCGTGTATTCTCGGCTCTGAATCGCGTGTTCTCGGCTCTAAAGCCTGTTTATACGCTCGAGTCGTAAATATTTTGTGTTAATGGATTAATGTTGTTTTTGTGAGTGGTCGTTAAGAGTACACGAGTAGACAAACGGTTAACAGTTTTCATATTTTAGTAGAGTGCTTATTTTATTTGTGACGATGACAAACTATCTTTAATACTTTCAATAAAATTAAATGTTGTTTCTTTGATTTAGAAATAGCCTACGCATTTAAGCAAGGTTAGGATAGACTTCAACAGCGATATTAATAATCATAGTAGGTAGATATATGGCTTTTTCAAACCGGTGTTTAAACTCAGTTTTTCTCACACTTATGATAGTTGAAGGAACATGGTTCCTGTGAGTTATATGGGACAGCTGTTAACGACCTCGATTCGACAGACAATATGTGTTTGCTACATGAGTAAAGGGAAGGTGACCGGAAATTCTAAGATGGTTTGGACTTTTAGTCAAAAATCTTTCATAGGAAACTTTTGTGGAACTGCTAATTTCTTCGGTGTGCACTAAATTGAAAAAAAAAATCTATTCTATCTTAACTGTATGCAAGTGCCGTTCGGGGACTGAAAACAATAACGATAAATTGTTCCACAGAACCGCACGTTACAAAATTTTGTTTCAGTGCGGTAGTGGAAGTGCTTAGGTGCGGTTCGTCCAAGTGCGATTCAAATCAGTGCTCCTTCTCCTCCAGTGGAACACCTCTTTTTAACGACTCAAATTATGCAGTCTTCCAGTTTTCATAAGATTGTACATAAGGGATATTCGTATGTTGAATTATTGCATGATTCTCAGTTTTAAACGGAATGTATGTAGGTACTTACATAATCAGATCATCGAGTTTTTTTCTATAGGCCGACCGCTTAACTGAGACGTTGCCTGAGGTAGCAGCGCGGTGCGGGAGGGGTGTGGTGACGTGATGCGAGAGCTCAGTGATTGTGACAACTTGTGTCAACTATCACCTCTCCTGCACCGCGCAGCTCCCTCAAGCAACGTCTCAGTTAAGCGGTCGGCCTATAGTCGACAAACTCACTAGATTTTCTGCGATTTTAATGGTGGCGATAACAGAATAAAATTAAAGCTTTAAAAAGCATCGTAGCATCGTAACGCTACAACAGTAGGAACAGACGAATACAAAATTAAAGCATTTTTTTTTTTTTTTTTTTTTTTTTTTTTTTTTTTTTTTTTTTTTAGGTGCAGAAGATTCTGACATTTATATTGTCTGCCCTCGATCTAGCAACATAATACCACTTCAATTAGCAGCAACCCTGCAATTTATTTCAACAAAGAATTCGTAAACCTTTTACCGTTCATTTATTTCGGCGTTTCGTCAATTAATTTGACCTATTTTTAAAACAGTCGTTTACTCAGGTTTAGATGTAGCTCTAAATATATAGCAGTTAACTATTTGTAAATATATTTTGACATTGATGAGCCAGATTGTGTAAGGCTAATAATTTCACCACTTCAATTAGCAGCAGTCGTGCAATTTATTACAACAAAGAATCCGTGAACCTTTTAACTTTCATTTATTTCGGCGTTTCGTCAATTAATTTGACCTATTTT
This sequence comes from Mesoligia furuncula, assembly GCA_916614155.1. NCBI lineage: Eukaryota > Metazoa > Arthropoda > Insecta > Lepidoptera > Noctuidae > Mesoligia > Mesoligia furuncula. The sequence goes on along the minus strand of OU744802.1, from coordinate 25,109,444 downwards.
TAAAACAGTCGTTTCCTCGGGTTTAGATGTCGCTCTAAATATATAGCAGTTAACTATTTGTAAATATATTTTTTTCAATCGCCAACCCGCCTGCCAAGCGTGGCGATTATGGCAAACCCTCCCAAAATTGGGGGAGGCCTATGTCCAGCAGTGGACGTCTATCGGCTGAAACGACGAAATATATTTTGACATTGATGAGCCAGATTGTGTAAGGCTAATAATTTCACCCAAAGGGCAATGGAGAGGGCTATGCTTGGAGTTTCCCTGCGTGATCGAATCAGGAATGAGGAGATCCGCAGGAGAACCAAGGTAACCGACATAGCCCGAAGAATTGCCAAATTTAAGTGGCAGTGGGCAGGGCACATTGCTCGCAGAACAGATGGCCGATGGGGCCGAAAGGTTCTGGAGTGGCGACCGCGTACCGGAAGACGTAGCGTTGGAAGGCCTCTCACAAGGTGGACCGATGACCTTGTGAAGGCCGCAGGAACCCGTTGGATGCGGGAAGCACAGGACCGGTCGAAGTGGAGGTGCTTGGGGGAGGCCTATGTCCAGCAGTGGACGTCTTTCGGCTGAAATGATGATGATGATGATGATGAATAATTTCACCACTTCAATTAGCAGCAGTCGTGCAATTTATTACAACAAAGAATCCGTAAAATTTTTAACTTTAATTTATTTTGGCGTTTCGTCAATTAATTTGACCTATTTTTAAAACAGTCGTTTCCTCGGGTTTAGATGTAGGTCTAAATTTAAAGCAGTTAACTCTTTATAAATATATTTTGACATTTATGAGCCAGATTGTGTAAGGCTAATAATTTCATCACTTCAATTAGCAGCAGTCGTGCAATTTATTACAACAAAGAATCCGTAAACCTTTTAACTTTCATTTATTTCGGCGTTTCGTCAATTAATTTGACCTATTTTTGATTTTCCTCGGGTTTAGATGTAGCTCTAAATATATAGCAGTTAACTATTTGTAAATATATTTTGACATTGATGAAAATAACGGTATTCAGCTGCATCCGGTTAGACTGGAAGCCAACCCCAACATAATTGGGAAAAGGCTAGGCAGATGATGATTTTGACATTGATGAGCCAGATTGTGTAAGGCTAACAATTTCATAATTATTTTTCTTCCTGTGCTTTATGACGGGTGTCAAAAATCGACTTAGGACTCTTTAGACTTGGCGCACACTATGCGACATACGACAGCGGAAGCTCAGCAACTAGACGCAACGACAGCCTGTCGTATAATATCTTTGTTCAAAGCGCCGCACAAGTGATGTCGACTTGCAGAATCGCAATGGGAGGCTATGGGACTCGAGCTCTCTCGCTACTTGTCGCAGCGTCTATACGCACGATCCACGCGCACAACCGTTGAAAGTCGCATGTCACAGGTCAGCGTCTTGTCACCGAGATGTCGCAATCGCCTGTCGCATAGTGTGCGAGGCGGTTTAGTCGTTAAATACTCGTTTTAAATACTTAGGTTAGAATAATTTAGCGTTGATTTATTTAGTTCAGACTCATTCATAAGAGCTCTTTTTGTTCCTACCTACGCAATTCACAGTAGATCCGCGAATAACACTTTGTTATGACATAAATTAATTAATAAAAGTCAAAAGTGGGAAATTGCAGGAAATATTTCGTGGTTTACATACTTAGAAATACAAATTGCTTTTGTAATGTCGCTTGTGTTGTCGCTGGGGCTCTGTCTCGCATAGGGTCTTAGCAATATGCTGAGCGATGGCCGTTTTGTGTGGATGTGACGCAGATTTCCCCCAACTTGGACTTTTTTAGGGTTCCGTATACAAAGGGTAAAAACGTGACCCTATTACTAAGACTCCACTGTCCGTCTGTCACCAGGCTGTATCTCATGAACCGTGATAGCTAGACAGGTGAAATTTTCATAGATGATGTATTTCTGTTGCTATAACAACCAATACTAAAAACAGGATAAAATAAATATTTAAAAGGGGCTCCATACAACAAATGTGTTTTTTTCGGCGTTTTTGTCTTGTGGTACGGAACCCTTCGTGTGCGAGTCCAATTTGGACTTGGCCAGTTTTTGGGTTTAAATCTTTGTCTGTTACCGCAAAAAAAATACGTTTATATTTTCTTTTTTTTTCTTTCTTTACTTTTTCTACTATACATTGTTAGAAATTGTTCGCAGTATTTATGTGATTAAGTTTAAGTTGATTCGGGCCTAACTTTAGAGCGGCAATGTCCAGCAGTAGCGATATAACTGTTTTGAATCCAGTCAAAAATGACTGGATTCGATATATATCGAATGAAATGAATACAGAAAATTTTACAACCGTCTATCGCAGACCGAGTACGATATTTTACGTCTATATGCAGTCTTTGCAGAGCATATTATATAGATTTCTATGTTTTATTACCCGTTACGAAGTGCAGGCTATCAATTGAGAATGTTTTACGATATAGTTGACAATGTTTTATATGAAAATGCACCAGTTTTATTTGCTTCGTACATGCTGCTAACCAATTATTTTGTTCTTGCTATAATTTATGGCAAATTTAATGACAATGTCTTATTTATTACTTTAATTTTCCGGTATAAGTGCCAAAATTTCGTATTTGTTATATAAAAACTAACACTTCAAGACTAGATAGATGTGTTATGTGCCAAAGAACATTTTCCGTGGCCTGCTTGCAATCACAAACGTCGTCTCTGGATAGGAAGCAATCACCAAGCGGAAATGACGTCACAAATTAAGGAATTATAACCGACACGTCAAAAATTTCGAAAGTTTATAGAATTGTCAGTATTTTAGGTTAATAAAATTGCAATAAAACACCGCAGTCCAACACTATTATTACGTCAATCAAAAACAAAATGGCGGATTTACGAGTTTCCGTGCTAGAAAAAAAGAAGAGAAATATTACAATGACATGATATTTTAGAGCGATCATTAAACATAGAAATACACTATGTTGAAGGATAGAGCAGCTGAAAGCTATAAATTTTCAGGAGACAATGTACAGACGCCAGCACATCAAGCTACCAGTAACTGTCAAATTTTTCCAATCAACCTTGAACCTTATGCTGTAGCGATGAAGTTGAAAATCTATTAAAGAAATTTGACAGATTGTAGTAGCGTGATTGCTTGGCGTCTGTACCATGAATATTTGGGAACTAATTAATGACGAATATCTATTTTTTATTTACTACTGGGGCTGGTTTTATTGCGTGAAAGGGGCGAACGATTAAAACACCTTCATAAATTAAATGATTTTGTTTTGGTGTAAGGAAGACGCTGAAGCGGTAAATGTTTCCGTCGTTTTGCAGATAAAAAAAAAAAAGAAACTATAAATGATTTCATTTCTGTAAGTAGGTTTGTAAAAATACTTTTACACATCAATCATATGTTTTTAAAACTAGATGATTCTGAGGAGGCAGGCCTAAACAAACTCAGAGGTCACAGTCTCTTTAAAAGTCCAGACATAATGTTGGTCGGATAATGTGAAGATCATGTAGATGTGAAAATATGTACTAGCTTCTGCCCGCGACTTCGTCCGCGTGAAATTTCACCCTGCCCCCATTCACTCTCTTGAGGTGGAATTTCGAAAAACCCTTTCTTAGTGGATACCTACTCTTCACAAAGAACACACACTCCTCATGTCTCTAGGACCAGTGGTTTAGGCTGTGCGTTGATATATCAGTCAGTCAGTCAGGACTTTGAATTTTATATGTATAGATAGATAGGTGGTTTAAAGATTTTTTTTTTATTAAAAACGCATCTTTTAGGATTGTCTACAATTTTTTTCTTGTTTGTTTAATTTCCAGTCTAATTGCGTAACAATGGCATTGCCTTTCATTTTGACAGTTAACAACGTTTAACTTAACAAAAAGCCCGACTTCGTTTATTGATAGATAGATAGATAAACCATTTATTTGGCGCAAACAAAAAGACAGCACAACACACAAAAGTACAATATTAGATGATAACCAAACCACCCACATGATTAATATAAAAACAAGGTGCCGATAAAAAAACAAAATGAAAAACACACATATCGAAATAAAAGTGACACTTTGACGAGTAAAATAAATAACGAAACAAACACAGTGCGGTGTGCGTCTCAAGGTTGCACCAAATGGGAGTCCAGCTCAGCATGTGTCAGGCACTGTACCTGACGCTGATATTCTGCTGGATCTCTGCAGTGACACACGGACGTTGAGAAGACGAGATAAATTCGTGTTGTGACAGGTGCTAAGTGTCTGTCTGCATGAGCAAACGGCGTGATCAACGCGTCATCAGCAAGCCGAGACGCGGCGCGTCGGCGACACGGCTCGGCCACGAACTCCACCGCGACGAACAATACTCCTATCTTAATTAATTTAATGTTTGTACGGGAAACTTTATATTTGTATATCAGACGGCATTAAACCATTGTCCCTAAAATACAGTCCACTCTTTCATTGCTCACTGCGCTAACATTTTCGTTGACGACCAGACTAATTTTTCAAATATATGAAGGATTCTGAATTTCCCTCAAAATTCTTCGGATTGTGAATGTAAGTGTGTTTCGGACTTTGTCGTCTACGAAGGTTAAGGAGGCTTGTACTCCTTTATTTATTTTTAATATATGTATCTCACTTTTACAGAGATTTTAAGCGGAATACTCTTTGATATTTTCCCGCTAGGCGTTCTTAACTTAACCCATCGATTACCTTATAAATACCCCAACGAAAACACAAGAAAGTTGGCCTTTAAACCTGATTGCCGCAGAGTTTTCTAATTACAGCTAGGAAATGAGTTTTTTTAACATCGGCAAATATTCGCTCATTAAGTATTTTAGAGGAACCGGAGCGAATTTTGAAGTTAATTAAATGAAACGCTACCTTCCTTTCTCTATTTAAAATAATAATTAATACCTAGTCTCGTTCAAAGTTATATTTATTTTAGAAAGGTTGCTGACTATGCCTGAAAAATAAGGCTTATTCTTGGAAATCCCACTCATTAACCCAATTTACATATTGATAGAAAAAAAGTAGCAACGATATTTCAATCTCACAATCCAGTGGGGTAATACGGAACACACTACCAGTAGAATGGCTATTATGAATGAATGAATATTATAAGTATATATTATAGTAAATAGTATGTATGTGTACATAATCTATTTATGTATTTGTGTACCTAGTTTTAATAGTTTTTTTTTAATTTTATCATTGTTCCTCTCAACCAAAGCACCTGCCATCCAATCTCTTCACCACCCTTGGTTGATTGGTAGAGAATGCCTAAGGCATTAAGTCCGCCTTTGTACCTTTTGTGCGAAAAGTTTAAATAAATAAATAAATAAATGGCTGTCATTTTAACAGTTCTACAACATTTTAGAAAATAATTTACATACCAATAGATTATTAAATTTGTTTAAATCATTCAATTTGTCAAATGTGTTTGTAGAACCAACCCGAACAACTACGACTACTGCAACATGTATTGATAATGTTTTTTGTTGCTGCGACTATTTAGATAAAGCCGTTGTTAATTATCTCCCTTCTGATCACAGTGGTCAAACTGTAACTTTTGAGTACAACATGCCAATACAAAAAGTACAGATCCAATCCAGACCAATAACATCAGTTAATTTAAATAAATTTAATAGCACTTTAATTTGTAAATTAAGTAATCAGAACCTTACAGTGAACAATGTTAATACTTTGTATAATGAATTCTTCTCGGTAGTCCAAACCGAGTTCAATAATTATTTTAAGAAGAACACTAAAAGTATCAGCCCCAAGTTTTTATTTTGTGACTGGGCAACTAAAGGGCTTAGGAAAAGTAGGGAAAGACTTTTCGAACTGTATGGCCTTAAGCCTTATATTAACACGGAAACTTTTAATAAGTATGTTGCTACTTACTCTAAAACTTTTAAGAACGCTTGTAAGGCAGCTAAAGCCTTATATATTAGCAACAAGGTTAAATCAGCAGACAATAAAATAAAGACGGTTTGGAAAATTATAAATAATGAAACAAACAGGAATAAAAAGCATAATTCTGATTACACACTGCAGACGTCAAGCGGTCTCATTTGCGATAACAAAGAAGTGGCTCAAGAATTTGTAAATTTCTTTACTAGTATCCCACTCAAAACAACTGAAACCTTAAATTCCTCGCCCTCGCTCGCTTTTGATTTAGTAAGGGCGAACGTTTCAGCCTGCCCGATTGAATTTAACTTTAGGCATATTAACCCCTTAATTGTAATTAAAGCTTTTAAGCAAATTAAGATCAAATTGACCGAAGATCTTTGGGGAATGTCCATTAAGATCTGTACCTCAATAATTGAGACTATTGCACCTTACTTAGCCTTAGTATTTAATTCGTGTGTGGATCAAGGAGTCTTCCCCGATTTAATGAAATACAGTAAGGTTATACCACTTTACAAATCCGGAGACAGTAAAGACACCAATAATTATAGACCCGTATCCGTCTTGCCGGTTTTCAGCAAGGTGTTTGAAAAGATAATGCTCAATCAAATGCTCAATCATTTTAACACGAATAAAATCCTACACGATCAACAGTACGGTTTCACCAAAGGACGTTGTACGACCGACGCCGGCGTAACTTTATTAAAACACATTTTTAACGCGTGGGAAGAGGCCCAAGATGCCATAGGAATCTTTTGTGACCTCTCCAAGGCATTTGATTGCGTCGATCACCAAACCTTACTTTTGAAACTTGAGCATTACGGACTTGGAAAACTTGCGCTCAGTTTAGTTAGTTCTTATTTAAATAATAGACAACAACAAGTTCAAATAAATGGTGTCAATTCACTTGGTTTAATAGTAAAAATTGGTGTGCCACAAGGCTCGATATTGGGTCCTTTCCTCTTTTTAGTGTATATTAATGATCTACTCCATTTATTAAAAAATCAACCACAAATGGTGTTATTTGCTGATGACACTTCCTTAATTTTTAAGGTAAATAGACGTGCTACAAATTTTGACGACGTAAATAACGCCCTACTGCAGGTCCAAAATTGGTTCACTGCTAATAATCTAGTATTAAATGGAAAAAAAACTAAGTGCATAAGATTTTCTTTACCAAATGTCAAGGGTAGTGATTGTGAGATAATATTGAATCAAGACAAACTAGAATTCGTCGATGAAACTGTTTTCCTAGGGATCACGCTCGACTCAAGGCTACAATGGGGTCCTCATTTAAAATCTCTTGCAGGACGGCTAAGTTCAGCAGCTTATGCTGTCAGAAAAATCCGTCAATTTACTGATGTAGATACCGCGAGACTAGTCTATTTTAGTTACTTTCATAGTATCATGTCTTACGGTATTTTACTTTGGGGACGGGCTGCAGACAACGATTCTATTTTTATTCTGCAGAAAAGAGCCATCAGAGCCATATATAATCTCCGCAGGCGCGATTCTCTAAGGGAACTGTTTAAGGAAATTAACATCATGACGGTGCCTTGTCAATATATCTATGAAAACATCATGTATGTAAGGAAAAATTTACATCTTTTTAGTAAAAGAGGTGAAAGACATAATTATAGTACTAGAAATAGGGACCTATTAGTTCAACCAGGTTTCAGACTGGCTAAAGTACACACATCAAAAGTGTCTAGGGATCAAGCATTTTTATGCGGATTTCTTGAGATTGAGATGTGGCTTTGTAATAAATTTATGATTTTATAAATTTATATGGATCCTTTTTGGTGCACTTCATAATTTGAATCAGGAACTGTGAATCAAATTCGAGTAAAAGATGAAAATCAGCTATCAATATTTTCCCTATAAAAACATACAACGCATTGAAGACATTATTAGTGCTACTGTTTCCCTACTACTGATTAAAACCAACGTTATTATGGAGCGGCGACGTCATTTAAGCAGGGAAGAAATGCTCAGAGCCGTGGGAATGATAGAAGCTGGTTCCCGGCAACGTACTGTGGCTTTAGCTCTGAATACAAGTCAGAGTGTTATCAGTCGACTTTGGACACGTTACCGAAGCACTGGTACCGTGGCTGAAAGCCATGGAGGACGGTATCGCTGCACCACACGGAGACAAGACCGATACATTCAAATCTTAACTCGAAGAGCTCCAACAATAACCGCCATGATGTTAGCCGTGAGGCTTCATCACTCTTCAGGGAACTTAATTAGCGACCAAACAGTCAGAAACCGCTTGCATGAAGTGAACCTTCATTCCCGAAGACCGCTACGGGTACCACCTATAGCAATGCACAATCGTAGGATTCGATATCAATGGGCTCTTGAACACAGAAATTGGGCAGAAGAACAATGGCGTTTCGTGTGCTTTTCTGATGAGTCTCGTTTTGGTATGAGACCGGATACAAGACGTATACGACACTGGAGAACCCCTGGACGCCAACAGCGATTAAAATCCTGCCAGGAAGTCCATCCTTATAGTGGTGGAGCCATCATGGTATGGGCGGGTATTTGGATCGGCGGAAGAACTGAGTTGATTTGGATCAGAGGCAACCTCAACGCTCAAATTTATGCTGAGACGATTGTATCAGACGTCATCGTTCCTCTACAAGTGCAAATCGGTCCCTTATTTCAGTTAATGCATGATAATGCACGACCGCACACCGCAAGAGTTGTAAGACAGACTCTCGCCGCAGCTAACATCAATGTCCTGCCCTAGCCTGCTCAGTCGCCAGACTTGAACCCGATTGAGCATGCATGGGATATGCTCCAGAGAAGAGCTCTGCCGAATATGGAGGGTATCCAGTCGCAAGAAGACCTTTTTTTGTTGTTGCAACGAACATGGGCGGCCATTCCACAGCGTGATTTGGATGAACTCATTTTGAGTATGCCAAACCGATGTTCTTGTGTTGTTAGTGTTCGCGGTAGAAACACGGATTATTAATTGTTTAAGTTACCCAATAAAATTTTAAAGAAAACTGTTATTTCAGTCTTTTTTTCGAACTTTTGTGTTAGTGGTTCAAATGTCAAAAATCCCTTTATTAGGAAAATGGCAAATTTCTTTATTAATGCAAAGGCGACTTGGTTTATCGTTACTGTGACAAACGAAAACACTTTATTTGATGAATCCTTAAAGAAAATTTTAATTAATATCAATCAGGAGAAAAGTTATTGCAAAAATATATGTTGATCCCTAGACACTTTTGATGTGTGTAGATTCATCTTTTATGGGGTACTGTCTAAAATGTTATAATAAAATACCTCCCCACATTCTTCAACTGAATGAGACAAAATTTAAATCTTGTATAAAACGCACACTATGCAGTCAGGCATATTATAAGTTAGGGGATTACATCGCTGACAAAAATGCCTGGCTCAATGCTAGTCCTGCTCCACAACTAATTGACTAACACTTGAAAATACTGTTGGAGCTGCTGAAGATTGTAAGACTATCCTTGCATTGTATAAACTCAATTTCCTTTGTATTGTATAATTGCATAGCACAGATGTGAGTTCTATGTAATCTATAGCTACCATTTACTGGGTAATAATATATCTTTCATTGACTTGAATATTCCCTGGCGGCTGATAGTGTGTCATGCTCACTCAAATGTCTCGCTGGCGGTGGCGTGTATGTTGGATCATTTAGCTCCCTTCAAAGTGGTTGAGCTGAATGGTGCTGATATATACGTCATGTTCGTGAACGGGCGCCGTCAGTTGGGACTGGTCATCACTTGGCCGCCTGGGCTTATTTTAATTGTTTTAATTTTGGATTGTTGTTTTGTTACTATTTGTTGTATTCTGGACGCTCTTAACGCGGACATCTTTTTTATTTTTTACATCGTTCTCACATTATATAATCATACATTCAAAAGAAATGATGTAACAAATGTTTTTGTAAAATGAAATTTAAAAAGAGTGTCCATGGAGTTTCTTGCCCGTTCTTCTCCATAGGTACCTACGCTTTGGAATGGGCAACTAGCTTCATATTTTATGACTGACCGACTTCTTGACAATTCAAAAGTGCCTGTTAAAGGTTTAATTGAAATAAATGCTTTGAGTTTGAGTTTGAGTTTGAGATTCATAGCGTTATTTTCGTTGTTGCGTAGCACAGATGTGAGTTCTATGTATGTACTATACCATATGTACCATTTACCAGGTAATATGTCTTACATTGACTTGAATGTGACCGGTAGGCTGATAGTATGTCATGCTCACACAAATGTCTCGCTGACGGTGGCGTATGTGTTGGATCATTTAGCTCCCTTCAAAATGGTTGAGCTGAATGGTGCTGATCTATGCGTCATGTTCGTGAACGGGCGCCGTCAGTTGGGACTGGTCGTCACTTAGCTGCCTCGGCTTATTTTTAATTATTTTATTTTTGGCTTACGTCGGAACGCGTACGTCCTTTTTTACATGGTTCTCACATATAATTATAAATTCAACATTAATGTAACTAATATTTTTGTAAAAATATAATTTAAAAGAGTGTCCATGGAGTTTCTTGCCCGTTCTTCTCTATAGGTATCTACGCTTTGGAATGGGCAACTAACTTCATATTTTCTGACTGACCTACTTTTTGACAGTTCAAAAGTGCCTGTAAATGGTTTAATTGAAATAAATGCTTTGAGTTTGAGTTGAGCAATGGTTTAGCAATATCCTTCAGAATAAGTAAGAAAGTGTTCACAAAATCTAAAATTTAAACACTAAAACTTAATCCAAAGCTGTTTATAATTTACTACATCACTTGGAAAGGCATTTTATGACGCTAACCGTTTTCCATTAAAACCGTTCTTATTTATGTTTTCAGTTAGTACTCACTCCTTTCAGCCGTCCAGACTAGACTTTTGTAAAACTGAAGCTTACCTGAAAAAAGTAAAAGAAGAAAATTAATGAAGGAAAGTTAAAAATGTACGTGAAATAGAGAAAACGTTAACACGATAGTAGTTTAAGCCTTCGTAACCACGAGAACGTGGACCGACGCGAGACACATCATCTACCTAGCCTTTTCCCATTTTCCAGTCTAACCGGATGCAGCTGAATACCAGTATTTTACATGGAGCGACTGCCTATCTGACCTCCACAACCCAGTTACTGGATAATACGACACCTCTTCATAAGACTGGGTTGTCGGACTTTCGGTCTTCTGAATATCCGTAGCGACTGTCAAAGATCCACGAATGCCAGCCGGGACCAACGGTTTAACGTATTTTCCGAGACACGGAGGGGTCTCGGTATGTAAAGATGGCCTCCCATCCACAGACAAACTATCTGAAACAGCTTCTTCACAGAGCTATTCCTGTCCAACTTAAATTAGACAATAGGTTGGACCTCTGCCCGACACAATAGTAACAGTCTCGCCTTCTTCACCAGGGCACGCCTATCTTTATAAAGAGTGCCAACTATTGTAGTGTAACCGTCGTCTATTGACCGAGACTAATCGTTGACATGTTGGGAAATTGGCCCAGAAACACATCCGGTAAAGAAGACAGAGTATCATGCATGGATTAAGAGATTACGTCGTGGGTAGGTAGGGCACGAGACAAGACAACACTATACATACACATATGTAAACTGATGCTTACTTCCCATGGGGGGTAGAGCTTGTAGGGTAGGTAGAAGCTAATGAACGGCACTTGTTATATTTCCACACTCCTTTTGCTTCGTTTATGTTCATACATCTGTAGCGGTATCTGCAACGCCACATGCGAAGTCCGCGTCATACTGACGTCACGCAAAATCCTGCATCTCGCAAGCAGAGTTTACCGCGCAACTAGCATTATACAACGGCCCGACATGAATCATTGGGCAGTTGCCCGCCAGACACGACACCCTTCTGGTCGGAGGATCCTGCCTTTTCTATCGACAATGAGGTGAATTTTGGTACTTGAAAAACGTTCAAGTCCAAGTCGCAATTTCACCTCAGCGACAATCAATGTAAAAAAATGTATTTATGACAGATGGGAATTGGCACCCTCCATTGGTCATACACACACGCCCGTTGCGAGCGCTATGCACCTGACCTTTCTGAAGAACCTCACTGATAAGGTCACTATGTGTCTTCCTTTTTTTTTTTTTTTTTGAGAATGGGAAATCATCAAATGACTCCTCCCGCTCTGGGTGGAGCGGAAGGGAGTGTCAGACTCTTACTGACTAAAACCCACCCGTGTTCCTTCCTTAGCCCTTTATGTTCCGGGCCAGCGGTAACCCTTTCGGACAATCCCGCTGACCCGGCAGGCTTCGGCCCTAAGGGGCCCCTCCTCGATGCTGACATCTCTTTGAGGCGCGCGTGGAACACGTACGCGCCGTCCGGCACGGGCCTGGTCCTGATCGGGCGGTGAGCTACCCATTACTCTCCGCCCGCAGGCCCGCGCCTACGGTGGCCGGGAGTCGTCACGCGGCTCCCGACGCCCGGAGCGTCTCCCGCGGCGGCTGGGACGGGAGGCTCTCTCCCTGAGCCGTTCCGCCACCTCTTTCGCTAGCATGACTGCTTCGCAGAAGGAGGTGACTGCCTCCCACTCCCTCTCGCCCCGGACCATGGCTTGCACCAGGGCCGGACGCGAGAGGTCGCTGTCGCTGCCAATCGCCTCTACGAGGACACGGCGGTGCTCCGCCCAAGCGGGGCAGACCTCCACCGTGTGCTCCACCGTGTCCTCTGGGCGATCCTGGCAATGGTGACACCCGGGCGTTTCCTCCCGCCCGATGATGTGCAGGAACCTCCCGAAACTTCCGTGTCCGGTGAGGACCTGCGTCAGGCGGTAGGTGAGGGCGCCGTAGCGCCTCTCTAGCCACTCCTCAAAGAGGGGTCTTATCGCCGCTATCGCGGCGTGCCCTGCGCTGGGTTGCGACAGTCACTATGTGTCTTCCTAGGGCATTCTTCATGGGAAATGCCGAAAAGGAATGAAGAATGCCCTAGGAAGACACATAGTCTCCCTAGGGCATTCTTCATTCCTTTTCGGCATTTCCACACACACCATTGAAAAATATATTGGTTTAAAAGAAACTCCCATAAAGTTTCTTGCCCCTTCTTCTCCATAGGAACCTACTACGCTTTGGAATGGGCACCTAGCTTCATGTGTCCATCCCTGCCTAGTTGCTATTTCACCAATTCGCACTAAGCGTTTTCAAATGTCTTTTATAATGCGCACAGCAAAAGAGTGGAACTCTTTACCTGCGTCTGCGTTTCCGAGCACATACAACCCGAATCTCTTCAAAGTAAGAGTGAACAGGCTTCTTCTGGGTAAGCACACTCCATCGTCGACTTTGTCTCTGTCACCTCTGACTTAGACTAGAGTCAAGAGCAAACCCATATCAAATAAAAAAATGTAACTGACAGACCGACACCTTGGCAATTCAAAAATGCTTGTAAATGGTTTAATTGAAATAAATTCTTTGAGGTTTTTGAGTTTGAGTTTGAATAATGCTGGAATTAATTAGAATAGATATGGTTATTATATTTAACGATATAGACATTCTTCGTCATAGAATACTCTTCGCTTTTCTTTTCTGTTTTTTTATCATCATGACAGAGCGTCCGTAATATTAACCGCTGTTAGTTATTATCCTATACTGACCGCTACAGTGATCGGTGGCAGTAAAATTGTCTTAAATGCCACGTTTTAGGCCGAGGCCGCATTACGGTTTTTTCCAGCAAGGGATTACCGCTTCAACCACGAAACCGCCTCAAGACGCACCCACTACGATTAAAAACATAGCTTGGAGATGGATTTTAAGAGAGCAGTATGTATTGTTGCTGTGGTACTAAGTCCCAAAGTTTATTTTTTGTGTTTCTATCACTATATTGACGCAAAGTTGTGTCATAAATAAGTGGTCTTTTTTGTACGTCGACAATATTTTTTTGCGATAAACTTTCATGCTCTGGTTCATTTGAAACAGACTCCGACTCGGTCGACGAGATAATTGCAATGGCGCGACAACACAACCACTCTTCCATGCGGTCTGCCGAATAGTGGCATAAAAACCGTCCGCGGTTATCGCATAGTGCGTGTGCTCTCACTTACTTCTTTGGATTACAAATTTTGCTGCGGTTTTTTCCCGCGAGCCAGCTGTAACATTATTTTCTCGGTTTTTAAATCAGTCGCGGGAAAAAACCGCAAGTGCGGTCGTTTTTATTAGTTTCCCTGAGTCACAAAATCACACGGTTAAAAACCGCTGCAGTTAAACCGTAGTGTGGCCTAAGACTTAAAGACGGATTTTGATTGCTGTTTATTGTTACCTATGAGTATTGCGTAGTTAAATTCATGGTGCTGTTCGATGTTGTTTCATTCACCTTGAAGAAGATCCATTTTATGCCAGAAGCTAATCATAGCCACAAACGTCTTACCAGTCTCGAAAGCTAATTTCCTTTGAGCAGCTCGCAACATGACCCCCGGCCCCAACGCTAATCTGAGCCACTACTCCGTGACTCAAACGGTTGCTATGCTAAAAATGCCAATCGTTAATTAATCTACTTTGATTGGCTGGTCTCTAGCTACGCCCATCGAAGGTGTATTGTTTGACACGCCCACACAGCGGGCAATGATGTGACCACGCTGGCCGCAATCCAACATGTCCGCCTGAGGGTGATGGCTGAACACGTTACACAATGGATGTGGATAAATAATGGATTTTGTCGCGTGATTGTGTTGGCAACACTTCGATCTGCCGGCGCTTCGGAGATGTGGGGTTTAAATTCGGTTTGACTTTCCTTAGATGAGATTTATGGCTGGGATTTACTGTCTCATAACTTTATGGGTTTAACACTTCTTGAGAAATATTTGATGGATACTGGAGACGGTACTCCACTACTTCAAGGGTTAGCAGTGCAGAAAGTGTGAATTATTTCAGGAGTGTAACTAATGTATCTCTTATTTGATCAGTCAGCAAACAGGCTAAGTCCCATCGAATACCCAAACCTTTCAAAACTTACCAAAGCTATTCAGCGGTTGAAATAGTTACGTGGTGACATCCTGGAGTTAATAGTATCTATTTTTGCTTGCAAGCCATTCCCTGAACATGAGTCATTTATAAAACACCGAAATGGCTGAACAAGAAAAAGAATAGCTACCGTGACGGAGACCGGAATAGCAAAAGACAGACATCTTCATCACAATCGTCATTCTTCAACTTTTGGCGCAAAACATTCAAAACCAAGTGTCAACAACCTATCAATTGTTAACCACTCCATCCAAATCCCGACCTTATCACTTTTCACTAAGATTCACACTTCGTTGTCGAGTGATGACAGACGGATCTAAAATTGGGGCACGCAATTGTCAATTCTAACGCTTTTAAATACGATTTAAAATTCTTAAAATTTGATAATAGTCGCGTGCATCATCAGCACAACCAATTTTAAACCTCACTAAGGTTTCATAAAGTTTAAAACCGCTTGTGTTTTTCTGAGTGTCTGTTGACCGAGTCAGGTTGACAGTTGCTGGCTTTTCGCCAGAATCTCACCTGTTGCATTCGATGTTGTCGAGACAGGACCCAGGAAACGTTGATAATCACTTGTTATTAGTCATGACTTTATCAGTAAGTACTGGTATTCTACGTAAACGTATTTTAGTTGCTATGGTTGAAAATAGAACGCCCACGGAAACTGTGGCAGACGCAACTGCAGTTAACTAAGCGGTTATGTCAGAATGTTTAGCAGTAACATCGATTGGTATTCAACTGGTACACACTGGATTAACTAAAGGTCAGGCGGAAATAGTTCTGTAGTTCTAGAACTAAACCAAGGATGAATGAATTACACGCATTCTTTGATCAAGCAGACTTTAGTATGCATAATATAATATATCGACGTAAGTTCGGCGTTTATAATGAATATGGGAACAGCATGATCAGCCAACAATGTTCCCATTGCTGGAAAACAGGCCTCCTCTCTGTGAGAGAGAGTGGGCCGCATTTCACCACCAGTGCCGGTTGGTAGATGTCACACATGCCTTAGAATTTTTGGTTCTAGGACATACCGGTTTCCTCACTATATTTTCCTTCTACGTTTTGAGAGCAGTGGTGATGAATATGGAAACACAACAGTCAATATTCCTTGCATTTACTGTGGCATATAAACATTTTTCATTCATCAGTGATAATTTATCAACATTGTTAAAACGTGTCCGGCCCAGTCCCATTTGAGATTAAATTAGGAAAGGAATTAGGATTTAACTTAAAAATCAGCTGTTTCATACGAAAGTTTGTATGTACAAATACAATACAAAAATATTTATTTCAACTTAAACATTGCGTCATACATAAATTGAGGCAGCCCCAGTAAGTTACAAAAGTACTTGTGTCGGAGCTGTCTCGCTCTTCCCATAAATGGTAACTTAACAATGTTGAGGCGTAAAAGGTTTTTTAAAAAAGAAAAGTAAAAATAAAATAAAACATTAATTTAGCAGCTCTCCGTGTGTGTGTGTGTGTAAGTGTGTGAGTGTTGAGGGTGTGTTTGTTTTAAGTACCATCCGAGGACGTGCGTATGAATACACAAGGCACGACCGAGGACCTTTTCAAAGCGAGGACCTTTTCGAGGGTCCTCGGTTTGACTTGACCAAAGATTCGTGTTCTGCAAGCGATTTTGAGTCTTCCTATATACTTAATACGAAAAAGTTGTCTGAACCTCGGTTTGATCAAGATTATTCATAATCTTACACAAACATTGTGTATCCACCAGATGGTGCCACAGTCACCTCATACACAGACTCTTTACACTCATTTCACGTTTGTTGTATTATCCGAGGACCTATGTGTTAACTTTAACACAAAAGTCCTCGGTTAGGTAGCTTTTCCAGACAATGTGTATCTAGGACCTCGGTTGGTAGATTTTCCGAACAGTGTGTATTCTAGTCTTCGTTTCGACAGTTTTCCTCGTGTGTAGAAAACAAATTATATGCTATCATTTAAATAAAATTATGAAGGAGGAAATCGAAGGTAGACTGAATCTGTAAACAAATTGTTAGTAGGTACACGAGGAATAACCAGACTTCTTCTGCAGTATATGCTAAGTACCTAGGCTCGCTTATCTATATATCAAAGAAAGTCGTGTTAGTTACACTATTTATAACACAAGAACGGCTGAACAGATTTGGCTGAAAATTGGTGGGGAGGTAGCTTAGAACCAGGGGACGGATATAGGATACTTTTTTTTCATACTTTTATTTACTTATAGGAGTAGGGTAGGAGTAGGTTAGGAGTTGGGTAGGAGTAGGGTAGGAGTAGGTTAGAAGAAGGGTAGGAGTAGGCTAGGAGTAGGGTACGAGTATTGTAGGAATAGGGTAGGAGTAGGGTAGGGGTAGGGTAGGGTAAGGGGTAGGACACCACGCGAACGAAGTAGCGCCGGGCAGCTAGAAATAATTTACAAGCCAAAACAACGTTTTCCGGGTCAGCTAGTATTATATAACCATGATTTGCACCATAAAATATTGTATTATCATAGGAGCTGAATACGTGTGCTTTTCATAAAGAATCTAAAGTGCCTTCTTTAGGTGAAATATCTGCAGCAAGATTTGAAGCAAATATAAAGTACAAAGAAATACAGAACATGAACGTACTAAAGAAAACCACATAAACTTTGCATGATCTACTTATAGAAATAATAATCATGTTGCAGTAACATCTTTGAGAAGCATGATTAGAAAACTTACATAAAAGTTATTAGAAAACGACTCAAACATAAAGACTTATAGAAACCATAATTAAAACAGATCGACATAATTTGGGCTAAAAACTTGACATAAAATTACATAACACAATGCCTATTTAGAAAACAACAAAGAAATATTATTAAGTGAGATCAAAATAATTTGGGAAGCATGAAAACTTAATAACTTAATGGCGCCGATTCCCTTGTTCACAAACTAAACTAAATTTATGTTCAGTGCATCTTTTTCTTTCTATTTCATTAAGAAAAGGACAGAAGATAAATATTAGTTTAGTCCTGTCAAATTAAGAGACTCCACAGCAAGTTTAGACGTGATTAAAAACATGGCTACTAAAAATACGTCAATTTACTTTAGGCGCTGTCTAATTTGACAGGACTAAACTAATATTTATCTTCTGTCCTTTTCCTAATGAAATAGAAACAAAAAGATGTACTAAACTTAAATTATTTAGTTTAGTTTGTGAACAAGGGAATCGGCGCCAATAGCTATAAACTGATTAGATAAATCATTAATGTCAACGGCCTGTCAAATTCAAAATTTATTGCTTTTTCGCTAATTGTGATCATGGAAACTGATAATAAAAATAATTTTACAACTTAAACTTAATGCGTATGCTAAATTTGAATTCGATGCTATTAACTGTTGAAGAGTTCCCTCATGAAGAAACGACCTTGACTGCAGCATCAGCACAAACTGGTAATTATTTTGGTGTTACTAGATAAACATAATGCGTGTGCCAAATTTGGAGATGGTGCTATCAACTGTTGAGGAGTTCCCTCATGAAGAAACGACCTTGGCTGCAGCATCAGTACAAACTGGTAATTATTTTGGTGTCACTAGATAAACATAACGCGAGTGCCAAATTTGAAGACGATGCTATCAACAGTTGAGGAGTTCCCTCATAAAGAAATGACCCTGGCTGCAGCATCAGTGCAAACTGGTAAATATTTTAGTTTTACTACATAAACATAACGCGTGTGCCAAATTTGAAGACGGTGCTATCAACTGTTAAGGAGTTCCCTCATGAAGAAACGACCTTAGCTGCAGCATCAGCACAAACTGGTAATTATTTTGGTGTTACTAGATAAACATAAGGCGTGTGCCAAATTTGAAGACGGTGCTATCAACCTTTGAGGAGTTCCCTCATAAAGAAATGACCCTGGCTGCAGCATCAGTACAAACTGGTAATTATTTTGGTGTTACTACATAAACATAACGCGTGTGCCAAATTTGAAGACGGTGCTATCAACTGTTGAGGAGTTCTCTCGTTAAAAAACGACCTTGGCTGCAGCATCAGCACAAACTGATAATTATTTTGGTGTTACTAGGTAAACAAAAGGCGTGTGCCAAATTTGAAGACGGTGCTATCAACTGTTGAGGAGTTCTCCCATAAAGAAACGACCCTAGCTGGCAGCATCAGAACAAACTGGTAATTATTTAATTTTTCTAGATAAACCTAACATGTATGCCAAATTTTAAGTCGATGCTATCAACTGTTGAGGAGTTTCCTCATAAAGACATGACCCTGGCTGCAGCATCAGAACAAATTGGTAATTATTTTAGTTTTACTACATAAACATAACTTGGCAAATTTTGAGTCGATGCTATCAACTGTTGAGGAGTTCCCTCATAAAGAAACGACCCTCGCTGCAGCATCAGCACAGACTGGTAATTATTTTAGTTTTACTACATAAACCTAACGCCTCTGCCAAATTTGAAGACGATGCTATCAAGTGCTGAGAAGTACCGTCATGAAGAGACGACTCTGGCTGCAGCATCTGATACTAAAATAATAATCCTTTGAGAAGCGCCGACAAACGTAAAGACATCGACTCGTCCTCGCTTGGTACTTCATTTTGGAAAAAGTGTGTAAGAAATAAATCGGAACGTTCTACTTACATTGATATAATTATTATCTTATACGTTAAATGTTTTAGGTAGGTAGATTTTCCAGGTCCTCGGTTTGTACAAGTTCTACGCGAAAAACTGTCCTCGGTTTAGTGATATAAAGTCTAACACAACGTCCGCACTTTGTACAAGCTATAAGAAATATTGTGTAAAAATACGTCCTCGGAAGGACGTCACAGGGCTTACGTAAGAGGTCCTCGGTTTGCTTACACAAAGTCCTCGTATGTGCATCGCTGGTCACATTTAGCTGTGTATTTCAGGTCCTCAGTATGATAGCCGAAAATCATACAGAAAAATATTGAGATAGCATTATCCCAATAAGCTCATCACTATAGATTTATTCATCTGTCTCTTTCTATCTTATTCTAAAAGGTCAACGAGGTGTTTAAACCAGTTTTTTGGAGGGTCCTCGGTTCGTTCTAGGATTAACAAGGTCCTCGTAAGGGTGTCTGTACAAACAGGGGTGTGTGTGTGGGGGTGTGGGGGTGTATACGAGTGTGAGTGTACCCATTTATTTATATATTTATTATTATTATTTTTTTTTTCAGCTTATCCTGGTCAGAATATTTTCTGTTTCGTCTGTGTGTGTTTATATGTTTGTTACTTCTTCACGCTCAAACGGCTGGACCAATTTTGATAAAATTTTGTTTGGAGGTAGCTGACACCCTGGATTAACATATAGGCAACTTTTTATCCCGATATTCCCACCGGATTCAACAATCACGCGGGTGAAACCGCGGAACGCAGCTAGTATATAATGTTATAAATGCGAAAGTAAGTTTGTTTGTTTGTTACCTTTTCACGCCTAAACCACTGCACCGATCATCCTGAAATATTTCATGCTCATTGTCAGGTGTACAGAAACGGACATAGGTTATTTTTCATCCCGAAAAAAGTGCTGTTCCCGAGGAAAACAACAATAACGTCATTATGATAATAGATAGCGCCACGTGTCTTTCGAACGGGATCGACATTTATGCGGGTGAAACCGCGGGGCGCTGCCAGTAGAGAAATAAAGCCTTTATTATGTACCCCACTCATCAAGTACAGACGCCAGCAGATCAAGCTACCCGAAACTGTCAAATTTTCCCAATCAACTTTGAACCTTATGCTTTAGCGATAAAGTTGAAAATCTATTAAAGAAAGAACAATGCCCACTTTCCCTACATTTAAAAACCTGATAATGAAAGTTAATGTATAGTTATAAGGTATAGTAGAAAGAGTACCTGTAAGATTAGAAAATAATGTCATATAGTCATTTTTACGATTTAAAGTCTACAAAGGCCAAAAAATATTAATGTTACTTTTTAGGTTAGGATTTGCCTTTACGATAGTTTGTTTACATATAAAAAGTCTAACTTTGCTATTATATTGTCAAAAGTGATCACTTGCCTACCCATTTCGTTGACCGCAGTACTACTACGTCATCCAGAAATTCTGCTGGAGCAGAGATATTGTCTTGAAACCTAGCCCATCTCAGTAGTTACACACACAAAATGGCACAATACACAACGAGACGCAAGCGCAACAACGAAGTCGCAGAACTGTCAAAATATGTAAAAATCCGTTTCACTCGTGCGAACTCAATTATAATCTGCATAATTAATTTATTTAATTATCATGTTATTTTGAATTGATCTCTATTATGCACAGACTAATAAAAAGTAGTTATTGATTAAATAAAACTTAAAATAATATATAAAACTCAGAAAAAGAGTTGAATAAAGTCAACAAGCAGTGTGAAAACGGAACGTTGTAAAAAATGAGTAGTTGGATGCGTTCAGGGTAATTGAGATGCGTTCAAAATAAGGTAATGAGACACAGAGTTAGCATAAAGAAAAATTAATAAATATTCTTTTCCTGGCCTTCTTTTAAAATTGTGATTAGCGTAATGAATGTACAATTAAATTAGCTGAATTTTAATATTTATTTCATTTCTATACATTGTCAGGTGAAAAATGGGCATCCTTCTTTGACAGATTCTAGTAGCTTGATGTGCAGGCGTGTGTAAACATTACTCTCACGAAACTGTTTGCCAAAACGTCGGCTCATGCCAAAGTGTGACATTGTTCATGCAGTCTCTTTCAATAATGATTTATGTAAATCTTACAATCTCTGTGAAAGCAGAGATAAGGAATATAAGGTTTTCACAGATTGATTGTTTTCGTTTTGTAAGCTTTTACTTTCCTTGTTTTAGGGTTCTGTACACAAAGGGTAAAAACGGGACCCTATTACTAAAACTCCACTGTCCGTCTGTCACCAGGCTGTATCTCATGAACCGTGATAGCTACACAGTTGAAATTTTCACACATGATGTATTTCTGTTGCCGCTATAACAACAAATACAGAATATAATACATATTTGATACAACAAACGTGTTTATTCGGCGTTTTTGCCTTGCGGTACGGAACCCTTCGTGTGCGAGTCCGACTTGCACTTGGGAAGTTTTTTTTAAAGTTAGGTGTGATGAGATGTTTATGTGTATTTATACCATTTTTATTGTATTTTTATTTTGTAGTAACAATTTTTTTTTACTACATGTTTTTATGGCTGATGTGGTCTGCAGACAACATTTTTATTTTATACTCGTTAATAATACCCTGTAGTGGTACTGTATTGGCTTAGAAGCAGAAGCAAAAAGGCCATGGATTTTAAGTGAACCAGGCCAATTGACAATCTCATGTAGGGAGAAAAAGAGAAATAATAAGGAAAAGTACAACAATAACAAGCTCACAAACAAAACTCAAAAGCAACGAGATCTCTCCAAATAAAACATCACAAGTAGTCTGAGTGTTTTATTATTTTTTTCTGTCTATCGACGAACCTAAAACAATACAATCTAAGCCTCAAAAGTGTTTCTAAAAACGAAAACAATACTAATATAAGAGCTGTTTTTTCCAACACCGGATAATATTATCCAAGGTACAAGTTTGAATTTTTGACCGTGTTTCCATACAAAATCTGTCGGACGTCAGTTTCATTCCACGATTAAAAATTATCTGTCGATTGAAAAATCAGCCATTAGTCAATTATAATTAAACAGACACTGAGATATAGAAATTAACTTCTTTCTTAAGTCTATACACAGAGCCCATAAAATTTTCCTTAAACCACTCTCACCATCTGCCTAGCCTTTTCCCAACTATGTTGGGGTCAGTTTCCAGTCTAACCGGATGCAGCTGAATACCATTATTTTACATGGAGCGACTGCCTATTTGATCTCCACAACCCAGTTACTGAGCAATACGATACCCCTTGGTAAGACTGGTTGTCAGACTTTCGGGCTTCTGACTACCGTAACGACTGTCAAAGATCCACGAATAACAGCCGGGACCAACGGCTTAACGTGCTTTCCGAGTCACGGAGGGGTCTCGGTATGTAAAGATGGTCACCCATCCACAGACCAACCGCGGCAAGGACTTATACCTATCTATACGCTTAAATCTCGCCAGTACAGCCGTCCTTTCAATTTATATTATTCAGAGTCCAAGCGGATCCTACGGAAAAACATATATCCGACTTGAGTTCAAAACCTTTTGTCTGCGTTTGAAATTCAATTCTCCACAGGGATATTGTTCTGTAAGTATGGAAGTTGGGTATTGTATAAATGTTGGACTGAAGAAATGCCTGGAGAGCTATTGAAGATACGTGTTCCTGTAATGCCGAATGAGAATGAGTCTGAATGGTAATACGAAGATCAAAACTAAAAACTAGTGGAGTGATAGCGGTATCTACAACGCCACTGCACGGCATCCTGACGTCACGCAAATCCTGCATCGCGCAAGCAGAGTTTACCGCGCAACTAGCATAGATACAACGACCCGACATGAATCATCGGGCAATTGCCCGCCAGACACAACACCCGTCTCGCCGGAGGATCCTTCCTTTTCTATAGAGTATGAGTGAACTTTACACCCTGTTCCTCATATCTATAGAGTAGATAAGGTGCCTGGCTGACTTAATGAGTGCCCTAACATCAATTTGTGACTCTCAAAGCCCGATTGTCAATTTCAGAAACAACAAAAAGAGATCTACTATAATCTGTAGATGTACAGTGGGCTGCAACAATTGGGTACCCCATTTGTATGAAAATTTTAATACAACTGGGGTGCCCAATTGATGCAGCCCACCCTACAGACGCCAGCACATCAAGCTACCCGAAACTGTCACATTTTCCCAATCAACTTTGAACCTTATGCTTTAGCAAAGTTGAAAATCTATTAAAGAAATTTGACAGATTGTAGTAACTTGATGTGCTGGCGTCTGTACTTTCCTATGTTATCATCATCATTTGAGCGGAAAACGTCTTGCATCCAGCGGATACCTGCGGCCTTTTCAAGGTCATCGGTGGACCGCCCTTGTGGGTAGCCTTCGAAAACTATGTCTCCTATTCTTTTCTATGTATTAAACACAAAATAAACATTAATGAAGTGTGCTTACTATTGTATTATATTTTGATTTATTCCGGTCTGATCCCCTGGACCCCCCCTCCTCCATATTTTAATTATACCAGTGACAAGGTTAGTCAAAATATGAATCTTCGAATTAAATTACAGTCCGTTCACAGTTATTTTACCACCGACAGTAGTAACCGAATAGCAACCTTGTTGCAACGAAAATAAAGGGCATTGTGATTTTGACAGTGATTCAAAATCAGGAGGTCTACGCTCTATATCCGTCAACGAAGATACGGGCCCGTCCGTAAGTAGGTGATCTGTCAAACAAGGGTCAAATTAAATTTTACAGACATGTAAAATTCACCGGGAATAGATCGTGTTGTCATTCATTGTTACTTCGGGCCCCAAACTAATCTCATGTCCGTAAGTGATACGGAGTAGGAAACGCCTGTGAATTCGGCCAAAACTACGTACTTCGTGCTGAGGGAGTAGGTATCCAGAGGTAAAATAACTGAGGCTTAAGTGTGAGTTTTTTCACTCACGTTCAATTGTGAGCGCGTTAGAATTTTATATGGGAAAAAGTTATAGCTCCACCTGGTGGTCACTAGGAGCAACCTAATTTCCCATACAAAATTCTAACGCGCTCGCAAACGAGCGTGAGACGAAAAAACTCACACTAAGGCCACTGAACGGACTGCACATTCCCATTTTTAGGGTTCCGTTGCCAAATGGCAAAAAACGGAACCCTTATAGATTCGTCATGTCTGTCTGTCTGTCTGTCCGTCTGTCTGTCCGTCCGTATGTCACAGCCACTTTTCTCCGAAACTATAAGAACTATACTGTTGAAACTTGGTAAGTAGATGTATTCTGTGAACCGCATTAAGATTTTCACACAAAAATAGAAAAAAAACAATACATTTTGGGGTTCCCCATACTTAGAACTGAAACTAATTTTTTTTTTTTTTTCGTCAAACCTATACGTGTGAGGTATCTATGGATAGGTCTTCAAAAATGATATAGAGGTTTCTTATATCATTTTTTTCTAAACTGAATAGTTTGCGCAAGAGACACTTCCAAAGTGGTAAAACGTGTGTCCCCCCCCCTGTAACTTCTAAAATAAGAGAATGATAAAACTAAAAAAAATATATGATGTACTTACAATAGCATGTAAACTTCCACCGAAAATTGGTTTGAACGAGATCTAGTAAGTAGTTTTTTTTTAATAGGTACGTCATAAATCGTAAACCGCAATTTACCTTTTATTCAACCAACTCAAATATAAAAAAATATAAAAAAACATTTAATTTCATAAACATAAACCTTATACATAAACCCGGATGTTACGGAACCCTCGGTGAGCGAGTCCGACTCGCTCTTGCCCGGTTTTTTTTCCATTCCCTCCCAACGTTTCTAAGATTCCCTGCAACACCCAAACTCCACAGCAACACAAAAGGCGTATTACTAAGGGAAGGCAAAAGGTTCCCCTTCCGTAAGTTTTCGTGGGAATAGAAGAAAACCTCTACTGAAACTCGAAATGATCCCCGGATGAGACTATAAAGGCTTTGCCTGTAAATATATCGGAAGTGCGATGCGGTTGCGAGCGTGGGAAAGGGGCTGTGGGTAGGTACTGTGGGTAGTTAGGCTAAGAGAGTGTCATGGCGGTTTTAATTGTACGCGTACAGTTTTAGCTGGGATGTTGGGACTCCGAAACCGAAAGGAACTCCGATACGAAATATTTTAATCGAAATTGGACTGTTGCTGAGTAGCAATGGAAGTTGTAGGAACTATTTACACTTTTTTTGTAAGAAGATAGGTAATCAGTTAACAAAGTTGAATTCTCGTCCACAAACACTTGAAAGACGACTCGGAGTTTGGCAATTCTTCTCAGGGATCTGGCGCCATTTAGTTTTAAATATTGACGTGTTTAAGTGCCTTAAAAGATCTACTTAGGGCTGATTTTTCAATCGACAGATAATTTTTGTTCGTGGAATAAAATTGACGTCTGACAGTTTTTGTATGGAAGAACTGTCAAAAATTCAAAATTATTCCTCCGATAAAATTACTGGCGTGGGAAAAATTAGCCCTTACAGAAATAAACATTTCATTTAATTTCAGTAATATCCTTGTTCGAAGTTAAGGCTGAAAATAGTAACGCAGAAAGGCAACAGCTAATCCACTGAAATATTCATCGTTAGTCAATAGTCTAGTTAAGGGCCCTCCCTTAATCACGTGACGTTTTTTGTGCCATTTTTTTAACCCCCCCTCCCTCAGGGTGATACATGGTGAGGTTTAAGAATACCCCCCCCCCTCCCCCTCATACATCACGTGTATTTTTAAGTACCTACAAAGAATCTTAATTTTTTTTTATATTTATAAAAAACAGGTATAAGTATCATCTAATTTTGTTATAGAAAACTATCGCGGGAACTTCACTTCGTTCGTTGCCTGGAAACGGCGAATCGAAGTCACACTACAAGCCGCTTTCGATTTTGTACGCGCTTGACGAAAAAATGAATACACGTAACGCCGCTTCTCCGTTGAGTATCACGCGTTTGCCGAAAAAATAAATACACGTGATATATTATTACACCCCCTTCCCCCTCGTGATATTTTGTGGTTTTTTAACGACCCCTCCCCCCCCCTTTCGAGCCTCACGTGACTATTGGTCAGCCCCTAATTCGTAACCAAACAACAAAGCAGAGAGAAGGCTTATTTAGCTACGAGCTACGCGAAGCCTACGGCGATCATATGATCGGTCATTGACCTCGACCTACGCTACGCGACTAAGCGCCTACGCCAAGTTATACACCAAAGTATAATTTTACGCCTACACTTTAAAGAAAGTGATATCTTGTTATTTTCTTCTTAGAAAATGGTTTATTTTTGTAAATAAATCAATATGGAATTTAGTTGTGAAGATCGGTCACCGGTGCAAAAAGGCAATGAGATTTGAATTGAAGATTGCCTTTTTGATGATACAAATATTGAGAGAAATTCTGTAGATTTCCTAGCCCTTTTTGAAAAGAAAATGTTAGGATTCTATTAAAACAAACTATCTCGTTCTAACAAGTAGCGTATCTTGACTATAATGATAATTCCCCCGAGTGTAGTGCAAATAAATTTCGGCCAGGCCCAGTAGGGCGTGAAAGGGGCGTCCATTGAAAACGGATCGTTTTGATGAGGTTCTATTTTTACGCCTGAAAACGATACCTAAGAATGTTTCAGGAGCCAAATGTAATAGGTATAAATAAGATTGGCTCGTAAAGTTATATGTGTTTAAGGATTAAAACAAATTAAAGTTGTGTGCTTAAATAATTAAGATATAACTGTTTCCCCCTATTATGAGGGGCTTGTGGCTAAATAATAACAGTCGCACGGGTCGATCGATCAGGTTAAGCTACGCTTGCCGCGGTTGGTCTGTGGATGGGTGAATATCTTTACATACCAAGACTCCTCCGTGCTTCGGAAAGCACGTTAAGCCGTTGATTCCGGCTGTCATTCGTGGATCGTTGACAGTCGTTACGGATCGTCAGAAGCCTGAAAGTCTGAAAACCAGTCTTACACCAAGGGGTTTCGTATTACCCAGTAACTGGGTAGTAGACGTCAGATAGGCAGTCGCTCCATGTGAAATACTGGTAATCAGCTGCATCCAGTTAGACTGGAAGCCGACCCCAACATAGTTGGGAAAAGGCTAAGCAGATGATGAACTGTTTACCTCTATTATGGTTAAACATATCAGCTTTGTTATAGACATACAGACGGACGAAAATATAGGTTTAGTAATAGGGTCCCCAAAACACACCAACATGACGAACATTTATCATAACATAACGCCTTGTTACCCTGAAAGGTTGGGGAGAGGTGTACCTGTAACACACCCACATTCCGCCAGTATACGTATTAGGTTAGGTAATAGTACCTATTATGTTTAAGTACCATGTAAAAGGGGGAGAGCCTATTGCCATCACCTGGGCATAAATCCAGACTCCAGACTCTTCTGAGAAATTCCGGATAGAAAAACCCACTTTGCCCGACCCTGGAATCGAACCCAGGAACTCATACTCAGCAGTAGCACTTGACTACAAGATAACAAGACCAACGATGCAGTCACAGATGTCATAGATAAATTTAATCTTGCGTAAACTATCGCTACTCAATAAACTATAACCATTCCATTGTTTTCAAAATGAACCTGTGGCGGTATCTACAGCGCCACATGCGAACTGCGCGTTATAATTTCATTCATTCATTTATTGGTGTGATTTTTGGTACATTTTTACATGAGATCTTAATAATAAATAATTAGTTCCTAAAAAATCTACCTTAAAGGTGTACACTCTTTAACATAATTAGTAATTAATAAGAATAATCAATCAGAATACTTAATAATAATAAATAAGAATAGTCAACATATTAAAATAAAATAATTAGAACAAAACACAACATAACTTACACAAGCAAAACATTAACGATTAAAAATTAAAATTAAACATGAAATAAAATTACGCATCCTTAAAAAAATTGTAGCAACATGAACTTTTCTTCAAAAAATCTTTTACAGAATAAAAGCTTTCCTCTATCAACCAGTCCCGTAAAACACGACAGAACTTATTATATGTTAATTCAGAAATGTGTTTGGGTAGGGAGTTGTAGATAAGTGGTGCCATATACGTACAGTTACGTCTAAACCATTCTAATTTAGGGACCGGCATTTTGAGGGGTAATCGCGTTAACAACCGCTTATTTTTATTATCATTACCTTCGAAAAGGAATGGATGGGCCTTAACAAATTTGGCGACTTCGTAGATATAGAGACTAGGTACAGTTAATAGCTTTTTTGTTTTGAAAATCGGTTTACAGGAATCAAACCATTTCATACCATAAATTGCGCGAATACATTTTTTCTGCGCTATAAAAACCCGGTTTACCTCTGAAGAGTTACCCCAGACTACAATGCCATAACGAATGAGAGAACAAACATAAGCATGATACACCATTAGGGACGTTTCTCTCGTTGTTACATCTTTAACTTTTCGAAGAGCAAAAACGAATTTATTAATTTTCTTACAAATACTGTCAATATGATCCTTCCATGTGAGATGTGCGTCTAAAATGATACCGAGAAATTTCGTACTTTGTATTTGTTCAACTTTATTATGTTCAAGGCTTATGTTAATATGATATTCTTTTCGGTTAGGCGTTTTGAAGAATATAAGTTTTGTCTTGTCAATATTTATTTTTAATTTGTTACGTTTCAACCATTCAACTATTAAATAAAGAGTTTGATTTACTTCAGATTCATAAGAATTTAGATTTTTACATTCAATGATGACAGTCGTATCATCTGCAAATAAGACACAGTTGTGTGATATCTCGAGGGGCAGATCATTTATGTATATAAGGAATAACAAAGGCCCCAAGATACTTCCTTGGGGCACGCCAAAATGATTTGTACGATGCTGTGAGTCGTAGTTTTGTATGCAAAGATTCTTCTTGTTGAATTTAGTTACCCTTGTAAACTGTTTTCGATTGCTTAAATATGACTGGAACCACTGAGAAGCTAGACCTCTTATACCGTATCTGTCCAATTTTCCTAGGAGTATGGAATGATCTACAAAGTCGAATGCTTTGCTGAGGTCCAGAAAGAGGGCAGACGTTGGGATTTTAGAATTAATACTGGAAACAATAGACTTAATCAACATAAAGGTAGCTAATTGAGTAGATTTCCTCTTTCTGAAACCGTACTGTTCCTTAGCCAGTATATCATATTTATCAAGAAAATTAAGGAGTCTTTTGTACATTACCCTTTCAAAAATTTTGGACAAAATAGGAGTTAATGCAATAGGTCTGTAATTATTCTTGTCAGACTTTGAACCTTTTTTATGTAAGGGTTTTATTATTGACAGTTTAAGTTTATCTGGAAAGCAACCTTGTTCAAAAGATAAGTTAATTATATAAGCCAATGGTTCTGCAATATAAAGTGCAATCCTTTTCAAAAGATTAGTATTAATGTTATCATAGCCGGCAGATTTGGTGGGTTTTAACGACTGAATTATCTGAAGGATTTCATGTGGTGTTGTGGGCCGTAGAAAGATACTAGAGTCATTAGTTTTACACTTGTTAATGTCATAATTAGTCGTATTAATTGCTGTATTATTATTAGAATTATTCTGTATTGTGTCAATAAAAAAGTCATTAAATAAATTAGCTATGTCAAGTCCGGAAGAAATTAAGGTTCCTTTGTCAGCAATGTTATCAATATATTCTGTTGTCTTAGTTTTACCCATGTTACGCTTAACGATGTCCCATGTAGCTTTACCTTTGTTTTTGGATTTAGCAATATGTCCAAAATTGAGTATGGACTGAAACTTATTGACACATTTCTTTAATAAATTGGAGTATTTTTTAAATTTTATCTTGTTACTATTAGTTTTGTCGAGATAGTATTTGTACCGTAATGAACGATTGGTTTTACAACTAACCTTGATACCTTTTGTAACCCATGACAGGCGATTAGCTTTACAATTCGTTTTAATTCTAATAAGAGGAAAACATAGATTATAGAAAAGCGTAAGTTCATTATAAAAGGTAGAGAAGGCAATGTTGGTATCCGCTATTTCATAGATTTCAGAGAACGTTAGTCTACCAATACAATCTACAAACTTACTTATGTTTTCTTTACTGTGGTCATTTATCATCTTAAAGTAATGGTCTTTGGAGTTTAGTTTAGGTTGATATTGAAATTCCACCACCTGTGCCGTGTTATGGTCTGATAAACAAAAGTTGTACGTTTTACCTGTGACTTCTTGAATATTGCTTATAATATTATCAATGCATTTGTTTAATCTTGTAGGTTCTTGGATATGACATTGCATACCGTAGTTAGATAGTAATTCTAAGAACTGCGTACTAATGGTGTCTTTACTCAATATATTAATATTATAGTCACCACCTATAACTATTTTACTTTTCTTATGTTGGAGCCTACTTAAAGTTTCGTTCATTTTACTAAAGAAGATGTTGATGTTAGAGTTAGGAGTTCTGTAAACACATAGTATTATAAGTTTTAATTCATGAATTTCAACACCACAAATTTCGAAGTGCTTTTCTATACTCAGCTCTTTTATGTCTTTTAATTCGATACTTTGTAAATTGTCCTTACATAATACACATGTGCCTCCTCTTCGTTGCGTTGCTCTTGAATATATAGCGTTTAGTTTGAAATTATTTAAGTTTAAGTAGTGCTCTTCTCCTTTAATTATAAAATGTTCGCTTAAGCACACAGCAATAATGTCTTTATTTGACTCTTGCAGCTCATTTAAGGCCAACTCTAGATCCTGCATTTTGTTGAGAACCCCAGCAATGTTTTGGTG
Organism: Mesoligia furuncula; assembly: GCA_916614155.1. Taxonomy (NCBI): domain Eukaryota; kingdom Metazoa; phylum Arthropoda; class Insecta; order Lepidoptera; family Noctuidae; genus Mesoligia; species Mesoligia furuncula. The sequence goes on along the minus strand of OU744802.1, from coordinate 25,078,170 downwards.
CAGTACAGAAATACTACTATAATTAAACTTCTGAGTATCAGTACTTACGAAAAAAATCATCGTTTTTTGAGGCTACAGGAGAGTCACTTTTATTTCTTTTGACTACTGGAAAATAATATGGAATTGTTCCTTTGACTAGTTTTGGGGTATTAGTAATAGGTACAGAGCTTGAAACTTTAGATAAGATCTGAGATTTATATTTAAAATAATAAGGTATTGTGCCCTGGCGCGGGTTAGAATTGTGTGTAGATACATCATAGTCGCGAATTGACATGATATTGTCACGCGGAACATGTGTCGTATGTCGTACTTTACGGAGATTGTTGAGGTTATATGATAGGAATGTTTTATCATAATAAATTGTATTAATTGCTTTTATTACCATTTGCGTTGCATTATTATAATCCTTGTTAGTCTCTATGAATGTACAGTTTTTTGAATTTTTAGCAATCAATTTAAGTTGATAGTTCAATTTTTGGGTATTTAGTGATGCATTGTATAAGACATTAACAACCAGGACATTACAGTTTTTTAGAAGTTTCAGAGCCACAGTTACTTCAGACAATACTTGATATGGATTTGAATCATTACTCCCTGTCCACAATATCACAAAGTCTTTACACGAAAATTGTTTAGGCAGCGTGGAACAATTCTCTAACACAGCTTCCGTTTTTGCGTTGGGTTTCCTGATCGAAGATATTTTATAATTCCTTGGTAGTAAGGAATCTTTGTTTTGAATTAACTCTTGTATTAATCCTTTACCTTGATTATCAGAAAGTAACAATATTTTACCATCCTCCGTACCGTCGTAAATCCGAGGTTTTTTATTTGATGTCAGTGCAGGTTTCTTCATAGTAGCACTCTCAGTTGTCTTTGTGTCTTCTTTTTGCGACATACCAGCACATGTTAAGTTGCTTGTAGGAAAGGTGTCGGTGGTGTACATGTTGTCATTTTTCTCAGTAAGTACGTCGTTGTTTATTCGTGGCGAGTTATTGTTGGTTTCTGATTTAGTGCTGACATAAGTTTTTGTAGGAGATTGATCAATATGTGGCGGCGTATCTAATAACAGATTTAAACTCTCGGCGCAGTCCCTATCATTGTGGCTAGGAGAGTGTTCTTGGCCTACGGATAAAACACGTAGATTATCCGTAATAGACCGTCTATTCCGTTTTCTTGCTGACAGTAATTTTAGTCTTTGTGATTGTATGGGACTGGTACAAAGATCCTTTAGCATATTAATATTAATTTGCTGACGTAATATTGTTTCTTTTAGCTCATTATTTTCGCAAATCACTTTGTCCAGTTCATTCTGGGTAAGTTGAAATTGTTCTTTCAATTGTAGTATTTCACCCTTCATTTCTTCCAAGTCATTTTTGCTTATACCCGTCGATAGATCAAGACTTTTTGAATTTATGTCGGAGTTTGTTCTGTCCAATGATGAGTCAGTACTCAAGGAATCTATTGACTTTGATCGAAACAGCTGCTTACGCCGCCGCAATGTCACGTTGTGGTTTATTTCTATAGACATAGTTAAGAAATATCACCAAATAACTTACAAAAATAATTTACTGATCGTGGGGATCGAACTCGAACCACGTCGTTTATAGGTGTAGATGCGTTACCGCAGGAGCTACTGTCTCAGTTACCTGGTAAGCCCAAATTGTGAACCTTAATGTAGATAAATAATAATTTGAACGATTAGTGGCGGTTAGGTATGATTCATAGATGTAATTTTTTGCAGTTTCTTTGCTCACAATTTACAGAAAATAGCACTTTTGGATTATTCTTCCACTTGTTACTGCTGTTAAAATGATTGTAGTTCTTAATTCGTTTTGTTTTGTTACATATTCACTGTATTCACATCAGTTTTCATCACTTTTTTGTGTCACTGTTTTTGTTTAGGTACTTCGTCACTGTTGGTTTTGGTAATATGCTCACTAATAGTTTACACTTATCTTTGCATTTTATTACTAAGGAAACATCAAAAACACGAACATAACTATTTTTAAATAATTTTTATACAGAGCTATATAAGGATCGAACTCACGACTTCACGAGTCCCGAGTCGAGTCGAGTAATGACGTCACGAAAAATCCTGCATCTCGCAAGCAGAGTTTACCGCACAACTGGCATATACATAACGGCCTGACATGAATCATCGGGCAGTTACGCGCCAGACACAACACCCGTCTAGTCGGGGGATCCTCCCTTTTCTATGGAGTATGAGTGAACTTTACACCCTGTTCCTCATACCTCTATCATCTGCCTAGCCTTTCCCCAACTATGTTGGGGTCGGCTTTCAGTCTAACCGGATGCAGCTGAATACCAGTATTTTACATGGAGCGACTGCCTATCTGACCTCCACAACCCAGTTAATGGGTAATACGATACCCCTTGGTAACACTGGTTCCTCATACCTCATAAACCTACATAATGTTAAAATCTGTAAAGCTTCAAACATTTTCCGTAACTTCCAAACGGAAAGACTTGATATGATTGCATTTCCTGAATTATTTATCGAGAATGCAGGCACAAGGTAATATGAAGTGCGGTGTGAAGTGAGGCTGACAGTTCATAAGTGTCATGGAAATAGAATTTATCGAGTTAAAATATATTAGAATTGATGTGGAATATTGGAAAATCTGAGCAAGTGTTCCCCGTTTATTAGTTCCTGCTTTTATGTAGAGTGAATAGTTATAAAAAATAAGTTTAAAAACAAGTTTAATAAGTTTACTGAAAAGGATGAAACAAGAAAGTACCTTCCCGTGGTCCCATGCCGCTGTACTAACATACTTATAAGATATGGAAGAGGTAGAGGATGTGAATGCGGTTTTCACCATCATTTATTTATTTTGGAAGGTTTGACTTCATAATACATTGATATTAAACTTACACAAAATAAAGAAGTGGCGAAGTTTTGTCAAGTCGTAATAAACATGAAATCTCTAATTGTGATATAAAATTACATATTTTCTAAAGTAGAACTAAGTTCATGAATTTTTACCGCATCGCCACAGTTGCACCTCTACATCCATTTACACGGACACCATTATTCAAATTTACCCATCTTAGATTTTAATAAGTATCATACTACACAAAAGATCTCCTCCTCTCAAATACACCACAAAATATCATATACCTAACCAACAAAGCGTGGCACAGTTTAAATTATCTCCACAAGGATCCCATAATTCATGGCGGTATCTCATCTCCGTACATTAGGCACTTTATGCCAATGAGTAAGCTCATATTTGAAACATTTCAGGGGTAACTTCACAATTGAAACTGGACTGTTTAACATATTAGAACTATGGTTTTTAGATCTTTTTCATTGTATCATCTACTGCCTAGCCCTTCCCTATGTTAGGGTCGGTTTCCTGTCTAACCAAATGCAACTGAGTACCAATATTTTACATGGAGCGACCGCCTACCTGACCTCCACAACCCAGTTACTGGGTAACAGGATATCCCTTGGTATGACTGGTTGTCAGACTTTTCGGCTTTTGACTACTCGTGACGACTGCCAAAGTCTGCGAATGATAGTCGGGACCAACGACAGATTGATATCGCCTTTTTGGAATTTCTGCCTACTATATCCCTTAAAAGTTTTATCTACCATTCCCAAAAGACCAAATTCTTCAGCTGCTCTGCAAAAACCCGCCTTATTAATTCACGTCTTACCACTGGCAGCCATAAAGGAATCACGACGTAACTATTGCCATTGAAACAGCCCGCACAACCATCGGACGACCTCTCCAATTTTTCCCTCATAACTGGACCTACGGGAGTACGGAAATTATCCTGGAAGCTTGCAAGCCATTCACACCTTTATATTAAGAGCTGTAAGGGTAAGAATTGTATGAGGATGCTGTAGTTTCGGAAGAATTTGGAGAAGCAGAAATATAATCGAGTTAATGAGATACGCTTCACGTCGGATATCATTGCGCCATCCCGTTTGGAGTGTCAACAGGGTACGATTCAATGTGAGATGTTTTTCTTTTGTTACCTGTTATTTGTTCAGTTCCAGAACGGATTTGGGGTCAATATTTGCTTAGAAAGTCTGGCTCTTTGCAAACTTGATTTTCGGACTTCAATTTCTTACTTTAGGCAATGAAAATCAGAACTAGGAGTTGTTTTGCAAATATTATGAACTTAACCACAACAGTTTTTCTTTTCCAATATTTTTCTTGCCTTTAGAAATATGGCAATCTTAATTTTTTTTTTCGTGCACGTTTCGTATGCTAAATTCTGGAGGCTTGTATTTTAGTTAAATTTTGCTAATTTCTTTAAATTATATATGAGTTTACCAATATTGAACTCTATTTACTTTTGAAGCTTGTTGCGGCACCTACATCGCCTCATGCAAACTACACATCACATTGACGTGTCACACAAAATCTTGCAACGCGGCAAGCAGCCACAAGCTCCATCCATCGAACAGACATATTACTATAAATTAATAATAAAATTTTAGGTTCCTTCAAATTTTTCTTTTGCTGTGCACTACAGGATCCACGATTGATACAACAAATGTTTACTTACCACCTAAGCTTATACATTGTGGATAAACAATGAGAAGTCTTTGTGGATAAATGATTGAGTATTGAGCTCAATAAAATTCTACTCCATTGCCAACTCAACTTTCTATTTCTTCTAATCAAAAACAAAACACACACGCTGATTAATTTTACGTCGTCAAAGGACCAAAATAGGAAAATAAATATCGCACATTCCTTCACGCATTCAATTTCTTGTGTCAACGTACATATATATGTGAGTCTGTTCGTCTAATTACGTGCCTGATGTGAGATGTAGTGAAAGGCCTCCTTTGAGCAGGACTGCTAATACATACCAAAATGTCGGGGGGCAAATTCTCCATAATTCAGAGGTGACTTGTTTAAGGGTGGATAGCGTTGTAGCTTTGAATGTAAGGTTTTTGAAGTGGAAACTACTTTAGGCGCACTTTGGGATCGGTGACGTGAAACTGGTGACGCTGAATCGGGTATACTCGGCTCCAGTCGATCGGTAACGCTGAATTGCGTATAATCTGCTCCAGTCGTAAGTTTCTACTTCAATCGTGTTGTCTAGCACACAACCTCTTTTTTTTTATTTAGAGATAAACCCGGTGCTTTTGATAAACACCCGATAAACACCCGTAAACACCCATAAACACCCACAAAATTGAGTGTTTATCAAAGCACCGGGTTTAAACCCGGGTGGATTGCCCATCTATAGACGTGACCCTGATCGTAAGATGACACGTGACCCTGATCGAAAATTCGTAAGATTCCAAAATATCAAATTACAGACAGTTACAGTTACAGTAAACAACGTTAATATTCAAGTTTTCACTTCTGCCGGCACTCCCGGAGTGCAACCCGTCGTTTTTTGTTTTTCTTAATTTATGGAGTTAAAATTGTATCAAGTTTGTGTGAAACAATGAAATAATTGCGGCGCATTTTATGAGGTGACATTTTCATAACAGTTTGGCTTAATAACTATGAGTGAAATCAATTCAATCAAAATCAAATCAAGGCAATAATTCCTCCCTCCATTTTTGCATTAAATAAATCAAGTCTTCAAGCTCGTATTTCGATGACGGAGATAATTTCTAACATAGTATCAAAGATTTTCTTTCCACTTTATAATTAGCAAAACTACATTTCAATATTTATTGACATTAATCTCCCTACTCTCCAGCACGTAACCAAAACAAAACTAACCGGTACAGTTCAAACAAAAACCCAATTTCACAGGTTCGCAATAAATCTTGCGCGTCCGTATGCGTCTGCGCACGTCAACTATCGTAATGGGGCCGCCGCCATGACAAGACAAGACCGTTCGGCATACGCTCAGGGGTGCTACACACTTGAAAGGCTTGGCTCAATTGATTCGGCCATCAAAACCGACCTGAAACATTTATAGACTTATTCTGCTTCCCTCGGTATCTAACCTCACTGAATCATGTCCACCGCGGTACAGTTAGAGCTAAGTCTAGGTAATAGTGGCGAAGGTTAAATACAGCTCGATTCCTACCAGCTTCCCTTTGAATAATGGCACACTCAGTATCCTATAGACAAATAATATAATCATATTAAAGATATCTACTCTGGCTTACCTCTTACATAAATTGACCCTTCGCTATTGCTAGGTAAATATATCTGCATAGATAAATGTCAAATTGTCTGTGTGGTGCCGGACTTAAAGAATACCACCACCCCTTACTTCCCGTGGGTGTCGTAAAAGGCGACTAAGGGGCGTACCGGAGAATGGGCAGCAGCGTTCTCTATGCATTCCACCACCGTACCATACTGCGATCGCCAACCCGCCTGCCAAGCGTGGTGATTATGGCAAACCCCCCCCTTTTGGGGGAGGCCTATGTCCAGCAGTGAACGTCTTTCGGCTGAAATGATGATGATGATGATGAAAGATATCTACTCTGGCTTACCTCTTACAAAAATTGACCCTCCGCTACTGCTAGGTAAATATATCTGCATAGATAAATGTCATGTTCGTAGTACCTACTCAAAACGGGCATGTGTTCATGACCGTAGACGAAGAAGATATATGAATGAACCTAAACGAACCAAAAGGAGTATGTAAGGATATGGGGGAGTGTGTCGGTATGTGGAGAGGAGAGCAAAAGGCGTGAGTTCATGTAAGTATGCATAATTGTATATGTAAATATAGCACATTGCTCGCAGAACAGATGGCCGATGGGGCCGAAAGGTTCTGGAGTGGCGACTGCGTACCGGAAGACGTAGCGTTGGAAGACCTCCCACAAGGTGGACCGACGACCTTGTGAAGGCCGCAGGAACCCGTTGGATGCGGGAAGCACAGGACCGGTCGAAGTGGAGGTGCTTGGGGAGGCCTATGTCCAGAAGTGGATGACTTTCGGCTGAAATGATGATGATGATGATGAGATATAGTCGATTTTGCCGCACCGATGCCGCCTAGCTGTGCCGAATCTTGCCGGACCAAACAAGTGTGTATCACCCCTGCCGTGAAGCGAAACGTATTTGTAGAATGGACAGTTTGAATACCTATGGAAAGGACATGGGGATTTTCCATTGGAAGACTGGTGACGTAGATATGTTTGGATCTATGTAGGTAGTAGGATCAGAGCTGATTATTTTCAGAGGCGGATGCAGCATGCGGATAAAGACATGAACGGTGAATCTATCTAAAGGTTATCTTTAAAAGATCGCTTTTAGCGATAAGATTTCTACACTTATATCTGTAATATTTATACAAAGTGTATACTTATATAAATGTATTTGTAATATTTATGAGGGGCCCATGGATAAATAATAACAGTCGCACAGATCGATCTATCAGGTTAAGCTACGCTTGCCACGGTTGGTCTGTGGATGGATGACCATCTTTACATATCGTGACCCATCCGTGCCTCGGAAAGCACGTTAAGCCGTTGGTCCCGGCTGCCATTCGTGGATCTTTGACAGTCGTTACGGGTAGTCAGAAGCTCGAAAGTCTGACAACCAGTATTACCAAGGGGTATCGTACCCAGTAACTGGGTTGTGGAGGTCAGATAGGCAGTCGCTCCATGTAAAATACTGATATTCAGCTGCATCCGGTTAGACTGGAAGCCGACCCCAACATAGTTAGGAAAAGGCTAGGCAGATGATGATCTCTAATATTTATGGTGTACATAATGAAGAATATTCTATTTTAACGGTGGAGAAAATGCTATAGTATGATAGAATTATGATATAGAGTTGGGAAAAATATATACATAGTTTTCATCGTTCAGATGAAACACTTTTGACTCTTGAATGATTTGGCACTCACACGGATAATAATTTTGAACACTGGACAGGACAGTAATTAACAGTACATTGATTCACTCTATTTATTCCTCGACGATTAGCAAGAGATCTTGCCGGATTCAAATGCGGAAGGTATGTAATATTGTCTTACGCCACACTTGCCAGACGAATAGTAATAGTGTAGTTTTGATAATTAGGGCCTAAAAGATGCAGCATCTTTATAACGATCAACATCAATCATCATAACATCTAATTAAACTACTCCGCGGAATACAAAATAATCCGGGAGAACTACAGTGGCTTAGTATTTGTGTACCAGACCGCTACGTATGGAGGCGGCGGCGTCCACCACTGTTGCTGGTACCGCCAGGGAGGACCAACTTACTGGCGAAAACACCTTTAACCCGAGCAATACACACTATCAATAAAATTCACATAGAAATTGGCGTATTTACATGTACTATGAGTGAACTCGCAAGGGTACTATTATTTATATTATGCTACAGATAAGTTGTGATAGGCAAAATATGTTTTTTTGTATTCTAAATAAATGTGTAGTACTATGTATTAAATGTTACTAAGTTAATATAATAGTTGTTCTGTGTTATTGTTATGTATGAGACTTATATCATTTAGGATAGGTAGTATGTTATAGAAGTTCCTTATTAGGTTAATTTAATATTGTAAGTATATAAATACCACACCATTGCATTAGCTTAAACCTGTTATGATAGTTGTAAAGGTAATTATAAATATATAAATAAACTAGCTGCGCCCCGCGGTTTCACCCGCGTAATTGTCGATCCCGTGGGAATATCGGGATAAAAAGTAGCCTATATGTTAATCCAGGGTGTCAGCTACCTCCATACAAAATTTTATCAAAATTGATCCAGCTGTTTGAGCGTGAAGAAGTAACAAACATATAAACACACACACACACACTCACACACACACTCACAAACTTTCGCCTTTATAATATTAGTGTGATCTTTTTGATTTCATTGTAGTGTCGTGTTGAAGGTTGTAAACTAAACGTCAATGTCACTATATTATGTTCGTGTCATAGAACAGAAGGTCAATTCTACTAATTAACATGCAATGTGAAAATCATGACACCGGAATGCGATGATATTGTGAATAGATCAAAAAACGGTATTCTACTAATCTTAAAATTCGGTTTGTTCACATTCAAGTCGCAATATCATTGCAGTATAGTCAACTTTGTTCTCGTTTACGAAATTAAACATATTTTAATGTTGGTTCAATGTAAGTAGACTATATTGTGATACATAGTGATACTTTAATTTTTATCAACCTTATTTTCTGATTTGTTTAATGTATTTATTAGTTTGCTTGATTAAGTGTATGCTCATAGTATTTTCATTTCCCGTTTGTTATTAAATATCTTTGAAAATACAAAATCATTAAAAGAAAAAATCGGCTAGAAAGCTAACATGGAACGTAGAATAGAACGCCAGGCCGCATTCCGAATTAAGCGCTTTATACATTATTCAATTTGTAGGAAATCGAAAGATGTAATTGAAGTTAGAGCTGTTAGATTCCGGTTTAGTGCGATTGGAAGGTCCCGACCGCACTAATACCTAAATTGTTTACGATTTAGGTGAGTGTAATCGCATCCCAACGATTTATAGCGACTAGTTAGTCTTTAGTTTTTAAGCACACTCAAATCGATTACATCGCAACTCGGAACGCACCCCATTGTCAACATCAAACTGAATCAAACACTCTTGAGTATTAATGTTCTGTGATCAAACAATAACTTAACAATATCGTGTGTAGTTTATAACAAGTATTTCGTGCGAGAAAGATCGTTTTAATACAAAGTAAGTGTATAATTGTTTGACTTAAATCATTATTTAATTATCATGCTGTGCAAATGTATTCAAATGTACGTAATATTTTCTAGGAATGGAAAGACGTGCAGCTAGTGTCTGAGATACCATGGAACAAACTGCTCAACTTTCTACAGTCAAAGTGGAAGCGCTGTCGGTGTTGAGCGATCACTGAGCCGATCGATTTTCGAGATCACTGCAGCCCCATGTTCTGTCCAGACTCGGGCGTCAATACCAAACCCTAGCCCTGCCGATGCTACAACAGTGCTCGAACTCTGCAAGCGAGATACCGCAGTGAGTGGATTTTTCTAACCCTACAGCTATTCATATTGCGGTTAAGACTTATAATGACTATTGATAACGATTAAGTATGGTATTTTTATTACGATTTTTAGGTCACCCTCTGGCTGTACTAGATGAGGCTCGGAGAGTTTTACCTCAGGTGGAGATGCAACATGTCACAGCTGATACAGCAAATTAATAGTGCAGAACCTTGGGAGGCTTGCTGATGCTGTCGAAAGACTATTTATTGGTGTCCCATAAAGGTAAAGTATGAATTTTTTGTACATGCAATAAAAAAATCAAGTCATTCATATAATATAATTATAAAGAAATACAAAGGAAAACATACTATATTATAACATTTAAATAACACAAAAACTTTGCATAAAGGGAAAAAGGTATCGGGATCTGTGTCCACTTGTGGTATCTTCAATGTTGATTTTTTAAGGGATAGCCTGCGCTACCTGAAACAATTATTTTATTATTATAATAGTACTCAAATTAAACAATGACGGGGTAGTCAGAAGCCTGAAAGTCTGACAACCAGTCTTACCAAGGGGTTTATTACCCAGTAACTAACTGGGTTGTGGAGGTCAGATAGGCAGTAGCTCCATGTAAAATACTGGTATTCAGCTGCATTCGGTTAGACTGGAAGCGAACCCCAACATAGTACATATTTGGGAAAAGGCTAGACAGATGATGATGATGATTTGACTTACTAAAAACCACAAATTTTCCTTTTCAGCCTGGTGGAGTTGTTCCAAGTGGGTCTTAAGTGGATGGTGATTCTATAAAACAGGAGACATGGTGCCCCTCCGCAGCTACCATCAACACTATAGTCGCAAACCTAAATGAATGAATGAAAAAAAGCCTAATTAACTATTATGTTTATATTCGTGTTTTAATAATTTAAGATGAGAATTGTTAATTTATTAAAGTATTTTTCATACCACTATTGTTTTATTTTAGTAAAATGTATACTAAGGTATCCTCTTCTAGGGTCCTCTTATATTTTATTATATAGGTAAGTACTACTTAATACAATTGAAGTAAATATCACACCTTTAAATCCCTGAAGGGTTAGGCAGAGGTGTACCTATTGAACACCTAAAATGTGAATAGAAGATTGTATGTATTTCACCGAGGGCAGGGGTATAGAGTACCCAAAACCTCTATAGTAATAGATGACAGTGTCTATCTGGAACCAATAAGTTAAAAGTGTTACAACACTACTTTTACAAGAAAGTAAGTAAGTAATTATTTATTTACCAAAAGACTTAGCCTAGGTAACATCAGTGTTAATTCAATAGGGGTTGGGAATGGCTATTACATTTGAGAAGACCCCTGCCCTTCAAACTAGGAGAATCCTGTATCTTGAAGGGCAGTGTAAAACAATCCTTTTACTTGCCTTGGGTTTAGTACTTATGCCATTGCGGCGGGTACAAATTAATGTACGGCTCGTGGATGAGGTCGCAACACACTTTTATTTAGCTGTCTATACCAACAAATTCGAGATCCGGCATTTCGAACGCTACGTCCATTTTCCGAAGAGCTGGATTTTGTCGGCGATATAAAAGGGTCGTCGTAACCCGCGCGTGCTCCAGAAATTTTTCATATATGGCTAAATCTGCCATTATAACAATATTTCTTCACAAAGCCTCCAATCCGATTTGTGAAATGTTGCTTTTGACTAACTTCTTGTAATTCCGTTATTTGACATTATAGCAATTCGTATTTTGTGGAGTTTATATCGAATCTTACTGAAATCGATACAAAAAGGCGGGAAATGTAAATTTTATAGGCTTTTTAACTATGCAGAAGCTAAAATTATTTGTCACAGTCCGGTGTACAAATAATCTCATGCTTACGTCAGTTTTGACATTTTTATTTTTAGTGGAATACCAATAAATTTTTAAATGTCATGTCGAAACTTTAGCAGAATACCGTTTTGGTACATTTTTTGATTTCGGTCTAGTCGCAATATCATTGCAGTAAACGTTACGTTTGACATACTTTTTTGGTTTAGTAGAATACCTTTTGTGACATTTTGGAACTTTTGAGGCACTGCGACTTGAATGTGAACGTTTTTTTTTTACGAGAATTGGCCTTCAGGTGTGTTCTATGACACGAACATAATATAGTGACATTCATACTTGCTTGTTAATCCTTGAAAAACTAATACTGCCGTCATAAAGAAAAAGGGCACAACTAACATTTTTTCCAAAATTGAGTTATATACATATTTGGAATCAGAAAAAAGCCGCTTAAGCTAGTTTTTTTACTCCATTTTGGAAAAAAAATGTCAGTTGTTCCCTTTTTCTTTATGACGGCAGAATATTTGACTATATCAGTTCTGAGAGTAATTAAATCTGTTCTCGTCTTATGACATAGGTATTCTTATTCTCCTACCAAAAACCCGTCAGCTTTAGCATAATATTCTCAAATTCCAACAGTCATACGTCAAACGAAACAGATCAAATGCCTCCCGACTACATAAAGTAATAGGAAACTGTAAAATAAAGCGCGAGACAATTGGATTTCCCACATTCACCGCGTGTGCTCGGCCACGGACCAGCACATTTGGCAGCGAATGATAGACTAAATTCAGAACTATTCCACGTTGAGATAAATGGGATTTCGTTAGCACTTGTCTATGTAATACTGGATCTGTTTGGTGCTAGATAATGGCGTAGTTTTGAAATGAGCATACTGTAACGGTTGTCTGCTAAAGTCGTACTTATGTAGTGCAGGCGGCAATGAAATAACTCTGGTTGCATTTGAACAGTTCAGCGAATTTAGAATGCGCTTTTAATTTTTTTTTATATTAGGTTTTTGAAGTGAAAACTTTTTTAGCGGCGTTGTACACTTTTTTGTAATGGGTAAAAAATGTTAAACTCGCGTCAGGACACGTAAGATTCGTAAGATGACACGTGCTATAGATGGGCAATCCACCGGGTTTAAACCCGGTGCTTTTGATAAACACCCGATAAACACCCGTAAACACCCATAAACACCCACAAAATTGGGTGTTTATCAAAGCACCGGGTTTAAACCCGGGTGGATTGCCCATTTATAGATGTGACCCTGATCGTAAGATGACACGTGACCCTGATCGAAAATTCGTAAGATTCCAAAAAATCAAAAATTGGAAACAAGTATACAGGATCAAATTACAGACAGACAGACAGAGAGAGACAGACAGTTACAGTTACAGTTACGGTTACAGTTACAGTAAACAACGTTAATACTCAAGTTTTCACTTCTGCCGGCACTCCCGGAGTGCAACTCGTCGTTTTTTTTTTTTTTTGGAAGAAAACAGTGATATTACATATAGCGGGAGTGACGTTCGCTTGGAATAATCGTAGAGAAATCGTAATGTTGTTTGATTTCATACAATACATGTATCTTGGCAAGATCGTTTTAGGAATGATGGATCTATCAGACTTGGTCGGGAATAGATCAATGGGTTACAGAGCGTTTCATACTGTGATGGGTCGATGACAGATAAATGCATTTTGAAACTGAAATGAGATGCAACAACCACAGGACCGGTCGATATGGCGATGATTGGCGTAGGCCTACAGTAGTAGAGGATGTCATTTGGCTGAAATTATGACGATGATTATTTGAATGAGATTAGGTTAAGCCTAGCTCGAAACTGCAGCCACAATAGGTATTTTGGTTAAAACCTCGCATTTATAACCTACCATCATCATCTGCCTAGCCTTTTCCCAACTATGTTGGGGTCGGCTTCCAGTCTAACCGGATGCAGTTGAATACCAGTATCTTACACCCATAAAAAAAATATTACTTTTTTTTGCATTTTAACCTACCATTATGACAAATTCTTGACGTTTATTATTGGAGCTGCACTATAATTGCGTAACACACCATCAATCACAATCTCAATCATTTTGAAGGATATAGCTAATCCATTGCTTCTTAATGTTCGAAAAACTTGTCTGCTCAACACCGTTAATAATGCAATGAATGTTGTTGAACTGTCAAAATGAAAGCCAATGCTACTGTTAGTGTGTTACTCAATTACCCCGCAGAGGGGAAATCCCCGTATTTTTTTTTTAACTTTTCGCACACAAGGAAGGTAAAGACGCGACCACATCAAGCTACTACAATCTGTCCAATTTCTTTAATAGATTTTCAACTTTATCGCTAAAGCGTAAGGTTCAAGGTTAATTGGGAAAATTTTACAGTTTCGGTTAGCTTGATGTGCTGGCGTCTGTACTAAGGCGGACTTAATGCCTAGTACTTATATCTCAATGGGCATTCTCTACCAGTCAACCAAGGGTTGTGAGGAGATTAGATGGTAGATGCTTAGGACGTATTTTTAAAGGTTAGAATATAATAGAATACTCTTTATTATGTACACCATATTAATTACACACATATGAATTGTGGTTTTAATAAATAAGTGTGGAAGACGCTGACGACTGTGACACAGTTTATACTAGTATAGTCGTCAACGTAATCTCTTATAAATATGTATTCATTGCCATGATTTTGTACATAGATTAAGAGAAATTTGTAATTTCAGGAGTGATAAATAAACTATTATTAAACATAAGTATAGAAACTGTACAATGTGTGACACAATGGGCGGTCTTAACGCTAAAAACGATCTTTTAAAGACAACCTTTGAAAGGGTCAAGGTTAATTGGGAAAATTTGACAGTTTCGAGTAGCTTGATGTGTTGGCGTCTGTACTTAGGCGGGCTTAATGCCTGGCATTCTCTACCAGTCAACCAAGGGTGGTGAGGAGATTAGATGGCAGGTGCTTAGGACGTATTTTTAAGAACCTTCGCATACCTACCATTTTGACAAGTTGTTGACATTGATTGTCGCTGATCCAAGTTTGCCTGATACCTAGGGCACAAAAGATTTCCTAAACTAAATTATTACTACAGAAACCAGCGGACTTTTTCTTCTTTCAATACGATTCATCTGAACTTGTACAGTTATCTGCCATCGCTGCATTTATTGTACTAGTTGTAACAACGGAAGTCGTCTGTCGTCACATTATCATATCGTTCTCTTTCATCGCCTGGTTTTTTCTTTGACTTAATAATATTTTCATTATTCCAGTCACTGGGTTTTGTATCTACTTGTGCCATTGAAAAGAGAGTGTAAACGTGAATGAATTACTAGTTGTCATACATAACTACCGTGATTTAAAGTAGCCAATGTATTAAACCAGGTCATAAACTATCTGTATACCAAATTTTATCCGACTCCGTTCAGGCGTTTTTGTTTGATTGTTGATAACAAACATACAAACTTTCACATTTATATTAATAGTAGGATACAAAAGTTGAATCACTGTTTCCTTTTCTAAACGACTAAGAAATCTTCATAGATACCAACTTAGATTATAAACGAATTCATCCCCAAGCGATCTCTATAGTCCGTGATGTATTATTATATTATACATCGTATTACAAAAAGAAATATTGACAAAAGGTATACTAAAATAGTAAGCAAGATGGAATTTGTTAAAATGAAGAAAAGCGTTGGCGTTCTTCTATCGTATACGCGGCGCAAACGCGATGGTGGTCAACGTGATTAAGCTTCAAACAATCGCGTTTATGCGACGCAAACGCAGCGCTTAAGCGGCGTCAAGCTTAGTGCAAATATACTCTCGGTATATACTCGCGTTTTCACCCGCGTAAGTTTCGATCCCGTGGGAATATCGGGAAAAGTATTCTATGTGTTAATCCAGGAAATGGTCTTAATATGTGCCAATTTTCATTCAAATCTGTTCAACGGTTTACGTGTGATTGAGCAACAAACATCCAAACATCTTCGCAAACTTTCACATTTATAATATTAGTAGATATAGTAGGATTGCAATTTTGTTGCAATGGGTCCCTTTTGACAACAAGCGACATTGCGGCAGGCCCAGATGGAGATCACGGGATGAGCTGGACTCCTGCAATAAGAACTGGTCCTTAACAGCTTTAAATAGAGAGATGTGGAAAGAGAGTAGGGGAGGATTTTGCTCTGCAGGACACCACAAGCTTTTAATAATAATCATTATATTAGTCTGGATGTGTGCCCGTTTGATGACAATAGGCTCGCCCTCTATGGGACATGGGACTTTCAACATGACTGGCGAAATGTGGGTGTATTTATAGGTACACCTCTGCCTAACCCTTCGTGGATAACAGGCATGATGTTATCATCAGCATCGTCATATCAGCCGAAAGACAGCCACAGCTGAACATAGGCCTCCCATAAGCACCTCCACTTCGACCGGTTCTGTGCTTCTTCTTTGCTTCTTGCTTTCGCATCCAGCGGATTATTGTTGCGATACACGGTCGTAAATGCAGAACCTTTCGGCCCCATCGGCCTTCTGTTCTGCGAGCAATGTTATGTTATTCATCATCATCTGCCTAACCTTTTCCCAACTATGTTGGGGTCGACTTCCAGTCTAACCGGATGCAGCTGAATACCAGTACCTATTTTACATAGACCCTGACCTCTGATCCACGAATGACAGCCGGGACCAACGGCTTAACGTGCTTTCCGAGGCACGGAGGGGTCACGGTATGTAAAGATGACCCATCCACAGACCAACCGCGGCAATCGTAGCTTAAAATAATCGATCGACCTGTGCGGCTGTTATTATTTAGCCACGGGCCCCTCGAGCAATGTTATGTTATTATTTATCCTAATATTATTGTTCAGCATGTAACCTCGAAATTGGAAATCCAAGTTAAACTTCTGTAGTTTACTTGTCCAGTAGTAATACAGTAAGTAAACAGAGCTCAGGTGAGATTGTAGCAATTGTGATCGATCACAAGTATGGAGCTCCACTAAGGTAACTGTGTTAAGTAATTCTTGGAATAACTTGCCGTTTCTATTTTGGTACTTTTGTATCTTTTGTATTACAATTTTATCCGCCGCACACCACCGCGCACCGCGCCGTTTTTGTAACAGCCGCACAGGTCAATCGATCAGGTTAAGCTAAGCTTGCCGCGGTTGGTCTGTTGATGGGTGACCATCTTTATATACCGAAACCTCTCCGTGCCTCGGAAAGCACGTTAAGCCGTTGGTCCCGGCTGTCATTCGTGGATCTTTGACAGTCGTTACGGGTAGTCAGAAGCCCGAAAGTCTGACAACCAGTCTTACCAAGTGGTATCGTATTACCCAGTAAGGGTTGTGGAGGTCAGATAGGCAGTCGCTCCATGTAAAATCCTCCATCTTCCATGTAAACTGGAAGCCGACCCCAACATAGTTGGGAAAAGGCTAGGCGGATGATGAATTTTATCCTACATCTTCTTGGGCTTTCTGCTGGGGAGTTTGTTGCGCCACTTCTTTCCAGATATAGCACTAGGAAGTGGTGAAGGGCGGACGTTTTGTTGGACTGTCTTATGCCATTTTAAAAATTTTCACGTCAAAATACCGTCAGCCTAGTTTGAATGACTTTTTTTTCTTTGACTTTACATTTAGTTTTTGTGATATAAGAACCGCTCGTGTTTCCGTCGCAGACAACCTTCAGGTCTGAACTCTTTTCAGCAAGAACTAAGAAACTGCGATTTATTCCGGTCTGATCCCCTGATCCCCCTCCTCGATCCCCTGCTAGTTCGTCTTCTGTTTTAATCTCTGTATATCTGCCTGTCTGCTGTTACTGAAAACCAGCGTTGGAGCTCTGTCTCGCATAGGCATTATGCTGAGCGATGGCCGTTTTGGGCGCATGTGACGCATATTTTCCCCTAACCTGATCTTTTTGTGTTTGTGTTCTTTCTCTGCATCGTGTTTATCGTATTTCTTTCTTTTTGCCAAACTCTTTATGATTTTGATAAAGAGTGATTACCAGTGAAGGCTGTAGAAATCCGTTGGATGGGGTCTGCGCTAGGCCTGCCTTTATTCTTAGCGATACTCGAGGGAAGTCTATGTTCAACAGTAGACTTCTTTAGACTGCTATGACGATGATTGAAATTCCGATGAACCCTTTTGAACAAAATGACGCATTCAGTTCATCAATAGCTTATTCAACTCTTTACGTTCATAATTACCTATTGGCTCTTAGTAACGCAAGTCCAACACATCAAATTTTCCATTTAATTAATTCTTGTTAAACATCTTAGCTTTCAACAAAGAACGTCAACATTACAAAACTACCTTAGACGTATTTAAGGTAACCCAAGGTTAGGCCAAATAATGTCTAGACTTTAGGCTAATTTCAAGAAAATTTAGAACAAACCACATATGACGTGGCGTTTTCTTTGTGTTACAATTCATGAATACAGTACATTAACATAGGTAATATAATGTGTTCCCAGTGTCTAAAGGTAGGTAATTAGAAATGCAATGTTACCTGTAATTTTAATTTTTGCTGTAGGTAATATGATATGGTTGGGCATTTCCAAAAAAGACTAATACCTGTGCAGCAGTAAATAGTCTCACGTTTCGTGGAGTCTGTTCAAGTCTTAAGAGCGTTTACGCCGTACGGCATTTCATACAAACTTTCAAAGCCTTGTTTTTCGAAATGAATGTACCGATTTTAATGAAACTTCATACGCATAAGCAGGATACAAAGGTCTAAAAAGTTAGTAGAGAACATTTTCGGAATGTCTTATTTAAAAAAAGATAATTGAAAATCTCTGTTTCTATGGAATATTTAAAATCGGTCTAATTTGGCTGTAACACTATTTTGCTCTTGTGGCGGGTTGACCAAAATAAAAACAACAAATCACAAATATTTTGTGAAAAGGTCAACAGTCTTTTGACAGTTATTTTACCTTTGACAGCAGCAAACTTATTTTAGCGAGAATCAAGGTCACTGTAATTTTGACAATGATGCAAAATCAGAAATAAAATATCTGTGAAAGGACCGTAGTTATCTAGATGGTAGGTACTAAGTACTCGAGGAGGCTATACTGAAAAAACGCTTCGTCTTTATAATACACTAGCTTCTACCCACAACTTCGTAAGCGTGAATTTTCACCCTCCGGTTCACCCTCTTAGGGGTAGAATTTAGAAAAACTCTTTCTTAATGAATACCTTCACATAGAACACACCCTCCAAATTTCATGTCTCTAGGACCAGCGGCTGTGCGTTGATATGTCAGTCAATCACCCGGTCGATTCTGTAAAAATCTCACCGTGTAAACTTGGTGAAGTGAGTTTGTTTTTGCTAGAGCTCACTCCACGCTCACTTCACCTAAGTTTTCCGGTGAGATTTTTACAGAATAGCACCGCTGGACTTTGAATTTCATATATTTAGATTTTCGTGAAAATTTATTACATTCACTGCTACATCTTTGTGAGGATGGATGGATGGATGTATGCTTCTTGTTACTCTTGCACGCAAAAACTACTGAACTGGTTTGAATGAAATTTGGCACACAGATAGTTTATAACCAAAATTAACGCATAGGATACTTTTTATCCCGATGTTTTATTTATTTATTTATTTTATTTAATTTTTTATTTAATTAATTTTTTTTTCATTTTTTTTTATTTTTTTTTTTATTTATTAAAACTTTATGCACAAGTGAAAACTGTACAAAGGCGGACTTAATGCCATGGGCATTTTCTACCAGTCTACCTTAGGGTGATGCAGAAACAATACACAGTAGGTGCAATAGCAGAAGACAAATGAAAATATTTATAAGTAAAATATAAGAATAAATACATATATACATACATACAAAAAATATATAAAACAAAACAAAAAGTTATGAGATAGAAACAAGAAAACCTACAACAACTTAATACTGAGACGAATCTGCCAACTTCTTGTGTATGTGTTCTCAAGCTTTCACTTTAAATGTGAACTGATTGGTTACCGTCCTGCTATTCGAGGGAGCGCATTCCAAAGGACAAAGAAAGAAGACTTTATAAAACCAGAGCGATGAGAAGGACAACGAAGAAGACGATTATTCTCGGAACGAAGATTCTTGCTGTGTGCAGAGCATAAATATTGACAAAGAGAAGTTAGATAAGAAGGAGAAGTGGGTTTGTGAAGAATAGAAAACAGAGTTGTCAATGCCCTCAAGGCTCTGCGCTGCCGGATAGGTAACCACTTTAAAAGGGATCGATGTGCAGATACATGATCATACTTGTGGAGATTGAAAACGAATCGAATGCAGCTATTGCTAATGCAGTCGGTCAAGTTTATTGAGGAGATCTGCATTCAGGTCATAGTAGCACACATCACCATAGTCAATTATGGGGAAGATAAGGGACTGTACAAGCATTGCCTTAATGTGTGATGGGAGAATATTTTTCAAGCGATAGAGCGACCGCAACGTTCCAGTGACCCTCTTGCTCACAATCGCGACCTGCTTACGCCAGTCAAGGCAAGTGTCAACATGCAAACCCAGATCCTTAACGTCAGAGCTAAACGGGATCACTGTGCCATCAAAGATAACCGGTGGCACCGTTAATCCATTCAGCCTCCTCAAGCTATGGGGGCTCCCTACAATGATAGCCTGACACTTGGCTGGGTTAACCGCCACCCCAACACGATCAGACCAGCTTTTGATAATTCGTAAATCCCGATTTAGCTCCTCGATCGCACCGGATAAGCTGTCAACACCCGCCCGACAGTAGAGCTGTAAGTCGTCAGCGTAAAGATGATACACACACTGAAGCTCGGAAGTTATAAGATCTATAAAGATAGAGAACAGAAGTGGAGATAGAACCGTGAAGATAGAAGCCGCCTTGAGAGACGCCAGTTTCAAGATCACACCAGCTGGAGCTAGAGTCACCAGCAAGAACTGATTGCTGACGCCCCCAAAGATAGGAAGAAAACCATTCCAGAACCTCGTGAGAGACCATGCGATAGGAGAGGATGGATAAAAGGACTTCGTGACTGACGGTATTGAAAGCATTGGAGAAATCGATCAACACTAAAACCGTAGCTTTAGTGTCTTCCATACCTCGCCTTATATCGTCAGTCACTTTAAGGAGAGCAGAAACGGTACTGTACCCGGGCCTGAACCCGGATTGGAATGGACTGATGAGGGAGTTTTTGTGAATGAAGTTGGAGAATTGTTTGTGTACACAGGCCTCGAGTACTTTGGATAAAAAGGGAAGGATGGAAATTGGACGAAAGTGACTGAGAAGAGTAGGATTAGGGATTTTGGGTAGTGGTCGAACATGGGCTTTCCGCCACAGGGAAGGGAAAACACCGGAGTAAAGGGAAAAGTTAACTATATGGGAAATTGCAGGAAGGAGCTGATCAACCGCTGTCACGATCATGTGTCGACTGATGTTATCACAACCAACGGCTTTGGACTTAATGGATAGGATAATTTTTTTGATCTCTCCCGGGTGGACTGGGGTGAAGACAAAAGGGGTAATATTGGGTCGCGTCAGACCAGCAAGGTATTCAAGGGTTTGGCATTTGGTTGGATTATCAAGGGTGGGAACAGTGGAGAAATGACGATTTAGATCATCCAAGCCAAATGCGTTAGGAAGGTCTGAATGCCGCGGTTTGCCAAAACCTAGAGTCCCAAGGAATTTCCAGATATCAGCAGGAGAAGCTGAAGTGATGTTATCAAGAATATGGCGACGTTTAGCGTTGCGTATCATCTGATTACAACGATTGCGAGCAGTTTTGAAGAGGTTCCAATTGTCATTGGACCGATCCTTTTTAAACTTCCGAAACGCGCGGTCCCTTCGTCGCATCGCCATCCGAACTCCCACATTCATCCATGGCGCAGGTGGGCGCTTTAGCTTGACTCTCCTGATGGGAGCGTGGGTGTCGTACAGCTTAACTACTACATTGTTAAAAAACGTAACTTTATCGTCAACTGTAGTGGCTTCCTCCAGGGGTGTCCAGTCAATATTAGAAGCATCATGTGCAAGCTTTTCACTATTCATCCGCGCAAAGGCACGCCTGTACTGGAATGTAGGTTTGGGTTTAGGAGATTTAAGGACATATGACAGGAAAATAAGGTCGTGATTGGAAAAACCAGGAGCGTCAAGTTGACCATGTGAGGAGACTAAGGAAGGATTTGAGGTGAGGATCAAGTCGAGCCAAGTATCATCACCGGCAGTGTTATGATGAGTTGGTTGGAGAGGCAACACATGCAGACTAGCTGACTCGACTAGATGTAGAAGTTTACGGGATCGATGGGAGTTGTGGGCAAGGAGATTGGTGTTGAAATCCCCCATGACTATGTGATGTGCATACTCCGAACATAAAGATTCTAGGACCGATTCGAATTCGGTGAAGTAATCAAGTGAGGGGGGACAATACATAACGCCAAGAACGGTTTTAGTTCCTTTGACACTGACTTCTAGAAAAAGTTCTAGAGATGTTCCGACAGAATCGAAACCTATGCGGGTGAACCCCGGGGTGCTGTGCTGGTAGTACATTAATAACTGTGAAAATTGTAACTATTATTTGGTCATAAATCATTTCAGTGCCAATCGTTACTTGTTACAGGATTTGTGATGAAACTTTGAAAATGGTATGGCAGCTTATTTCCTGAAATTATATCAAGAAGATTATTTCGATATTGTGAAAACGACAAGACGATTACAAATTAAACTTTGCGTAAAGTTTCGACGGTATAATTAGCTGGCAGAAAAAAAAAATTGTTAAAAGTTTTTTAACAAATTAAGTACTAACTCCCTTTTTTGTTTTCCGAAGCGTATTTTCTATACAATCAAACAAAAGAACGTCTCGCAAGTGATATCAGTAACAAAAAAAACTGGCCAAGTGCGAGTCGGACTCGCACACGAAGGGTTCCGTACCACAAGGCAAAAACGCCGAAAAAAACATGTTTGTTGTATGGGAGCCCCCCTTAAATATTTATTTTATTTTAATTTTATTATTTATTATTAAAGTTAAAATACAACTGAGTATTTTGTGAATATTTCAAATGCCTACCTGTTGCCATTTTTGATATCGAGCAAAAAAGGGCAAAAAAATCGCGTTTCTTGTATGGGAGCCCCCCTTGAATATTTATTTTATTTTGTTTTTAGTATTTGTTGTTATAGCGGCAACAGAAATACATCATCTGTGAAAATTTCAACTGTCTAGCTATCGCGGTTCTTGAGATACAGCCTGGTGACAGACAGACAGACGGACAGACAGCGAAGTCTTAGTAATAGGGTGCCGTTTTTATCCTTTGGGTACGGAACCCTAAAAAAGGTTCAAGCAACTGGGACCGCGGTATCAGTTGGACAGACGTCCCAGTTGCCCGTGTGCTAATAGCATGACACACACTCTTCAATGAAAAGGTGTTTCCTACTTAAAAGGTAACTTCACGAAGACCCTTTATGGAAAATCGGGATATGATACGCCCTTTTCCCATGGAGGTGAGCAGAAACTACGTAACCACATGTCACGCTAGCACATCCCTTAATTATTTTTCTGCGTCTTACACGTTCATATAACTTGGGTAAACGTACATCAGTTTTTTTTATATTGCTGACTAGCTGCGCCCCGCGGTTTCACCCGCGTAAGTGTCGATCCCGTGGTAATATCGGGATAAAAAGCAGCCTATATGTTAATCCAGGGTGTCAGCTACCTCCATACAAAATTTTATCAAAATTGGTCCCGCCGTTTGAGCGTGAAGAAGTAACAAACATATAAACACACACACTCACACACTCACAAACTTTCGCCTTTATAATATTAGTGTGATTGGGCCCGCTCTTGACCTCGATCACGCCTGGTGGAAAGCGATGGATGAAGTCTATGATGGAACGAGCGTGTCCAGAAGATATCTAAGGCACTGGAACTCGCACGCATCGACGAAACACAGCAGGCTGCTTGACACCAGACTCCGATGGGTGCAAACCAGGCGGGCGTTAGCCTTACCACCGCAAGGGAAGAATTGGCCAGTCAAATATGGTGTTGAGTGTGACTGTCCAGGATGCGCCGAGCACTCGGTTCAGTTGAGTAACTGGCGGAACACACTGCGCTACACGAGGAGGCTTCTTCATGCATCCCAAAATGCAGTTTTCAAATAATGATAATTACAAAACATTACACCAATAAAACTGCAGGTAAAACCCACAAAAGTATAATATACATTTGTGGATTTTACCTGCCGAATATTATTCTCGGCAATAAATAGCAATCAATTGGAACAATAACTGCGGGGCAGAAACGAATGTCGTTTCATTTCATTAATATCTGCATTTTATGTATACGCATGAAATATTTTGCTCCATGTTAGCCTTGTGTTCCAGAGAAGGTGGTAGCGTAGCTGCGTAGCAATCAATATAAATAATAAATAGGTATGTAATTGTTCTGATACGGTTTTCTTTTCCTAGGTCATCATCATCTGCCTAGCCTTTTCCCACCTATGTTAGGGTCGCTTTCCAGTGTAACTGGATGCAGCTGAATACCAGTATTTTACATGGAGCGACTGCCTATCTGATCTCCACAACCCAGTTACTGGGTAATACGATACCCCTTGGTAAGACTCGTTGTCAGACTTAAGGGTTTCTGACTAGAAAGAAAGAAAGAAAAAGTATTTATTGCGACTCGTACAGGAAGATCACAAACTAAACTAAACACAGTCAAATAAAAATCCAAGTTATATAAAAAAAAGAAAAAGTAACAAAAGGAAAATAAAACAGAAAGTCCTATACGAGGCCAAAAGGCTCCTATCTCAGCATGATGCTGCGACATTTAAAAAATAAATGTCACAGCGCTGGTATTCTGATAGGGCCCGCTGTGATGTCACGGGCAGTTACAGAAACAGAAATAAATAATTATGTAAAATATTAGCAAATAATAAAATAAATTAATTTTTTTAATCTGCGCCAGACGTAACCTCATTACTTGTCTATGCCTTGCACTCTCTGGTGTGTCTGTGGCATAGCTGTGACAAGTAAATGGACGCAGGCGCACCTTACGGCGAGATTATTAAATACGTTTAAAATAAATTATATATAACGTTACGGCTGTCTAGTGGAGTGGAAAAGTATTACAAGAAATATACAATAAAAGAGGAATGTGGTAGTCAATTAACGGCATGGGTGAATAGGAGAAATAGAAATAAACTAATGATGAGTGTTATCGAGTTACAATTTTTTTAAGAAACAAGTGACAACCTAACAAAACATTGTATAGTGTACGCCAGCAATAACAAATTCGTGTAATGCTGCCGGTAAAAGTATGGAATAAACAGTAAAATTAATTAATTATCGAACATTTACATAATGAACACAAAACAAAAACAAGATACGAAATAATTGCTGTGCCTGCTCAATCAACAAACGTTGTCAAACGCTCGGACTCGGACCACCATTGCTAGCTGCGTGCACATCAAGGGTAGGTTCAAAGTTTGCCATCTTTTTGAAGCTGAAGTAAATACTGTTTAAATTTTAACCTAAAAGTACCAACTGTCTTTATAGCACGAAAAGGAGGTGGCAAGTCGTTCCAGCAACGGGAGGCAGCGAATTTAAAACTACCACGGAACGCAGCAGTTCTATGCGATGAGGCTAACATGAGGTAGGAAGATGCTGAGACTACCCTTAACGACTGTCAATCCACGAATGTCAGCCGGGACTAACGGCTTATCGTGCTTTCCGAGGCACGGAGGGGTCTCGGTATGTGATGATGGTCATCCATCCATAGACCAACCGCGGTTTGAAGGTATAGGTCGAAATAGTTCAGTCAAGTATGTGGGTTCACTTCTGGTTGCGCCTAATGACATCTGTAAACCCTTACAACCAGACTATTCTGTACAAACCACAATGTGAAAATGCATGCTAAATGACCTTGAAGTCTACCGTCATCCTTTCTGATGGTAGGGAATCTAGAGATTAATAGCTCACTTCAAATTCACTTCACCTCAGTTTTCACGCTGATATTATTACAGAGTAGCTGTACAGATATAACTAAATAAAAGAAACGGCGATTTCTGACATCAAAAATATCGTCACCCAGTAAAAACGTTTGGTCAAATTCTTGGCCAAAAAATTAGCATCGCCAACGTGGCAATGCTGCCAGCCTTTTGGGCGCTGTTCCTGTTTACAGCGATGCGGACGAATTTTTTCATATAAATGTACAGACGCCAGCACATCAAGCTACCCGAAACTGTAAAATTTTCCCAATCAACTTTGAACCTTATGCTTTAGCGATAAAGTTAAAAATCTATTAAAGAAATTTAAGAGATTGTAGTAGCTTGATGTGCTGGCGTCTGTACATATTATTATTATTTTAAATATTAGCATAGATTATGTAAATATTATCATGTTATGGATTTAAAATAATCTGTCGGTCAATTTCCGTAATTAACAAGCCCATTTTAAATTAAATAAAAGTTGGAAGCAGGCGGGACCCATTTGAATTTGAAAATATAATAGAAATGGTATGGGTCCCGCCTGCTTCCAACTTTTATTTAATTTAAAATGGGCTTGTTTGTAGCTTTTCAGTTCCGCAGTCGGGTTTTTTTATTTTTTAAATTACTTTTTTTATTTCCAGCTTTTTAGTTTACAAATGTGAAAGATTTCGCAAACGATTTAGTTCTTGGTACGTGTTTTTTACGATTTGTCACTTCGAATTACTTTTAACCATATAAGTTATATATATTTTTGTAATCACCTTTTAAAACCCTTTATTTTGATACCCCACTCGACAGGTTTCGAGAAAAAAAAAATTTTTTTTGAAGACATTGCGCCAAAAATTGGCCATTTTATTTTTTTTTTCAATTTTGATATACCCAGTGTCACTCTCACAATTAAGACGAATCTAACGGCACCTCTCAAGCTGAAATCGATCAAGCCGTTTAGGCTACAGAGCGTGCCAAAGAAATATACATACATACATACATACATACATACATACATACATACATACACTCGAAAAACATAACCCTCCTTCTGACGCAGTCGGGTAAAAACGGTCATAATCTCGTCGCAATCTCATCTCAGTGACCACCGATGTCAAAAACCTGTCAAAAATGTAGGGAAATTAGAGGTACTTTTGACAGATTGAGACTGTGAACGTTCTTTAAATTACCTACAAGAATTGCACCTCAGGTCGCTCCTGCTATATACTCAGCTCTCCGGTGGGTTTCCATCAAAACGGAGAGCAGAGATGTCTCGTCAACCACCAATAGTTTATTTGTATTGCATTAATAATAGGTGGACTTCCCATTCCTCTTCTGTATAAGCTGTTGCAGCCTCAAAAGCCGTATTTCTATAAAATTCAAACATTTCCGCTTAAAACCCTGGCAAAAGATATATGAAACATCGCGGTATCTACAACGCCATATGCGAACAACGCGTCATACTGACGTCACGCAAAATCCTGCATCTCGCAAGCAGAGTTTACCGCGCAACTAGCATAGATACAACAGCCCGACATCAATCATCGGGCAATTGCCAGAAAGACACAACACCCGTCTGGTCGGAGGATCCTCCCTTTTCTATAGAGTATGAGTGAACTTTACACCCTGTTCCTCATACCTCTATAATGTTATTGAATTTCAGGTGTCAGACGTGCGTGTATTACCTACATGCTACACGTGAATGTCAAAGGTAATTTTTAGGGTTCCGTACCCAAAGGGTAAAAACGGGACCCTATTACTAAGACTTCGCTGTCTGTCCGTCGGTCCGTCTGTCCGTCTGTCTGTCACCAGGCTGTATCTCAAGAACCGCGATAGCTAGACAGTTGAAATTTTCACAAGTTATGTATTTCTGTTGCCGCTATAACAACAAATACTAAAAACAAAATAAAATGAATATTTAAGGGGGCTCCCATACAACAAACGTGTTTTTTTCGGCGTTTTCGCCTTGTGGTACGGAACCCTTCGTGTGCGAGTCCGACTCGCACTTGGCCAGTTTTTAAAATATTAAACTAGCTAACCCTGACGAACTTCGTATCGCCACAAAATCAATCAGAACAACTGTATAAGAAAACGAATTATCTTCATAATTCTTTTATGAGAATTTTTCCCATTCTTTAATAGTTATTCTGCTATTCGGGGCGAAAACAAATCCAACAAATCAGAGATCATATAAATCGGTCGAGCGGTTCTTGAGTTATAAATGGTGTAACTAACGCGACTTTGTTTTATTTCTATGCTATACTTGCTGGCCCTACGAGGAGAGGGGCCGGTGGCTAAATAATATCAGGTTAAGCTACGTTTACCGCGGTTGGTCTGTGGATGTCTGTGTGACCTTCTTTACATACCAAGGCCCCTCCGTGCCCCGGAAAGCACGTTAACTCGTTGGTCCCTGCTGTCATTCGTGGATCTTTGACAGTCGTTTCGGATAGTCAGAAGCCCGAAAGTCTGATAACCAGTCTTAGCAAGGGGTATCGTATTATCCAGTAACTGGGTTGTGGAGGTCAGATAGGGAAAGTGGATGTACTCATGGGGAACATACTTTGTGTAAGAAGGTACTACTCTAAACCACAACATTACAGAAATAAAGTATTAAAAAGTGGTCAAGTGCGAGTCGGGCTCGCACATGAAGGATTCCGTAACAGAAGGCAAAAACTCCGAAAACTAAAAAACACTAAACGAAACTAAATAAAACTTTTTTTTATTATCTTTATTTTATTATAATAATATATTGCGGCGGATTTGATAGCGGCAATGGGAATACACACTCAGTGAAAATTTCAACTGTTTAGCTATTACGATTCATGAGATACAGCCTGCTGACAGACAGACGGACGGACAGCGGAGGCTTAGTAATAGGGTTCCTACAAGTATATCTATACCAATTATTAATTAAATCGTGTGTCATGTCTGCCTGTATAACGGCAATATTTTCCTGACGCAACAGATTTTAATATGGTTTCCAAGGTCATTTAGAGAATTTGTTCAGAAAAGTTTATGTGTAGGTATAATACTTAACTTAGATATAATGAGGAAACCTTTATGTTTCGTCAAGTCGTAAAAACCGTGCGAAGCCGGGGCTCCCACGCTAGTATGTGATTGACACATGATTAACATGAGGTTTATTGCTTACATTTTACGGCTTCCAAGGCCCAGATTTTTCGTAAAGACGTGGTATTAAGCTTAACCTTTTAAAAAGTGCTGATATGCTTTACGTGCCTCTGTTTTGACAGCATTAAAAAATTGACAAAATCATCACACATGTTGTTGAGCCACTTAAAAGGTTTCCGTATCATGTTTAAAAATAGCAAAAAGGGGTGTTCAACGTTTTAACCCTAAGTGGAAGTCGTTAGAAGCAACTTAATGGATTAAATCGAGTAAGAATCAACCCTCTTGTAAGCTGTATACCGATCAGGATCAAGTAGCTGTGGCAATTGCAGAATTATTTCTGTAAAATGTTGTGTTTCAGTTCGGAACGGGGTTTGTGTCCGTGTGAACTAGGCGCTGTGCGTGTAACCAGCGTCTAACTGCTCATCACTGATACTATCTCTGTCGGACACAAAGTCAGGTGAAACAGCGTGCTTTTTGGTCATGCTCACCAGTGAGTACGAGCTCGCGACTAGTTCGAACCTAAAACTGTAATATTCAAGAGCTGATCACTATGGCAACTGATAAGGGCACATACACAAACACCGTATGGATTATCTACGGAAACAGCCGGCTCCACACGAACCATAAACACTAAACCTACACCTTGAAAGGAATTATGGTGTGGCGCAAGATGAAAGTGATCAAACAAAGGACTTCTGTTGTGGATTCTATTTTGTCCCTACATTGGTTAGTTTTGCATAAATAACCTAAAGGGCTTAGACTAGCTCGGGCCTGCAGGCGGAGTTAGTGCGTGTTCCACGCGCGCCTCAAAGAGATGTTAGCATCAAGGAGGGGCCCCAAGGGGGGGTGCCCTTAGGGCCGAAGCCTGATGTCGTGCGGTGTCCCACAGGGATCGGTCCTGGGGCCGCCTCTGTGGAACATCGGGTACGACTGGGTGCTGCGCGCCGACCTCCCTGATGGCGTCAGCGTGGTTTGCTACGCTGACGACACGCTGATCCTGGCGCAGGGGAGGTCGCATAAGGCGGCGGCCGACGCGATGACACGCGGGGTTGCGATAGTCGTGGAGAGGATCCGGCAGTTGGGTCTCGAGGTGGCATTGT
The DNA here is from genome assembly GCA_916614155.1 of Mesoligia furuncula. Taxonomy (NCBI): domain Eukaryota; kingdom Metazoa; phylum Arthropoda; class Insecta; order Lepidoptera; family Noctuidae; genus Mesoligia; species Mesoligia furuncula. Next base: position 25,048,254 of record OU744802.1, on the reverse strand, counting down.
ACAAGTCCGAGGCCATGTCGTTTCATGGGCCCCGGAACGCGCCGCCATCGGGATCCCAACTAACGGTAGGAGGGTTCACATCGGCGTCGGGATGACGATGAAATACCTGGGTCTCGTCCTCGACAGCCGGTGGAACTTCGTGGAGCATTTCCGACGTTTGGCCCCCAAACTGGAACGGGCCGGGGCCGCCTTCAAGCGGCTCTTGCCCAACCTGGGGGGGCCAAACGCCTCCTGCCGGAGGCTTTACGCGGGGGTCGTGCGGTCCATGGCCATATACGGGGCCCCGGTGTGGGCGCGTTCACTGCAGCGGCGAGCCGCCCACTACCTGAACGCGCCCCAGAAGGTGGTAGCCATAAGGGCTATCTGGGGCTACCGCACGATCTCTGGCGAGGCGGCAAGCCTCCTTGCCGGACTGCCGCCATGGGATCTGGAGGCGATGGTACTCGCGCGCCTGAAGGAGGTGGCGGAACGGCTCAGGGAGAGAGCCTCCCGTCCCAGCCGCCGCGGGAGACGCTCCGGGCGTCGGGAGCCGCGTGACGACTCCCGGCCACCGTAGGCGCGGGCCTGCGGGCGGAGAGTAATGGGTAGCTCACCGCCCGATCAGGACCAGGCCCGTGCCGGACGGCGCGTACGTGTTCCACGCGCGCCTCAATGAGATGTCAGCATCGAGGAGGGGCCCCTTAGGGCCGAAGCCTGCCGGGTCAGCGGGATTGTCCGAAAGGGTTACCGCTGGCCCGGAACATAAAGGGCTAAGGAAGGAACACGGGTGGGTTTTAGTCAGTAAGAGTCTGACACTCCCTTCCGCTCCACCCAGAGCGGGAGGAGTCATTTGATGATTTCCCATCCTCAACAAAAAAAAAAAAAAAAAGGGCCGAAGCCTGCCGGGTCAGCGGGATTGTCCGAAAGGGTATTAGGGTATTTTTTTTTTTTAATACTTCAAGCACATAAATGTACAGAGGCGGACTTAATGCCATAGGCATTTTCTACCAGTCAACCATTAAGTGATGCAGAGACAAACAGTGGTAGGTGCAATCAAGAACATTGAGGAAAAAAAAACCTATCAAAACTATCATCATCATCATTCATCATCATTTCAGCCGAAAGACGTCCACTGCTGGACATAGGCCTCCCCCAAGGGGGGGGTGTTGCCATAATCGCCACGCTTGGCAGGCGGGTTGGCGATCGCAGTATATGTATGGTGGTGGAATGCAAAGAGAACGCTGCTGCCCATTCTCCGGTACGACCCTTAGTCGCCTTTTACGACACCCACGGGAACTATGGGGTGGTGCTATTCTTTAAGTCCGGCACCACACAGACAAATCAAAACTATGAATATAATATATACCTAATTACATATAAATATAAACACCGGGTTACCGCTGGCCCGGAACATAAAGGGCTAAGGAAGGAACACGGGTGGGTTTTAGTCAGTAAGAATCTGACACTTCCTTCCGCTCCACCCAGAGCGGGAGGAGTCATTTGTTGACTTCCCATCCGCAAAAAAAAAAACAAGGCTTAGAATAGTGGCAATTGCTTTCGTATATTGATAACGTCTTTTAAGGTGAATGCGCAGTGGTAGACCGCGAAATTCAAATTTTCTTACGTTTTTGCAATTTGCAGACCAGTGTCAGGTTGTATCTTGATCAAAATATACAGAATATAGATATGTATTTACAGAATTATACTTATTATAATCATTAAAATATCTCTTTAAGTTAGATTTTTACTATAAGCACTGTTCCTTAAGAGATTTGTTCATAAGGTACAAATCTAACTTAGAAAGATGTATTAATGATTCTAATGATTATAATTCTGTAAATACGTAGCTGTTCAAGATACCACCGGACCGGAACCGGTGTTTTATATGATACATATATATCGTATCATATTAGACAAGCTTAGAAACTAGCTTGTGTGTCTGCACTAGGAATACCTGTAGGTATATCACCAATGCTTAATGCTTGCATGGTAGGTGTATTTCCATAAAAACTTAAGTAGAGAGCGACCATTTATACACCCAACATCTTTCTCTCATAACTTGTACCACAAACCTCCACTTTGAAGAGTTAAGCTCTCCAGGGGGCAGGATTTGTGGAGGAAAAACTTTGTCCATTAAGACTGGCCACTGGTCATCAGTTTGTGTAGGTTTTTTTACTTGTTTCTTTGCTCTATACTTAACATGCTACTTACTTATGCTGGCTTGGTCTCAAGTGTGAGCTGTCAGAGAGACAAGTGATTTGTTGAATGGGAAGTGAAGTAAGGTCGGTGAAATGTGTGAGTGGACTTTTCAACTTAGTAGTAGTAAGTATAAACCACTGCAAGAATTACGTAAATTAGTTACTTCCTTTGAGTATTAAACCAACCGGAGACGCCACGAAGTACTAATATCTATTCAAATAAGTCTGTCATTTTCATCGCGGGGGACGAGGGAACGCAATAATACACTAATGCAATTCGATCGCGTTGTTACGCACGCACACAAAACAAAAATCAAACACAAGCATAAACTATACGCACACATGTATACAACCGCTATGACCGGCGGTCTCGTACCTTTGGCAGCGGGGATCGCCTGACAATGGCGCCTCCAGTTGGTTTAATACTCAAAGGTTACTTCCGTTTGGTTACGACTTAATAGCGTTTACGCCGGACGGCATTTCATACAAACTTTCAAGCCCTTATTTTTCGAAATGAATGAACCGATTTTAATGAAACTTCATACGCATAAGCAAGATACAAAGGTCTAAAAAGTTAGTAGAAAACATTTTCGAAATGTCTTATTTAAAAAAAGATAACTGGTAATCTCTGTTTCTATGGAAAATTTAAAATCGGTCTAATTTGGCTGTAACACTATTTTTTGAAAATGTTTTCTACGAACTTTTTAGACCTTTGTATGCTGCTTATGCGTATGAAGTTTCATTAAAATCGGTTCATTCATTTCTAAAAATAAGGACTTGAAAATTTGTATGAAATGCCGTTCGGCGTAAACGCTCTTAAAGGAAAAAACTTTTTTACAATAGAGGACTGTTATTGTTAAAACATATTTATTTATTGATACCATATTGTAAAGAAGATGTTACAAAAGGTTTAAAGCTAGGTACAAAAATATGGACCCATATGGACCCAAAAAATACGGGCACAGAAAAAGGTTTAAATTAAAACTTGTTTGTTTTTAAGTGAAAACTTCTTTACGCGCGTTGGGCATTTTTTGAGATGAGAAAAAACCATTGAACTCGCGCCACTGTTACCGTAAGCGACACCGCGCGTGTTTTGTTTTAAAGACGATTAAAAAAATACTCGCTTCGGATGTGTTCGGCTGTACTCGGGATGTACTCGGTTTTAATGTAGGTATATCCGATATGTCAGTGAGTGATTGCAAAGTAATTCTGTTTGTGTTTTGTTTTCACTTCTGTCGGCACTCCCGAAGTGCCACTGTTTTTTATTTATAAAAAAACAGAATTGAAACTAAGTACTTACCGCTAATAAAAAAAAAACAAAAATAATCTAGGTATTCAAATTAATTTAACAATAACATCAGGACAGAAAAAATATCTAATCAGAAAGGTTGGAAGCCTTTGAGTATTAAACCAACCGGAGACGCCACGAGTACTAATATCTATGCAAATAAGTCTGTCACTTTCATCGCGGGGGACGAGGGAACGCAATAATACACTAATGCAATTCGATCGCGTTGTTACGCACGCACACAAACCAAAAAACAAACACAAGCATAAACTATACGCTCACATGTATATAACCGCTATGACCGGCGGTCTCGTACCTTTGGCAGCGGGGATCGCCTGACAATGGCGCCTCCAGTTGGTTTAATAGGTACTCAAAGTTGGAAGCGGACAAATTGCCCAAAGTGCGCCAAAAGCACTTAGCACTAATACAAACAAGGATACTCATTTCTTTGATTCCTATCACTTGTAATTAAAGAAACAATTCTTTTTTTTTCAAAATTTTCTATTATCAAATTATATATCAAACCCAATATACAATTTTTCGTAACCGACTATTAAAACTCGATAACATAAAAACTTTTTACAAAAAAAAACAACCGACTTCCAAAAAACACTACAAAATGAAAAATAACTTAAATTTCGGAAGTCGGTGTCTTTGGACCTGTATTTTAGTTTTTTGCCACCGACTTCCGAAATTTAAGTTATTTTTCATTTTGTAGTGTTTTTTGGAAGTCGGTTGTTTTTTTTGTAAAAAGTTTTTATTTTTCACTTTTTAGTGGGTCAGTTTGTAATTTATCTAAGTTACAATAGCATTATGTTAACAGCTCATCACCTTTTACAAAATATTGCTTTTCCCGATGTAGGGACGTTAATTGTTGAGGAGTTCTCCTAATAAGAACCAGGAGAACTGGAGCTCAGAAGTGACCATTAGCTCCACTTCACCATACGCATTGTGACGAGCATAAATTGAGAGCAAATGCACGAGTTACTATAAAAAATATCCAAATCACTATAGGTGTGCCTATAAAATTTGAGGGTTTCCCTCGATTTCCATGAGATCCCTTCAAATAATTCCGACTTGGTGACAATGGGACCACCTCGAGACCACACCCTTTCAAACAAAAAAAAAAATTTTGGACTCGGTCCAATCGTCTTCAAGTAATCGGTGAACATACATTAAAAAAAACATATATATAAAGTCGAACATATAACGTTTGTACTTTTTCTGATGCTCCTGGCTTCAGCATCAGGTCTCTATGTACTTCGGTGTTCCTCATTAACAGTACGTTTGTCCACACATCGAGCCCTTTTCAATGAGCCTAAACACGATATATCTGCTGTTAGTTGTCGAGGAGTTAGGTACTCTGCAGACTATCCTGACTGCAGCATCAGGTCATGACTTGATGATCATGAGACCAAATGTGGCAAATGCCCTATCAAACATCAAAACAATTTACTAAAACAGTCCTTGCCTGTTCGAATAACTTCTTACAGTTAAGGAGTTGTACCTTCCATCATCAGCCCAGCTACCTGAGATGGTGACAACCATACGCAAATACACAAGACACTTCATAAAATATGCGAAAAACAATAAGTGAGCCTATAAAATTTTAAGTTTGCCCTCGATTTCTCTAAGATCCCATCATCAGATCCTAACTTGGTGACAATGGGACCACCTCAGAACTATCTACTTTCGAACAAAAAAAGAATTTTGAAAATCCGTCGATAATTGGCGGAGTATTCGATGAACAAACATACAAAAAAATAAAAATAAAAAAAACATACAAACATCCGAACATAGTACCTCCTCCTTTTTGTGAAGTCGGTAAAAATAGGCTCTCATTTAATTTCCAAAATCCAAGCCTAAAACTTCAGTACGAATAATTAATTCATGTACGTACTTTATGGTATGAAAGTCACTAACAGGTCCACTCAAAGATAATTAATTTAGCCAGCAGTAACGTTTGTGTGTAAACTGAATATTTATTAAGTGTAACCGTTTCGGGCTTGACTCATTACCTCATTAGTTCTGATAGGGTCCGCATAAAATGGGAAGCTGCAGGACAAAGGGTTAAAATTAAAAACGGGGTACAAATTTTCGTTGTCTAGCTAAAATTAAACGTGGCTTTTTTTGGGAAATTATGAATTTAAATCTAGTTTCGGTTTGTGAATTCCCAGCTTTGTAATGTTTGGGTTTTTAAATGCTGTTTCAAAATACGTGGAAAATTGGAATTTCCTGCATATCGTAAGCAGTAATAAAATCAGAAGGTTACTTCGTTTCTTCTATACTAATATTACGTATAAAGAGGGAAAGTTTGTAAGTTTGTATGTACCTAGGGGGTAATCTCTGGAACTACCAGTCTTGAAAAAATATATGTTTGTATTTGATAGTCCAATTCTTGACGAAGGCTATAGGCTATTTAACATCACTCTATGGCCCTTAGGAGCCAAGCAAAAAGAAAAAAAAGTCAGAAAGAACGCTACGCAAAAACGAAGTAATGGCGGCGGACAGGCGACGAGATGCGACGGGGTGGGTCGGGGGAGCAAGAAATTTCACGCGGACGAAGTCGCGGATAAAAGCTAGTCAAATATAATTATGTAAGTAATGTATACAAAATACTTTTTACAAAAAAAAAACAACCGACTTCCAAAAAAAAAACACTACAAATTGAAAAATAACTTTAATTTCGGAAGTCGGTGTCGGTGATGGTTCCGCATTTTCGTTCATAGACACCGACTTCCGAAATTAAAGTTATTTTTCAATTTGTAGTGTTTTTTTTTGGAAGTCAGTTGTTTTTTTTTTGTAAAAAGTTTTTATTTTTCAGTTTTTAGTGGGTCCGTTTGTAATTTATCTAAGTTACAATAGCCTAATGTCAACTGCTCATCACTTGTTACAAAATATTGCTTTTCCCGATGCTGTGACGTTAATTGTTGAGAAGTTCTCCTGGTAAGAACCAGGAGAGCTCCTCAACAACCACTCACCATACGCTCTGTCGAGCATAAATTGCGTGGCAACCATATTAAAGTAATCGAATCGCAACCCGTGAAATTTATGTCACTCAGTAGTTCCAATGGCCATCTGTGGTCTTCTTCATCAGCTCCACTTTACCAAATGATGATTTCCGAGAGCAAATGCTCAAGTTATTTTAAAAAAAAACCCAAATCGTTATAGCTTTGCCTATAAAATTTTAGGGTTTCCCTTGATTTCCATGGGATCCTCTCATCAGATTCCAACTTGATGATAATGGGACCACCTCGAGAGTATACCCTTTTAAACAAAAAAAGAATTTTGAAAATCGGTACACAATTGGCGGAGTAATCGCGTAACAAACACACAAAAAAAAAAAAATACCGTCGAATTGAGAACCTCCTCCTTTTTGGAAGTCGGTTAAAAATATTGTAAAACATTTTTAAAGAGAAAATGTGGAGTTTCTTTACTATTCATCTCCTTACAACCTTTTAGAAGATGAAACTAGAATCAATTGAATTTTCTTGTAAATGTTGACGATCAGAAGTGCCTCTTTATGCGCTTATTTGAAATAAATGATTGATTTATGACTTTGTTTAGCAAACTGTAAAGTTTTCTAAGCAAAATGCAAAATAGCCTCTTCTTATAGAAAGTAGGAATCTACATCGATCACAATGCTTTCGGGTCGGCTATCCCAGACAATACAAACCGTTATTTATATTTTCATTTTATTTCGTCTGGGTAAGCAAAGGTATTTTATCGAGTTCCAGTCACCGTAACAAATTCTCAACATTCAATATATCTTCGCCGCGCCACTAGGTCGTAACATGATATAAGATAAATCGATCGTCGAAATCAAACGCAGAAGTGGTTTAATGCTGTAGTTTGTAGTAATACACCAGAAGGCCAATTTTCGTAATTTAAAACGTTAAAAATCTAGTCGCCATCCCATCTCGGTGACAAACAAATGTCAAAAACTTGTCAAAATGAAATTAGGGGTATTTTTGACAGATTGAGAGTGAGATCTGACTGCGAACGATCTTAAAATTAGGAGAATTGCCCCTCTGAATATTCACACACGTATTTAGAACTTTTATTTAGAGAACAAGTAGTAGAAAAAATTTGACGTTATTTGCTAATAAATTTTGTGAGCTTACTCTTAAATTTCTGTCACTACATCTTCTAAGATGTAGTGACAGAAATTTAAGAGTAAGCTTAGACGGTTTAATCACGTTGAGAGAATAAATGAAAGGCTACTTACAAAAGGTATTATTTACAAGACAGATGTGAGTGGAAACGCCGGAGGACAAAAATAGTGTCCTTATTGGTGACGTTATTGAGAAACGTCAGGTGTGCTTACAACCGGCGTGCCTGTTTGTCTAGACGTGTGAGCGTAAACGAAGCAAAAGTAGTATGTGAGGATCGTGACAGGTGGCGTCCAGAGGGCTTGAGTTTATCTATGTAATAATAATAACTTCAATGACAGCCAATGGACTAATAGCCAAGAGCCTCGACCAACACCTGAGGAAGCTCTCGTTGGGCAGCTGGATCAAGGGCTTGATCCAGAAAGCGGTACTTCTGGACACGGCCTGCATTATTAGGAGGCTCCTCTCTCTGGAGCCCTGACCGCCGGTAGCTTGGACCCTGTTCCCGATACCGGTGGGCTACTATTTTTTATATTTTTAAATGTTTTTATATTTTTTACCCGACTGCGTCAGAAGGAGGGTTATGTTTTTTATACTAATATTTAAAAATATAATTTACATGTATTCGGTTTAATAAAGGAAATAACAACTTTATTTCCAATTTTACAATTTGCCCATGGCAATAAGTTAATTCTATGACATTATTCTTTTAAAATTGCATAAATCACTGATTACTCCACTTGCACCCAAGCTAAGATTAAACTTGTGTTATAGGTGCCAGGTCTCTGTGTATTTTGGTAAGTAATCCCATTGACGAAAATCACATAGAGCTTGAGATCTGTCATATCAGCTATCGATCCGAGGCTGTGGTCTGATTGAAAGATAAAAGGCACGGTATGGTTACCGCCCAACACTCCATATTGATCTTATCCAGCCATTTTTTTCAAGTAAACTTATTCCTCATTTCGGCGTTGAAAAAATAATATAGCAGATATACAATATCCAGATTTGAAAACGTCAGAACTCGTCACCTGTAAACACAAGTGTTTTCCTAAATCCTTGTTAACTTCTAGCTTTGGCAGTTTTATGTTTAGCTCATGCAAATACTGCCACATGTTATCTAACAAGAGTATCCCAGCGTGTGTGTAGTCTAATTGAGTAACATCACTGGTTTTACCCGTAATACGTGCCAGGACTGTTGATCTGAAGACCAATGCTTGAAAAATTCATACTTAAACAGTCTGTTACCAGCGTCTGAAGGACTTTTTTATATTCCACGTTTTTGTCTAACCAAAATAACAATAAATTGGAAGAATACTCTTCGTATTCTATTAAGTAAGTTTGTCATGGATTTCATTTACTTTTTTTTGGACTTAATTATTTATTAAATCACAACATCATGCCCGTATCCCAAAGCAAAGGGCTAGACACAGGGGGTCTTAGAAAGGTTATCAATGGCTTCTTATGAGTGCGGTATTCAATTTCATGTTGCCCGGTGTTTCGCCAAAACGGTACACTATTAGTATTTCTATATTCATGTGCGTATATTCAAATCTTGAAAGCGCTTTCAAAAGCAACAAGTCTAAAAGCTAAAGTTACATCGTTAAAATGTGACGGAAGAAAAAATCCCAAAGAAATATTTTAAGTGGTAACCCTTGCTGTAACTATGAACTCTGCAAGTTATCATTTAAAGCCTTGAGGGCCACCCCTCGCCAAGTAAGGGGACGGAATTATTCCTAATTTGTGAGGGTATTTTTGAAAAATTTCTGCCAAAATTATTGCCGGCAGAAATTTTTCAAAAATACCCTCAAGGTCGAAGGAAACGGTGTTTGTTTTGTCTTGGACGAAAGGTTTCTTTCTGTAAGGAATGTTTTTACTTTTTGGGATTACTTGTGATTATTACAAACCACTTAAGTTGGCAATTTATTTTCATGACGTGGAAGACTACGGTTTATTCGCCATGTGTAGGCACGGTCGTCAGTATTGTATGGATCACTATGGAAGCTTGTTGCCGGACCCGTTTTTTCAACGGCGCGGTTTATACGCCATACCGTAAAGAAACCGTGTCTTATACAATGGGCATATATTTTTTGGCAGATCTGTCATACAAAATCTGTCAAAAAATCACAATGGCGAGACCATTGAAAGAAAGAAAGAAAAAAAGTTTATTTGGACACAGTTCGTGAAATACAAAATAGAAAAATAAAAATAATGTTTCAAAAACAATAGGTATCTAGTGTATGCCTCACGACTGCGCCAAAAGGTTCATTTCAGCATTAATGCCGGACAGATGCTGTCTGACGCTGGTTTTCTAATATTTTTTTTTTTAATATGTCAACACTTTGCCAAGTGTAAAAAAATCGCAATTGTAAGTTGCCACTTTGTAAGTGGCAACTTACAATTGCGATTTTTTTGTGAAATAACGTATGCAACGTTGAAATACGACACTTTACACAGACCTATGGGTTCGAAAATACTTTGTTCGTTATAACATAAAATTTCATTCAAAACTAAAGGAGAAAATCGTCTTTGCATAAAGCCGAGTGTATACGTACTTTTGCTCGTGACTGTACACACAGTTTCAACATACCTAATACCTACATACTTTTTAGGGTTCCGTACCCAAAGGGTAAAAACGAGACCCTATTACTAAGACTCAATTGTCTGTCTGTCTGTCACCAGGCGGTATCTCATGAACCGTAATAACTAGACAGTTGAAATTTTCACGATGATGTATTTCTGTTGCCGCTATAACAGCAAATAATAAAAATAAAATAAAGTTAAAATTTAAAGGGGTACAAAAGAAACGTTTTTTTTTCGGCGTTTTATGCCTTGTGGTACGGGAACACTTCGTATGCAAGTCCGACTTGCACTTGGCCGGTTTTTATACTTATACCTAAATAAACATTGCAACGCATATAAATAAGTAGACTGGTACGTTTCCTCATTTCTGATTAGATCACGCAGCGAAACTTCGAGCAAGGCCTCCTTATCAGGCCCGCATTGTAAGCGCCACTCCACTTCCACTTCCACTCTTTAACGCATTGTCTCTCTTTAAGTCATTGCTAAGGTATGCCTGGGGAAATCCATCTAACATAAGATCACGCCTGCATTTCTAGAAGGGTTATGCAGAGGTGTTCCATAGTGAACCCACATTTCGCCAGTTATGTTCTTGATCCAAGTTGTAAAAGGGGGCGAACCCAAAAATAAAACCCATAACAAAACCTCTACAAGCAAACTACAAGCGAAAAATCTTAAAATGCAAAGATTACAAACAAACACTTAATAACCAGAACACGTATTAAAACACAGACTAAAATAATTACTAAAGAAAATCTGCCACACGGAACTAAACGAAAGTAACACTAATTAATTAAAGAACTTGCTAGTTAGGTAACAAACAAACACGAGGACTCAAAAACACGAGTCGCATACAGAGCGGGAAACTGACAAAACTTTGGAATCCACATCCGTATTGCTGGCGGAAATATGGGGCTAGGAGATTAGCGAGATTAGTTGGAGAAGATAAGAGATTAAAAGAAAGCATATCCGGATTATGAAAGGATTATTCCGGCCATCTTCCAACATAAAAAAAATCTTTTAATTTCCTTTTATACCTATTTGGAACCGCTCCCGCTATGATCCGCTCGTCAAGTAAGGGCGCAGCTTCGAAAATGTTCTAGAAGCCGTGTGAGAAATAGACGACGCGCACCCGTCTTTGACTTTGGCCGTGTGACGTCCGCCAACTGGGCTGCGCACCGAAAAGGGATTCTTTGTAAAACAATTTAGAAAACTTTATCTTCGCCCTGAACCCCTATTGTTTTGATATATATTTATGTTACTAGAAATAAAGCAGTTATAGAACATACGTGTGTATGTTAAACGTTCAATTTTGATGTAATAAGCCTCACTGCTTGATTGGCTGATATGAGGTACACATGCGCATTTTCACAAAGCCAACGCCAGACATTTTGATCGCTTGTACTAAGACATTCCAAGACGGGATAGCAAAGTGCAAAATATAAACAATATATCTCGTCGTGTGCGGAAGATACCTCCAGCGCATCTGGCGCCGGGATTAGAAAAGACCAGGCATTATTTGTCAACATCATTTGCACGAAACTAATAGTACTAACAGCCACGTAGTCTACCGTGTGGTAGGTTAACACTCGCCCACTTCCTCTCGAAATAAAAAGCTTAAAGAATAGCACCACCCCATACTTACCGTGGGTGTCGTAAAAGGCGACTAAGGGTCGTACCGGAGAATGGGCAGCAGCGTTCTCTATGCATTCCACCACCATACTATACTGCGATCGCCAACCCGCCTGCCAAGCGTGGCGATTATGGCAAACCTCCCCCTTTGGGGGAGGCCTATGTCCAGCAGTGGACGTCTTTCGGCTGAAATGATGATGATGATGATGACTTCCTCTCGAAGAGAGGAGGCCTGTGTTCCAGGAGTGGGAACAATATAGGCTGATTCTGATATTAGGTTGTTAGACAAGTGTATGCTTGTATAATTAGTTAGTGTAATTTAATGTATTGAAAAATAAAGGAAAAAAAATAGTACTGATAATAGCTCGCCCCTATTACATTTTTTTTTTGGTGCGCGGTGTATATCCTCCTGGAGTTCCTTCATCGTGGGGGTGACAGAGGCGCATGCTGGACTCTTACCGGCTAAAACCACCGCGGTCTTCCAACTCTGCCTATGGCCGGGGGTGCGGGATTCGCATAAGCATTCACCGCTCCCAACCCCTATTATGGTAAGGAATCATCTAGAATTATTATAGATTCGCGTTTATTAGATTTAATGCAAACGGCCGTCTTGTAGTGTGTAGGTATGATAATGTTTCCTCACTCCCCGCATAATAGGTATCGGGGCACCTCTCTCTCGCAGACACTGGCCGGCCGTTGCGAGCTCTTGAACTGTTAGATTTTATGTATAAATTAGTTTCATAGAAAAAAATAATAAGGAAATTATAAAATGTGTTCTCACCAAGCCCTAAAAACAATAATAATCTTGCGGTAAACCTTTTACATGGTTTAACGATGTAATCTCTTCAAGATACACGTTTTAAATAGCGATTTAGTGTCCCGTTTATGATTTTTTTTTATAGAGCTAATTATTTTAATTCACGTTTCTATCTTCACACACCGCTTGACAATATGTTCAACTAGCTGCGCCCCGCGGTTTCACCCGCGTAAATGTCGATTCCGTGGGAATATTGGGATAAAAAGTAGCCTATATGTTAATCCAGGGTGTCAGCTACCTCCATACCAAATTTTAGCAAAATTGGTCCAGCCGTATGAGCGTGAAGAAGTAACAAACATATAATAAACATACACACACACCCCCACACACTCACAAACTTTCGCCTTTATAATATTAGTTTGATTTTCCTAAAATATATTTCTATTTGCGCAAAATTAATATTTTGCTAGATTTACGGAGGTTTAAAAAGTTAAAAAGTCCTACAACCTCGCTTTAATTGCATTATTCTTAGGTACTAAGCTTAAACAAACAGTAAGTTGGTATGATTAACTGGCTTTTTTTTTTTTTTTGTGGATGGGAAATCATCAAATGACTCCTCCCGCTCTGGGTGGAGCGGAAGGGAGTGTCAGACTCTTACTGACTAAAACCCACCCGTGTTCCTTCCTTAGCCCTTTATGTTCCGGGCCAGCGGTAACCCTTTCGGACAATCCCGCTGACCCGGCAGGCTTCGGCCCTAAGGGGCCCCTCCTCGATGCTGACATCTCTTTGAGGCGCGCGTGGAACACGTACGCGCCGTCCGGCACGGGCCTGGTCCTGATCGGGCGGTGAGCTACCCATTACTCTCCGCCAGCAGGCCCGCGCCTACGGTGGCCGGGAGTCGTCACGCGGCTCCCGACGCCCTGAGCGTCTCCCGCGGCGGCTGGGATGGGAGGCTCTCTCCCTGAGCCGTTCTGCCACCTCCTTCGCTAGCATGACTGCTTCGCAGAAGGAGGTGACTGCCTCCCACTCCCTCTCGCCCCGGACCATGGCTTGCACCAGGGCCGGACGCGAGAGGTCGCCGTCGCTGCCAATCGCCTCTACGAGGACACGGCGGTGCTCCGCCCAAGCGGGGCAGACCTCCACCGTGTGCTCCACCGTGTCCTCTGGGCGATCCTGACAATGGTGACACCCGGGCGTTTCCTCCCGCCTGATGATGTGCAGGAACCTCCCGAAACTTCCGTGTCCGGTGAGGACCTGCGTCAGGCGGTAGGTGAGGGCGCCGTGGCGCCTCTCTAGCCACTCCTCAAAGAGGGGTCTTATCGCCGCTATCGCGGCGTGCCCTACGCTGGGTTGCGACAGTCGCTCTTTCCATGCCGCCATGAGATCGGATAAGCCTTATGGCTACCACCTTCTGGGGACTGACTGGGAATGAATATTAGCACGATCCATCTGAAGTTTCCCGCCAAAACTCGTAAGTTCACTTCTATAATACTCCAGATAGACGAGGGGCTTTAAAACCAGCGGGAATCATGAAAATATTACCGACTAGCTTCCGCCCGCGGCTTCGCCCGCGAGGTATGTTGATAAAAACTATCCTATGTCTTTCGCCCGGGATGCAATCTATCTCTCTGCCAAAGGAGGTCAGCAAAAGCCCATACAACTTTGCCCAAACATGTACCTCGAGGTATACGTGCACCAAATCGTAGAGAAAAAATAGAGGAATTCGAAAATAATTGTGTATTTATCCAAAAATAATTTAAAACTACATAATAAATTATTTAAAATTTTAATAACCAGTAACACAATTAAATCATGTGGCAACTTTGCATGTACGAGTTGACATTAAGAGTATACGTGTTCTGTGGACATCACATTATTTCGTGGGTAAATGTTATTCCGTTCGTTTCTGCATAGACTAATATATAAATATAAATAGTGATAAATATAGATAGTGATAGCCGACATATTGCTGTGATTGAAAGCCCACCATTAAATGAAACATCAAATTGTGTATGGTGTCAACAATCCCTTGCTGGTATCCATACTCATTCTTTGCCTCAAGGACCTGAAAGTGATGAAATAGCATTTCTAATATTACCTATTAATATGAATAGATGAAGAGCACATTTTCATATTATTGATGCAGGTGTAACACTTTTGGAAGAGTTCCCAATGATGACATTGTCAGACTTAATATTGTTTGCACTGGGAACTTATCAAATTAAGCAGGCCCGGTCATATTAAGAAGACTTAATATTGTTTGCACTGGGAACTTATCAAATTAAGCAGGCCCGGTCATATTATGGGGAACACATTAGAGAAAATGGATCTTTTTTAATTGAAATCTGTGATGCCGAGCAAATCCATATACCAATTAAAAGTGCACAGGAAGTAAAACTAATAAGGGGACGAATAAAATCAAGACATACAGGGTCTAAAATATATTATACCTACATTTTATTAAATATAGCTCATACCAATTGGAAGCACAGAATCCACAGCTACTACTGTAGCAGCAATGTTGGCAAATGAACAGTGGATTGCTGTGCTCACATTATGACAATTATTTGGTAGGTATATGGTTTGGGCTCGGCATCAAGAAAATATAACAGCACCTGCAACTTTCCTTGATAATATTTTAGTGAGAGTTGAAAATGAAGAATGCTAATAAAAAAACAAAAATATTCATTGTTTTATTCCATACAACTAACTCGACAAGTCTATTTATTCCAATGTTATTGGTAGATATTACTGGAAAGATGACTTCCAGGCTTTAATTGATTGAGTGCAGCTTGGGCTCCAGGGCCCGATAATATTAGGAAATGCTTTTGAATTCCATGAAGTGGGCTACTCAGTATCGAATCTCAAATTCAACTTCCACCCATTATGCACATCACAATAGAGGCAGAGTAAGCATAAAAAGGGTATTTTATGTAAGTATTCGATGTTTCTTGGCCTAATGTTTTATTTATTTCAAGAAATCAAGATGAAGTCAATAAAATGCTTTATTTAAATGCGACTTCTATTCACTGAAACTTGATGATCTGGCTTGATTTATGTTAAGCTTGCTTGAAACCCTTGGATGTCGACGCTAAGGAACACATTTATTTATCAAGTTTGATAATCGCTCTAATAGAGTTCTAACACTGCTTCTAATATTATGTACTGTTCATCAACAGTCACAGCTTGTATTCAGCTACTTTTGGGTATAAGCATTCTTTCTTATGTTAGTTAGGTACATAACGTTGCCTAACGATAATCGAATAGACAATGAGAGTTATTATTGAATTTAGATTGAATTATAATATAAAAATATTTGAAATGAAACAAAAACAACAGTAGCTGAAGCCGACAGCAGACAACTGTCAACTTCACATAGTACTTTTTGATAGACTAAAACGTCAACTTGAGTTTTTTTTATTAGGTAAGGTAATGGACCAAGGTATTATAGTTGTGCCTAAAATGGCCAGCTTTTTATTACGATTAAAGTTATTTTATTCCCGTCTCCAGGTAACCATAAGAAAAATATATAAATGCAACATTATTCAGTGTAATGCAACATTATTCAGTGTAGAGGTACACTTAGTGGCATAAAATACACTAGTATTTTATGCCACTAAGTGTACCTCGGTACTTCATTTGGGCAGATTTTGGTGACAACCTTTCATCGGAATCCGTTCAGTGGTTTAGGCGTGAAAAGGTAACATACAGACCGACAGACAGAGTTACTTTCGAATTTATAATATTAGTATGGATTTCGGTTAAATATTTTTATGTTATTTTATTTGGGAAAAAAACCATATTACATTAAATATAACACTTATCAATAAGGTACTTATATAAAACAAAATCAATGTAATAACCACAACATTTTCCACATATTAGTTAAAAATATGACCGAATTAATTGGTCCGATGGCCGGTGGAGCAGACGAGTCCTGGAGTAGACCGCGTTCACGACCTAAAGAACGTGGCTGGGACAGACCAGATGCGGGAGGCGGAGGGCAGGGTGTTGTGGCGCAGCCCGGGAGAGGCCTATGTCCAGCAGTGGACTGCAATAGGCTGAGTTGATTGATTGTTTGAAGAAAACGGTGATTAATAACTGGCTGACGTCATCACGTCAACGCCGGCTGTCGCTGAAAACCAGCGCTGGGGCTCTGTCCTGTATAGAGTTTTAGCATTATGCTGAGCGATGGCCGTTTTGCGTAGATGTGACGCATACTTTCTCCCAAATTGTTAATTTGTTTTATTTTTTGTTTGTGTTTTTATTTTTATGCGTCATGTTTGCCGCAAATAAACGTATTTTCTTTCTTTCTTTCTTTCTTTCTAAAATATTACTACACTTCCGTGTAATAAAATTAGCCAACCTCTATGATCCCATTTCAGAGCCGATATCTCAAAAATCGTAATGTTTATGATTTTATTTTGTGTGAAGGTAGGTAAGGTACACTTTATTTGAACATACACAATATTTTGATAAAAGCAATATTCTTGACAAGATCGACTGGATTCTTCAGATGACCTCATCACTCACTTTTGCTCGGAAAAAGTGCGTGACCTTTTTTTGACATTAAAACTGACAAACGTTAAATTTTGTTTATTTCCGTTTGTTTAATCAAAATTGAACTTGATTTTGTTAACGGACTTCAGAAAAATAGGAGGTTCTTTATTTAACACCCCATTTGTAAGTTCGCGATTTTCTCAAAAACGAATGGATCAGTTTCAATAATTCTTTAACTAATGCAATCTACATACTTTCAGGAAGATTTTAATATACGATACATTAGGTTATTGTTAATGAAACTTGTTGAATTATATTGTTTCAAATGGAAGAGCATTGGGTGGGTCGATTTTTTGGCACGCAAGTTTATATTTTACCTTATAAACACTTCAACTCGATAATTAATGTCTCCTGGACATTTGTCCCATAAAAGATTTAGCCCAAACGTTTACGACTCCTAATGACGTGAAATACCTATATGAATAGAATATAACGATTTTGTAAAACCTACGTTGTAATAAAATGTCATTAAGTTTGGCCCGGATACCGATATTATAATAATTCCAAATCCGTGTCGATTTATAGCCTTTGTTCCTTTTAGGCCTTTGTGTAATATGTCAAGAAACATACTGGACTAAGTACCAGAATAATAAAACCTCTTTTATTGCATAAGCAGACTATATTGTTTCACTGCTGAAACACAGGCCTCCTCTCGGTGAGGGGAGTGGGCCATAATCCACCACGCGAGCCCAGTGCGGGTTGTTAGATGTCACATGTCTTCCAATTTTTGTTTCTAGGACATGCCGGTTTCCTCACGATGTTTTTCTTAACCGTTTTGAGAGCAGTGGTGATTAATAATTTACACAAAGTAAAGCGACTGTCTGGGTTCCGACCTACGACCAACAACTCGTAAGTCGCGGCCGTTGCCAATGGGCGACGGCTCCTCTTGCTCTTGAAATAGAACAAATAAAAAACGAGCCCACTAACACCGAACATAGACCCGTCAAAACTTCCGAGGCATAGGTACCAAAATATGCATCGCCCTTAAGAGCGTTTACGTCGTTCGTAATTTCATACAAACTTTCAAGCCCTTATTATTCGAAATGAGTGAACCTATTTTAATGAAACTTCATAAGCATAAGCAGGATACAAAGATCTAAAAAGTTAGTAGAGAACATTTTCGAAATGTCTTATTTAAAAAAAGATAACTGGAAATCTCTGTTTCTATGGAAAATTTAAAATCGGTCTAATTTGGCTGTAACACGTTTTTTCGAAAATGTTCTCTACTAACTTTTTAGACCTTTGTATCCTGCTTATGTGTATGAAGTTGCATTTAAATCGGTTCATTCATTTTTGTATGAAATGCCGTACGGCGTAAACGCTCTTAAGTCGAAAGCGCAAGGGTAACCCGCGAAGTTCATTTCTTTTTATGTTTTTTGCAATTTGCTGGTCAGTATTAAGTTGTCCTCATCATCATCATCATCATTTCAGCCGAAAGACGTCCACTGCTGGACATAGGCCTCCCCCAAAAGGGGGGGGTTTGCCATAATCGCCACGCTTGGCAGGCGGGTTGGCGATCGCAGTATGGTATGGTGGTGGAATGCATAGAGAACGCTGCTGCCCATTCTCCGGTACGCCCCTTAGTCGCCTTTTACGACACCCACGGGAAGTATGGGGTGGTGCTATTCTTTAAGTCCGGGACCATACACACAGTATTAACTTGTATGTTGATTAAAATATGATTCGCGACCGTAACAAATATGTATTTACAGAATTATAATTATAACAAGAGAAGAGAACCACACAGTTTTGAGAGGACCAGTCTAGTCAGTGCTCTGAGTTGAGCTACAGATTACTAATCTCAGAACTTTAGGACCTCGAGCACTGGTCAAAAAGTCAAAACTCTTTTAAAAAAATACAACAAAACAAAACTCTCTTGTCGCGACGGCAGGCAACTGTTTTTACGCTGGTGTGATTACTGCCAAAAGACGATTCGTGTATTCACTTTATCAAAAATTCCGAAGCGGTCACAATTCCAACAGTTCAAACATTGTTCTCAACTTTCGACAGCCCTTGCTCAGGGCTGGCACATTCCGACAGGATTCGGCGAGAATTATGCAGATTTTGGTCTGTGGTTTGAATAATTGCGCGTATTACAATGGTGGAAAGGAATAAAGGGATGGAGAGGAATCTGCGACGTCTCTAATTGTTATACAAATTAATAGGTCTAAAAAGTTGTAGTGAAGGGTTAAATCCTTTACGTTCATAGATGATACGGATTTTCATATCATATAAAGATTTAGCAGTGTTAGTGTTAGGGGGGAAACTGGGAAATATTATTATTATTAAATACTTTAAGCACACAAATGCACACAGGAGGACTTAATGCCTATGGCATTTTCTACCAGTCAACCTTTGATTGGGTGATGCAGAGACAAACAGTGGTAGGTGGCAGTAGGTGCTATTGTAAAAAATGGGAATTAATATTTAGTTTTTTTTTTCGAAATTAAAATTTTCTTACGTTTTTTTGCAATTCACAGGTCAGTGTCAGGTTGTATTTTGAACAAAATATGATTCACGACCGTAACAGGTATGTATTTACAGAATTATAATCATTAAAACTATCAACACAACCCTAAGTTCATAATTATAACCTTATTGAATGACTATTTCATGAAGTATCACTAAATAGGGTTATATGAGTAAATCATGAAACGTTTATTTTCTCTTGACTGTATTTATCTGTCAAAAAGAGTAACCTAGATAATTTGGATAAAACAGAGATTAAAACAGAAGACGAACTAGCAGGGGATCGAGGTGGGGGTTGGAGGGGGGATCAGACCGGAATAAATCGTTATTATGTAGGTACTCATTGTATGTGGACCTACCATGTTCCTCAATTTTCATACCACAAACACATTTCTTAAAAGATTCAAGTCTATTATTGAACAGTTTAATTTTATTATATATGTCTATAGTTATGCATATGGCCGGTCAATATGGCGACGCTTGGGAGAGGCCTATGTCCAGCAGTGGACGTCTTTCGGCTGCAATGATGATAAGGTCAAAATGTAAGAGAGTAGGCTATAATCCAACACGCGGGCCCAGTCCTGGTTGGTGGATCTCACATGTCTTCGAATTCTTGGTTCAGGGATGTGCTGATTTCCTCACGATGTTTTCCTTCACCTTTTTGAGAGCAGTGGTGAATAAATAATTTACACAAAGTAAAGTGCCTGCTTCGGTGCGAACCCACGACCCACAACTAGTAAGTCGCGGTCGTTACCACAAACTCTCAGGTAGGTTTAGGTAAATCAAATATATTTTTAACAATGTGCTAAAAATATTTGAACAAACAAACGCGAACATGAACATCCCCTACCCACATACCCACTCGATAGACAGAATACACACAAAACTTCCGCTCCGATTCATAAATTGCGTTACTCGAACAAACTGCCGTAGTTTCCTCGAATTTGTTCATATATAATTACATGTACACGCGGTGTCTGGAAAGGGATCTTGTGAATTGAACAGACTTGAAACACGTCATGACACGAGGCGCGGTGATTGGCCACATTTCATTTCGTGTAACTAAGTTTCGTCAATCCACCAATGAGCGCGCGAGTGTAGTGTTGTAAATGTGTTGATGCTCTTGAATGTTTCTTTGAGGCATATTTAAATTTAATTAACTTTGGAAGCCTTGGGAATATCTTCGCCTTGGGGATATCTTTCTTTGAGTACATACTTCTTGGTATATTAGGTTTGAAAATTAATCTTGTTTGAATGCAGTGCCGTGCCTAGTAATAAATCTTGAAAGTATCTATCAAGAGTCTTGGATCTGAATGGATTTTAATCAAAACTAGGCTTTGAAGCCTAGTTTTGATTAAAAACCTTTCAGATAGTACGAACGCAGTTATCTTGAGAGCAACTCAAGTTGTGTTTCTCTATAGTGCTGATACTGTCAAGGTGCTTGTAGCTAAGTAACAACAGCTGCACGGGTCGATCGATCAGGTTAAGCTATGCTTGCCGCGGTTGGGTGACCATCTTTGCATATCAAGACCGAGGGGTCAAGACCGCAGGGTCGTGCGTCGGGAAGCACGTTAAGCTGTTGGTCCCGGCTGTCATTCATGGATATTTGGCAGTTGTTACGGATCGTCAGAATCCCGAGAGTCTGACAACCAGTCTTTCTAAGGAGTAGCGTATTACCTACTAATGAGGCAGTTGTTTCATGTAAAATACTGGTATTCATCTGCATCCTGTAAGACTGGAAGTCGTTCCCAACATAGTTGGGAGAAGGCTAACTATCATCATCATTCAAAGACTTCAATATTCTACTAAGTGGCGTCTCTCCGCAGACCATGACCCACCGTTCACCTTGCACCGCATGCCATGTTACCTGTACACGTGAGGATCTAATGTCTGCGTCAGCGAATAATGTTATTGCGATTTATTCCGGTCTGATCCCCTGAACCCCCCTCCACCCCCATCCCTCTCTTCGATCCCCTCCTAGTTCGTCTTCTGTTTTAATCTCTGTCTTATCCACTTTATCTAGGTTACTCTTTTTGACAGGTGAGTACAGTCAAGAGAAAATAAACGTCTGAATACAAACAATTTTTTTTTTCAAAAGATATTTGTCATCGACACTTAAAGAAGCAATCGTGGCCCAGTAAGAACGGCCCCGACTTACGAGTTTATAGGTCGTAGGTTTGAACCCTGTTCAGGCGCTTTACTTTGTGTAAATAATTTCATCACCACTGCTCTCAAAACGGTGAAGGAAAACATCGTGAGGAAACTGGCACGTCCAAGAACCACAAATTCGAAGACATCTGATATCCACCAACCCGCACTGGGTCCGCGTGGTGGATTACAGCCCACTCTCAAAAGAGTGGTGGCCTGTGACCCAGCAGAGTGAACATCATTAGCTGATGATGCGCATGCCACCTTTACACATGAGGATCTAATATCTGCGTCAGCGAATGGTGTTACTGAGCTGCTGAGTACTGAGACAAACAAAAACTGTAACTTTTTAAACGATATTTGCCATCGACTCCCTAAGAAGAAAAATATTCTACTAGTAGTTTCAGACTTTCAATAAAGGCACGGAGGGGGTCAGTGGCTAAATAATAACAGCCGCATAGGTCGATCAATCAGGTCATGCTACGCTTGCCGCGGTTGGTCTGTGGATGTCTGTGTGACCTTCTTTACATACCAAGGCCCCTCTGTGCCTCGGAAAGCACGTTAAGTCGTTGGTCCCTGCTGTCATTCGTGGATCTTTGACAGTCGTTACGGGTAGTCAGAAGCCCGAAAGTCTGATAACCAGTCTTATCAAGGGGTAACGTATTACCCCGTAACTGGGTTGTGGAGGTCAGATAGACAGTCGCTCCATGTAAAATACTGGTATTCAGCTGCATCCCCGGTTCGACTGGAAGTCGACCCCAACATAGTTAGGAAAAGGCTAGGCAGATGATGATGAGTTTCAGACTTTCAATCGCATTCAGGTTAGATTCACATTTTCTACAATATCATTCAGCCTATTTTAAAGCTGACAAACGATTAATCAGACTTGTGTATTAGCATAAATTCGTCAGACCACCCTGAAACATTTTGCTAACAAATTACCGCGTGCTAGACACACCTAACCCATTAATTTGATCGCCAACTGGTCAAACCCATTTTATCTTTTACGATAGCGATAATAAAATATTTGACTACATTTTAATTGTCTTCGCCTTCAAATAAATATACGTCATTTTCTTCTCGTGTGTTGTCATTGTCTTGTAGCTGTTAATTGGCTTCTTAGAAGAGCTGTGGCCGACATCAGACTACCGCAGTGACGGTCGTCTTGAAAATTAAGGCACCGGGGCGTTGATATATTAAATAATAAAGGTAGATACATTACTCAGTCACGCACTCACAGGCTGTGAGTCCGTGACTGAGTGATGTATCTACCTTCACAGCGCCTGTTTCTACTAAAGTGAGTGATTGCACTCACTAAGCACTCAGTCGCGCACGGAACATCGTTGATCACACAGCTCAATAATTTCAGTTTTTTGTTATAAATACTTACGCATTAAAATGACTTCTTGTGTAGCTAAACAGTGTTTTAATAATACAAGTAAGAAAAATAAGACACAAGAAATTACTTACCACAGGTAAATACAGCCAAAAATGTTAATCTGTTGAAAATTATAATAACATTTAATGTTTGCTCCGCCATGTTTGTAAGAGCGAGACAGATAATACAAAACAGTGTGAGAAACACGATGCGACGCATCGCGCGTTACGTACTATCAAAGTTCATAATCGTCAGCATTTGGCGAATAACGCGATTTCGCTTGCACGATAGCGTCGGCTCCTATCTCTGTCCTTGTCCCTGTCCTTGTCTGAACTGTAGGTTTGCGAATGTTATTATCACAGGGACTTGAAACGTTACTCAAAATAACGTTACGCGTAGTTCCAGTACCGATAATTTGTACCGTTCCACCAGGATCGTAACAAAATTAATTCCTTGGCTATAACGATACTGACAAACGGAACGAAATCTTAAACTGTTCACTAACATTAAGATCAATATATCGTTACTAGTATAACGATTTAATAACGTTATTCATTTCGATACTCAACTTTGCCAGCTTCATGACAAAAGACGACGAAAAAATATGAAGAATAACGTTGCAAATGAATCTGTAACGTTTCACCTGTACCGTTATTACAAGCAGATAAGCTTAATGTTACTGGTACCTATAACGTTACTTATAATATTGTTCTACGAAAATGATATTCTATAACGTTTTTCTTTGTAACGTTATTGATATTTTTAGCGCTTTTAAATTTTGGAGCGCTTTACGATAACATTAGTGGTAACGGAACGAAATTCATTTCGTTTTCAAGTCCCTGCACAGATGTGTGTTTATGGTGCATGTAGACGTGCGTCGAGCCCAGGTTTAGTGGTTGCGATGTTAGCGCGTCACGAATCTACGAAAATAATATATCAATGCACCGGGGTTTGTCTATAAGGTGTCAAAAACGCTCTCTAGGAAAACACACCAAGTTACTTCCATAAATAATGTTTCAGTGACGTCACTTGCCGGGAAATTCCGGACGCTACGTACGTAGGCAGCAGAATTTCTTCCTTCTTTCTTATATCCAACTATTATATTAAAAACTTGCGTACAGACGCCGCCGCCGGCACATCAAGCTACTACAATCTGTCAGATTTTTAACTTTATCGCTAGAGTACAAGGTTCAAAGTTGATTGGGATAATTTGACAGTTTCGAGTAGCTTGATGTGCTGGCGTCTGTACAGGCAAAATTCCTGGAAAATAGCGTCACATGTTTGACATGAGTGATTTTTAAAAGAGGATAAAATTGTACCTACATTGTTTCAAAGCAAGTGGCGATATAAGACTGGCTGGGGTGCATAAATGCGCGAACATACTCTAAACCCCCCAACTAAGGCTGCTAGTTGTAAAACTGTGGGGTTTTATTACTAGGAAATGAGATATAACCTGTTATGTCTCAAAGGGAGTGGTATTTGCGAAGGATTTCTTAGTTTGTAGAGGAAAAACCAGTAATGGAAAAAAATCTCGGAAATAATGACCAGATGAATGAACGTACACGAAGCTAAAAGAGTATGTAAAGATCGTAGCAAGTGGCATGCTAAAATTTTTACCTACCCCCATGGTAAAAAGGCGTGAGTATACAGGGTTACTTTTCAAAGACCATCCAAATTTTTACATGGTGTTCTACCCATGAATATAAAAAACTTTCACTATGGGACCAACTCTGAAATCACGAAAAAAAAATAGGATGGTCTTTGAAAAGTAAGTATGCGTATGTAAATGGCGCGTTTAGTTCGTACACCTACTTCTTTTCAAAGCAAGTGGCGGTACCACCTGCCGGGTCCGCGGGATTGTCCGAAAGGGTTACCGCTGGCCCGGAACATAAAGGGCTAAGGAAAGAACACGGGTGGGTTTTAGTCAGTAAGAGTCTGACACTCCCGCCCGCTCCACCCAGAGCGGGAGGGGTCATTTGATGATATCCCTCCTTCAAAAAAAAAAAGTGGCGGTGCCAGACTGGCTAGGGTGCAGTGAATGCGCCAACATACACTAAACCCCCAGCTAAGGGTGATAGTTGTAAAACGTGGGGTTTTATTGCTTGGAAATCCATATAATATAAAATTCAAAGTCCTGACTGACTGAGTGATATATCAACGCACAGTCTAAACCGCTGGTCCTGGAGACATGAAATTTGGAGGGTGTGTTCTTTGTGAAGAGTAGGTATCCAATAAGGAAGGGTTTTTTCGAAATTCCACCCCTAAGAGGGTAAATGGGGAGGGTGAAATTTCACGCGGACGAAGTCGCGGGCAGCAGCTAGTCAGATATAACCAGCTATGTCTCTAACGGAGTGATAAACGTTATGGATTTCTGATACTATAGTGGATAAGACAGAGATTACACACACACTATTGTTGTTGAAATATTATTTTTATTTTGTTAATTTTGTATTTTGTGTTTCACGAACTGTGTCCAAATAAACTATTTTCTTTCTTTTTTTCTTTCTTTAGATTAAAACAGAAGACGCACAAGGAGGGGATCGATGAGGGGGGGGGGGGGGGAGATGGAGGGGGGTTCAGGGGATCAGACCGGAATAACTCAAAATTAGTAACCTACTGTTAGCAGGAAACTGTAATGGAGCAGTGGTGGTTCAGTGGAATCGACCCCGACTTACGAGTTGTAGTTCGTGAGTTCGAACCCAAAGAGACACTTTACTTTCTGTATTTAATTTCATCACCACTGCTCTCAAAACGGTGAAGGAAAACCATCGTGTGGAAACCGGCATGTCCTAGAACCAAAAAATTCGCAGACATTTGACATCCACCAAACCGCACTGGGCCCGCGTGGTGGATTGTGGCCCACTTCCCTTTCACAGAGAGAAGGCCTGTGTTCCAGCAGTAGGAACATTATAGGCTGATTATTATGAGTAACTGTTACAGGAAAAAACTTACTAACGGAAAATGATAATTATTCTGAGAAATCATAAGATATAAGAATCTACCTACTGGAAAATAGGTACAAGTGTGCACGACGCACGTGCCTCCATAAATTAAGTAGAAAATGTAAATTACCAGAGGAATTCTCATAATCAGGATAATTATGCCTTTTTCCTTGAAAGATACGTGGAGTATAATTACGTTAATGTTTTTTTTTTGAAGTGAAAACTTCTTTAGCGGCATTGTACACTTTTTTGTAATGGGTAAAAAATGTTAAACTCGCGTCAGGACACGTGACCTGATCGAAAATTCGTAAGATTCCAAAATATCAAAAATGCACAACGTTAATATTCAAGTTTTCACATCTGCCGGCACTTCCGGAGTGCAACCCGTCGTTTTTTTTTATACTGATAACCACTGTAAAGGGACGAGTTCGTACATACAGCAGCGGCAGACGACGTGTCGCTACGACACTACTGGTTTGTATGTTTCTATGGAATATTTTCCGCAGCTAGCGACACGTCGCACGACCGCCGACGTCGTCGTGTCAATTTATAATCCATTGCTTCACATGTTCGAAAAATCTGTCTGCTCAACAACGTAAATAACGCAGTGAACGATGTTGCACTTTCAAAATGAAAGCTATTTCTACTGTTAATGTGTTACCCCGCTGTTTAGAGTCTAAACAATTCAAAACACATTTCAAGACTTGAATACAAAAAATATTTATTCTGAATGAAACGCAAACGAAGTACTTCCTTCCTACATTCTCCATACGTATGTACATGTGTATAGAATATACGTACATGAAATAGTTCGTATGTCGGCCAGGACGCAGTTTTGTCACGACAGGAAATGCCGCTTACGACTTACGTAATGAAAACTGGCAAGTTTCTCTTGAACACACGCTCTTTTCTTTTACCTTTTTTTCTTTTCTTCACGGTCCGTAGTTCTGTAGCGGTACAACGCGTCCTACTGACGTCACGCAATAATTCTGCATCGCGCAAGCAGAGTTTACCGCGCAACTAGCATAGATACAACGGCCCGACATCAGCCATTGGGCAGTTGCCCGCCAGACACAACACCCGTCTGGTCGGAGGATCCTCCCTTTTCTATAGAGTATGAGTGAACTTTACACACTGTTCCTCATACCTCTATACTGGTGACCACGAACATGAACGTCAGCGCAGCCTTCGTGCATCTACTCAAGCGTGACGTCATCATCTTCATCCCTCCCGCAAGCTTTAGCGGCGAGTCACCCAGCCAGTCAGCATCCACGGTTTCAACGGGTATCCTGACCACCAGCATGCAGCGACCGCGCATACCTGGTCGTCACCCTCAGCCTCATCAGCAACCTCGGCACAGCGGCACAGCACACTGTACTTTCGGCTGGTCAACAAGAAGAACTCTTAATTCCACTCCTGGTCGACGCCAGCAGTCAGCCTCAACCCCGGCACATCCGACGCACTGGAGCATAATCATAATGCCAAGAGCCAGCCAAGTTGATGAGGAGGGTTTCACGAAAGTAGAAAGGAAGAGGTAGAAGCCCTGTTCTTGTAACCTGTGTGGCACCGCAACGAGTGGACCCAACATGTTGCTGCGCCCTGCTGTGCCTGCGACGCAGCTGTACCTTTCGCGTCTGCATCACCCCACAACTGAAGAAGTCGTGCAGTATTTGAAGGTGAAGACTAACTGGACTCTGAGCGTCGAAAGGTTGGAATTGTGCCACAACATCAACTTTAAGTCATTCGTGGTACGAGTTCCAATCCAACATCTACAGACCTGCCTGAAAGAGGGCTTTTGGCCGAAAGTGTCGTATATCGACGTTTCGGAGGACGGTTAAGTGACACCACGCAGCGAAACACGACGCCGACAACGTTACATGTATAGTCATTGTTTAAGGTTTTTAATATGTAAGTATTAGTTTATCCGTACTAATATTATAAATTCGAAAGTAACTCTGTCTGTCTGTCTCTATGTTACCTTTTCACGCCTAAACCACTGAACGGATTTCAATAAAATTTGGCAGAGAGATTGATCCCGGGGATAGATTCATCCCGGGGAAGGATATAGTATAGTTTTTATCGACATACCTCGCGGGAGAAGTCGCGGGCGGAAGCTAGTTATTATTTAAGATTATTTCGTGTATTTTATTTCATCTATGGGCCGTAGTGTTGCCTGATGATAAAACGATTATTACATTATTATTATATTATTATATCTCCCAAAGTGATAATGCGCATAGAAATCTTCGTCACTGTTCGGCAACGGTCGTATATCCGAGAGCGTCGGAAGACGATACGTGTATAGAGTGTTAAGTGCATTTTCTTCATGCATGTTTAGAGCTCTTCAATTCAATGTTTCGGGTGTTTCCGGGAATACGACAATTAGCGAAGATCTACATGCGCATATTAATTTGGGAATACTGTATATTATAATGCTTTGAAATATCTTAAAGTAACTCGACTACCCGTGAACTGTAAAATAAAGTAAATAAACAGGATCTCCTCTTCAGAAATACATCTGTTACAACGTAACCCTTTCGATCATCCCCGTAGGCGATACACAAGGAAAAACTACCCGGAAATAGGGTAGTTCGGTCTAAATATATTCTTTGGATTTAGGGATATTGGTGCATGGTTGGTTTATTCGCTGTTTTGTGTGCGTAAATGTAATATGATGGCAGGATGTTTTACATCAATTTGATAAAGGAAAGTGGAAAATAAGGTTTTATTTTGAAAGGCGGATAATCTATTGTGGGTAGGTAAAGCTTATTAATGTAACTCTGCCTAATGTACAAATAATATCTTATTCCAGGCAGGATTATAAGCAGTCCGTGTATTTAAAAAAAAAGTAAAGTGCGAGTCGGACTCCCGCACCGAGGGTTCCGTACAAATTTGTAAGCATGTAACTACAAATTTACGGTTTTCGGATATTTTCCTTTACTTGCTACATGATATTACTTCTTGCCAAATTTCATGATTCTAGGTCAACGGGAAGTAGGTACGCTATAGGTTTTGATCCTCTTGAGAGTGTCAAAATATGCGGCATAAACGGAACATAAACGCCCGTATCTTAAGATTACATTGACTTAGAAATTTTATTCAATCACTGCTTCAAGGGATTGCAGCCCTGAGTATTATATAATAATAATAATAAACATCTATTTCAGAATCAAGTTCCATAGTTTGTTAGTACCAGTATAAAATGCCTTATATCTAGTGTTAGTAAATAAACTAAACTAACGGGTAATTAAATAAATTTTAAACTAAGTACACCCGCTAGAGACTTTCCCATCCCAATCTACTTCACCGCATGGAGTCGTATCCAGCGTCCTAGAATCGGAGAGTCCCAGCGGTCAGCCAACGTCCTCAGGATAGTGTTGGGGCTGGCGCGAAACCGATATAATAACGATGCGCATCTCTTGCGCATGACGGTTGAAAAGCTGTCAACATTTGCGTCGGCAAACATACCTACCGGACGCGCTGCAAAAACGCGGCAGCCCCAACAACACCCGGAAAGCGTTGTTGTATTGGATGCGCAGGTCGCTATATGCCTTCTGCGTGAAGTTCACCCACAGGCTGCACGTGTAAAAGGATTGGCAGAAGGCTTTAAAAAGCGTTACTTTAACTCGTGCAGTACAACGGGCGAACCTACGGGCCAACATACAGCATCGGACAGCCAGCGACCTGCGCTCCCTTTCCACATCTAAATTATCTTTCAGGTCTTCACTTACCCAGTGGCCCAAGTACTTAAATTTAGTAACTCTTTTTAATGGTATGCCGTCCAGTGTGATAAGTGGTACTTTAGAGTAGCTTTTATTACCAGCTTTGAAAACCATCAGTTCACTCTTGAGTGCATTGTACTTGAGCCCGTGGGCCCTTGCATAGGATTCGCAAAGACTTAGGATCCTCCGCATTGCTCCAACCGAGGGACTCAGCAGCACCATATCGTCGGCATGACTGATATTATTAATACAAATTATATTATATGACATTAATTTCAACTTGAGAACGCAACGCGTTCCTGAGAAAAAGGGTCTTGACACTTGACAGACGGACAGACGGAGGATAACGAAGTGATCTTATAAGGGTTCCGTTTCCGGCCACCGTAGGCGCGCCGGCCTGCGGACGGAGAGTACTGGGTAGCTCACCGTCCGATTAGGACCAGGCCCGTGCCGGACGGCGCGTACGTGTTCCACGCGCGCTTCAAAAAGATGTCTTGTCTTTTCCGGAAGATAAAAACTATCCTATGTGCTTACATAGGACAGTTTTATCTCGATATTTCCACGGGATCAAAACTTACGCGGGTGAAACCGCGGGCGTTGCTAGTGATGTAAAATTATGCCATTTACTGCCTCGTTGGTCTCGTGGTGGCAAGCGCGACTGCTGAGCGTGGGGTCCTAGGTTCGATTCCCAGGTCGGACAAAGTGTTATTAGGAATTTCTTAGTAACAGTCCGGAGCTTGGAAGTTGGCGGTTTAATACCCCCGTGCCCCGGAAAGCACGTGCAGCCGTTGGTCCTGCGCCTGATCTCTCCCCGGTCGTGTCGGATTGCTTTCCCATCAGAGTGTTATGAGAGTAAGGGAACAGAGAGTGCATCTGTGTTTACGCACACACTTGTGCACTATAATATCTCCTGCGTACCTGGCTAATCTCCGTTAAGATAAGCCACAGAGACCAAAATTGGTCGGGAGGCTATTATTTTATATGCGATTGGTGTATTAACAAATATGTAAATAAATAATTTGTGGTATTCTCAATAGTCCTCCTTTGTCGTTCACTCTTGACAGAGTGGTCGTGGTTGATGACTCTGCATTTTCATTGGCCAAAGCAGCCCTCGCGATGCTCCTCCACTTATTCCGGTCTTCAGCGTCTCCGAAATTCTGAACTATGGAGGTTTGTGTTGACGCTTTGATAGGGTCTGTCCAACGCGTAGGTGACCGACCGCGTGACCGCTTGCCCTCCACTTGTCCCTGGACAAGGGTCGTTCCATGGAGTGTTCGTTACGAACCACATGGCCATTCTCAATAGTGCTTAGTATTAAAAATAGCTAACAAATAAAGTCAACAAAAATAAAACTACTTACCGTATATTTTCGAAAACCCTGTTAATAAATAATAAGGTCAGTGGCGAAAGTGCACAAAAAGCAGTGTGCCGTAAACCGCTACGACCTTTTATTTCCTTTTCTTTTTTAATAATAAAAGCAGCCACCTGTTGGATAATACATTGGCATTTTAACTTTCCAGCTTTTTTTATTGAAAAGCTAAATAGAATAGTGATGTACTCCAGCTAAGTCTTTGCGAAATGGGATAATATACGAAAGGTAACGCTTCAATTTTAAATTGAATACGTGACTAATTTTATATTCGATTCTGAGACACTAAAAATATTCGAAGGAAGAAATGAAAAAAATTGGTTTACATAAGATAAGGATTGAAATTTAAAAGGTCTACCTTAAGAAATGTAGGAGTCTGTTCATTGATGACTGTTACTGATAAATATTATACTGAGCAATAGGAGACCTATTGCTCAGTATCTTACACCAAATTACTGAAAATAATAAAAACTATATTTCTACTACCAAAATTTGACTTAAACTTTGTAGAATTCTATCACTGGTAAAAGACGCCTTTTTTGGCGTAAGACTACACAGATATTACTTACCATTCAATAACAAAGGAGAAGGATTTTTGACCCATACACGTGTTAGAAAATATAGTAGAATCTATCTATAAGTGTAGGTATATATATATTATATTACCCAAATGTAAAGCTTTGAATATCAGAATGGTTACTAGTTATTTAATGTGTGTAAAGTGCCCATGAATATGGTATGTATTGTAGGGAAAGGATTTTATGAAATAAAGCACAGAAAGACAAGGCTAGACATTTATTTCAATTTAGTCTTGTCAGTAATTCATCAGAAAGCTAGTTGTCCGTTCCAAATCTAGGTCATCAAGGAGAAGAAGGACAAGAAACTCCTTGGAAACAACAATTAACAAATTTATTACATTGTCATACATTATCGTTATTTTAATAACAATTAATTCTATCTCTTGGTCCAAGGAACTCAGAATAATAGCAACATAATAACAATAGCTAGGAATATTCCAATAAACACCTTAACATATTAGCAATATTGGCCATATTACAACAATACAGAACAACATAGTTATCAGCAATAATCAAGATAATAATATTAACTTACATGACATCTGGCCGATCTATTCCACATAATAGGTATCTACTAATTAACTGAACGTCTACCGGACAACAACTGCCCTGATAAAGTCATTACTATCCTTTTTATATCCTACCAACGTCTTTTACGTCAAACATCTTACCGCCATTTTGAACCAATCACAGATCATCATAGATTATGGATTAATATCTTCCAACACAGGTAATGATAAACAAATCTTATATAGAGAAACCGTTTTAAAACATTATAATGTGATTAAGCAATTTAATAAGAGTCGATTCGTAATTCTTACAAGTATTTAAAAATAATATAACATCAACTGACAGTATTGTGCCAATCATTTGAAACAGCCTACTATATTAAAATAGCAATATTAAATCTATGATATACTACAAGTGTTATTAAATATTACTTAATAATTTATAGTCATAGCATTTATGTGATTTTTACAACTTAAGACTTTATTTTTTTGTAAACACAATATTCAGTCAAATTAGGTACTTTCACATTAATACTATTTATATAATTCGTAAATGTGACAGATGCCATTAGCCAACAAACGATATTCTAACATTAAAATTATATCAGAAAGAATAATCACACCGCATTATATTGTAGTCTTTGGAATAATCCAACACACGCATGACCCAGAAATGGACACAAATAAAACAAAATGTATTTTCCGTTTGAGAAACCAAATTTATAAATAAATAACGTCAAACATAAATCAATAAACAATAGCCCTACTTATTTCATACCACATCAAGTCTACTTGCAAAATATCCGACAAAAGCCCACACAATAAACATACGTACATAAAAGCCGTGCGGATATAATCCGCATCCAATATACGCATCGGGCCATCTCTAAAGGCACCTGGCAGCGGATATTAAACGCCCATTGAGGATAGTCGAGGCAATTTATTTGCCACTTAACTCAGAACCATGCGACCACATTTCCGTGGTCGTGCCACTGAATTTGTAGTAGGGTGGTAGGTGGTACTTGGTGACCACATGTGATCGGCAGTGTTGTAACGTTTGTGTTCGTAGGAAATGATTTTGTAGTGTGGTTAGGAATTTAGGATGTCATTCGAAGATGACAAAGAAACTTTATTCCTTTGTACAGGATCATCATTATTGCGCACTATACCAACTCGCACATTGCGCGCGTGGTGTATTATGGCCCACTCCCGGGGGAAGTGGGAAGAGTATATGCGGAATATTGCGCATTATACTAAGTACTAATTACTGCACGCACCTATTGCTACTAAAACTCCTAGCTATTACTCATTTAGTTTTCTTTTATACAGGCGGCGTTGTGGGTTCCATTATTACCAAAACTTGATTTTGTTAAATTAGTTGTAAGTTCTAATAATTTAACTGTTTGCTGTTCCTTTCAATAAAAAAAAAATATAAAAATAAATCGAAATTAATCATCTTATCGATCTGATCATCAAAATACCTACTATTGTACACATCAACCTGTTTTCGATTCATAAGTACAGACGCCAGCACATCAAGCTACTATAATATGTCAAATTTCTTTGATAGGTTTTCAACTTTATCGATAAAGCATAAGGTTCAAAGTTGATTGGGAAAATTTGACAATTTCGGGTAGCTTGATATGGTTTGTAGTAGTGATCATCACTGGTAACGCAATAATATTGTCATATACGTGTAGGTTTAGTTACAATACGAGTATTTAATTATCTGTCACTCCCCACCGACACAAAGGCCTCATTAATTGATCCATGTTTGACAAATAGTTTTTAACCCGAACCGACCCTTTGGCTTAATGAGGAGCTCGTGGCTAAATAATAACAGCCGCACGGGTCGACCGGAGGTTAAGCTACGCTTGCCGCGGTAGGTTCGTGGATGGGTTGACTCGTCCGTCCTTGGAAAGTACGTTAAGCCGTATTTCGCGTTGGTCCGGGCCGGCTGTCATTTGTATAGGTACCTTTTATTTATTTTTTATTTATTAAGGGATAATAAACAACTACAACATATACTATAATACATAAGGTTAACAAAAGTATAGGAAGCAATGTTGCAGTCCACTACATTATCCGCAGATAGGGCATATTAAAAGATCACAGGTTGCCACTAGACGACATTACCAAAATTAACAAGAAATATTTTAAAACAAATAAATAAGCTACTATAATTCTAGCTATAGCTACAAAACCAAATCGGATTAGAAACAATTTCATTTACTAAAATTATGTAATAAATAAATAATAATATTAAGATAACAATTAAGATAAAATTAAATTTATTTTTCGAATATGCAAATATATCAATATCAATGAAATTATAATTCCAACATTCTATGAATAGGGCAGCGTAAGCCAGAGTTCGTACGACAAGAATTTAGTGCAAACAGAGTACGTGCACGAACCTGACGCGCATGAACCGTTCGGCGGACAGAATAACATAGAATTTGACGGTCGTTACAGTCAGAAAGCCTGACAACCAGTCTTACCAAGGGGTATCGTATTACCCAGTAACTGGGTTGTGAAGGTCAGATAGGCGGTCACTCCATTGAAAATACTGGTATTCAGCTGCATCCGGTTACACTGGAAGCTGACCCCAACATAGTTGCGAAAAGACTAGTCAGATTGATTTTGATTTTTTTCATAATTAAGCAGAATCAGCCTATAGTGTTCCCACTGCTGGGACACGAGTTTTGTCTCTTTGAGAGGGGGTGGGCTATAAGCTACCACACCAGCCCAGTGGGGGTTGGTAGATGTCACAGACATGTCTTCGCATTTTTAACGACTTCAAAAAAAAGGAGGTTATCAATTCGACACGTATGTATGTAATATTATTGGAATTGCATTATATTCACATATGACAATCTATTAGGGCTTCCAAACAAATATACACAATTTTATAGACGTATTTAGTATGTACAATACGAAACGCCGACCTCATCTAGTTTAAAAAGAATATGATTGACGTGTAAAAGTGTTTGTGCAAACCTACTTACAAAATAAAATCATTTATCATTGTCCACACATTTCTCCGCAACTATTAAACGGATCGTGACCATTTTTTTTATTGGCTTACATTTACTTCAACTTATGGAACAGTGCAAGTTTCATCAAAATCAATTCAGTAATTTTCAAGATATGGACTAATACGTGTAAGTGTGACGGCCTGGCTTATTGATACGAGCTACGGATGTAGTGTCAAAGGGAAAACATCTCAAAAACTTGGTCAAATTCTAGTGCAATATTAAAAAGTCGGTGGCAAAAAACTAAAACTATAAAATACACATCAAAAGACAACGACTTCCAAAATAAAAGTACTTACTACATCGACTTCAAAAAGAAATGAACTCAATCGAGTTCATTTCTTTTTGAAGTCGGTTCAATTTTTTAAAATTACTTTTTGGTTCTAGGACATGCCGGTTTCCTCACGATGTTTTACTTCACCGTTTTAAGAGTCATAATTACAGCAACAATATCCAATTCACTATCTGTAATTTACTTGGTGTAAATTATAAAGAGTATTCTATTTTATTCTTAATAAAATATCACTGGGGCGCGAGCCATTATCACTCCAAGCTGAAGTCTTGTAAAGGAGAATGCATAAACAATATACAAACGACTTTTCTACTCGAAAGTCTGGGGTGAAAACTTAATGAAAATACAACGTGAAGTTCAGCGGGAGGTATAAGGATGAACCCTGAATACCAAATACGAATAATGTAGAAAAATAATGGGCTTTTGAATAGGTACGTTTATCTACGAACTAGCTGCGGTTCGCGTGAAGTGTTTTTACGTAGAATGAAAATATGTTGCCCTATGAGTTTATTTTGATGTTATTGGTGCCGACGGCACGTTTGGCGCAGTGGTTAAGCGGTTGACTGCTGCGCTGCGTGTCGCGGGTTCGATTCCCGCAGGGAACAAATATTAGTATGACCTACAAGTAGTTGTTTCGGGTCTGGCTGTTTGTGAATGTGAGTTTAAATGTTTGCAAACGCACCCACAATACAGAAGAAATTCCTAGTGTGGGGCAACGTTTAAAAAAAAAAAAGTTGCTATGGTTGTCAGAAGCCCAAAAGTCTGACAACCAGTCTTGTGGAGTTTAGATAAGCAGTCGCTCCACGTAAAAAACTGGTATTTAGCTGCATCCGATTAGACTGGAAGCTGATCCCAAAAATTGAGACTGTCAAAGATCCACGAATGACAGTCGGGATCAACGGGTTAACGTGCTTTCTGAGGCACGTAAGGGGTCTCGGTATGTAAAGATGGTCATCCATCCACAGATCAACCGCGGCAAGCGTAGCTTAACCTGATCGATCGACCTGCGCGGCTGTTATTATTTAGCCACGGACCCCTCTTAGTACAATTGTAACTTAATAAAAACATGAATTATAATCACAATCTTATTTGTCTATAAGCTTCACACTAATATTATAAAGGCGAAAGTTTGTGAGTGTTTGTGTTTATATGTTTGTTATTTCTTCACGCTCAAACGGCTGGACCAATTTTGATAAAATTTTATATGGAGGTAGCTGACACCCTGAATTAATATATAGGCTACTTTTTATCCCGATATTCCCACGGGATCGAAACTTATGCGGCTGAAACCGCGGGGCGCAGCCAGTAATATTATAAAGACAAAAAAAAAATTTTTTTCTCTTGTTTGTTTGTGACGCTTTCACGCTAAAACGGCTTAACGGATTTAGATGACATTTAGCAAATGGGTAGCCCATGTCCTTGATTAGGACATAGGATACTTTTTATCCCGATATTTCTACGGGATCCAGACTTATGCAAGTGAAACGGGGTGGTGCACCTATTAAGAATAAGGACGCGTCAAATTGTTTCGTGCTAGTTCCATGGAACATACTGAGAATATATCCTATGAATGGCAAATCACCATCAGCCGCAGAATGTCTGTATTGCTGAACAAACATATGGAGCTTCCAGCTAGTATCGTATATCACTTTCAGTACCGTAATGGGTATCTGCGTCATAGCCATAAAGCTTTCCAAAGGCTTGATAACGTACCACAGTAACAACCTCCATAGCTTTCATTCTGACAGTTCACCAAAGTACATTGCGTCTTATGTTTCAAGAACCCTCTTGAAGTCAAGTCAAAGTCAAAAGTCAAAGCATTTATTTCAAATAGGCACATAAAAGGTACTTTTGAAAGTCAAAAAAACTTTTTACAAAAAAAAATAACCGACTTCCAAAAATAATACTAAAAATTGAAAAATAACTTTAATTTCGGAAGTCGGTGTCTTTGGTTCCGCATTTTCGTTTATTGACACCGACTTCCGAAATTAAAGTTATTTTTCAATTTTTAGTATTATTTTTGGAAGTCGGTTATTTTTTTTGGTAAAAAGTTTTTATTTTTCACTTTTTAGTGGGTCCGTTTGTAATTTATGTAAGTTACAATAGCCTAATGTCAGCTGCTCATCACTTGTTACAAAATATTGCTTTTCCCGATGTTGGGACGTTAATTGTTGAGGAGTTCTCCTGGTCCTTACCAGGAGAACTCCTCAACAACCACTCACCATACGCATTGTGACGAGCATAAATTGCTTAGCAACCATATTAAAGTAATCGAATCGCAACCCGTGAAATATTTGTCATTGAGTAGTTCCAATGGCCATCTGTGGTTATTCTTCATCAGCTCCACTTTACCAAATGATGATTTCTGAGAGCAAATGCTTAAGTTATTTTAAAAAATACCCAAATCGTTATTGCTTTGCCTATAAAATTTGAGGGTGTCCCTCGATTTTCATGGGATCCTCTCATCAGATTCCAACTTGATGATAATGGGACCGCCTCGAGAGTATACCCTTTCAAACAGAATTCTGAAAATCGGTCCACAATTGGCGGAGTAATCGCGTAACAAACACACAAAAAAAAAAAAAACATACCGTCGAATTGAGAACCTCCTTCTTTTTTGAAGTCGGTTAAAAATTACGATAAAATAGAATTGATTCTAGTCGCCCATTCCAAAAGGTAGTTTTCGTATGGAGAAGAATGGCCAAGAAACTCCACCGTTACTCTTTTAAAATGTTTTACAATATTTTGCATAAATTAATTATATAATGATATGTGAAGACGCACCTAAAGTAAAATTACTATACCACAATAGGTAAAAGAATTTAAAATGAAAACATGACAAATTAATTATCAGATAGATACATGGTGCTCACATATTTACAAACATGGTATAAATAAACGATTTTCATTTAAATAAAAAAATTACAAGTAATAAGTCAGGGTGTGAGTTTAAGTAATTACAGAATGTAAATCAACGTCAAAAAAAAAAAAGAAGAAGTAATAAATTTTACAATTAAATTAGCAACCAGTTTGATTTTGTCTAGATTCTAGATTGTCCTATGGAGCAGGACCAGCATGCTTACCATCTCATTCAACGCAATGTATACTGCTCAACTGTCAACAATAAAAACGATTGTATAGTTGACTCTCATCATAAGAGAGTGAGGCAGCTATAATTATAGTAGGATCTGAGAGTAAGTATAATAATATATAATGTATATATACTAAGAGAATCAGCTATTATTTCCACTAAAAGTTTTAAGCGTACTGTGGAGGGTTAGGTTATTACCTACTCGTAACTTGTGTGAGTTTCATGAGTTTGATGCACCTAGTAAACAATGCTTTATTACTGAAAGAGGATTAGTTTAAAGAGTCATCTTCATCATTTTCCATTACGGATTTTCGTTCATGCTACTTATTGAGCAGACTCTGCTGGGGTGCGGAAGTTCTCAAATGAAAACAGCAGTTTTGTATTTATATAAAAGGGTTACCGCTGGCCCGGAACATAAAGGGCTAAGGAAGGAACACGGGTGGGTTTTAGTCAGTAAGAGTCTGACACTCCCTTCCGCTCCACCCAGAGCGGGAGGAGTCATTTGATGATTTCCCATCCGCAGAAAAAAAAAATAGGTTAAAAAATAAATTTTCCTCGTAACCTGCTTTACCCGACTGCGGTGACGCCCAAAATGAGGGTAATGTTTTAAGAGTAGAGAAGAAAGAATATTTGTCTTTTCGAGCTTATGTTCCACACCGTATAAAAAAAAAAACAAAGCACCCGATAGAAATCTGAAAGTTCAGGATTATCTTGAAACCTAAGAGGGCCGTTCTTTCAGTTTTCAGTACCACTTAAAACCTTTTTCCTTAAAAACTTTTGCATATTATTTCGAGCGAACAAAACCGGTTTTTGTAAATTATTTTTTTAGGCATTAGGCGAATATTATCGTAAATAAGGCTGTACTCCGGCCCAGGAGATAATAAATGTTATAACATTAACGAATTACTTCTGTCCTAAAACAACAATATCAGCCCTTGAACTGTTTTAATATCCGAAGTTTGTTTAAGGGTTGAAAATATTAGGTTAGTAACTGGATGAGAAGGAAACATTACGATTGTTTCGACTTTGAGCTACGTAAAAAGTATGTTATTTATTCACTATTTATGTAGTTCAAACATATGGAAATTCAGTCATCATCAAGTCTGAATCTAAAAACATGATATTTTCATAGCCTACCCAGAAATACAAACGTCGAAACTTCATGCAAACGAACAGGAAAACATCAACATTTCACTATTTGCAAATATTCAACGTTCTATTGACATCCCAGACACTTAACAGACAGACCAAACATCCTATGTAAACAAATGCCGATGCCTGAATACAAAACGCGAGAGCGCATAGACAAAAACGAGAAACACATACCTTGATCTCGCAACTGTCTCACGTTAGCCACTCACGAGAAACACACAAACACGGTGTAACACGTTGTTTCACGTCACTAACACGCGGGCGGGTCTCAACGGACGTGCGTCCGGGGCGGCGGCGTGACGAGAACTGTAAGGCGGGCGGTAGTGTTGCCAGCTATAGACGGGAATTATGTTATTGTCAACCTAAGTAGGCTCGCTAGGGGGTGGGTACAAGTAGGCATAGCTCTGTAATGCTGCAGTGGGCAAGGGTAGTTTTGCTGTTTTCTTTGTGGTTGTATCTGCATTCGTTATTTCACGCCTAGATTTACTTGAGGCATTGATACCAAGATAATTATAAGGTATTATAACTTGGATATTTCGATGTTACATTTATTTAATCTTTTCGCACACATAAAGGTACACATCAAGCTACTACAATCTGACAAATTTCTCTAATAGATTTTCAACTTCACCGCTAAAGCATAGGTAGGTAATGTTCATAGTTGATTGGGAAAATTTTACAGTTTCGGGTAGCTTGATATGCTGGCGTCTGTACAAAGGCGGACTTAATGCCTTAATTAATTAATTAAGTCTTAATTAAGTAATTTAATCCGAGACATGAAGCTACTAGGGTTACAGATGCAATGGCTCAGAAATATATAAGTATCGTCAAAGGTAGCATTCTGTAGATTCTGCCATGGGAAAAGGCGTGAGTGTATGTTTATATAGAAACCAAACCTGCACGGGTAGTGCAGGTTTGGTTTTGATTTTTAAACCTGGGTGAAAAACCAAGAAGATTTTCCTACTATCAATATTATTATTTATGCGGATAACATCAATAGAAATGATTACTGCAAGAAGTTAATTCCTACATGTTGCTGACAACAAAACGTAATCTCAGACCTTTTTACCAAGATCCTACTCAAACAAAATACAAAAGGAACCTGCAATAGACAGTTTCACCTTTCAAAAACAAACTTAGAACCTACACTTGAGTAATAAAATCTCCCCCACACCGTACGCCTTCGTCGTTCACTAGCAACACCGAGGGCGGGCGGCGTCGTGACGAAGGGCGGTATTCTCCGTGTATTAGTATTCGATTGGGAAAGTAGAGGTTTCTGTTTGATCATTTCATAAGCATTATATTTGGTAATTCAATAATAGACTGGATTAAATCATTTTCGTATAAAGGAACTAGCTTGGAAATTGATTCTTGATTAAACGGAATTTGGGTGAATTTAGGGGTGAATATATTTCGTTCATTGTTTTCATATACTTTGTTTGGAGTAGACGTGTTTTTGAAAGTAAGTTATATTTCAAATGTTTCGGTATTTATCATATACTAGCTGTGCCCGCGACTTCGTCCGCGTGGAATAGTGACTTTTCGGGCAGCATATTTTGAATTACATATACCGCCTACAGACCGGGCATTTGCTGTCCGAACCCTCTGAGAACTCAGGCGAATTTCCCTATCAGTGAAAGTCTCAGACTCACGCGATAGTGTATGAGCTTCACGATCGGCAGTGAGACGTATTTCCCGTTCGTCCTGTGTCTCCTGGAATCGAGCATTTGTTGTCCGTACTCTCTGGGAGCTCAGGCGGATTTCCCTGACGGCAAAAGTCTCAGACTCACGCGATAGCGCGTGAGCTTCGCGATCGACAGATAAACGTGCCTTTCGTTGTTTCCCGTTTTCCCTATTTCGAGTTGTCATCATTCGAGAACGATTTGAACTCAGTCGAGATTCTCGCTGAGTCGAAGTTTCTGCAGCACGAAACCTAGCCTGGTGCAGAGAGCCTTTTGCCTCACGACCTTCCTCAGATTCCTGTGATCGAACTAATCTCATCCTTTTAGCATTTCTGCTACATTGGGAGAGGTTGGATCTTCTTCGAGGCATTCTTACAATAAAATAGTACTTACTACTTAACACACAGTTATTTAGTAAACACGTACTATCGTAAACAATTAAATTATAAATACTTACAGATTATTATACAGTCTAAAATTATCACAGTTTAAGTAATAAGTGTTAAGACGTGTAAACCAAACGTCATTATCATCATCATTTCAGCCGATAGACGTCCACTGCTGGACATAGGCCTCCCCCAATTTTGGGGGGGTTTGCCATAATCGCCACGCTTGGCAGGCGGGTTGGCGATCGCAGTATGGTATGGTGGTGGAATGCATAGAGAACGCTGCTGCCCATTCTCCGGTGAGACCCTTAGTCGCCTTTTACGACACCCACGGAAAGTAAGGGGTGGTGCTATTCTTCTACACAGACAAACGTACTAACTTTATAAAACAAAAGAATTGCTAGAAAAAATAATTACTAACCTAAGCTAATGAACTTATACTTAGTAAAGAAAATCAAGAAAAGAAATGCCTAACCTATACCAAATACTTATAATATTTATATACAAACCCTAAATACAAATTAAGATAAGTATACCGAAAATCAGGGAAAGAAATGCCTAACCAATAATAAATGCTTACAATATTTATTTACAAAACCCTAAATAAAAATTAAGATAAGTAAATACCCAATAATCAAGGAAAGAACCGCCTAACCTATACCAAACACTCACAAAATTTTAAAGAAAATTAAGAAAAAGAACCTAACCTACAAACCCTAAAATATAAATAAATGGAATATGCAAACAGTCAGTATTCAAGTGAATCGCAATAATCGAATCCAACTATTCGCCTATACTCTCCAGGATACGTGCGTTCGCTACGAATAACTGAATCCTTATGGCAGCGGCGCGTTTTCTTTTGAAATGGTCATCTCGCAGTTCAACCTGAGGGGTTGTCGACTGCTTAACCTGGCTTTCCTGTGGATGCCTCAATAAATTAAGGCCTCCAGCCACGGCATAATACACAACTTAACTACACAATATAAACTTAAAAACTAAGCGACTCCACAGGGGGTGCCCTTAGCGTGTGCTAAGGGCACCCCCTGTGGGGTACGGACCTCGGCTTAGGGCGTCGCTGGGAGAGGGCAGCAAGGGACAGGCTGGATCGGAATTATGGCAGCGGCGTGGCTCTCAGCGCGCTTTAAACAAGGTGTAACGGAAAGGGGGTATCAACCCTGAAGGAGGTGAATGTGCTCATGAAACTGAACAAATTTCCCCAAAGAACATAGGTCGAAATATGAAAAAAAATTTGGACCTCCCATAGTAATAGTAATTCATTGATGTGCTATTACTATGGGAGGTCCAAATATTTTTTTTCATCTTCATTCACCTCCTTCAGGGTTGATACCCCCTTTCCGTTACACCTTGTATATATAGCCACGGACGCGCAGGCGCGAGGCGTTTACGTACTCTGATAGAATACCTTAACAAATGTTCGCCGTGATTCTTTAAATTGATATAACTTTTTTATTTATGAACCGATTGACATGAAATAAACACTAAATGTTAAGTGAAGCTTACTACAATATATTAGTGAAAACCGCATCTAAATCGAATAAGCCGTTTCTGATATTAGCGTGCACAAACACAGCAGACAAACAGACAAACAGATAAACAGACAAAAAAAATGTAATTACATTTTCGGGTTCGGCATCGATATAATAACAACCCCTGCTACTTTTTTTTAATATATTTCCATTGTACAGACACCACTTTTCTACAATTTTATTATATGTATAGATTAAACTTTATCTTTAACTATATAAATATATAAAATTCAAAGTCCTGTCTTACCGATACATCAACTCACAGTCTAAACCGCTGGTTCTAGAGACATGAGATTTGGAGGGTGTGTTCTTTGTGAAGAATAGGTATCCACTAAGAAAGGGTTTTCGAAATTCCACCCCTGAGAGGGTGAATTTTCACGCGGATGAAGTCGCGGGCAGAAGATAGTTTACATATAAAATATATTTTTAAATATTATTATTAGATCACCTCAAGAGTAAACCACGGTCCAATATACAATACCATTTCCACAATGACATTCTAACGTGTGCGCACTTTGCACGTTAGTAACGTAAACTATCTACACAGTAAAGGTACCTTTACTGTGTAGATAGTTTACGTTAGCCACCAGAGCACACGCTCGAAACCTATAACTGTCACCATAGCCGAAATCGGCATCGGCTATACGACATGATGTATATATAGGTACAGGGTTATTGGTAAAACATTAACGACCTCATTCATTCATCATCATTCAGGTCATTGTACAGACAGCACATCAAGCTAGGTACCCGAAACTGTCAAATCTTCCCAATCAACCTTGAACCTTATAATGTAGCGATAAAGTTCAAAATCTATTAAATAAATTTGACAGATTGTAGTAGCTTGATGTGCTGGCGTCTGTACCTCTGAAAAAAGAAACAGCTGTTCCCTACATTTTTGATTTTCTTTCACGATTTCAGGTTTGGTCTCATAGTAAAACTTGTTCACAATGATGACTACAATGA
This sequence comes from Mesoligia furuncula, assembly GCA_916614155.1. Taxonomy (NCBI): domain Eukaryota; kingdom Metazoa; phylum Arthropoda; class Insecta; order Lepidoptera; family Noctuidae; genus Mesoligia; species Mesoligia furuncula. The sequence goes on along the minus strand of OU744802.1, from coordinate 25,003,882 downwards.
CCTCTTAAGAGGTTGTTAATGTTTTACCAATAACCCTGTATATTTAAATATTATAAAATAAAAACATTTAAAAAATATAAAAAATAGTAGCCCACCGGTATCGGGAACAGGGTCCAAGCTACCGGCGCGGCGGTCGGGGCTCCAGGGAGGGGAACCTCCTAACAATGCAATTGATATAATCATTATGCATTTTAAGAAATTCTGATTTACAACATTACATGATTTGCATGTGAAGCGTAAACGCTCTCTTCAATTGATTGGAATAATGTGTAAGGTTTTTCATGATACCGATGTATTGACAAAAGCATCTCTCTTAAAACAGAAAGGGTAGATATACATTGATAAATGATAATAATAAATTATATTTATTTCTGTAAATCGGTTCAAAAAACACTTTTACACGTCAATATTTAATTAAGTATGTTTTTAAAACTAGATGAGTTCGGCGCGACTCCTGACTACTCTAAGAAGAGAGACCTAAACAAACTCAGAGGTCACAGTCTCTCCTTTTGACCGCCACACATCAAAAAATGTAAAACGTGCCCTCGGCGTCAAAGTCGAACCGTCGCGTCACAAAATACAGATAGTACAGAAGGCAATCTACATACAAAGTGCGCTCGAGCACCGCACACATAGACACCGCTCACGGACACGTTATCTCGGACAGGTTGGGTGTAGTGCGAGCGCGGGTGTCATCCGCTTGAGACACGCGTCTGTGAAGTGCAAAAATGGAGCAACAAAAAAGGCATTTTTTTGTTGCTCCTCTGAGCTCGAATTATATAATAGTTTCCTATTTTGAATCAGTATAAACAAAGTCACTTTTTTGTAAGGTAAATTCACGCAACCAACTATTACGTAAGTTGAAAACATCATTTTTTTTGTTTGTGGGATATTGTGCTGTTTTTAGTGTCATTTGATAGGTTTAGGTCTAAAACGGATAGGGCAAAATAAATTGTGTAAATAGGGTAATCCGTTTTGAAGTTATTCGGGATTTTCGATAGTGAGAATTGACAAATGTAATATATTATGTTTTTGTTCTGTAAACTTTTTGTATTGTAATACTATGTTTATTGTTTTGTTTTAATATTGTAGAATAAGCTCAACAATAAATCGAACAACTAGATACGAGTGCCACTACCACGATAGTTTTTTGTGCAAAAGCCAAAGTTGACAACCCTATTAGCGCGACCGCCGAGCGTAGGTATGAAAAGTGAAGTACCTACATACATGTGATTGCCTTCTGTACTCTCTGTATTTTGTGGTCGCGTGCATACATGACTGTGGCGGCGGTCAAAAGGTTAAAGTATTTAGTAAACTACCAAAAATTCAATAAAAAAAATCTCAAATACCGACACCAAATCGCACTTAAGTCATTCCTCCATACCTCAACCAGGGATATGTTGACTGAATCCTACCGAACCTCAAACTACCGTGATGATATCTCGACACGCAACCCCGTAATAAAAATTGATGAACTGCCGCAATTACACCGCTCGTGGTTACCAAGGCCACTTTTACGGTGTGAATTATGCCGCGAAACTTGCTCTGATATATTAGTCGAGTAAAGGTTTTTAACGTTCATGTACGTAGTTTATTATAACGCGGTTTTTAATATAATAAAAGAGAGGAGGTACTGCAGAAGCGCTACAATCTTTGCACACAAAACTTTTATGAAGCAGCATAGCTCATGCCATGGGGAGATCAGTAGCGGCACAGTGGTAACTGGTAGTGGTTTCTGTGTGGTGCCGGACTTAAAGAATAGCACCACCCCATACTTCCCGTGGGTGTCGTAAAAGGCGACTAAGGGTCGTACCGGAGAATGGGCAGCAGCGTTCTCTATGCATTCCACCACCATACCATACTGCGATCGCCAACCCGCCTGCCAAGCGTGGCGATTATGGCAAACCCCCCCCCCCCCCCCTTTTGGGGGAGGCCTATGTCCAGCAGTGGACGTCTTTCGGCTGAAATGATAATGACAGTGGTAACTGCCGCGACTTACGAGTTTGTAGGTCGTAGGTTTGAACCCAGACAGGAGCTTTATACTGTGTAAATTATTTCATCAGCACTATTTTCAAAACGGTGAAGTAATACATCGTGAGCTAACCGGTATGTCGTAGAACCAAAAATTCGAATAATAATAATAATTCATTTATTTGTTAACATAGGTAAAGAAATACAGACGTTATGTTTGATGAAACAGAGCGCTATGTTATGCCAGGAGGCGTACAAATATGGTGAGCAAGTCTAGCCGAGGATTACAAATAAAAATTTACTAAATAAAATATTTGAAAATCATGCATAATTATGGTATGAAATTAGAAAATAAATTGAACGATTACATATTATTTCATACTGCAATTATGTCAAAAACTAAATGAGGAATTATTAAGAATGTCAGAAATCTATCGAAGACATATGACATCTACCAACCCGCACTGGGCCAGCGTGGTAGATTACGCCCTCTCACAGAGAGGAGGCCTGTGTTCCAGCAGTGGGAAGGTTATGGTCTATGTACCTTGTACTTCATGTACATGGTTGGTATATTGTCGATGATTTAGTCAACTAATCATAGCAGCCGACAAGATTCTGAAGACGAAGACAGCAGTGGCGAAGTGTGAAAAGATTAAAACAGAAGACGATCCAGGAGAGGATCGAGGTGGGGGGTGGAGGGGGGGTTCAGGGGATCAGAACGGAATAACTCGAATTTATGACAGAGGTAAGCCGGAGTAAAAAAAAATACTTGTAGGCGTTTTGCAATGTTTTAATTGTATGGTGTATTAAATACAGTATGATATGAATATATTTCAATGATGAATTGACTATAGCCTCCCCGACCGTTTTCGGTCACGGTGGCCAATCTCAATGGAGATTAGCCAGGTACGCAGGAGATATTATAGTGCACAAGTGTGTGCGCAAACACAGGTGCACTCTCTGTTCCTTTACTCTCATAGTCCGATGGGACGGCAATCCGACACGACCAGGTAGAGTTCAGGCGCAGGACCAACGGCTTTCCGAGGCACGGGTATATTAAACCGCCAACTTCCAAACTTCGGACTGTTACTAAGAAACCTAATAACACTTTGTCCGACCCGGGAATCGAACCCAGGACCCCACGCTCAGCAGTCGCGCTTGCAACCGCGAGACCAACGGGGCGGTCAATTCATCATCATTCTGAATTTTCGAAGGGAAGCCGGTGAGAATCGAGTTGATTAGTACCTTCGCCACTGGAAGACAGCCAGTCTATTCTGTAAAAATCTCACCTTGAAAACTTAGGTAAAGTGAGCTACCAATAGTGTCAATCCCATCAGGTGGAACGACATGTCACTTCAAGGTTACTTCATATGAGTTTTCATGGTGAGATTTTTACAGAATAAACCTGCTGGTTTACTTTCAAGTCTCGACCAGCATTTCAGACACCCAGAGAAAAGTCATGTAAATCCATATCTTGCATAACACACCCTTACAATCACAATCCGAGGGTTTTGAAGAATATTTCAAATCCATTGCTTCAAAGGTTCAACAAATCTATCAGCTCAACAACGAAAAGAACGCAATAAACGTGTCTGAACTGTCAAAATGAAGCAAATTGCGATCAGTTATTTAATGTGTGTTACGTAGTTCCCCGCCGGATTTTACAAAACCGAGGGAAAGTCAAGTAAATCCAAATCTGTTTTCATCATTACAGTGTACAGACGCCAGCACATCAAGCTACCCGAAACTGTCAAATTTTCCCAATCAACTTTGAAGCTTATGCTTTAAAGATAAAGTTTAAAATCTATTAAAGAAATTTGACAGATTGTAGTAGCTTGATCTTGTAACAGTAGGCATCTAGTTAGATACCTACACAATGCGGACAACGTTAGCCCCCCTGGGAGTCTTCCAATGTTAACTGACGGAAATGGGGCTTAGTAGTGCTCTTAAGCGATTAATTAGCAAACTACTTATGTACTATACCAATTACTGATAGGGGTTGTGGCTATATTATTAGTATAAGGATCGATCACAAAAGACTTTATTGAAATAAATGTCGTTGTTTAGTAGTTGTGTTCTTCTTTTCGTCGTATCGATGATTCCATTTTGTATTCTTCGACGATAATTCGGTCAGTCAAAGCATTTATTTCAAATAGGTACGGATCAAACCAGAAATCGCGAAAAAAAAAATCAGCTGTTCCCTACATTTGTGTTCGTATAACTCGTCAAAATGTAGGGAACAGCAGATTTTTTTTTTCGCGATTTCAGGTTTGGTACCATAGTAAAAGTTGTTCATAATGGTGAGTACAATGATCTCTTAAGAGGTTGTTAATGTTTTACTTATAACCCTGTATAATATAGGTATACTATTGAATATATAACCGTTTTACAGAAACTTCCTTCTAACTAAAAAGAGATGCCTTACAAAAAGCTCACTAAGAAAAACCGGACTCACTATCGCTAATCCCCTGACCGCGATACTACGTTCACGATAAGCACATACTAGTAGCTATCACACAGCTAGACGTTACAGCAACGCGTTAGGCGGTCCATACACCTACAATAAGTGTGCGCAAGTTTTTTAAGGGGCTTACATGACCTAAAGCGCGGTCACTGTCAGGATGCATATAAAAGAAAGAGAAGCTCGCTGTAAATTATGAAGCAATTATTTAATTACAAAAAATCTATTGTTTGGACTAAAAAACTAAAACACTAGTATTTTAGTATGTTGCTTCTAGAATAACCTGACAAAGAAAACAGAATGATTGTATGTATATTAATGTTGGGGACTGGCTGGAACCACGTTCCATTTTTGATATCTACCTTTTTTATATCCTTTTTGCTTATCTGTCATTGTCAATACCTGTCTACCGCTGTGTTTGTCATTACTTTTATTCATTGCAAAAATATAAAATTATTAAAAACTATTGTAACATCGCAACCACCATCTACTCATTTCTTAACGCCCTAATACAGTCCACACGTTCGTCAACAATTAGTATGGTTTTTATTGTAAAATAAAAGTTTTTAGAGGTATGGTCATGATTTTTTTCTATCGTATCAAATTAGTTGTATTATGTTTTCATTATCTGCCTAGCATATATCCTGAAGAATATCATATATTTTTCTGATTTTGTTTACTGTAGTCGATCATATACTTTTATTGTTTCTAAAGCTTGCGTTTCTTGTGTTTAGGTCCTGTAAGCCCCTTAATGTGCAATATTATTGAAAGTCGAAAAACCTGTTCAGGTGGAGATTCATAGACTCCGCCTTGGAGTGTAGTGTGCTGTTCCACAAACGATAGGACACTTTTTTTCCATCAATGGCAACTGAGCCGATGTCGGCTATTCTGCCAGGCAGCGTCATTAGGACACTTAATATCATGTCCTACGTGTCCTGTCAGCTGCACGTTACAGGAGCTTCTGGACGCTAGTGATAGCGCTGTAGCGGTATCTACAACGCCACATGCGAACAACGCGTCATACTGACGTCACGCAAAATCCTGCATCGCGCAAGCAGAGTTTATCGCGCAACTAGCATAGATGCAACGGCCCGACATGAATCATCGGGCAGTTGCCCGCCAGACACAACACCCGTCTGGTCGGAAGATCCTCACTTTTCTAGTATGAGTGAACTTTCCACCCTGTTCCTCATACTTCTATAGCGCCAAACACGTAGGTAGCCGAATTTTGGACCGAGTCCATTTAGATTGCCATCGACACGCTAAGAAGAAGAAGAAGAAGATTGAAAGTCGCTGATGGGATAGCCCAGTGGTTAAGGCAACGCCTCTCATGTACGAGGTTGTGGTTCAGCAAGTATCAATTTGACTTTTTCGTTGACTATCTGTCAAATTTCTTTAATAGATTTTCAACTTTATCGCTAAAGCATAAGGTTCAAAGTTGATTGGGTAAATTTGACAGTTTCGGGTAGCTGGATGTGCTGGCGTTTGTACTTTATGAGTTTATCTTAGACATGACTGACATCGGTGAGGGAAACAGTGTCCAGCAGTGGGACATTCATAATCAGCCTATAATGTTCCCACTGCTGGGACACAGGCCTCCTCTCGGTGAGAGGAAGTGGGCCGTAATCCAAAACGCGGGCCCAGTGCGGGTTGACAGATGTCACATTTTTATTTGCAATGTGCGTTTTGTTTGTGCGGAATAAACAGTTTTTCTTTCTTTCTTCTTTCTTTTACATGTCTTCGAATTTTTGGTTCTAGGATATGCCGGTTTCCTCACAATGTTTTCCTTCACCGTTTTGAGAGCAGTGGTGATGAAATGATTTTACACAAAGTGCCAGTCTGGGTTCGAACCTCCGACCTACAACTCAAAAGTCGCGGCCGTTACCACTTGGCCACCACTGCTCTTAGTCGCAGTGGGACATTAATAGGCTGGTATTATTATTAATATTATTTAATAAGCCCTTGCACCCAAACGCGCAATTATTTTCACGCAATAAATTTGGCGACCATTAAGCTTCAATGTTTTCGCGTGAACAAGACAACAACACCTGCCTAGAGTGTATTAAATAAAACTACACGGTGCAATAAAAATGATCACACTAATATTATAAAGGCGAAAGTTTGTGAACGTGTGTGTGTGTTTATATGTTTGTTACTTCTTCACGCTCAAACGCCTGGACCAATTTTGATAAAATTTTGTATGGAGGTAGCTGACACCCTGGATTAACATATAGGCTACTTTTTATCCCGATATTCCCACGGGATCGACATTTACGCGGGTGAAACCGCGGGGCGCAGCTAGTCTGCAATAAAATTTAAATTAGCTCAATCTTTTGTTTACTGAAGAACATAGCGAAATTCGTGATACCTTCTACAACAAAAAAAAAAGTCTAAACGGTACGGCCTAAACGGCTGGGTCTAGAAGAGTCAAATTTTGCACAAGAGTTCCTTCTTATTATAACAAAAGGGGGTAAAAAAAAATCCGATGGATAAATCCATCAGGTACACGATTTGTTTGTGTGATTTTTGTCTGTGTGGTGCCGGACTGTCTGTGTGGTGCCGGACTTGTCTGTGTGGTTAAAGAATAGCAGAGAATAGCACCACACCATACTTCCCGTGGGTGTCGTAAAAGGCGACTAAGGGTCGTACCGGAGAATGGGCAGCAGCGTTCTCTATGCATTCCACCACCATACTATACTGCGATCGCCAACCCGCCTGCCAAGCGTGGCGATTATTTCAAACCCCACCCCCAAATTGGGGGAGGCCTATGTCCAGCAGTGGACGTCTTTCGGATGAAATGATGATGACACGATTTGTTGTGCAATGAAATTGAAACTCGCTCTATATTTACGCAATCTTCGATTGTAACCATGAACAGTAAAAACATTGCGCAATTCGTAATATTGCGCAATTATACTGTAGGTGTAAGGGCCGCCTTACATGAAGATATTACAGCTACGTACACACAGACGGTACGGCGGCTAGTCGACGGTTCTGCACACGTCCCGGGGGGATCGTATCGCACACGCCTAGATTACCTATCTAAAGCTGATGGCAGACAGATGTAGCTTTTGATTTATAATGCACCGGCATTTCCTTTCTTTATTTGTCTTTTCGATATTCCAATACCATACACATATAAACCCAGTGGTTTACTTATATATCTACAAGCAGCGCCCCGCGGTTTCACCCGCATAAGTTTCGATCCCGTGGGAATATCGGGATAAAAAGTATTCTATGTGTTAATCCTGGTTACAGTCTATCTGTGTGCTAAATTTCATCCGAATCCGTTCAGTAGTTTTTGCGTGAAAGAGTAACAAACATCCATCTGTCCTAACAAAATTTCACGTTTATAATATTACTAGCTGCGCCCCGCGGTTTCACCCGCGTAAATGCAGATCCCGTGGGAATATCGGGACAAAAAATAGCCTATATGTTAATCCAGGGAGTCAGCTACCCCCATACAAAGTTATATCCGAATTGGTCCAGCCGTTTGAGCGTGAAGAAGTAACAAACATATAAACCCACACACACACTCACAAACTTTCGCCTTTTTAATATTAGTGTGATTATTATAGTAGGATACGACTAGTAGTATTTTAGAATAAGTAATAATACCAGCTCATTACACCACCACCACTGCGGGCAAATGGCTCTTCTCATACAGAGAAGGCAAGAGCATTCATCACCACGCTTGCTAAAGATGGGTTGGTGATTTCAGACTTAAATCCTAACTATCCTAACTTATATAATATTATAAATGCGAAAGTAAGTTTTGTTTGTTCGTTACCTTTTCACGGCTAAACCACTGAACCGATCATTCTAAAAGTTTTCATATAAAAAAAACACCCACCACAACAGCACTTTTTTTCGGGATGAAAGGTATTCCCGAGGAAAACAACAGTAACGTTATTACGATGATAGATGGCGCCACGTGTCTTTTGTATTAAAAACAGGGACGACGTCTGTCGGGTCAGGTAGTTAACCATAAGTCCAGGTTTCCTCACGATGAAATCTAGTCAGCTTTATTATATAAGTCATTATAAATTGTCTACAACTTCTCTAATCAGGTGAGCCTACCTTCTATAAACGCACGCACACACGGACTTTTCACTTTTTATTTGTTTTTCTCTGATGATATTATAATGTGTGCCTTTTAGTCTGTGCTGAATAAATATATTTTCTTTTTTTTATCAAAAATAATTTGCAATATTAATTGTGTTATTAAGCTGTCGTCTTATATTCGTTGAAGAAACAGACGCCAGCACATCAAGCTACCTGGAACTGTAAAATTTTCCCAATCAATTTTGAACCTTATGCTTTAGCGATAAAGTTGAAAATCTATTAAATAAATTTGACAGATTGTAATAGCTTGATGTGCTGGCGTCTGTATATGCCAATTATTTACAAATCGGCCGGCTTTCTTCCGTAATGGCATTTTCGGACGACACTCAAATAATGACTGTCTTTGATAAACTTTTTCCAGTTTCTCAGCTTTTTTCAGTTCTGCTTGCATCCACAATGGACTTCTTTAAGTACCTGAAAACAAAGAAAGACAAGAAATTAGTTTCGCAATAAAAGTTCATCAAAATAATTGTAAGTGCATACTAGAAATCATTCTTGGCATTAGGGACAGCACCCTCATTGCGTAACACACTATCAATCTCAATCAGAATAATTTTGAACAATATTGCTAATTCATTGCTTCATATGTTCGAAAAATTTGTCTGTTCAACTACGTAAATAACGCAATGAATGTTGATGAACTGGCAAAATTAAAGCCATTGCTACTGTTAGCGTGACAAAATTATCCCGCTGTACCATTGTTCAGGTGGCGATTCATAGACGACTCCGCATTGGAGACCTTGGAGTGTAAATGTGGTGCTGTTCCACAAACGATGGGACACTTATAATCGTGTCCTGCGTGTCCTGTCAGCTGCACGTTACAGGAACTGGTGGACGCTGGTGATGGCGCCAAACAAGTAGCCGAATTCTGGGCCGAGTCCATTTAGATTGCTATCGACACGCTAAGAAGAAGATCGCTTGTGTAACTACGCCTTCACAAATATTGTTGGCTTTTTAATATCAGACCAGAGGCGAGTAGGAATCGAATGCCAACGTAATGTATATTGCTAAAATGAAATTAAATCGTGTATTTATAAGTTGATGTAGTTTTTATTACCTGTTTTACCAGGTATCGTAATTAAAGAAGAGATTTATTAAGCTTCATGAAGCTTGATTTCGTGCATAACTTGAAATTGCTTTGATTTTACAACACAGCAACAAGTAATTAATTTTATTGCTTTGATCGAATTCTCGAGTAAACACCTTTAAGGGGACTACTGTACCTAAACGCAAAAAACTCAAGTGTTATAATGCTTAAAAGTATATGATTGAATACAGTAAACAAAATCAGGAAAATATATGATATTCTTCAGGATATGCTAGTTAGATAGTATGTTGAAAACATAATACGACTAATTTGATACGATAGAAAAAATAATGAAGATACTTCTAAAAACTTTATTTTTACCATAAAACCATACTAGTATACACACGCACAATTATTCTGATTTTTTGTCAGATTATTCTACAAGCAACATACTAAAGCACTAGTGTTTTAATTTTTTTGTCCCAAAAGTAGATTTTTTGTAAATAGTAAATTGCTGCATATTTTGCAATAAATTACCAGGGTTGTGTAATCGCGCATCCAAGTACCTGTAGTCCACGAAACAAAATATCACAAAAATAAGTTTATCAAGTAATGTTATCAGCAACTTTACAACAGCGAGTCTGAAGTTGGAAACACGAGATCTTGTCGCACTTGTCGCAGCGTGTTAAAGAACTCCGAACCTTCAGAAAAAAGTAAGGTTCGGGACTACGCTCCGGAACGACTGAAAAGATACGACCGTTACTGTAATTAATGTTTCATTTTAAGGTCTGAATTTAGATCAGGACAGGTACATAATTTTGTTCCCTCTCCTTAGTCGTTCTCTCTTGACAGAGTGGTCGTGGTTGATGACTCTGCATTTTCTTTAGCCAAAGCAGCCCTCGCGATGCTCCTCCACTTATTCCGGTCTTCAGCGTTTCAGAAATTCTGAACTATAGAGGTTTGTGTTGACGCTTTGATAGGGTCTGTCCAACGCGTAGGTGACTGACCGCGTGACCGCTTGCCCTCCACTTGTCCCTGGACAGCGAGTCGTTCCATGGAGTGTTCGTTACGAACCACGTGGCCGAAGTATTTGATAATTCGTGTCTGCACAGTCGACGATAATCTCTGCTTGACTTTTAGCTCCTCCAGGATCGAAACATTGGTCCTAAACGCTGTCCAGGGAATCCGCAGCAGTCGCCGCCAGCACCACATCGCCAGTGCATCGATTTTGCGTCGGTCTTTGAGGCGAACCGTCCACGTTTAATAATTTTATTACTTTGGTAATAATATAAAGCCTCTGCTTAATCACCCTATAACCTTCCCACTGGTGGGATACAGGCCTCATCTCTGTGAAAGGGAGTGGGCCCAGTACGGGTTGGCGGAAGTCACGTCTTCAAATTTTTGCTTCTAGAACATGCTGGTTTCCTTACGATGTTTTCCTTCACCGGTTTGAGGGGGTATTCCACTGAGAGGGGGATCCTACCGTTTTGCCAAAAAGATTTTGCCAAAATTTTACTACCCAAACAAATTTTGGCAACCTTTCTTTATACCAACGCAATGTTTGGAATGATTTTAGTACGCACATTTTTTTTTGGTCAAATTTTTACTTGGCAGAATATTATTAAGGATAATGTCATTTAGGCATTTGGTCCTTAATTAAATGATTTATTACAACAAACATTCTTTTGACAATAAACGTTTGGTGAAATGATTTGTTATGACAAAAAATATATGGGCAAAAATAAGATTTTTTGGGAATTATATAATTTAAAAATGCAATTTTATTTTAAAATAATCATTTATTTGCAATGGACATTAGCAATTTTATTTCGGAGAATTCAGACTCGTGTTGCAGAATTCGATTAATTCTGTCGTCTTTGTCCATTTTTTTTCTACCAGATTATACAGAAAAAAAAAAATGGAAAAAAGAGATTATTTTTAGCAGGCTATCGAGAACCGAATTAGTTAGACGAAGTTAATTATTAAAAAAAAAATGCATAGGTTAGGTTAAAACGTGTGACGTACTAAGAAAAGCCAGAAAAGACTAGATTATATAGAAAAAAAAACGCGTTGCACTCCGGGAGTGCCGGCAGAAGTGAAAATTTGAATATTAACGTTGTTTACTGTAACTGTAACCGTAACTGTCTGTCTGTCTGTCTGTCTGTCAAATAAAAATCGGTAAAAATACTAGTTGGTAAACAAGTTATTGTTTAAACGTTCACTTGCCAAACATTAGGTTTGGGTTACAATTATTTGAGAAGAGATTTTTTGCTAAGTAATAATTTGGCAAATGAAATTATGCGGAAAATTGTTTGGGAAGTGATAATTTGGCAATTTCTTTTTGGTGAAACAAGGGAGACCCTTGAGAGCAGTGACGAAAAATTTACACAAATTAAAGTGCCTGCTTTGGTTTGAACCCACGACCTACAACGCGTAAGTCACGGCCGTTAGTTACCACTGGGTCACCACTGCTCGCCCTAATTTGGTGATTGACTGACTGTGCCACTATAAAAGTTTTTTAAACGTTTGAAAAAAAAAAAAACAAAAAGATTCAACACTACAATATGCGGCTACTTCCCGTTTCGCTACATACTAAACTCCTTGCTAATAAACGTTGTATAGCGTCTGTATAGTAACACAACGCTTTGTCTTCTACTTTCGAAAGTCAAATTACTGACGACTGAAAGAGAGAAATCGGTGTGTAACTGTTCACCTGATTTAAGATTTTTGCGTTTGTTAGTAAGGAGGTGAAACTCTAACTGTACAAAATTGTCGTTTCACAACTACTTATTTCGATCAGGATACATTCAATCTCGTGTCGTGACGGACGTAGCCCTATATGCTACCCAAACAGGGTACGGAAGAACGGACAGTTCTTCTTCTTAGCGTAATGATGGCAAAAAGTTTAAACATCTTTGGCCCGAAGTTCAACTGCGTGAACTCCGCTCACTGACGTAAAATCATAAAAATCAAAATCAAAAGTAATTTATTCAAACTGCACTTTGAGCACGTCAAAATTACAAAAGACAGTCCCCCAAAACGCCCGCCCTTCACCACTTCCTAGTACTTTCGCTGGGGAGAAGAAGTGGCACAACAAACTCCCCAGCAGCACAGCTTTCTTTTCAATAGTAAATACTTGATGGTATACAATACTAGTAATGCAAAGTAATTAACATTACAAGACACAGAACATTACATTATTTGCCATATGTCACCTAGCCACGCCAACCAACAAATAAATGTCAAGTGCACAGGTGATATACAGGGCGTTATGGGGGTATTCCACTCAGAGCACTGATTTGAACCGCACTTGGACGAACGGCACCTGAGCACTTCCACTAACCGCACTGAAACAAAATTTCGTAACGTGCGGTTCGGTGGAACAATTTACCGTTGTTGTTTCAGTTCCCGAACGGCACTTGCATACAGTTTGTAGTGATGGGATGAATGTATTCTTTGTTCAGGACATTACCAACGTATCGATACGGCACCGGTTACCCGGTTGCCGGTGCCGACTATCCGGTAACATTGCAAGGCAAACTACGCCGGTAGGTGTGAAAGCTAACGTGCATGGCTATACACTTCGCCGCCGGGTACCCGGCACCGGCTACCCGGTTGCCGGGACGTGTGAAAAGGCACTTAGGCCCCATAGACAAGGGTTAAAAATGTAGATTTCGAAAATACGTATTTTCGAAATCTACATTTTTACAGTTATTTTAAATGCTATGAACGTTTTTTTTAACGTTATGCTTTGAACGAAAAAGTATATCCCATCACTAAAAAAATAACGATAACAACAACGAATAATTGTTCCACCGAACCGCACGTTACGAAATTTTGTTTCAGTGCGATTAGTGGAAGTGCTCAGGTGCCGTTCGTCCAAGTGCGGTTCAAATCAGTGCTCTGAGTGGAATACCTCAAATGGACCGTTGCATTGGAGTGTTGCTAAGAGATCCATACTAAACTAACTAATTTTAGCCGAACAGATCGTTACACAACCTGTGAAAGGCATGTGTATAACATCGCTGTCGATAAATTTAATTATTTTTCCGACGTTAGTCAAGCGGAGCTCGTACCGAAATTAGTTTTTAATATCATCACAAATCTCCTATATCATCGATAAAATCTAAATTAATCATTGAATACTTTCTATATGGCGATTTTATTTGACCTTTTACCTTTATTAATGTAATCTCTGAATTATGAACACGACAGTCATGGTACAGTCACCTTACGAAAACGTTGATCATGTTTGGACTTTCGTGACATTTAACTTGCTACTTGTCAATTGAAGCACCTATCTAGTACGTCCTATTTTTTACCGACTTCACAAAAAGGAGGAGGTACTATGTTCGGATGTTTGTATGTTTTTTTTTTTTGTATGTTTGTTTATCGAATACTCCGCCAATTGTCGACGGATTTTCAAAATTCTTTTTTTGTTTGAAAGTAGATAGTTCTGAGGTGGTCCCACTGTCACCAAGTTAGGATCTGATGATGGGATCTTAGGGAAATCGAGGGCAACCCTCAAATTTTATAGGCTCGCTTATTGTTTTTCGCATATTTTATGAAGTATCTTGTGTATTTGCGTATGGTTGTCACCATCTCAGATAGCAGGGCTTATGATGGAAGGTACAACTCCTTAACAGTAAGAAGTTACTCGAACAGGCAAGGACTGTTTTAGTAAATTGTTTTGATGTTTGATAGGGCATTTGCCACATTTGGTCTCATGATCATCAAGTTATGACCTGATGCTGCAGTCAGGATAGTCTGCAGAGTACCTAACTCCACGACAACTAACAGCAGATATATTGTGTTTAGGCTCATTGAAAAGGGCCCGATGTGTGGATAAACGTACTGTTAATGAGGAACACCGAAGTACATAGAGATCTGATGCTGAAGCCAGGAGCACCGTAGTCGTGTTTGGGCTCATTTTAAACAGGACTAAATTTTAAGTTCAATGCAATGTTGACATAAGTCTGGTCTTGATGCGGCAGCCAGGATTATTAGCATCTAGTCTAAAAACTAATAAATACTTCTTAAAGTGAAATAATTTTGCGAGTTTTTCTTCTGTATAATTATCCCAACAAAGGTTGCCGGTAGTAGCTGGATGAGAGAAGCGGAGGACCGTGAACGTTGGCGCAAACTTGGGGAGGTCTACGTCCAGCAGTGAACTGCAATAGGCTGATGATGATTTATAAAAGCCTCAATCGTTGCATTTCACGCAATGCCTTTTCGTCATGTGGTCTATTTAGCAATTTGGTAGGTTCCAACTTCCAAGTCGCATAATACAATGCCATCCAGCGTCTTTACACGACTAAGCGTAACATAAACTTGGCCCTTAGCAAAATTTTTCTTGCCTAAGTCTATTATTAAAGTAACTTGAGCATTTTCTCTCGGAAATTATGATTTGGTAAAGTGGAGCTGATGATGAAGACCACAAATGGCCATCGAAACTACTCAATGACAAATATTTCACGGGTTGCGATTCGATTACTTTAATATAGCTGCTAAGCAATTTATGCTCATTACAATACGTATGGTGAAGTGGAGCTGATGGTGACTTCTCAATCAGCTCCAGTTCTCCTGGATCTTACTAGGAGAACTCCTCAACAGTTAACGTCCCTGCATCGGGAAAAGCAATATTTTGTAAAAGGTGATAAGCAGTTGACATTAGGCTATTATAACTTAGATAAACCCGCTAAAAAGTGAAAAATAAAAACTTTTTTACAAAAAAAAACAACCGACTTCCAAATACACTACAAAGTGAAAAATAACTTTTATTTCGGAAGTCGGTGGCAAAAAACTAAAATACAAATCCAAAGACACCGACTGCCGAAATTAAAGTTATTTTTCACTTTCTAGTGTATTTGGAAGTCGGTTGTTTTTTTTGTAAAAAAGTTTTTATGGACGTAGACATTCTCATCGTATAATATTTTCAAAATGGTTCCGGTTTTTGTAAGTCAACCGTAGTACCGCTGGATCTGAGCGGTGATCAGCTTTCGGCGCGGGACTCCGCGGGAGATAATAGTGCACAAGTGTGTGCGCAGACACAGGTGCACTCTCTTTCCTCAGAGACGTTCAGCGGTTGGTCCTGCGCATGATTTCTCTCCAGTCGTGTCGGCTTATCGTCCCATCGGACAATGAGTACCCAAGTATTGAAGCTCTCCAAACATTACAATTAATATTGAAAAAGCAAAGCTATTTTTAATAACGACTTTCCTGGAATCACCTATTCCATGTTGAAATTTCCATGATACATTTCCATGAAATAAAAAAAGAAGAAAATATTTCTTCGCTGAAATGAATGAAATCGAAAACAAATAAGTTGCAGTTCTGTGAAGCATAGTTTCAACTGGTATTGGAAGTATCTTTTGTTGCGCTGGCTGAGTTTTCATCTCGTATTGAATGGAGGTGAGATGTAATTTTATACCGACGTACTTACAACTTGAAGGGGGACGTAAATGAATAGTCTTTTTTTAAGGTTCCGTACCCAAAGGTAAGGTAAGGTAAGGTAAAAACGGGACCCTATTACTAAGACTCCACTGTCCATCTGTCCGTCTGTCACCAGGCTGTATCTCATGAACCGTAATAGCTAGACAGTTGACATTTTCACAGATGATGTATTTCTGTTGCCGCTATAACAACAAATACCACACTATATTTAAGGGCTCCCATACAACAAACGTGTTTTTTTCGGCGTTTTTTACCTTGTGGTACGGAACCCTTCGTGTGCGAGTCCGACTCGCACTTGGCTAGTTTTTTTAATACGTATCGAAAACACGACCTTTTTTCTCGTTGGTTACAAAGTAATAATTACGTAGTCGTATTTTCGTAAATAAATATATGTATCGTCAAAGTCGTGGGAAACATCTGGATGCGGTACGCACGGAACCGGGAAATATGGCAGAAAAAAGGGGATGTCTTTATCTAACAGTGGATGATTCCGGGCTGAATTAAAAAAAATTTAGTCCTATTTTGGAATTATTATTTCCAGTCTTGCCACGGGGTATCGTGTTACACAGTGAGTGGGTTGTGGAAGTCAGATAGGCAGTCGCTCCATGTAAAATACGGCGTCAGCTGCGTCCAGTTAGACTGAAAGCCGACCCCAGCATAGTTGGGAAAAGGCTAGGCAGATGATGATTTTAGATTTATTTGACGCGGCGGTAAATATTGTTACAAATTGTATGGATACTCGAGATACAGCGTATACAGGGTTTAGATCAGTCATGCTACGGACAGACTCAAAAGCCCTATGCGTCGAACCTTAACATTGTCCTGATGATCATTACCAACTAAGCCATAAGTATTGATCCTGCATAAAATCAATGGACAGTAACACTAAGCTCTAGTTGCGCTCATGAACCCCATTAAAAACTACACTACACCAAAAAAAAAAAGAATATCTGCAACATCCTGAATACAAGATGCTCCTTTAAATCGATATAAACTCCAATTCTCGACATGATTACACCCTAGGGAGTTAAGCAAACTTACTTAACCACCTGCAACTCCATGTATCAAAAGCTGCTGGCTCGCCATGGCAGGCAGCCAAGGAAAATTGCCAAGTAAAACCTGTGTACATTCATACACTTGTAATGCACCCACTTGACTGTTGTTTAATGCTTTTTTAATGTTTTTTAGCGATCTGAAATATAGGCTTTCTTTTGGCTAGCAGATATTTTTGATCGTTCTGCTGATTGCTTAGTTATAAGTAGAGTTTTGTAGCATTATGCTGCATTGTATTTCGCTAAACTTTTACCTAGGGTACTTCCAGTACGTCAGTATTTGTACACGAGTATACTCTCAAACGTTTTAAAATAATCAAGAAATAAGTCTCACGGGTGGTAAGTTCACCGCACGGAACAAATTGTCAAGATATTTGCTTTAGATTTCAGATTATAACACCAGATTATAAGCCGTTGGCGGTTAGAAAATTTTCTTGTTCGTGTAGGTACCTAGACAAGATACGTTTCACAATTTACTCACCTGCTGTTCTGCGTCTTTTCTTCAGGCATTTCTTTAGTTTCTTTATTTGTTTATACAAAACATCGTCATAATCCCTGTCTCTTCGTTTATCCTTACCCATTTTAATTTTTGAAGATTTTTCCGTGGTTATTTGGCGCGCACGAAAGCGTTAATGACATGACAGGTGACACAGATAAGGCAATGCAAGCAAGCAAAGGGTGCCATAGTAACCATAATCAGCCTATAATGTTCCCACTGCTGGGACACAGGCCTCCTCTCGGTGAGAGGGAGTGGGCCGTAATCCACCACGCGGGCCCAGTGCGGATTGGCAGATGTCACATGCCTTCGAATTTTTGGTTCTCGGACATGCCGGTTTCCTCACGATGTTTTCCTTCACCGTTTTGAGAGCTGTGGTGATGAAATAATTTACACAAAGTAAAGCCCCTGTCTGGGTTCGAACCTACGACTTACAACTCGTAAGTCGCGGCCGTTACCACTTGGCCACCACTGCTGCAAAGGGTGCGTTCAGTTGCAAAGCGTTCAGAAGAAGCTTTTTTTCTGAAATAATTGTGAAATACGTGAATAAAAATTGAAAACGACGTCTTGGACCAACACTCTCAAATAATTAACATCGAACTTCACTCACAGGTAAGTTCGTTTGATTTGTAATTATGCTGCATTGTATTTCGCTAAACTTTTACCTAGACTGTTTAAATGGCTAATTGTAAATAATAATAAACATTAATGTTCAATCTATCTGTCTATTATTCCTTGACATTTTTTCATAGTACATACGCCAGCATATCAAGCTACCCAAAACTGTCAAATGTCCCAATCAACTTTGAACCTTATCATCATCTGCCTAGCCTTTTCCCAACTATGTTGGGGTCGGCTTCCAGTCTAACCGGATGCAGCTGAATACCAGTATTTTACATGGAGCGACTGCCTATCTGACCTCCACAACCCAGTTACTGGGTAATACGATACCCCTTGGTAAGACTGGTTGTCAGACTTTCGGGCTTCTGACTACCCGTAACGACTGTCAAAGATCCACAAATGACAGCCGGGACCAACGGCTTAACGTGCTTTCCGAGGCACGGAGGGGTCTCGGTATGTAAAGATGGTCACCCATCCACAGACCAACCGCGGCAAGCGTAGCTTAACCTGATCGATCGACCTGTGCGGCTGTTATTATTTAGCCACGGGCCCCTCAACTTTGAACCTTATATTTTAGCGATAAAGTTGAAAATCTATTAAAGAAATTTGACAGATTGTAGTAGCTTGATGTGCTGGCATCTGTACATCACGCATCCGAGTTCACGGTCACCTGATGGTAACAAAGCAATCATTGCTGCTTACAAAAATGAACATCTGCAACAAGTTACTGAAATACTTTTTTTTTTTTTCTCTCAGTATTAAAGTTATCCATTACTTTATTATCAGTGAGAGTTTAACCGAAAATCCACCCAGCCCCTCTGTCATCACGTAATCTAAAATTAGCCAGATGAAATACTATTAAGAGGGCCGGGAATCGATCCTTTCTTTCGGAGCACTCCAATGTCCGGGAATCCGGAATGAGAGGGAAAAAAAAACATCCAAACTTGTTTGTAAAGTTGGAAGACCAGCCCCTTTTGTGGGAATTAAATTCCTTATTGATTCGACGAAGCTGGGAGGTTGTCGAAGAGTTTCTGCGGTCGTATTGTGTTTCTGTTCTTGGGAAAAGGTATTCGCAAACATTTATTTTGAAAACGGAGCTGAATATTTTTCGTCTCACAGTTTTCGTCACGATTTTTTCTTGTAAACGTAATTATTTTCTGTGACATATAAAGAAGTCGCCCCCTATTTTTTCAGACTTCAACATAACTGGTGAAATGGGGGGTGTACGCAATAAGGTACAACTCTGCCTAACCCTTCAGGGATTGCAGCTGTGATGTAATCTATCTACCTTTACTAATAAATATAAAGAGTTTGTTTGTTTGAAGGCGCTTATCTCTGGAACTATCTATCAATCGGAATTGAAAAAATATTTTTGCTTTTGTTAGCCCAATTCTTGAAGAAAGCTATACGCTATAAGAAAAATTACGTTAGGACCCATATCATCATCATAATCATCATTTCAGCCGAAAGACGTCCACTGCTGGACATAGGCCTCCCCGAAGCACCTCCACTTCGACCGGTCCTGTGCTTCCCGCATCCAACGGGTTCCTGCGGCCTTCACAAGGTCGTCGGTCCACCTTGTGGGAGGCCTTCCAACGATACGTCTTCCGGTACGCGGTCGCCACTCCAGAACCTTTCGGCCCCATCGGCCATCTGTTCTGCGAGCAATGTGCCCTGCCCACTGCCACTTAAGTTTGGCAATTCTTCGGGCTATGTCGGAGGACCCATATAAGTCGAGCATAAAGAAAAAAAGGCAGACGTTAAGTGAAAACGAAGGAATAGCGCGGGCAGGCAATGCAATGCGATAGGTCGCGGGATCAAGAAATTTCACGCGGACGAAGTTGCTGGCAGAAGAACTAGTGTATATATAAAGAAGTTATGCAAAGAAGGCCTGCAACAACACGATTCGGTCCCCAACATTAAAACAACATCATTCTTTAGCCTCTTTGTTTGAAAAGGACTATTGAAATAGGCTGTCCGAAGGCAGTCGTGCCAAGGTCACCTCCGTATCTATCGATCCCTTTGGTAAAATAACCACACCACTTAATGGAAACTGTCCCTTCTCACAACATTGGCACATTATTGAAACTTGCTGAAATTGACATTGACCCTAAATTTTAGCTTCCGAATGTACATTTGAAGCTAATAAGTTTGTCCTAGAACAGTGACCGTAGATAAATGGGCGAATTCGAAAGGAGGTACATAATATGTAGTTTACTAGATTCTTCACCCCCATTCAACCTCTCAGGGGTGGAATTACGAAAAACCCTTTCTTAGTGGATACCTACTCTTCACAAAGAACACCTCTCCCAAATTTCATGTCTCTAGGATCAGCGGTTTAGGCTGTGCGTTGATATATCAGTCAGTCAGGACTTTGAATTTTATATGCAATAGATACTTGTTTTACGATTCTTGAAGGTCAAGACGAGTCTGAAGTTAAATTGGATTGCCCCATAAATAGCATTTCGGTCTAATTGGACTGTTTCTCAGAGGCAGAATAGGTATGCTTTGGCAATTTCTGAAGCTTGTCACTACAGTGGGTATGTATATTATGTCACACTCACATGTCTTGGTATCAGACATTCAACGTTGTTAGGGTATCCAATTTGTAATTTGCTCTGTTTCGACATTCTAAGGACATGGCTGAAAACGTCCAATTAAATGATAAATGATTTATTTTCTGTAAGTAGGTTTGTACAAACACTTTTAAACGTTTTTTTTTAAACTAGATGAGGTCGGCGTTTCCTATCTGACTATTCTGAGAATTTGTTTGAGCATTTTTACGATTATATTTGTGAAAAGAGACGATTAATTATCTACTGAGACCACTGGGCATCGTGTATTAAATAATTTGCATATAAATCCTCGTGTCTGCCTCGGAAAGCACGTTGAGCCGTTGGTCCTGGTTGTTATCAGTGGTTATTTTGGACAGACGTTACCCGAAAGTCTGACAACCAGTCTTACCAAGGGGTATCGTATTACCCAGTATCTAGATTGTGGAGGTCGGGTAGGTAGTCGCTCCATATAAAATAGTGGTATGCAGCTGCATCCCGTTGGACTGGAAGCCAACCCCAACATAGCTAGAAAAGGCTAGGCATCTGCTTAGTCTTTATCTTCATACATCAGATGATGATGATAAGGTTTCGTGTGACTCAGTGAATTAATTCTGTTAATTAATATGACTTGACAATCTGAAAATATCCTTACTAATCACACTAATATTATAAAGGCGAAAGTTTGTGAGTGTGTGTGTGTGTTTATATGTTTGTTACTTCTTGACGCTCAAACCAATTTTGATAAAATTTGGTATTGAGGTAGCTGACACCCTGGATTAACATATAGGCTACTTTTTATCCCGATATTCCCACGGGATCGACACTTATGCGGGTGAAACCGCGGGGCGCTGCTAGTTTTGAATATTTTACAAATCTCAGGTGTGTCCGTTGCTTTAATTTAATTTCAGTAGAATGAAGTCATAATTTAAAATACAAAGTAATTTTACGTGGCTGTCGTTTAGGATGACAGTGTAAGCAGGAGAGCAATGTTATATGATTTTTGTTAAGAGACAGGTTAAGGAATTGGTCTTTTAAGAGGAACCGGGACAAACCCTATGTGCTGATGGTGATAACCGAGGTTTTAGGGAGGTAAAAATCCCACACTCCCCAACCTCCTTCCCTGGAGGTCGGGTGCCTTTTGAAGGCCTAAAAAGGCCACTTTGGCAGAATCATAAAAGGAAAACATTATGAATCATAACATGGCGAAGACAGTACGTGTTTTTCTTGTTTTCGCTGCACTACGTAGGCATAATCAAAGAGATTGGATTGATTGGTATTTTAGCACAGACAAACACAAAAAATCCTTCACCAATAGGATTTGATACGATTAACTTAACAGTTAACTGTCCATTATGATTCATAATGTTATCCTTTCATTCAGCCAAAGCGGCCTTTTTAGGCCCTCAGTTATTGTTAAAGGAGTCCAACTCGTCCTGCCATCGTCGGAGCCTGCTGCGATTTCGTTTGCTATTATAAGAGGGACCGATACCGATAGTATTTATTTTTAAATGCCTGGGACCGTATTATGACGTATTAATGGCTCCACATTTTTCCACTGTGAGAGAGAGATGGAGCTATAGAAAGCCGATAGCACCTCATTTTTGCAATGGAACAATGATGGCATTAAGAGGAAATGCGGTCGGAGAGGCTTTTCAAAAAGCCTAAGTAAAAAATCGTAATTCGAGGTTTGGCTCTCGCCTATTTCCTCCTCCAATATTGGACCAATTCAAAAGATATTTCATAAACTGAATAAGAAGGATATATATATTGTGTCCGTATCTTTTTTTTTTTCATTTATAGTTGTCATATTTGTACACTAGGCCTCTGTTGACAGCGGTTTAAATCGGCATTTTATTAAGAGCCTATAAAAAATAAAAATTTGCTCTTTATCTCGCTCGCGCGATACTGCTCGCGGACTGTGTGAGAGCGAGACAAAGTGCGGAGCTGGGCGGAAGGCAGCGCCAATAGTTTAGGTATTTGCTTTTTACGGTGAAAATAAAGGTAATTCAAAAAACTAAATAACATAAGACCTGCTTTATAGTTAGTTCAGTTAGTATGCAAAGTTCCATGATCTAATTTGAAGTATTTTTCGAATACCAGCGGTTTATTGTTCGGTTTGGAGGTAATTTTGGACTTTTTTTCTATAGAGAAAATTTTATGGAATCGTGTTTTCGTCTAGCATAGTACCTAACATTAATCCTCAACTTTAGCATATATTTATTTCAAAATTAATGTTGCGGTATTTTCGACATAACGGAGGATCATGCTAAACCATTTGAGGTAGTATAGGCTCTTAAGGGTTCAAATGCTTATAAAAATAATGTATCATCAAATAGGAAAACTTAGGGACATACAAGTAGTTAATACTTATTTATTATTCTGTAAAAATCATTGCATTTGACCGCCACACGTCAAAAAATCAAAAACGTGCTCTCGGCGTCAAAGTCTGTCATGTAGTCGAACCGTGGCGTGCTGGGCACATGTTGGTTTGTCATCTATACATGGCTGTGGCGGTCAAAAGGTTAATACTTCATAAAAATGCCCCTGTATTTTCCACCGCCTATAGTTACCTTACGTAACATAAGCCTGTGGATCAATATAATCTACAAACTTATAATGGCTCAAAGTGAAACATCACTCCTCAGTTTCAGTAAATTACAAAAAGCTCGAGCCTCGTCCAACTTAACTTTTATTTTCGCTTGATAATCTCAATTAGAAAGTTTTCGCTCACTCTGATCTGAGATAAGCACTCAAATTAATACAGCTTTTTAGTTTACTGAACACTATTAGGTGAGTTGCATTAATTTCTTATAATTCCCTAAAATTCTGAGTTGATGATAGATGTGGTGTAACTACCATATGCAAATACTTTTACCAATAAATCATTTTTAAACCTATGTATATACGTATTTATACAGCATGCATCAGAAAGCCACACCTTTCTTTCATGGGATTAACATCAATAGTACCTACTCGCGAAAAATTATCAGCCGTCCCTTACATTTGTTTCGAGTAGGTATTGGGGCAGTTCTGTTTTTTTGCGATTACAATTTTGGTCCCATTGAGAGAGTTGTTCAGTTTTATGGTCTGTACCACAACTTTATAAATGACCACACATTTGTGATACACGCTATATACGCAGGTAAGGTGGATACGTCAAGCTACCCGAAACTGTCAAATTTTCCCAATCAACTTTGAACCTTGTGCTTTAGCGTTAAAGTTGAAAATATATTAAAGAAATTTGACAGAAGTAGTACTTTGATGTGCTGGCGTCGGTACCTATATTGACTCAGCAAAGTACCTAAATATAATCACAGTATCCACATTAAGGCTTCTACAAACAGGCGCGACACGCGATATAATCGCGCGCGACACAAAGGCACCGCTCGTTGCGCGACTTGCGGTGCCTTTGTGTCGCGCGCGATTTTATCGCGTGTCGCGCCTGTTTGAAGTATCCTTTATGATGTAGGGCCCTTTTACGTGCTATATGTGTAAGTTTATTTGTGTATGTCATAGCTTAGATTACTGTATGTATTGGGCAGCTGTAAGTAAGAAAGGCGCTGTTAAAAAAGTTAGCTAAAGATATGTGGCGTGTGTTCTGT
Organism: Mesoligia furuncula; assembly: GCA_916614155.1. Lineage (NCBI taxonomy): Eukaryota > Metazoa > Arthropoda > Insecta > Lepidoptera > Noctuidae > Mesoligia > Mesoligia furuncula. Next base: position 24,979,519 of record OU744802.1, on the reverse strand, counting down.
CCAAAATAGATAACCTTAACTTACCTGAGTAGAGTGGGTTACAAGAAGGATATAATAATTGAGGTTATTGCTAAATATATATTTGAGTACCACCAACCCGAACCGGGTCCGTTTGGTGGATTATGGCCCACTCCCTCTAATAAAGAGGAGGTGTTCCCACTGCTGGGACACCTGTGTCCCAGCAGTGGGAAGTTAGGAGAAGTGGGAACATTATAGGCTGATTATGATACTTATATAAGTAGATGCCATGATGATGGTCCATTTCCAGCAGTGAAGATCTCCGGCTCGTCATTATAATGGTGGAGTAGATGCTGACGAAAACCGTGATAGTTCTAATCGTAGCCAAGAAACAAGCCTTTTTAATTAACTAATCAAAAACTACCCAATACACAAGACCTCATCAAACTAATATTATAAAGGCGAAAGTTTGTGAGTATGTGTATGTGAGGGTGTGTCTGTTTATATGTTTGTTACTTATTCACGCTCAAACGGCTGGACCAATTTTGATAAAATTTTGTATGTAGGTAGCTGACATCCTGGGTTAACATATAGGCTACTTTTTATCCCGATACTCCCACGGGATCGACACTTACGCGGGCGCAGCTAGTAAAATATAACCGCCGAAAAATGAAACTGCCACCGAAACTTTGAATCTAAAATAACACTTCGCTCGATAACATCTAATGGAAGGCCCAAAACGGTTCGTTCGGGCGTCTGCAATAGACGTTTATTGAAATTACAGCGCTATCGCCGATGCGATCTCCAGTCCTTTTGAAAGGGACGGAATTTAATGAGCGGACAAAGACGGTCGAATTTATGACACTTACTTCATTTTATATTCATGATGGTCTTCTCTTGTGAAGGGTAGACGTGAAGGTCTTAGGAAATGGAGTTTTGATCGTATGAATAGATATTTTAATAGCCAGAAGGTGTGATTTAGAAATTGATCGCCATGCAGCAATAGTGTTGGGCTGTGAATAATTCCAGATGACAGGTAGTCTATAAAAACAACAGACAGTGAAGATACCAATAACGAGCCAAAAAATCATTCCGAATAAATTGTCAAAGTAATTGGAACAAGTAAAACAAAAGTAATTTAAAAAAATGTTATCGACTTCAAAAACAAATGAAATCAAAATGATGAAATAACTTGAATTTCGGAAGTCGGTGTCTTGGGATCAATATTTTAGTTTTAGTTTTATGCCAAGATCCGATTAATAGTTGCGGAGAAATACGTGGACAAACATACATACATACATACATCTATAAAATTTTGTAAGTATATTTGTTTGGAAGCCCTAATAGATAGATTGTCATCTGTGAATGAATATAATGCAGTTCTAATAATATTACATACGTGTCGAATTGATAACCTCCTTTTTTTTGAAGTCGGTAATTAAGGACTACACAGGTGACAATAGCCAGAACACAAGAAAGCTACACCTAGCAGAAGATAGTCTTATGATGAAGAAGAGAAAAAGAAGGAAGTAACTATTGTTAATAAAGGCCCAGTCTCTTGTAACCCTAGAAATTATATTCCTAGGACCATAATATGATAAAACAGTGATCTCTTGCAAGAAAGATTTATGAATGCTGTTGCATACCAATCTTGCAGAATCATTGCAATGCTTTAGCCATTCTTACTTACAGAATTTTCCAGTATTTTCCATTACAATTTAAATTACTTCGAGTAAATTCAACGCTCAGCAGTTTAAACTATTTAGAACACTGTAATATCACGCCGTTTACTATAAATTGCGTGCCGTCCCGTCTACAGCAGACACGGCATCTTAATGTCTTAATCAATACAAGTAATATTGAGTCGACAATGTTCGTTGTATTACTGGAAATTGTTCAAGGACTGGTGTATTTAAATGATAGTGTTAACAGTCTTTATGTTAACAATTTAATTGATATGTTTTAAGATTTTCTGAACTTTTGAAGCCTACGTGACGGTCTTGAGTCAAATTGAAGACGCAGATACGTTATCTTTTCTTTCGTGATAAAATGAAAAAGCTTAAAGAGGGAAGCAGGCTTTCCTTTTTGCCAGTTTATACACAACACGGTTTCATTACGGTATGGCGTGCAAACCGCGCCGTAGAGAAAACGTGTCCGTGTACAAGCTTCCATAGTAATTTATATAACAGTGACGACCGTGCCTACACACGGTGAATTAACCGTAGTTTTTCACGGCAAGAAAAACGTGTGTGTACAAAGGGCGTTATAAGGATAACATCAGTCTATTGTGTAGACTATCTTTCATTAGATAGTCTTCACCAAATTCATGTGGTGATGATATTTATTTAATAGAAACTAAGGCAGCTAATGATATCTGGATCGCCAGAAGCCAATTTTACCACCATTACGACGCCAGACAGAACCAAAACACTGAAAAAAAAGAAATAAAGAAAAAAAAGGAAGGAAAAAGAAAGGGAAAAAAAGAAAGAAAGGAAAAGGAGAAAAGGAAGAAAGTGCTTGTAAAGTAACTCGGTACAGAATCAAATGTGCGCCAATAGTTTTTTTGACAACAGTGTAAGTTTAACAATTAAATTTACATGTTTCAAGATTTTGAAACTAGTTTGTAAAGACACAGAAACGTCATCTTTTTTTTCGTCATAAAACACATAGCTTGAGGAAAGATTTAGGCATTACTGTTAAGCCTCCTCTACACGTCGTCAGATTCATCAGCAGATGGCCACCTGCTGATGAATCTGACGACGTGTAGAGGAGGCTTTATAAGGATAATATCAGTGTATTGTGAAGACCATCTTTCATTAGATATCTAGTCTTTGACGAAACAGAAAAGCGATGATATTATTAATTTTTGTTTTTATTATTCTCTCTGTTCTGTTAGTTTTGTCATGGTCTGGCAGTTTGAGTAATTTATGTGGCCTACCCAAATGTCTTTTCTTTGGTATTGTTCGTCGAATCGTTGAGCTCCTTAAGTTTTGAGTTGAGCTGCACGATTTCTGACGCTGACACTGCACGATTTCTGCGTGCACTGACTGGACAGGTCCTCTCAATCTGTGTGGTTCTTTCTTCAAAAGACCATCCCAGATCTACATGGTCTTCATATAATCTGACCAAGAGTATGTCAGGACTTTAAAAGAGACTTTGACCTCTGAGTTTGTTTCAGCCTTTCTTCTCAGAGTAGTCAGATAGGAAACGCCGACCTCAACTAATTTAAAAAAAATATGATTGACGTGTAAAAGTGTTTGTGCAAACCTACTTAGAAAAGTAAAATTATTTATCATTTATCATGATATTTTTTTAATAGAAACTAAGGCAATCCATGATATCGATCTAGATAATCTCCAGTCAGCCAAATCTAGATCGCCAGAAGCCAATTTTAACACCATTACGACACCAGAGAGTAACGAAACAGTGAAACAATCGCTTGTAAAGTATCTAGGTACAGAATCGAGTGTGCGCCAATCGTTCAACGTGCCAACTCGGTCAACCGAATTATATGAAATGACAGGTAAACACGAGTTGTTTATTTATTAACAATTAATTGAGATGAAATGCTTTGCTAAATAGGCTTTATTAATTTGTTAGATTATGTGGACGATGAGTGGATGTGTCTCAATCTGCGTCAAATGTAGAAGTAGAATTAGTTTCAATAGATATTGTATCTAACGAAGCTCGTGGCTAAGCAATAATAGCCGCACGAGTCGATCGATCAGGTTAAGCTACGCTTGCCGCGGTCGGTCCGTAGATGGGTGACCACCTTTACATATCGAGACCCCTATGTGCCTCGGAAAGTACGTTAAGTTGTTGGTGCCGGCTGCTATTCGTGGATTTTTGACAGTCGTTACGGGGTCGTCAGAAGCCCGAAGGTCTGACAACCAGTCTTACCAAAGGGTATCGTGTTACCCAGTAGCTGGGTTGTAAAGGTCAGATAGGCAGTGGCTTCACGTAAAATCCAATTCAGCTGCATCCGGTTCACTGGAAGCCGACCCCAACATACTTGAGTAAAGGCTAGGCAGATGATGAGATATTGTAACTAAAGTTTGTAAAGTTTCTACACATAATGTGTTTAGAAAATGCGATGGATGCGGAAGTATTTGTTGGATAAAGGATGATTTCCACCAAACGGCTCGCATCGTATCGGATCGGAACGGATTTTACAATCTATAAACGATATTAAATCGTGTACACAGTATTTAAAGTCTATATTACCAAACCGCCCACAGCAGCTAGATCGCGGGCGTCTTCCGCGACACGCGATCATAGCCGAAAGTATGGTGCGACGCGCGATCGGCTCTGTTCGCCTGTCGTCGTACCCGATCGAATCCTTTCGGCTGTCGTCAAAAATTTTCTTTTCCTCTTCTGTGTTTTATGATTATTTTCTTCTTCTTCTTCTTCTAATGCAATAGCCAAGAATACTACGTCATTTTCAACCATTTTCAAAAATTAGAACACGTCAACACGGTAGGAATGAAACTATTTGACTAGGTGCAGAAACGGATACGTTCGAAAGCGAGGGTACGGAGCCGATCATATGCGTCGACATGCTGCCGTACGTGATCGGCTGTCGCCGCTTCCGTTCGTATCCTTTCCGATCCGATGCGGTGCGGTGGGAGCCGTTTGGTGTAAATCACCCTTTAGAAATCCGATTAGCAAACTGCTTTCGGCATCTTTATTATCTTCGCTTAATCATGTTCGGGCTGCTGGGCACAATTCGAGTTAAGGCGAGCGATTTTTTCCCGAACATATATTCTACATAACGAATTATGCCAACCCGAACGTGTAGGTAGAACCTCTAACAGAGAACCTAAATACTAAAATTTCAAACATAATTAACTTTTGGTTGATACGAGCAACAAAAGTTCATCGTCGGCTACACTGCCACTGTTCAAATATAACGGTACCTACAAGGATATCTTGGCGCGCCAAAATCGGAACTGACGCCGCCATCTTGTTTTTAGGGTTCCGTACCTCAGAAAAACGAAACCATTATAAGATCACTTCGTTGTCGATTTCACTGTCCGTCAGTCAGACCCTTTTTCTAAGGGGCGCGTGGAGTTATCAAGTTGAAATTAATACCAAATACTCTCAGGACTGCAATCCCTGGAAGCAGTGAAAATCAAACTTCTATATCAGCGCAATCAAAAGATACGGGCGTTTATGTTCCGGAATCAAAAGCTATAGGGTACTTCCCGTTGACCTAGAATCATGTTTGGCAAGAAGCAATGTCTTGTAGCACAAGTAAAGGAAAAAGTCCGAAAACCGTAAAGTAGTTACATTAAAAAAAAAAGTTATTTAAAAAAATAAAAAAAACCCGACTGCGGTAAAAAACTTAAGTTAAAAAAAAAACTGAAAAGCTAAAAACAAGCCCATTTTAAATTAAATAAAAGTTGGAAGCAGGCGGGACCCATACCATTTTTATTATATTTTCAAATTCAAACTTAAGTTTTTTACCGCAGTCGGGTTTTTTTATTTTTTTAAATAACTTTTTTTATTTCCAGCTTTTTAGTTTACAAATGTGAAAGATTTCGCAGACGATTTAGTTCTTAGTAGGTGTTTTTTACAATTTGTCACTTCGAATTGCTTTTAAGTATATATGTTGTATATATTTTTGTAATCACCTTTTAAAACCCTTTATTTTGATACCCCACTCGATAGGTTTTGAAAAAAAAAAAATTAAAAAAATATTTAATGTGGCGTCCAGTAGTCGCCATATTGAATTATCACTAACGTCATGTCTTTAGTGACATTCGCCGGACTAAGAGGAATCGATTAACGTGTGAATCATAAAAATCGGCCCAGGCGTTTGGTCTGTATAGTGCTTCAAAGGAATATACAAACATACATACATACATACATACATACATAGGCTGATGAACACATTACCACTCCTTTGCGTCGCGCAGTCGGGTAAAAAAAAAACTCTCGTGATAAACTATTTACATACATCCAATGATATTATAAGGTATTACACTTTTAATATCATTGCATACATCCTACAAATGTGTACAGAGCCCTTGGTGCGCAAGTCTCTTTCTGTGACAATTTCACAAATGTTTACCAGCAACACCCCCCGTTAATGTCATTCAGACGCTAAAAGATTTGTAGCACTCATGTACGTATATTTGATTTAAAAAGAGTTTAAGATCATTTTAAAGTTATGGAACAACAAACTGAATGTCATATTCAACAAAGTTCAAATTCCATTGCAACCAAATACTTATTAGGACCTTTTTGTTACAAATGGTCACTCAAAAATCAAATACAATATGTAAATTATCTGAGATATGAACATTGGTATACTGCTATACTAATCTGCTGCTACAATAATCTAAAAAATAACAACAACTTATTTGAAAGAGTCAGAAGTGTTCTAACAGCTTCTCTCAATATAATAATTTAAAAATAATAAAGGTCATATTTTGATCTTCCAAGATTTTTTATTAGGTAACTTTCGTTTAAATTCGTTTCGCTTAACAATTATTTATGTATTATTACATCCCTACAATGTTTCTGTAAACGCGCCATTGGAAAAAATATATCAAATACCATCATCCATTTCCTATCAAGTGTCAAATACCATTAGCCATTTCCAAAGGTCTTGTCACGAAGTTCCGACTTTTCCTCAAATATCATGAGAGGAATTAAAGAAAAAAATATGCATTTCGCACAACCGTAATGTTTTTTACCCGACTTCAAAAAAGGAGTATATATTTTTTTTGTGTGTGTTCGCGGACAACTTCGTCGTTTATGAACCGATTTTGATTATTCTTTTTTCGTTGGAAAGGATATACGCCAAGGGTGGTACCATGATAAGGAAACCAGGATCTGATGATGGCATCCCAGTGAAATCGAGGGGAACATTCGAAAATATAGTAGGAGCGACCAGTGCGTTAGTTAACTGTTTCATTAAGTATTTTAAAGCACTACAATCTGGATGGATCTGATGATGGAGCCGAAAGATAGTCGAGGGGACTCCTCAACGATCTACAGCAGTTACTCTTGTGTTAGTCTTTTGTTTGGGCTTGATTAACACATTGAAGGACACTGAACGAGACACAATAGAAGTTTTATTGTTATTACGTCTATAGGCGTTAAGTGTCCCGCGAAGTGTTAATTTGTATTGTTGTGAACTTTACACCTAGATGGGTTGTGACTGTCATTAGGGGTCTGATGATGAAGACGAAGGACAGTTAAGGGAACTCCTCAACAGTTTACAGTAGCTACCTTGTGTATGTTCACCGATTACTCGAAAAAGGCTGGGCCGATTCCAAAAGTTCTTTTTTTTATTTGAAAGGGTATACTCTCGAGGTGGTCCCATTATCATCAAATTGGAGTCTGATGAGAGGATCCCATGGAAATCGAGGGAAGCCCTCAAATTTTATAGGCAAACCTATAGCGATTTGGGTATTTTTTAAAGTAACTTGAGCATTTGCTCTCGGAAATCATCATTTGGTAAAGTCATTTTGTCATTTGGAGCTGATGATGAAGACCACGGATGGCCATCGGAACTACTCAATGACAAATATTTCACGGGTTGCGATTCGATTACTTTAATATGTTTGCTAAGCAATTTATGCTCGTCACAATGCGTATGGTGAGTGATTGTTGAGGAGTTCTTCTGGTACTTACCGGGAGAACTCCTCAACAATTAACGTCCCAGCATCGGGAAAAACAATATTTAGTAAAAGGTGATGAACAGTTGGCATTAGGCTATTGTAACTTAGATAAATTACAAACTGACCAACTAAAAAGTGAAAAATAAAAACATTTTTACAAAAAAAAACAACCGACTTCCAAAAAAAAACACTACAAATTGAAAAATAACTTTAATTTCGGAAGTCGGTGTCGATAATCGAAAATGCGGAACCAAAGACACCGACTTCCGAAATTAAAGTTATTTTTCAATTTGTAGTGATTTTTTTGGAAGTCGGTTGTTTTTTTTTGTAAAAATGTTTTTAGCTAACTATATGTAGCAAGTGAACTGAGAGATGTGTGAGGTGTGTTTGATGTGTGTTTGCGTGTGATGAGTTAACTACTTTCCAAATAAACTAACTCGACTAACTAATAACTAATTAACTGCCTCGTTGGTCTCGTGGTTGCAAGCGCGACTGCTGAACGTGGGGTCCTGGGTTCGATTCCCAGGTCGGACAAAGTGCTATTGGGTTTTCCATTAGGAATTTCTTAGTAACAGTCCGGAGTTTGAAAGTTGGCGGTTTAATACCCCCGTGCCTCGGAAAGAACTTAAAGCCGTTGGTCCTGCGCCTGATCTCTCCCCGGTCGTGTCGGATTGCCGTCCCGTCCACCCGGACTATGGGAGTAAAGGAATAGAGAGTGCACCTGTGTTTACGCACACACTTGTGCACTATAATATCTCCTGCAGCGTACCTGGCTAACCTCCGTTGAGTTTGGCCACCGTGACCGAAATCGGTCGCGAGGCTATTACTTTCTAAATGAAATAAATGTTCATTGTTTCCTAAAAGAACGGTGGCTCTCATATTATAACAGCCATCATAAATATGGCTGGTGACTAGTTCATTTTGGATCAAAACGACGAGCTTCATGCAGCGGGCGATCGCCTGCGACTGATCATTTTCCCGGTTGATTTTAGTCACCCGCGCATGCGATCTGTCACCGTACGACAAAAGTCGGAACCTACTCTACTTTGGAACTTGAAATTTTAGTCACCTGCAGCCTAGCTGAATTGCCCTTAAGGGGCCGTCTCCACGAGCGAGAGAATCGCGGCAAAAGTCTCTCCGTGCCATCAAATTTTCGCGGCGATGATATCGCCGTGTGGAGACACGTTCTAAGAGAGTGTATAGAAATATGTGGCACGACGATAATATCGCCGCGATTCTCTCGCTCATGGAGACGGCCCCTTAGACAGTCGATTTTCACCGTGGGGTGAAAATCTTGCAAATATGTGTAAAACCCGCATAAAGGCCATAGCACAATATCAACTCGGTAACATCCGTTTCCGAGTTGATATTGTGCTATGGCCGTCACGTCACCGTATCGCCTTAAGCGCAATACACACTGAACCCGCAGGGCCGCCGACACAGCCCGCCGACACAACCCGGCGGCCTATATAAAAAGAATCATGTCGGCAACATGCGCCCCCGCGTGGTGGCCGCCGACATGTTGGCGGCTTACGTACGCCTGCGCTCAGTTGCCCGGCGAAGCTCGACCCGTAGTGACGAACAAATAAATTTCTCATCTCGATCCGCCGACATGCCGCCGACAAAATTTTCCGACTTGCACGAAGTGAAGCCGACTAGCCCGACGACAAAAAGTTGCCGACATAGGTCGGCGGCCCGGCGGGCTCAGTGTGTATTGCGCTTTACGCTTCGCCGACAAACAGGCATCAACCTAATGTAAGCACGTAACTAAAACGGATCAGCAGCTCCGATAAGTCGACTCGGCTACGGCTAGGCAACGAGACGACGCCGCGCTTACGGCACGCCGACCGCTGGTTGATGGTGCTGTAGGCAGGCCGCGGGAGGGGTGAAAGGGGCAAGGGTGGACGAAGAGACGTAAGCTCGGGTACGGAGAGACGTAAGCTCGGGCACGAAGAGACGTAACCGCGGGAACTGCTAGTTGACCCCGCACCGCGGATCGTGAGCTTGTCGATACGATTCCGATTAGTGACGTTGCAATAGGGAGTTTCATACAAAGAATACTGAATGGCTCGAGTTGACACGGTGACGATCCTTTTCCGAGTTGATATGTGTGCTTAAGGTGTCAAAAACTGATCTTTATTTGGGCAGCCGTTATTGTGTGAGCGTCCACCGCTTTCTTAGGAAACAAAGTGTCTAAAATAATTATAAGGCAAGCTATTATGTTCATGGCCAGTTAAAACATATCCCATAAAACATAAATACACCATCACAAAATTATAATTAGCAATACTCAATAACAAAACGTAATCCAACGAAGCTGGTGAGTAGATTAAAAGGATGAAATTCATTTATCTCCATTCCGGCGTGTAAACAGTCGAGTCGACCCTTTCAGGAAAGGTTTTCAGGTGGGACCGTGGGACGATCGTGATACCTTGGTATTACCATAGCAAAAATAAACTTTATAGAAGCGACACTCATGTAGGTACTTAGAGGGTCTCGTGGCTAAATAATAACAGCCGTACGGGTCCCTCGAAAATTAAGCTACGCTTGCCGCGGGCTGTGGGAGATTAGCGCGTTCCAACAAACGAAGAAACAAACTCTTCAGCTTTATTATTAGTATATATTATACATATTATCTAGCCATTATTTATAATGTCTACTCAATTTAGATAAAGTGATAATTGACACAGAATTAATCACATTTGCGAAGCGGGGCTACGTCGACATAGGATACTAGAGCGAGCAAAGGGCACCCCGAGGTTCGGTTTGGTTAGGTTACTTTAAACCCTTTACACAGAAATAGGAGCCACGCGAAGCGGGGCTACGTCGACATAGGATACTAGAGCGAGCGAAGGGCACCCCGAGGTTCGGTTTGGTTAGGTTACTTTAAACCCTTTACACAGAAATAGGAGCCCCGCGAAGCGGTGCTACGTCGACATAGGATACTAGAGCGAGCGAAGGGCACCCCGAGGTTCGGTTTGGTTAGGTTACTTTTAACCCTTTACACAGAAACAGGAGCCCCGCGAAGCGGGGCTACGTCGACATAGGATGCAAGAGCGAGCGAAGGGCACCCCGAGGTTCGGTTTGGTAATGTTACTTTAAATATAATGACCAGTCATTATGTATAATACCTATTTAATCACTATGACTGTAACATATAGATAGATTAGTATATGTATATGTAGATAGATATATGTATATAGATACAGATTTTGCGAGATGGATTATGGAGTTGGATTTATTACTGTAATGTTGAGCATGTTTTTTTGAATAAAATCATCATCATCTGCCTAGCCTTATTCCAACTTTGTTGGGGTTGGCTTCTAGTCTAACCGGATGCAGCAGAATACCAGTACTTTACATGGAGCGACTGCCTATCTGACCTCCACAACCCAGATACTGGGTAATACGATACCCCTTGGCTTACCAAGGGGTCCCAGTCACTGGGTCGTCAGTAGCCCGAAAATCTGACAACCAGTTAAGACTGGTTGATTGGTTGTCTGACAAGCAGTTAAGACTGGTTGTCAGATTTACTCTTTATCAGGCTACTGACGACCCGTAACGACGACTGTTAAAGTTTCTCGAATGACAGCCGGGACTTTTCGAGGCACGGAGGGGTCTTGTTATGTGAAGATGGTCACCCATCCACGGACCAACAGCGGCAAGCGTAGCTTAACCTGATCGATCGACCTGTGCGGCTGTTATTACTTAGCCACAAGGCCCTGCCCTTGTTTTTTTACACACAATAATATATTTAAAAAAAACATGCACACCGTTTTTAGGGTTCCGTACCAAAATGGTAAAAACGGAACCCTTATGGTGAGACTAAGTCTGTCTGTCTGTCTGTCTATCACATTTGTATGGATATCTCAAGAACTACTAATGCTATCAACTTGAAATTTGGAATAGTTTTAGATGACGTTTGCCCAACTATTTTGCAAATTAGAAAGAAATAAAAATATTATGTACATTTTTTGCATCAGGAACTGAAAGGGGGTCTGAAAAATTCGAAGTGGGGCTAGGGCATGTGGGGTATCATATGAAAGAGCGCAGTTTGCACAGTCTCAAAATTTTTTTTATTTTTTTTAGACCGCATAGTTTTTGTCTTTTGATGAAAAATGTAAAAAAAAAAACAGCATCCCCCCTCTTATCTCCGAAGTTTGCAAAGAGAAAAATCTGAAATTATTCTATGTGATAGAAGTTTATGTAAAGGTTACAGGAAAAATAAAACGAAGTCTCTAAATAGCACACTTTTTCAGAAATCAACAACAAAGGTTACATTAGTTCCACTATCGGTCAAGAGATGGTGCTGACATAAAACTACAATATTCTACGCCGCATTGCACAGTGTTAAAATTGTCTGATGAATATAGGCCTCGCCGAAGAAAATTTAAAAACATGATGGTACGGAACCCTCGGTGCGCGAGTCCGACTCGCTCTTGCACGGTTTTTTTTTTAATACATGCGTCCGAACTGAGTTTCCCTTCGAATACATCCTTATTCTATGGTAATTCCAATTAATGAATAATTTACTCAAACCCGGTATTTTTCAGGATGGCTGTTCATATTTTATGAAGGGATTTCTCACAACTAGAAGGTGTTGCTAATTTATTAGATGGTGAGCTTGAGATGTCTAATTCATTAATTGGATTTTACGTTTCGATTAATGAAAAGACTCTTTGTTGAGGCTTACGGCGTACTTTCCTATTTGTAAGGGGCATTAGTAGGTAAGAATGGATGCATAAAGTTTAACAGAAATGTTACATTGGAAAAGTGCCTAAGTCATTCAGTTCGCCTTAGTACAGTATTGGTTTTTTTGTGTATAAACTTTGAATAATTGTATAAATAAAAATGTCGATTGAAACCAAATTGAAAAAAAAAAAAAAAAAAATGGAATAAAATAGAATACAATGAATGAAAAGTATGTATGGTACATATTAGGGATGGGCTGAATATTCGTTTTATGTTCGGTATTCGGCATATTCGGCAGGTTTACCGAACATTTGTATTCGGCCGATTATTCGGCAAAAAATGCCGAACATTCTACAGAATAACATTGTATTCAAAAGTTGCCTCTGTAATTCTACAAGCACATACGAAGTAGCACAATTACCTAATTTATGCATATCAAGTGTGCCTTATCATTTATTATATCTATGTAAAGAGATACTTACATAGTGATAATCTTACAATGCTTCGATGAGAAGCAGTTATGGTCTAAAAGAAAAAATAAAAGTGGTAGGTTTGTATAGAGAAAAAAATAGTGTTCGACCAGTTCCAGGAAGGAAGAGGTCGAAGGTTTTTGTCACTGTTTTTTTTGGCAATTTACTCTCTTTGTACGATTTTGCACACGAAAACAGACGTGCGAATATTCGGAACGGTAAACTTTAAACCGAACATTCGGCCGATTATTGGTATTCCGTAAAACCTGTATTCGGCCTATCATTAGTAAATATGTTTAGGAGAGACGTTCACAAGTAGTTTTAATTAATGCACTATAAACTCGGAAATTATGAAGCGCCATCTCAAGCATAAAATAAATACCTTTGAAACGTTGCATTAAGTAATTGAATTAATTAGGAACAGTTCATTTTAATTTGCATCGAGTAATATATTTCTGTATTCAAGTAGGTACCTCTCATAACGAGCGATAAATTATTCAATTAATTTATTGCAATGATTTTATTAATACTATTCGCCTGTACTTAAGAGCTTTTGATGAGAATTCAATCGTGAAGTACTTACTTAATGAATTGAATAATTTTCAGTGAAAATATTCTGAATTTATTTCAGTGAAAAAGAAAATAGTTTTTTAGAAAGGTTTGGTAGTAAAATGTTTCATCCAAACTATCTAAACTAATATTATATCGAGAAAAGATTTGATTTTTTTGTTACATTTCACGCTAAAAGGGCTGATCGGATTTAGATGAAATTTGGTACATGGGTTGACCATGATCTGGATTAGGTCACACGATACTTTTCATTCCGATGTGTCTATGGGGGGTCGAGACTTATGCGGGGGAAACCACGGGGCACCGTTAGTGTTTTACATTATTTGTGAGAAAATCATAATATCGGTCATCAAGTCGAAAAATGTCCGATCGTCGCAAAAAAAAAGAGCTTTGACCACCAGACACGCTGCCTCAAAACGAGATAGTGATTTCAGACGAGTACAGTAAGAGCTACTTATAGTATTTTTATCTCACAAAGCGACGCGCACTTTATTTGTGGTAACCAAGTGTACAAACATGCTGTGACTGTGTACGTGAAGACGAGTAGCGTCAGCACGCAACACACACACACTTCCGACTTCGTCTTTTTCTCGGACGGTACCGAGAGGTCAGGCGCTTACACACACATTCACGGCGTGTTTACACACTTGGTAACCATAAGTAAAGCGCGTATCGCTTCGTGAAATTAAAACACTGTACTTATAGAAAAGAAAGCTGTGCTGTGCTTGAAACCAATATAACTGTTATGAAACGCTACAGCATATTTCTGCTAGCCAATGAGCATTGAAACAATTAAGATTAGCTATTATTGGTGTAACAAACATAGTAAAAAAAAAACCGAACCGGTCACAAGATTTATTTATACAACACTCATTAATTTAAGTACTCTAAAAACAAAAGAAGGCCAATCTAAGATGGCGCCGCTATAATTGACAAGACAAATCGTGCGACAAACGTCGTGCGACCACAAATCGTAGTTCATGCCTCAGTCACAAAATGGATAATTAGAGAAGGTCGGCTTCATACAATGAGCGAAAAGAGGCGTGCGCGACGCGACAGTCACCTAACGAAATCGTCCATCACTTTTGACCACACCAAACTATTACGTTGTTGATGCTTCAGTTTTTCCATCACCATGTGCACATGTTGCAATAGATTCTAAGACTTACTTGGCATTAGTTTGAGATAACCATCTCAAACTATCTCTCAAACTAATGCCACCTGCGAGTACAGTGCGCTTGCACTCGCTGTACGTAAAGTGACGAAGTTACTGCCAGCGACACCAAGTAGAAGAAGAAGACGTGAAGCGTATCTATGTGACTCCTAAAATACAAGCCCTGGCTTAGTTTGGTTATCAGTTTTAGGGCTGATTTTTCCAACGCCAGATAAAAGACATGTCTGGTGGAGCAATGGGCGATTGTCTAGGTAGTCAAAGAAAATGTTCAGTAATGATTGTTATATTATTATAATCGTCGCATTTTATAGTTTATCAATTAATCAGTTTCAGGAGTCAGGATCTTGCGCAAACTGGTGAAAACCAGGTTTATATGCTGGGTATTTTTCTTAGTTTTTTTAGTATAACGCCATCTGTGAGCAAATACAGATACTAATTGGTGGTATGCCTTTGTGTGGTTAATGAAACATATAATATTTTGTATTTAATATTTTGTACTTACATTTTTTTCATTTCATCACAAAGCGATCTTATTCTTTATTGTACACATAAATGCACATATTATGATATTGGTATCAGCTTTAATTTCTATCTTCAATACCCATAATATTATTTATATTTAGCTACTTGTTGGTACTGAATTGGGATTATATTAAATAAAACTATGTATGTATTTGTTGCCAAACAAATTCTTTTATTATACATAAATAAAATGATACAAATAATAAACGTCTTCTAGAGACACCAAAACATTGTTGTTATTATAAGTATACAGCGGCTTACTAGCTCGCTTGTAATTTGGTAGGCTTACAGCTAATGTTGTACGAGCACCTCGTTGTGCTACTGGTGATAATGGAGGTGGTAGTGGTAGCGGCGGCGGTATTGGTGGGACGGCCCGTGGTAGTGGTGGTGTTGGTGGAAGAGGCTGTGGTGGCGGCGGTGTTGGTGATCCAAGTTCCACGGTTGGAACAACATCCTCTTGTAAGTCCCTTGATAAATCATGAATCAGACGTCGTTTCGCTCGAACCTAACAGGCTTGACGTGCATATATTGTTGCTATATCCTGAAAATATTATTACATTTTATTACATGGCATGACATAACTGGCGACATGTGGGGTGTACTACTGGTTTACCACTCCCAAATCCTTCGGGGATCGCTGGCGTGATGTCGTGTTTTATATGAAAACAACCTCCTTCCCTTTTTCTTGATAGTCGTTTCCATTGCTCGTCTTTCCAGTTTTGACGGATCTATCCAATTTATTTACCCATTTTCTTTCAAAGACCTTTCCTACTCATTATAAAAATAAATAATTTACCTGATGATTGGACCATTGGAAATAAGGGGTACTAAAGGGTTGTCCACTGCAAAAGTATAGAAACGTCGGCGTCTTGGATTTCTGCTGAGTCCGGCTGAGATACCCATGACATAGTAATCACTCATTGTCAGCAACTTCGGTATTTAATCAATTATAACAATCGTGACAAACGTATCCATCTAATGGGGGCTGGAACAACAACAAAAGTCATTGTATTTTTCAAATTATAACACAACTAACTGCTCAATGTACTGCCTTTAGGTACTGCATGGTTTACGCCACTGCCGTAGCATAGAGGCGTACCTGATTTGCTAACCATCTTGCCACTTACAGGCGTAACGCGAGCCCTCACACGATATGTCTGCGAATCCTCATCATAATATCCAAATTGAAAGGAAAAGCAGAATCTTTTAGGAAAAGCAATAGTAATCGTGTCTAGAATCAATGCCAGTCCGTGTAGAATATATCAATAATACAAAATAATCGCACAGTAAGGAAGGAACGCATACACGCAACTTGCAAGCGCAATGTAAGGAAAACCAGCAATAAATACACAGACGACTTTTAAAATACTGAAAAAAATAACTAGTAAGTAATAATAAGTCAATCTCACAGAGCATGTTCAATCTATCAAAAAGTACTCTATGATCTCATGTCAAAAAAGTAATAAATACTTACCTTCATGTTAGGGTATTCAAAGAAAAACATGATGTGTAAACAAAAATATTTTAGTAATATTGTCGTATTTTATACGCAAATGCGTTAATATATTCCTTTGAACTAAAATAAGCGGCATAGTTATTGTTCACACTCTCTAAAAGTAATTACGGATAGTAATAATGAGGTAATAATGGAACGTCAAAAACATTTTTAGTAGGCACCTACTTCCCGTTAAAAATGGCAAAGCGGAAGCTACGATTGAGTACTGTTTTTTTGAGAATTATGTTACGCAAGTAATACTGAATTAATAAATCCATAGTAATTTAGATCTAAATTTTTAAATCTTACTGTAAAAATTTAAATCATGAACGTTTATTGATACCAAAATTACCACAGGGCAGAAACTGGACATCTCTTTTATCGGAGAAATAATTTTGATTTTGTTTGTTTTTAATTTTGTGACAATAAACTTTTTTCTTATGTTTGCGTGCGTTTTCGCTCGTTTAATGTAGCTGACCTTCTGTTACCTATCTATTTTGTGCCTCAGACGCACTTCCTTGTTCGACTACAAATAGCACTGTCCAGTCCTTAAATTGATAATAGGCGTAAATTAGGATACGATTGTTGAATGGCCCGAGGGTAGACGCTACCGTCGTAATGTAAAACAATTAAACGTGGGCTTGGAGGGTAGGTAGAGTTATTATATATGAGTATTACTTTGTGAGATTATAATCAGAATTGTTGTTAGGTACTATAATATTCCGCTGGAATTTCCCAAAGGGATGGGAACGTGTATTAGTATTTGTTCAGCGACAGTGTAGGTACTAATATTAATTTGTTTAAGGCTAACTTCAGCTTATACAGAGGATTTTCTAACAGAAAAAAAATATATACATCCGAATTGAGAACCTCCTCCTTTCTAGAAGTCGGTTCAAAACTAAGATCCTTGTGCCTGCCCCAGCCACATGTTATGTCCAGGAAAATCATTCTCCATTCCAAGGTTGCCTTGAAGAGATCGCAGAAAGCGATAAGGGCACCCATTGTATATTTTGTAGTGTTTGATGTATTTTTATGTTATGTATTTTTGTGGTGCGTGTTGCCAGTGATGACTTATGGCACTGAAACGTGGTCGCTCACAATGGGGCTTATAAGAAGGATATAAGTCACTCAAAGAGCAATGGAGAGGGCTATGCTTGGAGTTTCCCTGCGAGATCGAAACAGAAATGAGGAGATCCGCAGGAGAACCAAGGTAACCGACATAGCCCGATGAATTGCCAAACTTAAGTGGCAGTGGGCAGGGCACATTGCACGCATGACAGATGGCCGATTCGGCCGAAAGGTTCTGGAGTGGCGACCGCGTACCGGAAGACGTAGCATTGGAAGGCCTCTCGCAAGGTGGTCCGACGACCTTGTGAAGGCCGCAGGCACCCGTTGGATGCGAAAAGCACTGAACCGGTCGAAGTGGAGGTGCTTGGGGGAGGCCTTTGTCCAGCAGTGGACGTCTTTCGGCTGAAAATTATGATGATGAAGATTTTTTGTGGTGTACAATAAAGTACAAAAATAAATAAATTATAAATAAATAAACGAATGAAACAACACGTATTATCTGGATAACCGCACAGATTGGAAAACCGAAAACGAACCCTGTTTTTCTCTCTCGATAATATGCACGCCTGAATATCTGACATTCAGTCTTACCAAGGGGTATCGTGTTACCCAGTAACTGGGTTGTGAACGTCAGATAGGCAGTCGCTCCATGTAAAGTACTGGTATTCAGCTGCATCCGGTTTGACTGGAAGCTCACTCCAATATAGTTGGAAAAAGGCTGGGCAGTTGATAAATGTGCATTTAAAGCTGTCACAGCTTTTATAAAGATAAAGATATATTCATTGTATGACTGTGTACAGACGCCAGCACATCAAACTACTACAATCTGTCAAATTTCTTTAATAGATTTTCAACTTTATCGCTGAAGCATAAGGTTTAAAGTTGATTGGGAAAATTTGACAGTATCGGGTAGCTTGATGTGCTGGCGCCTGTATACATTTGTTCTTATCTTAAACATTACCCCTTTATTCATAAACGTTGCTTAAAGTTAACCAGTGATTAGCGACTGTTTAACCATACCATTTTTGACGTTGAAACGTCACTTATCTTTCATTGTCATTTATAAATAAACCCCTACATTTTAGGCTCAACAGTCTACCCAAGTCGGGTATGCAGTAGTATTAAAAAGGAATTATAAATTGCATACTAACATTATTTCAAAATCAAAATCAGAATGTTTTGTTACATATAAACCTACATGGGCACTTATGAAACGTCAGAAGCTAGGTGCACGGTTCCAATTGATCGTTTCCTATGGAGAAGAACCGGCAAGAAACTCCACGGTTACTCTTTTTAAAAATAATTGGCTTTTACAATGTTTCCAGATTACAGTAGGTATGGGAGGACAGCGCAGGCCTGTCAACAAGTACCAAGTACTTGATAAAATAGAAAATGGTCTACAGATCTAAAGTGTATAAGGCCTACAAAGTCCACAAATTTACAAAATAAGAATCTATCAAAACGATAAATAAAAATAAAAAACCCACTAAAACCAAGTGTTATGATTCCCATTAAAACCACTAATAAAGAGGTGAAAAATTTGAATTGTCTGTATATAATGTCAAATAATAAAGAAATTATGTCAAAAAGTAAGTAAAAAAATAAAATAAAAAATAAACATCGTAATTTGAGAGCAGTTAATAGACATTTACATAGTTATGCCATTAATGAGGAGCCAGGGAAGCCACATGTGCAGAAGGAATTATTGCCAGACTACCTTGTCTTCAACGTAGTCTTTAATCTTATAATATGCTTTTTTGATAAGGACACGTTTGATGAGGGTTTTGAACTTTCCATCTCTAAGTTCTGTAACCGGCTTTGGCAACTTATTATAAAAACGGATGCTGTTTACAAGAAATTACTTGCTAGTTTTAGTTAATCTAAATTTAGGTAACACAATTTCATTTTTACTACGTGTATTTATATTATGGAAATCGCTTCTTATTTTGAAGAGTCTAAATTTTTGCGAACATAAAAAATGTTTTCACAAGAAACTCATGCTTGATTAACATTGACATGATAATTATAAAATACATTTTTTAACAGTTTATTAACATATTGCCATTTAATTGCTTAATAGCTGGCGGCATCGGAACACAACTTTTGAGAATTGGTAAGATGTTCGATCAAGACGCAAAAATATGTCGTGGATAGATGACGCCACAGTATAGTGAACAGCGCCATCTAACAATTTGATTGGTAAACGAAGAATCATGTGATCGGAAACGCAAGCGAGCCCTACCGCTTGGACACGATCGTCGGTAGAGGGGATGCAGCGAGGACTGGTGGAGAGACCGAGTGTTGCGACAGTCTACAGTGGACAGTCGACCGTCGAGCTCGGACAGTCTCGGCAAACGCTCAATACCATCGCACGTGTTTGTTTCCGACGCACGTGTGCGTTTCGGTTGTAAATAGCTAGTTTATTAAAGTTACTGTAAATTCAAATAATCTTTTCGTTCGAGTACCCACCGTAGTGCCCACACCTATCTAAACTATGTCGGATCGTAAAGAAGACCCGATGTATCGCATCTCGGCCACCCGCTGATGCGACATCAGAACTGGGATACACTCGAGCTGAAAAATTATGGAGAATTGAGCGTTGACGTCACGGTGCGATATTTCTTTGACTGGATTTCACCTGGATAAGGACATGGAGTGACTTTGAGAATCGAGCCAAGCAGCCTCTCAGCCGTCAGTGAAACCCTTCGTGTGCTGCAAGTGAGAAACCAGGACATATCGCGGCCCTGCACAAGCAGTGGCAGCCATGCTGATGGTAGACAACGTGCTGGAAGTAGTGAAGGGCGAGTGGATGACGTTTATCTGCCCTCAGGCACGTTACAAAATAAAGGTGAGCTGTATTGTTTTGTTTACGATTCTGGTGCTGAATAAAAGTGCTGTTAGTAAAAGCGAGTTGTGTAGCCAAATTAAGTGGCAAACGAGTTAATACCGTTGTTGTGTTGACGGGCATTGGTCAAACGCGTGTATTCAGCACAGAACAAATCATATGTAGCATTGCGATTAGTGAGCAACAAATTGAGATTTTATTACATTTTTACCTGACATTTACTTGCAAAGTAATATTATGATAGAACAAAAGCAGCTATAACAACATTGGCGATTTATTGTTATTAGAAAATTAGTAGCGAAATCAGATACTAAGTTCAGATCATCAGAATCAGATCGGAAGTTCAGAGGTCCGCTTAAGGTAGTTGATGTTTTGGATGGTGACCCCATACGTTAAAAGATTTAAATTCTAACCGTACTTACAAGTATGCTCACGGTCGCATACGATGCCTCTAAGTAGTGTTCCTAACGAGTTAAACGTAGAAGACGGTTAAGTCGCACTGTACGCACTTGTCTGTTGTCGTAACTGCAACTCACTTGTGAGTTGTTCAGGGAGCGATGGGCAGCTGGTGGTGCAGCGGGGACCAGGGTCTAAATGGAGACTATTGTTGTGTTGGTCTTGTAGTGACCTGGGAGTTGTGGACTCTATGTTAAGTGAAGTGTGTTGGTCGCATCACTTGAGGTGATGACGATATGGGTGGCATGAGTGTCACTAGCTGCTGCGGCAGCAGGGCCATGAGCGTTGTATGTGATCTAAATTGATATAGTTCCTGACCTGTCCCTGTTATTACTAAGGCTTAGAGGAATCTTTTGCTGTCGATGATTGCTATCGTTTTTACAATATTAAGTAATGCGTTTCGATAACAATGTGGTCAGAATTGGCCAAGTGGAACATGCACTGCTGTTGGTTTGTTTTTGTGGTTACAGGTTAACACACACGGACGTGTACAAGCAGAATGGCAGTGTCGGAGAGCGCTGCACTCTGTGGACCTCCTGTATGAATAATCGCTGATCAAGGACGGTGCTTTCCGTGCAAGAAGCTGCGCGACTTCTGCCAAGGAGCCAGTGACAACGAGTGGATGTCTGTACCATTAAGCCAGCTACAGATCTATTGTCTACCGAATTTGGTGAGTCGTTTTCATTTTGGTTTTGACTCGGATACTGAGTGCATCGCTGGTAAACAATAGCAAAAATGGTTACATTGTTAGTTATAGCCCAGTCTAGTTTACAATGCAATTTTAAATACGCTCACGTTAGGTTAAGAATGATGCCAGTAGGTCATGTACCAGTCGGAGTAGATGGTGATCACAGTGGTGATGAGCAAGCATTAGTAGTAGTAGTAGGAACCACACGAGTAGGGGTTCTCTATCGGCCGTAGTAAAAAGTGTGTAGTCACAGGGTGATGCACACGGATCCATGCGCTGGATGTGTGAGAGCAATGCGATTGCTAGTCGGCCGGAGAGCCGTGGCGTTAGAGTGGTTTACTCGTGTGTGGGTTTCCAGGTGTCTAAGGCTCTTAGTGAAAAAAGATTATTGTTGTGATGTGGATAACGATGGTACATGGCTCTAGTTGGTGTTTTTTTGGTCAGTGGGTTGACTTAGGGGCGTACTTACATATACGCTCTATGAAGATGCCCGAGGGCCAAGTACCGATTGAGATTGTAGACGAAATGGATGATGAGCTGGCATCACTTTAGTTTGTGTACTCAGGTTCTCGGTTCATTGGGTCGGAGACCGTACCAGAGTATCGTGAGTACGTGGTATACGCGGTAGCTCTGGGTAGTATGGTCGGGTCCAGCCTTGAAGCCAAGACCGTAGAGTCAAGGATGACTCGGCATGCCTGCGGGAAGTGCATATGTGACAAATGTGTGGGACCGTGAATGGGATACCTGAGGTTTTGTTTTCTTTGACTAACGTAGTGTGAAAACGTTGTACTTGGTCTCGGTAATCTCAAAACTAGATAGTTCAAATTCTTAGATTAGCCTAATTTTTTATTTCTAATTTGAATGCTTATTGCAAATTGATAAAACAGATTTTAAAGAGTCGAGTCCCTTTTAATGATTTCATCAGTCTTCATATGGGAGGTTGCGAAAAATGACAGAAAATCAGAGTATTACTAACGAATTTAAGGAAAGCCAAGTAAAAGTCTGGTTGATGAAAGAGAGTAGAGATTAAGTCGAGTGATAGTGGTGAATCTTAGGTCGGGTCTTGTAGAGACCATTGAGTCCGTGGGACTCTGTTTGTTGGGTTTGATGAAAAGCCACAGGCCACGAATAAGATTCCTGCTTTGTGTTTTGTGATGCTCTAAGGATGTTTTATTGGCTGAGTTGATTGTTTACTTTGTGATCTTGAGATTTAGGAATCAAATAATGAGTAATGCTCTGAACTCTGCAATTTTTTTAGTTTGTTCAAATTTTCATTGTGTTTTTTTGCCTGTACCATATTTGGTCAGGAGTGACCGAGCTATGTGATACTTTGCGGGTATGTTTGTTGACCGATTAACACACGAGAACGAGTGCAAGCAGGATGGCAGTTTCAGACCGCATCTGTTTTCGACGCGGCAACACCAGACATTTTGCTTCGAGATGTCCACGAAACAATGATGGAGGCGCCATCGCCAGTAGGGCGAGGGGCTCAGGCGGTTTCGGGCCAGCGCCTGCAGCAGCGGCTAGTAGCGAGTGATACGGTTCAAGTTTGATACTGGGTGAGTCACATCCATTTTATTACGACTCTGTCGCTCTATCATCAAAGATTGTGTTGTGTCGAAGTGTATTGGCTTAGCTTAGTGACAACTGATGATGAGTTGACTGATATTCACTTAAATGAGATAGTAGACCACGCGATACAGGGTATTAAAAAAATGCAGTTACTATAGCATTCGATTTGACTAAAGTAAAGTTAGTCTCTAAGTTTGCTTTTAATGATTGTTTTAAAGGCGCTTGACTGAGCGAACCTAAGAATACTCTCATGAATTTGTGAGGAGGGTACCCGATCACCAAGTTACTCGAGAATTAGATGTTATAGTTGAGGACAGTAATAATGAAACCACCTCTGATTAAGAATGGCTTGTACACTCAAACTCAAAACTTCAGACCGCACCTCATGAGTAACATGTGGCGATGGGTCTACAAGAAATCGTTGGTGCGATTTCTGTCTGTGTTGGTGCACAGGGCGCTTCATGTGTTGTAGCACATATTGCGCTAGATATCTAAAGAGTCGTTGGTGCGATTCTTTTCTGTGTTGGTGCACAGAGCCCCTCATGTGTTGTAGCATATGTGGCGGCAGATGTCTAAAGAGTCGTTGGTGCGATTCTTTTCTGTGTTGGTGCACAGAGCCCCTCATGTGTTGTAGCATATGTGGTGGTAGATATGTAAAGAGTCGTTGGTGCGATTCTGACCTGTGTTGGTGCACAGTTTACAATAAAAGTTTCATGAGTTGAGTATACATTGCCTATGATATTTATTTCGGTAAATTCTAACTGATTTGTCACAACAATTGTGATGGTATAACTTGTTGATCGGTCGAGTCCTGTCTGTGTTGGTGCACAGAGCGCTTCATGTGTTGTAGCACATATTGCGTTAGATTTTTAAGAATCGTTGGTGCGATTCTTGTCTGTGTTGGTGCACAGACCGCTTCATCTTCTAGTATTCTTTTTCTGAGAATCAATGGGTCGATTCTAGTCTGTGTTGATGTACAGAGCACCTCATGTGTAGGAGGCACATGTCGTGACTAGTCTCAACCGCACCTTATGTGCAGTAGCAAATGTGACAACTGATCTGGTAAGAATCATTGGTGTGATTCTAGACTGTGTTTTTGCACAGATTTTGGTAAATAGTAACTAATTCGTTACAATTTTGATTTTCTTTGATTCAACTTAATGATCGAACCTTTCCTAATGAATAATGTTGTATGGGGTGTGAAACCTTGACAACAAGGCAGTGTAAATTAAGACTAGAGAAATTAAAGTAACAATGAGATACAGTTACCTTAGTTATTAGGTATTGGCAGGATAGGCCGAGTTACCTTAGTTATTAGGTATTGGCAGGATAGCCGAGCTTGTTTACTCTGTGAGTATTTTTGGTCCGCAGGTACTACACCCGAGGACGGGTGCTAGTCAGGGATGGCCGTGTCGTGGATAGATGACGCCACAGTATAGTGAACAGCGCCATCTAACAATTTGATTGGTAAACGAAGAATCATGTGATCGGAAACGCAAGCGAGCCCTACCGCTTGGACACGATCGTCGGTAGAGGGGATGCAGCGAGGACTGGTGGAGAGACCGAGTGTTGCGACAGTCTACAGTGGACAGTCGACCGTCGAGCTCGGACAGTCTCGGCAAACGCTCAATACCATCGCACGTGTTTGTTTCCGACGCACGTGTGCGTTTCGGTTGTAAATAGCTAGTTTATTAAAGTTACTGTAAATTCAAATAATCTTTTCGTTCGAGTACCCACCGTAGTGCCCACACCTATCTAAACTATGTCGGATCGTAAAGAAGACCCGATGTATCGCATCTCGGCCACCCGCTGATGCGACATATATATGTCGTATCCGGTAATTCGTTTGATTATCCGGAACGCTAGCCCCATCTGGTGGCGCTTGACAGAGCCTTAGTTCGTGGGAGTCGACGACAGGTCGACAAAATGATGTGCTTGGACATTGGACATCGTACGAACAAAATGTGCTCAGAAACTGTCCCGCGTTCCGTATCTGGTTGTGTCGTGTACCTACAGTGTGCGATTCGCTAGTATGACTAATTTGCTCGTGAAATTATAATCTGATTTGAACTGCTAACGATTTTTCTATTGCGCAATAACCAACACTTCCCGCAGTACACCAACCGTAGTTAAAATATGGCTTATGTTAACGAGACACACCAGACCTTCTCCGTCATAGGTATGTAAATTATAAATCCTTTCAAAAACATAGCGCAAATTCACAATTAACCAGCAATCAAATCGTTTATATCAATCAACAAATAATAAAAGCGACATTCGATTCGCAATCGCGTTGCGGTCGCGTCGTTCGACCTCTTTCATTTGCCGCCTACCATTCCTACAACAAAGGCTCATATAATTAGATCTTGGCAGAGCATGCCGTCATAGAATAACAAAACCTTATAGAAGCGATATTCATAGAGGTTTATCGGTAAGTAATAACAGCCAGTGCCAGCGCTGAAGACCGGAATAAGTGGAGGAGCATCGCGAGGGCTGCTTTGGCCAAAGAAAATGCAGAGTCATCAACCACGACCACTCTGTCAAGAGTGAACGACTAAGGAGGACGAATAACAGCCGGACGGGTCGATCGATTAGGAAGCTACGCTTGCCGCGGTTGGTCCGTGGATGGGTGACTATCTGTACATACCAAGAAACCTCAGTGCCTCGGAAAGAACGTTCAGCCGTTGATCCCAGCTGTCATTTGTGCATTTTTGACGGTCGTTACGGGTCGTCAGAAGCCCAAACAGTCTGACAACCAGTCTTAACAAGGGGTATCGTGGTAACCAGTAATTGACAGATAGGCAGTCGTTCCATGTAAAATACTGGTATTCAGCTGCATCCAGTTAGACTGGAAGCCGACTCCAACATAGTTTGGACGGATGCAGCTGAAAACGCGACTGCCTATCTGACCCCCATAACCCAGTTACTGGGTAATACGATACCCTTGGTAAGGCTGGTGCCTGAAACTGTAGGTATTTTGAATGCGTTCGGTACAGGAGTTTCGCATCTATACAAAGTATTAATCCTCAATCTATGAGACCGCTCAGTTTCAATTTATTATCGACTACTAACTGAATATTCCTGCCGTTCTCATTAAAGTTAATGCATTTGATGTTTAGGATATTTGAAGCATTTTGTTTGTCAACAATTCTTGTTTTTAGTTTGATTTTAGATGTAAATTAATTGTAATTGCTTGTGGAAAATGCTTCAAGAAGCGTTCGAACATGATTTGATAAACTTAATGATCATTATAGTCTCACATTAATCTATTCCTAGCGATAGGAATAGATGAATCTGAGGATTATAGGAGGGAGAGAGGAGGAGGAGGTTGGGAGGGATTAGATTATAATTGTTTGTTACATCCAAACAATTTGGATTAAGTCAGGAATTTCATGAGGTGTTGCAGTTATTAATCAACGATAATTATATATGTGGTAGAGCTTAGAAACAGCGGTCTGATTACGTAATTTGAAATGGCAATACCTTTCATTTTGACAGTTCGACAATATTCATTGCGTTATTTGTATTGTTGATCAGACAAATTTTTCAAACCTATGACGCAATGGGTTCGCCAGTTCCTTCAAAGTCCTTTACATTGTTACTGAAAGTGTGATACGCAATTAACCGCAGATCCAGATCTTTTTGGTCTTTTGAATCATTTTGCTAAAATACTTCAATAATAAAAAATAGAATCAAAGAAAAATATTACAAGCATAAGTATAAATAATCAGCCTATAAAGTTCCCACTGCTTGGACACAGGCCCCCTTTCGAGTGGGAGTGGGCCGTAATCCACCACGCGGGCCCAGTGGGTTGGTAGACGTCACGGATTACTAGTACGTCGTCAGAAACGCAAGTGGTCAAAAACGCATTTCGTCATCTCTCAGGATAGACTCGCAACCTGTCAGAAACGGAACTCGACAGACACGCAGTTCGACAGACACGCAACATGACAGATACGCATTTCGTCAGATATTTGAAACCTTCCAACCCAGATTGATGTAAACAAAAAAATTAAGGCTGATTTTTGCAACGCCAAATTTTTTTTATCGGAGGAATATTTTTTTAAATTTTTTGTCAGTTCTTCCATGTACAAAAACTGTTAAACGTCAATTTTATTCCTCGAATATTTATCTGGCAATGGAAAAATAAGCCTAGTGCAAAAAAAAAATTGCAGATTGTATGACAGCTGCCGTGACAAAGAGCAATTACCTACTTTCTTTTATTTTTTAAATGGTAAACATAGACAATAGCAAATAGTATTTACACCACACCCACATTTCAATAGGTCACAAGGTTGAGTAGGTTCGATTTTTTTGGTTCTAGGACATGCCGGTTTCCTCACGATATTTTCTTCACGGTTTTGAGAGCAGTGGTAATGAAATTATTTACCCAAAGTAAAGCGCCTGTGTGGTTTCGAACCCACGACCTAGATCTCGTCGGGGCCGTTACCTCTCTAGGCCACCACTGCTCTTAAGAATTAGTACTTCAGAGAATTATTTAATTACCTAAACGTACCGTGCTGCTGAACGAAAAGCATTAAAACACACTAAGGGCGTGTTCCCACTATACAGGGCGTCGCACGGCTATGCCACATGGAGGGAAAGTACCTTGAATATTGTAGATGGAACATTTTACTGAAAGAAGACATTATTTTAATTTAAAAAAAAATTAAATAAATCAATTTTCCTTTCTGTGTGGTGCCGGACTTAAAGAATAGCACCACCCCATGCTTCCCGTGGGTGTCGTAAAAGGCGATTAAGGGGCGTACCAGAGAATGGGCAGCAGCGTTCTCTATGCATTCCACCACCATACCATACTGCGATCGCCAACCCGCCTGCCAAGCGTGGCGATTATGGCAAACCCCCCCTTTTGGGGGAGGCCTATGTCCAGCAGTGGACGTCTTTCGGCTGAAATGATGATGATGATGATGATGATGAAATTTTCCTTTTATTCCTGATACTATGTTAGTTAGCAAAAAATAACCCTTATGATGAAGCCTTTCGATCGGTATGATAAAGCTACAGGGTAATTTTTTTCTCGTGTAACGGGTACGATTCCCTGTTCAACCATGTAATTATTTAAAAATCTATGAATGCAGTTTAAATTGTTTTTTAAATTAAAATAATGTCTTCTTTCAGTAAAATGGTCCATGTACAATATTCAAGGTACTTTCCCTCCATGTGGCATAGCCGTGGGACGGCCTGTATAGTGACGATAAATTTATTGTTAGACGACTGTCGTCTCTAGCTGCTCCCATTATATCGACTGTTTATCGTCACGTGTCGTCGAAATATTTTATTGTTTGTCGACTGTCGTATCTAGCTGTTACCATTGGACCGTGACGACATTTTTACTGTTCACAGCAGTCGTCTTGTCGTTTGCACATAAGTCGCCTCTACGTTCTTTTGAAGATCAGTTGTGGTATGAACGTGTGTACGTATGTGTGATACGTGTGTGTGGGTACGTGGCTACGATAGATAGTCGCTATAACGACACATGATTTGTCGTCACGATAAGTCGTGGCGTTTTTTTATCGTTTTACGACTGTCGTGCTAGCCGTTCCCATTGACTTGACAGTCTGTGATCATTACAAAAAATAGTCGTGGACGACAGTAAAGTTAATTGTGTAGTCTTATATGTAAACACCTCCATTTAAATACACAAGCCACGAAGCTTCCACTCCTAAGAGGGTGAATGGGGAGGGTGAAATTTCACGCGGAAGAATTCGCGGGCAGAAGGTAATTGTGTATATGAGAGCCTGATATATATGATATGGCGGCCTGCGGACGGAGAGTAATGGGTAGCTCACCGTCCGATCAGGACCAGTCGCTGGACGGCGCGTACGTGTTCCACGCGCGCCTCAAAGAGATGTTAGCATCAGCGAAGGGGCCCGTTAGGGCCGAAGCCTGCCGGGTCAGCGGATTGTCCGAAAGGGTTACCGCTGGCCCGGAAGATAAAGGGCTAAGGAAGGAACATGGGTGGGTTTTAGTCAGTAAGAGTCTGACACTCCATTCCGCTCCACCCATAGCGGGAAGGATCATTTGATGATTTCCCATCCGCAAAAAAAACCAACGACGCTTTAAACGACACGATAATCTGTCGTCACGACATAGTGGGAACGGGGCCTAAGGTTAGCCAGAAAACCTGAACTATTATTATAGTGGCACTATTATGAACTCCCACTGAGTTAACGATTGGGATTTGGGAGTCAGCATAAGTTCAGCTTCCGTTTATGATTGGTAGGTAGTCAGCAGATACTGTGGCTATAGTTTATAATCTCGTTGGGCATGGCTTTTACATGCGTTACATAATGTTTAACAAAATCTTACTATAGCTTGAATCTAAGATACATTACAGGCCCTTTAGAAGAAGTAAAAAATCTTTTTAAAATAAAAAATAAAAAAATGTCATGTCAGATTTAATACCTAGTTATACTTTTTAAGAGAGTGTACATGGAGTTTCTTTTGAAGGAAATTCCTAATCCATTGCTTTATAGGTTAGAAAAAATCGTCTAATCAACAACGTAAATAACGAAATGAACGTTTCTGAACTGTCCAAAAGAAAGAAATTGTTATCAACTGTCATTTTATTTGTGTTACGCAATTACCATAATGGAGGTGGTAAAACGGTGACGGAAAACATCGTGAGGACACCGGCATGTCCTAGAGCCAAAATTCGAAGACATGTGACATCTACCAACCTGGATGGCCCATTCCCTCTCATAGAGAGGAGGCCTGTATCCCAGCAGTGGGAAGTTATAGACTAATTATGACGCAATTACCCCGCATTTGTAGCATCAACAATTTTAATGTCCAATGTATCACCCTGTATGTAGCTATGTACTTCACAAGAAAACCTCCACTCAATTAACACCGCGACACTAATCTGAAACCGCAGAGTGTTATCGAACAAGCCTAAAGCCGGCCATTCACAGTACGACCGCTTATTAATATCCCCAATAGTGCGCATTGTGCCAAAAGGTTGGATTTATCGCAGTTGTTGTTGCCTCGCGAAACACTGTGCAGACCGCACTCGTGGATAAAGTAAATGGTGGATATGGAACTTTTGGGAAAAGGGTGCCCGAAACTTTTTGAGTGCGATTGTCGTCGCAATTATGATATAGGATGTTTGAGTTGACGCATTAATAATTTTTCGGGGTGACGTTGTGTATGGATTTATTTCTAATTATCCTAATTATACTATGTTATATATGTCTATACCGAAGATAGACGAAAGTTATAAAAACTGTTCCTCCTCACTTTCTTGATATAGGACTTTGTGAAAGACGGACAAAGAGATAGGCATAGTTATAGGAATAAGTTTTTACGCATTAGGAACGAAATCCTTAAAATTTCAGGCACTGTTCACCCAATAGAAAGCTATCGAAGTTCTGTAAAAGATCTGCTCAACAATAAGAGATCTTCTAGTAGGTCAAATTACTAGCTATAAATGCAGACACGAAAATTATCACAAAATTAATGTGACAAAAATTATCAAGCGTGCGTAAGCTGCTGCAATAATAACATTTATTTTTTAAATGTTGCAGTATCATGCTGAGATGGGAGCCTTTTGGCCTCGTACAAGACCTTTTTTTACTTTCTTTTTATATTATTATTTTTTATTGATGATTGTGTTTTAGTTTATTTGTCATCTTCCTGTATGAGTCACAATAAATATCTTTTCTTCTTCTTCTCATTCTTCTTCTAAGCAGTAGAGTAGTTATCGAAGCTAATCAAGCAGTCGGCCCGATAAAAAATAAGGTACACAGTAGATCAAATTACTACCCACAAAAGAAATACTGCTACACCTGCAATTGTTTAATCTTTTACAGCAATCACAATAAAGATGAGTCAATCTACTCTACAATTACATTCACTACGCCGTGGTTAAATCACGCAATCACGCAATCAATGTTGGTACCTATGGTCTGTTCGAAAAGTATCTGTTGAAAGTGGAAACAAACCCTGAGGTTAAATTCTTACGCAATTACTCATTAAAGGGAATCAGTACCACATTCAGCTTTATTTACAAGGTTGCAACTTTATCCAAAAATTATTGTTAAATAACCTTCATCATCAGAATCAAATCAAAAGTCATTTATTCAAGTAAGGCTGAGAATCAGCACTTTTCGAACGTCAAACTCATTTTCATCGTCATTCTCTTGCCCTTATCCAAATTTATTTCGGGGTATGCGCAACATGTCTTTTTCTTCCATACTTCTCTGTTAATCGTCATCTCGGTAGTCACCCTCTTTCTAACCATGCACTCTAATAACCTTATGGAATTGTAATTGATATGTCATCCACGAAAATTGAGGTTATGAAAAGTCAAAGAAACTGTTAGTTAGTATAAAATTAGTATTTCGTGTTTAAGTATTAAAAAAATCAAATCAAAGCACTCAATTTGTAACAAGTAGCACTTATTGACGTACACGCGTACATTTTCTGAGAGGTAATTCTAGTAATTTTAAGAACGTTCACACTCTCTGTCAAAAATACCTTTAATTTCCCAAAATTTTTGACATTGATTGTCGCTGACATGAGATTGTGACTTGATTTTGAACGTTTTTAAGTTCGGGAATTGCTTTTCTGATCCATTTGTTTACATTTCCATCAGATGCTTTTGGAACAAACTATACCTACCTACTGACGACTCCATATTACTTCTATTGATTAAGACATTAAGATGCCGTGCCTTCAGCAGGACGACACGCAATTTGCTGATAATGGCGTGATGGGATGTAGATTTGAATAATTTTAATTTTGTATTGTTATAGGTTTGATAGGTATTGTAATAATGGTGTCTGGTAATCAAGTTTTGGAAGGTCGAAGTATCTGTTACGAGGAGAGACTGATGGTTGAGTCAAAAATGTAAACAAATATGAATTAATGGAAAAATAACTTTAATTCCCACAGAATAAAGTTCCGTTTACGCTACAACTTCAAACATTTTTATAACTTTTGCAATAGTGCTAGTCACTCTGAAATGAACTTAAATTTCATTGAAATAAAGTTGATATTTGTTTTACTTGAAAGAACATAAATTCATCATCATCTGCATAGCCTTTTCCCAACTATGTTGGGGTCGGCTTCCAGTGTAGCCGGATGCAGCTTCGAATACCCACATGTAGCGACTGCCTGTCTGACCTCCACAACCCAGTTACTGGGTAATACGATACCCCTTGGTAAGACTACTTGTCCGATTTTAGGGCTTCTGACGACCCGTAACGACTGTCAAAGATCCACG
This sequence comes from Mesoligia furuncula, assembly GCA_916614155.1. Classification (NCBI taxonomy): domain Eukaryota; kingdom Metazoa; phylum Arthropoda; class Insecta; order Lepidoptera; family Noctuidae; genus Mesoligia; species Mesoligia furuncula. Next base: position 24,947,131 of record OU744802.1, on the reverse strand, counting down.
AATGACAGCCGGGACCAACGGCTTAACGTGCTTTCCGAGACACGGTCTTGGTCTTGAAAGAACATCAATTGCCAACATAAATTTGAATATACCTTTGAAGGTAAAACAATAATCCTAAATTAAATAGATCACATGAAAACACTTAAATGGCGCCAACAACCACTCAAAATATTTGGCAGTAGAAGCGAAAACATAATCACACTCCTTATCCTGTACTCTTGAATCTAAGTGTACCTACAAACGAAATGGACCACTCACGTACTACCCACATTATGTTAGAGGAATAAGGAAAAACAATTACCCATGCAATTTACGGGATATTGTTTATACATTTATATGAATAATGGTTTTAGTAAGTTTCTGGTTTGGGGTATTTAACTGTTCGAGAAAACTGTGATTTGTGGCGATAACTAGTATTTATTTTATTAGTTATGGAAGGAAAAGGAATCAGTGTGTGTGTTCGTGACGTCACATCGGGCCACACACCACACCGCGATCGCAGGCTTCCCCCGCCACTCACTCGTTCGCCGACACCTTGAGCGTGCGCACACAATATCGGTCGTCTCTTTGTAATCAGCAATACCGAATACAGTTCTTGTAATATCGCAGTAGTTTTTTTATTTACCAAGTCAAGACCACCAGCAGCACACCTGGAGCTTGATATTCAACAGTGTGTGTGTGTGTGTGTGTGAGGGGGCTTAAGGTGAATGCTCCAACCAGCCCGCGAAATTCAAAATTACTTGCGTTTTTTGCAATTTGCAGGCCAGTGCTAGGTTGTATGTTGATTAAAATATTATTCGCGGCTGTAAGACGTATGTAGTTACAGAATTATAATCATCAAAATCACCAATACAACCCTTCAACTTCATAAAGGTGTAAGAACAAAAAAAAACAGAAAAAGTAATTCCTACAGCTTTACGAACTTAGAGCGTTTTATTGATGATTTTGATGATTATAATTCTGTAACTACATATGTCTTACAGCCGCGAATAATATTTTAATCAACATACAACCTAGCACTGGCTTGCAAATTGCAAAAAACGACCGTCGAGGTGCTTGGGGTGCCTATATCCAGCAGTGGATGTCTTTCGGCTGAAATGATGATGATGATGATGAGGTTCTTAGTTAAGGACCTAATCCTCATCATCCCTAGACAAACCTAGAACAATAGTGTTGCCTTTCTTCACAACTGTCAAGAAAGGTAACACTATTGTTCTAGGTTTGTCTAGGGTCTAAATTCATGGCAAAGTCAAAGAAAACCAGCTTAACTCCATCACAATGTACCGTGTGCAATCAGGGAAAGAGAGGAGTACTCTATGATAATTTTCAGTATAACGGAGACATTCAAATTTCAATAAAACTTCAGCTATGATTTCTCCCAGATATTATTATAACGTGCCCAAAATTACAACTCTTATTATTACATGGGATTAATCAATTCCTTAATTAATATTAATATCCTTAAATAAATTGCGAGATTATTATAACAAACCGCATACATAAAATATAAACACAAATCAGTCAATTTCTGATGAAATTCTCTCGTCTCACATCGTAACAAGATAATTTCACCCCGAATTTTGAACCCTAACCTTTGGTAATAAGGGTCATGACAGCCTCGAACTGATGAGCTGATTACATACTCCACCCCTTCGTCTACAAATTAATTGTGTCTAATGGAACACACGCTTGAATTCACGTTCCTCACCCACGACGACCCAGTGACGTTTAAAAATGGGCTATATTTCTTAACTGATAAGGTTGAAAATTGAGTGTGATTAATTCTAGAATGCGCAGATATTTCGCGATGTGTTTGCGGTAGATTTGTGCTGTGTTTGAATTAGTTTAGTACTTGTACGAGTGAGAGAACTAGTGTCGAGGTGAAAGCTATTAAGATGTGTGGCTATTAACAAGAGTGCAAACTTAGTTGGGTGCTAAGTTTGTAGTTCCCGATTGGGAAAACAGGGATACTTGATCGAAGATACTAACTACTTTACTTTGAGTAGTATGGTAATCAATAAAAGGGAATAGACGGGAAGTTGATTTTTTTTTAGGTTATATTTATTTTGAGTAGTTTAGAAGAACTAATCAATGAAAGAGAATAGACAGGAAGGTGATTTTTAGGGTCCCGTACCCAAATGGTACAAACGGGACCCTATTACTAAGACTCCACTGTGCGTCTGTCCGTCTGTTACCAGGCTGTATCTCATGAACCGTGATAGCTAGACAGTTGAAATTTTCACAGATGATGTATTTCTGATGCCGCTATAACAATAAAAACAGAATAAAATAAACATTTAAGGGGGGCTCCCATACAACAAACGTGTTTTTTTTCGGCGTTTTTGCCTTGTGGTACGGAACCCTTCGTATGCGAGTCCGACTCGCACTTGGCCAGTTTTTTAGGTTCTTTTTACTTCTTGCGCGGTTTAATGATGGTGATGTATTAAGGATGATTTTCGATATGACATTTAGGTAGGTGCTGGACAAGCTAAATGCTCTGAGCGCCAAGATACAGACTGTCTATTTTGGCACTTACTGGCAATATTAATTGTGTAAAAAAGTTGTAAGTAATACTTTTACTCTTAAGTGATTACTTTAAGAATGTTATTCATCCATGTAACTGTGTATGTAATAGTTTAGTATAACCTGGAAAATAAATATATTTTTATTTCTAGATAGTGAGACAGTTTTCAACTATCACCGTTGAGTTTTTCGTTTGAACGCAGCATCATAAAGACAAACTCTATCATAACTTGGCTATAGCGACGACACTGACGAGGCGATTGTCACATTGGTTGAGCATATGTCTGACTGTTTTATATAACACAGGTTTAAACCCTGAGCAAGGAAGAACATAAGGTTATTTTCCAGGTCGGGTTATTTTGTGCATGGCAGTTCCTGAAAATTAGTCTGTAGGTACAGACGCCAGCACATAGAGCTACCCGAAACTGTCAAACTTTCCCAATCAACTTTGAACCTTATACTTTAGCGATAAAGTTGAAAATCTATTAAAGAAATTTGACAGATTGTAGTAACTTGATGTGCTAGCATCTGTACATAAGATGCATATTGATCGCGACGATAGGTCGTGGTGGAGCAAAATGAATGCTAGTGGACTGTATAACATGTATAATGAAAAATAAAGAATAGAAATTACAACGGTTGGTTCAAAGGCAAATTAATTATGTAAACAAGATAGACGCGCAAGCGCAGCCGTGCACGAAGGAGGTCCACAGCTGACTGTCGTGGCGGTGTGGCGCGGGGGCCCGCGCTCGGCCGTCGCCGGCTGACTCCCCGCTGTCCCCGCACCCCTCGTTCACTGCCGCCAGCGCGCGGCGATGTTGAGTGGAGCGCGAGCCGTCTCAACACATATAATAGCATAATCAGCCCACAATGTTCCCACTGCTGGGACACAGGCCTTCTCTCTTCGAGAGGGAGTGGGCCGTAATCCACCACACGGGCCCAGTGCGGGTTGGTAGATGTCACATGTCTTCGAATTTTTTGGTTCTAGGAAATGCCGGTTTCCTCACGATGTTTTCCTTCACCGTTTTGAGAGCAGTGGTGATGAAATTATTTACACAAAGTAATGGCAGGAATATCGACGCGCGACCACCGACCAGATTCAGTACATGATTCTGAACCCTCCTATGTGGAAATTTTACGACGGATATTAAATAAAACAATTGCTCTTGCATACATTTCGATCGCGTAGGCACATATTGCAATTGGTTCCCTATCCATTTGCATAACATTTTAAGACCTAATATAACTTAGCATAATTTTGTTTGGCATAATTATATTTTCGCATAATATAATTACGCATAACAGCTTACGCATAATTTTTTTAAGCATAATTTCTCTAACCATAATAATGATTAAGCATAATATTGTAAAGCATAAATTTATTAATCATAAAGTTCTAAAGCATAACTTTTTTAAGCATAATATCCTAAAGCATAAATTTGTGGCAATTATGTGGGTTTTTTTCGCTGTAGGAAGCATGAAGCAAGCAAGCATACAGCATGCAAGCAAGCATACAGCATGCAAGCAAGCATGCAAGCAAGCATGCAGCATGCAGCATTCAAGCGAGCATGCAACATGCAGCAGGCAGGGTTTCTGTCACGGCTCCGGCGCTGCGGCCTCCGGCGGCCCCACGCGCCTACGCGATTTTAAATTACACTCTAGGGGTAGGACAAACAAGACTACGTGGAGTCGGTTTTGCAGCAATTCGGTTCTGTCACTTTTGTTATGCTAATAGTCATTAGGCCTACTAACGTTATGCGAATCAAATTTATGCCAAAAAAAATTAGTCTTTAAGATGATTATACCAACATAAAATGTATGCCTAAAAAAATTATGCCGAAGTATTATTATGCCAAAACAAATTGTGCCAAAATCGTTATGCCGAAGTATATTATGACAAAGAACATTATGCGAAAAGAAGGGATCCCATTGCAATTGTCTATGAAACAAAAGATTTTTTATTTAATAACACCGTTTTTTTTTATCTAGAGGGTCTGAGATCATAATTATCGAGCTGAATTCATGTTTATAGTCTGTCCCTGTCATCCTGTATTCTGATCCTGAAACATGTATGTCGCAGGCCTCATTGGGAACATCCCGCGATATCCAAAATAGTCGTCTGGTTGATCCATGCTAATTTTAGATACCAATTATATCCGCCCTAGCACATGATCCAATGACGATCTAAACTTACACGGCAGGCTAAAATAGTCCGTCTAGCAAGTTTGCAGCTCCACAGACTCGAAAATCAGGGCTCTTGTTACCTAGGACTTGGAGAAAGAGGGTAGAATAGTTTGGCAAGGTATAATTTATTTGGCTTCCATCAAAGTGTGTAAAATTGGCAGAAAACTACGTTAAATGTTTATTACATTTGACAAACCAAACAGTACCTGAGATACTGATTGTATCCATTTAATTTAGGCTGAAACATAGGCTATACAGGCATACAGCATTTACTTTAACTATAAATGCCGTTAGAAGAAGTTAGAATCATATATGACAGTTGTCAGATGACCAAAAACTTTTATATAAAGGTTTTGATATCTCCATATTTGATTCACAGCTATAATATAATAATTATAATAATAATGATTTTTATTTCGGACCAAAGAATCCATAGAGTGTTAGTAACATAATATTAAAACAACTTATTATCTAGTGTTAGTACCAATCACCCTCCGCACAAACTGCTTTACAATTGGAGAGCTGAAACTCTCCGCTACAGTTCTCAGGATGCTGTTGCGACTGTCTCTCACTCTCCTCAGTAATGACGCTGTTTTTTGCGTATAATCGCGTGAAACCCGTCGGTACGAGCTTGCGCAAACATTTCCGATACGCTGCAGTAGCGAGGAAGTCCCAACAACATCCTGAAACCATAATTGTACTGGACGCGCAGGACATCCAGCGACCTTTTAGTGTAATTGACCCATAGATTACTCGTGTACAGACTCTGGCAGTACGCCTTGAATATAGTTATAAAGTTGTTCATCTCTTTATTTTCTATCTGGTAGGCAGGGACAGCAATATCCCTAGTCGCGTTGATGAGAAACGGAATCAGCATAAAACTTGTTCACGCAGCGGTTGAAAATTACGCGATGGAATTACGACGACAAAACTTTTTACACGACTGCGCGACAGCAATAACAGGGTTATGTATCTATGCGTAACTATGTACGAGTATCTTTGTAAGTGGGATTCTTTATACCCTCGAAGCATCCTAACGGTCGGATGGGTTTGAATAAATGAGGTAGACTCGTCTGGGTCGCGCGATAGTTATAGGCTAGATTGCGTTATGGTTCAGTTAGTTAGTTAGTATATACCTATTAATCTAGGATTATAATAATGTTACGAGCTTCGGGTTCGTGACAATAAAAACTGCCGATTTAATAACCAAAAAAATGACACTTTAATAATCAACACTAATTACAACTCAAACACACTAATTACAAAACACAATTGCACTACTGATCGCTTTAAGTCGCACTTGAATATCGCTTCGATGCTTTCACTTCGATCGCTGTATCGAAACTGTGTCGGTCGTGGCGCGTCTCGGCCTTATATAGCGCCAAAGAGAGTTCTAGAACCTTCCATTGTAGAAACATCTAGAATGTTCGAGCACATACAGGCCCCGATCGACCAGATGTCGAAAGTTCGGGAATGTTCTAGAAAGTTCTCGCATCGAACTTTCTAGAAGGGTCTTCACTACTAGTTCCGCTACTCGATACTAGATGGCGCTAGTGGTAACTACTGTCACCATGTACCAGGCATTAATTGTGGCGCGCAACACTGCCCCCTCCTAAGACATGCTCGTCCCGAGCATTATCGGCCCCATAATAACGCGCCAGTCGATCCACGTGGACGATCTTAGGAGTACCTCTTGCATCTTTCTGTATCCGGTAGGTTACGTCATTGATCTTTGTCACAATCCGGTACGGTCCGTCCCATTTAGCTTGAAGCTTAGGAGATTTCCCTTTGCTGCGGACTGGATTGTGCAACCACACTAGTGAACCTTCGTCGAACCCTTTATTGTTCATCTTACGGTCATAACGGGTTTTCATCTTTTCAGACATTTGCTGGCCCGATTGTCTGACGTGCTCATAAATGTCATTCATTTTGTTCCGCAAGTCACTCGCATAATCGGTTATACTGCGTGGGGCATCAGGTGGTATTCCGGTGATCAGGTCTGCAGGCAGCCGTAATTCTCTTCCAAAGTTTGCGAAAGCTGGTGTCACCGATGTACTTTCGTGAACAGCGCTTCGATATGACAACAAAAACGGTTGTATGTGCTTGTCCCAATCTCGTTGCCGATTTTCCACAACTTTGGCTAGGTACCTCTCCAGTGTCTGATTAAATCGTTCCACCATTCCATCCGATTGTGGGTGGTAAGAAGTTGTTCTCGTTTTGTGAGTACCCATTACTCGGCAAGTTTCCTGAAATATTTGGGACTCAAAATTCCTTCCCTGATCGCTGTGAATCTCCAAGGGTACTCCAAAACGGCAGAAGACTTCATGAACCAGTTTATCTGCAACTGTTGAAGCTTCTTGGTTTGGAATGGCAAAGACTTCCGGCCACTTAGTGAAGTAATCCATCACAACCATGAAATACTTGTTACCACTATCACTTTCCGGAAACGGCCCCGCAACGTCAAGGGCTATCCTCTCCCATGGTGCACCAACATTGTACAATTTCAATGCACCTCTACTACGAGTCTGAGGTCCCTTTACAGCTGCACAACTTGTACATTTGCGACACCAGTCCTCGACATCGGCCCGACAGTGGACCCAGTAAAACCGTTCTCGTATCTTCAGTAGAGTCCGTTTTACTCCCAGATGACCTCCTGAACAACCATTATGATACAGCTGTAGAACATCCGGTACTTGAGCTTTAGGAACAACCATTTGCAAATAACAGCTGTCTCCCCGAGCGTTTTCCCATTTACGGCACAGGACTCCTTCCTGAATCACCAAGCTGTCCCATTGGGCCCAATAGCTTTTTGTGATCGAACTCATCGCTGAGACGTCGCTCCACCTGGGCTTAGGAGCTCTGGCCTTCATCCACTCGAGAATCGGCTTGATGTCCGAATCTTCCTGCTGTGCACTTTGTAGGATTTCCTTCCACTCGTTGCTGAGGTCTGCCCTGAGCATCCTCACAGGAACCACTTCCTTATCCTCTTGCCTAGTGCAATGCGTGCGGTCTTCAGGACACGGTCTTTTTGACAATGCATCTGTGTTGCCATGAGATTTCCCGCCGCGATGTTTGACCACAAAGTCGTATTTCTGCTGCTGCTGGGCGGTGCTGTTAGCCGCACTACCTTTTGGAGACCAGCCATCTTCCCTTTCTGCAGTTCGCTTAGGGCAACTGGATCGAAGGTGGCCCCTTTCCCCACAGCAGCCGTAGCACCTAGGGCTGTATCTTCTATCACGATCGCGAACTGTAGCCGCTGCAACCTCCCTGACGCGATGGGAACGATGATCCTGCCGCACAGCTTCCACCTCCAGTGCATGGGCCAACGCGTCCTTAAGCGTCCCATGGTGTCCGAGCCTCACAGCAGCTCTAACTTCAAGGTCGCGGATGCCGTCGATGAATGCCTGCACCAGGTTCCCATCAATAAGCGCAGGTACGGACTGGTAAGCTTTGCGAACCAGCTTCTCTACTTCAAGGGCCCACTGCTGCAGGTTTTCGCTACTGCGTTGCACGCGATCCTTGAGCTGCGCACGAAACACGTGTTCCAGGTGAGCGTCGCCATACCGAGCCTCCAATGCCTCGAGGAGCTGCTCGTAAGTCACTTCCTTACCGAGAGCTTCCAGGACAGTTAAGGCCTGGTCACGCAGGCCTAGGGTGAGAGCAGTCATGGCCTGACTTTTATTCCACCCGTTCGCCTTCATGACAGCCTCAAACTGGATTTTGTAGGCCGACCAGGAAGAAGTTCCGTCGAACGGTGGCACTTTGAATCCACGTAGCGAAGGTGTTGTAGCTACGGGAGCTGCTATTCCATTCCCAAGTTTAAGGTAGTCCAGCGTTTTCTTCACGTCAGCCATCACGGTTAGCTTTACGTCAGCCATCACGTTGTCAACCCGATTATTCACTTGGTCGATTCGGGTTTCAGCTTCCGACAGGCGGTTGTCATGTTGAGCAACCTGAGCAAAGACATGAAGGAGGTGAAGGATACTTCACCTCCTTCATGTCTTTCCCAAAGGTAGCGTGAAGGTCCTTCATAAGGAGCATCTGTTCTTCCTGGCGGCGCGCCTGCTCCTCCTTATCACGTTGGAGCTGTTTTTCCAACCGACGAGCCTGTTCCTCCTGTCGGCGCGCCTGTTCCTCCTGTCGGCGAGCGTGTTCCTCCTGTCGACGAGCCTGTTCCTCCCTGTCACGCAGCAGCTGTTCTTCCAACCGACGGGCCTGTTCCTCCTTGTCCCGTTGGAGCTGTTCTTCCAGTCGACGAGCCTGTTCCTCCTGTCGATGGGCCTGTTCCGCCTTGTCCCGCTGGAGCTGTTCCTCCAACCGACGAGCCTGTTCCTCCTGTCGGCGGGCCTGCTCCTGCAGCATCATCATCAGAGCAGCCAAATCTGGTGCTGCTGATGCTGGAGCTGCTGCGGACGGGCCGGCCTCCATGGTCGGTAGCTGGCCTTCCGACCCCATTGGCGTTGTTCCACCGAATCGCCTTTGGTCCGTCTCCTGCTGGCGTTGACTCCGGGTACGGATACCCTCCGTGTCGTCTTTGGGTAAAACCGGCATTTTAATCCCCTCTTCTGACACCAATTGTTACGAGCTTCGGGTTCGTGACAATAAAAACTGCCGATTTAATAACCAAAAAAATGACACTTTAATAATCAACACTAATTACAACTCAAACACACTAATTACAAAACACAATTGCACTACTGATCGCTTTAAGTCGCACTTGAATATCGCTTCGATGCTTTCACTTCGATCGCTGTATCGAAACTGTGTCGGTCGTGGCGCGTCTCGGCCTTATATAGCGCCAAAGAGAGTTCTAGAACCTTCCATTGTAGAAACATCTAGAATGTTCGAGCACATACAGGCCCCGATCGACCAGATGTCGAAAGTTCGGGAATGTTCTAGAAAGTTCTCGCATCGAACTTTCTAGAAGGGTCTTCACTACTAGTTCCGCTACTCGATACTAGATGGCGCTAGTGGTAACTACTGTCACCATGTACCAGGCATTAATTGTGGCGCGCAACAATAATCTGGATATAGACTATGGTATGTGAAATATGTGATTACAGTCTAAAATAGAATTCTGAAGCTAATGTAGTGCGTTGCCTGATCTAGGTTTATTTAAACCTGTGTTTCAGGCCATCTCCCTACAAAAGTGTTTGTTAAATAGGACAGTCAGTGAATTAAATTAACATATATTTTCAATTGTTAAAAAACAATTGTTAAAATAATAAACCATTTTTCATTTTCATTTTCAGTATCCAAGCAGAGACAATATTTTGCGCAACCTTATTATAAACTATTTATATCTATAACTAAAATAAAAATTCGACGTCGTTTCAGCCGATAGACGTCCACTGCTGGACATAGGCCTCCTCCAATTTTGGGGGGGTTGCCATAATCGCCACGCTTGGCAGGCGGGTTGGCGATCGCAGTATGGTATGATGGTGGAATAAATAGAGAACGCTGCTGCCCATTCTCCGGTAAGACCCTTAGTCGCCTTTTACGACACCCACGGGAAGTAAGGGGTGGTACAATTCTTTAAGTCCGACACCACACAGACAGTATTAAATAAAAATTAAATAAATAAAAAAAATTCAAAATAGTGGATTTTAGACGACAACAAAGTAATATCATGAAACATTAAAACTGTACCGTGACCATGGGATATAAAAAAAAAAACAGTGGCACTCCAGAAGTGCCGACAAAAGTGAAAACTTGAAAAAGCATAGTAATTTTATAAATATGTTTGAAGGTCATTCTTCCCAAAGAAAACGCGCGTTGATCTCTAAAATGGCCAAAACTTAAAACAGAGGTGTCAGTTACGGTAACAGTGTCGCGAGTTCAATGGTTTTTACCCGTCCCGAAAAATGCCCAACGCGCCTAAAGAAGTTTTCACTTTAAAATAAAAGGATTCCAAAAATATAACACAATAAAAGGTTGAAAATAAATAATGTTCAAAACAAGCTTACTTTTCAGGTAGTCTGATCTAAGTCTTTCAGAACTTGTTTTGGACTTTTTAGTTGCAGTCGGGTTTTTTTATTTAACCTAATACCTACGTCACCGACGACCTTCGGTCGACGAGTCCTGGATCGGAAACCAACGACCATATCGGCAAGCGTAGCGTAAGACACCCCCCAGCTAGATGGACCTACGATCTTAAGAAAGTGGCTGGGACAGAATGGAGTCGGAGGGTGGAGGACAGGATTTTGTGGGCATTGGGAGAGGCCTATGTCCAGCAGTGGACTGTAATAGGATGATTTGATTGATTGAAGTAAGTTACCGTCGAACAAGGTGGTCCGACGACCTTGTGAAGGCCGCAGGAACCCGTTGGATGCGAGAAGCACAGAACCGGTCGAAGTGGAGGTGCTTGGGGGAAGCCTATGTCCAGCAGTGGACGTCTTCCGGCTAACTTGATGATGATGACGTTGAAGTCACCGTCTTATCTTAATAATTATCCAGAGACAAAGTTCTATACCTACAAATAAAGTGCACCAGGGACTCTACAGAAAATCTACTGTTGTGATCATCCACCTTGATGCCAGGTTTATGTTAATGCAACAGATAATAGAAATCCATTATATTGAGTAATGACTAGGTTTAGATTCAATATAAACTGAATGCCAGATGCGCTCCATTATGTAGTAATAATTAATAGTAATGCACTCATGCAGTTACGTTTTATGCCCACCATTTAGCTATTGGACGGTATTGGAAACGATTAGAGGAGATTAGGAGCTCGTCCGGGAAAGTACTACCACCATAGGTACAGACGCCAGCACATCAAGCTACTACAATCTGTCAAATTTCTTTAATAGATTTTCAACTTTATCGCTAAAGTATAAGGTTCAAAGTAGATTGGGAAAATTTGACAGTTTCGGGTAGCTACATGTGCTGGCGTCTGTACCGATTTCTGCCACCATACAGTGCAACTGTAGGTATATAAGGGGTATCATATTACCCATTACATACCGAGACCGAATTTGAAGAGATTAGGAGCCCGTCTGAGGAAACAGTACTATCACCGCACATATTTCTGCCACCAAGCAGGGTTGCTGTGTATCAGTTTAAAGGCTTCTTCAAACAGGCGCGAGAGGCGATAAAATCGCGGACGACACGAACGGCACCGCAAGTCGCACAACGAGCGGTGCCTTTGTGGCCTCCGGTGCCTTTGTGGTGCCCACATCAAAGATTTGAGCTTTGTATATGGGTTCGCTACGTATTTGTGATATCTGGTAAGATCTAGGTCCAGTTTTCTGCCCTTGCAAAACTGGGCCTATTTGGCGCAGCCAGCCGTGACACAATACTGATATAACTAAGTGCTTTTGTTTGCAAAATGTGTGCCTTAACCTGGGTCAAAGAAATTTATTTTCTTTTTGTTACTCAATTGTAAATGTCTATGAGACCAATTTGAAACCAATTCCGGTAAACGAACCCTTACTTCGAGCATCGCAAGGCAATCATATTATGTTGCCATGACAACGGAAGGTACCCTTTGTGAAGAGATCATTCATATTTATGCTTCAGCATTATATTTATTTGTTTGGCGAAGCATCTGCGTTATTTTGGTACATGTAGGGCTGATTTTTCCACAACTTTATCGGAGGAATAATTTTGAATATTTGACAGTTCTTCCATACAAAAACTGTCAGACGTCAATTTTATTACACGAATAAAAAATATCTGTCGATTGAAAAATCAGCCCTTGGTTGTATAAACTTAGATATGAAGTCTTTGACAGTCCCAACGAGTAGTCAAAAGCTTGAAAACCTGATAACAAGTCTTACCAAGAGGTATCGTACTACCCAGTAAATGGGTTGTGGAGGTCAGGTAGGCAGTCGCCCCTTGAAAAATATTGGTATTCAGCTGCGCCCGGTTAGACTGAAACCCGACCCCAACATATTAGAGAAAAAAGCTAGGCAGACGATGATGACTTAGATATTAGGCTGAGTACCAGAAAGCCAATATCCCTTAATTAAAAATTTTCAAAATCTATTCGCAATCTCATCTAAGCGAAAATCAATGTCAAAAACTTGTCAAAAATGTAGGGAAATTAGAGGTGGTTTTGACAGATTGAGACTAAGATCAGACTGTGACCGTTCTTAAAATTACGAGAACTGCCTCTCTGGTCTGCTTAGGTACTCGTTACATTTTATGATAATACATTTATCTATAAACATACATTTATCTGTCTGTGTGGTGCCGGACTTAAAGAATAGCACCACCCCATACTTCCCGTGGGTGTCGTAAAAGGCGACTAAGGATCGTACCGGAGAATGGGCAGCAGCGTTCTCTATGCATTCCACCACCATACTATACTGCGATCGCCAACCCGCCTGCCAAGCGTGGCGAGGGGTGATGATGATGATTTATCTATAAGTACACTACGGAAATATCTTGGCAAATCTGAACATAGGCACTAAGAACTTTCGCGCATGTTTCTCACTCACACTCGCCTCATGTCACCATTTGGTTCCTAAAAAACCTTACTGCGCAGCCTCCTGCGCGAAGTTCAGACTTGCCAAGATAAATCGGTCGTACTGTACTTACTTGTGATATTATTATCATCATCATCATCATTTCAGCCGAAAGACGTCCACTGCTGGACATAGGCCTCCCCCAAGTTGGGGGGGGTTTGCCATAATCGCCACGCTTGGCCGGCGGGTTGGCGATCGCAGTATAGTATGGTGGTGGAATGCATAGAGAACGCTGCTGCCCATTCTCCGCTACGACCCTTAGTCGCCTTTTAGGACACCCACGGGAAGTATGGGATGGTTCTATTCTTTAAGTCCGGCACCACACAGACAGATATTATTATGATATTATTATGTATGGATATTATTATGTATGGTTAGGTATAATTAATTTGAAATTGAAGCGCGCACTATTAACTTGGCAATGTATAGACTAGTCATTACAAAGGACTGCTTAATTAGCTACGTTGATGCTGATATCGGAAATCTAATTATCGGTCATGATAATGGGCTATAACATATCAAACTCTGATCAAATTTATGCTAAGGATACACATGCCGGTAGCAGGCACAAAAGTATGCAAGTAGCCTGCACGTCATCATGGCATTCACCAATCAGCTTGAATGCCGTGTGCCATAACAACTTCTCTGTTCTGATTGGTGAATACTGAAATACTGGCATACCTGCTACTTGCATACTTTTGTGCAAGCTATAGGCATGTGTGTGGGAGCCCTAAGATTGGCAGATAATAGGTTACCTAGATAATTACGATTGACGCACATATTCTAATGGCAGAGAACCTTGGATTCGTTAATCATTACATCACATATCCGGTTCAGATACATCCGTAACCTCTTCACAATTATTCCTATCTATCAATACTTTTTTTTTTTAATTGCTGAATGAGCCTGCTCTTGACCTCGATCACGCCTGATGGAAAGCGACGGATGAGGTATATGATGGGACGAGCGTGCCCACAAGATGCCTAAGGCACTGGAAGTCCCACGTATCGATGAAACACAGCAGGCTGCTTGACGCCGGACTCCGGTGGGAGAGAGGTCGCAAAGTACCTCAAGAAGAATTGGCCAGTCAAATAAGGTGTTGGGTGTGACTGGTCACCCTGGACAGTTAGGATACTTTATAGTAGACCAGAGAATATATAGCAAAACATACAATTATCACCACAAAACATATTCTGTGCTGCGCACTGCGGTGTAGAATATTGCAGTTATAGGTCAACGCCATCTCTTGACCGATAGTGGAACTAGAATTATCCTTAATAATAAAGCAAAAGAATTTCTTCGTTTGTTTGAACGCGCTAATCTCTGGAGTCGAAATTTAAAAAATATTTTTGCATTTGATAGCCCAGTACTTGAAGAAAGCTAGAGGTCATTTAAAATCACGCTATGAATCTGAGGAGCCGAGAAAAAAGAACAAAGTCAGAAAGAGCGCCAAGCGAAAACGAAGTGATTGCGGGGGCAGGTGATGCGGTGCGATGCGCCAGGGTAGATCACGGGGACGAAGTCGCGGGCAGAAGCTAGTTAGTATTATAAAACCAGAAGTATTTTTAGGCTGAAATTTATTGTGTTTTTGTACTTATAACTTAATGACTTCTCATTCGTGTTACGCATTTTGGTAAGCTGTGCTTGTCACATGGGGCCACATACGGCAGCGGTGTCATAATTTTGAATCAACAATTATCGCTACATTTCCTTCTACAAATAAAAATAAATAACGCAACAAAAACTCAAATTCAGTAACAAGCGAAGCGTGCACATGCAGATAAGATTAATATTTGAGGGTTGCGCACGCAAAGCGATTCGAAGCACAGTGTGCGCTCAACCGAATTCGAAGTGAATGTTCACATTTGAAATAGCATCGATACACGCTTGATGTATGCGAACGCGTTTGAAAATCGATCGGATGACGTCATTAAAATGTGTTCGTGCAGCGGGGCTATTCTGTAAAAAGTGTAAAAACCCACAATCGAGTTTACGTCAGTGAAAATAGTGTTTGGACGCTGGCAACTGACAGTGACGATATGGGAGTGAGTTTATGGTGCGAATAGTTGGTTGATTTGTATTGGAAATGATATAGTTTATAAAGATAAAAGTTGTCTATGATCTTTAAGCAGAGACAGTCCAACGTCATCGTTTTCACGGGCTGTTTTTACATACATACAGACGCCAGCACATCAAGCTATTACAATCTTTCAAATTTCTTTAATAGATTTTCAACTTTATCGCTAAAGCATAAGGTTCAAGGTTGATTGGGAAAATTTAACAGTTTCGGGTAGCTCGATGTGCTGGCGTCTGTACATAAACTCACGGCTTCTTCCCATGGGCAAAGAACGTTTCAAATTACGAGAAATGGCCTTCAGTTGAAAAACTCCCTAACATTTCGGTTGAAACTTACGATTCTGTTTACAAAGTGACCGAAAGTACGAAATAAACAAGTAAGTAGGTATTGTGTCCCACAAGTTTAAACTTTCAGAGGTTTCCCTTTGTCTTTAAACTTTAAATTTTAAGATCCGAATCAAATCTACGAAACGGCCCACGGAAATCGTAAAACCAGTTTCAAACAAGGGTCTCGTGAATAAATTAGGGGCTCGAAATACGATTCACACTTTTGCGGTGGACACGAGAGTATCCTACAGCAGTGAGAAATTCCAAAGTTGTGTCCAGAATACGTTTTACTTCGAACACGTTTTCTGTCATAGCATAATAATGTTCCCACTGCTGGGACACAGGCCTCCCGGTGAGAGGGAGTGGGCCGTAATCCACCACGCGGGCCCAGTGCGGGTTCTTAGATGTCACATATCTTCGAATTTTTGGTTCTAGGCACGGATATTACGGTTCTAGGACATGCCGGATTCCTCACGATGATTTCAAAAAACTTTTCTAGACAACTAAAGGTGATAGGTTGATGTCGCTGTCATTGCGACAAGGCGGTACTTACCTTTTTTTTGTTGTCGGGGGAAACCCTCAAAAGGCACCCGGCCTTCGGGGGGGTGTGGGATTTTACCTCACTAAAGTCACCCTGATGATCACCATCAATCAGCGCATAGGGGTGGTCCCGGTTCCTCTTAAAAGACCAATTCCGGAACCTCCCCATGCAACGCCTCTATGGTACATCCCTGGGGAGACTGTAAAGGGGACTCCCCTGAGCCTCGCTATGGACGGCAGCACGTGATCACTGTGCCACAGACGGTACCTACGTTATGACAGAATCTGAGGGCTTAGACAAACTGACATCCTATCAGCGATACCCATGAAGGAAGTCAAACATATATTGGTTTGACTTGACCGAAAAGAGTAAGTATGTCAATCCCGATGAAGAAAAATAAGTTGAAGAAATACGAAACGCTTTCTAGGCCCTCTGGATTAGGTATGAATTAAATTGATACCAAACTTTGTAATAAAAGCTTCTTAGGTAGCTACCTAAAAAGCAAAGTAAAAAAGCAATTACAAAGTTCGGTTTGGTTTTTGAGGATAACCTCAAAAACCAATCAACTCTGCTACGTTCTCCAGCGAACAAACCCGACAGAATCTCATTCGCCTTTAACTCACAAAGGCTCAGTATCAATCATTCATCGCTGACCAACCGTGGCGAGCCTGAATCTATCAATACACACGTCACATATCTTCGACACGGCGTTTACGCAATCTGCACAGAATTGCGAATTAATTGCCGTTTATGTGCGTACGTGTGTGTGTGTGTGTAGTCTGCAAATATGAGCTGGCTGTTTAATAGTACGGCTGTGATCTGCATAGGTAGATCATCGTTAATGTATTGCTGATTAGGTTTAATAGCTGATACCTGTTATTGTTAGTTACAATTAGTGTATGAGCACCTGCTCATGTAAGTACTAATTTTAACTTCACATCTATGTCGTCTCGTGTCGGTGTGGTGAAAAGTTTAGCTAGATAAGGTTATAGTAGCAGAGCTTGACTTTACTAAGAAGGTTGGATTCCAAAGCATTGTACAGTTAGAAATAGCCATTATAGATTAATTTAGCCCAAATTAGTCGTGTGTAACTCTTTACGGAAGCGACTCACTGATCTGGATCATAGAAGTGATTCAAAAGATTGGTTCAGTAACAACGTTTCAAACGCATCATTTGGATCTGAAACATTACTTTGCACTGTGCTCATTCCGCGCGACGCTTCACTCGCGAGGCGACTTAGCAGTGAGCGAGCAAGAGAGACATTTTGTCAGACTTTTTGTATATTTAAAAGAAAATTATACGATGAGATGACGATTGATAGAAATGCATGGAAAAAAGAAATAATGCAGCGCCGACCACAAATCAATTGAGAGAAGGACAGAACTCTGCAGAAAGATGATGGGAGACTGAGACACACTGAGTTAATTAACTATAGACTCGCGAGTCGTGAGTGAGCGGGCGACATAATTACAATCTATACAAGTCAGAAAGAGATACCAAATGAGATGTACCTACTGTCACAGATTTTGATTCTGTATTTTATATCCTTTGAGCCGATGATCCAAATGAGCCAAATGAAACATATCAGTGTTTCGGATCATTTCAGTGATCGAGATGCAAATGTTCCAATCGCAAAAATGATACACTTTGCCCACCTCTAGCCCACATTTACATTACGGCTGTGTTTTAGCTTTGTGTTTGGAGGGCCAAACGACAGTCGCTTTCAAAGCCTTTCAACAAGATTGGCATAATGCTTTTTGCTAGCTTATGGCAGTTTGATAATCTGATAGAATTTTATTTTGTCTAGTCCCTCAGGAGAGAAAGTACAATTACCACATAATTACTACCATTCATCTTATTCGGCTCAAATTACACTGGAAAAGTTCATACCATTAGGTACCTACCTGTAAAGACTAGTCAGTCAACCATGTTCACTAGCAGGAAATACTAATCTAATTGTAGTGACAACGAGATTACGATTGCGGAAAGGGCCCCATTCCTACCTCTCATAAAACATTAAAGAACTACCCATGTAAATGAACTGAAACAGTTATTCAAATGGTATGCCGCTCAAATACTCGCGAATGGCGTGTACGAGTGGTCGGCCATGTTCAAACCGACATACACTTAATGTAAATTGGAAATAACTTACTGCGTTCTACATAACTCGGGTATGAATACGTTTATAAGCATTCTGTTAGTGTATTTTTTAGGTAATATCAAACTTAGTTAATTTAAAATTGTAAAACATAAGAAAGGTCGCCCTCGGGCTAGGAGGAGCGAGGATCTTCGCAGGGTGGCTGGTAGCAGCTGGATGAGAGAGATCATCATCTAGATGCCTCCTTTTCCCAACTATGTTGGGGTCGACTTCCAGCCTAACCGGATGCTGCTGAATACCTGCAGTATTTTACATGGAGCGACAGCCCAGCCTATCTGACCTCCACAACCCAGTTACTGGGTAATACGATACCCCTTGGTAAGACTGGTTGTCAGACTTCCGAGCTTCTGACTACCTGTAACGACTGTCAATGATTCACGAATGACAGCCGAGACCAACGGCTTAACATGCTTTCCGAGGCACGGAGGGGTTTCGGTATGTAAAGATGGTCACCCATCCACGGACCAACCGCGGCAAGCGTAGCTTAACCTGATGAGTGCCCCGTGCAGCTGATATTACTTAGCCATAAGCCCCTCCATTACAACTAACATATTATTATCTGAATATCCTGTCCACAAAAGCCACCCTTAGTGCTTTAGACTACTAAAAGGCTTAAGGTACTATCCGCAAGCTCTTTGTGAAAAGTGTCGTTCGGGAAAGTGCTACAACCTTGCCTATTTCAGTTTGAAGGGTAGGTAATTTTGCATGCCGCATGCCGGTGTAATTACTGCAGTTATATGACAATAATTACCATCTTGTCTTTACAACTTTGTTTATGCGGTGCTTTCTATCTGGCAGAATATTGATGCTCCGAAATTTATTTGGCATAACACACTTGACATAATCATCTTTAAAAGAATATTTTTAAGGCATAAAAATTATTTAGCATAATTATTGATTGGCCGAATGTTTATATGTTCGAATTTACAATGGCATACCTACTTTTAAGATGGCAGAATTTTATTTGCCATAATTTCACTTGGCATACTATGAAGATGGCAGAATTTTATTTGGCATAATTTTACTTGGCATATTTTTCCATGGTATTTGAATGAACTATAAAAATAATGGTTTCTATAAGCGATCCCGGGACTTGGGGCACGCCGACTTGGGTTAGGTTAGGTTCCTATAAACCCTGTAGACAGAAATAGAGGCCGCTCAGTCGACTACATCTTATTATTATTGCTTCAACTTAGACCCGCCACGTGATCTTCCTCACGAATTGTAACGTTTAGAAACCGTCACTCGAGAAAATGTTTTTCTTGGTAATAAGTTTTATATTAACTAAACAATATGAAGATAAAACATAAGTATTTGATTTGTTATTCTATGATATGATATAACACTGAACTTTATGTGAAACATAAATCAATGATTTATAAATCTTCAAAGTAAGTATTCTGCGTATTGATTAATTCTATGAAACGAAATTATGAGAAAATTTTTATGTGAAACGAAATTATTAAAACTATCTATCTATATTTATAAAATTCAAAGTCCTGACTGACTGACTGATATATCAACGCGCAACCTAAACCGCTGGTCCTAGAGACACGAAATTTGGAAGGTGTGTTCTTTGTGAAGAGTCCACTAAAAAAGGGTTTTTCGAAATTCCACCCCTAAAAGGATGAATGGGGGGAGGGTGAAATTTCATGCGAACGATGTCGCGGGTAGAAGCTAGTCAGCTATAAAACAACGTATGGAGAATGAGTGAACTTTACACCCTATTCCACATCATCGAACAACAACATAAGAAAACGTGTACCTATGTTAAGTCTGTATGCGAAGTTTTTGCACTTCAGTTGAAAACTAAAAGCTACATAAATCCATCTCTCTTGCCATTCAAACTTAGAATAATAAAGTTCATCTCACAAATGAAGTGATTACCTTTTCGCATCTGTTTACGGTTCCACTTTAAATCTCAAATCCGACTGTTAACTTTGAGGATTCACTTTCAAGCTACGATTCCGAATCGTGATACGAAGATACGAGATGGCTGCATTTTCGATTAAGTTAAGACTTCTGAAAGCTAGACAGATTTGATTTCAAACTCCAAAGTCAAGGATCGGTTTTGAATATTAATGAATAAGTTGATAGGTAACCAAAGTTTTAGAAAATAACCCCGGAGCAGAAACCTCAAAAAACAACTCCCAATGCTAGAGAATATTATTTTACCTACATAAAGAAAAGTGAGAGAGGCTTCTGGCTTAGTAATAACAGCCGCACGGGTCGATCGATCAGGTTAAGCTATGCTTGCCGCGGTTGGTCCGTGGATGGGTGACCATCTTTATATAAGTACCAAGATCCCTCCGTGCCTCGGAAAGCACGTTAAGCCGTCGGTCCAGGCTCTCATTCGTGGATCTTTGACAGTCGTTACGGGTCGTCGGAAGCCAAAAAGTCAGACAACCAGTCTTACCAAGAGGTAAATGTATTACCCAGTAACTGGGTTGTGGAGGTCAGATAGGCATTCGCTGCATGTAAAATCTGGACTGTAAGTCGATCCCAAAATAGTTGGGCAAAGGCTAGGCAGATGAATGAATAGGTTGATACTTGATAGGTATCTACCGAAGTTTAAGAAAATAACCCCCGAACAGAAACCTCAAAAACAATCTAACTCGCATTGCTAGAAAATATCATTTACCTACAAAATAAAACTCAGAAAAGGCTATTGACAATGTCTTTCTATTACAATGTAACGAAAACAAAGAACAAAAAGCTCAATTTCGTCATACTTAACACAGATAATGGTAAATATTTTCACTAAATTTTTCTTAAGTGACATTGTAAAATTAATTTTAACACAATTTTGTTTGAATAAATACCCAAACTCAAAGCATTTATTTCAATTAAACCAATTACAGGCACTTTTAAATTGTCAAGGGGTCGGTCAGTCAGAAAGATGAAGCTTTGCCCATTCCAAAGCGTAGGTACCTATGGAGAAGAACGGGCAAGGAACTCTATTAAATCAAAATAATATGGTTACAATATGTGAGAACGATGCAGAACGTTAAAAGCGTCCGTAATGAAAAGACGAAAAAAAAAAACAATTCAAATATTAAATTGAATTAAAATAAGCCATGGCAGCAAAGAGATGACCAGTCCCTACTGATGGCGCTCGTTCACGAACATGACGCATGTATTAGCACCATTCAGCTCAACCATTTTGAAGGGAGCTAAATGAGTCAACACACGCGCCACCATCAGCGAGACATTTGAGTGAGCATGACATACTCTCAACCGCCAGGGCACATTCAAGTCAATGAAAGGCGTTCACAGTAAATGGAAGCTTTATAGTATGTACATATAGTACTCACACATGTGCTATGCAATTATACAATACTGAGACTGGGTATCAAAAACAGTAAGCTGGTGTCGGCTGATGTTTTAATATTAATTAATAATGTAAGTACATTAACTGATTTGAAAGGAAAGGCTCAAGAAAGTTTGACAACCCTTAATCATTCTGAAGATGTTAAAAGTTGTGTTGCAAGAATTGACAAGATTCTTGTAGATGACATATTTGTGACGTCTCAAGTTATAAGAATCTTTTGAATATAGACAGTTCAGAGTTTGTTTCGATCAAAGGCTAAACTAATACTTTTAGGGCTAGTAATTCTGTAAAAGCATAAATATAGATTTCAGGTATAAATATTTATGAACCTATGATTTCAACTCGAAAATACAATTGTCAAAGTCAATCTCCAACCGCCATTTTGTAACAATCACAATAGTTACTGCAATCCGACAATTCCGAAACAAAACATCGGAACATCAAAAGCGACTGTTCACAGTAAAGCCAGACCAATTACTGTACATGTAGCTTTGCCCTTAATTAAGTGAATGCATCTCACTGAGACACGCGGCATGCGTTCGTCATTTCCCGCCGAAATGGAATTAAGATGGCGGGGATTTAAGCTGCGTTCACACCCATGTGATAAAAGGAATGAACTACAACTGCACAACTATGAAAAATCGAACGTTACGACTTCTATTCTAGAAAAATGAAAAGTAATTCAGTATGATTAAAAACTGGAGTGTAGATTAGTATAAAATGTGTTGACTTTTCATCGAGATTCTTGCTTGATGTGTACTTACCGTAATATCACGACATTTTGCTTCCGCCATATTGATTTTCCTATGACATGAATGACATTACGTAAACAAGGCAAAAAGGAGAATCGTGGCAGGTCCGGCTGCCCAAATTCAAAACCTAGTAACAGGTGATTTGAAAAAAAAACGGTTTTTGGCATTTTTCGACTTACTAGATTGTATCAAAATGATGTGGACCTTAAAACACCCAGTTTCATACGTAATTTAAAAAAAATAATTTAGCAAGTCTAAGCAATTTGGCATGATTACGAAAATTTCCTTGAAGTACAAATTTAAAACTTAGTATGTCAAAATACAAATTTAAAACCCTAGCAGCTCAAGCGACTTACTAAGTTATGAATTTGAAATACCAACTTGCTATGTTTTGAATTTGGCGCCAATTGCAAAATAGATGAAATTTCGTTTAGTATGTCCAGTGTCACCGGCGCACGAGATCTTGCGCCGGTGACACTGGACATACCCATTCCGCCATATTGATTTTCCTATGACATGAATGACATTACGTCATTCATGTCATAGGAAAATCAATATGGCGGAAGCAAAATGTCGTGATATTACGGTAAGTACACATCAAGCAAGAATCTCGATGAAAAGTCAACACATTTTATACTAATCTACACTCCAGTTTTTAATCATACTGAATTACTTTTCATTTTTCTAGAATAGAAGTCGTAACGTTCGATTTTTCATAGTTGTGCAGTTGTAGATCATTCCTTTTATCACATGGGTGTGAACGCAGCTTAAATCCCCGCCATCTTATTTCGGCGGGAAATGACGAACGCATGCCGCGTGTCTCAGTGAGATGCATTCACTTAATTAAGGGCAAAGCTACATGTACAGTAATTGGTCTGGCTTTACTGTGAACAGTCGCTTTTTGATGTTCCTATGTTTTGTTTCGGAATTGTCGGATTGCAGTAACTATTGTGATTGTTACAAAAATGGCGGTTGAGATTGACTTTGACAATTGTATTTTCGAGTTGAAATCATAGGTT